>CM060918.1:555591760-556995093 GCA_030737875.1 Allium sativum | reverse complement strand
TTCATTTCGAAAATCGTTCTCAATTCAATTCATTTCGAAAATCGTTTAAAATCGATATAAATATCGTTCACGTCAAAATGGCGTCAATCTAACCAACACGGCTTCATATATTTCTATTTTCAAATATTCTATTTCAAATGTTTCTTTATTCAAAATAGTTGTTATTATCAAAATATTTCGTTCAACACATGACCAATCTCAATGAATGAGTACTGTCAACACATGAACTTTTATTTTATAATATTAAAGGTGCAAATTTTATTACTAAAATATTTCGTTCAACACATGACCAATCTCAATGAATGAGTACTGTCAACACATGAACTTTTATTTTATAATATTAAAGGTGCAAATTTTATTACTAAAATATTTCGTTCAACACATGACCAATCTCAATGAATGAGTACTGTCAACACATGAACTTTTATTTTATAATATTAAAGGTGCAAATTTTATTACTAAAATATTTCGTTCAACACATGACCAATCTCAATGAATGAGTACTGTCAACACATGAACTTTTATTTTATAATATTAAAGGTGCAAATTTTATTACTAAAATATTTCGTTCAACACATGACCAATCTCAATGAATGAGTACTGTCAACACATGAACTTTTATTTTATAATATTAAAGGTGCAAATTTTATTACTAAAATATTTCGTTCAACACATGACCAATCTCAATGAATGAGTACTGTCAACACATGAACTTTTATTTTATAATATTCTTTATTTTTCAAATTGGAATGAGGCCCAATCAATTACCATATAAAGTTAATTATATGGATTTTCACACATCACATGTATATAATAGCATTGAAAATAATCAACCATCAACCAAAGTGCACTACACTGTATAAGCATCAAATATAGATATTCAACGCTTATAACAGCCTGTCAATCAATCGATCGACATATTTAATCAATCAGGACGAGTGAACTTCAAATTTCATCCTAACACCCGTGTGGGGTTTCAAACAATCAAACACATATTTTATTTGTGCAGTTGGGCGATGTGTAAAATTTATCGACCCAATCAATGTCCTTCAAATAAGTGTACATAAACAAACCGTCCGGTTTGTAAATGAATATTTTATTTTATTCACTTTCACTATATTCATATTCACGTTAAAAATTATATTTTTAACGATAAGACATTTTATTCTAACATATGAATTTCTATTATTCATTTACACAATAAAATGATATTTTTATTTTCTAACATATTTTAGAAAATTTCGGCGGCATAACGGCACGATACTAGAAACGGGACGAGGCCTAGCCTTATCCCCGGTCTAGTGAAGGCCCACGCCATTCACACATCAATCAAATCAATTTCATCTCACCAAACAATTCAATTCAAACAAATAATTCAACTAATCTATGCAACCAAACAAACAAGTCCATGGTCTGTGGACGATTGTGTCGGGTGCTACTAAGCACCGTCTGCATCCTAGTATATATATATATAACTAGAAAATGAAATTGAAAGGTGAGAAATTCTCACCTATAGCTATCCTAGCTCCACGGCTCTTCATTTGCAGAAGTCTTCGTCGTTTCGCCTTTTTGTCACCTTCGTTGCTGCTTTCACTACATACGTAAAAATCACATTTTTACTTCGCTATTCAATATATAAAAATCGAATTTTTACTTCGCTATTCACTATATAAAAATCGAATTTTTACTTCGCTATTCAATATATAAAAATCGAATTTTTACTTCGCTATTCAATATATAAAAATCGAATTTTTACTTCGATATTCAATATATAAAAATCGAATTTTTACTTCGATATTCAATATATAAAAATCGAATTTTTACTTCGATATTCAATATATAAAAATCAAATTTTTACTTCGATATTCAATATATAAAAATCGAATTTTTACTTCGATATTCAATATATAAAAATTCCATTTTTAACTCGAAGTTCAATATATAAAAAAAATTCCATTTTTAACTCGAAGTTTAATATATAAAAATTCCATTTTTAACTCGAAGTTCAATATATAAAAATTCAAATTTTTACTTCGCTAATGAATATATAAAAATAGAATTTTTATCGCTACTTTCAAAATGAAAATCTAATTTTCCAACAATGAAAAATCTAATCTTGACATAATGAAAAATCTAATTTTGACATTTGGAAAAATCTAATTTTTATATACAGATAAATATATACAAAAATCTAACCTTTATTTTATAAAAATCTAAACTTTCTTCATGACAAAAATAATCTCTTTTCATTGATAAAATATAATCTTTCCTATGAAAAAAAATATATATATATATAATCTTTCCTTTCTATAAAAATATAATCTTCACTTTCTATAAAAATATCACCTTTATATTCATAACAATCACGTCTTTACATTAAAAAAAAAAACAAAGCTTTATATAAAGAAAAACATAGCTTTATAAATTTTTGTAAACAAAATTCATTTATATAAAAATTACCTTCCTATAACTATGTTTCATATATTTTTAAGGACTGAAATCAAAGTTAATTGCTATAAGAACTCACGTTTACAATGGGAGGAGGTGTTTCGCTGTGCACCGAGTTCGTCGGAGGTAGGGGATTTCGCGGCGGCTCCGGCAGGGGGTGGCGGATCTGAGGTGATCTATGCTGGCGTCGGGTTGCGGCTTGGGGTTTGTGGCTCGCATCGGCTTGGAGAAAAGGGGGAGATGGGGAGGCGGTGTCGGTAAGAGGAGGCGCTAGGCTGGAGGGTGAAGCAGGTGGCGGCGGCGCCGTCGTGAGGGAGAAGCCACGGTAGCCTTGGGAGCGAAGGGGTCTGGGTTAGGGATTGGGGATCGGGTTTTTATTTTTTTTATTTTTTATATTTTATTTCTGAGATCGAGAATGACGGGGAGGGATAAGGAGGAAGAGAGGGGTTGACTTTGGGTATGAAAATATAGGGGGTGTTTTATAATTTTATTATTTTATTTTTACCCAAAAAGTTACTTTTTAAATCGAACACCAAATCGATCCCGACGACTGTCGTTCATAGCGTATTACCCCCGTTCCGAACACAATGGGATATGCATCGCAAGCTGATTCGACCGTTTCGATCAGTTTCCGTTAAATTTGCATTTAAATCATTATATTGAATTTTAAACGTACATTTCAAATTACCGGGGTCACATACTAACTAGAAAAATTCCCAAAAAATATTTTCTAGCTTCGTATTGACGATACGGTCCTAACAAAACTAGTTTCGCCGAATTCTGAGACCGTTTGAAAAATGACCAATTTCCAGTCGATTAAAATCAACTGAAACTGGTCAAACGCGTTTTCCTTTGCCACGCTCACATATTGATTCGAAAAATTATGAAATTTGGAATCTAGCAATAACTTAACATCACGGACCCAACAAAACTGGTTTCGTCGAAATCCGAGGTCGTTTGCAAAATTTCCATTTTTAAGGGCCTGAATTCCATAGCGACTATTCAGAATTTTCAACTGGACATATCTTTCGACTCCCGCTATGAAATCTTGATTTTCCGGATTCGTTGGAAAGACATTAACAATTAGATCCTATCATTTTTGGTTTCACTAAAATCAGGATTGTTTTGCACCCGGTACATTCAATTGAAGTTTGAAATCGAATTATCGAACTACCGCGCCATTTTCAATTCCTTTTATAATTATATATAATTATTTATATTCTAACGACGACGTATATAATATATACGTTCGAATTATATTCAAAATAAATTTCTCGTCGATATTATTTAAAATAATTCATTTTAAATAATCAAGATTAGCTAAGATTGCTAAAATAAAAAATTTAAACTGGCCCAGATTTTCGGGTTGTTACATCAAATTTGGAAAAGGTCGCTATAAGTGCAGTTCGATGGCCGTTGATGGAAATCGACTGTACGGGCCTTGATAAAATTATTAAAAATAGTAATAATTTGTGTAAAATCATAAGAAATGATTTGGGAAAAATTAGGATGAAAAACTCCATATTTGAAAAGATAAAAATATATTTTTATCGAAATGAACTAGTTTTGAACTAAAATTAAAACCCATTTATTTTTAAATAAATAAATTGGATTTGAAATGGGTTGTAAATAGAATTGATTTCTGGGTTTATCATGAACGGTGTTTTAAATAACACTTGTTCTTTAACCCGATAATAAATAGAATGTGATTTGGGTTTGTCGTGAACTGTGTTTTAAATGACATTAGTTCTTTAACCCAGTAAAAGGAGTTTTAATGAATCTGCAATTAGATTGAGATGTGAATTGATAATTTAAATTATCAAATTTGGAAAATGAGCGAGATATGGAGTATCACCAGTTTTTCTCCAAGCGATAGTTAAATCTTTAATTAGATTTGAACGTGAAATGGTAATTAATTTTAACGATAACACTGTGGTGTTAGATATGGAGTATTACCAGTTTTGCTTCATGGGATGAATAAGTTGGGATTGGGAAATAAAATAAATAATTACTTCGGTGCGGTTCGCTAATCTCGACTAGTTTGGAAAACCATAATTTGGTTTGAAATGACATCCAAAGGAAGATTAAAGAATAAATTCGAAGAATTTATCTTGGATAAAATTAATGGGAACTTTTTTCCCTAAGAATATGAAATTTAGAAACTAGCTGTAGGTTAGCTAAGAAGAATGGTTTCCTGGGTATTGATCTGATGTTGGTTTCGGCCTTCGGGGTTAATATTTGGGAAATTGTTCTCTTGTTGATTTACGGTTAGTAGCTACTGAATTGGAATGAGGCGTACGTTGTGTTTGTGTAACATTTGTTTTTAATATACGCGGGTTGTTCGGAAAGGCCGGGTTTATACCCATTCTGAATAACCGATTCGACGATAAGTCGAAGATGATGACGGTGGTCGAAGACCGGAAGTCTTCACATCGTTTGGATAATTACTGATGATCCTGATTGGGCTGTATACCCAAGAGGATGGAAATAGTTGGTGGTCGTCCAGACGTACTTGGAGATCGATGGATATGCGAGGAAAGTGCCTCCGGTTTCGTTCAGACCCAGAACGAACTTGTAAATGGATTGTGTGTCTGACACTGGATTTTATTCTGTGTTGATTGATTTCTGTTAAATATATATCTGTTTGGCGGCGGAGAATTTATTCTCTTGCTTAACGCCCTTCTCTGAGACGTACGAGCTTAGAGGTTATATATCGATAGATATCAATCGCATGGCATGAATTGCCTGTGTGGCACGCTGAGTTGCATGGATCAAGGCTTCTGTTGAAAAGCAAAGTCTTGTGTTTGATGATCAAAGCACAGCCTACGTGGCAGCTTTGTGTATAGCATGGATTCGCGAGCCTCACACCTCGGTATGAGTCAAAAACGGAATAGTGACTGCGGGGAGAGCACGACGTTTCTTTCTAGCTTTGGTGGTGTCAGTGACTTACCAGCCCTGACATTTATATACTTTTCACCTATGTGGTTGTTGGATGAGGCGCCTCGATTTTTGGTCTGTAAGGACCGGGAAACGTGTGTTCAGGAACACTAATCCTCAAACGTAAGAGAGGACCGGCCCTGAAGATCCAAGGATTGCCCAGAGTGTGTAGTCCTGGGACATTTGCTAGAGTGTCTCGAAAGCGGAGAGGAGCTTGCCCCTTGCCTCGACTCATGACGGAAATCCAATTTCCAATACGAGATACTTCGGTTTTATTTGTAGAGCCTAGTATGGCGACACGATAGATGGTACCCATGCAGCCTATGATTGATATTTATGATTGAATTTTTTTGACATTATACACTTATTATAGTATCAAATGATTTGTTTTAAACGTACCAAGCATATTTGGCTATTATAAGGGAAAACCCTATCCTCCGGCTTGCGTTGCATTGTGTGATTGGACCTGGGTCTTATAATAGCTTCATTTTTCGAAAAAACATTGCTCTGTTTATTCTATGCACTGGTATTCTTGGGAGAAAACCCGTTCCGTGTTATACGGCGTGGTCCCTTGAATTACTCTCTTTTAAAGTAAAGCTTTAAATAACTGTTTTAGTTCTCACACCAGTCACATGACTGACCTGGAGTTTATTGTTTTAACCTAAACTCTAGGTGCCCCTATTTTCGACACGGGCAGCTAGTAGTTTTGGTTTTGCAGATTTATATTCACAGGATCCTAGTTTACAGCTGGAATGATATCCGGAAAGCTCTGTATCCGTATATCACCTTCAGTTGTGCTTTATATTATTTTCCGCTGCTATGTAATTTATTGTAATCCCTGATATTTATCGAATGTAATAGTATTCATTTATACTCTGTATATTCTTTTATCTGATGGAATTGTTGTAATAGCAATGAAATGTTCTTCCATCTGCGTTCTGATTTGTCCTGTTCTCAAACGATCAGGGGTTTCGAATGGTCTTTGTCGGTTTAACGACCGATTCGGATCGAGCGAAATTCCTTGTCGTCACAACCATTCCGAGTGGGAATGAAGAGATGTTGGTATATACCGATGCATGTGGTACTGGACTTGGAGCGGTACTGATGCAAAAGGATAAGGTTGTAGCCTACGCGAGTGGACAGCTAAAGCCGCATGAGAAGAAATACCCAACTCATGATTTGTAGTTGGCGGCGATTGTGTTTGCTTTGAAGATGTGGAGACATTACCTATTGGGAGTTCAATTCGAGTTATTTATGGATTACAAGTCGTTGAAGTATCTTTTCTCCCAAAAGGATTTGAATCTTCGGCAGCAACGATGGTTAGAGTTTCTGGCGTCACATGATTTTGGTATAGCTTATACTCCTGACAAAGGTAACGCAGTTGCAGATGCACTGAATCGAAGACACGCAAGTTTGGGAGTAATGTTTTCAGAATGGAAGAGCCTCGAGTACTTGGTAGTTGGTGGGGTTCGATTTCAGGCCAAGATGTGAATTGGAGCCTGAAATGTTGGCAAGCTTATCGATAAGACCTACTCTCATCGAATAGATTGGCGAGAGCCAAAAGCGAGATGCAAAGCTTGTCGAGTTTATCCATTAACTGGAACTATAAAATAAAGAGTTCGAGGTCGATCGAGAAGGTTGGCTTCGAAAGCAAGGGCGATTAGTTGTTCCTGATATTGACGGATTGATAGATGAGGTTCTGAGAGAATGTCATCACTCAAAGTTAACGATTCATCCTGGTGGTAATAAGATGTATCAGGACATGAAGCGAGTCTACTACTGGGAGGGGATGAAGCGAGATATTGGAAAGTTCATTTCCAAATGCATGAACTGCCAGTTGGTGAAAGCTGAACAGAAGAAGCCAGGTGGTTTGCTTCAGCCATTATAAGTTCCTACACGGAAGTGGGAGCAGATATTGATGGATTTTATCGATGGACTACCAAGAACCAGGGCAGGAAATGAAGGGATTTGGTTCATCGTGGATCGCTTGACCAAAAGTGCAAGGTTCATTCTTGTCAAGTCGACTAGGACGGCATCGAAATTGGCTGAACTTTATGTAAAATGGATAGTTCGATTCCATGGTATCCCAAAGAGCATAGTAAGTGACTGAGATCCATTGTTTACGAGTGGATTTTGGAAGAGTCTACAAGAAGCTTTGGGAACCAAGTTGTGTTTAAGTACAGCTTACCATCCCCAAACTGATGGTCAAACCGAGAGGGTCAACCGAGTTTTGGAAGATCTCCTAAGAGCTTGTGTATTGGATTTTGGGGGATCATGGGAAAACCATCTGCATCTAGTTGAGTTTGCATATAATAATAGCTACCAGTCTAGCATTGGGATGACACCATACGAGGCGTTGTATGGGAGACCGTGCAATTCTCCAGCATGTTGGTTAAAAACTGAAGATAAGTTGGTACTTGGGCCAGAGATGATTAGAGAGACCTTAGATTGTATTGAGATTGTTCGGCAACGAATGAAGACAGCCCAAGATCGTCAGAAGAGTTATGCTGATAAGCGTCGAAAAGATTTGGAATTGGACGTTGACGATATGGTTTTCATGAAGATTTCACCATTGAAGCATGTGGTTCGATTCGGAAGTAAAGAAAAGTTAGCTCCTAGGTTCGTTGGACCATTTACGATAGTTGAGCGAATTGGAAAGCTCGATATAGATCGGAGTTACCCGAGAAGATGTCGAGCATGCATAATGTTTTCCATATATCGTTCCTACGAAAGTTCGTGCATGATTCGAATGTAGTGGTATCTACAAAGCAGTACGACGACCTAGAAGTAGAGACCGCAGTTGCGAAATCTCGTAAGCCGCTTCATGTTATGGGGAATGACCAGAAATAGCTTAGGAGGAAGACGATTAAGCTAGTCAAGGTACAGTGGAGTGAAGATAGAGATGATTGTACATGGGATACGGAAGAGAGCATGAGAGCGACTCATCCAGAACTCTTCGTCGGTAGGACCCTTTGATATCATATCATCATTATCTCATCGTGTCTTATTGTTGATTGATAGAATTCCGCACGATAGGATAAGGCTATGGATGTGTGGCTTAAAGGTTGTTAGTTTGGATGATAGAATTGGCTTCTCATGGATGACAGACATGCGGAATTGTTATGGTTGCTTATGTTCACTTGGAATTTCGGGGGCGAAATTCTTAAGGGAGGATAATGTAACAGCCCGTATTTTACATATCGAATGATCGTAAATATTTTTATTTTATCCTCTGAGGGTTGGATCATTCTCATCTTTTGATATGTTGCTTATGGGGATGTGAGACATGTCCATAATTTTTACCGATTTTGTTTGTGACCATTTTGCCCTGTCAGTCTTGTACAGTGCATAACTTTTGACTCAGGTCGAATCAAAGGGTGAGACCTGTGCCATTGGAAAGGAATTGACGATTGGCTTTTCCGTAGAGTGGTTACATTAGAGTTTTAGTTTAGCGGTTTGGGAGGAATCGCTATTTTAAGGTCTAACAGTTGGCTGTCTAGGTTTGGTAAGCCATAATGGGCTGATTTGGAGAGGCCCATTAGTGGGTTGGTGGGGAAATGGTTTAATTTCTCCATTGTCTCATTGGGTGCTTTGTGTTTCTCCTTCCTCTAACACCTTTCCATCATTAAAATCGAGATCCAAGCTTAGGAAATCAGAGATCTACACCATTGGAGGCTAGATCTACATCATTTCATGGGCGAATTCAACAGAACGAGGAGTTTGGTTTGAATTTCTCGCTGTCCGGATTCATATTTCTACCATTTTAGCTTGCTTTGGAGAATTGGTGAGCGATATGCATCTCTCACATGGATTCAATCAAGTGTATGAGTAGTTGATCATGTTTTTCATCTAATTCGAGTTATTTTCCCATAGATCTACACTTAGGTAAGTTATATTTCATATGAATCACCATAGGATCTAATTTAGCAAGTTTAGACCGGTAATTCTATGCTATTTCATATGATTATGCAAGTTAGATCTAGAACTTTGTCCATATGACCATTCTTCATGATTTTGGAGTGATTTGCATAATTTTTGTGAAAATTGTCATTTCCATGTTGTTAGTGAATTCATATCACGTTTGTGGTCATATTTGATGATTTGGACAAGTTGATTTCGTCGAATTTATCGTTTGGCGAAGTTTTGGTCGAAATCGGAGTTGGATTGGAATGTGCAGGAAATGGGTCGGCCTTATCCTAGTCAGGCATACTTCTAGTCGGTCATGAAGTACAAGGGTAGTACGAACCGAAGTACAGAAAGTTGGGTCGGGTCAGTCCAATATCTTGTCGGTCCTAACGGGTCGGTCTTGATTGGGTCGGGTTGGTCCGAAGTTATGGTTTTGGAGCAGGTGGATCAGTCTCGATGGGTCGGGTCAGTCCTTACCTATGTCGGTCCGAATATTAAAGTGGTGAAGGTTTGTACTGGGTCGGTCAGAAAGGAGGCGGCCGGTCGGTCTGAAGTGGGTCGGTCCTCTCCTGGTCGGTTGGCCTTGAACTATTAGGTCAAAACATGTTGGCACGCAGTGACTTAAAGTGGGTCGGTCTAGACAGGGTTGGTCAGGTCGGTCGAGATAAGGGCTGGTCGGTCGAATGAGACAGGGTCAATTTCTGAAAATTTATATTTTTGGGCACAACTTAGATTTAAATGAAAAGGCTTGAAAAAAATATTTTTCGGGGGAGACACCCCCGAACCCTAACCGCAGTGCAGTGATGTAACCTGGCTTAGCGAGGGTGTGACTTCGAAGTAAATTAAAGTAGGAAGGTTCGAAGTGTTGAAAGGTGTTCGTTGATTGGTGCAGAACAACGAATGAGGTGACAACTCAAAGGCCGTGAGTTGGTGGATAATGTTTGCTTAAGAAGGTTGCTTGAGCTAAGAAAAGTCATCGGGTTGGATGACTAGAGATGCGAAGGCCGAGAGATTATCGTTGTCGTAAGTTCTAGTAGGCTTAAAGCAGGGTACAATGGGGGCACCTAATAGACCGGTTGTAGGTCGAGTACCGTGGGTATCCTTGAAAGGCCTAATTGTCAAGGTTGGACATGTATATGTATCGTTGAAAGGCGTATGGAGTTTATGCTAGAACTGAGGTTACCATTAGCCCTTGACATATGGCAAGGTTGACCGTCAAACGATTAATGGTGGTTTCAAACCAGGATTAGCGGTGATAGCCAGAGTTAGTCATGGATGATGGGTTTTCTATTTGTACCGTCTCATGTAGATTGTCCAAGGTCGAAGAAGACGTTCCTTGGGTGCTTATCTGATATTGGTTTAGGCCTCTGGGGTTGTGCTTGAGTAGGGATGGCAATGGGGCGGGGCGGGCGCGGGTAGTACTACCCCATCACCCGCCCCGTTGGGTGTTTTTTGGCCCCGTGCCCGCCTCATACCTACCCATTAAACGGGTTTTAAACAGATTGTGGGTAATGGCGGGTATTCGTGGATATCCATTATATTTATTCAATTTATTTTTTAGTCGTTTATTGAAATTATTCAAAAGTACATTTGGCAAAAAAATCAAATTAGACCAATGCTCAAATGTTAACCTCAAAATATCAATACATATTTAAACCAACATCCAGAAAAGAAGAGACAACAACAGAAGTATCCATCAAAATATTTATAGCCAGTTATAAATTATTGAGTAAAAGCATGCATACAAATACCGAACAGCCAACAACAGTGTTTTTTGTATTGACTATTGATAATAAATCACATTCAATACGGGCATGGGTACCCACGGACATGGATATCTTACTATCCGTACCCGCCCCATTAATAACGGATATTAAAAAGTGAAAATTAGGCTCACATCCCTAAAAAGTTTCAAAATATACGCCACATCCAGTCAAACTTTGTATGCGTTTCCGGTCCCTAGAATTGAGATGCCGCTTTCCTTTTTTGGTCCGCCTTCGCCTCCTGCTTCTCCCTTTCGCCTTTCTCCAATTCTGACCAAAAAAAAATGCGCCACACACTAAAAAAAAAAAAAATTCCAAAAAATAGGAAATATTTCCAGGAGTCCTCGCAAGTTGAAAAAAAAAAGTAGCATACTTCTGTGCAACTATTGCCAATAGTAGCATACATGTATGCATATATTCATGTAGTGTATTTATGCGGAAAATCTGGACCAATATACGCATACATGTATGCAACTATTATTAAATAACTGCATACATGTATGCATACAAAGTTGAACTGAGATTCATGTATGCAACTATTTATGTTGAAAAGTAGCATATATGAGTGCTACTATTCTGTATATATGCATGCATGTGTGCAACAAACTTAAAAGGGGCGATGGCTTCTGAATTTGCGCATGAATGCATGCATATATTCTGTACAGGAGCATAAATGTGTGCAACAATGTCTGAAAACGGCGAATGCTTGAAAAAACATGTCGAATTTGAATATATGCATAAAAGGATGCATATAATGCTGTTTAGCTGCATAAATGTATGCATTTATACTGCAGTTTTGTCGCAGTACTGAAATATAAGCACGAATGTGTGCAACTATTTAAGAATAGGTGCATCTTTTCATGCTAAAACCTGCTGTTTCGCTGATTTTGTGTTATTTTGGTTTTTGACGTGGTTTTTGATTGTTTTTTCACCTGAATTTTTTGGTGTGAACGTGTTTTATTTAATAATGAATTTTTGTGATTTTTTTATATTTTTTTAATATTTTTTTATATGTTTTTGAAAAATAGGGACCTAATTTACATGAAAAGTTGGACCGGATGTGAGCCTAATTTTGAAACTTAATAGGGACCTGTGACAAACGGACCCTATTAAAAATTCCCATTTGTTTTACCCATGGATACCCATTTAACTATCTGTTTCATATCCATAACGGATTTTATCCGCAGATAACCGTGGGTACGGATTTTTTTTGCCATCCCTATACTTGAGGGATGTTGAGTTCGATTAGGATGGTTCACATGAGATATATAACTTGGATGTCATGAGTGCTTAGCCATGATTGAATGAGTGTTTTGGTTTTCATGGATGTACTGTTGAAATGTTATCGTAAAGGCTATCACTGTCCGATGTGGGGAAGAATGGAGTTGAGTTCTTCTCTGATATTTTGGGTAGATTAGTATGTTTGTCTATCCATTATCATATACTTTATTGATGAAGTTTGTTAGTTGTTTTATCGTTCACTAAGATTATTGTCTGACTCAAGGTTTTATGTTTCCTCTTATTACCTTGGGCTGTTTATTCAGTTGTGGATTGGAAGACTAGGTGGCAGGTGATTGCTTAGTGTGGACGATGAAGCTGTTCGGAGGCGAGCAGGAGGCTGGCGTACTATCTTTTTACTATACAGTATTTGGATTTTCGCTGTTTGTTATTCTTTAAGTGTTGTAGTGAGGCAATTTGTATAAACACTACTTCCAAGTGTATGGATATTACTTTCTAGTTATTATGAAAGTCTAGTGTTTTCTGCTTCACTATTACTGCCTGTTGTATATGTTCTATTATATTTTATCCTTGCGCTGTGAGTTTTACGACAGATTCCGCTTGTGTTTACCTACCTTGATGATCGTCCATAGCTGCCTGGCACACCTTTCAGCGCATTATTCCTCTTGTATAGTGCAGGGGTTATGGGCGGTCGTCACAAGCCTTACACTTAGTATCATTTGTATTATGATCCATCGTGCTGCCTCGTTCATTGCACTATAGCGTGACATCCAAGTTTTATCCAATTCTAGCTAATTTAGCTTTTGATAAGCATAACTCTTCGATTTAACAACATATGCAATTATAGATCTAACCACACAAAATCAAAGCATAACATCAGCTAAGTGTATCAGCAATTCATTTAATCAAATATAACAAATCATCACATGAGACAAGGATTCACTTTCTTACCACGAATCTGCATAATATCAATAATTTGCATTCTCGTATAGGATGCAATCTGTAACGACCCGCATTCTACGCATCGAAGGATCGTAGAATATTTATTTTATTTTCATACGAAATAGTATGGTCTTGTAACTTTGGAGAATGACTATTGGGGTCATTTCCCATGTTCACGATTTTTGTCGATTTTTAAATAACCGTTCTACCCCTGGCGAATCTTGTTCCGCCCATAACTTTTGATTGGTAAGGAGTTTTGACGTGAAACCACTTCCATTGGATTCAGATAATGGTTTACCTTTCCGTAGAGTGGTCACACTAATCAAACAGACTTACCGTTTGGGAGATATGGCTGAAATAAGGCTTGGAAGGTGAAAAACAGCATAATTAGGGTTAACAGGGGTGATTAGCGGCTAAACCCATAACCCATTCAGGATTAGGGTTATGGGAGGGCTGAAAAGAGTTAGAGGATGATTCATTTTCATTTTTCTAGCCGCTACTCACCTTCCTCTAACCCTAGTAATGGCCTCTACCTTCTAAATTCATCCGTAATCACTTCCTAATCACATAATAGCTAAATCTACATCAAATTAAGGTGGATTAGCATAGAAATCGAGATAGAGTTGCTGGAATACATTGGGATCCATACCAAATTAGTTAGAGTTTCAGATCTGAGATTTATTTGTGGCTAAGGTGAGTGCTTTACACTTTTATTCACGAATTACGGCTAGTTAGGGTGATTAATGATAATTAGCGAAATTGTGCATCATAAAAATCTGGAAAAATATGTAAAAATTCTATAATATTATTTTTTGTCACTGATGAAAATTTGGGTTAATTTGGATTAAGTTTGCTAATTCTATAGTTAAAACATGGTTAAGGGGATTTAGGGGAAAATCATGCTTCTGGGTATGTTTGATCTAAAATATTTCATGTGATTGATGTTTTAATGCTTTTGATTGATTCCATATGTTGCTACTATTGTTTGGTATGCCTTATGGTTGCATAGGAAAGTTAGAATGGTCGAAAACACCGGCGAGAGGCGAAAATAGTTGCTGGAAAGTGGTGTAGGTTTTGGGTCGCATGGAGCGATACCTTGGAGAGCGACTCCTCGGAAATGAGCAATTCCTAGGGGAGAAACCCCTAGGAAGTGAGCGATTCTTAGTGGAGCGACCCCTAGGAAGTGAGCGATCCTAGGGGAGAGAACCCTAGGAAGTTAGCAATTCCTAGGGGTGCGACTACTAGGAAGTAGGCGATTCCTAGTGGGGCAACCCCTAGGAAGTGAGCAATCCTAGGGGAGCGATCCCTAGGAAGTTAGCGATTCGTAGGAGAGAGACTCCTAGGAAGTGAGCGAATCCTAGTGGTGCGACCCTAAGGAAGGGAGTGATCCCTAGGGGGCGACCCCTAGGATGAGGGAGAGCCCTAGGATAGCGAGCCGATCAAGGAGGGTAAGATCCGATTTCCAAAGGATAGCCTAACAGTTTGCTGAGGGACATGTGAAAAGGAGTTATCAATATCTATAGCTTTGGTTTACAAATGAGAGAGGAGGCATGTAGACGAACCAAGGGATGCATCGACTGGGAAGAGTTATTGGCTATAGACCTGAAGGGCATGGCAATTAGTTGTACGGAGCCCAAAAGGGCATGGACCCGTCACGACCTCAATGGATTTGGTGATCAAAGTAGTGGATATTGTATGCTTTACGCACTGAGTGAGAGATGTGAGGATGATTCCTATGTTTGATGTTTGTTATCACCATGACACGCACACTCCTATTTTACACTTTATGTTAGTGTTACCTTAGAGTACTGTACATCTTGTTGTGTTAACTCTTTGGTTGCAGGTCCAGGTTCAGGTATGTTTATTTATACCCATTATTGCTTTATTTTGTTGCTATCCCTTATACCAGACTTTCGTCTAACCCAGAGTTTTATGTCTCTTCTTATTAGTCTGAGTGCTCCTAAATGAGTAGACTAGAGGCAGGTTAGGTGCTGATGCGCTAGTAGCTATCCGAAGGCGAGCAGGAGGCTTCCACGTACTATATACATATATTTTCCATGTGTTGTTGCTGGTCACTACTTTGCGCATTAATAGTGTACCTTTTCTATTTTGCTTTAGAGACAGTACTTTGAAGTTGTAATAATAATGGTTTGGATCATAAGCTGTATTTTGAATTCCGCTACTCTGATGGTTATGGTTTAGTTTTCAGCTTATGTACTGTCTCGCCTGTTTTATGTCAGTTATGTTATTATTATATTTTATTCCATGCGCTGTGAGATATACTACAGGTTCTTGATGATTCATAGTTTCAAAACCCTTTCTTCTGACGACTGTCCCGTGCTGGTCGGACATTGGTACAGCGCATTTCGAGGGAAATGTCGGTTGGTTCGGGGCGGGTCGTTACACTTGGTATCAGAGCCTAGGTTGCGTAGTTAACCTAAGGGAAGGCATCAGGGAGAGATAGTATACGTATCTGAGAGTGTGTATTTGTGATATTTTGGTTTTAAAAAACTATATATATATATTATTAGTATATCTAAGGATGAAGTCGCACTGCACGGGCACCACTAAGGAGATGGTTAATTGTTTTTTTTCTTTACAGATTGAACGATGAGCCGATATACGAGGAGTACGGGTTCAGGGGCCAACAATGGGAATGTCCCTGATATAAGGGCGATGTTTACTACCTTCATGAGAGAGATGCTTAGGGATGCTTGGGGATGCTTAGGGAGTAGTTCCGAATGTTGCTAATGATGGTGGTGCAGCGGTGCAGGCGCCTAGAGTCGATTTCGCCAGGCTGGGCTAGGATTATATTAATCTTGGTGGAAAGTCGTTCCACGGAATGGAATCGGCGACGGAAGTTCAAGATTGGCTGGATAGTTATGAGTGCATATTCGAGGATTTGGGGATCGATGATGCAATGAAGAGGAAGCTAGCATCACATCAGCTTCAAGGACGAGTAATGAATTGGTGGAATGCTATTAATGCGGCTACTCCCGAGGATCAAGTCACTTGGAATCAGTTTAAGACCCGCTTCAGCGATAAGTTTACCCCAACTGCTCAAAAATCAGAATTGTTCAGGAAGTTTTTGGAGCTTAGGCAGAATGGTAGGGCAAACTCGGAATATATTGATGAATTCGATACTTTATCGAAATATGGATTATCTCTTATCGATACTGCTGAGAAGAAGAACGAAAGGTTCATAACTGACCTAGATGAGTACTTGGAAGAAAGACTCATAAACCATATCGATGAGACTTTCGAATCTATTGTGGAGAAAACATTGAGATCTGAGAGCCTTTACCCTAAGTCAAAGACCGAGGTTGCTGTTACATCTGCAGAGGAGCCAAAGCCGCAGGCAAGCGGTGGTGGCAAGAATAATTCCCAGAATAAGTGGAAACAGGACCAGACTAAGGATGGTCAGAAAAAGAAGAATAAGAAAGAGGCCTAGTGCTTTGGTTGCGGCAAGAAGGGCCACTATATCAAATATTGTCAAGCAAAGAAGGGGAAGAGGAAGTGCTTCAACTATGACCAAGTGGTACATTTCAATAATGAATGTCCTTAACCTCGTAAGAAGAAGCAGACCGTGAAAGCATATGCTATCAATGTTGTTCCTTCTTCGTCAAATGCCCCAACTGCAGCGCAGAAAGGAAAAGGTGTCGTTATTCAAGGTATGCTTTCCATTTATGATGTTCCTGTTAGAGTTTTGTTTGATACCGGAGCTTCCCATTCCTTCGTATCTAGCGACCTGGTAGATAGGTTGGAATTGGAACCCGAGCTTGTCGATAAACCTTTAGTTGTGACGAACCCGATCGGTGGTTCGACTAGCCTTAGTATGATTTGTCGTAATTTGGTCTTATCGAGTCATGAATGTATGTTTGCTTGTGATTGTTTTGTTTTGGGCTTTACTGGGTTTGGCATTATTTTGGGAGTCGATTGGCTCCGAAGATATGGGGTGGTGGTAGACTGTGTGGGGTCTTCAGTGACCATTGGAGCGGATGATGGGCGGAGGGTGGTATTAGGTTGCCTACCTAGTGATGGGGTAATGGATAGCTTTCTAAATTTCCTCGACATCCCGCATGATGAGTTATCCGATATGCCTATTGCTAGCGAGTATCCAGACATCTTCGAGGAAATGACCGGACTTCCACCACAATGAGAGATCGAATTTCGAATTGATTTAGCGAAAGATGCCAGACCTATAGTGATGGCACTTCGTCGTATGGCGCTAAGGGAGCAACGAGAGCTCGAGGTGCAAGTGGGCGACCTTTTGAAGAAGCGATTTATCCGAAAAAGTGTTTCTGAGTAGGGAGCACCAGTTGTGTTTGCTACTAAGGCCGATGGTTCCCTTCGCTTATGTGTGGATTACCGCGAGTTGAAGAAGGTGACTAGGAAGAATGAATATCCTCTTCTGTGGATAGATGATTTGTTTGATCAACTGAATGAAGCAAGAGTGTTTTCCCAGTTGGATCTCGCGATATGTTTTCATAAGCTTCGAGTAGCAGCTGAGAGTGTACCTAAAACGACATTTCGGACGCCGTCTGGATTTTATGAGTGGTTAGTCATGCCATTCGGGTTGATCAATGCGCCTACATATTTTGTGAATCTTATGAATAGGATTTTCAGAGATCAATTGAATAAGTTTATTCTTGTGTTCGTAGACGATATCTTGGTTTACTCAAGGACAGAGGAAGAACACAAGGAACATTTGAGGTCAGTGATGGAGGTGTTGAGGAAACACCAGTTGAAAGCGAAATTTTCTAAGTGTCACTTCTGGAGGAGGGAAGTGAGGTTCTTGGGCACGTTGTTTCAGAGAATGGTATTGCCGCGGACCCTGCGAAGGTGGTTACGGTGCAAGATTGGTTTACGCCAAGAATGCAACGGAAGTAAGAAGTTTCTTGGGATTAGTTGTATATTATCATAAGTTTATTCAGGACTTCTCCAAGGTAGTTGCACCATTAACTCGGTTGACCAAGAAGAATCAAGCTTTCGTCTGGGACGAAAGGTGTAAGAACGCATTTAAGAAAGGAAAAGTTGACGTGTGTACCAGTGTTAGTTATTTCTAAAGGGAGTGAAGAGATGACGGTATACACAGATGGCTATGGTATCGGACTAGGTGCTGTACTAATGCAAGGAGGTAGGGTTGTAGCTTATGCAAGTCGGCAATTGAAACCGCATTAGAAAAGGTATACTACCCATGATTTAGAATTGGCAGCGATCATGTTCGCGTTAAAGATATGGAGACATTACCTCTTGGGAGAAAGATTCGAGTTGTTTACTGATCATAAGTCATTAAAGTATCTTTTCTCTCAAAAGGATTTAAATCTTCGTCAGCAGAGATGGTTAGAGTTATTGGCTTCCTATGATTTCAATATCGCATACACACATGGGAAGGGCAATGCGGTAGCTGATGCATTAAGTAGGAGACATGCCAATTTGGGGGCTATGTTTCAGGAATGGAAGCAACTGGAGTATATCGCAGGATATGATTTCAGACCTAAGTGTGAATTGGATCCAGAAATGTTAGCAAGTTTGACGATCAGGCCGACTTTGGTTGAGTGGATTGGTTCCAGTCATAGGATGATCCTAATCTATTGGAAATAATCTCCAAGATAGAGATGGGCATCGACAGTGAGGCAACGAACAAGTATGGACTTGATCGAGAAGGATGGCTTCGAAAGAATGAGAGGTTGGTTGTACCCAACGTGAATGGATTGAGAAATGAAGTGCTTAGAGAATGCCATTACTCGAAAATGATTATACATCCCGGTGGTAACAAAATGTATCGAGAAATGAAGCAGACCTACTACTGGGAAGGGATGAAGAGAGACGTTGGGAAGTTTATATCCAAGTGCATGAACCGTCAGTTAGTTAAAGCCGAGCAAAAGAAGCCTAGTGGTTTGTTCCAACAATTGGAAATTCCAGATTGAATGGAAATGGGAACAAGTCTCAATAGATTTCACTGACGGTTTGCCAAGGAATAGATCAGGTCATGATAGTATTTGGGTGATTGTGGATCGATTGACCAAAAGTGCAAGGTTTGTACCCGTCAAGTCGAATAGAAACGACAGCTAAGTTAGTAGAACTGTATATGAAGTGGGTAGTGAGATTTCATGGAGTACCCAAAGGTATCGTGAGTGACCGAGATCCATTATTTACTAGTGGGTTTTGGAAGAGCTTACAAGAGGCTTTAGGGTCAGAATTACATCTCAGTACCGCGTACCATCCCCAAATTGATAGTCAAACAGAGAGGGTAAATCGTGTATTAGAGGATCTCCTGAGAGCTTGTATACTGGATTTTGGAGGTTCATGGGATGACCATTTGCATCTGGTTGAGCTTGCGTATAATAATAGTTATCGGTCCAGTATTGGTATGGCTCCATTTGAAGCTTTGTACGGAAGACCGTGCAACCCACCATCATGTTGGTTGGAGACCAGTGAGAAATTTGTGCTTGGGCCAGATGTAATAAGAGAAACTTCAGATAAGATCAAGGTTATTCAACAGAGAATGAAGGCTGCCCAAGATAGGCAGAAAAGTTATGCTGATAAAAGACGAAGAGACTTGAAATTCTCCGTTGGCGACTTGGTATTCGTCAAGATTTCTCCATTGAAGAATGTGATTCGGTTTGGTAGGAGAGGTAAATTGGCACCAAGGTTTGTTGGTCCATTCCCAGTTCTCGAACAAGTTCGGAATTTAGCGTATAAAGTTGGATTGCCTGACAAGATGATGGGAGTGCATGACATATTTCATGTTTCTCAGTTAAGGAAGTTCATGCACGATTCTGATATGACTATCTCACCTGATCAGATGGATAATATCGAGGTAGAACCTGAGGCAGTTGAAAGCCGCAGACCGATTCGTATTATCGGACACGATACGAAGCAACTCCGGAGGAAGACGGTGAAACTACCTAAGGTCCAGTGGGGTGGTAACGAGAGTGACTGCACTTGGGAAACCGAGGAGAACATAAGGAAGTCATATCCAGAGCTCTTTACCGGGTAAGGTTTTAATTGCGATGTAGTTATTCCGCATGCTAGGATAGGCTTGTTGTGTTTATTATGTATGTTTGATTGCTGCAAATGGTTGATAGGCATGTAGGACCTTTTGTATGTTTGCTTAGTTAAGGAATTTCGGGGGAGAAATTTCTTAATGGGGAAGAGTGTAACGACCCGCATTCTACGCATCGGAGGATCGTAGGATATTTATTTTATTTTCATACGAAATCGTATGGCCTTGTAACTTTGAGGAACGACTATTGGGGTCATTTCCCATGTTCATGATTTTTGCCAATTTTTAAATGACCGTTCTACCCCTTGCGAATCTTGTTCCGCCTATAACTTTTGATTGGTAAAGAAATTTGACCTGAAACCAGTTTCATTGGCTTCAAATAATGGTTTACCTTTCCGTAGAGTGGTCACATTAATCAAACAGACTTACCGTTTTGGAGATACGGCTGAAATAAGGTTTGAAAGGTGAAAAACAACATAATTGGGGTTAATGGGGTGATTAGCGGCTAGGCCCATAATCCATTTTGGGATTAGGGTTATGGGAGGGCTGAAAAGAGTTAGAGGATGATTCATTTTCATTTTTCCAGCCACCACTTACCTTCCTCTAACCCTAGTAATGGCTTCCACCTTCTAAATTCATCCCTAATCACTTCTTAATCACATAATAGCCAAATCTACATCAAATTAAGGCGGATTAGCATAGAAATTGAGATAGTGCTGCTGGAATACATTGGGATCCATGCCAAATCAGTTAGAGTTCCAGATCTGAGATTTATTTATGGCTAAAGTGAGTGATTTGTACTTTTATTCACTAATTACGGCTAATTAGGGTGATCAGCAATAATTAGCGAAATTATGCATCATAAAAATCTGGAAAAATATAAAAAAAATCTAAAATATTATTTTATGTCACTTGTGAAAATTTGGGTTAATTTAGATTAAGTTTGCTAATTCTATAGTTAAAACATGGTTAAGCGGATTAAGGGGAAAATCATGCTTTTGGGTATGTTTAATCTAAAATATTTCATGGGATTGATGTTTTAATATTTTTGATTGATTCCATATGTTGCTACTATTGTTTGGTATGCCTTATGGTTACATAGGAAAGTTAGAATGGTCGAAAACGCCGGCGAGAGGCGAAAATAGTTTGTTGGAAAGTGGTGCAGGTTTTGGGTCGCACGGAGCGATACCTAGGAGAGCGACTCCTAGGAAATGAACGATTAGGGGAGCTACTCCTAGGAAATAAGCGATACCTAGGGGAGCGACTCCTAGGAAATGAGCGATTCCTAGGTGAGCGACCCCTAGAAAGTGAGCGATCCTAGGGGATCGACCCCTAGGAAGTTAGCGATTCCTAGGAGAGAGACTCTTAGGAAGTGGGCGATTCCTAGTGGGGAGACCCCTAGGAAGTGAGCGATCCATGGGGAGCGACCTCTAGGAAGTGAGCGATTCCTAGTGGGGCGACCCCTAGGAAGGGAGCGATCCCTAGGATGAGGGCGAGCCCTAGGATGGAGAGCCAGTCAAGGAGGGTGAGATCCGATTTCCAAAGGATAGCCTAACAGTTTTGCTGCGAGATGTGTGCAAAGGAGTTATCGATATCTATAGCTTTGGTTTACAAATGAAAGAGGAGGCATGTAGACGAACCAGAGCCAGAGGATGCATGGACAGGGAAGGGTTATTGGCTATAGAGCAGAAGGGCATGGTCATGGCAATTAGTTGTACGGAGTCCAGAAGTGCATGGACCCGTCATGGCCTCAATGGATTTGGTGATCAAATTAGTGGATATCGTATGCTTTACGCACTGAGTGAGAGATGTAAGGATGATTGCTATGTTTGATGTTTGCTATCACCATGACACGCACACTCCCATTGTACATTTTATGTAAGTGTTACCTTAGAGTACTGTACATCCTGTTGTGCTAACACTTTGGTTGTAGGTCCAAATTCAGGTATGATATTTATACCTGTTATTACTTTATTTTGTTGCTATCGCTCATACCAGACTTTCGTCTGACCCAGAGTTTTATGTCTCTTCTTATTACTTTGGGTGCTCCTAAACGAGCAGATTAGAGGCAGGTTAGGTGCTGATGCGCGAATAGCTGTCCGGAGACGAGCATGAGGCTACCATGTACTATATACATATATTCTCCCTATGTTATTGTTGGTCACTGCTTTGGGCATTAGTAGTGTACCTTTTATATTTTGCTTTAGAGACAATACTTTGAAGTTGTAATAATAATGGTTTGGATCATAAGCTGTATGTTGAATTCCGCTACTCTGATGGTTATGGTTTAGTTTTCAGCTTATGTATTGTCTCGCCTGTTTTCTGTCAGTTATGTTATTATTATATTTTATTCCATGCGCTGTGAGATATACTAAAGGTTCTTGATGATTCATAGTTTCAAAACCCCTTTTTTCTGACGACCGTCCCGTGCTGGTCGGGCATTGGCACAACGCATTTCAAGGTAAATGTCGGCTGGTTAGGGGCGGACCATTACACAATCTTAGCCAAATTAGATTATGTGCACAATGAACATGTAATTAGGGTTAGTAACACTTCTACTACCAATTTATATTAAATCTTATCAAATTCGTATCAAATCTTACAATTCCAGCATATAATAATAATATGGTAACATGTAATCCTGCGTTGAAGGGTGAGAAGCCATGAACCACTCACCAATCATCAAATTCAATCTTATCGCGTGTAGATTCGATGAGAACAACAACAAAACTCACTTCAAACTAAGAAAAATGATGACTATAAGTTTCTAAATGAAGATCTAATCATTGTTTAATAAACTGATGTGATTTAGGATGAAATCTAGGTGAATTAGAGTAGATCTATGAAAAATGGGATTTTAGATGTGTTTAGAATAAGAAGGAAATTTTAATTCAATCCATCTCATCTTCTATTTATAAGCTTCGGTAATTAGATTAGTGGACCAACTAACCGGGCTTACTAACTATACACTAATTCCAATAAGTGGTTTTTAGAACTTAAAATAGTTATACTTTTTAACTCTAAGTTCAATTTTCAAATATGAGCATTCTACAGAAGGAGAAACCACCATTCTTAGGAAATGAAACCCATTAGAGCCTATAATTCAACTCTTACCAAAAGTTAAAATTAAAGACATGATTTCTAGGGTTAAAATGGTTACATAGAAAGTTCGAGGAAAATCAAAATTTTGTAAAGAACTTTCAAGAGTCGTGCCCCAAATTTATAGAGTCGTACGACCTCAAATTAATTAAATAGAACTATTTTATGATCATCCGATGTGTAAAATATAGATTATTACAGTAAACATCCTACAAATCCAACGTTATCAAATTTTCCTCAAATTGAGGTAAATAAATTCAAATTTGCGCTTTCATATTAATATACACCCACTCGATTTTTCTCAATAATTTTTTTATTTTTACCTAGAATATCGACCCATGAATATACTAATTCTTCTAATTATCACATTGTAAGTCGGACCAAGGAACCAACGTTGACTATTATGGAATTTTTATTCGCCAACTCGAATCTCGAAAAGGTTGGGTTGGTACTATCGATACGATCAAATGAATAACTCCTTCATTACACAAAAGCGCGTCCATTGCAATGCTAGTCAGATGAAAAACATGTTCGACAAACTCAAGCAAGACCGGAACCCATGGAACAAGTTGTTATAGGTTTTGAATTGATTAGTCTACATACTCAGATAAACAAATTTTGGTATGGCTGATTTGCCGCCTACTTGTGATAAGTAATTTGCTGGTGGAAATATCACTAAATTCTCGCACCTTAGCACGTTTTTTTGGTCCACATTTCGCTGCAGTTCCTTGTACTCCATCCCTTAATTTAACGCTGGGTGACCAAAACATAATCTTTTAGCTAAAAGACGCAATCTTTTAGCTAATCAGATAACTATAGGAAAATAGTTAATAATGAAGAAGTTAGCAGGAGCAGTATACGCAATCCCTTATTCTTTATCTTCTTTTTTCTCGTAATCGAAATTTAAAATTCGGAACCCAAAATCGAAGATGAGGAATGGAAGACATGATCATAAACATAAGTATAGTCAACGAAGTTCGTTTCCTGCTTCAGGGAGCTCGAGAGACGTTAATCAAAGACGATTGCCTAATTATATACCTGATAATTTCACTTCCCTTGATGAGGTATTTGCTATTTTTTTTCCCTTCTGATGATAGTATTTTGCTTGGCTATCGATTTGTTTAAATATTTGTAGATACATGTTGATATATCGAATTTTTAGAATGTATGTGGAAAAATAGCTTACAAAGGGGAAAATTTATTATGCATATCCGACTAACATTTTTTTTAGAATAATGGGGTACTTATATCTGAACTAACATTTCATATAATCATATTATCTTTAACCTGTGCATGTATGTTTCAAAGACCCATCAGTAAACCTGATTTAGACAAATATTAATTATTCACTAACGGTGCAAAAACCTGTGTGTTTTTGAAAACCCAGTAGGCCCAAAAGGGTGGCTGACTAGTTAAATACCTAAGTTAAAAAGTGAGAGATGCAGAGCTTAAATTATGGTGATAACATAGGCTTCTTGAATCATCCAGATGAATACATCACTAATGGAGTAAAGCTTGATTTTCTATGTCTGAGAAATAAGTTGTGATTATTTTTCTTAATATTATGTGTATTTTAAGTCATAACATCCTGTATGTACAATGACATAGCTAGGATTGTAAGCTGTCAGGGTCTCAATTGTAACATAGCTAGGATTGTAAGCTGTCAGGGTCTCAATTGTAACATAGTTTGAGGGTTCTGGGAAGATAGGGCCTGGACCATTTTAGGGACGTTTTTTTTCAAACACCTTTCATAAACATCTTTCCTTAAGGACCCATGTAATTATTTTCAGCAATGGTATGCGATTTACACTACAAACGTTTTTTTTTTACAAAAAGTTGCATAATGTGCAAATATTTGAGCATACGACGCACATTTTCTCCGAAAATAATTAAATGGACAGATCCTAGTCTTCACTTTTTTCTAATACCGGTGATCTAACTTCTAAGTAATTACAGAAACTTACGACAAGAAGACCATAACGTCACATAGCGCACAACATATTATCAAATAAACATAAATATATAGTTAAAGCAATATTCTGCAGAAACAAACAATAATTGATCATTTCTAACTTCATTGAATTTTTTTATATAAAAGAACACCAGAAATAGCCTAAAAATTGAACGTATCTTACCTTTGTCGAGTCCTCTGCAAGGCCGACATCCAATTCAATCATTATTGTGCATTTTGGTGAGTTTTTTAAAGAAGGGAAGAACAGGAACAAAGATAAGAGAATCAGAGAAGAATGGTAGGATAAGCCGTAAAACACAGAATGTGAGTTGGAAAATTTTGCGGTGTCTGGAATGAGATAACTTGTCTATGAATAGAATTATAGATCCTCTGATCTTCGTACCAAGAACCATCACGGTTCCATGTAGAATTTTCTGGATTGTTTGAAAATTTCATGTCTGTATGGCTGCATGTATGTAGATTATCTGTTGATAATTATAAAGATTACAAAATGATAGAGTACTAAACTCAAGAAGTCCTGTGTACGTACTCTGTGTGTGCACACGCACAAACACACTCTTACTAGGAATGATTTCTCCCCTTTGTCAGGTAATATCTGCTCTAAGGGAGTTTGGACTTGAATCATCCAATTTGATTATAGGGATTGATTTTACAAAAAGCAATGAATGGTCAGGTGAGGCTGTTGTTTCAAATTGGAATATGATAGATGGTAGATGATTTGCTTTTCATTTCTCATCATTCATCAAGCACACACATCTGCTGATGTTATTTTGAAACTATATATAGGCAGGTATTCATTTCACAGGAAATCTCTCCATGCTATTGGTGGAATACCTAATCCATATGAACAAGCCATTTCAATTATAGGACGTACGCTATCACCTTTTGACGAGGACAATTTGATACCTTGTTTTGGATTTGGTGACGGTAAGTAGTCGATGTTCCTTTCACATTGTAGTTATGTTTAGAAAGCATATCATTTCTGCTTTGTTTACAATTATTTCATTGTTATTCTTTTATAGCCTCTACAGGAGATGAACGTGCATTCAGCTTTTTTGCTGATGACCGCCCTTGTCGGGGTTTTGAGGAGGTTCTTTCGCGTTATAGAGATATTGTTCCTCATCTGCATCTTTCAGGTAAACAGATTTCTTCCAGCATCTGTACTAACTGTCTAAGAACTTAATGTCAAATGTAAGCTGAACCTGATGAATATCATTTTTCATACCATGATCGTTGTCAAACTACTAATTCATTTATGTATTGTCTGGTTTGTATTTTTTTCCTGATAATATGAACCCAATTTATTAAGATCATTATTACCGTGGCGTTATGTCATCACATAATCTAACATAAGATAACGTTGTAATTACACTTTGATGTATTTGATTCTATAATCCTGACCAGTCCAATCTGCATGACAATATGGAAATGGACCATCTTTGAAATGTAGCCTTCTGAACTGAAATGATTTCTGACATATTTTACTTCTGGTCCATTCATCCATTCCTAGATATCACTTCTTGCTAACAACCTCGTTATTCTGAACCTTTGTACCTACTGCATGCTTCTATTCATCTTTTTGCCAGGTCCTACTTCGTTTGCCCCGGTAATTCGTGCTTCAATTGACATTGTTTCCAGGAGCAAAGGGCAATATCATGTTCTAGTCATTATTGCTGATGGGCAGGTTTTTAGCATTTTACACTTAAAGAAAACATTTTGTCTCAATTCATGTACACAAACGTTTAGCCTACAATTTTAGGTTACCAGGAATCCAGATGTCCCACGTGGCTCTCTAAGTCGTCAAGAACGTGCAACCGTGGAAGCTATTGTTGAAGCCAGGTATTAGCTTTTCAATATATAAATATTCATCGGTCGAAATTAATGTTTTCTACTTCCTTGAAACAATTTTACTCTTCAGCTATTATCCTTTATCAATTATCATGGTCGGTGTGGGTGATGGACCATGGGATGCGATGCAGCAGTTTGATGACTGCATACCTCAACGTGAATTTGACAATTTTCAGGTAAATCAACTTTATAATAATAATTTCAAATTTTGTACTTTGAAATCAATTATAAGTACCTATGTACATGAATGTTGTTTGTTCACGGTCTGTTAACTGAAGAGTGATGCCATCCATAATGTATACTTATATGGTTGTCCTTTGTATCTGCATTTCCAAATTATATTTGCTGAAGATAGATTCATACACAAATGATATTTTTTGGAAGATAGAGCCTTACACAAAAGTTTTTTTTTTTCCTTCTAATCGCAGTTCAAATTACTTTTTCACAGTTTGTGAACTTCACGAAGATCATGTCTGCAAACACAGAAACAAACAAAAAGGAGGCAGCTTTCGCATTAGCCGCTCTCATGGAAATACCTTTTCAGTACCGAGCAACCCAAAGTCTCAGACCTATACAGTACGCAAAACCAGACTAATGCATTGTGAAATTTGAAGTTTAACATACTGCGTGTAATTTGAAGAACTTTCTTAATGCATGATCAGGAAGCTTGCAGAATCATCAAGTGAAGGAAAAGTTCTCCCTCCTCCTAAACAAGTAATCGAACATGATATTCAAGCAGCAATGGTGGATACCAATGCAGCGAGTTCAGAAACTGCAGATTACAATATTCCCACAGAGCAGGTGGGTTGATAGATAAAATAATCAAAAATTATGAAACTTAATCATTGTTTTATAATTTAATGTCTGATTATTTCTACTTCTTATTTAAAGGCCTGCCCTATATGCTTGACAAATCCACGGAATATGGCTTTTGGATGTGGCCATTTGGTAAGTTTCATTTTACCTATTACATAGGTTGAATTGAATGTCAATTTATCTGTTCACCTTCAACAATTTTTTTCTCCCTTTGTGAAGACCTGCAAGGGCTGTGGTGCAACATTGTCAACATGTCCGATCTGCCGTGCACCTATAACAACTCGTATAAAGCTTTTCTCTTAAAAGAACTCGCCTAGATATAAGGTATAGAGTTTAATATGTTGGAGTCCATTTGTAGCAGTGGGCCAATAAATCATACTTATATGCTTGCTTAATCTTCAGATCAGTTTTCTGTTCAAGTTAGTTTCCTGTTATTGCTTCAAAGCATGGCTAAATAAATAAGTGTGGTCATCTTAGCTGTACATCGCACCTCTGCTGTGTTCTTAACAACGTTGTATTGAATAATAGTGTTGTGATTTGTTAATAGAAGAGCATTTTAATTTGAAATTGGGGTTGTAGTGTCATTTCTTGCTGTATAATAGTATTGTATACTGAAATTAACGGTATCTTATGTGTTCAAAAATCAAAATGAAACAAACCTTAACCATTGTGGTTACCAAAACATCCCTGGTGAAATATCTTTTGAAATTTACCAATATTTTTACCCGTGTCATGGATATTTACCCTGTAGCATGGATGCTTCCAAGAAAATGAAATAATACACCCGCAGAAGGTACTGGGTAACAGCAAGACGAGTCGGGCAGCGCCTTTGATCCACTTGGACTCATTCGTCCGAACCAAGGAAGACCAAACTTCCTAGGTTCAAGCACTGGCATCCATATCACTAGAGGAAGTCAGGGCCGGTTTTAAGGGTAGGCATGCTTGGCGATTGAATAGGGCAACCCACCGTGGAGGAGGCAACAGTTGAAGGCGATGAAGTTCTGAACTAAAATAGTATTTGAAGCTTTATGAGTGTTTGAGCACGCTGAAATAATAGAGCCTTGTAGTGCACTGGTTATGGTTAGTTAGTGGCCTGTGAATTTGAGTTGAGGAGTTCAATCCTTGCTTGGGGTACCCTAATTTTTCACATTAGGGCGAAATTAATTTTTTTGCTTAGGTCAACCAAAAAGTGTGTATCTGCCTTGGAGGAAGTGGATGACCTGTTAAAACATCCAGTTTACACTTTAGAACAGGGTAAGGAAGACAAAGATCCGCTAGATGCGCGTGGGAGATGAAGTCTTCGAGGAAGGTCCGGTGATCGAACCAGAGACAGTGGTGTTGGATGGTACAAATCATAGCAAAATTGTTTTGATCGACTAAAGGATTGGATGAGGAGGTATGAGAGGAATTGGCTGCATTTCTAAAGTGAAGTAAAGATGTGTTCCATTATAGTTCCATAATCATTTTTCGTGTTTATCATGCTCTCAACATTGACCCAAAAGCAAGCCTTACATTAGAAAAGGATACTAAAACCATAGAGTTATATTGCATACTAGGAAGAAATACCTTGAAGGGGCCATGAACCTAGTGCTCGTCCATGAAACGAACGTGACTTCGCGAACACAATTAGATTCCTTTGACTTAAACAACGTGTCCCAAAGATAGCTTCCTACTCATGTGCATTGATCAACTCATCAACCTCTTAAGAAGGCACAAACTCCATGGATGCATGTTTAGAGTATAGAAAGTCGTGCATAGTTTGAATTAAGAGCACATATCATTCATTACGAAAATTGGGTTGTTCTACTATATGGTATCAACATACCTTTCGATCTTAGGAATGTGAGGGCAACATACCAACGTCTAGTAAATGAGATATTCCTAGAACAAGTTGGATGGTCCATGGAAGTTTACGTAGGTACATGTTGGTGAAATTTGAAAGGTTGATGACATGTACGGAATGCAACAACGCTCATTCTTGATAGATGTTATTTAGGATATTTAATTGGATAAATTAGATAAGAATAATATAGCAGGATGTTGAATTAAGATTTGTACATATTAATAATTACCCGGTCGGTCTTAGAAACCAAATAACTTGGATCAACATATGGTGGAATATAAAAGGTGAAAAGTGAGAAACACTTATTCTCCTATATACACATATTTACCACTCTTCCACCTTTATCATTTCAAATCTATAAGTGAATATTAGGGACGGGTCCCTAAAACCAAAGTTGGTATTTGGTATAAATGGCATCATCCTGTAAGTTTCAATTAAAACCGGGGTCATATTACGAGAAAATTATTAAATAAAAAGAAGCATGTTTTATGTGATTTTTCGCACTATTGCTTGAAAAAAATTCAAAAAGTTGTAAATATTAAGAGAAAATTACTAAAAAAAGTACAGAAATGTTTGCACTTATTGTGAATTAGTGCAAACATATCTGTAATTATTCACGTAGCGTGTTGCAGGTAATGAAAAAGAAAAAAACAGGTATAGAAATGTCTGCACTTATTGTGAATAAGTGCAGACATATCTGCAACTATTCTGTAATGTATTGCAGACATGTCTCAATGTATAGAAAAATTATTGACATATCTATAATTTTTCTGTGTAATTTCTTCTTTTTCTACAATTTCACTGGAAGTGTCATATTTTTCAATTCTATGCAATATTCATAATTTTTTTGATGATTTTTTTTGCAATAATGTGATGTTTGACTAAATGTAGGCATTGAATTTGAAAGTTTGAAGCAATCAACTAAAACTACGTAAAAACATGCAATATTTTGATGTAATTGTTGTGGTGTTTGCAATTTTTTGAAAAATTGCAGGTTTTCTTGCATTTCCGTTGAAGTATGATTTTTTTTTTTTTGAAGTATTTTTCTTATGTTTTTCTTACATGAATACGAAGATGATTATATATTGAATTACGTTTTGAAGTTTGGTTGTTTTTTATGTTGATTTTTGATGATTTTGGAAAAACAGAGATCTAATTTACAAAGTTATAAGGCATAGAGTTTTATGTATTTTGAAACTTAAAAGGAACTTTAGCCAAACTCTCCTTTTCTATAAACCATAGAAGAAAAACTAAGAAGGTCGACCGTTAAAGAGGAGAAAAGGAAGAAGAAACTTAAGAAATGTAGGAAGATTAAAACTTTGGATTATACAACAACAAATCTCAGCATCACATTCCCAAACTCAATTGGGATGTCTAAACCCATGTTTATTTCGACTATAGAGTATATTGGATGCATTTGTTTGATCACATGATTATTTTCATGTTTTTGTTAATGTCAATGTGTTGTTTGTGTAGAACAATGCTCGGATGGCTTAAACATGCTTTATTTGCATGAAAACAGGTAGACTTTAGGCTAAAACCTATAAATAAACATCATCGATTGACTTGAAATCTTTATATGCTGTTTATACCATGTTTTTAAAGATAGTTTTTTTTTATTTCATAATTTTCTATGCTCTTAAGAATATTCTACGGATTACTTAAGTTGAATTATATGGTAGATACAAGATAAATTAATTACGGGAATTAATCAATGAATTTAGACTTAAAATTTTTGTGAATGATAGAGGGGAGTATGTTCTAAATTATATGAATTTTTAGGATTTTTCTCATGTTTGGATTAATTGATATAAAATTTCTAAATTGTCTAGACTTGGAGAAGTTAACGTGTTAATTGGGAAATTTAAAATTATTTTGTTATTTCCAGTGTTTTGGAAATATAAATTCTGAAAAAGTTTGAATTTTGATCAATCCAGCTTTTATAAGCAATCATGTTGCCAAATATAGTGGAATTGGTAAAAAAAAACATTATTTTATAAGGAAATAAATCATTTTTCTTTCTATATATTGTCGGTTCCACCGCCCTAATTTGGAAGCATCTTTCAATGCAGTCGGAAGCGTCTTCCGCTTTTTTTTTTTAAGTGACACACACACACACACACATATATATATATATATATATATATATATATATATATAGAGAGAGAGAGAGAGAGAGATACATACACCAAAAAGGAGATAATAACCATTCTCCGATGGCTAACAACAACGGACTACCAGAAGAACTGGTAGGCGTAGAGTAATAGGTCGGTCCTAAAAGATCCTAAGCCATACAATAATACCCCACTCACACAACAAACAAACAGCCAAAAAGAGAAGCCTCATTCCCTGAAGACGCGGCAAACAAGGGGAGATCAAGGCAGACTCTAGCCACTCAGCAACCTCCTCCTAGGAGATGAAGATATCCAATCCAAAGTCACCACAAGATGGTCGGTCCAGATCCAGATCCATAAAGTTCCACTAACATAAAAAAACAACAACCTAAAATTCAGACCCTGCACTATAGGGAAAAAAATTCAAATGGGGGTGTAGGAAGAGATTTGAATGGAAGCAGCACACACACTACCCAATCATACCAAACCTACAAGACTCAACTCACGCCAGCTCTGGGCAAAGGCCCAAAAAAACATCGAAAAGACGGGCCAACCTTCGTGAATGAGAACGAATGGGGTCCCTGAAAGGTTTGCCATGAAAAACCAGGTAAACATCACTCTTTACCTGGCGAATGACGGCGGATGAGTTCATAGGAACCTCTTCGAAGGTGGCCTTGTTCCTAGCACATCAAAGGTGCCAACGAATCAGACCAGGAATCAAGCGGAAAAGGACCGAGCGAAGCGAACGATCAGAATTACCATCCCATCAAAGGTGTAGTAATCCGAGAAGCGAGCCAACATTACCTCAGAGACGGAACTGGATTCCGAAGTAGAGCCAAACTGCTCTAGCACAAATGCCTGTGAAGAAAAGGTGGCCAAAAGATTCCACATCACCTAGCTGACAACATCTACAACAGGACACGATAGGAATCCCAATCCTCCTAAGGCTTTCATCCAAGGGTAAACCATCATGGAGGATTTTCCACATGCGGATAGAGATCTTGGGAGGAGATCGGGAGTCCCAGATGTAATTAAAACTTGGTAGCCTAGGACCGGAGGTCCTTGTAGACTCCCAAACAGCACAGATAGAAAAGGCGGAGCCATTCTAGCCACCCCCTCCTCCATTCGTGTCGAAGAAGACCTTGAAAGGCTGCATCCGTTTCCACGTCTCACTAGCATATGATGGGGTCCCAGAGTAGCCATCAGGCATTAGGCGACGGTATTTTTCAAGAAGGAATGAAGACCAGAGGGAGTCACTGGAATAGAACCTAACCCAAGTGTAAGCAGTGCAGACATCTCTTGGGTTCTGAAGTCCAAGACCACCCTCGCTCCTGGGATATCAAATGACATCCCAGGACCCCCAGTGGTGGTGATGGGTCGAGTCCTTGTCCCTCCTAAAAGAAGGACAAGGCTAAGGTACGGAAGGAGCGGAAAAAGGAGAAAGTAGGAGCCATAACCGCGAAGATTTTGGAACCTATGGAATCTAGCACCTACTTGATAAGAACAAGCCGGCACGCTTGAGACAGAAGAGAAGCATTCCATCTGAGAATCTTTCCCCTTGCCTTATCGATAAGGGAGTCAAAAATCGCATTCAGTTTACGACCTCCATAAAGCATAATACCAAGATATCGCATAGGAAGAGAGGCATCTGGGAAACTTGTAAAGGACTGGACCTAGGCTACCCTATCCGGGTCCATGGACTTAGCCGGGATGAAAGAGCTCTTCGAAGAATTAACCAGCTGACTTGAACAACTTTCGTAAAGATGAAGGAAGGAGAACAGATGATGAATGGAACAGCGGTTTCCGTTCGAGAAGATGTTGAAGTCATCTACAAAGGATTAGGAAGAGATAATAGGACATCCAGAAGGGATCCCAAATCGATGGATCTTGTAACAACCCTGAATTTTGAAACCAATTTAAAATTTATTTTTAATCGATTTTAATAGAAATTAAATATTTTAAACAATTTATTTTGAGAATAAACGACTTAGAATAAATTTAAATGAAGTTTGAACGTAAGAATTTAAAATTTAATTAAAACGAGCTCGTAACGTCGTAGTAGTTCGAGAAATTTAGTTTTGAACTTCAATTTGATATTCAGAATGCAGCATAAGTCAGAATTTGACAAAACAAGAAACACTAGAATATTTTGTACAATTTCTTTCTAACGAATATAAAAAATTGAGATTTCGTATTATAAATAGTAAGTTATATCAAATTCAAATTTTCAAATAGTCGCTATGGAGTTTATTAATATTTTAATATTATATAAGCCCTTAAAAATAGTCATTGCAAACGACCTCCATTTTTTATGAAACCAATTTTGTTGGATTCAGAACGTCAAATTATTGTTAGGTTTAAAATTTCAAGTCAATTAGAATTAATATGTGAGCATGGTAAATTTGAAACGCGTGCTCAATTTTAGTTGTAAATTTAATAAGCTAGAAATAAGGCTATTTTTCAAATGGTCTCCAAATTTGACGAAATTAGGTTCAATAGAACCGTATTTATGAAACATAGCTAGATTTCGTAATTTTTGAAGTCAGTATGTGGTCATAGCAAATTAAAACATATGTTTAAATTCAATATTTAATGTTATATTTTAATTTTGATAAAAACAGATCAAAACAATCGAATCAGCTTACGAAGCATATCCCATTGTGTCCGAAATGAGAGTATTTGGTTAGGGGCGGAAGTCATTGGGGTTCGTTTGGAGTTAGGAGCATTAAACAAGTAGAGTATGAATTGAATAATATTAAATATATATAGTATATAATATATAACCTAAAACCGCTCAAACCCTAGAACAATACGTTGAAGGCGTCGCTAGTCCATTTTAATAGCCTATATCCTCCTGATTTCTTCCCCTAATTATTTCCAATTCGTTGTGAATTAGATCATGGATTCAAAACAAATATCGTTGAGATTTTTGTGCTCTTCATTTTTATAAGGCTACGATTATTTTTCATGCTATAAATCGTGCAAAATCGGGGCTCAAAGCACCTGCGTTTGAGCATGATTTCTGAGAGCCTGGAACCTTCGAGGGTTGCGCTGTCACTGGCATGGGTGGAGGAGTTTGGGGGCGATGTTGCGGTGCAGGTTGATCAACGGCTAGGGTTCAGGTGAGGCGCGCGCAAGCAAAGAATGGAAGCGACGATGGGTTCAACGCGTTCTAGAGGGTTACGAGAGAGAGAAGTAATTAATGAAGGGGATTAAGTTAATTAGGGCTATTAATAAAATTTAATTATCATAGATTATTTTTATTGTGCAATTAGACTTTAAAACCCCATAACGTGTTCAAACAGAAACGGAATCAAACGATTTCAGGTGCATTGGAATCGTGAAGACGAGAACTACACAATGACACTAATTTGAATAGAAACAGAGCTAGTTATGATTTTTGATAAAATTAAACGTGCAGTTTAATTTAATCGAAAACAATTGTTTTATAACAATTCCAAAAACCGATCAAGGTGAGAACTCTCTCACTCAACTAATTTGCACAGCTATTCTATTTCATAATATTGATTACCTATGATGATTTTTATTGGGTTAATTATTATAAATTGTTATGCAGTATGTGGTAGCTCAGATCACCAGTTGTTTGAAACCCATATGAATGAATGGATGATTAATTTTGACATGTTGTGAATGTAATTCTAAGTTAATTAACACGTTAAAACACTGTTAAAATATTTGTGGTAGTCGGTATTGGATTAAACATTCATTTTCTAGTTGAACAACATGTTTATGGTCACCTATTTAAGTAATTTCGATTGGAATGAATAAATAATTTATTAATTGATTATTTATTGGTTGAAAACCCCACACGGGTCTTGGGATGGTAATTTGTTCACACATCTCCATTGTGTATAGTTGTATGTCAAACGATTGATTGACAGACCGTTATAAGCGTTAGTTAATTATTTAATGCTTATACAGTTGTAGATGCACTCTAGATGTGAATTGGATGTTTAATAGTTATTTATAACTGTTGTTATATATGTGGTGTATGAAATCCATATAAATAAAATTATATGGTAATTGGTTGAATCTCATTTCAATCCGGAATAAGAATGGATATTTTAATATAATATTCAGTGAAGAATTAAAGTTTGGTATTGATGTCCGATTTTGGATGGACAAGAAAATATTTAAATACCAATGAATATTTATAATTGAAACAGACTTATTTGAAATTGAAATGGAAGTTGAAATCGACGAGATTATAAACGTTTTATATATTACGTTTTGAATAGAAATCGACTAAATCTATTATATATAATATAATGACTTAATAAGAAGATATTTGATTTTGAAAGGAAAAGATTGAAATAGAATTTCAAATGGTAGTTGTGAATAATTTATAATATTTATAAATTATTTTGGAAACGTTTTCGATTTTATTTTAATTATAAATCGAATTCGGGCTTGAATAGAACGTGTCGCCTAGCGACAGTTCGCGTAGTTCTACCTATAACTTCGAATTGGCGAAATGGGAGATTTGACCGTCGGATTCTCCTGAAATCGGAACCGTTGGATTCGTATCGAAAATATCTTCCAAATGATAATAAGAGCTTTAAATTCCAATGGTTAAATTTTGAGAAATTCTCAATTCGAATTTCAATGAAAACAACGATAGTGCAGCTAAATGACCGTCATTTGACTGAAAAAGGGGAAAATTATGTTAAATCATAATAAATGATTTGAAAAGATTTTTGAACGAAATATTCCAGTTTTGAAAAAATAAATGATATTCGTATCTAAATAGGCTAGTCAACATCTAGTGTAAGAATCTAATGTTTTTTTTTTTTAATTAATGAATTGGATTGCGAATGGTTTTAATATAACCAGAATTTTCCAAAGTATGAATTAGAAGGCATTTGAATGGAAATCATCTTCGGATATTTCAATGCTGGATTCCATGATTATATGGATATCGTTGAGGAATTTGGAAGATATAGATATCGTTATTCCAAAATGATATCTATTGGTTTCAGAATTTGATATTGAATATAAGTCGATGCGATTTCTATTCAAAGCCTTGTATTTAATATCAAATTGGATTTTGGGTTTGTCGTGAATAGGGTCTTCAATGACACCGTTCTTAAACCCAATTGAGAAAAGAATGAATCTTTTAACTAAAATTAATGAAGTTTTCCAATTAATGAATATAATTGGAATTAAATGGAAGTTGATTTTGGGTTGATTGTGAACAATGTTTTAAATAACATTAGTTCTTAAAACCGATTAACAATGAAGTTAAGACTTGGAATTTATAAATCTTTTAATTAAGATTTAATGGAAGTTATACCAAAGTGAAGTTTTCCAATTCAATAAACTAAATTGGAATTGTATTGAATTATATTTAATAAAAATCGAAATGAGCTTCTTTGAAGGAAGACCATTACTATATACGAAATTTAAAAAGCTTTTTCGTTATTCCATTTATAGTATTAGTTTGATATAGAAATTTATATCGATAATAAATTGTTCAGGATTCCGTGAAGATTCCATATTAATGGAAGTTAATTTTGGGTTCATCGTGAGAGGTGTTTTAAACGACATTTGTTCTTTAACCCAGTTAAAGACAGGATTAATTTTCTAAAGTTGAGTAATTATTAAGTTATGGTTTTTGATAATAAAACTAAGTTGGAGTTTTTAATGAATCTTTAAATAGATTGAAAGTTAAATGGTAATTAAATTTACCAAACGCGAGAAGTGTCGAGATGGAGTACCACCAACTTAACTCCATGCGATTAATGGATCTCTAAATAGATTCGAACGTGAAATGGTAAGTAAATTTACCAATAACACGATGGGTGTTAGATATGGAGTACTACTAGTTTTTCTCCATGGGATGAATATGTTGAAATTTGGATAATAAAATAAATGACTACTTCGGTAAGGCTCGATAATCCTGACTAGTTTTATAAACCTTAATCTGGTTTAAGTTGTGAAAAGATATTAAAAAATCTTTTGAAGTGATTTCCAATAAATGAATTAAACAATAAGTTTAAATGAGATTGTCTTTGATAAGATTTGTGGGAATAAGTCGTAGTATAAAGAATATTTGAATAAAATAATATTCTGAATTTGAATGAGATGTGTGTTATTTTTATACATCACATGTTTATAAGATGCACGAGTTATTCAGAAAGACCAGGTTTAACCTATTTTGAATAACTAATACAACGACTAAAAGTTGAAGACTTGAAGACGGTGGTTGTAGACCGGAGATCTTCACATCTTTTGGATTATTGATGATGTCTCGCTTCTGAGGTACACCCAAGACGAGGTTATAAGTGGTGGTCGTCCAGACCTACTTGGAGATCGACTGAATGTGCGAGGGCCTTTCTCCTGTATTTGACATATGGGACGAGGAATAAGGTACCTTCTGTTTCGTTCAGACCCAGAGTGGACTTGCAAATGGATTGTATGTCTGACATTGTATTGTGTGTTGTATTCGTTGATCTCTGCTAAATATATATCTAGTTGGCGGCGGAGAATTTATTCACTTAGCTTTACACCCTTTTTTGAGATGTACGAGCTTAGAGGTTGTATATTGGTATACATCAATGACATAATACATTGATATGGATTGACAATGTTGCATACTGAGATGCATGGATCAAACTTTTGTTGAAAAGCAGAGCTTTTTGGATGATGATCAAAGCATGCCTTTAATATAGCATAGCTTTGTGTATAGCGTTAATTTGTGAGCTTCACACCCCGATATGAGTCAAAAACGGGATGAGGGACAATAGAGAGGACATGTGATTCTTCCTAGCTAGGAGTAATGTCATGGTATAGAGCCCAGACATGTCACTTATGTGGATGATGGATAGCGAGGCGCCTCGGATATGGCCACATAAGGCCAAGATGGTCGACGTACTGACCAGATTTTAGGTCCAACAGGACCGCGAACCGTATTGTTCAGAAATTGCTAATCCACAAACGTAAGAGTGGACCAGCCCTGCATGCTCCTAGGGTTCACCTGAGTTTGGGTCCTGAGGCATGTGCTAGAGTGTCTCGAATTCGGAAGGAGAGATCCCTTACCTTGGCTCATGATGGAATCCAATTTCCAATTCGAGATTTTACGGTTTTAGTTGTATACTATGGGGACATAGTAGGATGTGGTAATATACCGTCTATGATTGACACATTTATATTCAAAGTTATTTTTTGTACTACGCACTTATAATAATATAAAATATATTTGTTTTAAAGCATATCAAGCATGTTTGACTATTATAAGGTATAACTATATCCTCTGGTTTGTGTTGCATTGTGTGATGGGACTTGAGTCTTATAATGACTTCATTTTTCAAAAAGCATTACGTTGTTTATTTTTAAACTGATATTCATGTGGAGTAAACCCATTTCGTGTTATACGCGTGGTCCCATGATTTTTTCCCAACTTTTAAAGTAAAGTTTTAATAACTGTTTTAGTTCTCACACCAGTCCCATGACTTACCTGGAGTTTATTGTTTTCCACCTAAACTTTGGGTGCCCATATTTTCCACCCGGACAGCTAGTAGTTTTGGTTTTACATATATTTTTCTTCATAGGATCATGGATTATGGATGGAGTTGCACTCTAGTTTATTTAGTAGTCTTCCACTGTATTGTAATTTATTAATCTCTGATATTTTCCGTTGTATATTATTTATTCGTTCTATGATAACTTGTACTCTGATGTATATTGTTGTAATAGCAATGAAAAGTTTTTTTGTTCTGTGTTCTGATGCGTCGTGTTCTCAGGACTATCCGCAGATTTCTTTACTTTGATCGGCTCTGTGAGGTTTACGGTTGGTTTCGGAGGACGGCTATTTTTGGGTCGTCATAGTTGGTATAAGAACTTTGGTTTACAAAGAACAAGAATAAGACACATTAGAACTGGATGAAGGAATTCATCAGAGATAGGATTAATAATATCCTATAAGAATGACTCGTTAGAGATAGGGTTAGTAATACCCTAGAATGAGTTTGAAGAGTGATATTTATAAAACGAATTTAGTTTTGAAATTTATATCTTATTATAAGAATTTGAGTATTTTATTTAAATATTTGATTTGGACTATCGAGTATGGGAAGATTTTGCATTTACGCGTCATGAACGTATAATCGAACTCTCAAATATACTGGATAGACATAGAATCACACTCTAGTCGCCCAAGGATGATTTTGATGATTGTTGCAATATCATAAGTGTTTATGTTCGAGTTTCGAAAGTGGGATGCCTGTATATTTCCAATTGACTGGTGTGAGAACCAAAAACGTAGATAGGGTTTAATTTTTTTGATTTGGCCTTGAAAATATATTTTTAAGTATATAAAAGTTATATATTTGAAAAGTTAGTCAACCAATTGATTGTTGATTGTGATGTGTGATAATTAGTTAACTAATAAAATTTTTGGAATAATAAAACCAATATAAAGATACAAGGTAAATTAAACCAAATCAATTCTAATATTAAACTAAATTGAAAATTAATTCGAATTGGATGTGTATATATATGTCAGACATGTCATTGATTTGAAGCCTAGAAGAGGAATAAAATTGTATGCCCGACAAAAAGGTACATATGTAGTATACTGATTGCGTTTGATGATTTTATGAGCCGAATTGCAAGCCGGTTGGGCTTTTTGATTTTCTTTTTGATTGATGAGAGCCCAGAGTGGCAAGCTGTAGTTGTACCGATCAACCTGTACAAAGGAGGTTATGGCGAAATTTTTCGAAAATTTACGGCGTTAGCCAAATTTCGAGAAATTGGAAAGTTCTTAAAAACTAAAAAGTTAAAGAACTTGAGTCAGAACGAACGTTGAGTTGGTTAAGTAAGCGACATTTCGGTTTCGTCTTAATTTTCGGGGACGAAAAGTATTTAAGTGGGGGAGATTTGATAACCCTGAATTTTAGAACCAAATTAAAATTTATTTTTAATTGATTTTAAAAGAAACTAAATATTTTAAATGATTTATTTTCAGAATAAACGACTTAGATTAAATTTAAAACAAATTTTGAACGTAAGAATTTAAAATTTAATTAAAATGAGCTTGTAACGTCGCGGTAGTACGAGAAATTTAGTTTTGAACTTCAATTTGATATTCAGAATGCAAGTTAAGTCAGAATTTGACGAAACAAGAAATGCTAGAATATTTTGAATAGTATCTTTCTAACGAATATAAGAAATTGAGATTTCGTATTATAAGTAGTAAGTTATGTCAAATTCAAATTTACAAATAGTCGCTATGGAATTTATTAATATTTTAATATTATATGAGCCCTTAAAAAATCCATTTTGCAAACGACCTCCGTTTTTGACCAAAACCAATTTTGTTAGATCCGGAACGTCAAATTATTGTTAGGTTTAAAATTTTAAGTCAATTGGAATTAATATGTGAGCATGGTAAATTTAAATACATGTTCAATTTTAGTTGTAAATTTATAAGCTAGAAATAAGGCCACTTTTTAAACGGTCTCCAAATTTGATGAAACTAGGTTCATTAGAACTGAATTTGTGAAACTGGGCTAGATTTCAAATTTCGTAATATTTGGAGTCAGTATGTGCTCGTAGCAAATTAAAATGTACGTTTAAATTCAATATTTAACGTTATATTTTAATTTTGATAAAAAATAATCGAAACAATTGAATCAGCTTACGAAACATATTCCATTGTGTCCGGAATAGGGTATTTGGTTGGGGGTAGAAGTCATTGGGGTTCGTTTGGAGTTAGGAGTCTTAAACGAGTAGAGTATGAATTAAATAGTATTAAATATATATAAGTGTCCGTTTGGCATAGGTCCCTGTTGAGTTTCAAAATTAGGCTCGCATCCAGTCATAAACTTATTATAAACGATGGGTTCAACGTCTTCTGGAGGGTTACGAGAGAGAGAAGTAATTAATGAAGGGGATTAAGGTTAATTAGGGTTATTAATAAAATTTAATTATCATCGATTATTTTTATTGTGTAATTAAATTTTAAAATCCCATAACTTGTTCAAACAGAAACAGAATCGAACGATTTCAGGTGCATTGGAATCATGAAGACGAGATCTACGCAATGACACCAATTTGTATAGAAACAAAGCTAGTTATGGTTTTTGATAAAATTAAACGCGTAGTTTAAATTAATCGAAAACAATTGTTTTATAACGATTCCAAAACCGATCAAGGTGAGAACTCTCTTACTCAACTGATTTGCATAGTTATTCTATTTAATAACTAAATATATATAGATTACATATGATGATTTTTATTGGGTTAATTATTATAAATTGTTAAACGGTATATGGTAGCTCATATCACCAGTTGTTTGAAAACCATGTGGATGGATAGGTGATTGATTGTGATATGTTGTGAATGTAATTCTGAGTTAATTAGCACGTTAAAACACTGTTAAAATATTTGTGGTAGTCGATATTGGAAACATCCATTTTCAAGTCGAACGACTTGTTTATGTTCACCCATTTAAGTAATATCGATTGGAATGAATAAATAAATAAATATTTATTTATTTATTGGTTGAAAACCCTACACGGGTCTTGGGATGGTAATTAGTTCACACATCTCCCTTGTGTATAGTTGTATATCATCCAATTGATTGACAAACCGTTATAAGCGTTATTTAATTATTTAATGCTTATACAGTTGCAGATGCACTCTGGATGTAAATTTGGATGTTTAATAGTTGTTTATAACTGTTGTTGAATATGTATGATGCATGAAATCCATATATATATATAATTATATGGTAATTGGTTGAATCTCATTTCAATTCGGAATACGAATGGATATTTTAATATAATATTCAATGAAGAATTAAAGTTTGGTATTGATGTCCAATTTTGGATGGAAACGAAAATATTAAAATACCAATGAATATTTATAATTGAAACAAACTAATTTGAAATTGAAATGGAAGTTGAAATCATTTTTAAACGAGATTATAAATGTTTTATATAATACATTTTGAATAGAAATCGACTAAATCTATTATATATAATATAATGGCTTAATAAGATGATATTTGAATTTGAAAGAGAAAGATTGAAATAGAATTTTAAATGGTAGTCGTAAGTAATTTATAAAATCTATAAATTATTTTGGAAATGTTTACGATTTTATTATAATTATAAATTGAATTCGGTCTTGAATAGAACGTGTCGGTCAGTGACAACTCGCGAAGTTCGACCCGTAACTTCGAATTGACGAAACGAGAGATTCGACCGTCGGATTCTCCTGAAACCGAAACCATTGGATTTGTATCGAAAAGATCTTTCAGATGATAAAAAGAGTTTTAAAATCCAATGGTTAGATTTGGACAAATGTTCAATTCAAATTTGAATAAAAACAACGCTAGTGCAGCTAAATGACCAGAAACGTCATTTAACTGAAAAGGTCTATTTTTAAATGATTAAAAATAGGGAAAAATTATGTTAAATCATAATAAATGATTTGAAAAGATTTTTGGATGAAATATTCCAGTTTCAAAAGATAATTGATATATTTTTTGAATAGGCTAGTTATCAACTAGTGTAAGAATCAAATGTTTTTTTTTAAATTAACGAATTGAATTGCGAATGATTTTAATATAATCTGAATTTTCCAAAGAGTGAATTGAAAGGAATTTGAATGGAAATAATCTTTGGATATTTTAGTATTGGATTCCGTGATTATATGATATCGTTGAGGAATTTGGAAGATATAGATATCGTTATTCCAAAATGATATCTGTTGGTTTCAGAATTTGATATTGAATATTAGACGGTGCGATTTCTATTCACAGCCTTGTATTTAATATCAAATTGGATTTTGGGTTTGTCGTGAATGGTGTCTTCAATAACACCGTTTCTAAACCCAGTTGAAAAAAGAATGAATCTTTTAACTAAGATTAATGAAGTTTTCCAATAAATAAATATAATTGGAATTAAGTGGAAGTTGATTTTGGGTTAATTGTGAACAATGTTTTATATAATATTAGTTCTTAAACCCGATTAACAATGAAACAATGAAACCTGTAGCATATCTCACAGTGCATGGGATAAAATATAATAATAACATAACTTGATATAAAACAGGCGAGACAGTACATAAGCTGAAAACTAAACCATATCCATCAGAGTAGCGGAATCCAAAGTACAGCTTCATATCCAATTATTACAACTTTAAAATACTGTCTCTAAAAGGAAATAAAAGAGGTACACTACTAATGCCCAAAGCAGTGACCAGCAACAACATAGGAAGAATATGTATAAAGTACGTAGAAGCCTCCTGCTCGTCTCCGGACTGGTACTCAATGCATAATCACCTAACCTACCTCTAGTCTGCTCGTTTAGGAGCACCTAGAGTAATAAGAAGAGACATAAAACTCTGGGTCAGACGAAAGTCTGGTTTGAGCGATAGCAAATCTATGTAACTGAATAAAGTAATAACATGTATAAATAATCATACCTGACCTAGACCTGCAACCAAAGAGTTAGCACAACAAGGTGTACAATACTCTAAGGTAACACTAACATAGAGTGTAGAATAGGAGTGTGCATGTCATGGTGATAGCAAACATCAAACATAGCAATCATCCTTACATCTCTCACTCAGTGCGTAAAGCATACGATATCCACCATGTGATACCCCACGTCCGTTAATATCACTCATTAATAGAATGCATTAAGTTTCGTGAAGTGTTATAGGTAAACAAAAACAAAAACATTACAAGATAGATATAAATAGCAGCGGAATAGAAACAACTTTATTAATCATAAAGCATCATGGTTCAAAACATCGTATGTCTGAATTACACAAAAGCCAGAACATCATAAAAACTTCTGTCTTGTACTTAAAACATCAGAGTACAAATTAAAAGAAGCAAAATCCGCAAATAAAAGCATAGCCATAGTTGAAAAGATAGGATCCTGAGCAATACATCTAAGCAGCTTTAGCAAATGATAGCAGAATCCTGGTCAAGCTTGAGTATTCCCACCCTAAGAACCGGGGGGGGGGGACGGAAAAAAGAAGAGGAAACAAAAAGGATCAGACATAAAGTCTGGCGAGTCCAGTTACTTTTAGCAAATAAATAAGGAAAAGTATCATGATGGGCATATAAAGTGGATAAGAAAGATAACATCATAAAAGGCAGGTATGCCAAGGTAAACATTATAGAGTGTATACGCTTCTCTAATGATTACTCTGATTCTCTGCACCAATACTAATATAACTAGAATGAGATGATCCCAACAACTATAAGATGGTAGACTTAGGCGTACTTCTGGTGAGAAGTTTTAACCCCATACAATCCATAGACAGCCCAATCCTAATAGGCTCCTAAACTTTACCAGAGTCTTGATGTACCCTAACCACTATCGTAATCGATCGGCTCGCTACTCCGTATATACCATGTGTCGGCCCCCACAGTAGGAGGTATCATTTCCTAAAGTGGAAACCCTTCGTTGATGTGCACAACCATATCTACTGGTGTCACGTTCGTCTTATCCCCCTCTGCCTGGACATGCATGCACATATCTCAATCGGTATGCGCCGCCACACCGTCCTCCACGTTTGGATCTCTTACAATCAGCCCGGTAAGTGTGTCCTAACTCCAACCTAGGGCGAAGTACTCATCTGATTTTGTTCTATGGGTTACTGACTGAAACGGGTCCCCCACACATGATGATACAAGCTCTCCCACTTGTCTTGTATCCCCATGCTTACCTAAAGATGTCTTTAATTTCATAACCCCATCATTTCCACAAGTTATGCTTACCTAATTGTGTCTTTAATTACATAACCCTAATAGGTTACGTTTATGGGCATATATATAAATATTACCCACGCAACCCAGATTTACTTAACCCACCCACTGTTTTCGACAAGTCTACTTAACCCCTAATCAGGTTCATATTCATACAATCCCTATGGATTCAACTAGGTTAAGTATTCCAATTCATTACCATGTCCATTTATGGTTATAATGTGCTGGACCCCTCACATTAAGCCTACCACTTGTGGATGTTGGATATGTCGGGCGGTTCCGGACAGACTTCTTCCATAAGTCGGGTTTAACCTCGTGTCTCAGCACGTCTCATATTTGCGCACCTAGACCCCTCACATTAGATTCACCACTTGTGGTAGCTTGATATGCCAGGGGGTTCCGGGCAGACTTCCACCATAAGTGTAATCTAACCTTATGTCTAGGCGCAGTTACAGTTTCTAATTACTGTAACCCTAGGTAATTCATTATTAGCCAATTTTACCTATGTTGTTATAGGTTTTCATGCCCCTTTCCCGAAGTTATGTTCATAATAAACTATATGCCCAAATTGATATTCATACATTTTATTCAGGTTATGCCCAAATTCCCAATTACAAGTTATGCCCAATTTCAATGTTTTTCCCCTCATTCCTCGTTTAACGCATTCGCATACTTCAGCGGCATGCCTAAGCTCAAAAGGAGCCAGGCTATATAAAATAAAAAGGGAAAGATGAAGGGAAGATGAAAGATATGATTATACTAACAAGGTTGACATAAACACATAGTGGCATAATGATAACATGGGCATATAGGAACAGATCCGGCGAACATGAAATAATAGAACTGATTCTAACATAATAGGGATGTTATAATAGGCATGATAAGATCTAAACAATAACTTAGATGTCCAACTAATAAAAGATCCAATTTAACCACAACATGATAGGTACAAGATGATCTAAATAGTAAATTAGATCTATAATCAAAGGTAGATCTGACATGATAAAGGTTCAAGTCATAGTCATGTCAGAATATCATAGATTCACAAGTTATAATAGATTTGATATGATTCCAGTAGTCACATGCATAGATCCAAATTACAGTCATATCATGTTTTACTTTTTAATTATTTAAATCTAAAAGTAACTTAAACTCATAGTGTTTGGATCTAGAAAGATAGAAGAAGAACAACAGAGGTTGAATCACAGATCTACACTTGAATAACTTGATTAAATTTATTGCAGAAGAAGGAAAAGATTTGATTCAGTCTGGGCACCGACAGGATCTAGTTTTCCATTATTTTCCGGTGTAGAAAACAAGAGATATGGATCCATATTTATAGCCGCCATCCCCCAAACCCTAAATGCCACGTCTTCCCTAGGGGGGTCGACCCCCCCTTATGGGGTCGATCCATCGGTCGACCCAGGGGTCGATACCTCTGGAGTGGGAAATTTGCCGCCTTTTAATTTCCGGATTTTGAACTATTTTCCGATTTTCTGATTTAATTATATATATATATAATTCCCTTGCACATATACAAACTTCAAACCTTCATAACTTCTTCATACAGTGTCCGTTTTACGCAAACCAAATGTCTATCTTGACCAAAATTTCGAGATAGACGCAATGGCGCAGTTGGTTTCCCCTAATTCTAAATATTAAATTAATTATGCTTTAATTTGTCCTCATTAGTGTTGGTAAAATTACGAGGTGTTACATTCTCCCCTACTCAAAGGATTTCGTCCCCAAAATCTCCTAGTTAAGAAGAATGTATATCCTACCATTCATCCCCCATCTACTCATCCACCAATCACAGCATCCATTATCCTTAAAGGCTTATAATGCCTTTATGAACATATGCAAAGGTGTGTGTATATGTCCCAATACTAATGCAAAGATTGGGCGGTCTATTGATTCAGTTGACCTCCTTAATGCAATGTATGTTAGTGCCATGAGTCCAACATGTATGCAATAATCCTATAATAACATGTAAGTTCTATATGGGTGCACAATCATCCGTCTAAATGCAACATCCATATGATAATACATCCATTAAAAGAAGAAAAATGCACACACATCCATATGCAGTATGAGAGTGATTGAGCCGGTCTAGTGCCTAATGTGTGTGTATATGGATCCACGAGCAACCACTGGCAAACACTTGCATCCACTTGCATCCATCAAACATAACATGTCTCAAACACATGTTTACATCCATGGGATTTCTACCTAAAGCTCAAAGATTCGATCGATAGGACATAATTAATTGATAGAAACAAGCATAAATAAAAGCTTTGGAAAGGAAGTTAAGAACATACCCTCGAAAAGAAAAGGGTACGAAGCACGAATCTTGTCTTCGGTCTCCCAAGTTTCATCCTCTGGGTTATCTCGCCACTGAACCTTCAGCAACTTGACTTCTCTATTGCGTAGCTTCTTAACTTCTGATCCAAGAATACGCGTAGGAACTCATTTGACTATCGCCTCCCGTTCCATTTCTACTTCCTCTAATATATTTGGCTTAACTACTTCTGCGGTATCATGCAAACACTTCCACAAATGAGAAACGTGCAAAACATCATGAACGCCAGATAATCTCTCTGTTAGCTTTACTCTATAGGCCATTTGGCCAATCCTTTCTGTTATGGGAAATGACCCTGCAAATCTTGGTGCCAACTTCCCTATAGATCCGAAGCGAACCACATTTCTTAAAGGTGACACTTTAATGAAAACCATATCTCCTACTTCAAATTCAATGTCAGTCCTTCTCTTATCTGCGTATGATTTTTGCCTATCTTGAGCGGTCTTCATTCGTCGTCTAATAAGATCAATCTTCTCGGACGTTTCTCTAACCATATCTGGTCCAAGTAATAGCCTTTCTGTAGACTCCCACCAACAAGTTGGTGACCTACAGGGTCGTCCATATAATGCTTCAAAAGATGCCATGCCAATGCTTGCTTGAAAACTATTGTTATAGGCAAACTCTACAAAAGGAAGATGCTCTTCCCAAGTCCCTCCGAAGTCTAGGATACACAGCCTAAAAAGATCCTCAAGAACTCTGTTCACCCTCTCCATCTGTCCATCGGTTTGAGGATGATAAGCGGTTTTTAAACATAACTATGTGCCTAATGCTTCTTGCAAGCTCCTCCAAAATTTACGGATGAAGATGGGGTCACAATCGCTTACGATTCTAGAAGGTACTCCATGAAGACGGATTATCCCATGAACATAAATTGCTGCCAACCATGCTGCCGTCCTCTTGCTCTTAACTGGGATAAAATGAGCGCTCTTAGTAAGTCTATCCACTACAACCAAAATACTGGTGTTGTCTTTCTTTGATCTAGGCAAACCATCTATGAAATACATAGAGACGCTCTCCCACTTCCACTGTGGAACCTCCAAAGGATGGAGTAAACCACCAAGCTTCTTCTTCTCAACTTTGACTTGTTGACAAACTAAACATTGAGAAACAAACTCTGCTACATCTTTCTTCATCCCGGCCCAAAAGAAAAACCTTTCATGTCCCTATACATCTTATCACCATCTAGATGAATAGTCATCTTAGAATGATGGGCTTCTTTTAGGACTGTCTTTAACATACTTCCAGTTTGAGGAACACAAAGCCTTCCATCTTATCGCAACCACCTTTTATCGTCAATGGAATTTCTATTGAGGTGGCTAGAAGTCTCCGCTTTAGTGAGCCTATCCTAGATGTCTGAAATTTGTGGATCATCTCACTGCGAAGATCCTATCTGATCCATAAGAGTAGGTCGTATCTCTAGCGACGCAAACAAACCAGGCAATAACTCGGTGGAGGGTCTAAAGTTAAAAGTCGATATGAACTCCAAGCTTTTCCTCTCCCCAAATAGAGGACTTAAGGTCGTCCTCTTCCTACTCAGTGTGTTTGCCACCATATTACCCTTGCCAGGGGTATAAGCAATCTCAAAGTCATATGAAACTAGGAACTCCATCCACCTTTGTTGCCTTAAATTAAGATCCTTCTGCGAGAACAAGTAGCTGAGAGATTTATAATCACTGTACAACTCGAACTTCTCTCCAATAAAATAATAATGCCACATCTTAAGTGCGAATACTATGACAACTAGCTCTAAATCATGGGTAGGGTAGTTGTTCTCATGAACTTTTAGTTGTCTACCCCCATAACATACTACCTTTCCCTCTTGCATCAGAACAACACCAAGCCCTGTACCACATGCATCAGTGTATACTCTAAACACTTTATTCCCATTGGGTAAGGTCAAGGCTGGGGCTGTTGTCAGAGCCCTCTTCAATCGTTGGAAAGCAACATCACAATTTATATCCCATGAAAACACCAAATTCTTCTTCGTTAGCCCGGTGAGTGGGGCTGATATCTTTGCGAAGTCCTTAATGAACTTCCTATAATAGCCTGCCAATCCAAGAAAACTTCTCACTTCCGTTGCATTTTTTTTGGAATTTTCCAATCTTGTACTACAACTATCTTTGCGACATCTACTACTATTCCATCTTTAGAAACCACATGCCCTAGAAATCTCACCTCTTTTATCCAAAAATGGCATTTGGAGAACTTTGCCTTAAGCTGATGCGCACAGAGAGTTTTCAAAACTTCTCTCAAATGTTGGGCATGGTCTTCTTCGCTCTGTGAGAAGATCGAGATATCATCAACAAAGACCACGACAAATTTATTTACAAACTCCCGAAACACCATACTCATCAGATAACCAAAATAGGCGGGTGCATTAGTCAACCCAAAAGGCATAACTAGCCATTTAAAGAAACCATCTGGAACCCTAAAAGTGGTCTTACCTATACTGCCGTTAGCCACACTCAACTGATGAAACCTCGTGGCCAAGTCCAACTGAGAGAATACCGAGACACTAACAAACTGGTCAAACAAGTAATCTATCCTCGGGAGTGGGTGCCTGTTCTTCTTAGTGAGTTTATTCAACTCCCTATTGTCCACATATAAGCGAAGCAAACCATCCGTCTTACTTGCGAATACCACTAGAGCAACCCATTCAGATATGCTTCGCCTAATAAATCCTTTCTCAAGTAGCTCCTCTACTTGCTTGCTAAACTCCCTCCTTTCCCTTGGAGCCATATGGCGCACAGGTAATGCAACTAGCTTTGCATTGTTTACCAAATATATACGAAAATCAATTTCGCGCCTCGGAGGTAAGCCCCGTACCTCATCAAAAACATCAGAATAATCTCGGACTACTGGAACAGATCGCAGATCATCGATAGATGCATCAAGAGAGTCTAGGAAACTAAGCATAACAGACCCTTGTGGATCAAAAGAAATCTCGAGGGTCCTCCCATGGTAAGTCAAAAGTCTAACGACCCACTTCTCACAATCTAGAATGACATCATACATGTTTAGCCAATCCATCCCTAGAATCAAACCATAGCCCATAAAACCGAGCACATATGAATCGCATTCAAACTCGACGCCTAACACAGATATTCTCAAACCCCGACAAATCATAGACAAATGAGCCAAACCACCAATGGGGTTTGAGAAAACTACGGGATCTGCTACCATACTAGTATTTAGGTGCAGAGACTTAACCACATAACTAAATATAAATGAATGTGAAGCACCAGAATCAAAAAAGAGTTCTAATAGGATGACTGCAAAGAGAAATCAAACCTTCCACGGAAATTTCCCTACCTCTATCCAGAGCACTGGTCGCGAGAGCATGCACCTGCCCTCCAGAAGCCCCTGCCCTTTGACCTTGTCCCTGTTTCTTCAGGCACTCCTTAGAAAAGTGTCCAACCTCTCCACAATTGAAGCAAGAATTTTTCCTTCTTTTGCAGTCCTTCACCAAGTGACCCTCACGTCCACAACTATGACACTTCCTCTTATCCTTACCCTTGTCATTCTTTCCGCCCTTCTTCTGTTGTTGTTGTCCTTTCTTGGGCCATACTTTCTTGTTTAGCATTGTTTCCTCAGATTAACTTCCTTCTTTTCTCCTTTGTCTTCCTCATGCATCAAGGCCATATCAAGAAGCCTTTCAAAAGTTGCTCCTATTGAAATATGGGACATAGCTAACCTATGAAGGGGTTCATTCAGCCCTTTAGCAAACCACAAAGCTTTCTTATGCGGAGTATCTACCAATTCCAATCCGAACCTTGCTAGCTGGTTGAATTTGTTCACATATTCTTTAACAATCATGTTTCCTTGTTTGAGCGCCAAGAACATCTCCATTTGCATGCTTTTCTCAGCTTGATAAAGAAACTTCATTTCAAAGCTCTGTCTAAAATCATCCCATGTCTCTACCAGAAGCCCCGCTTGGGTTACTTCCCACCAGAATGAATCTTCATCTTTCAGTAGCCCGAGTGCTAGCTGAATCTTCCTACGATCGTCTACATCGAATATTCCAAACAAGTCCTATGTCTCCTTGAGACAATTTCTTGCCTTTACGAACGTCTCGGTTCCATGGAATGGCCTTCCTTCCATAGCCCGGAAATCTTTGTAGATCTTAGAGAAGTTTCCTACACGTGGAGGTGGAGGAGGAGGAGGAACGATGGGTTCAGCTGGGGGAGGAACGTCATCTTGACCACCGGCAGACGTCGTGGCCTCTAGATACCTACGGAACCAACCTGGTATCGTAACACCCTCTGGAATATTAGGTTCCTCATACGTGCTAAAAAGAAAAGGATAGAGATCCAAACAAAGGATCGAAAGATAGTACGTATGGCTTCGAGGAATATGTTTTTCAAAATAGACTTTTATTTTGAAAATGCTTTCTTTTAAAACCTTTTTGAAAATAGTTTTCAAAGCTTTTATCTAGTCTGGTAACCTTCAGCTCTGATACCAAGTGTGACACCCCACGTCCGATAATGTCACTCATTAAGAGAATGCATTAAGTTTCGTGAAGCGTTATAGGTAAACAGAAACATTACAAGACAGATATAAATAGCAGCGGAACAAAAACAACATTATTAATCATGAAGCATCGTGGTTCAAAACATCATATGTCTGAATTACACAAAAGCCATAACATCATAAAAACTTCTGTCTTGTACTTAAAACATCATAGTACAAAATAAAAGAAGCAAAATCCCCAAATAAAAGCATAGCCATAGTAGCAAAGATAGGAGCTTGAGCAATACATCTAAGTAGCTCCGGCAAATGATAGCAGAATCCTGGTCAAGCTTGAGTATTCCCACCCTGAGAACCTGGGGGGAACGGAAGAAAGAAGAGGAAACAAAAAGGGTAAGACATAAAGTCTGGCGAGTCTAGTTACTTTTAGAAAATAGATAAGGAAAAGTATCATGATAGGCATATAAAGTGGATAAGAAAGATAAAACCATAAAACGCGGGTATGACAAGGTAAACATGATAGAGTGTATACGCTTCTCTAATGATTACTCTGATTCTCTGCACCAATACTAGTATAACTAGAATGAGATCATCCCAACAACTATAAGATGGTAGACTTAGGCGTACTTCTGGTGAGAGGTTTTAACCCCATACAATCCACAGGCAGCTCAATCCTAACAGGCTCCTAAACTTTACCAGAGTCTAGATGTACCATAACCACTACCCTAATCGATCAGCCTACTCCGTAGATACCTTGTGTCGGCCCCACAATAGGAGGTATCATTTCCTAAAGTGGCAACCCTTCGTTGATGTGCACAACTATATCTACTGGTGTCATGGTCGTCTTATCTGCCTCAGCCCGGACATGCACGCACATGTCCCGGTCGGTTTGTGCTGCCCACACCGTCCTCCATGTTTGGATCTCTTACAATCAACCCAGTAAGCGTGTCCCAACTCCGACCTAGGGCGGAGTACTCGTCTAATACGGTTCTATGGGTTATTAACTGAAATGGCTCCCCACACAAGATGATACAAGCTCTCCCCTTGTCTTGTATCCCCACCGGGATTTCCATAGGTTATGCTTACCTAAAGGTGTCTTTAATTACATAACCCCATCATTTCCATAGGTTATGCTTACCTAACAGTGTCTTTAATTACATAACCCTAATAGGTTAAGTTTGTGGGCCTATATATAAATATTACCCACCCAACCTAGATTTACTTAACCCACCCATTGTTTTCAACAAGTCTACTTAACCCTTAATCAGGTTCTTGTTCATACAATCCCTATGGATTCAACTAGGTTAAGTATTCCAATTCATTACCATGTCCATTTATGGTTGTAATGTGCTGGACCCCTCACATTAAGCCTACCACTTATGGATGCTGGATATGTCAGGCGATTCCGGGAAGACTTCTTCCATAGGTCGGACTTAACCTCGTGTCTCAGCACGTTTCATATTCGCGAACCTATACCCCTCATATTAGATTCACCACTTGTGATCGCTTGATATGGTGAGCGGTTCCGGGCAGAATTCCACCACAAGTGTAATCTAACCTCATGTCTAGGTGCAGTTACAGTTTCTAGTTACTGTAATCCTAGGCATTTCATTATTAGCCAATTTTACCTAATGTCATTATAGGTTTTCATGACGCTTTCCCCAAGTTATGTTCATAATAAACTATATGCCCAAATTCATATTCATACATTTTATTCATGTTATGCCCAAATTCCCAATTACAAGTTATGCCCAATTACAATGTTTTTCTCCTCGTTCCCCGTTTAATGCGTTCGCATACTTCAGCGGCATACCTAGGCTCGAAAGGAGCCAGGCTATATAAAATAAAAAGGGAAAGATGAAGGGAAGATGATAGAAATTATTATACTAACAAGGTTGACATAAACACATAGTGGCATAATGATAAGATGGGCATATAGGAACAGATCTGGTGAACATGAAATAATAGAACCGATTCTAACATAATAGGGATGTCATAATAGGCATGATAAGATCTAAACAATGACTTAGATGTCCAACTAATAACAGATCCAATTTAACCACAACATGATAGGTACAAGATGATCTAAATAGTGAATTAGATCTATAATCAAAGGTGGATCTGACATGATAAAGGTTAAGCTTCAAGTCATAGTCATGTCAAAATATCATAGGTTCACAAGTTATAACAGATCTGATATGATTCAAGTAGTCACATGCATAGATCCAAATTATAGTCATATCATGTTTTACTTTTTAATTATTTAAATCTAAAAGTAACTTAAACTCATAGTGTTTGGATCTAGAAAGATACAAGAAGAACAACAGAGGTTGAATCACAGATCTACACTTGTATAACTTGATTAACTTGATTGTAGAAGAAGGAAAAGGTTTGATTCAGTCTGAGCACCTACAGGATCTAGTCCTCCATTATTTTTCGGTGTAGAAAACAAGAGATATGGATCCATATTTATAGCCGCCAGCCCCTAAACCCTAACTGTCATGTCTGCCCTAGCGGAATCGACCCCCCTTATGGGGTCGATCCATGGGTCGACACCCCCTTAAGGGGTCGACACCCCTAGGGTGGGAAATTTTCCGCCTCTTAATTTCCGGATTTTGAACTATTTTCTGATTTAATTATATATATATATATATATATAATTCTTTTGCGCGTATACAAACTTCAAACCTTCATAACTTCTTCATACGATGTCCGTTTTACGCAAACCAAATGTCTATCTTGGCCAGAATTTTGAGATGGACGCAATGGCGCAATCCGTTTCCTTTAATTCTGAACATTAGATTAATTATTCTTTAATTTGTCCTCTTTACTGTTGGTAAGATTATGGGGTGTTACACACCGCTTTGATCACCAAATCCATTGGGGCCGTGACGGGTCCATACCACTCTGGACTCCCTATAGCTATTGATATGGCCACACTGGCCTAGTCTATAGTCAATAACCCTACCCATTCCTCACCGCCCTGGCTCTGGGGTACAGGCCAACCAGTCCACACCACCTTGGCTCAGGTTTGTCTACATGCCCCCTCTCTCAATGGTGAACCAAAGCTATAGATATTGATAATTCCTTTGCACATGTCCCACAACAAAGCCTAACTCTTGAAGTTAACTCGTTGGTTCCCATTTGGATCCTAAGCGACAACTTCCCACTTGGACTTCCTTTGCATCTTGGGTTTTGGTCGAATTGGAGTTGGTCTTCAGGAGAGTTCACGATCGTTTTCGCGTGATAGTGGTAGAAGCTCAAATCCGGTTCAGTTCGGCTTCATTCCCTCGGTTTGGTTCGGTGCTCCGGTTCGGCTCCTCCATTTCGGTTCGGTGCTCCGGTTCGGCTCGTACTCTCCAGTTTGATTTGGTTCTCCGGTTCGGCTCGTGCTCTCCAGTTCGATTCGAAGCATCCACCTCAATCCGACCCGATCCCATGCTAGGCTCTAGTCCGATATGATCCCCACTGCAACTCCAACTTGATTTGAATGGCCTTCCTTTTTTCCATGCTTCCTCCTGCCACTACTCCGGTCCGGCTAGTCAATCTGCCCAATTGGACCCTCATTCGATCCAAACCAGAATCCTGGCATTTTTTCAAAAAGCTTGTATCGTCTATTCTCGCCATGCGATGGCATTTTCGATCATTATAACTTTAGTAAAGAATCATAAAACATTCCAAACAACAGTAACAACATATAGGTTCAATCAAAAACATCAAAATAATAATTTCACATGTTAATTTAGATCAAACATAACCAAATCCATGATTTTCCCCTTAACCCTGTCTAACTATAGGATTAGCAAACTAAATCCAAATTAACCTAAATTTATACCAATAAAATAAAATATGGTTTTATAAATTATGCATATTTTTCCATAATTTTTAGAGTCATGAATTTCGCTAATTATCACTAATCACCAATAATTAGCCATGATTAGTGAATAAATGTGCTAATCACTCACCTTAGCCAATAATTAATGATACATCTGAAACTTTTACTGATTTGGCTTGAATTCCAATGTGGTGCAGCAGCTATACCTCGAATTTGGTGTTAATCCGAGTTGATTTGATGTAAATTTGATTAATTTGTGATTAGGGAGTGATTTGAGAGAGATTTAGAAGATGGAAGCCATGATTAGGGCTTAAAAAAGGTTTGTGGTAGCTAGAAAAATGAAAGGAGATGATTCTCCAACTCCTTTCAGACATCCCATAATCCTAATACCTAATTGGTTATGGGCTTAGCTGCTAATCACTTAATTAAGCCCAATTAGGCTGCTTTTCCATCTTTCATTTCTTATTTCAGCCATATCTCCCAAACGGCAAGTTCAATTATGTGACCACTCTACGGAATAGGAAACCATCTTCCAAATCTAATGGAAGTGGTTTAATGTCAAAACTCCTTACCAATCAAAAATTATAGGCGAAACAAGATTTGCCAGGGGCAAAATGGTCATTTTAAAATCCGGCAAAAATCATGAACGTGGGAAATGACCTCAATAGTCGTTTCCTAAAGTTACACAACCATATGACTTCGTATGAAAATAAAACAAATATCCTACGATCCTCCGATACATAGAATACGGGTCGTTACACTCTCTCCTCCCCCCTTAAGTAATTTTGCCCCCGAAGTTCCTTAACCGAAAAACATACAATAGTGTCCCGCATGCCTATCAACCATTACAAGCAATCAAGTATATATAATAAACACAACAAGCCTGTCCTAACATGTGGTTTACTAACAAGGGAATAACTATATCGCAATTAAAATCTTACCAGGTAAAGAGCTTTGGATACGACTTCCTTATGTTCTCCTCGGTTCCCCAAGTACAGTCCTTCTCATTATCACCCCACTGGACCTTAACCAGTTTCACCGTCTTCCTTCGAAGTTGTTTTGTATCGTGTCCGACAATACAAATCAGTTTGCGGCTTCCAACTACCTCGGATTCTACCTGGATATCATCCAACTGATCCGGCAAAATGGTTGTATAAGAATCATGTATGAACTTCCTTAACTGAGAAACATGAAATACGTTATGCACTCCCACCATCTTGTCAGGTAATCCAACTTTATACGCTAAATTCCCAACTCGTTCGAGAACTAGAAACTTACCAACAAATCTTGGTGCTAACTTACCTCTCCTACCAAATCGAATCACACTCTTCAGCGGAGAAATCTTGACGAATACCAAGTCGCCAACGGTGAATTTCAAATCTCTTCGTCTTTTATCAGCATAACTCTTATGCCTATCTTGGGCAACCTTCATTCGTTGTTGGATAACCTTGATCTTATCTGAAGTTTCTCTTACACATCTGGCCCAAGTACAAATTTCTCAATTGTTTCCAACCAACATGATGGTGAGTTGCACGATCTTCTGTACAAAGCTTCATATGGAGCCATACCAATACTGGATTGATAACTATTATTATATGCAAACTCAACCAGATGCATCCCATGACCCCCCCCCTCAAATCCAATAAACAAGTTCTCAAGAGATCCTCTAACACAGGATTCACCCTCTCTGTTTGACCGTCAGTTTAAGATGATACGCGATACTGAGATGTAATTCTGACCCTAAGGCCTCTTGTAAGCTCTTCCAAAACCCACTAGTAAATAATGGATCTCGGTCACTCATAATACCTTTAGGTACTCCATGAAATATCACTACCCACTTCATATACAGTTCCGCTAACTTAGTTGTCATTCTATTCGACTTGACTGGTATAAACCTTGCACTTTTGGTCAATTGATCCATAATCACCCATATACTATCATGACCCGATCTAGTCCTTGGTAAACCATCAATGAAATCCACGGAGACTTGTTCCCATTTCCATTCGGGAATTTCCAACTGTTGTAACAAACCACCAAGCTTCTTTTGCTCGACTTTAACTAATTGGCTGTTCATGCACTTGGATATAAACTTCGCAATGTCTCTCTTCATCCCTTCCCAGTAGTACGTCTGCTTCATGTCTCGATACATTTTGTTACCACCGGGATGTATAGCCAGTTTCGAGTGATGACACTCTCTAAGCACTTCATCTCTCAGCCCATTAACGTGGGTACAACTAGTCTCCCATTCTTTCGAAGCCATCCTTCTCGATCAAGTCCATACTTGTTCATTCCCTCACTGTCAATACCCATCTCTACCTTGGAGATGATTTCCAATAGGTTAGGATCGTCCCTTTGACTGGAACCTATCCGCTCAATCAAAGTCAGTTTGATCGTCAAACTTGTTAACATCTCTGGATCTAACTCGTACTTAGGCCTGAAATCATACCCCGCGATATACTCTAATTGCTTCCATTCAAGAAACATATCCCCCAAATTGGCATGTCTCCTACTCAATGCATCAGCTACCGCATTGCCCTTCCCGGGTGTGTATGCGATATTGAAATCATATGAAGCCAAGAACTCTAACCATCTCTGCTGACGAATATTTAAATCCTTTTGAGAGAAAAGATACTTTAATGACTTATGATCGGTAAACAACTCGAATCTTTCTCCCAAGAGTAAGTGTCTCCACATCTTCAATGTGAACACGATCACTTCCAATTCCAAGCCATGGGTAGGATATCTTTTCTCATGTGGTTTCAGTTGCCGACTAGCATAAGCTACAACCTTACCGCCTTGCATCAGTACAACACCTAGTCCAGTACCACAGGCATCTGTGTATACCATCATCTCTTCATTCCCCTTAGGAATAACTAATACCGGTGCACACGTTAACTTCTATTTTTAGACTTTTAAATGCATTCTCACACCTTTCGTCCCAAACAAAAGCTTGATTCTTCTTGGTCAACTGAGTTAACAGTGTCGCTATCTTGGAGAGTTCTTGAATAAACTTATGATAATATCCAGCTAATCCCAAGAAACTTCTCACGTCCGTTGCATTCTTAGGCATAGACCAATCTTGCACCGTACCCACCTTCGTAGGGTCCACAGCAATACCATTCTTTGAAACAACATGGCCCAAGAATCTCACTTCCCTCCTCTAGAAGTGACACTTAGAAATTTTTGCTTTCAATTGGTGTTTGCTCAACACCTTCATCACCACCCTTAAATGTTCCTTGTGTTCTTCCTCTGTCCTTGAGTAAACTGAGATATCATCCACGAACACAAGAACAAACTTATTTAATTGATCCCTGAAAACCCTATTCATAAGATCCACAAAGTATGAGGGTGCATTGGTCAACCCGAATGGCATGACCAACCACTCATAGAATCCAAACGGCATCTGAAATGTCGTTTTAGGTATACTTTCAGCTGCTACTCGGAGATGATGAAATCATATCGCGAGATCCAACTGGGAAAACACTCTTACTCCATTTAATTGATCAAACAAATCATCTATCCATGGAAGAGGATACTTATTCTTCCTAGTTATCTTGTTCAACTCGCGTTAGTCCACACATAAGCGAAGGGAACCATCGGGCTTGATAGCAAATACAACTGGTGCTCCCACTCGTAAACACTTCTTCGAATAAATCCCTTCTTCAAAAGATCGCCTACTTGAACTTCAATCTCTCACTACTCTCTTGGCGCCATACGACGAAGAGGTATCACTATAGATCTAGCATCTTTCACTAAATCAATCTGAAACTCGATCTCTCGATGTGGTGGAAGTCCGGTCACTTCCTCAAAGATGTTTGGGTACTCACCAGCAATAGGCACATCTGATAACTCATCATGTGGGATGTCGAGGGAATTTAGAAAACTAGCCATTACCCCATCACTAGGTAGGCAACCCAATACCACCCTCCGCCCATCATCTGCTCTAATGGCCACCAAAGACCCCTCAAAGTCTACCACCACTCCATACCTTTGGAGCCAATCAACTCCCAAAATAATGCCAAACCCAATAAATCCCAAAACAAAGCAATCACAAGCAAACATACATCCATGACTCGATAAGACCAAATTTCGACAAATCATACAAAGGCTAGTCGAACCACCAATCAGATTCGTCACAATTAAAGGTTTATCGAGTATCTCGGGTTTCAATTCCAACCTATCTACCATGTCACTAGATACGAAGGAGTGAGAAGCCCTGGTATCAGATAATACTCGAACAGGAACATCATAAATAGAAATCATACCATGAATAACGACACCCTTTCCCTTCTCCGTCGCAGTTGGGGCATTCGACGAAGAAGGAACATTGTTGATAACCCACGATCTGCTTCTCCTTAGGGGGTTGTGGACATTTATTCTTGAAATGTCCCACTTGGTAACAGTTGAAGCACTACCTATCCCCTGGCTTCGCTCGACAATCTTTGATATAGTGGCCCTTCTTGCTGCAACCAAAGCACTCGATATCTTTCTTATTCTTCTTTTTCTGACCATCCTTAGTTTTGTTCTATTTTCTCTAGTCTTATACCGGGACTTCTTATTGCCTTCACCTCTTACCTACGGTTTTGGCTCCTCTACAGATGTAATAGCAACCTCGGTCTTCGTCTTAGGGTAAAGCCTCTCTAATCTCTATGCCTTCCCCACAATAGATTCGAAACTCTCATCGATATGGTTAATAAGTATTTACCCCAAGTAATCATCTAAGCCATTTATGAACTTCTCATTCTTCTTCCCGGTAGTATCGATAAGAGATATTCCATATTTCAATAATGTGTCAAATTCAGTAATATATTCCGAGACTTCCCTACCATTCTGCTTAAGCTCCTCTACCATTCTTCTTAAGCTCCAAAAATTTCCAGAATAATTCTAATTTCTGAGCAGCTGGAATAAACTTGTCACTGAAGCGAGTCTTAAACTGATTCCAAGTAACTTGATCTTTGGGAGTAGCCGCTTTAATATCATTCCACCAATTCATTGCCCGTCCTTGAAGCTGACGCAATGCTAGCTTTCTCTTCATTGCATCATCGATCCCCAAATCCTCGAAGATGCGCTCACAACTATCAAGCCAATCCTAAACCTCCGTAGCAGATTCCGTTTCATGGAACGGCTTCCCACCAAGACTAGTATAATCCTTGTTAAGATTGGCGAAATCGGTTCTAGGCGCATGCACTACTGCTCCACCACCGTTAGCAGCATTAGGAACTGCTCCCTGAGCATCCCTAAGCATCTTTCGCATGAAGACAGTAAACATCGTCCTTATATCAGGGACATTCCCATTGTTGGCCCCTGAACCCACTCTCTCTTCAACTTCCAGTGCGGAGTTCATTATCGTACTCCTCGTATTTCAGCTCATCGTTCAATATGTAAATAGAAAATGATTAACCATCTCCTTAGTGGTGCCAGTGCAGTGCGACTTCATTCTTAGATATATACTAATAGTGTATGTATATATATAGTTTTTGAAGACCAAAATATCACAATTACGCGCTCTCCCATATGTATACTATCTCTCCTTGATGTTTTCCCCTAGGTTAAACGATGCAACCTAGGCTCCGATACCAAGTGTGATGGCTGCTGCCTCGTACCATCAGAAATTTCCCAGAAATGCGTTGTGTCAATGCCTGACTGGCAGGGAACGATCGTCAAAAAGGGTTGAAACAACGAAACCTATAGTATATCTCACAGTGCATGGGATTAAATATAATAACATAACTTGATATAAAATAGGCGAGACAGTACATAAGCTGCAAACTAAACCATATCAATTAGAGTAGCGGAATCCAAAATACAGCTTCATATCCAATTATTAAAACTTTAAAATACTGTCTCTAAAAGGAAATAAAAGAGGTACACTACTAATGCCCAAAGTAGTGACCAGCAACAACACATGGAGAATATGTATAAAGTACGTAGAAGCCTCCTGCTCGTCTCCGGACAGCTACTCGTGCATAATCACCTAACCTGCCTCTAGACTGCTCGTTTAGGAGCACCCAGAGTAATAAGAAGAGACATAAAACTCTCGGTCAGACGAAATTCTGGTGTGAGCGATAGCAAATTTATGTAACTGAATAAAGTAATAACAGGTATAAATAATCAAACCTGACCTGGACCCTCAACCAAAGAGTTAGCACAACAAGGTGTACAATACTCTAAGGTAACACTAACATAGAGTGTAAAATGGGAGTTTGCGTATCATGCTGATAGCAAACATCAAACATAGCAATCATCCTCACATCTCTCACTAAGTGTGTAAAGCATACGATATCCACTGGTTTGATCACCAAATCCATTGGGCCCATGCCATGTCCATACCGCCCTAGACTCCGTGCAACTATTGCTATGACCACACTGCCCAGGCCTATAGTTAATAACTCTACCCAGTCCACACCGCCCTGGCTCTGGGGTACAGTCCAACCAGTCCACACCGCCCTGGCTTTGATTCGTCTACATGCCCCCTCTCTTAATGGTGTACCAAAGTTATAGATATCGATAACTCTTTTACACATGTACCACAGCAAAGCCCAACTCTTGAAGTTAACTCATTGGTTCCCATCTGGATCCTGAGCGATAACTTCCCACTTGGACTTCCTTTGCATCTCGGGTTTTGGTCGAATTGAAGTTGGTCTTCAGGAGAGTTCACGATTGTTGTCACGTGGTAGTGGTAGAATTTCAAATTTGGTTCGGTTCGGCTTCCTTACCTCGATTCGGTTCGGTGCTCTAGTTCAGCTCCTCTATTTCGGTTCGGTTCAGCTCGTGCTCTCCAGTTTAGTTCGATTCTCCGGTTCAGCTCATACTCTCCAATTCGATTCAGTGCATCCACCTCGATCCGACCCGATCTCATGCTAGGCTCTAGTCCGATCCGATCCCTACTGCAACTCCAACTTGATTTGAATGGCCTTCCTTTTTTCAGTGCTTCCTCTTATCACCTCTCTGGTTCGGTGCGGCTAGTTAATCTGGCCAATTGGACCCACATCCGATCCAACCGGAATCCTGGTATTTTTCTTGCAAGCTTGTTTCATCCATTCTTTCCATATGACGGCGTTTTCAATCATTCTAACTTTAATAAACAATCATAAAACATCCCAAACAACAGTAACAACATATAGGTTCAATCAAAAACATCAAAATAATAATTTCACATGTTAATTTAGATCAAACATATCCAAATCCATGATTTTCCCCTTAACCCTGTCTAACTATAGGATTAGCAAACATTTTCCAAATTAACCCAAATTCATACCAGCGACATAAAATATGGTTTTAGAATTTATGCATATTTTCCCATAATTTTTAGAGTCGTTAATTTCGCTAATTATCATTAATCACCCATAATTAGCCATAATTAATGAATAAACATGCTAATCACTCACCTTAGCCAATAATTAATTATAGATCTTAAACTTTTATTGATTTATCTTGGATTCCAATGTAGTGCGGTAGTTCTATCTCGAATTTGGTGTTAATCCGACTTGATTTGATGTAGATTTGATTAATTTGTTATTAGGGAGTGATTAGAGAGAGATTTAGAAGATGGAAGCCATGATTAGGGTTTGAGAAAGGTTTATGGCGGCTAGAAAAATGAAAGTAGATGATTCTCCAACTCCTTTCAGCCCTCCCATGACCCTAATCCCTAATTGGGTTATGGGCCTAGGTGTTAATCACTTAGTTAAGCCCAATTAGGCATCTTTTCCATCTTTCAAATCTTATTTCAGCCATATCTCCCAAACGCTAAGTCTGTTTGATTAATATGACCATTCTACAGGATGGAAACCATCATCCAAATCCAATGGAAGTGGTATCAAGTCAAAACTCCTTACCAATCAAAAGTTATAGGAGAAACAAGATTCTCCAGTGGCAAAAGGGTCATTTTAAAATCTGGCAAAAATCATGAATGTGGGAAATGACCCCAATAATCGTGTCATTTCCCAAAGTTACACAACCATATGACTTCTCATGAGAATAAAACAAATACCCTATGATCCTCCGATATGTAGAATACGGGTCGTTACAGAAGGGTTGTCCGTAGATCCAACAAAAGTTGTGGCTATTCATAGTGAGAAGAGAACAGAGAGTGTTACCGAGATTAGAATTTTTCTTGGATTGGTGAGATATTTCTAAAGATTCATTAAGGATTTCTCGTGGATAGTGATGCCATTTACCAGGTTGACCAGTAAGACTGTTAAGTTCCTTTGGTCTAATAAGTGCGAGGAAGCATTCTAGAATTTAAAGCGCATGTTGACCAACGCTCTTCTTTTGGTTGTACTTGCAAGTGATAACCAATATTTGGTAGTTTACACTGATGCTTGTAGAACTGGGTTATGAGCTGTTCTTATGTAGAAAGGAAAAGTTATCGTATATGCTTCTAGATAATGTAGACCACATAAGGTTAAATACCCAACTCATGATTTAGAATTAGCTGTTGTTGTATTTGTTTTGAAGAATTGGAGACATTACATATTTGGAGAAAGATTTGAATTATTTGCAGATCATAAGGCTTTAAAGTACTAGTTCTCTCTGAAGGAATTGAATATGAGGCAACAAAGATGGCTTCAGTTTTTGGCAATTTATGATTTTGGCATTGAGTACGCACCCAGGAAAGGGAATAAAGTTGATTATGCCTTTAACAGAAAACATTAAGGGGTGTTGTCGGATATGTTCATAGAGCAGAAGGATTTTGAAGCTTTAACTACATGTGATGTGTGGATCAGATCGACGGCGAGTTCGAGTAGAGGCACATCTATGATGCCATGTTTAGAAGTTCAACAAATTTGATCAAAAGGATTTCTTCTAGGAGAGAATCCTGTATTAGCTAAACGATTAGAAGATGAGAAGACTCCAACCAGAGTGGAGAACAATTATTCGAAATACTTTATTATTAATCGTAATAAAAGGTTAAGAAAGAAAGGAAGATTGTGTGTAACAAATATTGGTTATCTAAGGAAGGATTTCTTAGAGAATTTCACCGCTCTAAGTTTATGATTCATCTTGGAGGTACCAAGATGTATCAAGACATGAAGATAAGTTTCTTCTAAGAAGGCATGAAGAGAGATGTCAGCTTATGGGTAAAACAATGTATGAACTGGTCAACAAGTGAAAGCCGAACATCAAAAGCCTAACGGTTTGCTTCAGCTGTTAGATTTTCCTATTTGGTAATGAGATTCTATATCCATGGATTTCATTGATATGTTGCCAAGATATAGGAAAGGGATCGAAAGTATATAAATCATAGTGGATAGGTTGACCTAGAGTGCTCATTTTATTCATGTTAAATCGGTAAGAATGAAATTTTTGTTTGATGAGCAATTCTTGAGGAATATAGTTATACTTCATGGGATTCCTAATGGTGTATCAAATGATAGAGATTCACTTTTCACTAGCGAGTTCTGCAAAAGTCTACAAAATGTTTCATAAAGTAAGCTCAAGATGAGTACTATTTATCATTCATAAACGATGGGCGGACATATTAGAGTCAATAAGGTATTTGAGGATTTATAAGAGCATGTTTTAGGGCTCATGGGAAGGTCATTTGCATCTAGTTGAGTTTTACGAAAATAATAGCTTTCAAGCTAGTATAGGAATGGCAACGTTTTAGGCATTGTATGGAAGGCCTTGCAAGCCACCTTCTCTTTGGTTAGAGACCGGAGACAGTGGTTCTTGGGTCGGATTTGGTGAAAGAACACCATAGAAGATTGAGTCGATCTAGGGTCGGATGAAGGAAGCTCAATCAAAGTAGAAGAGTTACGCTTATAAGAGGCGTAAGGATCTTAAGTTTGCTATTGGAAACCATGTTTTTGTTAAGGTTTCACTGATTAATGGTGTCGTTCATTTTGGGAAGTCTTGGAAACTAGCACCAAGATTTATTGGACCTTTTTCTATTATGGAAGGAACTGGGATGCTCGCATACCAAGTATAGTTATCAAATAGTTTGACAGATTTCCATAATGTATTTCTTGTTTCACATCTATGGAAATTTATGTGTGATCCACAATCTACCGTTGATATAAATGTATTGGAAGAGTAAGTGGTGGAGCCGAGTTTGAATTTTGTGAGACAACTAGTGTGAGTTATAGCAAGAGTTGAAAAGATGCTAAGAAACAAGATAGTCAAACTAGTGAAAATCTAGTGGAGTGATAATGAGAAGGACTATACAGGCTTAGGGCATATCCTAATCTTTTAAGTGGTATGTTCTATACTATTTTATAGATTTAGATATTTGTGGGTTACACTAGCATAGGTAGCACTGTTTGCATGATTTCTACGTTTATTTTAGTCCTTAATGAACTTTTGAGGACGAAGTTCATTTAAGGAGAGGATGATGTAACATTCCTCATTTATGATAAATGTTATTCAAGAAATTTAATTGGATAAATTAGATAGGAATAATGTGGTAGGATGTTGAGTTGAGATTTGTGCATATTAATAATTAATGAGTTGGCCTTAGAAACTAAATAACTTGAATCAACATAAGATGGAATACGAGAGAAGCAAAGTAGGAAACACTTACTCTCCAATATACATATATACATACATATACATACATATATATATATATATATATACATGCATGCACACATATTTACCACTTATCTACCCTTGTCATTTCATTTTGTAGACCTTAAAATAAAAACAGAGGAAGTTGACCTTTAAAGAGTAGAAGATGAAGAAGAAACTGAAGAAAACTAGGAAGATTAAAGATTTGGACTATATAACAACAAATCTCAACCTCACATCCCAAATTAAGGTGAATAATGATTTTTAAGTCCTTGTTTATTTCAGCTATAGGGGATATCAGAATCATTATTTAATTACATGGTCGTCTTCATATTTATGTTGATGCTAATGCATTATTTGGATAAAACAATGCTTGGATGGCTTGAGCATGCTTGATTTGTGTGAAAATAGGTAGATTTTAGGTTAAAACCTATAAATAAACTTCTCTGTTTAATTTGAAACTTTAATATGTTGTTTATAACATGTTTTAGGAGGTGTGTTTTTTTATTTCATATTTTTCTATCCTTATAGGAATATTCTACGAATTAACTTAATGAGTCGATAGAAACTAGGCGTTCACCTGAAAATTCGGACAAAATCCAGTCCATATAGTTGAATTCAAACATATCAAAGCCGTTAACAAAGCTGAAATTACATACTTATACCAGTATAATTTAATAAAGCATCACAACTATTATAAACACCATACTCCTGGGTATCCACTAATCAGTGGAAGGATCACGGCCATTCGTTGAGCGCGGTAATATGTCCATTCATAGAGGAAAGGCTTATTTTGATTCAAGGCACGTCATGTTCTCAAAAGATATACTTTGGAGGGAAAGTGTTACCTAGATTTCTGGTTCGACCATTAGAAGATATTCGGACAAGCACGACTCGGTGATTATCAAGGCTAATGGCTTAGAAACACCACCCGAAGCCCCAAAATCAACTTTAAATACAAATATAACACAACGATCAGTTTAGCTCACCAAAACTATGCCTGAGAACCCTTCTAATGAGGGATCAGTAAGGCCAATACTGAGGGATCGATACAACTTCAAGACGAACCGATGAAACAACACTACTTCAATATTCAAATTATCATAGCTCACAAACTACAATTCCAAATAGCACCAAACTTCAGACGACAACTCAAAACATCAAAGGGGATCCACATGAGAGTCGAGGGCCTACACCTTCTATTTGTGGGATTGGTACCGATCCCTATAAGTGGATCGAGACTAATCTCTCCCTTAACCTATTTTGGGCTTGGGCCTCCTGAACTTACACTACAAGGATCCTTCGATTCTTTTGGCCTACCTACATCGATAAACACCCATAGCCTAGTCAAAAAATGGAACTTTTTGGCATTTTTTACTTTGCATTATACTATTCGGATTCTTACCGATCCGAGCACTTATAGCCTGGTAATTCAACAATAAAATTGACAAATACTCAAAACGGACATTGTTCAATCCATGTCGAACCACCATAAATCGTTGTATCTCTTTTCTATTGCATTTTTATTATTCAATATCTCGTTTTCCATTTATTTGGTTTAATTATTCGATGAACTTGTTGGGTGTTGTACCAAATTTTGTTGTCAACATTCTACTGCTTTCACTAAGAGATAAAAAATACTCAGTTTTTCTTGCCTTATTGCCATTCAAGTTCCTGAATCTCCTCAGATCTCTTCAAGATCTACTTACGAAGCTTGAAACCATGGTGAAGAAGAAAATCTCTCAAATTGTTGACCTTCTAATGCTAGTCATGATGTAGCATCAATCCAACAACAACCTTCTGATCACACTAATTCGAATGCTCTTGCCACAACCAATGTGGCCAATACCTCTACTCCTAATGATTTAGTTACTAAAGTCCACCGGAGGCTATGATGAAGAAATTAGATGAAAGCGAGGGATAACTCAACAACAAAATCAAGTAGAACATTTATTTGGTGATTGGGCTACAATAAGAAATTCGAGGAAACATCAACCACCTTAGGGAGAATAGGAGTGCTCGAGCTTCTAACAGCTATGTTTCTGAAAGTTCTTCATTCAGCACCCAACGTAGCCATCGGAGCCGAAGGAGAAGAATATCTTACGACGGTGTGAGAGCCGATACCACTAGAGAAGCGAACCAGCGCAATCGTTCCTGGTTCATAACTGATCTCACTCGAGGAGATGGAACTAAATCCCCTAACAGATTTCTTCATGCTACCACAATCCAAAACTTGGGCTTTGGACTTTCAACTCCTGACCAGAACCAAGTGGCTCTTGCATAGTCTCCATTAAATCAACCCAACAGTGATGTCCAGTTGTATGACAAACATCTTCCCCCAAGGAGGCGCTGTAGGAAATACACACGAGGGCTGGATCACAACCGTCGGAATCCAGTGGAGATTCAAACTCTTAACCTTCCATCCATTGTCCTAGGATCAAGGGAGAGTCACATGGATACGTCAACGACGACTGAAAATCCGATACGAGGCATAATCATTTCACTGGTGCTATTCTGAACACCTAATCGCTTCGGCACTTAAACATACAATAGCTCGTGCCTTACTAAGGAAAAAAAGATCCTCGGCGATTCCAAAACTTATACAAGTGGCATACGGACTCGGCCCACTCCACCGATGCAGTAAAGTGCAAACAATTTCTTGTGTTCCTTGAAAATGTGGCTCTATTATGGTTCTCTCTACTTTCGCAGTGGATCGTATCTTCCTTCGATATGTTGGCTAGGAAACTAGTGAAGTAATTATGTGTGCATATCATGAGATGTAAAGACATTATGTTCATCTCTAACATCTTCAAGAGCTTTGGAGTATCACTCAAAATCTTTCTAAAATGCTTCAACAATGCCCTAACAGAGGTGGATAAGCCAGACCAAAGTGTCGTTCTCCTTCAACCCATCAAATGCATTCATCTAAGACTGAGTTCAGGAATTGTCCCGGTTGAAAGCCTCCAAGAACCTTGGAGCGGTTCTATGAGAAGATTAACCAATACCTTTGCTATGAAGAAGCGCATAGGAAACGCGCTACGCAGGGCTATCTTAAAAAACTCTAGCAAGATTGTGGTAAAAGTGATGTCGCATCAAAGCATGCCGGAGAGATTTCTGATAAGGCGATTCTTGATGCATTGAATAAACATGTTGACATGCTTTTTTGTTAAAGCTATCATGCATCAAGTCCTTAGTTGGCAACACGCTCAAGCGTCAAGAACATCATCAGGAAACACAAAGCGATTTGGTCAAAGTCGCATCGCAAACATAAAAAGGCCCGAAACTCCTATCAGATAACCGCTTTTGGTCCAGAGAACGTCTGTCACGATGCTTTGCACTATACTCTTATAGGAGGCGAGCCGTCAGCCGAGCCAAAGGCGAGCCATCCTCCGAGCCGAATGCGAGCCATCAGCGGGTCTGGGCAGAGCACCTGTGGGAGTCCTGGGCCCCACAAGTGGGCACCGCCCAATTCATTCGGTTTTCCTCTCAGTCGGAATCTCAGATCCCTCCAGTTTGAGCTAACCAAGAATCGGATCCTCCCGTTTCGTGCCTTGGAACCTCGACTCCATCAACAACAAGATTTCGCATCCCTTCACCTTGCCACACACCATACCACATCGCAACCCCGGTCACCTCACATCATTTTGCAGCTCGCATCCTATGGGATGCGGATTTCACATCCCTTGGGATGTGAAATTTGTATCATCCGGGGTGCAAAAATTCGCATCCCCCAGGGTGCGAGATTCGCATCCTCCAAGATATGAAAATTCGCATCCTAGGATGCGAAATTGGCATCCCCCAGGGTGCAAGATTCACATCCTCCATGATGCGAAAGTTCGCATCCCAGGATGCGAACTTCGCATCCCCTGGGAGGATGCGAAAATTTCCTAATGCGTGGGGAGTGATTCGATTTTTTGGATTTGACGGATGTGGGATGCGATTTTCTGCCATATGGTGCCCCAAATCTCATCTACTCCACTTCCAACCCTCAGCTATAAATACCCAAACCCTTGGCGTTCATTTGGATCTTTTCTACCTTGGAATTTTGGCCTTCTAGAGCTCCAAAACCTTCGTTAATGCCAACCACCTTCTTCTCTATGGCCATTGGACATGGCATGGAACATTAGAACGTTGCATAAACGTACTCCATCAATTTTTGGATATTAACAAGCATAATTACACCGCTTTGGACCTCTTGGACATTAAGACTAATTTTGGGCACGGTTGGCTAAGTCAACTCATCTCAATCGAAGAAGGACAATTCGGTCAAAGTTCAGAATAAACATATATCTTGTTATTCTATTGTAACACATTGTACATCACTATTGTCCGAGCTTGTACAACTTTGTAATCAACAAATATATGATGAATGATTGATATATAGTGGAAGTTGGCGTTACCGAACCACTACAAAAAGTTGTGTTCTCCCGCACATTGGGTGGTGGCGTGTGACAACTTTCCACATCAACCAAACCTGCATTAGGCTGTAACAATGGAGGAAGTCATGAAAAAAAAAGACTCCAAGGATCAATCAAGATTCCCGTCATTTGATAAATACACTCCACTCAATAATTCCCTCTAAAATATCTACTGAAACCTGCAACACTCTCTAGCACAAAAAGTAAGATCCTAGAGATTCGATGGAAAAGGCAAAAGAATCTATAAAATACCGTACGTATCATGAAATGTATAATCATGACATAAACGATTATCCTTGTTTGTGGGATGAAATTAAAAAAGTCATTTGTGAAAGAAAATTGAGCAGTGCCAACAGCATCCTCCAAATGAAGTTCCAAAGCCTTCCAACGCTTCCCAAGAATGACAACTTAGGAGGGCCTTTGTCATAGACTAGATCCCCAGGGATAAATCTCTAGCTTGGCAAACTTGCAATAGAATAAGTGGTTCAACCATGTGACGCCACATCATTTATTCTATTTTATTTAAATTTCAATAAAACATAGACTTTGTTGCTTGTTTTATTTCAATGAACTGCTTGGTTGTAGACCTTATTTTCACATACTATATGAATTGTTGACACGATCGACTTGGACATAACCTTTGTGAAATATACAAGTAGCAACATAAACCTTCGTCACCCATCCGTGGACCATTGTAGTACTACTTCAGTGAGCGCAATCAAGTTGTTCGACACTCCTATCTACCTCTTATACAAGGGGGCAAGGATACAAGTCTGATGGAAGTGACACGACCTTCCTATGCTCTAGCACACTTAGGAGTCCTTACATTGGTTTTTTATCCTTTTGCCAAATAAACCATGGGTCTGACGAATATAAACGATCTGTATATGCTCATGTGTACTTAGGAGTCCATTCGTTGGCTTAACCTCCAAGCTATCAGATAGAGTGCGACTCGAGTTAGAATCGATTCTTCCATTTACTCGTTGAAGTGCATCCTCGATAAATTTCCATTATGCATAGTATTTTACTTATGGTACGACCAACTTGCATACATAAGCATCACACATTGGATAAGATGCCTCAAAGTTTGGCACTGATTCATTTCTTTAAGTTCATCAGTGGACTCCAATTGAACGGGTGTGTTTCGACCACACACAAACTGACTTGAGCCTCAAACAAATGATGAGGCTGAGTATAAACAATTAACATCGCACATGACTTAAGTGTCCGATCACCAACCCCTAGTATCTAGACTTGGGGGGGAACCACTCCAGCCTAAGTGAATGGGATACGACCATTTTCTTAACCAACTCCAACCTGAATAAACGACGGGAGAGTATAAACGACGAACGAACGGTGTCCGTAACTCTAACCCGAAATAATGACGGGTGAGTATAAAGGGATGACGACGCCTAACTCTGGTCTTTGCAATGACTTCGGATCGATGACAGAAAGGAGATCTTGAGAGTGAAGCTCCACAACTCTAGGTTCCAATGGCTGAAAGGAGGTCTTAAGAGTGGAACCCTCACATAGAGCTCCTTACTATAGAGGGACAATGTTCGAATGGAGGTTTTAAGAGTGGAATCCTACCATGAATTCTGTACAAATTGACACTAATGACTGGAAGGAGGTCTTGAGAGTGGAATTTATGATTTTGAACTTCACACGACCGGGTTATGATCGAAAGGAGATCTCTCGAGAGTGAAGTGTTGAACGATCAATCCAAGATTAAGTGTAACGAAGAGTTACAACACACCAGTTGAAAGTATTTTAGGATCGAATAAATTTAACAACCTTAGTTTCTAGATCCAAGCGTAAATTATAAATCTAATTAACCATGTACCTTTTTGCCTAGTTTTCAATCCACGAGCTCTGACGAAGTCTGGATCTGATCTAATCAAATAGAGTGCTCTTGGTGATGGCGGCACCTCTACTTGGTCCACAGACGCCGCTTCGATGATGTCAAATGGAATCGATGAATAAGGGAAAAATCAGTACCAGCCAAACTGAGTTTTCCTTTTCTTTTATATAAATTTAGTTTTTTTGTGTATTGAAGAATAAAGGGATCCACCCCTTTTAAAACAAAAGAAAACGATAATCTCGGTTTTACAATTTCAAAATAAATATCAACATTTGATATATTATACTTGCTAAAGAAACGGTTCCCTATTTTTCAAATGTTCTATTGTGTGACCCTATAGGTTATTAAAATGTTGGAAATAATTTAAATAACGTTTAAATTATAAATGGTGAGCAACATCTAGTAATACATCGCTGTTACCAAAGTTATAACAAATTCAACGATTCGATACAACCTTTGTTGTAACCAGTGTCTCAACGTAATTTAGTCCTTCTGACCAGTATATCCAAGATTAAACTCGAGGCATAGAACATATCATCCTCTTTATAATTTAATCCTTTTATCTTGATCGATGAGTAGATTATATAGAACAAAACAATATTTGAGCACGACCATGCATTTTATAATCATAGTCAATCAAGAGGCGTATGGATATCTCTACATATATTATAGCGTTAAATTCCATCTAGATCATTCATATTATTTGATCGATTTGAGATTTATCCAATAATCACCTTTGTCATTTACTCAGTTAAAAGTAACTTTTGATGATATCAAATACAAATATCCTCGAATAAAATATATAATGATTTCGGGTCTAAGGACCATTACTTCACTGTCACTATGAGAATTAATTATGACACTATTAATTATGCTCCATTAAGTTTCTCAAGTTAGGTCAGTCCAACACACTATTCTCTAATATGTATTTATGTATTGACATTAATATCACAAATTTTTTTGCCAAAGCCGACCGGTTTTTAAAGTGACCGCAAACATTTATTATTATAACAATTAATACAGGTGATTGGCAAATTACCAACCAACTATTCGGTTTTAAGGTGGACCGTCCACCAGGTAATTTTTGGCAAAGCGGACCGGTTTTTAAAGTGATCGTAAACACTTTTATAATAACCAATAATAAATACAAATATTATAGGAGGTTGGTGGTAACCAACCTACTACATGTCGTTTTTAAGGTGGACCATCCACCACCATCCTAACAGGATTACGACACAGGAGTTAGGCACTACTCTAGACTACATAATTTCATACTCTACGCAGGGAGAATAACAAAATTACATGACATGCTTAACAAGAAGTGAGATTACATAAGACACTACACTAGAAATATACAAACATAATATACCATTCACAGTACAAAGTACTGTATCACCACAGTACACTACAGTTTGTACTTCCACACGGTATAGCCATAAAACAAGAAAAGGAGCAGCAAGATACCCTCACATTTTCATCTGACCTACAAACTAGCTTGGCACTGCACTGCCAAGCTAGAGAATAACTTAAGAGAGTTGTCTTGGAAAGTTCACAAGTAGCAGGCTACCACTGACAAGGACCACTTGCAAACTAGTTCGACATGCAGCATAGCCAAGCTAGGAAGGAACTATTCACCAGAACGACTGCGACTTTAGTAAATTTTCCTTGAAAAATAACATGAGCAGACAGGCAAGGACAGAAAAATGACCATCAGCCAAATACCCAGAAGCTCCTCCGTAGCCAAAGGCTATCGCCAAGAGAGCCTGAAAAGCAACAGATCAAAAGACGTGACGAACCAAATCCTTACCATCCCACAATGGAACCAAGGCTGCAAACTTGGCACAAACAAAACTCCTAACTCATAGGAAAATAAATTTCAGTCACACACTCCAAACACACCACTCATATAAACATCACAGCAGCAACTCAGGCAACCAACAAGACGAATGACTAATATCCAATGTCACTCACACCACCATAAAGTGCCGAACAAGACCACACATCACCCAAGAAACCAACCTAGTGTCCATTAGCTAAGTAAGAGCCAAAGCACTATATGCCATTTCATACTTGGTATATACAAGAAATGAAGGAAAGCATAATAGGCAAATGCAAGGCAGTCGCGTAACAAACATAGATATGAGACCAAAAAGAGAACCAAAGAAAACTCCACGTTGGTGAAGAGACTACCGGTCACATAGCAAGTCGAACAAAATCCCAAATTTGTCGAATCCCTTCATCGAAATGGTGGGGGTGCCAAAAGTGGGAAAGAACATCGCGCTACATACTAGTAGCGGAGAGCATAGTAGGAGTGGAAAAGGAACGTGGAAAGAAGGGGAGATCGAAGAACAGGGTTAGATCTAAGCAATTGAAATAAGGTTTTGGGGAACTTCCACGCAGATGGAAATAGGGAACAGAGAGAGCAGCTAGGCATGGAGAATCAAAGCAAGAAGAGATGAAATCGGAAGATCGGAGATGAAGAGAGAGAAAATGAGAAGAAAGAGATTTTCATTTGTCGCCATTAACAAAATTTACCGAAAACCAAACCCTTCGATTATTATTCCTCAAATGAAAATTTTGGCAAAGCTGACCGATTTTTAAAGTGACCGCTAACACTTTTATTATAATCAATAATAAATACTGACTATACAGGAGGTTGGCAGTTACCAAACTACTACTCGGTTTTTAAGGTGGACCGTCCACCACTGTTCAGTTCTTAAGGTGGACTGTCTACCGAATTCCTATGTAGGTTAGAGAATTGGAGCTAGACAATACTTCTATACTACAATAATTTCTCTACTCCACGCATGGAGTGAATTACATTTCATATTACATAAAATATTTATGACATAGTACATGATTACATACAACAACAATTACATGAAACATCAAAGTTTGGTTAAACTACTCAGCGAACTAAAGAAGGGAAACCAAAGCATTGAGTGCACAACAAAGCACTGTGGAGCACACGTTTTAGAACCATACTGCAGAAAGCAGTACCATTTCTCGATCCTCACAAAATTAGACTATGCATAATGCAAAGACATAGTACATGATAAAACAGGCGCGACTAGCCAGAGAGACAAGGACTGACTTACTAACATGGCAAAGGGTAGGTTAAGAGATTAGCAGGAAAAAATACCCATAGTCGTTACCTAGTTAATTGAGAAATAGAGATCTTCACCTGCTAACCGAGAACATAGCAAGGGTCGTTGCACCAGCACACCAATTCTCACAATAAATAACCCACAACAAGCACTCAAAGAGCATGACATGTACATCTGACTTGAAAGACAAAACCAAAACAAACTCATTCACCACAAACAAAAAGAATCACCAAAAAAATCCTAACTACAAACTGTGCAAAGGACCTGTCGTACCAATGCAGAAGCCCAAAAACACAGAAAAAGACCAGCTACCAAATGAAAGACACTGACCCAGAAATGATAAAATCATTCCATTTTTAAATTTTAACTCAAAGAGTAGACGTAGGAACTGCTTTATGGGAGTACTTACATTGGTAACTGGCAGCACCTACAATATTGTCACTGTGATGGGCCTAAGAGCATCAAAATGTTGCTGGTCTTTGATAGAGAAGTAGGGAACTGGGGCTTTCAGACATGGCTGTGGAGGAAGTGAACGAGTTTGCACAAATAAAACCATAAGGAAAAGGGTAGATCTGGAACGAACCAACTAGTAGAGGAAAACACTAAATAAGCTTAACCAGTTATCCCAATTTGGGGATCAAGAGCATTAGATGTTGCCACAGAGGCAAAGCCAAGAAAAGAAGTCGTGAATCGATTTAGGGTTACGTGAAGTAGAACCATGATGACGAAAGTGAGTTTATATTGAATTCGAGGAGATGATTTGGCGATGAAAGGAGTGAAGATGAGCAGATGATTGAAGGAAGAGGAGATTATAAGGTGGAATGAAGAAAATAAAGAATGAGATATGATCATCGGTCAATCAACATACTAGTCTCAATGTTTCATTGTTTTCCTATACACAATAAAGCTTGACCAGGGACATTTAAGAATTATGATACTTATTTTATTATGTAATCTCATGTTCAACTCACTTACTCGAAACTATATAATTCTTCATTATTATTGTAAGGACTCTATTACGTTAATATTTATATTACTCAGTAAATATAACATAACAGAATCTTTTATTCAAAATAAAATATAACATCAACAATTTTATTTTTAGCATCAAATAGATTGCCTCTAGGGCACAAACTCTAGCAATCTCCCACTTACACTAGAGCCAATCACTCATGTATCGTATACCCATGAAACTAGTGTGACTATCATTCTTCTGCTGCGACAAAGCTTTAGTCAGTGGATCTGCAACATTATTATATATTGGTACTTTGCAGATATGAATATCTCCTCTGTCAACTATTTCACGGATGAGATGGTATCGCCAAAGTATGTGTTTGGATCAATGATGTAATCTAGGTTCCTTAACCTGAGCAATGGCCTCATTGTTGTCACGATAAAGATCTATTGGATCAACAATGGATGGAACAATAGAAAGTTCGGTGATGAATTTCTTAATCCAAATAGCTTCTTTAGTAGCTTCAGAAGCAACAATGTATTCAGTCTCCATAGTCCAATCAATGACTGTTTCTTTCTTTAAACTTTACCAGCTTACAACATCACCATTCAGGAAAAACACATAACCGAACTGTGACTTATGGTTATCTCTATCAGTCTGGAAACTAGCGTTTGTGTAACCTTTTACCATTAATTCCTCGTTACATCCATATATCAAGATCGAGTCTTTAGTCCTTTTCATGTACTTAAGGATGTTCTTGAATGTTATCCAGTGACTTTTACCTCGATCAAATTGGAAAGTACTTGTCATACGTAAATCATACGAGACATCTGGACGAGTACACAACATTGCATACATGATTGATACAATTGCCGAAGCATAAGGGACTGTTCTCATGTGTTCTTTATCACCTTATGACTTAGGACATTGAGTCTTAGGGAGTGTTATACCATGTGACATGGATACATATCCTCTTTTTTCCTCTTGCAGCCAAACCTTTTTAGCACTTTATCAATATATGTATTTTGACTTAGGCCGATCAACTTTCTTGATTTGATGTACTTATATATATTAGACATATATATATTGAATTGGGTTGGTGTGATTTGCAATATTGTTTATAATCATTCAAGTGATAATAGTTAGAATATTTTGGTTATCTAGTTTAGTTATTATATTTAGTTAGAATAATATCTTTTTAGATGTTAGAATTATGCCTTAGTTTTAAGTGGAGTATTGTAGTTTAGTCAGAACTATAGTTTTTTTATGACAAAGGAGGAGAATGATAAAAAAGGGCTTTGATTAAGAAGGAGTTAGTAGTTTCTAGGGAAGTTAATGAAGCAAGGGGGAATAACTGTAATAACCCAAATTGACAATAAATTAGTTATTTAATTAGACTTCAAAAATAGGAATTTCTTCAAATGATGGAATTTTACCAAGTAACTTTAACCATTGCGTTCATCTTAGAATTATGGTCAACTTTCATGTCTGCAGTTTTGCGAACGGAGTCAGTATGAAAAAGTTATGGACGAAATATGAAAACTAGAAGGAAATAAATAAATGTAATAAATATAATATATATTACCATTTAAAACCAGCCCACACTAGGCAAAATAGCCGAAGGGCGGTCGACACCCCTGGGGAAGCAGTCGACACCCCTGGGGAAGCAGTCGACACCTCTGGGGAAGCGGTCGACCGCTTCGGGCATGTAATGCCTAGTGACGGCTAGGCTTTGAAGGATATTTTCATTATATATTAAAATATAAATGGACGGATGTTTATTCAATCAAATATAACTGTTCATGGCCAATTCCATTCCTATAAATAAAGGGGTAAGGCCTCATTCTTTTCCACACAAATCTGTAGACAACAGTGAAGCTCTATCATTTCTCTTTCTTTTCCAATCAATTTCTAAATTAAAAAATATTCATATACAATCAATCAAGTATAGATCATTCAGATTTGAAAGGGATTATCATATTTAAAGGAAAAGTGTATGAATTGAAGGCTAGGCTATTCTTTGTCAGTTTCTCTCCTCTTTTACTATTTTCTTGCAAACCTACAAATCTTGAAGTATCCCCTTTTCAGAATAATTGTAGATCTGAAAGAATTTGGGGATTGTAGGCCTAAAAGATTATTCAGATTTTTGATTTGGATGCTTTCATATTAGTGAGAAATTTACATACAAAGTTACAACAACTTATTTATCTCTATTGTATTAGATCTTAAAATATATGCCTACCATTTGTCAGATCTGTTAATAATATTGTTAAATCTCAAATGATGCATATCATATCTATTTATAAATGTTGTCAAAACTTGAAAATATGAATTTATGGTTTGAAATAATATTATATTTTGTTGGCATACTTAATTGTTTAAACCATTGCCTGCAATTGTGTTTGAAAATATATTGTGGTCATTGTAAAACACTCTAGATCTAGAAATCAGTCCCATAGACAATGTTAAGATGTAGTTTTATTCCAATTCTCTAGTTTCAGTGTTAAACGGTGAATTATGTAATTTTGATTAAAAAGTTACAACGGTAAATTATATAATTTTGATTGAAAAGACATAAACATGTTTGTGTTCAATGTTGTTGGGGTTTTGGCTTAGTTGTTGTAAATATGCCTTTGACCTCTATTTAAACAAAAATGCATTATTTTGAAACAAACAAGAACTATGACAAAAGATTGGAAAAGGGAAAAGTTGTGTAAATTTACGTATATATGTATATATATACACATATTTTTGCGTAATTTGCATCAACTATTCCAAAATACACATAAATATATATTTCTAATGCCTTGAAATATGCTTATTTCAATAATCAGGCATAATTTACAATAACTGCAGCTAACGGTCTTTTTGCAAGATTTAGAACCTTATTTCAAGAATAAATACAAAAAAAGGAATGTTTGGTTATTAGTTGAATCAAATTATTAAACTTAACGGTAATAATAATAAAAGAAAATAACTACGTTATAATAAAAGAAAATAACTACGTTAACTGCGCGAAAATATAAATATATATATATATATACATTATACGTCTAATCCATGTAAATGATAACATATGTATACATATATATAATAACGAGTGTTTTAATATTTGAATGACTCTCATTTTCATGGAATTCTACATGAAATGGTAATCCATATTAAATGAATATATTTGTGGTGCCGTTGTAGTAATTAGTGCAATTGATTGCTATAAATAGGGCCATAAGTAAATAAATGGCAATCATAACCGACATTAATTAGGGAAAACAAATTTAATTAAGCTATTAAACCTAATGGTTACAATTTCTAAAATTTGTTAGGATAAGTGTTGTAAACCCCAACTAGGGAAGTAAATAATAACCACACTAAGACACGAGGTTAAGTTCATCTTGTGGCAGAAGTCTGCCCGGAACCGCCCAACAAATCCAGCATCCACAAGTGGTCAGCTTAATGTAAGGGGTCTGGTGCACAAATATATGTAAATTTATAACCATGCTAAGGCACGAGGTTAAGCTCAGCTTATGGTAGAAGTCTGTATGGAAACGCGCGACAAATCCAGCATCCACAAGTAGTTGACTTAATGTGAGGGGCCTAGTGTATAAATACATACATACATACATATATATATAATAACAGGCAATAAATGAATAAGAAATTCCTATTGGGGTGCAACAAATAGATATTTCGGGACTGATAAAATAAGGATTTCCATTGTTAATTAATGTATTAAGGAATTATGATCGCCAGGTCTATAGGTGGCATTAATTACAATCAATGGGAATAAAAGGTAATTAAATATTTAATTGTTGCCTCAGGAAAATATGACCGTTATGCTTGTAAATGGCAATAACCCTATGAACGGGGATAAAAGAAGTTAAAAGGAAATTAATGGGTATTGAATGTTGTTTTAAACACCGAGTCCAATTAGGATAATAATCAAATAAATATCCTCGGTTAAAAAGGATATAACTTTCCTTATTTATAAAAGTTAATATAGAACTTATAATTAAAAGTTAGAATTGAACTTGGTAGGTTAATGTTGTGAAACATTATTAACCGTAAAAACTCGTGATGATAATTAATCGTGTGCGTATAGTATTTCCGTAAAGAGTAATTAAACGGAAATAACTCACTAACGTAGCCCGCTTTACTTCCATAAGAAGATGCATTAAAGGCTAATTGGGTACGAACTTAATAATCTTTGTATATAGTCCGCTTCCTTGGGTCTTAAGTGGCCTGGGTCGAGGAGTCCACCTGGGAGTAGGTCTTCCAGTCTAGGGGTCTTAAATGGTGTGTGCGAGACCTACCCAAACCTAGAATTTTAAAAATGTCTGGTATGGTCATTCCATAGGACTACCTATCCTATAGAAAGTATTAAGCTACTAAGGAGAATATCCAATAAGGTCAGCTAGATAGTTAAACGAGACACCATCTGTCACCTTACATGGGGTATGAGTTTATATGCGTGAATGATGGAAGCCTAAACTAGTAGGGCCCTAAAGCTAGTGCCCTCCAGTTTCTAATAACATTGAATAAACCATCGAGAGGTATTGAGTGACCGACAGGTCCGCCTAGGGTCTTAAGTGATCGGGAGAATTCACCCTATCTATCATTCGATACTGAAGTGTTAGGTGGTTAAGGATGAAAGTATGAATAAATAAAGTCCATAATTAAGAGTTTACTTCTTGGTACAATAATCAATTAAGTTCTGAGTTGAAGGCTTCATAAATATATGCGTAAACGTTCTATCTCAGTACCAATATTTGGGAATACTACCTTGGGAAAGGTATTTAGAGTTGTGCGTAAATGTAACGGCTGGAAATTTTCGACTCCTCGAGGGTCGAAAATTCCGAGACGTTAGTGAAAGAAAGTAGAGGGTGAGGAAGAAAAGATAGAACTAATAGAATAGAAGAAGAAGAACTTACATCATCAGAGTAAACACGAATCTCACAGCGGAACGAATAAAATATAACATAACTTTGAAATACAAATCAGTACTCGTATATACATACCATTTCAAAGTACAACACTTAACAACACAACGGAATAATAATAGCTATAATCCTGAAGCCTACTGCTCCAAGCCCTCCAAGTGTATCTGTAAAATCCCGACTACTTGACTGCCCGTACAAATTTAGGCACCCAAGAGTTTAGGGAAACAAAACAAAATAAACTCTGGGTCAGTCATGGGACTGGTGTGAATAAAACTCCAACACTTGGTTAAATAAAGGATATCTTTCTGATATTATAATAATGTCTAAATACAAATAGATATCAATCTAGCAGAACGCTTGCATCTCATGTTCCACATACATAGTATACAAATAAAACCGTGAACGCTTATTGGAGATTGGATTCCAACAGACAAGGTATGGGAGCACCTCCCGATCAGTGTACTCTAGAGGAGATACACTAGGGTTCAACAAGAACGTCTTGCAACCCAGCCACACATGACCGTTCACTCATTTAGCTTGAGTGTAACAAATATATTATCACCGATGGTTGGGATCAGCAACCATCCTTCCCGATAAGGGACAACATTGAAATAGATTATAAAGAAGTACAATTGAATATTCTCTAGATGGTGATAATACACCCTGCTTGGGTATGGCCCAACTAGCCATGCTGCCTAGCCCAACTTCTGTTATTTCCCGGTTGTGAGGTTTGAGGTCACGTTTATCACTTTGACATATTATTTCTTCAATTACTTTGAATGCCACATCGTCATACCCGCCAAATCATTATCGATTTCTCAAGGCGTCACGAGTATAAAAGCTAAGAGAAACGAATTTCTCCGCCACCAACGTAATACGTTTAAAGAGATCAACATATATGATTCGTTAAGAATACTTTGTCAGACACTCGTCCATATACGTTGTTCTGGGACTGAATAAACCGAAGGCACTATTCAGTGAATCCATCCTACCTAGGCTTTTCACAATAGCCCTTGCACTTCACTCCGTCTTCAATTATCTTCAGCGTACTTGATTCGCAACGCTTATGCTAATACGGAGTGGTTCTTCGGATAATAATCCAACCGGTCTCTCCATATTTACAACGTGAATATGGTCAAAACTTTGATAGTCTGTGATTCAACTATCAAATGAAAACATGTCGGTGTACAAACAACGATCTTATTTCCAAATGGAAATTCGATCGATCAATCATCATATACATATATATGTTCATATTTCCTTATTTCATGTATTTAGAAAATATATGTTATTAATCATTGGAAAACATTTCCATAGCTTATTTTCACATCACTATTATTTCGCATCTATCAGTCCCTAACTGTAACTAGTATGAGAACAATTCTCTAAGTATCAATCCGGAAGGTCGAAACCAACATCAGATCATCACTTAGAAAACCGTTCAACTTACCCTCTCCAGTCAGTTTCTGAATTTGCTTAACTCTATTTCTTAAATTCTTATCATGAAAACATTTCATTTTCTATGTTTAGAAAACATATCTGACTATATTTGGAAAACGTTTCCAAAACTCATTTACGGATTTCCAATGAACGTTGTATAAAACATCGTTTCGCTTAATCCATTTATCGCTTATTTCTTGACTTTATTCCTAATCAACCTTTTAGATCGAACCAAAACTATTCCTTTGTCAATTCTGAAGTCAATCAAGTTGGGGTATAATTACCTCTCAGACCTTAATTGAACAACGTCCTTTACTGTGAAATAGATGAAGCTCGTCACTCACTTTTTCCAATCATTTGTTTACGCAAATTCTCGGATTCAGGTTACGAATCTACTTCTTATATGAAAACGTTTGATTATAACTATAACGTTATAATTCCTACTTCTGCAATATCTAACCTAAATTATAACTTTATCTCCTAACTCGAATAATTTAACAGACACCTAATTTCTAAATCAATAACTAAATCTTGATTTAAACCCTAGAAAGTAAATAGTACTTTCCCGAATTCGCTATAATCGAATTTGACGTATAACTCTCTTTCGAGTAATCTCTATTCGATTAACTCTCCCTTTTTAATAACTGATATTCAATAAACTCTATTTCGATTAACTCCTATCGAATAACAAATATTCGAATAACTCTTCTTGGTTGGCTCTATTTCATTAACTCTTATCGAATAACAAATATTCGATTTTCTTAAATGTGTCAATTCTTATCTAATAACTAACATCCAATTTAACTTAAATGGATTTACTCTTATCGAATAACTTATTCGATTAACTCAACTTGATTTTCTCAACTCGATTATCTCAACTCGATTTCTTAACTCGATTACTTAACTTAACCTAAATCGATTAACACAACTCAAATCGATTAACTTAATTTGATTTACTCCTTCGAATAACTCATTCGAATAACTTAATTGATTAACTCCTTCGAATAACTAATTCGAATAACTTACCTTCGAATAACTAATATTCGATTTACTCTTCGAATAAATAATATTCGGTAACTCTTCTCAAATGAATAACATTTGATTTCTCCACTCGAATAAACTATATTCGATTACTCTTCCCTCGAATACACTATATTCGATAACTCTACTTCGAATAAGTGATATTCGGCAACTCTACTCGATTAACTCCACTTGGATAACTCTAACTGGTCAACTTTAACTGTTTATCTTTAACTGGTAAACTTTAACTGGTTAACTCAAATGGTTTAACCTAACTGGTTAACTCAAATGGTTTAACCTAACTTGATTTACTTGTCTCGATTAACTGAACTAATCCACTTAGTTTAACTTAGTTAATTCACTTTGAATAACTCTAACCGATTTACTTAGTTTAACTCAGCTAATTCACTTTGATTAACCCAACTAATTTACTTCGATTAACCAATTAGTTTAACTTGACTAATTCACTTAGTTTGACGCAACTAATCCACTTTGATTTACAAATTAGTTTAACTTAACTAAGTCACTTAGTTTGACGCAACTAATTCACTTTGATTTACCAATTAGTTTAACTTAACTAATTTACTTCGATTAACCGCTTAGTTTATCTTAACTAATTTACTTTGGTTAACTTAACCAATTACTTTGATTAACTCGACTAACTTGCTTTTGTTAACCTAACAAATTACTTTGTTTAACTCTATTCGAATAAGTAATTCGAATAACTCATTTCGAATAACTAAATTCGATTAACTCCTTTTATTAACGTTTACTCATTTCAAAAGATTTCCTTTTTACAACGTTTATCCATTGATAAAGATTTACTTTTTACAACGTTTATCCATTTATAAAGATTTACTTTTAGTAACGGTTCTTCACTTTATAAATGTCCTTTTAATAACGTTTCTACTTCTCTATATAAGTCCAGACTTATATATATACCATTTATCAATGATAAATAATTTATTTAATTTATAAAACATTATTTATAAATTAATCTACTTCAATTTATCTGTTTAAAACAGATTTCCTATTTAATATCTCATTTAAATCCATATCGTATTATACCGTGTGCGAAGCACGTGTTTAAATCTATCCTTGTATAATTCTATTTATTTTCCGAACAAGTGTTCCTTTATTTATTCCCTAAATAAATATTCCTTTATTCCATTTATTTATAATCTAAATAAATGTTCCTTTATTTATTTCCTAAATAAATAAATGTTTTTCATTTTATAAAATCCTATCGATTTTATAAATAAGATTTATTTTCAATATAAACATTGAAAATCCCCTTTTTACATTCTAGTATCACCTACGGTGTTTAACGTGTCGTATAACAATGATCGGTATCATTCAAACATATGAAATCAATAACAGATTTCATAACACATCATATATCACAATATATGAAAAACGGTAAAATAAATGTTGAGGAATCCAGACGGATTCCTCCAACCTGTTTCCCTGCATCCACAGATGTTACACAATAAAATATACATCAATTTCATTCCAACATGAAATATACTGATGAACTGAATCAATATTTGATTGTCGTTTATATATATAACTATATCTATGTTTCAATCAAATCTATTTAACAGTCCAAACTATCAATACACAGCAATCAAATCATTTAACACAGTTTATATAAAAATATAAACTGAGGAGAGTTAGTGAGTTTTACTCACATTGGACTATCATCGTTAATTAACGATAATTGTCGTTGATTTAGATCGGACAATTTATTTCGCCATAAATTGTAACGAGCTCGAATCCACGCCCGGTCAGCTTCATTGTGTTGCTCCCGTCCGTACGATTCCAGTGGATCTTGTTTCGCTGAATTTCGTTAATGTATGAGCAAGATACAATAATTTAAAGTTAATACCTTGTTTAAATTCAATTTTAAACTATTATTTGGTTTCGGGCTTTACCATTTGAACTAGGCCCAACCATTTCTAATATTGACCCAAACCCGCTTCCACTCAAACCTGAATACTTCAGCTTCTTCCCCAACGAACAGCTCCCATATCCGCTCAACCATATACACACTCCGATCTCCATTCTACCATGAAATTCGAAATTTAAATACACAAATCAACTCCTCAATTCATTTCACAACTTCTTATATCCCTTCTTGCATGAACTTCACGGATACATGCCGTGTCCTCCCCATTCAACATAGGGACCGCTGCCCCTCATAAATAAACGTTTACACACAAGCTTCCCACTGTGTATGCCCTTCACTATATATTCACGTCTCCGGTCCTCCCCCTTCTTCTTGCTCCTGCAAAAAATTCGATTTCCAGAAAACAACAACCCCGGATCCCCTCAAACAAACCATCCTCTTCCCTTACTCTCAATCCCGCAAACACCATCCCTCCATCTTATCGAAACCCTTCTCAGTCACCACGTCATTCACGTCCGCCTCAAATGAAATCAACAGCACCCGGATCTTCTCCTGACGACCCCATTGCTTGCGTCTTTCCTGTTGAGATCCGCGATAATCACAGCCGAACAACAGGAATTAGTGAAGAGGTTTATAGAGTTTGTTTTTTATCTTTGTTTTGGGGAGTTGAGTTTCGGTTTTCCAGTTTTTGTGAAGAACTTGGCTGCCGAAATGTTTTTGAGCGTGAGAACTGAAAGTGTACAACTGAAATTAGGTTTCGAATTAAATAGAGTTTTGAATCCTTCGTTTGTATTGTTTTTTATTGGCAATTTCTTTGGATATTTTCTTTGGATACGTGGTGGATCGGTCTCCACGTTTTATTTGAGAATTGTTGTTGTGCAGAGAACCACCGAAAGGAATGGGTATCATATATTTGTTAAGAGTTTTAGTACACCGTCTTACGTAAGATTTCATTCACATCCGACTGTTATAGACAGAAATGAACATACCGTTGTGACGACCAACATACCCCGATCCCAAAGATATAATAATACCGGTAGATTGACTCATTTTGTGGAACCCCGAAATATCCATACAGGGTGCAAAATACTCCAAAATAAAAAGTCGCATATTTAAATTAATTAAAAATTACAGTAAAATTCTAAAAATTAAATTATCACTATTTCCCAAAAGAACCCTATCCAAATTCGAGTCCGATATTTAAATATTCTCAAATAACCGTTATGGTCAGGGCGCTGCATTTCTGAGAATTTGATTTGGACGTGAATTAAAATCTACACGATGAAATCTTCATTTTTCTCTTCCATTAGAAAAATATAGCTTAACAGATTCAAACGTTTCTTGTTTCACAGAAATCCGACTTATAACGAATCTTGTATATTCAGTTGAAGTTCAACTTGCCAAATAACGAACTGCCGCGTCGTTACGGGCTCGATTATAATTATTATTATAATTTATACGTTCAACTATCGTTTATTTAATATATTCGTTATTTAAATAATTAAATAACTTAATTATTATACCTTACAAAACGCGCCATTACAGACTTCCCCCCTTAAAATAATTTCGTCCTCGAAATTGCTAAGCTAGGAAAATGCTACCAACTTTACTAACTAGATTCAAATATCTTTTAGTTTACTTCTCAACTCCAGTTTCAACTGAACCATTAAATTTTCAATTAAATTATTAATTCATTCTGGCTAACTGAATTTCCATAAATCATGAGAATGTTCTAACGCCTGGAATTTTCGAAAAATTTCGCCATAACCTCCTTTGTATTGGTCAATATGACAAACCACAACTCGCCTCTCTAGGCCTCCTCCAATCCAAAAGGAAATCAAAATAGCCAAGTGGCTTGCCAATTCGGCTCATAAAATCCAAACTCATATATGATATAAACTTGTACCTTTTTGTCGGGCATTTAACTCTATCCCTTTCATCTGCTACCACTTCAACATATACTAATGTTATCCATTCCAATTGATCTCCAATCAGTTCATATCCTCAAATCCAAATCGAATTTCATTCGAACTTTAATATCAAATTTCAAATTATTGACTTATCAATTTGGTTCCATTCTAGATTATCTCTAATCCAATTCAATTTTATTTAACTCGGTTCAAGTTAAATTTCAATTTATTTTTACCATCTCATTTTATTTAACTTCATTAGTTAAATTTTAATTCCAGAACTTAAGTTCCTGGGTTTCTTTCAAATCAATTTGAAATCATAATGCCAATTCAAAACCTTTGAATTTCTAAACAACTTGTTTTCTCAAAACAATTCAAAAACAAAACCTTTGGTAGTAATCCGTCGCTTAGAACTCGAAAATGAACACTGATGATGTCTAGATTCATCATCAAAATCTATTTTCCAGCTATTGAAGTGAGTTCAATACTATATCATTTTCAATTTGAAAAACATTTTCAAAATCTCCCAGGAACTTAAAATTTCCTTATTTTAATTCCAAATCTGATTTAAATTCATATTTAATTCAAACTATTTCATATATTACATTCATATGAATTCTGATTGGTCATTTATAACCATTTCACCCTTTTATAATCTTATTCGATTAGAATAACAACCAACACAATCAATATACTATAATAATTTCAAGATATATATTTCTTCTATAAACAAATATATTTTGGGAAAAAAATTTCATTTACCCTCTTTCAAAACATACCATGACGGTTCATCGTATTCGAGTGTTTAGTAACCCTTATCGATACAGTGGATCAAACTGATCGACCAGAATTCATAAGCCACTCAACCAATGAGTCTCCACAATATAAAACCATTTTATATTGAATAACAATTACGCGCTCATATATATACACTCAAACTCAATCTAGGATATTACAAATCCCATCTCTATCGAGTTATGCCACAGAGCCAAGGTAATCACTTAACTTAAGCTCTGATACCAACTGTAACGGCTGGAAATTTTCGACTCCTCGAGGGTCGAAAATTCCGAGACGTTAGTGAAAGAAAGTAGAGGGGGAGGAAGAAAAGATAGAACTAATAGAATAGAAGAAGAAGAAGAACTTACATCATCAGAGTAAACACGAATCTCACAGCGGAACGAATAAAATATAACATAACTTTGAAATACAAATCAGTACTCGTATATACATACCATTTCAAAGTACAACACTTAACAACACAGCGGAATAATAATAGCTATAATCCTGAAGCCTCCTACTCCAAGCCCTCCAAGTGTATCTGTAAAATCCCGACTACTTGACTGCCCGTACAAATTTAGGCACCCAAGAGTTTAGGGAAACAAAACAAAATAAACTCTGGGTCAGTCATGGGACTGGTGTGAATAAAACTCCAACACTTGGTTAAATAAAGGATATCTTTCTGATATTATAATAATGTCTAAATACAAATAGATATCAATCTAGCAGAACGCTTGCATCTCACGTTCCACATACATAGTATACAAATAAAACCGTGAGCGCTTATTGGAGATTGGATTCCAACAGACAAGGTATGGGAGCACCTCCCGATCAGTGTACTCTAGAGGAGATACACTAGGGTTCAACAAGAACGTCTTGCAACCCGGCCACACATGACCGTTCACTCATTTAGCTTGAGTGTAACGAATATATTATCACCGATGGTTGGGATCAGCAACCATCCTTCCCGATAAGGGACAGCATTGAAATAGATTATAAAGAAGTACAATTGAATATTCTCTAGATGGTGATAATACACCCTGCTTGGGTATGGCCCAACTAGCCATGCTGCCTAGCCCAACTTCTGTTATTTCCCGGTTGTGAGGTTTGAGGTCACGTTTATCACTTTGACATATTATTTCTTCAATTACTTTGAATGCCACATCGTCATACCCGCCAAATCATTATCGATTTCTCAAGGCATCACGAGTATAAAAGCTAAGAGAAACGAATTTCTCCGCCACCAACGTAATACGTTTAAAGAGATCAACATATATGATTCGTTAAGAATACTTTGTCAGACACTCGTCCATATACGTTGTTCTGGGACTGAATAAACCGAAGGCACTATTTAGTGAATCCATCCTACCTAGGCTTTTCACAATAGCCCTTGCACTTCACTCCGTCTTCAATTATCTTCAGCGTGCTTGATTCGCAACGCTTATGCTAATACGGAGTGGTTCTTCGGATAATAATCCAACCGGTCTCTCCATATTTACAACGTGAATATGGTCAAAACTTTGATAGTCTGTGATTCAACTATCAAATGAAAACATGTCGGTGTACAAACAACGATCTTATTTCCAAATGGAAATTCGATCGATCAATCATCATATACATATATATGTTCATATTTCCTTATTTCATGTATTTAGAAAATATATGTTATTAATCATTGGAAAACATTTCCATAGCTTATTTTCACATCACTATTATTTCGCATCTATCAGTCCCTAACTGTAACTAGTATGAGAACAATTCTCTAAGTATCAATCCGGAAGGTCGAAACCAACATCAGATCATCACTTAGAAAATCGTTCAACTTACCCTCTCCAGTCAGTTTCTGAATTTGCTTAACTCTATTTCTTAAATTCTTATCATGAAAACATTTCATTTTCTATGTTTAGAAAACATATCTGACTATATTTGGAAAACGTTTCCAAAACTCATTTACGGATTTCCAATGAACGTTGTATAAAACATCGTTTCGCTTAATCCATTTATCGCTTATTTCTTAACTTTATTCCTAATCAACCTTTTAGATCGAACCACAACTATTCCTTTGTCAATTCTGAAGTCAATCAAGTTGGGGTATAATTACCTCTCAGACCTTAATTGAACAACGTCCTTTACTGTGAAATAGATGAAGCTCGTCACTCACTTTTTCCAATCATTTGTTTACGCAAATTCTCGGATTCAGGTTACGAATCTACTTCTTATATGAAAACGTTTGATTATAACTATAACTTTATAATTCCTACTTCTGCAATATCTAACCTAAATTATAACTTTATCTCCTAACTCGAATAATTTAACAGACACCTAATTTCTAAATCAATAACTAAATCTTGATTTAAACCCTGGAAAGTAAATAGTACTTTCCCGAATTCGCTATAATCGAATTTGACGTATAACTCTCTTTCGAGTAATCTCTATTCGATTAACTCTCCCTTTTTAATAACTGATATTCAATAAACTCTATTTCGATTAACTCCTATCGAATAACAAATATTCGAATAACTCTTCTTGGTTGGCTCTATTTCATTAACTCTTATCGAATAACAAATATTCGATTTTCTTAAATGTGTCAATTCTTATCTAATAACTAACATCCGATTTAACTTAAATGGATTTACTCTTATCGAATAACTTATTCGATTAACTCAACTTGATTTTCTCAACTCGATTATCTCAACTCGATTTCTTAACTCGATTACTTAACTCGATTACTTAACTTAACCTAAATCGATTAACTCAACTCAAATCGATTAACTTAATTTGATTTACTCCTTCGAATAACTCATTCGAATAACTTAATTGATTAACTCCTTCGAATAACTAATTCGAATAACTTACCTTCGAATAACTAATATTCGATTTACTCTTCGAATAAATAATATTCGGTAACTCTTCTCAAATGAATAACATTTGATTTCTCCACTCGAATAAACTATATTCGATTACTCTTCCCTCGAATACACTATATTCTATAACTCTACTTCGAATAAGTGATATTCGGCAACTCTACTCGATTAACTCCACTTGGATAACTCTAACTGGTCAACTTTAACTGTTTATCTTTAACTGGTAAACTTTAACTGGTTAACTCAAATGGTTTAACCTAACTTGATTTACTTGTCTCGATTAACTGAACTAATCCACTTAGTTTAACTTAGTTAATTCACTTTGATTAACTCTAACCGATTTACTTAGTTTAACTAAGCTAATTCACTTTGATTAACCCAACTAATTTACTTCGATTAACCAATTAGTTTAACTTGACTAATTCACTTAGTTTGACGCAACTAATCCACTTTGATTTACAAATTAGTTTAACTTAACTAAGTCACTTAGTTTGACGCAACTAATTCACTTTGATTTACCAATTATTTTAACTTAACTAATTTACTTCGATTAACCGCTTAGTTTATCTTAACTAATTTACTTTGGTTAACTTAACCAATTACTTTGATTAACTCGACTAACTTGCTTTGGTTAACCTAACAAATTACTTTGTTTAACTCTATTCGAATAAGTAATTCGAATAACTCATTTCGAATAACTAAATTCGATTAACTCCTTTTATTAACGTTTATTCATTTCAAAAGATTTCCTTTTTACAACGTTTATCCATTGATAAAGATTTACTTTTTACAACGTTTATCCATTTATAAAGATTTACTTTTAGTAACGGTTCTTCACTTTATAAATGTCCTTTTAATAACGTTTCTACTTCTCTATATAAGTCCAGACTTATATATATACCATTTATCAACGATAAATAATTTATTTAATTTATAAAACATTATTTATAAATTAATCTACTTCAATTTATCTGTTTAAAACAGATTTCCTATTTAATATCTCATTTAAATCCATATCGTGTTATACCGTGTGCGAAGCACGTGTTTAAATCTATCCTTGTATAATTCTATTTATTTTCCGAACAAGTGTTCCTTTATTTATTCCCTAAATAAATATTCCTTTATTCCATTTATTTATAATCTAATTAAATGTTCCTTTATTTATTTCCTAAATAAATAAATGTTTTTCATTTTATAAAATCCTATCGATTTTATAAATAACATTTATTTTCAATATAAACATTGAAAATTCCCTTTTTACATTCTAGTATCACCTACGGTGTTTAACGTGTCGTATAACAATGATCGGTATCATTCAAACATATGAAATCAATAACAGATTTCATAACACATCATATATCACAATATATGAAAAACGGTAAAATAAATGTTGAGGAATCCAGTCGGATTCCTCCAACCTGTTTCCCTGCATCCACAGATGTTACACAATAAAATATACATCAATTTCATTCCAACATGAAATATACTGATGAACTGAATCAATATTTGATTGTCGTTTATATATATAACTATATCTATGTTTCAATCAAATCTATTTAACAGTCCAAACTATCAATACACAGCAATCAAATCATTTAACACAGTTTATATAAAAATATAAACTGAGGAGAGTTAGTGAGTTTTACTCACATTGGACTATCATCGTTAATTAACGATAATTGTCGTTGATTTAGATCGGACAATTTATTTCGCCATAAATTGTAACGAGCTCGAATCCACGCCCGGTCAGCTTCATTGTGTTGCTCCCGTCCGTACGATTCCAATGGATCTTGTTTCGCTGAATTTCGTTAATGTATGAGCAAGATACAATAATTTAAAGTTAATACCTTGTTTAAATTCAATTTTAAACTATTATTTGGTTTCGGGCTTTACCATTTGAACTAGGCCCAACCATTTCTAATATTGACCCAAACCCGCTTCCACTCAAACCCGAATACTTCAGCTTCTTCCCCAACGAACAGCTCCCATATCTGCTCAACCATATACACACTCCGATCTCCATTCTACCATGAAATTCGAAATTTAAATACACAAATCAACTCCTCAATTCATTTCACAACTTCTTGTATCCCTTCTTGCATGAACTTCACGGATACATGCCGTGTCCTCCCCATTCAACACAAGGACCGCTGCCCCTCATAAATAAATGTTTACACACAAGCTTCCCACTATGTATGCCCTTCACTATATATTCACGTCTCCGGTCCTCCCCCTTCTTCTTGCTCCTGCAAAAAATTCGATTTCCAGAAAACAACAACCCCGGATCCCCTCAAACAAACCATCCTCTTCCCTTACTCTCAATCCCGCAAACACCATCCCTCTATCTTATCGAAACCCTTCTCAGTCACCACGTCATTCACGTCCGCCTCAAATGAAATCAGCAGCACCCGGATCTTCTCCTGACGACCCCATTGCTTGCGTCTTTCCTGTTGAGATCCGCGATAATCACAACCGAACAACAGGAATTAGTGAAGAGGTTTATAGAGTTTGTTTTTTATCTTTGTTTTGGGGAGTTGAGTTTCGGTTTTCCAGTTTTTGTGAAGAACTTGGCTGCCGAAACGTTTTTGAGCGTGAGAACTGAAAGTGTACAACTGAAATTAGGTTTCGAATTAAATAGAGTTTTGAATCCTTCGTTTGTGTTGTTTTTTATTGGCAATTTCTTTGGATATTTTCTTTGGATACGTGGTGGATCGGTCTCCACGTTTTATTTGAGAATTGTGGCTGTGCAGAGAACCACCGAAAGGAATGGGTATCATATATTTGTTAAGAGTTTTAGTACACCGTCTTACGTAAGATTTCATTCACATCCGACTGTTATAGACAGAAATGAACATACCGTTGTGACGACCAACATACCCCGATCCCAAAGATATAATAATACCGGTAGATTGACTCATTTTGTGGAACCCCGAAATATCCATACAGGGTGCAAAATACTCCAAAATAAAAAGGCGCATATTTAAATTAATTAAAAATTACAGTAAAATTCTAAAAATTAAATTATCACTATTTCCCAAAAGAACCCTATCCAAATTCGAGTCCGATATTTAAATATTCTCAAATAACCGTTATGGTCAGGGCGCTGCATTTCTGAGAATTTGATTTGGACGTGAATTAAAATCTACACGACGAAATCTTCATTTTTCTCTTCCATTAGAAAAATATAGCTTAACAGATTCAAACGTTTCTTGTTTCACAGAAATCCGACTTATAACGAAGCTTGTATATTCAGTTGAAGTTCAACTCGCCAAATAACGAACTGCCGCGTCGTTACGGGCTCGATTATAATTATTATTATAATTTATACGTTCAACTATCGTTTATTTAATATATTCGTTATTTAAATAATTAAATAACTTAATTATTATACCTTACAAAACGCGCCATTACAGTAAATGTTTACAAGGTTAAGGATATAATTACTAACAGTTGTAGGCATACATCTTAGGTTGAACCAAACGGGATACATCTGTGTATTATAATATGTCTTGTGCATTTCCTATTCACCAGAATCTTGTTGTTCTGACCCCCTCCTCATAACAACCTCCCAGGTTTTCTAGAGAAGGTTGGTTTCTCATAGGTGTTTAAGTTTGACTTTCAGTTCTCGTTCTCTCTCATGCTCGGTATTGGCAAAGTGACCTACTTTTAGAAAGGTAGTTACTTAAGTTAATACTAGTCCATCTTATTTTTTTTCTGCTGTGAGTTATTTTATCGTACTCTGATTATGCTCATTTATTTGCAGGTACCATATTTACATGCTCCATACTTGGATGTGTTCGAGTTTCATTTTTTGTTGAAATTTGGGCTCATAAAAGTGTGGGGTGTTACATTTGGTATCAGAGCCTAGGTTAGACAACCAGAGGAATTAGTTAATTTAGGACTCATGAGAGAACTTAATTCGATTTCCTTTTCTATTTTTCTTCGTCTTTCTTACTTGACGTTAATTTATTTCGATGATGAATTAGTCGTGGGCCGAAGTATGTAGAATAGGCTTTAAGTGACTAAGAGTTAAAATATGTTGAATTTGGGTTTCTAGCCAATTCTGTCTTACCCCGTAGTATGTTGGTGATCTCGTCGCGAAGAGCATAAGGAAGGCATATTGTGGATTCCGTTGATTCGAGTTTGGAGACTGGGCAAAAATCTAGCTACAGCCGAGAAAGTCACGATTTCTGGTTTTTGGTTTCGTTTGGTGGTTCCAATCAAAGATCTTTTCTTGGTTTGAAACGTGAAATTCATGTTAATATGTCGTATCATTCGTAAATATGACTACTAGGTATATCTATTTGTTACTTCATTAGATTTCCGGATATTTCTTTATTGGAAATATTCGTTTGAGTTCTTGGCCTTGTATTTGAGGGAATTTTATTTCTAAAACTATTAGGAAAAATAAAATAGATTTTGAAGGCTTTGAAATTTCGATTTTGGAAAATATTTTTATAAAGCCATGCTATATGAAGAAGTGGTTTTCAAATTTTAAACTATTTGTGTTTCAAAATTGTTGGGCTTTATGTGATTTTAATAAATATAACCTGATTACTGGAAAGAAGGGAATTGGAGATGACAAGGAATATGTCACTAAAATTGAAGATAATTAATACCTATTCCTTGTGATTTTTAGTATCCCTCTTTTTACATATATTGGATGGTTTGTTGAAATCATCATAATTAATCCTCGAGATTTTAAAATTCCAACATTTCGAACGTGAAAAGGTTTTTCAGTTTGTAAAATAAACTAAAATATAATTATAATAACAGTAATAATAATAAAGTGGAACTATAAATACGAAATCGTTAATTTACAATAGATTCCATTTCTGAAAAGTTTTAAATTTTCCGTCGAAAAGGCTAATAAAAATCCTTCATCTTGATTTTTAGGGTACTTGATTTTGAATCATTTTGTTTGTTTAACAGCTTGGTAAGGGAAAATTTGTTTTAGTTTTTATTTCGGATTTCTAGCTGATTTCTTGTTCTAAGTTCGTTCGTTTTGTGGTCGCAGCATCGTTGTAGAGACTACTTTGAATCTTTGGAGACAGATTGGAGTTTGATTGTGATCTTTGATACCTTCGTGATGAGGGTAATTGTAATTTCGGATCGCATCAAATCTTAAAAGATGACGCGGGACGATTAATATTTTAATCGGGCCTAATAAGGTCAAGGTTCAACCTTTGTCCAGGACCCATTTAATAATTGACTGTTGGGTTTATGCTAAAATGGTCAACTAGTTGATGAGTTTTGGTACATCTTGGACCTAGGACTCAACCATAAAAATTGAGCCCAAATCACCCCCTTAACTTCTTTCTTTCATTCTTCCTTCCTCATCTAGCCATTCTTATCCTTTTCTCTTTCTTCGTCATCGCCTCATCTCCTCCTTTCCCGCGCTAGTTGTGCATTAGATCTTACCCCACTAGTGCTTCAAGATCTAATTTCTTCTCTCCGATCATTTTTTAGTATATAATAACTAATTGCGCTATCCGATCTTACTCATACCATTTAAGTCTCATCCTTAGGGAAAGGTCATTTGGTTGGATTGGAATGAGCAAAAAGGTCTCACCACTTTATTGCTAAGAAAATTTGTCGTGGTTGTTGGACTTGCACCAGCCCCTTGCTTCAAGATCTTAGAATAGGGTTGTTGGTTGTGCTGCTTCCACCTTTGTTATACCTTATTTGAATATTTTCTTTCGAAGGCTATCTTCATTTTGGAGATGAAGATGAAGCCATTTTCGGATGGTTTTTCTGAGGAGAATCTTGATGAGATATTGGAGGCATCCGTATTTTACGTGGACTTGTATGATCTTTGGTTTGATTGGCTTTGAGGATTTGGTAGCAAATCTCTTCTTCTTAATGTCGATTCTTGAGTTCGGGAATCTATGTTTGAACTGCCCATATAGATGTGTGATTCATTAAGTATATATATTATAGATGGGAAATTATGACTAAATTCTTCTCGTGGTGCGGAAATTAAGCTTTTGCTTGATCGATGGCGTAACCATCAATTTGTGTCGCATCATATTTGATTCATCTTGTTGTTCTTGTGTGTTGTCCCATGGAGTTACTTTCTGTAATCTCACCTATCCATTTTTATCTTTAGACAATATTATGTGGATTTCCATGAGGAGCAGTTTTGTGGTAGGTTTCTTTTCTCATCGCAAATTCTCTTTTAGAAGGGATGGTGATGTGGAAACTTCCTACAACGCCAGCAATGATTTAACACGAGATTGAGTATTTTGCTACCATGATATGATTAGTCAAAGGTCATAAAAATGGTTTGAACTCCAGTCATGGAGCAAGACATCTCGTTGTTTATAGGCATTGTTTTGGGAGTTTCAGTATTGTTGTTTTGTTGTCGTCTTTATTGCTTTCCCTTTTCAGCATTTGGTTCTTGGTTTTGTGGAGATTCGTGCTTGTAACTGCTAGAGTTGTTTAAATCGCACGACGTAGGAGATTTCTATGTTTAGAAATATTTATGTCATTCGTGCATATCCGTTTGAATGAAATCTCATTTTCTTATCTAACTAACAATTGTCCTAGAGTTGGAAAGAATAGAATTCTGTGTTGGATAAATTTTAGCAAAAGACCGGTTTTGCATTGTTTTCGACATGCGTATAAATAAATCATTGTTCCTTATTAAGCTAAAATTTATTGCATTCTTTTATGTGTGGTCTCAGTTTTCGTATTTTTACGTGACTAGCTTCTTTTTTCTCCAACATGTGATTCAAATTGTTTAAGTTTCCACAAAATACATTTTTGAAACTTTTGGGAAAGCGTTGTTAAATAAAATCTTTATTAAATATAATTTTTTTACTGATTTACTTTCTATTATTTTGGTTTGCATGAGAACGTAGAATTTGGATGCGGCAGTTTGTGTGTGTTTAAAACGTCTGTTTTACATTAAAATTGACGGTTTGAATGGCGCAAAGCGCACGCTATCAAAGTTTTGATTTTCATGCAAATCTCATAAAGTGAAACGGTATTGAGAGGAAATTTTCAAATAAATACAAGAAGTTTTAAAGCGGAAATTTATTTTTAGGAAAAAAATTTGATTTTTGGTCACATGGACAGTGTAAGGAATATTTTTGGATACTTTATGTGCACATTTTAGCAGTACAATAGGACCGACGATGCGATAAAAACGTCAACGACAATAAGGAAAATGTTGTTTTAGCCTTGGAAACATTGTTTCCATGCCTTGCCAACGATGCGCGCAGTTGTCAATTAACTCGATTTACATTTTAGAGCTTGTTTTAAGCCGCCTTTACAGTCTACATATGATTTTTTTTTTTGGAGTATTTTGGGTAATTTAGGTGAAATTTCCAATGTAAGTTGGGGAATAGAATATCTAACAGCGAAGAGAATGTTAAAATTCTTCGCTTTGATTTCTTTTTTCCGGTTTAGGAGAAATAAAATAGGAAACAATTAGATGCATTGACGTTTTGGATGGTACGGTTTGGATGCAAAATTGGTTGCTTTACACTTTTATTCGTAATTGTGTGAATGCTATGGATAAAAAGGGATTTTTGAAATTTGCATTCATACAAAATTCCTAGTATATTTAAGATGTTCTGCATCATTTTCCAAAAGTGTTTTAAAAATTGAAGGCATACATGCAGGAGGATACGATTTAGAATCATTATGCATACATGTTTTATGGCTGAAATGCACTATGTACACTGTGCACATGATCACATGCTTGCAAAGTGGATGTACACAAATTGGTTGTGTAGGACAGGATAAGTAGAAGTCAAAATTTTAGGAGGAAATTTCTTTTAAGGGGGGAAAATGTAACAACCCAGAACTTTGGCAATAAATTATTTATTTAATTAGACTTCAAAAAAAGAAATTTCTGCAAATGATGGAATTTGACCATGCAAATTTAATCGTTGTGTTCGTCTCGGAATTATGGTCAACTTTCATATTTGGAGTTTCGCGAACGAAGTCTGTATGAAAAAGTTACGAACGAAATACGAAAAAACAGATGGAAATAAATAAACGTAATAAATATAATATATCTTACCATTTAAAACCAGCCCTAACTGGGAAAAACAGTCGAAGGGCGGTCGACGCCCTTGGGGAAGCGGGCGACCGCTTCGGGCCTGTAGTCCCCAGTGACGGCTAGGCTTTGAAGGATATTTTCATTATATATTATAATATAAATGGATGGATGGATGGATGTTTATTCAATCAAATCTGACAGTTCATGGCCAATTCCACTTCTATAAATAAAGGGGTAATGCCTCATTAATTTCCATACAAATTTGTAGGCAGCAGCGAAGCTTTGCCATTTCCCTTTCTCTTCCAATCAATTTCTAAATTAAAAGAATATTCATATACAACCAATCAAATATAAATCATTCAGATTTGAAAGGGATTATCGGATTTAAATGGAGAATGGTATGAATTAATGCTAGGCTATTCTTCATTAGATTCTCCCTTCTATTCCTATTTTCTTGCAAATCTATAAATCTGATGTATCCTCTTTTCAAAATAATTATAGATCTGGAAAAATTTGGGAATAGTAGGCCTAAAAGATTATTCAGATTTCAGATTTGGATGCTTTCAAGTGAGTGGGAAATTTACATACAAAGTTACAATAGCTTATTTATCCTGCTTGTATTAGATATTAAAATATATGCCTAACATTTAATATTGTTAAATCTCAAATGATGCTTATCAGATCAATTTATAATTGTTGTTAAAACTTGAAAGTATGAATTTGTGGTTTGAATAATATTATAATTTGTAGGCATACTTAATTGTTTAAACCATTGCATGCAATTGTATTTGAAAATATATTGTGGTTATTGTAAATCACTATAGATCTGAAAATCAGTCCCATAAACACTATTAAGATATAGCTTTATTCTAGATCTCTAGTTTCAGTGTAAACAGTGAATTATGTAATTTTGATTAAAAAGTTACAATGGTAAATTATGTAATTTTGATTGAAAAGACACAAACATGTTTGTGTTCAATGTTGTTAGGGTTTTGGCTTAGTTGTTGTAAATATTCATTTTACCTCTTCATTTTAAACAAAAAGATATTATTTTGAAACCAACAAGAACTATGACAAAAGATTAGAAAAGGGAAAAGTTGTGTAAATTTACATACAAATATACATATTTTTGCATAGTTTGCATCAAATATTCCAAAACACATATAAATATATATTTCTTATGGCTTGAAATATGTCTATTCCAATAATCAGACATAATTTACAATAACTGTAGCTAACGATCTTTTTATAAGATTTAGAACCTTATTTCAAGAATGAAAAAAAGGAATGTTTGGTTATTAGTTGAATCAAATTATTAAACTTAACAGTAATAATAAAAGAAAATAACTACGTTGATTGCGTGAAAATATAAATATAAATATATATATATATATATACATTATCCGTCTGATCCAAGTAAACGACAAAATATATGTATATATATATAATAATGAATGTTTGAATATTTGAATGACTCTCATTTTTATGGAATTATATATGAAATGGTAATTCATATTAAATGAATATATTTGTGGTGACCGTTGTAGCAATTAATGTAATTTATTGCTATACATAGGGTCATAAGCAAATAAATGGCAATTATAACCGACATTGATTAGGGAAAACAAATTTAATTAGGCCATTAAACCTAATGGTTACAATTTATAAATTTGGCTAGGATATATGTTGTAAACCCCAATCAGGGAAGTAAATAATAACCGCAATAAGACACGAGGTTAAGTTCATCTTGTGTTATAAGTCTGCCCGAAACCACCCGACAAATCCAGCATCCACAAGTGGTTGGCTTAATGTGAGGGGTCTGATGCATAAATATATGTAAAAGGCACGTGGTTAAGCTCGGCTTATGGTAGAAGTATCCCCGGAACAACTCGACAAATCCAGCATCCACAAGTAGTCAGCTTAATGTGATGCGCCTGGTGTATAAATACATATAAATATATAATAACAGGAAATAAATAAACAAAAGTAGAAATGTCTATTAGGGTACAACAAATAGATATTTCGAGACTGATAAAATAAGGATAACCCACTGTTAATTAATGTCTTAGGAAATTATGACCGTTAGGTCCATAAGTGGCATTAATTACAACCAATGGGAATAAAAGGCAATTAAAGATTTAATTGTTTCCTCAGGAAAATATGACCATTATGGTTGTAAATGGCAATAATTTTATGAATGGGGATAAAAGAAGTAAAAAAGGGATTAATAGGTATTGATTGTTGTTTTAAACACCGAGTCCAATTAGGAAAATAATCAAATAAATATCCTAGGTTAAGAAGGATATAACTTTACTTATTTATACCAGTTAATAAAGACCTTATAATTAAAATTTAGAATTGGACTTGGTAGATTAACGATGTGAAACATTATTAACCATAAAAACCCATGACGATAATTAATTGTTTGTATAGTATTTCTGTAAAGAGAAGCTAAACTGAAATAACTCAATTATGTAGCCCGCTTTACTTCCATAAGAAGAGGCATTAAAGGCTAATTGAGTACAAACTTAATAATCTTTGCTTATAGTCCGCTTCCTTGGGTCTTAAGTGGCTTGGGTCGAGGAGTCCACCTGGGAGTAGGCTTCCAGTCGAGGGGTCTTAAAAGGTGTGTGCGAGACCTACCCAAACCTAGAATTTTAAAAATGTCCAGTATGGTCATTCTATAGGACTATCTATCCTACGGGAAGTATTAAGCGACCAAGGGGATTATCCAATAAGGTCAGCTAGATGGTAAAACGAGACATCATCTCTCACCTTACACGGGGTATGAGTTTATATGTGTGAATGACAGAAGCCTTAACTAGTAGTGAGACGACCCGATTTCCCGTTCTCACGGAAACAAGGTTATCTTTTGGAATATAACACAGAAACATATAATAGCAGAACAGAATTAAATAAATACACCAGAATTGACAACAAAATATACTGGATAAAAGTAATCATCAGAGTTACACAGTATACAGGATCTTACTTAGTACAAATACAGTTCAGCTATACATAAATGTCTACAGCGGAAATAAACAAAATATGTACAATAGGAGCTGAACAGCATAAAAAGAAATAAATGATAGAATCCATCTTCAGCTCCAGCTATCCAGAAAGAACCAGCTAAACCTGAATACAAGGCTGCCCGTGTAGAAAAAGGGGCACCCGAGTTTGAGAGTGAAACAAACTACGAGTCAGTCATGGGACTGGTATGAGAAATCTACTCAACACATATATATAATTGGCTAATCACAGGACCACGCCACTTTCGTGGAACGGGTTTACTCCATTGGATTGCCAGTGCTTTAAAACAAATCTTTCTTTTAAACATCGCTATGTTTTTTTATAAAAATGAAGCCGTTATAAGACTCAGTTCCCATCACACAATGCAACGCAAACCGGAGGATAGAGTTTTTACCTTATAACGGCCAAGATATGCTTGATACGAATAAAACAAAGGCATTTGATATTATTGCTAGTGTTTATATGTTTTGAAAACGATTTCAAATCATAACTATCAATCATAGACGGCATGGGTACCATATATCATGTCGCCATATATATATACAATCAAAACCGCACGATGTCGTATTTGGAAATTGGATTTCCGTCATGAACCAAGGCAAAAGATAGTCCTTACCGAATTCGAGACGCTCTAGCCCGTGTCCCAGGACCCAGACACAGGTGGGCCCTTGGATCGTCAGGGCCGGTCCACCGATGTGGATTAAAATTCCTGAACACTGCGTTTCTCCGCCCTTTGGGGCGTAAACGAGCCAACGAATGACTCCATCGGACCCGGATCGTCCGATTAAACCGAGGCGCCTCGCAACAGCAACAACCACATAGGTGAAAAGTATATAAATGTCAGGGCTGGTAGGTCACTGACACCACCCTAGCTAGAAAGAAACGCAGGCCCTCCCTGATGTCCTCTCCCGTTTTAGGTTCATACCGGGGTGTGAGGCTCGCGAATTTACGTTATACACAAAGCTACGCCACACAGGCGGTGCTTTGATCATCACCACAAGACTTTGCTTTTCAACAGAAGCCCTGATCACTGCATCTTAGCATGCCACACAGAATAAATCCTATGTCAGACACACAGTCCATTTACAAGTCCGTTCTGGGTCTGAACGAAACCGGAGGCACTAAATACCTCGCAAACCCTTCGACCAACACGTACGTCTGAACGATCACCACTCATTATCCATATTTCGGGATGCCTCCCAATCAGGACCTCGGTTACCATCCAAACGAGGTGAAGATCTCCGGTCTTCGACCATCGTCTTCATCTTCGAATTTCAATCGTCGGTCGATTATTCGAAATGAGAATTAACTCGGCCTTTTCAAATAATTCACGTATATTTAGAATTTCAAATCGATTTATTTCAATGGTTAAATTATTCGACAACACCAATTGTGTTCTTTATATAGTTTTCACACCAAACACATTCAACCATCAAACATCACATAAATCAAGCAAATTCAGTTTATTTCCATTCCATATCGCTTACGATATTTTATAACTATTTATCGCTATTTTTATTTATTTTAAAATAGCCATTTTATTCAAAACGACGCTTCGGGCCATAAGGCGGCCGTGACGCTGTTTTTCTTCAGATTTGATTTACACATATCTGAAAATCTAACCGTTGGATCTTCACAAAATTTACATCATTAGAAAGGTCTTTTCAAAACGAATCCAACGGTTCCAGTTTCGGGAAAATCCGACGGTCGGATCTCCCGGTACAATCGTTTGAAATTTCGATTTCAAATTACGAACTGCAGCGTCGTTATTCGATTAAATATAATTATATTTATATATATAAATAAATATAATCGATTCTGGCGCTGTTTTTCTTCAGATTTGAATTAAACATTCCAGACAATCCAACCGTTGGATTTTTACAAGGTTGGTGCCGTTGGAAAGATTATTCCAAGGCGAACCCGACGGTTGAGGTTTCGGGAAAATCCAATGGTCGGATTTCCCGTACTAGTCGTTTGAAATCACGGTTTCAAAATACGAACTGCACGGCCTCGTTTCGTTTTAATTTTATTTATATTTATATAGTTATATAAATATAGTTCATTCAATGATTTCTATATCGTTTTCACTTCAAAAAATTTTCTAACTCCTTAAATTTTGGAAAAATTTCGCCATAACCTCCCCTGCACCGGGAGCGTCGGGAAATCGCAAATAGCGTCCCGGTCCTTCTAATCTCAAAAAAGAAAAAGAAAAAGCCAAGCGGCTAGCCAACAGGCTCAAAATCATCACCCAAACAAATCAGTAAATGTGTACCTATTTGTCGGGCACAAATTTTATTCCTCTTCTCTAGCCCCTTTGCTATAACCTGTTCAATGAATATGCATGTACATATATATACAGTTCATATCATTTTTCATTTTCTATTCAACTTCATATTCGATTTCTATTTGGTTTAAAAACACCATTCATTCTAATGTTACATAATTAGGTGCAAATCATTTCATTAGCTAATTAATGAATATTTCAACTCATATATGTTTATTTTGAACAAGTGGTTATTTTTAACACTTCACATTTTAACGATTTATGCATACAATAAAAATGTGATTTTTATTGTAAAACGATTCATTTCAAAACACTATTTTTCTATATAGTTCATATAGTCGATAAAAGGTGATTTTTATTATCAAACAATTTATTTCAAAATATGAATACCATTCAACACATGAATTTCTAAACAACGAATGAATATCAATTCAACACATGAATGTTTTCTATAGTTTTTATATATAGATAAAAATGTGATTTTTATTATCGAACACTTTATTTCAAAATATGAATACCATTCAACACATGAATTTCTAAACAACGAATGAATATCAATTCAACACATGAATGTTTTCTATAGTTTTTATATATAGATAAAAAATGTGATTTTTGTTATCGAACAATTTATTTCAAAATATGAATACCATTCAACACATGAATTTCTAAACAACGAATGAATATCAATTCAACACATGAATGTTTTCAATACAATGAATAAATATAGTTTAAGCATATGAAAATAATTCAAACACACAAATATTATTCAAAATTTCGGCAGCATAACGGCAGGGTAGTTACACCGGCACCGTCCCTAGTACGGCTCCTCGCTCTACCTTAAAACCTCGCGGTTTTTGACAATGGGAAACATGCATCTAGTTCGCACGCAGGCGGCATGTATATATATTTATTTCAATTCCACAAACTAATCCTATGTGGTTTCAACCAAATATTTCACAACCACAAATGGGTATTTTTCAACCACAATCAACCAATAACAATCCCAAACAATCATTCGCTATCAATCAAATTTCCACAACAATTTCAACCAATAAATATCGTCCATGGTTTGTGGACGAGGGGGCGTATATATATATATATTTATATATAGCAATTCACTTTTACTTCACACATATATATATAAATTTTAAATCAGAAATCTCACCAATAGCTATCCAATTGCAAGACTCTTCCTTTATAGAAATCTTCGCCTTTTGTTGCTTTCGCCCGTATTCTCTACAAATGTAAAAATAGAATTTTTACGATGCTATTCAATATATAAAAATATGATTTTTACTTTTGCTTTCAACATATAAAAATTATATTTTTATCATTCTTATGATGCAACTATTATATTTTTATTGCTTTAAAAATATAAGAATCCTACCTTACTATTTCTACTTAACAAAAATTCCATCTTTTCTGTTTTTTAAAAATATGATCTTTATTTTCAAGTTCAAATCTTTTTCTTATTTCAAAGTTAAAAATAAAAATCATTTTCTTTTCCTTTTCAAATCAGTTTTTATTTTCTTTTCAAAACAGTTTTTAAATTATTTTCAAAACAGTTTTTAAAACTCTTTTATAAAAATGCAGTTTTTAAAATCTTTTAATAAGATTCAGTTTTTACTTTTTTAAAAAAAAATTCAGTTTTAAAATCTTTGAAAAAAAAAGAAAAACAGTTTTTCTCTTTTAAAAAAATCCAGTTTTCAAACTTTTAAAAAAACAGTTTTTCTCTTTAAAAAAAATCCAGTTTTCAAACTTTTAAAAAAACAGTTTTTCTCTTTAAAAAAAAATCCAGTTTTTATTTTTATAGAAAATCAGTTTTATTCTTTTTATTTTAAAAACCCAAATCAGTTTTTACTCTTTAAACATAATCACTTTTTTCTTTTAAACATTTTCAGTTTTTAGTTTTAAACATAATCAGTTTTTAGTTTTAAACATAATCACTTTTTACTTTTAAACATTTTCAGTTTTTAGTTTTAAACATAATCAGTTTTTAGTTTTAAACATAATCAGTTTTTAGTTTTAAACATAATCAGTTTTTAGTTTTAAACATAATCAGTTTTTTAGTTTTAAACATAATCAGTTTTTTTAGTTTTAAACATAATCAGTTTTTTTTAGTTTTAAACATAATCAGTTTTTTTTTTTTTTTATAAAATAAAAATAAAAAAAATAAAATAAAAGAAATACTTACAGAAAAAAAAAGGGGGGGAAGGTCTCGCAGATCGTCGGAGGCTTCGGCGCTCGAACGGGGAGGTGGGGCTTCGGCGCTCGAACGGGGAGGTGGGGCTTCGGCGGAGATTGTACGACCTGGGGGGCTTCGATTGATGGAGGGGCACAGGCGGAGGCGAGGCTGCGGGGTGAGGCGGCGGCTTCGGATTGAGGCGACGGCGAAGTCTGGAGGGGGGGGGGCGGCGATCCGATTTAGGTTTTCTTTTTTTTTTTTTTTTTTTTTTTTTTTTATCTCTGAACGATTGAATTTTAAACAAAGGGGGGGGGGGCCAGAAAGGATATAAAGGAAGGAGGGAGGGGGAAATTAAAATTTATTTTAATTGTTTTATTATTCAATTTTTCAAAAAGTTGACTTTTACCCACGACCACGAAACGAGGCCCACCGCCTGTCGTCCATAGCGTTTAACCCCCATTCCGAACACAATGGGATATGTATCCCAAACTGATTTGATCGTTACAGCCAGTTTCCTTTTGAATTTTCTTTTAAATCATTATATTGAATTTTAAACGCACATTTCAAATTACCGGGGTCACATACTAACTAGAAAAATTCTAGAAAAATATTTTCCAGCTTCGTATTGTCGATACGGTCCTAACAAAACTAGTTTCATCGAATTCTGAGACCGTTTGAAAAATGGCCAATTTCCAGTCGATTAAAATCAACTGAAACTGGTCAAACGCGTTTTCTTTTGCCACGCTCACATATTGATTCGAAAAATTATGAAATTTGAAACCTAGCAATTACCTGACACTGCGGATCTAACAAAAGTGGTTTCGTCGAAATCCGAGGTCGTATGCAAAATGTCCATTTTTAAGGGCCTTAGATATATATAAATATATATAAATTCCACAGCGACTATTTCTAATTTCAAACTGGACATATCTTATCATTTCTAAGATGAAATCTCAGTTTGTTAACTTCGTTATAAAGATATAGTTATACAGATTCAAATATTTCTTGTTTCGTTCAATTCTGACTTATATTGAATTCTGTATATTCATTTGAAATTAGAAATCGAATTTTCGAACTACCGCGCTATTTTCAATTCTATATATAATTATATTTAATTATATTGGTTTTCAAATGTCGATTCAACTCAGTTTTCATCGCCATTACTTAAAATATTTATTTTAAATATTTAAAATCCATTATTTTAGCCAATTTAAAATTTTTAAATTGGTTCAGATTTTCTGGGTCGTTACAATCTCCCCCACTTAAAAACTTTTCGTCCCCGAAAAGGAATAAAGTCGAAAGTGGTTTGATAAATCTACGATCACACATCACAACAACCAATTTGTTTTTAATATTCTGAGTATAGAATAAACAATGCACATCCATGGGAAGAAAATAGCAACAGAATAGAGAATTAAAAGGTAATGCAAAGTAGGTTAAATGTACCTTGCACCAGAGTCAATCAGAGATATCTACTCGGCATCTAGGATAAGCTTTCTGAATGCTCTCCTCAGTTTCCCAAGTACAATCTCGCGGATCTCCACTCCATTGCACTTTGACTAAGCGAACCTTCTTGTTCCTCAGCTCTTTGGTTTCTTTGCCGATGATCTTTAGCGGCTCACGCCTCACAGCTAGTTCTGGAGTAATTTCAATATCCTGCTGAGCTGCTTCTTCCACGATCAAGTCTGGATCATGAACGTGCTTTCGAAGTTGAGATATGTGAAATACATCATGAACTCCAGGCAACCAGTCAGGCAGTTTGACCCTATAAGCGAGAGTTCCAATCCGTTCCAGAATAGGAAACGGACCAATGAATTTAGGCGCTAACTTTCCAGTTTTACCGAACCGGATAACTCCTCTCATCGGCGATACTTTCAAATATACATAGTCGCCAACTTCGAAGGATATATCTCTTCTTCTTTTATCGGCATAGCTCTTTTGTCGGCTTTGAGCGGCGAGTAATCGCTTCTTAATAAAATCGACTTTGTCAGCAGCTTCGCGAATCATATCCGGACCCAACACAAGTCTATTTCCAGGCTCGACCCAACAAGCAGGAGATCGGCACGGTCTACCATACAATGCTTCGAATGGCGACATTGTTAGACTCGCCTGGTAGTTGTTGTTATAAGAGAATTCAGCCAAATGCAGATGGTCTTCCCATGATCCACCGAAATCTATAACACAAGCCCGCAATAGATCTTCTAAAATGCGATTCACCCTCTCAGTCTGACCGTCTGTCTGAGGATGATAAGCGGTGCTCAAGTTTAACTTCGTTCCCAGCTCGACTTGAAATGCTTCCCAGAATTTACTAGTGAATATTGTATCTCTATCACTTACTATACTGAGCGGCACTCCATGCAGTCTAACTATTTCCCTGAAATAAATCTGCGCCAGACTCTGAGCGGTTCTATTTGATTTGACAGGTATAAAATGGGCGGTCTTCGTGAAGCGATCTACGATCACCCAAATACTGTCATTTCCCTTTCTGGTTCTGGGCAAACCATCAATGAAATCCATAGAAATATGTTCCCACTTCCAGCCAGGAACTTCTAGCGGTTGTAATAATCCAGCCAATTTCTGTTGGTCGCTTTTGACTAGCTGGCAGGTGGGGCATCGGCTTACATATAAAGAAATGTCCCTTTTCATCGACTTCCACCAGAAAGTGCGTTTGATGTCATTATACATTTTGTTTACTCCCGGATGGATACTGAGTTTTGACTTGTGGCATTCATCCAGTACTTCCTTTCGAAGTTCAGGAATGTTAGGAACGCATATTCGACCTTTGAGCCTTAGAATCCCCTCATTATCAACTTGAAAACTCGAGGGTTCGCCTCGTTGAATTATCCTTCTGATCTTCTGAATGAAGTGATCATCCTCCTGAAGAGCAGATATCTTATCTAGCAATGAAGTCGTGATAATAAAACTGGCGATCATTACATTCTTTCTGCTTAACGCATCGGCCACGACATTGGCTTTTCCTGGAGTATATATAATTTCGAAGTCATATGCTGCAAGAAACTCCAGCCAACGCTGTTGCCTCAGATTCAAGTCCTTCTGAGTGAACAGATACTTTAACGACTGGTGGTCTGTAAACAGTTCAAACCTCTCGCCCAGAAGATAGTGTCTCCAGATTTTCAAAGAGAATATGATAGCCAATAACTCAAGATCATGAGTTACATAGTTCTTCTCGTGTGGCTTCAGTTGACGGCTAGCATAAGCAATTACTTGGCCTCTTTGCATTAACACTGCTCCAAGGCCTTCTCTAGAAGCATCAGTCCAGACTTTTAGATCCTGGTTGCCATCAATGATGGTTAACACTGGAGCTGTTGTTAATCTTAACTTTAGCTCTTCAAAAGCCTCCTCACTCTCTTCAGTCCATTTGAACTTAGAATGCTTCTTTGTAAGCTTCGTTAAGTGGCCAGATATCTTCGAAAAGTCTTTAACGAACTTCCGATAATAGCTAGCCAATCCAAGAAAACTGCGAACTTCAGTGGGAGTACTGGGCTGTTTCCAATTTTGAATGGCTGTGATTTTGCTTGGATCCACAGCGATTCCATCTTTCGATACGACATGGCCCAGAAATTTCACTTCATCTTGCCAGAATATACATTTGGAAAACTTGGCTTTTAATACATTCCGTCTGAGAATTTCTAACACTTGTTCCAGATGCTTTTCATGTTCGGCCTTTGATTTAGAGAAGATTAGAATATCATCAATAAAAACCAGAACAAATTTATTCAATACTCCTCTGAATACTCTGTTCATCAGATCGACGAAGTAAGCTGGAGCGTTACATAAGCCGAACGGCATTACTAACCACTCGTAGAATAAGTCGGGGCCTCTGAACGCTGTCATTGGAACACACTCTTCGGCAATTCGAAGTTGATGGAATCCTGTAGCTAGGTCCATTCTTGAAAATACTTGTGCTCCGTTTAATCGATCCAATAAATCATCAATTCGCGGCAATGGATATTTGTTCTTTATAGTCTGCTTGTTCAAATCACGATAATCCACACATAGACGTAGAGTACCGTCAGATTTTGGGACAAACACCACTGCTGCACCCCAATCAGAGAAACTAGGCCTGATCAGACCTTTCCATACTAGCTGTCGTGTTTGATCGTCTAATTCCTCTTTCTCTTTCAAGGACATTCTTCGAATAGCGTGAACTACCGGCCTTGCATTGGGAATTAAAGCAATTTTGAAATCTATTTCTCTCTGCGGAGGTAAGCGAACAACTTCCTCAAACACATCCGCATAATTTGTGACAACAGGAATATCTTTAATGAGGTCAGGAATATTCTCAGTGATTTCAGGGATATTTTCTACTTGGGCTGGAGAAACATTCAGAGCTGCCCAGAAGTCTTTTCTATTAGCATTCTGACCTTCACACGGTATGGTTATATAACCCCCTGATTTAATCTTAGCTCTAACAACCCTCTCGGCGCATCTGACCTCTGCTTCATATTTGGTTAGCCAATCCAATCCCAAAATAAGATCGAATTCATCAAAATTCATGACGACAGAGATAATAGGGAATTTATAGCAAGAAAAAGAGACGGGTACTGCACAAACCCAACTGAGATTGATGGAACCTCCAACTGGATTTCGGACAGTCATTGGCTCCTTGAGCTTCTTCAAATTCAAATCCAACTTCTTGACTACACCTTTGGCAATGAAACTTCGTGACGCGCCTGTGTCAAACAGTACTTTGACTGGAATGTTTTTGACAGTAAGCGTGCCTTCTAAAACATCGGCCCTTTCTTGACTAGCTGAGGGCTCGGAAGTTTCTGCTGCTTCATTTACCTGTACCGTTTCAGATTTCTGAGACAGCGGGCAGTTTTTTTTAATATGACCAGCTTGATGGCACTTCCGGCATTTCCTACTCTCTCGAGCCTTCCCACCGGATTTGAATCCACCCTTGCTTCGTTTCTTTAAGGGCCCACAATTTATCGACAAATGCCCCTTTTGATGACAGTTATTGCATACGGCAGTTGTGACAGGTTCTTTTTCAGATCTAGCCCTTTTTCGATCTGCTTCGGGCTCCTTACTGACTTCAGACATTGTACTGGCCTCAGGAATATCAGTTTCCAACTCTGCTATGTCACTACAACAAACTTCTTCTTCGTCGCGCAACATCCCTTTCTTGTCTAGATCTTCGTATTGATAAGCCATATAAATCATTTCTGAGAAAGGAAGCTTCACATGCCCCAATACTTTATTCCGGTATTTCCTTTGAAGGCCATGAATAAATCTCATATTTTTCCTCTTTGGGTCTTGAATTAGATGAGGAGCAAAGTGAGCAAGTTCGTTGAATTTCTTATGATATTCGGGAATGGTCATATCACCTTGTATTAGATAAGAAAATTCATCACATAATCTCTCGGTCGCTTCGGGAGGAGTAAATCTTTCTAGGAAAATCACTTTGAATCTATCCCAGGTGATATCACCTTCTGGATTATCCTTAACAACAGAATCCCACCAGAACAAAGCTTCATCTTCGAGCGCCCAGGAGGCCAGTAATCTTTTCTGGTCTTCCCTAAGCTTTAATGCTTCGAATATTTTCTCAGCCGAACGAATCCAAGCTTGTGTTCTCATAATAGATTCTTCGCCCGAGAACGGCTTTCCACCCAGATTTCTATACTTCTTGAATAGAGCTTCTATATCCGGGTCAGTATTACTTCTTCTGTTTCTGGCACTCATTTTCTAGTTCTTCTGCAAATAGCAGATCAAGTGTCAGGTCACAGAAAAGGTATTTTAAAATATAGAGACAAATACTTGAAGTGTAAATGTGTCTATCGAAGTGTATTCATTCTGCTTTACTCATACTAGGATATTGCTGATCCTATCTGTATTGAGTTACCCGTCCTAGAACACTACTGGTTCTATTTCTGACGAGTTCGTTCAAATGTTATATTCCAGAACTAAGCTTAACCAAAGCTCTGATACCACGTTGAGACGACCCGATTTCCCGTTCTCACGGAAACAAGGTTATCTTTTGGAATATAACACAGAAACATATAATAGCAGAACAGAATTAAATAAATACACCAGAATTGACAACAAAATATACTGGATAAAAGTAATCATCAGAGTTACACAGTATACAGGATCTTACTTAGTACAAATACAGTTCAGCTATACATAAATGTCTACAGCGGAAATAAACAAAATATGTACAATAGGAGCTGAACAGCATAAAAAGAAATAAATGATAGAATCCATCTTCAGCTCCAGCTATCCAGAAAGAACCAGCTAAACCTGAATACAAGGCTGCCCGTGTAGAAAAAGGGGCACCCGAGTTTGAGAGTGAAACAAACTACGAGTCAGTCATGGGACTGGTATGAGAAATCTACTCAACACATATATATAATTGGCTAATCACAGGACCACGCCACTTTCGTGGAACGGGTTTACTCCATTGGATTGCCAGTGCTTTAAAACAAATCTTTCTTTTAAACATCGCTATGTTTTTTTATAAAAATGAAGCCGTTATAAGACTCAGTTCCCATCACACAATGCAACGCAAACCGGAGGATAGAGTTTTTACCTTATAACGGCCAAGATATGCTTGATACGAATAAAACAAAGGCATTTGATATTATTGCTAGTGTTTATATGTTTTGAAAACGATTTCAAATCATAACTATCAATCATAGACGGCATGGGTACCATATATCATGTCGCCATATATATATACAATCAAAACCGCACGATGTCGTATTTGGAAATTGGATTTCCGTCATGAACCAAGGCAAAAGATAGTCCTTACCGAATTCGAGACGCTCTAGCCCGTGTCCCAGGACCCAGACACAGGTGGGCCCTTGGATCGTCAGGGCCGGTCCACCGATGTGGATTAAAATTCCTGAACACTGCGTTTCTCCGCCCTTTGGGGCGTAAACGAGCCAACGAATGACTCCATCGGACCCGGATCGTCCGATTAAACCGAGGCGCCTCGCAACAGCAACAACCACATAGGTGAAAAGTATATAAATGTCAGGGCTGGTAGGTCACTGACACCACCCTAGCTAGAAAGAAACGCAGGCCCTCCCTGATGTCCTCTCCCGTTTTAGGTTCATACCGGGGTGTGAGGCTCGCGAATTTACGTTATACACAAAGCTACGCCACACAGGCGGTGCTTTGATCATCACCACAAGACTTTGCTTTTCAACAGAAGCCCTGATCACTGCATCTTAGCATGCCACACAGAATAAATCCTATGTCAGACACACAGTCCATTTACAAGTCCGTTCTGGGTCTGAACGAAACCGGAGGCACTAAATACCTCGCAAACCCTTCGACCAACACGTACGTCTGAACGATCACCACTCATTATCCATATTTCGGGATGCCTCCCAATCAGGACCTCGGTTACCATCCAAACGAGGTGAAGATCTCCGGTCTTCGACCATCGTCTTCATCTTCGAATTTCAATCGTCGGTCGATTATTCGAAATGAGAATTAACTCGGCCTTTTCAAATAATTCACGTATATTTAGAATTTCAAATCGATTTATTTCAATGGTTAAATTATTCGACAACACCAATTGTGTTCTTTATATAGTTTTCACACCAAACACATTCAACCATCAAACATCACATAAATCAAGCAAATTCAGTTTATTTCCATTCCATATCGCTTACGATATTTTATAACTATTTATCGCTATTTTTATTTATTTTAAAATAGCCATTTTATTCAAAACGACGCTTCGGGCCATAAGGCGGCCGTGACGCTGTTTTTCTTCAGATTTGATTTACACATATCTGAAAATCTAACCGTTGGATCTTCACAAAATTTACATCATTAGAAAGGTCTTTTCAAAACGAATCCAACGGTTCCAGTTTCGGGAAAATCCGACGGTCGGATCTCCCGGTACAATCGTTTGAAATTTCGATTTCAAATTACGAACTGCAGCGTCGTTATTCGATTAAATATAATTATATTTATATATATAAATAAATATAATCGATTCTGGCGCTGTTTTTCTTCAGATTTGAATTAAACATTCCAGACAATCCAACCGTTGGATTTTTACAAGGTTGGTGCCGTTGGAAAGATTATTCCAAGGCGAACCCGACGGTTGAGGTTTCGGGAAAATCCAATGGTCGGATTTCCCGTACTAGTCGTTTGAAATCACGGTTTCAAAATACGAACTGCACGGCCTCGTTTCGTTTTAATTTTATTTATATTTATATAGTTATATAAATATAGTTCATTCAATGATTTCTATATCGTTTTCACTTCAAAAAATTTTCTAACTCCTTAAATTTTGGAAAAATTTCGCCATAACCTCCCCTGCACCGGGAGCGTCGGGAAATCGCAAATAGCGTCCCGGTCCTTCTAATCTCAAAAAAGAAAAAGAAAAAGCCAAGCGGCTAGCCAACAGGCTCAAAATCATCACCCAAACAAATCAGTAAATGTGTACCTATTTGTCGGGCACAAATTTTATTCCTCTTCTCTAGCCCCTTTGCTATAACCTGTTCAATGAATATGCATGTACATATATATACAGTTCATATCATTTTTCATTTTCTATTCAACTTCATATTCGATTTCTATTTGGTTTAAAAACACCATTCATTCTAATGTTACATAATTAGGTGCAAATCATTTCATTAGCTAATTAATGAATATTTCAACTCATATATGTTTATTTTGAACAAGTGGTTATTTTTAACACTTCACATTTTAACGATTTATGCATACAATAAAAATGTGATTTTTATTGTAAAACGATTCATTTCAAAACACTATTTTTCTATATAGTTCATATAGTCGATAAAAGGTGATTTTTATTATCAAACAATTTATTTCAAAATATGAATACCATTCAACACATGAATTTCTAAACAACGAATGAATATCAATTCAACACATGAATGTTTTCTATAGTTTTTATATATAGATAAAAATGTGATTTTTATTATCGAACACTTTATTTCAAAATATGAATACCATTCAACACATGAATTTCTAAACAACGAATGAATATCAATTCAACACATGAATGTTTTCTATAGTTTTTATATATAGATAAAAAATGTGATTTTTGTTATCGAACAATTTATTTCAAAATATGAATACCATTCAACACATGAATTTCTAAACAACGAATGAATATCAATTCAACACATGAATGTTTTCAATACAATGAATAAATATAGTTTAAGCATATGAAAATAATTCAAACACACAAATATTATTCAAAATTTCGGCAGCATAACGGCAGGGTAGTTACACCGGCACCGTCCCTAGTACGGCTCCTCGCTCTACCTTAAAACCTCGCGGTTTTTGACAATGGGAAACATGCATCTAGTTCGCACGCAGGCGGCATGTATATATATTTATTTCAATTCCACAAACTAATCCTATGTGGTTTCAACCAAATATTTCACAACCACAAATGGGTATTTTTCAACCACAATCAACCAATAACAATCCCAAACAATCATTCGCTATCAATCAAATTTCCACAACAATTTCAACCAATAAATATCGTCCATGGTTTGTGGACGAGGGGGCGTATATATATATATATTTATATATAGCAATTCACTTTTACTTCACACATATATATATAAATTTTAAATCAGAAATCTCACCAATAGCTATCCAATTGCAAGACTCTTCCTTTATAGAAATCTTCGCCTTTTGTTGCTTTCGCCCGTATTCTCTACAAATGTAAAAATAGAATTTTTACGATGCTATTCAATATATAAAAATATGATTTTTACTTTTGCTTTCAACATATAAAAATTATATTTTTATCATTCTTATGATGCAACTATTATATTTTTATTGCTTTAAAAATATAAGAATCCTACCTTACTATTTCTACTTAACAAAAATTCCATCTTTTCTGTTTTTTAAAAATATGATCTTTATTTTCAAGTTCAAATCTTTTTCTTATTTCAAAGTTAAAAATAAAAATCATTTTCTTTTCCTTTTCAAATCAGTTTTTATTTTCTTTTCAAAACAGTTTTTAAATTATTTTCAAAACAGTTTTTAAAACTCTTTTATAAAAATGCAGTTTTTAAAATCTTTTAATAAGATTCAGTTTTTACTTTTTTTAAAAAAAAATCAGTTTTAAAATCTTTGAAAAAAAAAGAAAAACAGTTTTTCTCTTTTAAAAAAATCCAGTTTTCAAACTTTTAAAAAAACAGTTTTTCTCTTTAAAAAAAATCCAGTTTTCAAACTTTTAAAAAAACAGTTTTTCTCTTTAAAAAAAAATCCAGTTTTTATTTTTATAGAAAATCAGTTTTATTCTTTTTATTTTAAAAACCCAAATCAGTTTTTACTCTTTAAACATAATCACTTTTTTCTTTTAAACATTTTCAGTTTTTAGTTTTAAACATAATCAGTTTTTAGTTTTAAACATAATCACTTTTTACTTTTAAACATTTTCAGTTTTTAGTTTTAAACATAATCAGTTTTTAGTTTTAAACATAATCAGTTTTTAGTTTTAAACATAATCAGTTTTTAGTTTTAAACATAATCAGTTTTTTAGTTTTAAACATAATCAGTTTTTTTAGTTTTAAACATAATCAGTTTTTTTTAGTTTTAAACATAATCAGTTTTTTTTTTTTTTTATAAAATAAAAATAAAAAAAATAAAATAAAAGAAATACTTACAGAAAAAAAAAGGGGGGGAAGGTCTCGCAGATCGTCGGAGGCTTCGGCGCTCGAACGGGGAGGTGGGGCTTCGGCGCTCGAACGGGGAGGTGGGGCTTCGGCGGAGATTGTACGACCTGGGGGGCTTCGATTGATGGAGGGGCACAGGCGGAGGCGAGGCTGCGGGGTGAGGCGGCGGCTTCGGATTGAGGCGACGGCGAAGTCTGGAGGGGGGGGGGCGGCGATCCGATTTAGGTTTTCTTTTTTTTTTTTTTCTTTTTTTTTTATCTCTGAACGATTGAATTTTAAACAAAGGGGGGGGGCCAGAAAGGATATAAAGGAAGGAGGGAGGGGGAAATTAAAATTTATTTTAATTGTTTTATTATTCAATTTTTCAAAAAGTTGACTTTTACCCACGACCACGAAACGAGGCCCACCGCCTGTCGTCCATAGCGTTTAACCCCCATTCCGAACACAATGGGATATGTATCCCAAACTGATTTGATCGTTACAGCCAGTTTCCTTTTGAATTTTCTTTTAAATCATTATATTGAATTTTAAACGCACATTTCAAATTACCGGGGTCACATACTAACTAGAAAAATTCTAGAAAAATATTTTCCAGCTTCGTATTGTCGATACGGTCCTAACAAAACTAGTTTCATCGAATTCTGAGACCGTTTGAAAAATGGCCAATTTCCAGTCGATTAAAATCAACTGAAACTGGTCAAACGCGTTTTCTTTTGCCACGCTCACATATTGATTCGAAAAATTATGAAATTTGAAACCTAGCAATTACCTGACACTGCGGATCTAACAAAAGTGGTTTCGTCGAAATCCGAGGTCGTATGCAAAATGTCCATTTTTAAGGGCCTTAGATATATATAAATATATATAAATTCCACAGCGACTATTTCTAATTTCAAACTGGACATATCTTATCATTTCTAAGATGAAATCTCAGTTTGTTAACTTCGTTATAAAGATATAGTTATACAGATTCAAATATTTCTTGTTTCGTTCAATTCTGACTTATATTGAATTCTGTATATTCATTTGAAATTAGAAATCGAATTTTCGAACTACCGCGCTATTTTCAATTCTATATATAATTATATTTAATTATATTGGTTTTCAAATGTCGATTCAACTCAGTTTTCATCGCCATTACTTAAAATATTTATTTTAAATATTTAAAATCCATTATTTTAGCCAATTTAAAATTTTTAAATTGGTTCAGATTTTCTGGGTCGTTACAAGTAGGGCCCTGGAGTTAGTGCCCTCTAGTTTATAATAACATTGAATAAACCATCGAGAGTTATTGAGTGACCAACAGGTCCGCTTAAGGTCTTAAGAGATCGGGAGAATCCACCCTATCTATCATTCGATAGTATAGGTGGTTAGGAATGAAAGTATGAATAAGTAAACTCCATAATTAGGAGTTCACTTCTCGAAACAATAATCAATTAAGTTCTAGTTTGAAGGCTTCATAAATATATGTGTAAACATTCTATCTCGTTATCAATGTTTGGGAATACTACCTTAGGAAGGGTAGTTAGAGTCATGCGTAAATGTTTGCAAGGTTAAGGCTAGAATTACTCACCTTGGCAGGCATACATCTTGGGTTGAACCAAACGGGATACATCTGTGTATTATAATTTGTGTTTTACATTTTCTATTCACCAGAATCTTGTTGTTCTAACCGCCTCCTAATTACAACCTCTTAGGTTTTCTAGAGAAGGTCGGGTTCTCACAGATGTTTAAGTTTGGCTTTCGGTTCTCGTTCTCTCTCATGCTCGGTATTGGCAAAGTGAATTCCTTTTAGAAAGGTAGTTACTTAAGTTAATACTAGTCCATTTTATTTTGTTCCCGCTGTGAGTTATTTTATCGTACTCTGATTATGCTTATGCACACTTATTTGCAGGTACCAGATTTACACGCCCCATACTTGGATGTGTTCAAGTTTCGATTTTTGTCGAAATTTGGGCTCAGAAAAGTAAAGGGTGTTATAGTAACCGAAGAATCGAGACATCAGGTATGAATATATTATAACCAAGGTGTCATCATCAAAAAGGGGGAGATTGTTAGAGACTGAGAAGTTGATGATGATGGTTTTGATGACAATAACCTTGTTTCAACTGTTTAAATTACTATTGTTATAAAACATATACTAACATTATTTTCTAGAATATATATGTGTATATATAGGAAATCTATGCAAGTATTTATTATTGAAGACTGTACATATCTGAATCAAGATTTCAAATAGAAGAGTTCAAGTTTCAAGACTTATGAGTATCAATAAATTAAGAGTTCAAGAGTCCATGAATATATAGTAAATATGTCTAGAAATTCTGTTAAAACTTTGGTTAGCACTTGATTCTAATTTCAAGTTTAAATTCTGATTTTAAATTTAATTCTGATTTTAAACTCCCTTTCAAAATAATTTCAAAACTATTACTTAATTTTAAGTCTAGTTTTCAAATGATTTTAAAATTACTTCCTTATTTATAAATATATATACTTCTTTATTCTAAGAAATATTTTAACTCCTGAAATTTATTTTATTTTCAAACTTATGTTTAATAGATTTTTAACTTAAGTTTTACTTACAAATTTATTACTAGTTTTATAATTACTTATGTTTTTCAAATTTCTTATTTATATTAAGTTTTAATATATTCATAGTTTTATATTTATACTTTTATATCATTTTATATTTAGTTTCTTAAATATTTGTATTACATCTTCGTATGAGTTTTTAAAATATATTTTACTTTGGATATAGGTTTTAATATATAGGAATATAGTTTGCTTTAACTCTGGATTCATCATAATTTATTTAAACAATATTTACTTTGTTTAAAATTCCTTTTGATTTTGTACTAGCATATGTCGACATATGAAAAAGGCTATGTCGACATACTAGCTGCTAAGTGATTTTTTAAATTTTGAAAAGAAGTTTCTTTTGAATCCAAACTTTTTTGAAAGGTTATGCGTGTAGAAAACTTATAAATACCTTCTAGAATTCGATTTTTTTTAACCACTTTTCTTCTCCTTCTTCCTCTCTTAACATTCCACTATTATTATTCTTAAATTCTTAACTTTTTGTAGTTATACTCTGCCGATTTCAATAGAAATCATATCATTTTTCTTCTCTTTCAATTCTAAATCAAAATCTCTCTAAATTCAAGTGCTACTCAAGAGTTATAGGATGTTTGTAATCAAAGATCTCAAAATCAAGTCTTATCGAGTCAATACTACAAAAACTGATAAGAGAAGGGTGTGGTCTTGTCCCGTTTAAAGTGACTGGGTGCGATTGTGTTCCGGAAATTGATTGGGTGTAAATTTGTGGCCTATAAATCAACTAAGTCTCACTATACTTGGAATCGGTTGAGGTGTGCCTTTGTAGCCCTAAAATCAAGGAGTGTAATTGTACATTGTTGAATTAAAATCCGCATCAACCCAGCGTTGTATGGGAGTTGATGTAGAGGAGTCCCTAATAAGTATAAAATCTCGGTGTCTACTTTACTTTTATTGCTTTTACTTTTATTTTCTGCATTATGTGATTAATTATGTGTTTGTTAAAATCTGTGATTTGCTTACTGTTTTGTTTAATCCAAAAAGATTTTAAGAAATTAATAAATTCCATAAAACACTATTCACCCTCCCTCTATTGTTTAGTTTTCCTTAAGATCCTTAATCCGCATCTTCAAGACTTCCCCTTTTGTAAATCCTAGATCATTATTTAGATTTGATGCTAGTTATTGAATTGGCCTTGTATTTTTTTAGGCAAGGTTGACCGGTTTTTATAATGCTCCGTAACACTTTTTATTATATCAAAATAATAAGTACATGAGAACAGGTGATATACAGTGCGTATATCTACTGCATTTACTACACATAATAAACCAAAGCTTCCATGTAGGGAAAACAACTGCCAAAAGCTAGCCACTAACATAAGAAAACAATAACATAACCAAACAAGGCAAAACTAACACATAGGAAAAATGACATGCCCTAGATCACTTCTGATAATTTCAAATTGTTGCAACAAGATACAACAGGTTACATAACATCACTAATCAGGTTGTTAAGCATCATGAAGAGAGATTAGCCTTCAAAATAACATTCTTCTTGCTCCTTATTACATACCCTAGGAGAGAATTAGACAAGGGAGAGCTTGCGTGCGCTTTGTTACCATCTACAATCATTGAAGGAGGAGCTTTGTATGCAGCTGGAGGGACCAAATGCACATAAGGGTGAGGTTGCTTATCTTTGAATTTTTTTCTTTTTCGAGGAGTTAGGTGGGGAAACTTTGTCTAGAAATGTCTCTATGACATTTTGCTTTTCACTTTCAAGATTTTTGCATGAAGAAGTTGCAGGATCAGCTCTTTTACTTGCTTTATTCGGGGATGACTGAAGATTCAAAAAACCGGGTTTAAAGTTAAAGGTATTAGATATTGGAGACTTACTTGAAAGGAAGTCAACATTTGCTGCAAGAGAAAGAGAAACGCTGGAAGACTTAAATTGCTGATCTACCGATTTGACTCCAACACTAACACCATGTTGCTTTGTTATTTCACAAACATTCTCTCCAACAATTTCAGATGCTTTGGCACTGCAACTGGCAACATTCACTACCTGTTACCCTTTGCTAACAACCAATTTATCAAAAACCGACCAAACATTGAATGCTTGGGTTGGCAATTAATTGATTTTTCCTATCTCACTTTCCTTTAACTCTTGTTCATTAGCTAAAAAAACCATCTTCGTTACATGGAGCAAGGGAATCGAATTTATTACTATTGAGGCTGTTAGTGCCAACTACATCCAGTGCTTGTTCCTCAACAATAACATTCATCAAACTTGTAACAACATTTTTGCTATTTATTTTGGGAAGAACCACTCTTTTCTTTTTTATTTATAACCTTTCTCCACATAAATCCTTTCATAGACTATGTACTATAAGACATTTTCTCATTAGCTACAACTGGCCTAACACTGGCAAGACTGACTTGATTGTTATTAGCTATTTCCATTAACAACACTTATGCACATTCATAACTCATGCATTTAACATTCACGTGACCAAAGGATTTACACTTATCACATATTTCCAGTTTCCATAAATAATGTTCATAAACGAATTATTCAGATCCATCAACAAGCTTAACTTGAAACTCAGAGGGTAAAACAGATCAGTAGTGACTTCTTGCGTATTCTAACGTATCTATTTTTTTTTGTTGACGCATCCATACATAGGAATTTTCCTACCATAGAAGCTAACTAACAAACATTTGTATTTGAAACCCAAATATCATGTTACTATCTTTTGCTAAAGCTAGACTTGTTTGTTTATTATTTGTATAATATTTTTTTTTATTGAGATTTCAAGTATAATTTCCCGATGACTACTAAGAAGGCTCGCTTGAAGACAAAGCTCATATATGAAATCCATAACATTAGTTTAGACACAAGATGAATATACATTTTTTTTAGTAACTCATATTATGACTTGTACCCTGGTATGCATGGTAAAAGAACCTTGTATATTATGTATAGGTATAAAATTCTATATTCTTATATATCATTGCTTTAGGAGATTTATTTTTTCAATGGTGTTTTGTGTTGTTCTAAATACTTATAAGCCACTGTATTTTTGTTTTGAGCTTGAATTATATATGCTGAATCCATTATTACTTCGAAAATATATCTAACACTTATTTTGATATATCAATGCTCATTTATAGAAAAATTCATGGATGGTCTCTCATAACTAGCCTTATTCTCTGTAGTAGTGGATGTTATTACTTGGTAATATCTTTTATTAGTGTGGACCTCAAGGTGGGCTTTTACAGTGTATGTGTGTGTAACTACACAAATGAACCTTTTAGAATATTTCCCTTTGTTTTTCTAAGATAAAAAACAAAAGTTTGAAATTCGAGTAACAGTGACACGAGTTCGAAACCTGGAATGACATGCTAAGAGTTTACCATGTGCATACGCTAAGATTACACTTATGTGGTGCCCGCAGACAAGGCTAGGTGCACTAGGGAGGGTTTTACGACTTCGGTTGGTTTCCCTCATGAACAAATTCAAAAAAATAAATACATAATTTAACTATAATAAGAGACAAATTAATTATATATTCCTAAATGATCAAAACTTAAATCTCTATAATTGAATTAAATTAATTATAGATTATGTTTGAAAAAATATTGTTTATTTAAAACATATTCATAGATAAAATATATATAATTTTAAACATGTATGCATTTTGATTTACTTATTTATATCAAACAAAATCAAACAATTAGCTAGGAATGTAATTTTAATTCCAAATCAAGATAAGGAAACAATACATACATACATACATATATATATATAATTATATCAATAGTGATACAACCAAAATAAATTGATATAAATAGGAATTGTACCTTATAGATCGACATCATTAGTGACTCCAGATTTGTAAATTCTCATTAGGTTTTTATAATATACATCGAAACTTTTCTATAATCGAATGAGACGCCTTATTTGATTTGATTGTGAGTAATTGGAGCATAAAAAACATGGCTATGAAATGAGTGGGGAGGTCAACCATGAGAAGGAGGATGAAAAAGGAGAACGAGATCAAATTAGATGGCAGAATAGTATAGGATTTTTTTAAAAAAAAAATGGAAAAATGAAGCCTTTCCTGTTATCTCTACTAAAAAGCCTCTTTTTAATTCTCTTTCAATTTTCAGTCAAGCCAAATATCAATCTCTTCATATCATGGACAATATATACCATTCCCTATACAGAGCAAAATTTTCATTATCTTGTTTAAGTATCCATATATATACACTATATACTATGTACATATATATATATATATATATGGATATTGTATATCAATAAGTAAATATTAGGGGTGTGCATAAACCGCACCGCAATACGGAAACCGCCCAGAGCGGACTGTAAAAATGCTGTGGAAAACCGAACCAAATACTCTCTTTAAATCAAATATCCCAAACCAAACCGACCTGGAATGATATAGTTTGGCCACGGTTTGAACTATTGACCCAACCGTATTAAACCGAACCGAATATCTACAACAATAATCTTATGATAAAAATATAACTAATTCCTATTTAATTTTCTATTTTAATGATGTATATTCTATTTTCAGCATATGTTGTTGTCAAATTAATAATAATTATCATCACAAAGGAAAAACTTATAGTTTCAATAAAATAATTTCCATACCATTTTTTTGGATAATGCTAGTTATAATCTTATTTGAGTTACCTTACATAATGTTTATGGATTAATTAACGTCGATGCTTGGTTAATGTACTAAAACAATTTACTTTTCAGTAAACGTAAAATGAAGTCATACAGTTAGAGACTAATGTTTTAATTCAGGATTGCGCTATGTGTTTTATCCTTTAAATGACAACGTTACACAATTGTAAATTGATTATTGATCTTATTTCATATTTAATACAGGTTCAAACCAAACTGAACCAAATCGGACTGAATCACAATTGAATTGAATCGAAACCAAACTGTTTGAACGGTTACTATAATGGTTTGTGTTTTTATCAACCGTTTGATGCGGTGCGGAAACGGTCTGGACTCCAAACCGCACTAGACCAAATTGTGCCCACCCTTAGCAAATATACAACTTATATATATATATCCAAATAATTACTAACAATACCTAAAACATTAAATAAATTTATAATTAATATTTATTAAATGTTAGTTGACTTGTAAATTGTAATATTAAATTGTGTGGTTTTTGAGTGAATCCTCAAATGCATTATGAAACTTAGTTATATAAATCTAGTTAGTGATTAATACTGAATGATTCAAATATCATCTACATATTTTTTTAGTTAGTGAGGTGACATTTTGGCTTATTTCATTAATTATAGATTTTTTGGTAAGATAAATTTTCGTAGTTTCTTAAGTGATACCTTTTAATAACGATAATTTACATGCTTTCTTCTTTAAAACTATATCACCTTAGGATACATGGAATTTAACATTGGTTGAAGTTTCAATATTTTCCGCATTCAACTCTATTTATCCAAAAAAAAAAAAATCCTAGACTTATTAACATTCATTACTAATCATTCTACCTGTTTGAATGTTTCAGTTTTAATTAACTATAAGTTTACCATGATATTAACCTTATATAGTCAAGAAAACAAATTCTCTACCGAATAACGTATCTCTTCCTATGCTTCAACTCAGATCAACTATAATCGTTTGATGGATAGCCATTCCGTAATCTAAGTTTAATCAGAATGTAGTCTCCATAATAAAATTCCATGGTACTCTTAAGTTGAGAAAACTACATAACATCATCACATTGAGATTCCATGCTTAGCCTAGGTATTATAAACTAACTACGAGTATGTAAACCCCTAGTACCCCTATTATTCATAAGTAATAAATCACCTACATCTGGAGAGAGTTGTATACTATGGTGTGAACGATCCAATATACTTTCTACAAACATGTTGACTAGGAGTATTTAAAATAAAATGTTATTTTGTTGTGTTATTTTATCATGTTACTAATTATTCATGATTGCAACTATTTGCAGCTATCACATAATATTTTAGTTACAAATTTTCTTGCTGAAATATATTAAATTAATTATTAAATGGTTATTTCATAGCGTAACAAAACAGATAACATAAATATAACACTTTTAATTATGAACAATTGACTAAAGAGTTAAATATATGTTATAACTTGCATAATTTCCCCTAGGGTTTAGTACCATCTCTTGTAGAGTTATCTTGTATCCAATGAAATTTCTGTGAATGATACAAGATTGTTTGATGGTTGTCATATTTTGTTATGTTTGTCATGATTAGTCATGTTAATTAGGATGTCCCAAGATTGTATGTGTCATCGAGTAGTATAACCAAGCACTATGGACCCTTAAGTACTAGTTCACCCACATGATGATGATAGTTTAGAACATATTGTTTATGTGCTATTTTATTAAATGCAAGAACATGTTTGATATGATTCTCCATACTATATGTTCCACTTTGCAGCTTTTATTACTTATAGAGATTATAGATTATTAATACTGAAATTTTGCCTTACCAAAGATGTCTGTGTTGCCTGTCATATTCTTTGGTACTCTTAAATAAATATATTGAGATAACACATATGAGATATCATATAGAGCCATGTGGAGGACAAGTAGAAGGCCAATGCTTTCGTACATCTATAGTTAGAGCTATTATTGCTTGTGTTCCGCTATGAAGCACTGTTGAGTTATATCAGTACTTATATATTATTAAAGATGGTTTTCTATTTATTTTATTCATATGTGTAAACTCTATTGTCCATTTCTTTATGTAATATGATGAACCTACCACACTCTGATTTGTTATTTACTTTGGTTCATTTGAGATCGCTTGCTCTAGATATATTTGTTATCAAATGTTGTGAGATATATGATATGTTCTTCTTTTGATTGTTGCCACTTCATCCACGATTGCTTCCATATATCGCTCTAGTACCACTGCAGAGCATTACTTATGATATCAAATGTATACCTGAGTAGTAGAGATGTATGCAGGCCGTGACAAATATACCCTTTATATATTTTGCAGAGTTAACCCTTGAAAACAATTTTTCTTCTCACCTCACCCTTCACAACTCATCGATTGTTTCTACAACATAATATGAGACCTATACTCCTTCATATGCGAAACTCTGTATTCTAGGAGTTGATTTAATGTTTTTTCTTTTAAATTTGTTCTGGATTTATATTTGCCTTCTTCTATATATCATAACCTATGTACAATTCAATACGATTTCATTGTTTTTATTTGATTAGAACAGAAGATGAGACTATCTTTACCAAAATAGGAGGACGAGGAGAGCTAAATGAAGAAAGTTGTTAAATGAGACCCAAAACAATGAAAATAACAATAAAGAGGCGTATGATGTTGAAAATAGAGAAAGTGCAAGATGCAGAAGATGATAATAACAATGTTGTAGAAATGATATAAAAATATATTTTTATATTAAAAAACTAATAAAATAGGGAAGAGGGGGGGGGGGGGAGTGTAGTAGAAAAGGTGAAGTCTTCCAATTTATACAGTGAAATTTTAGTTTCGTTTATTATTTTCATTTTGGTACATAAAAAACTCTTTTCAAAAAAATATTAAAAATCACACCATTATTTTTAATTTCGATAAACCTATAGTTCTCTTTTCTTTTCAAAATTAAATACTTGATCTAATTTTTTTTTTATAGTTTTCTTGAAAAAATACAAATATTTGCATAGACACTCTAATATTTGCAGCTCAGATACTTCAAATATTTATCGAGTTCTCTGCAAATATTTCAAAACTTCTCCACAAATATTCCGAAATCTAAAAATAAAGATTATAATTAAGTTTTTATCAGGGACAACTTTGTGTTTTGAGACTTAAGTAGGGTGTTTTTACGTAAATGCCCTAAACAAGAATCAATATACAAAATTGAGAGTGGATGGATTACTAATTAAATACGTGTTCTTTATTATTTTGTCTCTCCATTTGTGTTTTGTGTGCCTATAAAGTTGAATTTTGGGTCTTTATAAATATTTCCAGACAAACGAGTATGTAATGTGGGTTTATTGTAAACTTGGTAATAAAACAATGGGCAAATCCAATTTAATGTGAAATAATGCTTGCATGCACAGACAAAAAAAAAACCACTTCATGCGGTTAAAATATCCCGATATAAGAACATGGAGAATTTCAATGTCAAAACCAAAGTGTATTTTGAACAATTGAAAGGCTTCAAACGAGCGTTTCGTTGCTAATGTATAAAACATAGTATTTTATTATGTCATTTGCAGGGATTAATCACGCACAACTACCTGCTTAATAATAGATAGAATGATGGTTTTATTAACCATCCGACTTTGCCAATTTTTCCTTCTCGATTAAAAAGTAAAGATTTCACAGTCAGTCTATCCCAAAAAAAAAAAAAAAAGATTAAATATGTTATTATTCATAACCTTATCATTATTTATTTATTACTATCATAATGAAACACATGTAAACAATAATAGCTATGGTGCACTTCTTCAATCTTTCCATTTCGTTGTTAAAACTAAAAGTTAAACTTGCAAGATTTCTGTTTATAATTATATCAAGTTCAAATTAGATAAATTTAGAGACTGCTTTGGAGTAAGACCATAACATATATCTACACATGTTCCGACAGTATAAGATGTTTATGCTCTAATGTGCCTAGGACCTCCGATCTATTTTAGAGTTTCAAAGCCGGCCCCGGATACATTTAAAATCATCATAGATTATATAACAAATATAAGATTCATACAGATTCATGTTAATGTTTTATCAAAATCAATTTGCAACGAGAAAGACAATCCCGTGTTTTAAAGGAGGGTAAGAACGGGAATAAAATCTACGGTACGTCGTGTGAATTACACCCCGAGAGTGATGCTACGAATTCGGTTCAAAACAGGCCATTTTCACCAACTCCTCCTGCTCGTTAATTTCCTGAAACTTGTCGTTTTTGCACATATAAGCAAAAGCATAAACCCTTCTTCTTCCTCTGTTTTCTTCGTACATCCGACAAACAAAAGAAAATGAGGAACAGTAAAGGCAAGAGGAGCGTGGAGGAGGGCGTTGAGGGACCTGCTAAGAAGAAACTAACCGCTAAGACCACCGATCATGATTCCGGCAGTGACACCGTCGTCTGCGAGGTCTTTTCCACTCACATTTTCACTTTAGACCTTGTTATCCCTATATTCTTTCTGTATAATCCCCTTATTTGCGTTGCTTATTTATAATAGCTTGAGCTGTCGGTATTTGTGCACACATTAGGGTTGCTGGTAAACATAGTGAGTTACGCTGTTCGGGTCATGGGGATACTTATGACTTACCATTAGTATGAAATAAACATAGTGAGTTACGCTTTTTGAGCAATTCTAGAACTGTCTGAGTTCAATATAGGTTGAATTTGGGGGGTATGTGGAATGTCTTTTATCCATCATCCTACGTTGCGCCCTTTTGAGTTGTAAACCATGAAAAATGTCCTAAACTATCACTGAAGACGGATGGACTGTTGCCAAAATGGTATACTTAAGTAAAATGCATTGCCAAACATATTTATTAGGCTTGAAAAACACCAGTCAAGTGTGTTACACAATAGCTTGGTGTATGGTACACATGGCTCGTTTCCCTTTGATTTAAGGCAGTATTCTGATGTAGACACTGAACCTTGTGATTTGTCATGTGACTGGAATAATTTTTTGGGTATCAAAGAGCTTAATGAACATCTTAATAAAATTTATGTCTATGAGGATGTCATCATTGGCTTCACCTAGGCTTTGCCTAAGTCGTACGTGTGACAGTATATGCACTCCTACAGTTGCAAGTGACGTAGGACAGAGCCAGCTTTTGTCCAAACCCACCAAAGCATAGTAAGGCTGTTCTTATGCCTATGCAACCCATGGCGGAAAATATTATAAGTATCATATTGTGAATTTGTGATACTTGAAACAAAAGATATTATCTACAATGTTAAATCAGTGCCTTTATTCGGGCTACAAACGTACTTTAAGCAGAAGCAATAACTAATAATACATACATCAAATCCACTTAACAACCACTTCTAGCATAATAATAGGACGCATGTTTTGACTTATTACACATAACTATGGTTTTAACATTGATCTCTTGAATTGAATGTTTGTTCAATATTCAATTTATGAAATAACAGGACTTTTTAATGAACTGTTGTCCCTTGTTGTCTCATTGCTTTTAATAAACAAATTCGGTCGTCATTTCGATTTTTACTTGATTGGAAATGCTTAGTTGCTTCACATCGATTGGTTCATCACTTATAATATGTCAGTAAACTCTTGTGGTTTCATCCGAAAGACTGGATGTATCCCTGTCCATAGATCATCCTTTGATACCGCTATATCTATCATCTGTTCATCAACAAGTTAAAGTTGTGGCTCCTTGCATGACCATCAATTGCGGGCTTCTGCTTTAATCTCCAACATTTTGCAGACTGCAGCTTGTCTTGCTACAAACGTACTTAGTTTAGTCTCTGCCTCTTCCATCACTCTCCTTTTTCTCCATTTCCTCTATTTTACTTCTTGTGTGCATATTGTAGTTCTTTGTTATCCTCTTGCGCCAAAACAGCTCCAACTGCTTCAGTTTTGGAATATGTGTGATATCTTAATTTGAAGCACTGAGAGTCTGAGACCAATATGATATGGAATGCATGCAACAAGATTGACCATTCCAGTCATTTCACAATCGCCTTTTGTGTGTATCACTCGAATTCTGATCAATCACAACTTCATTGGTTAAATCCCGGAGTACCTCCTTGCTTTCATGAATAACTATCAGCTCCTCCATGACTCGTGGGTTCATCTCCTTTGAACATTGAAAATGTATCTCCATGCTGCATACATCCTGAACACTTTGCTAATGCCTACTTTACCCCTTTATTTGTCTCAACATCTATTGCAACACTTTTAATAAGAGAAATCACATCCATTGTTGATCATACTCACCATCTCCTGTAGCACTAACAAGATCTGGTGAACAGCAACCCCTTTGTGGTGGCCACACTCCATTTTGATTTCAAATTTCTTTTCGATGCAACTGACAAGTTGATTTGAGATCTTACCATCAATTTCTTGGGTTTCTCAATAGAATCGGTTGATTAGGACAAAATTATATCCTTTTGGACTGTACATTCATCTTTGAATGCATATAGTTCAAAGAATTGCGGAAAGTTTTCTGACGAAAAGGCACTCGTTGGCTGCCCCTTCCATATTCATTTGTGTTGGACGCATATTAGATTATGAAAATAGCTCTCAGTTCAGTCAAGCATGCGGTCTTTTGGAGCTGAATGAGAATTGGCAAGATAGGACCTACTTTTTTAGTGGGGGGGGGGGGGGGGGGGTGGTTACGAAAAACACAGTCTAGGAGTGGATACACGAGGACTGAGAAACACCAAAAAGGTCTTACTAAATGGAGAGGAGACTGGGGGTTATTGCTGTCGGAAAATAACATGCGAGATCAAAAAACTCTTATGAGCATTAGGTCTAAAATGTTGTTAAAAATTACAGATACCCAAACCCCCTCCCCCCCCCAACCCCCCCCCCCCCCCCCCCCCCCCCCCCAAAAAAAACAGTACTTGAGGAGGGAAAACATAAAAACAAAAAACTATTGACCAAGTTAAAGCAATGCCTTTGCATAGCCTATAAATATACCACACAAGCAATAACTAATATTTATTGCATTAACTAAGCCACTTAACAACCATTTCAAACACGTTAATATCACACTTACTACACACTAACTAATTAATGTTCTAACAGACCAAGCAAGAACATAGGGTCTAAATTTTCTTTCTTAGCAGTTCTTAATTTTTGCATTTAGCATAGTAAAAAGAAGAAGAAAAAAGAGCATCCAAATCCAAACAGTGGTATATTAAACTGAGAGAATTCATGGCTATAATTAATTCTTTTATTTTTAGGTCTAAGTAATCCACAATCTGCCGCAGTTTGATGGATAAATGTTAATACATTGAACATAAGTAGATCCCTTGACGGATAAAACATAAAGTTAATAAGTTAAACATAGGTATTTGATTACTCGTTTAGTAATTATTTGTTTACCAGTTGCTTGATTGCAAAAAAAAAAAAAAAAAAAAAAAAAAAGAGATTTGCTGAAATAATTTAACATTCCTTTCAATTTATTTTTTACTTACAGATTTGAAGAAGATTTTTCTTCATTGAAAGAAACTACATGTTTCTAGATATGGTGATTCAGTATCTTGTTAGTCCACATTTTTTATGTGTGCATACGAGTAAAAGCCCATTCTTGGTCCATCCTTGGGCTTTCTTCTCTGATACTTATTACGTGTTTCAAAAGAGGGTAAAAATTGTGGGTGATAAGCATGAAATGAAGTATGCGATCAATATAGTTTTATCAAAGTTGAAAGACATTACTTATTTTCTTAAGCAGTAATGTCAGAATTGTTTCCCGTGGAAACCACTATAAATATATTCCAATTGTTTTTTATCCAGCAAGTATTATTTATTTTGTGGATGCTAAATGTAAAACAAAAATGCTAAATGGACCGAAAGAGTTTATGTTAAATTGTGCGAATGTGAGATAAATGAGTAGGACCCTCATGAATTGCGCCTCAAAAGTAGGAGGTGGACCCATCTTTTTCTCTCTATTTCGCAACTTTTGACAAAAAAAGTTTTGGTCTTTGTTGCATTGTTCATGTAAAAATAATCATCTAAATATTACTTCACCGAATGCTTTAGTTAATATTTTCTTTGAATTGTTGTAGCTGTCAAAGAACAGAAAGGTTTCAGTGCGTACTTGGCAAGGAAATGTCATGGTTGACATTAGGGAGTACTTTGAGAAAGATGGGAAGCAGCTTCCTACCAAAAAAGGTTTTCTTTCAATCTTTTACTTGTACTAATATGGTATGGTAAATAGTTATATGCCGTAGTGTAAAACTACAAAACGGTGCTTGCTTACTCAATGACTGTCACAGATGTTCAGTTCCTTTTCATTTGGATTATTTACTTGCATGAAAATATGGTAGATGTGGAATGATATCTCAATTTTCACTAGTGTTATAATCGATGGATCTGAAATATCTTATAGCAATTTATGAAGTGCAGCTTAGCGGATGAACCTGTTTCTAGCATTACATATTGTTTTATGATGTTAAATTACTGACAAGTGCATCTATTATATAGGCACGGACATCCAATACTTCTTTTGTTACTGCATTGACATCTAGTCATGTGAAACATATTTTCTTTATTTCCATGTTGCTAGTCATTTATTTGCATATTTACTAAATTTGTTCTAAGAAATCATATTATCTTACCATGGTGCTTATTTTCTTTGTAGGTATCTCACTGTCCATGGATCAGGTATACTCTCATAAGCCATAGCTTGTTCCATTTATTATTTAAATTCAACTGCATAAAATTAAATTAATTATCAGCTTTTCCAAATAAAGCATTACAAGGAATGATTTTTACATTGGTAGTCTTAGCTTTTATTCCTCTGTTGTTTTTCATATGCTGCATACTGAAATATGTGGCATGCATCATAATTTTTTAATATGATCCCCAGTGTTGTCGAACTCACGCTAAAACACGTGAAATCGTTCGATTTCACGCGTTTGTCCCAGCTCAGCGAGAAACCGCGGCTGAAAGAACGGAAATGGGTAAACTCGTTCAAAGCGACGCTAAAAATCGTGAAAACGTGTAATCTTCGAGCAGAGACCACTTCAAATTCTTCTTCGATTTCTCCAATTCGACTTCAATTTCTCCAATTCGACTTCAATTCTTCCATCGCGTGAGGAGCTGCCTCGAGAAATATCAAAAATTCGAATCGACGCCGCTGAGCCCTAAATTTTCTCGTGAAACTAATCGTCGACTCAGCTAATTCAATTCAATGATTATTCAGCTAATCAGCATCTATTATTCAGTTTATGTTATGTTTTATTATGAAGTAATGATTAATGAAAATATTATGCTATGGCTCATGGTTGTTTTGTTGAAACTTGAAATTTTATTTTTAATTTTCATTTTGTGGGAACTTACGCTTTGTGTTACGATCCCACGATTTACGATTTTTGTATACCCGAGCGCTCCTTGGTGAGAACTCGAGTTTGACAACCTTGATGATCCCTGCTTATGTGTGCATATCTCAGTTTAATGCAGTGGGTCAGGCTGGTGTGCCTAGTATTTTTTACAGTTAATTTCTGTCAATTTGTTAAACTGGGGAATATGTTGAGTATAGACATCGAGTTGGTTTTATGACGTTTTGGTTAGGTTATACACCTACTGCATCTTAAATCTCTACTAATTATAATGATCATTCCCCTTTCCATGTTAAATCTCTACTAATCAAAGAAGGAAATTGAGATTCAAAACAAAGAACAAAACAAACAATTTTAGTTTTGGATTATTTAGAAGACAAACACTGAGAAAATTGGGAAGGGCAACCAAATTTAGCTTTTCTAAGTATGTGATTATTTTTTAATACGAAATTAGAGTGTTGCTAAAATACCGATTTGTCTACAGAATACAATTTAGTAAATAAAGTATCGAATTAAAATTTCTATTTATATTATTATATCTGGTATTATCCATAAGCTATGCAAATTTACAGATTTCTATTAAATTAAATTTTCTATTTACGCTATTATTTTCTGGTACTGTCCACACACACACACTGCGCGTCTATTTAAACATAAAATAATGAGATAAATTTAGACACAATCAATCACAACCTTTAGATCTTCCCCTGAATTCCACCTTCCATATAATGACAAACAAATCCAATGGTTCGGAATTTGTTTATCTAATTTCGTGTTCCAGTAGTTTCTTCACGTATGTGTGTGTGTAATGTGCACGCACGTGCGCGCGCGTGCACACACACACACACACACATATATATATATATATATATTATGGTTCAAGATATCGGACGGTACCCCGAAATTTCGGGGGTACTGTACCGGTATGAGCTCTCAACGAGCCGGAATTAGGTTCAAAATTCGATATCGGTGCTCTTCATTAAAAAAAAAAAACGTTAATTTAAAAGGAAGAGAACCTGTGCGCAGAGAGAAGTCGAAATTGTGTGCGGAAAGTCTAGAAGCTGCAAAGGCGGATTAATCGAACAACGGTGAATGGTTTTTTGTTTTTTCTCTGGTCTTCTTTTAATCTGCTCGTTTCCCTGAAGTCAAAATGCCCTAGTTTTGCTTAGCAGGGAACGAGACTGGGTAATGTGGATTGGCAGTATATTGGGCTGCTGTTGGGCTTTAATCAGTTTATTAAGTACGTGGGTCTTTTTCTTCAGTAAATTAATGGTAAGCATCATTATTCCAAATTTAAGGGTGCTGGTACGCAATGAATATTTACTTATCACTATTTCAATATACTAATAAACAACAGAAGACCGAAATTTGAACCGAAACCGAAATAAAACCGAAATTCCCGAATTTTACGAAATCATTCGAAACTGACAAAAATTAAAATGACCGAAACCGAGTTCTTGAACCTCTCTCTCTCTCTCTCTCTCTCTCTCTCTCTATTAACTGTATTTCCTGAACTGAGAAGTAAATATACCAGCACCCTTGAATTGCAAATTACAAAGAACTTAAAATATATTTAAATTCGTTTAGCTGGACCATACTGGTCATTATTGTGAATTTTACTGTAATTAGATTAATCATGAGTTTTACATTTTTTTTGTTGGTTTTTCACGTTCAACCGGATTATTTTAATATCTGAAGGGGCGCTTCAGTACTAGCAAATAATTTGCAAGCTTAGCATTAGCATGAAACCAGTGAACTATTTTGGGATTTAGAAAGCAAATTAAATTCTCATTTGCGATCTTTATGGTACAAACTAATCCTTTTTTCTTCTTTTTTCTATTGTGAAGTGGAAGATACTACGAGAACATATTGATGACGTCAATGAAGCTTTGAATCAGAAAGCTTAATGCTCAGCGGTAGTATGATGCAGAAGACCTATGTTTCTACTAATCTTAGTGTGTTGTAATCAAAGTAGTTAGAAAGACTACTAATCTAGTTTGTTGTAATCAAAGTAGTTAGATAGACTTTTCTGTTAGCCAGCTAGCATGACTTGTTGTTATATCATAGCAGTAAGGGATTAATCATACTGTTTGATTATGGTACTCTGGCTAGGCATTATATGGTATTTTGTGTCTTCTATGTTTCTGCAATCTCTTTTATTTTTCACGAAGCTTTTTCTTTATCATCCAGACCAAGAATTTCACAGCAATGTTAATTTTTATGCCTTCGCACAAATGCGCCTTTATTAAATATTATGAGGTCTTGATGCCTCTTCTATTTCCTGAACTGAGAAGACAAGTGATTTGGATAAAAGGAAACGTAAATGTACCTGTGTTACTGTGTATTCATAACCATGCCTCATTTGACATTATGAAGAATATGATAGACTTAAGTGCAAACTTTCAAATTTAGAGAGACCTTTACAAGGCTACAAACAGTCAGTCTTTGGGAGGATAATATAACAAAATATGACTGGGTATTAGCCCACTGTCTATCCTTCTAAAACTGTGAGTGAAACAAGTGGCCATTATCATGAAATTATTGCATCCAGAAGCTGCAAGATGCACGCTCTCTTTTCCAACACCATCTTCCTCCATTAATCCTCACTTGGAAAAATCCAAGATTTACCAATGCCTTCGTGCTTATCAAGTTAAGTTCAGTAGAAGATACTTAACCATCTCGCTTTTCCCGATCATCATTTTTCCTATTTCGCCTTCCATTGCAAATGAAGTTCTGAATCTTGACACGTACACTGATTCTTCAGAAGGATTCACCCTCCTCGTCCCTTCATCTTTCTCGAAGGTGCAAGTATCATTCAATTACAACATCATTGCTTTTGTGTTTAATATTAATATGAATCGGTAATTACAGGTGGAGAAGGCAGGGGCAACCGCTTTGTTCGAGGAAGGTAAAGGCAACAACATTGGCGTCGTGGTAGTGCCGGTTAAGCTTTCATCTTTGTCTGATTTCGGGACTCCTCAGTTTGTGGCAGATAAGCTCATTCAAGCTGAAAGGCGTAAGGCACGTTTCAATGTGGACTACATACACATTTGTTGATTAGTCTAGTACTGGGTATTTGAATGAACAATTCGAAGTTTGATTTGATTTCATGTAGGAAAGCACCAAGGAAGCAACTCTGGTAGCAGTTGGTGAAAGATCGGGCAATGCTGGGTTGCCTGTATACGAGTTTGAGTACATTGTCGACAGCACTCGTGGTGGCTTGAAGCGGATATTTTCAGCTGCGTTCGTTGCTTCGAAGAAGCTGTTTCTTCTCAATGTCGCCTATAAGGACACACCTGATAGTCCCTTGTCTGGTGAGACCAGAAAAGTTTTGGAACAAGTTTTACATTCTTTTAATTCAGCATTGTGAATATGTTTTATAGCTATGAACAAGGGTACCTATCTCTCTAGAAAGCTGACATATTGTTATGTGTATTTGATGGCTCATGAATGACGATGATGCGCGCTATACTTTTCGACTTCAAAATCTTTGTACGAGATTCTTTCTGACAATAATTGGATATTTTCATTACAACAACGTTGTTGAATTATCGACTTTGGGATGAAATGGAACTCTTTTATTAATAGTATAATCAGATTCAAAGCTTATACTCTTTTGATTTCACTAAGAGCACTCTTTTATTCAGAGGCTATATATTGATGCAATGGTGGAGTTTAGAAATTTTTCAAGAAAAAGAAACGATTTTATACTGTCAAGTGATCATGCGATCATATGTGATCGAGTCATATGCACCGTCAAGTAAAAGGCTGGATTGTTTCAAAACAGTAGCACACAAAGAATTAAGTAGCTAATTGTATCTTTCATAATGCACAGCGGAGCAGGTCAAATAGCCGGCCCCATTGTGTGTGTACACACACACACGTTGAAAGTCATACATAGTCTTCGTGTATACACATTGTCATACTACTGCATGTACAGTAAATACAACCAAACGGATAACATATGTAAACGTCTTCAAATTCACCGTTTTCAAATGCCACACGCGAAGGTCATTTCGTTAACCTCTAGTACGAGAAGATTGTGTGAATGCGGAAGCACAATAAACAAGATCTAAATTTCTCAATTGAGCATCAATCTAATCTGATAACAATTGTTTTATTACATCAAACAAATAGTAAATAACTATAACGAAGAGACATACAATATTTGTAATGGTTCCACTATCATCGAGATAGTGTACGTCCAGTCCAAAAGAGAAAGATTTTATTTCACATGAGAGAATTACAAGAGATTACAAAATAAGAGTTTACATATCTTAATAAGAAGAGACACACTTGGAGATCACTGACTCCATGACAGGGTGAGTTTACACTAAACTCTACCCCTCATTATATAGCCAGTGCAAATCTATGTGAGTCATCAATTAAATTACCAACATATGGTAATAATATAATGGAGACAAATTACCATAGCAATGAATGCGCAAAGATAGTAAGTAAATCAATCCCTTTTTTTAGCATAGATGAAAAAAATTAATGCCGCATTTATTTCTTCCCATCTCATGCAAATGCAGTCAATTAATTCATGCATTTCTATATTAAACCAATATTTACTTTCCATCTATTCTTTTTTTGTATAACATAAATTTAACACTTCACTTTGATGCAAAATCACATATCTTCAACACCCACCTCGAATCAAATTCTCTTCACAACATAAAACTCTTCAACAGAACTCCACCTTAAATCAAAATCTCACAATAAGATAGAAACCAAAAATGAATATTTGCCTAATGAGTTCCAGCAAAGCTACCCCCAATCACACCATGTTAACGAGCTCAGACTACGTCCCCGCACACCAACAAAATGTTGCAAATATCCAAAATCGAAAAAAAGGAAGATCCTAAAATAATCTCAATACCACCAAGGCCAAAAATAATTCTCTCACTCACAAATTCAATACCAAAATCTAAATCTCTGTATGAAAGATAATTCTCTCTCCTTCCATATACCTGCATGTAGCACCTCCTTTAAGACGACATCACAAAATCGACGATGTATCACAGTGGCACCAAATCCGCCAAAATCAGCTCTATGAACTGAACACTCCAAGACGGCATTACAAGTCGATAAGTTTGAGTGGCGTCAAATCCGTCACCAAAATCAGCTACATTAGATACAATTTCTAAATCCAATGGTCCCTTCAACACAATAAACTCTTTACCTTTCATACGATGCGAGCATTTCTCAACTGAACTTGAACTTATACAGTTCTCAAACACTTGGAAAGGTCGCTAACACCTCCAGTTGTTCGTCTTTGGTCGCTACCACCTCTAAACAATTTCTCCAAGCCGTTATCTACGAAGTCGCTTTTCTACGGTTGGTCAGGTCGCGTTCTAACATTTAACTCCACCTTATGAGAATCCAAAGCTCAAGCTACATCAAAGTTCCAACCCTGGAACACTCTTCTCTTTCAACATAATCTTCTCCACCAAAGTTTCCTTTTCTTCCAAAATAGTAATAGCATAATCACCACTAAATCTACCAACCTTTGTAGAAATAATTGATGCACAATTTAAAACAAATCGCCTTGCTCTGATACCAATCTTTTGTGCGAGAAGATTGTGTGAATGTGGAAGCACAATAAACAGGATCTAGATTTGCCAGTTGAACATCAATCTGATCTGATAGCAATTATTCTATTACATCAAACAAGTAGTAAATAACTATAATGAAGAAACAAAGAGATACACAATATTTATACTGGTTCCACTATCATCGAGATAGTGTACATCCAGTCCAAAAGAGAGAGATTTTATTCCACATGAGAAAATTACAAGAGATTACAAAATAAGATTTTACATATCTTAACAAGAAGAGACCCAATTGGGGATCACTGGCTCTATGTCAGGGTGAGTTTACACTAAAATCTACCTCTCATTATATAGCCAGTGCAAATCTATGTGAGTCATCAATTAAATTACCAACATATGGTAATAATATAATGAAGGCAAATTACCATAGCAACAAACGCGCAAAGATAGAAAGTAAATCAATCCGTTTTTTAGCATAAATGGAAGAAATTAATGCAACATTTATTTCTTTCCATCTCATGCAAATGCAATCAATTAATTCATGCATTTCCATATTAAACCAATATTTACTTTCCATCTATTCGTGATTTTGTATCACCTAAATTTAACATGTAGTGCCGGTCCCATCTTCTGGGTTGTCCTCGATAGTGCAGTAGTTTTTCCTCTAGTTATAAATAATACAAATCTAACCATTCTTTCAATTTCATTAAAATGTTAAATTATAACTATTAATTATATATTGTTACGTAAAATTATTATAACTTTCTCTATATATATAGACGCACGCATATACATACGCATTTTAGTCAGATGATTGCCCCTTGAATGGTAGCTACCCTAGACAATTGGCTTGCTAACATGATTTCATAAACATCATATGAGATCTAAATGCTAACACTAAATGTACTTGAAATTCGTCTCATCTGCATCTAAAGTGTTAGTCCATTATAATCATCAGGATATAGAATTACTATAGTATACATTAACAACACTAAACATACAACAGAGAATTAAATATAGACTAACCCTTCTGCACATGAAATAGAGAAAGAGTTAGGCCCCGTTAGCAGTCATTTTGTGCCACATTTCCGTTCAGTTGGCGTCCGACGCGTCAAATGCGCCGGGCACCTAAATGTGGTATTCCATGCTCAAGCCACGATTGAGCGATCGCTAAAAGTTGAACCGCTTGCGTCAGACGTGTCCGACGCAAAGTCATTAAATTGTCTGATCCTACTTAGTAATTAAATTATACATAGCTTGGTTGGTAAACGCACATGCTCTGTTGGAGAGTAACCAACGATTAAGTCCCACCTTCACCTCATGGTTTAGTGTTTTGATGTACACTGTTTATTAATGCTTAATGCCTACTGTAGACTATTTGTTAATGCTTAATGCCATTTTTCAATTTTTTGTTGTAGACTGTTTGTTAATGCTTAATGCCATTTTTCAATTTTTTTTTTGCCATAGACTGTTAATGCTTAATGTTTTTATAATGTACTTGCATCGATTATATTGTTGTTTAAAATTGTTTCAACACATTCGCTAATTAGGTTTAACGGTTCAATTAAAAATCAGTATTTAATTAATTCAAAACAAATAATTTAATAAATAATTACCCCGCTCAAATACCCCGTTTGCAGCAAAAAACACATTCCTCATTCGCAAACGCTCAAATGCCCCGTTACCGTTCGTCAAATAAACACCCTTAGTTAAAATATACAAACTTACCAATACATACAAGAGTTGATAAATATTGACTAGCCCTTGGGATATAGTTAGCTATATAGGCTAATATTACAAATGTAAACAAGATCATAAGTTAATAAATATAGACTGACTTGCCTATAAATGACGGATAGATAAACACAACCTAGCTCTTTTAATACATGGCTCAACAAAATCATGATAATGCACAACCATCGAAGCACATTTCTTGACATTAAACACTCCTAATGTTGCAGAGAACGTCCAAGTTCAACTTGACAGAAATAATGTCCATCCGTGGATCGAAGTACATAACACCGGTGGCTCGATGTACACGCTAAATGCCAAAAACTAAGATCGTGTTTGACTTATATTTATAAGGGGTGATCAATCCCTTTCAGTGGAAAAACCTCAATAGGATCTTGCAATGATGTGATAGAACAAACAGATTGAAATGATTATCAATCACAAATCACGCAATAAAATATAAAAGGCAACAGAGAACACACAATATTTATAGTGGTTCCACTATCGCGAGATAGTGTACGTCCACTTCAATGGGGAAGAGATTTTATTAATATTCAAGAGATTACAGAGTTTTACAGTAGAGTAAAAAAACGAAGAAATACATATGATCTCATAAAAATAACATCCTCTATGACTTTCTTTATATAGAGGAAAAATTACTTAGGGATAAGGCAATTGATTTATGTAAATAAATCAATTCATGGAAGGTTAATATTCCCATTAATTTTATTGTCATATGATTGATTGATTGATAACTTTCTATTTTCTCCATCAATCAATCATTTTCCAATTTTAATTTCTTTTCGTTTCTTTTTCCATGAAACATGGCAACAAATTAAATGACAAATATCTCCAATATCTCTATCCCTTTACTATTCCTTCCATTTCTTTCTTGCACAAACGGGTAACCAAATTACCCTGAATATCTCCAAAATCTAACTAATTTTGGAAATATTGTATCACCAAATTCCAATAACCTCCACCTTGATACAATATCTCTTGCAACTAAGAGACTCCAATGTGAATGTTTCCCAATGAGTTCCTGCAAAAGTCACCCCTCATTGCACTTTGTTAGCGAGCTCCGGCAAGACCACCGCCCACAAACAAAATGTTGGAAGCATTCAAAAATAAGGTAGACATCGTGCAACCAACTTCTATCTCTTCATACAAGAAGAATACCAAATCTTCTCTTGACTTCAAACAAGTCACTCTCTTCCCCATAGTGTCACCATGTGGCACCTAGCACTTCATCAAGTGAATCAAGTTCGAGCAATGCTCGAACTTAGTAGCAGATAGTGCCTTCGTAAACATGTCCGCTGCATTGTTACTTATGTGAATCTTATGAAGACGAACTAGCTTCTCCTCATTCATAGAGATAAGGAAAGACTCTCTTACCTCTATATGCTTTGTTCTAGAAATGAAAGCCATATTTTCAGCTAAATGGATTGCACTTTGACTATCACCATTCACCAAACAAGCATCTTGTATGAAGCCAAAATCGTACAATAATTTCTTCAAATAAAGTGTCTCCTTAGCTGCCTCAACTGCAGCTATCAATTCTGCCTCTGTAGTAGACAAAGCAACTATAGTCTGCAACCTCGCTCTCCAACTAATAGTTGTTCCTCCAAGTGTGAACACATAGCCTGAGGTTGACTTCCTTCTATCTCTATCCCCGACATAGTCATAATCACAAAATCCGACCAAGTTGAAATCCTTATTTTTACCGCAAAAAACAAGCCCATAATTTGATGTTCCTCTAAGATATATAAAAATGAACTTCACTGCCTCCCAATGCGATTTTCCCGGATCTGCCGTATATCTACTAAATAATCCAACAACTTGAGCAATGTCAGGTCTAGTGCACACCTAACATACATCAAGCTACCTACTGCACTCGCATAAGGCACCTTTTTCATATAGGTCTTGTCCTTTTCTGAGATCGGAGAGCCCTGGTTAGAAAGCTGTATATGCAAAGGCATGGGTGTACTGATAGCCTTTACTCCATCCATGATAAACCAAGCAAGCACCTTTTGAATATATTCATTTTGATTTAGTCTCAAAAGTCCAATCTTTCTATCTCTTTGGATTTTCATCCCCAAATTTTTCTTTGCTTCTCCAGGATCTTTCATATCGAATTCCGCTTTTAATTTCAACTTCAATGCATCAATTTCATCTTTATCCTTGGAAGCAATCAACATATCGTCCACATACAAAAGCAAATACACCCAATTATTATTCTTTAAATGCTTAAAATAAACACATGCATCTTTCGTACTACGATTAAAATCATGTGAAAGCATAAAAGAATCAAACCTTTTATACCATTATCTAGGCGACTGTTTTAGACCATAAAGAGATTTCTTCAACTTGCATACCCAATCTGATTTTCCATCTACAATAAATCATTCTGGCTGCTCCATGTAAATGGTTTCTTCTAAATCACCATGCAAGAAAGCGTTCTTCACATCAAGTTGTTCTAACTCCAAATCGTGAGCAGCAACTATTGCAAGTAGGACTCGAATTGAAGTTTGTCTAACAACTGGAGCAAATATTTCATCATACTCTAACCCCTTTCTTTGTGAAAACCCTTTGGCTCGTAATCTTGCCTTGTATCTACCATCATCTTTTACCTTGATACCCATTTGCAACCTATGGCTCGACTTCCTTGAGGTAGTGGTACCAAATCCCAAGTCCTATTCTTTTGCAAAGATTGTATCTTGTAAATACCCGGAAATCCGAACCAATTTAAAATTTTTATTTTGGCAATTCTAATGAATTTTGAATATTTAAAATGAATTATTTTAAACAATAACGACAAGAAATTTGTTTTGAATAGAATTAGAACGTATATATTTATTTGAATCATCGTTGGAATATAAATAATTATTTATAATTATAAAAGGAATTGGAAATGGCGCAGTAGTTCGAAAATTCGATTTCAAATTTCAAATGAATGTACAAGATTCAAAATAAACCGGATTTTAGCGAAACCAAAAATAATAGAATCTATTTGAGAATATCTTTCCAACGAATCCGAAAAATTGAAATTTCATAGCGGGATGAAAAGTTATGCCCAGATGAAAATTCAGAATAGTCGCTATGGAAAATATAGCCCTTAAAAATGGAAATTTTGCAAACGATCTCTGTTTTCGACGACCACTTTTGTTGGATCCGGGATGTCGAATTATTTCTAGGTTCCAAAATTCATAATTTTCTGAATCAATATGTGAGTGTGGCAGAAGAAAACGTGTTTTGACAGTTTTTGTCAATTTCGATCAACCAGAAAATGACCATTTTCAAACGATCTCAGAATTTGACGAAATTAGTTTTGTTGGGACCGTATCGTCAACACGAAGCTAGAAATATTTTTTCTGGAATTTTTAGAGTAAGTATGCGGCCCTGGTAAATTGAAAAGCACATTTAAAATGGAATATATAGATTTAAATTTTAATTTAGATGGAAACTAATCAAAACAGCTGAATCAGCTTGCGGGACATATCCCATTGTGTTCGGAATGGGGGTAATTAGCTGGGGACGATAGTGATTGGGTTTGATTCGGGGTTCGAGTGAAAAAGCACCTTTAAGGAAATTTAAATTAAATTAAATATTATTATTCTATAATCCCTCTCACCCCTTTCCTCTTTACTCGGTCAACTCTACCCCCCCCCCCCCCCCCGTTAAAATCATTTCAGAATGAAAAAAAGAGGACTCGCGATCAAAATCGCGTTCGATCCCGCCACCTGAGGCGCAGCGCCGCCGCCCAGGGGGGCGCCGCACCTCCGGCGCCGCCGCCAGAGGAAACCCTCCCTCCTCCAGTTCACCTCCTTCCCTCTCTCCTCCTCTTCCCTTCAAGACCGCGAAGTCCCCTGAGCTCCCCAATGCCCTGACCCAAATCCGCCACGCCAGATCCGGTCACGCCCCCCCTCTCGTGCGCCACCCGCTGCCGACGCCCCTCGGCACCACCTCCAGTGCACAACGAGCCCTTTCCCCTCCTTCAGTCGAATGCTGTAAGTTTCTAATCTAATTTTATTTAATTAGTTAGCTTACATAAATTAAAAACATTGATTTTAAATCGTTTTTTATATATATAATAATATGGAGTTAAAAATGAGATTTTTATATGAGTAAAGATGAGATTTCTTTTTTTTCTTTATATATATTAATGTTGAAAAAGAAATGATTTTTGAATCAAAAAGATCGGATTTTTAAAAATGAAAAAGACTAGATTTTTGATAATATAAAGATATGATTTTTAGTCGAGTAAAAATATAATTTTTAGTTATATATAAAAGACTGATTTTTATATATATACTAGTGAAATAAAAATATGATTTTTATATTATAGAGATAATAAAAATATGATTTTTATATTATAGAGATAATAAAAATGTGATTTTTATATTATAGAGACAATAAAAAATATGATTTTTAGCTAATAGTAAATATTATATTTTTATCATGGTAAAGGCGATATTTTTAACTATAGAAAACCAATATTTTTATGTATAGAAAGGCGGGGTTTTTATATATGAAGCGAAATAAAAATTCGATCTTTATATAAGAAGAAGATATATAAAAATATAATTTTTATATAGAAAGAAGCGTTGTAAAAATATGTGAAGTAGAAACAAAAATATGGTTTTTATTTACTGGAATGAAGCGATAAAAAGCGATAAAAATATGATTTTTATCTATGAGCAGCGTGAAGAAGATTGCGTTGGAATTTCGAATAGAATCCAAACCATCGTCCGTTAAAGCATGGCGGAGTGGAACCCAAAGGTGAGAACTCTCTCACTGAATTTATTTATACAGTTATTTATTTATAACTGCATATATGAACTGTTTCCCCGTCGTCCACAGACCATGGACGACTTGTTTGATTGTTTGGTTTAGTTGATTAGATTGTTTGATTGGATTTGGTTATTTAAGTGAAATGAATTGATTAGAATTGTTGCATGTGTACGGCGTGGGCCATTATTAGACTGGGGATAAGGCTAGACCTTATCCCATTTCTAGTATCGTGCCGTTATGCCATCAAAATTTTCTAAAATATGTTAGAACAATAAGAATATCATTTTTATTGTGTAAATGAACCGAATAAATATTTTATCGTTAAAAATATAATTTTTAACGTGTATATGAATAAAATAAATATTCATTTACAAATCAGACAATTTGTTTATGTACACTGATTTGACTGATATTGATTGGGACGATAAATTTTACAAATCACCCAACTGCACGAATAAATCTGTGTTCGTTGTTTGAAAACCCCACACGGGTGTTGGGATGAAATCGGGCATACACTAATCCTAATAATTAGCTGTATGCCGATCGATTGACTGACATGCTGTTATAAGTATTAAATATTTATATTTGATGCTTATGCAGTGTAGAATGCATCTGGATGATGGATTGCTGTTTTCATTGTTGTTATACACGTTGGTTGTGTGGAATCCGTATAATCAACATTATATGGTAATTGACTGTGTCTGATTCCAATTCAGAAAGAATAAATATTTAAAATAACGAATATTTTCAAATAATATTCAGAAAAGAATCAAAATATGGTTTTGATGTCCGATTTGGGATGGACACGATGTATTTAAATATATATAGCCGTGTTGATTAGATTAACGTCATTTTGACGTGAACGATATTTATATTGAATTTATTCATTTTAAAATGAATATAAAAAAGGAGATGATTTTGAAATATAATGTTTTGAAAATATTATCATTTATATATCGATGACATGGAATATTCAATTTTGATTAGAAATTGAATATGAAGTTGAAATCGTTTTGAAAACGAATTTAAAATGATTTATAAAATACGTTTTAAAAGGAAATCGACGAAATATATAATATATATATATAATGGCCTGAATAGAACGCGCCGCGCTGCGGTAGTTCGAGAATTTCGGCCATTGACTTTGAACGGACATTATGGGAGATCCGACCATCGGATTCTCCTAAAACTGGAACCGTTGGGTTCATATCGAAAATAGCTTTCTAACGAATATTAGAAATTAGAAATCTAACGGTTGGATTTGGAATTATGCCCAAATCAAATTTGGAAAAGGTCGATGTAAGTGCAGTTCGATGGCCGTTTATGAAAATCGACTGTACGGGCCTTGATAAAATTATTAAAAATATCAATAATTTGTGTAAAATCATAAGAAATGATTTGGAAAGAATTGGGATGAAAAACTCCATATTTGAAAAGATAAAAATAGATTATTATCGAAATGAACTAGTTTTGAACTAGAATTATAATCCAATTATTTTCAAAATAAATGAATTGGATTCGAAATGGTTTTAAAATAACCAGAATTTCCAATATATAAATTGGAAATGGATATGAATCGAAATTGTCTTTGGAATATTTCGATGTTGGATTTCGTGATTATACAGATATTGTTATGGAAATTTGAAAAATATATTTATACTGTTATTTCCAATACGGTATTTGTTGGTCGTAGAATTTGATATTGAATATAAGCCGATATATTTTCTATTCAGGGCCTTGTATGTAATATCAAATGGGATTTGGGTTGGTCGTGAATGGTGTCTTCATTAACACTGTTCTTAAACCCAGTTGAGAAAAAGATTAAATCTTTTTATTTAGATTTAATGAATCATACCAATTAATTAATATTTAATTGGAATTGAATTGGAATTGATTTTTGGGTTTATTATGAACAGTGTTTTAAATAACATTTGTTCTTTAACCCGATAATTAATGGAATGTGAATTGGGTTTATCGTGAACTGTGTTTTTAACGACATTCGTTCTTTAACCCGATTTACAGTGAAATGTGATTTGGAATTTATAAATCTTTTGTTAAGATTTAAAGGAGATTTTCCAAAGTAAGGTTTTCCAATTTAATAAAATAAATTGGAATGGAATTCGATTTGGTAATAATCGAAGTGAATTTTTGTGGATGAGAACTGCTAATATATATGGAATTTAAAAGGCTTTGCCGTTATTCCATTTATATTATTAGTCGGATATGGAAGTTTATATCGATTATATATATCGATTTGTTTTCCATGAAGTTTCCATCGTTAATGGAATGTGATTTTGGGTTGTCGTGAATGGTATCTTTAATAATACTGTTCTTAGACCCAACGGAGTTAAGAAAATCAGAAACTAACTAGAGATTAGTTAAGTTGAATAGTTTCTTGGGTATTGATCTGATGTTGGTTTCAGCCTTCGGGGTTAACACTTAGGGAATGGTTCACTTGCTAGTTTACGGTTAAAGACTGATGGAATGGAATGAGATTTTGGGTTTATCATGAGCTGTGATTTAAATGACATTAGTTCTTTAACCCAGTTAAAGATAAGATTTATTTCTTAACTTTGAAGAATCATTAAGTAATGATTTCTGGAAATTAAAGCTGAATTAGAGTTTTAATGAATCTTTAAATAGATTGAAAGGTGAATTTGATAACTAAAATTATCAAATTCAAGAAATGATCGAGAATGGAGTATCACCAGTTTTGCTCCAAGCGATAGTTAAATCTTTAATTAGATTTGAACGTGAAATGGTGATTGAATTTACCGATAACACCGTGGTGTTAGATATGAAGTATTATCAGTTTTACTTCATGGGATGAATAGGTTGGGGTTGGGAAATTTAACAAATGATTACTTCGGTAAGGTTCGCTAATCCCCACTAGTTTGGATAAACCAGAATTTGGTTTGAATTGATAATCCAAAAGAAGATTAAAGAATAACTTTAAAGAATTTATCTTTGATAAAATTAATGGGAACCTTCCCAAAGTATAAGAATATTTGAATAAAGAAATGTTCTGGATTGGAATAAGGCATATGTTGTGTTTCTATAGCACATTTTTATTATATACGCGAGTTATTCGAAAAGTCCGGGTTTATCCCATTCTGGATAATTAATTCGACGATATGTCGAGGATGAAGATGGTGGTCGAAGACCGGAGGTCTTCACATCGTTTGGATAATTACTGATGATCTTGATTGGGATGTACACCCAAGAGGAAGGAATCAGTTGGTGATCGTCCAGACGTACTTGGAGATCGATGGATATGCGAGGAATAAGGTTCCTTCGGTTTCGTTCAGACCCAGAATGGACTTGTAAATGGATGTGTGTCTGACATCGGATTTCATTCTGTGTGATTGATATACATCGGTTGCATAGTGTGAATTGCCTGTGTGGCATGCTGAGATGCAAATGATCAAGGCTTCTGTTGAAAAGCAGAGTCTTGTGGTTGATGATCAAAGCATGGCTTTAATACAATGTAGCTTTGTGTAGCGTTAATTCGCGAGCCTCACACCCCGGTGTGAACCAGAAACGGGAGAGGGCATCAGGGAGGGCCTCGTTTCTTTCTAGCTAGGAGTGGTGTCAGTGTTTTACACGCCCCGACATTTTACTTACGTGGATGATGGATAGGAGGCGCCTTGGTTATATCAGTCGATCCGGGGTCGATGGATTCATTTGGCTCATTTACGCCCCATAGGGCGAGGAAACGCAGTGTTCAGGCATTATTATCCACATCGGGTGGACCGGCCCTGACGATCCAAGGCTTGCCTACGCGCTTGCCTGAGGCTCGGGCTAGAGAGTCTCGAAGCGGTAAGGACGATCCCTTGCCTTGGTTCACAGATGGAAATCCAACTTCCAATACGTGACATTTGCGGTTTTGATTGTAGAGCCTAGTATTGGCGACATGATACATGGTACCCATGTCGTCTAGGATTGATACGTTTATATTTGAAGTTGTTTTATACACTATGCACTTATAATAGTATCAAAATGATTTGTTTTTAACGTACAAGCATGTTTGGCTATTATAAGGGAAAACCTTATCCCCCGGCTTGCGTTGCATTGTGTGATAGGACCTGGGTCTTATAATAGCTTCATTTTTCCAAAAAGCATTGCGATGTTTTATTATATGCACTGGTATTCTTGGGAGGAAACCCGTTCCGTGTTATACAGTGTGGTCCCTTGATATATCTGATTTAAAGTAAAGTTTTAAATAACTGTTTTAGTTCTCACACCAGTCACATGACTGACCTGGAGTTTATTGTTTTAACCTAAACTATGGGTGCCCCTATTTTCCGCATGAGCAACTAGTAGTTTTGGTTTTGTAGATTTATATTCACAGGATCCTGGTTTGCAGCTGGAATGATATTCGAAAAGCTCTGTATCCGTATATTCTTTTCAGTTGTGTTTTGTATTATTTTCCGCTGCTATGTAATGTATTGTAAATCTCTGATATTTATTGAATGTATTTTATTCTTTCATACTCTGTACATTCTTGTATTCTTATGAAATTATTGTAATAAACAATGAAACGTTCTTCTGTTTGTATTCTGATTCGTCTTGTTCTCAAAGTCAATCCGTGCTTTCCTTCACGGGGAAGTTCGGGTCGTTTCATATCTCCTCTTCCATAGCGCAATTCCACTTCGAGTTATCACTCGACTTCATGGCTTCTTAAAGGCTCAATGGTTCATCATGAATTACATGTAAAGCATACTCAAACTGATCATCAAGGCTCAAATTTGCATACTGCTAATCTCCATATCTAATTGGAGCTCCTTTTGGTCTCTGACTAGCCCGAATGGCTATATCGCCTGACTCTCCTTCAGCTCCACCTTGAGCTGAATCCTTTCTAGCATCATGACCATCACCATCACTACTAGAGGAAATTTGTGGACTATCATGTGATGTATCATCAACTGCTTTGTCATCTCTACTTCGGGTTTGAAAACTGGGAATCTCGATCTTTTCAGGCTTCTCATCAACTGAATCTGTACCCTCTGATAAACCTTCCAAAGTTTTAAACATTGATGACTCATCAAAAGTCACATGTCTAGAATGTATAACTTTCTTCGTAATTGGATTTCAAATTCTATATCCTTTTATACCATTTGTATAGCCAAGAAAAACACATTTGGAGGCCCTAGGCTCCAACTTGTCATGTCCTGTATTGTGAACATAAACTGGACATCCAAATATATGAAAATAACTTAATAAAGTGTTTTTACCTCTCCATAACTCCTCTGCAATCTTCCCATCAATGGCTGAGCACAGAATCCGATTAATAATATGTGTTGCAGTCGAAATAACTTCAGCCCAAAAATCCTTAGACATCCCCGCAGTCAATATCAAGCAACGGGCCTTTTCAAGTAGAGTCCTATTCATTCTTTCAGCAACCCCATTGGATTGCGGATCACCAGGTGTAGTAAAATGTCTTCTAATACCACGTTGTATGCAGTAGTCGAGGAACTCTTTGGAGACATATTCGCCACAATTGTCGGATCTAAGAATCTTCAATTTCTTTCCTGTTTGGTTTTCAACAAGAGCTAACTAAACCTTAACTTTCTCAAATACTTCCGACTTAGCTTTCATTACATATACCCAAACCTTGCGTGAGTAGTCATCAATGAATGAAACAAAATAATATGCTTCATCAATAGAAGCTGTAGAGTACGCCCCCAAACATCTGAATGCACATAATCAAGTACCCTTTTAGAAGTATGCACGCCATCACCAAAAGAAACTCTGGTTTGCTTTGCCAATAGACACTCCTTGCAAAAGTCCAAGTTGTTGAAGATTTCTCTCTTGATATTTTTCTTCTTACGAAGCAACTCTAAGTTCTTCTCTGAAGTATGACCTAATCTCATATGCCAAAGCTTGGTAACATCCAAACTTTTAGAACTATCGACTCCAACACATAATTCTCCATGGACAGTGGTACCCATTAGAAAATACAGACTTCGCACCATAACACCCTTCATCAATACAAGTGTCTCTCTAGAAACTCTCAAACCATCTCTGACAATGGTTATTTTGCATCCCAATGATGCCAATTGGCCTAGTGATATCAATGACTTCCGAAGACCTGGGACATAGCGAATATTTAAAAATGTGCGAACAATCCCATCATACATGCGAATGCGGATTGAACCAACTCCCATAGACTTACATATATCATCGTTCCCCATAAAGATAGAACTTCCTTCTTTGGCATCGAAGGAAGAAAAATAATGCTTATTAGGGGTCATGTGAAATGATGCTCCAGAATCTAGAATCCAGTGGTCTGCAACATCTAATACAACCACTGTCAATAAATTGCTGCCATCTTTCTCCATCGCAATAGATGAAGAACCATCAGTCTTCTTCTCCAAATCTGGACAGTCTCTTCTCCAATGGTCTGGTTTCTTACAATTATAGCACTTCCATCTTTAGACTTACTCCGCGAATTAGGCTTCCTAGAATTGGAACACCCCCTATTATTCTTCACTTACTTCTTTGCTCTTCCTCTCTCAATGAATAAACCTGAACTACTGCTTCCTCCACTATTATCACCAACACCAAACTCTTTCATCTGATCTTTCAACTCTTCACTGAGCAAACCTATCTTCACATCATCTAATTTCAATGTATCTCTACCATAGATAAGGCTGTTAGCGAAACCAGTGTATTGCTCTGGGAGCGAACACAACAAAACCATTGCTTTCTGTTCTTCATCATTTTTCAACTCAATGGAATTCATCTTCATCAACAGGTCATCAAACACACTTAGGTGTGTCTTAATTGAAGAACTTTCCATCATCTTATAAATGAAGAATGTCTTCAATAGGATCAGACGGTTGGTTAGGGACTTCTTCATATAGAGGTCCTCCAACTTCTTCCAAATGCCTTTAGTTGTTGTTTCCTGACTGATTTCAGAAATTACATTCTTTTCCATAGCAAGTTGAAGAGTAGTAAAGGCCCATTCTTCCATCTCTTCTAATTCCACTGATGAAATATCAGTAGGCAATGCCTCTGTATCAAATACTACTCGATGAACGCGATTTCTTCTCAAAATTGCTTTCATCATCCACTGCCATTTTCAAAATCTCCTTCACCATTCCACTTCTCTATCGTCAACTGTGATCCTGACGCCACATAGGAGCCTCTAACGTATGGAGCAACTACTGGCACTGACGTACTACTTGTACTATTTTCATCTTCATCAGCCATTCTATCAAACACCTTCTTTGCGAATCTAGCTCTGATACCAGTATAAGGGGTGATCAATCCCTTTCAGCGGAAAAACCTCAATAGGATCTTCCAATGATGTGATAAAACAAACAGTTTGAAATGATTATCAATCACAGATCACGCAATAAAATATAAAAGGCAACAGAGAACACACAATATTTATAGTGGTTCCACTATCGCGAGATAGTGTACATCCACTTTAATGGGGAAGAGATTTTATTAATATTCAAGAGATTATAGAGTTGTACAGTAGAGCAAAGAAATGGAGAAATACATATGATCTCATAAAAATAACATCCTCTATGCCTTTCTTTATATAGAGGAAAAATTACTTAAGGATAAGGAAATTAATTTATGTAAATAAATCAATTCATGGAAGGCTAATATTCCCATTAATTTTATTGTCATATGATTGATTAATTGATAACTTTCTATTTTCTCCATCAATCAATCCCTTATCCAATTTTAATTTCTTTCCATTTATTTTCCATGAAACATGGCAACAAATTGAATGACGAATATCTCCAATGTCTCTATCTCTTTAATATTCCTTTTATTTCTTTGTTGCACAAAACAGGTAACCAAATTACCCTGAATATCTCCAAAATCTAATTAATTTTGGAAATATTGTATCACCAAATTCCAATAATATTGTATTTTGCATTTCCAAAATTAACTACAAAAAATAATAAGAACTGAGGGAATGAAACAATAAAGAGGAGGTGAAGGAACGACGAAGGGATTCTATTACTTTCCAAAACATAAAAAATAAATTAAAGTTAGTTTCTATTTTGTGTATTAGCTTCATTCTCTAAAATGACCGTTTTCATTATATATATGTGTCGTTCATATTAAAATGATAAACCAAACATCACCTAATATTTTAAAACTTTTTTCTTTCTTTTTTCATTCAGTGTAGACCATACCGAAATTTGACCTATAATCCGTTCCAGATGATAATAGTGAAAAATAAGACTCAAACAAATGAATTGAAGGAGAAAATCAAATAAGCAAAGTACGCTGCTACTACGAGCATGATTCAAGCAAAGCAAAAAAATAATAATCAATTGAATCAAAGTAGACAAGAAAACCTAATTTGAATATTAGGATTTCGGATTTTAGGAAGCTTAAAAAGCAAGATCCATTGAGACGAGAGGAGAGACGAGCTTGATGATAAGTTTTCTTCCTTTGATTTATTGGTTCTCTATGTATTACCTGGTGCTGAATAGTTGACAAAAGTAGAAGGAGAATGGGTTTATATGTTTCAAACACAGGTTTATTTTCAATAGGCGGTTGGCTTCCATTTTTTTCTACAAGCGGAAAATAAGATTTTCCTATTTAGCTTGGTTAGGGCTTTTTTACTAAATAAAATTTTGATTATTATTTGTTGGAACAGTCCAAGTTAGTACAATGTATTTAATATTCAGTCAAATAATTTATTATATACATTGAAATGTATGTATGTCCGGTGCGTCTATATAAAACGAAAATTTGAAATTTTCGAAATAGAACATGAAATGTAAAAATATCTAGTGATCGAAACAAAACTGAAAATCGGGATTTTGAACCTTGCATATTATACACATATACATTCATACACATACACACACCAGTACAAAGGCACGTCCGTTGGACATGTGCGTAGATAGCCAGATTTAAAGCTAGTTCAGAGCAGAAATGGGTGGAAAATTATAAGCAAAAATTAGTTCAATTGTCATACAAAACTGAAGCAGTCGTTTTTTGTTGCAGTATGAGTGCCAGGAAGCGTGTGATGTAAAGGAAACACGTACAATAACTGTAGTACACGTATGTTGAAGTAGTAAGGATTAGATGTGTAGACAAATACAAACATACCAACCTTGAAAACAGACTACAAACATATTATGATTAGTACGCAGTTAGGTTGATAACAAACAGGGATTACTCAGTCTGTGTAACGACCCGCAAATCCGTGCTATCTGAGTTGACTAAAACACCACACGTCCAACTCAAATTGCACAGAAATACGACTCATTATTAGAAAGAAGTTAGAGGATGAGAAATAGAAAGAAAGAAATATTAGAATAGAAGAAACAAAGATCACAAACTCACAGCGGAACGAATAAAATATATTGTATAACATAAGCTTCGAAATACAAAATTTGTTTTGTACATATATACATACCATCATCAGAGTACACATAACATTTGATCCAGCGGAAGTAACTCTAAATAACTAACGTGGAAGCCTCCTGCTTCAAGCTCCTCCAAGTGTATCTGTAAAAGCCTGAAACACTTGACTGCCCGTACAAATTTGGGCACCCAAGAGTTTAGGGAAAACAAAACAAAATAAACTCTGGGTCAGTCATGGGACTGGTGTGAGTAAACTCCAACCACTTGTTTAACTTTCAAAACCCTTTTCGTAAGAAAAGATAATAGTAAGACCAGCCCACACATAAACATGGACGGTTTTTTACCTTACTATAACCCAAAACACTTTGATATCAAATCCAGTGATATTATAGTAATGTCTACATCAAGTAAATAACCAAATAGCAGAACGCTTGCATCTCACGCTCCACATACATAGTATAAAATCAAAAACCCCATGGCGCTTATTGGAGATTGGATTTCCAACATGACAAGGTATGGGACCACCTTCCGATGATGTATCTCTAGAGGCAAATACACCTGGGTTCAACAAGAACATCTTGTAACCCGGCCCACACATGACCGACCACTCATTTCGCTTGAGTGTATCGAATGTATATCACCAACGGTTGGACTCAAACCACCGTTCCCGAATGGGCAGAATCGATAGATTTAGAAACAAAAGGAATTTCTCTAGATAGGTGATTATACACCCTAATGGGTGCGACCCACATAGCCATGCTGCCTGCCCGATTTTTGTCCTTTCCCGGTTGTTGAGGCCTGAGGCTACGCATACTTACCATTCATCGATAACACAATCACTTTGAATGCCACATTGTCAGATCCGTTAATCACTAGTTGAGTTTGCACAAATATTCTGGATATTATGCTAAGGGATAAATCCGTTGCAACCATATATATCCATACAGACCAACCCATTTGATCATTGGAAATACTCTGTCAGACATTCGTCCATTTATGTTCGTTCTGGGATTGAACGAAACCGAAGGCACTATTTCTATTACTAGAAAAGCCCTTGCACTTTACTCCGTCTTCAATATATTCAGCATACTTGGTTCGCAACGCTTATGCCGATACGGAGTGGTTCTTCGGATAATAATCCAACCGGTCTCTCCATATTGACAACGATGGTCAAAACTTCGATAGTCTGTGATTTAACTATCGAATAAAAACAAGTGTTCAATCAACATATCAAACAAATCACTGGGCCCTTTTAATTAATATTTCATTAATTAAATCACTTCTCCATTTCCTTATCAATATTTGTTAACCAAATATTTCAATAATCAATCTTGGCCTTTTACGCTATTTTTGATTTCGTTTCCTTGTCGAATTCTATATATATCGATATATAGATTTCTAATTGTCAAATTTCTTTAAAATATTCTAACTCCTTAAATTTCCGGAAAAATTCGCCATAACCTCCCCTGTATCGGGAGCATCGGGAAATTTCAAATAGCATCCCGGTATCTTCCTCAATCAAAAAGAAAAAGGAAAAGCCAAGCGGCTTGCCGATACGGCGCATAAAACCTCATATATGAATTAAACATGTACCTTTATGTCGAGCACATTATTTATATACCTGCATTATCCTTGTCTCATACCTGTCTCCTGTATGTCTATACCTGTCGGATTTATTTCAACTTCACACACTCGTTTTGACTCAATTCGTTAAAGTAATTCTTTAACTAACTTTCTGCCTATCTCACTTGTATATTTGAATATAACACGTTTCGAATATATTTCCACTTACTTATCAATCAATTGAATTCAAATTTCAATTTAAGTTCTATATTCGATTTCGAATATATATTTACAATTCCAAATTTCACTTTTCAAAATTCGACTTTAGTTCAAACTCGATTGACTAATTCTCCTTTGATTTAGTTAATTCTATTCAATAATCAAAAACAGGATTATTGTTTCAAAAATCATCTTCTTTACTTCACTTGAGTTCACATTTATTTTCTAACTCAAGTCTAGATTTTTAAATGGCAATCCGGATTTTTATTTGCTTAAAAATCCCAATATTTATATATAAAATCTATTATGGTTTATAATGGTTTCTGGCGCTGCATTTTTGAAATTTTGATTTTGACATAACTCAAAATCTATACGACGGAATTCAGATTTTTCTCTTTCATTAGAAAACTATTATCACACCGGTCCTGACGTTTCTTGTTTCGAGAAATTTCGACTTCAATTGGGTTCTGTATATTCAATTGAAGTTCGAAACGCCAATTTACGAACTGCAGCGTTGCGGCGAGTTCGTTTTAATTATATTTATATATATAAACCTTTAAACTTCTAAACTTCTTTGAAATGACTTCAACTCCATTCTGATTTTATTTTTAATATATATCAAACATATTTTTCCGACTCAACAAATATTTCTGATCTTCTATTTCATTTATATTTGAAGTCTATATTCAAATTCCAATTCGATTCTAATTCAAATTCTATATTCAAATTCTATTTCAACTATTTGAATTCAAATTCCATTTTTAATTCATTTGAACTTCAAATATTTAATCTCATTTTTACTTTGAACTTCAAGTACCACATTTACTTCCTTTGAATTCAAATACCATGTTTCAAATTCCTCTTATTCAAATTCTTTCTATTTAAACTCCATTTGAGTTTTGTTTGAATTTATATTTAACACCATTTGAATTCTATTTAAATTCTTATATTTAAATCCTCTTTATTAAAACACATTATTTAAAACCCATTTGAATTTTCCTTATTTCAAATCCATTTGAACTCCTTTAAAATCCAAATTCCATTTCAAAATTTATTTGGATTTCCTATTTTGAAATCCTATTCCAATTCTACTTTGAAATCCTATTTTTCAAAGTTTATTTCAAATTCTATTTTGAAATTTCATATTCAAATCTCTATTCAAATTTTCTGTTTGAATTCCATTCAAATCTCTATTCAAATTTCACATTTGAATTCTTCTTTGAAATTCTATATTTCAAATTCAATTCAACTCCTCTTTGAAATTCCATATTTCAAATTCAATTCAATTTTTCTTTGAAATTCTATATTTCATATTTCCTTACGATTCTACCTTGCAATTCTATTTTTGAAATTCTATTTTCAAAGTTCTCTATATTCAAATTTCCTTTTGAATCATATTTTCAAAATACTTGTATTTCTATTTCTGAATTATCAAATGATAATTCTTTTCACTTCATTTATAACTTTGTTATAAAAGAACTATTTATAAACTTCGTTTAAAAAGAAACTACTTGTTTTATTTTTCAAAAACAAGTTTATATTTTATTTTCCATTTAAAATTCAAATTCTATTTAAAAAATAGAATTTTCCCTTTTTAAAATCTCAAATATCCTTTCCCGATATTTTAAATACATTAACACTTAGCCCAGTGATATTTAAAACAATCAAACCATTCAAATTTCAATCATTTGATTTTTTAACACATCATATATGAATATATGTGAAATCAATCAAACAACAAACAGATAATATATTTTTTTGAGGAATCCAGTTGGATTCCTCCAACCTGTTTTCCTGCATCCACAGATGTTAGCACATAAATAATACCCATTCTGCTTCGTGGCAGAATATCGCGGTATAGAAGGTCATCCACTAATCATAGCGTGGGGCGTATAGGGTAATCATCCGCTATGAAACTGCGGGCATCCGCTAATGAGACTGCGGGAATCCAACCAATCAATCAACCCAATATATATATATAATAGCCTAAATAACTAATATATATAAATCAACCATAAAGCATTCACACAAGCAACAGACAATTATTTTTAATGAAATAAAAATAATTCTAAAGGTGAGTGAGATTTACTCACCGGAAAATTTATTTGCACTTGTACTATTTTCAATTTCCTTTGCCGATCTCCAAGGCTTCGTACTCTACACGAACACTTTATTTGATTTTATCCTTGCCTAGGAAAACCTGAATTTCAATAATTTGCAAATGAAATTTCTTGACGGGGTTTTATGTTAATAATATACCAACCTTTAAATTTTATTTACTTTCAAAATTTCCTCATTTTAACAACCTAACAAATTTCAAGTTTAAATTGTTTACTCATCAAATTTACATTTTTATCTAGTGATTTTCTAAAGAAATCTTCCTCACTAGATTTCAAATTTCAACTAACAGTTAAGTGTCACTTTCTTTCCTCTTAACAGTATACTGATTTAATCTTAACCAATATATTAGTTAAGTTCTAACCATTATACTAATTGAATTTACATGAGAAAAAAATAAGTAAATAGATTTTAAATTAATTACCTTTAATTTAATTGAACCCTTCTTCAATCATTTCACCGAACATCTTAGCTTCACTTTCGGAAACTGCTCCTCACAGCCGTAACCCCCCCCCATTCGAACTTCTCTGACTTGCACGCCTCACTATGGCGTTGACCGCGAGGACCTCGTGGTCTCCAATTTGATCGCGAATCCCTCCTCGACCTTGCAGCTTCCATGTAGCGACTTCGAGCGTCACGTTCTGACCCAAAAAGACTACCGTACCCTCATCGCTCCATTTACCCACCACAACCGCATCAACATCTCCTCTGACAATCCCACGATAGCCTCGACAACCCCATTTCCTGCAATCGCAAGTGCCCTCAGCGCTTACTCGAGTTCCAGACTTCGTCGCAGTCTTTGATTTCGACTTCTGGAACTCGCGATTCAACTCTCTTCTTCTTCTTTTTTTTTTTTTTTTTTTTTTTATATATAGGCGGAATCGCCTTTCGTGATTTTCAGAGAAAAAGAACAGAAGGGGAAAATGAAAAGGATCTCACGATGGACCTGGGCTTTATAGGAGAGAAAGGAAACAGAATCGTACTGCCATTAATTTGATGTCTCCTGGATATCGAAGAGAAGAGACCATATTTTTAGCTCAAGAAAAACTATGTCTGCGAAATGAAAGTTTAGGATGGTACTAGTATGAATTTAGGTCGGCCAATATATAGTTTAGGGTGGTTGTAGTACTGTTAATTTATTTTGATTTGAAATTAAATATTACACCAAATATCTTGTGGTCCACCACACTAAATTCTAAACCGCTACTTAACACAACGACCGATGTTACCAGATTTTTACGTTATTCTAAACTTAACTGAGCATATTCTGAAACTTTAATTCGTTTACTTATACAGACTATCAATATCAAATAAACGATTAAAGTCATTGAAAATAACTCGTCTATATTCAACTAGAATTATATTGATCGACTGAATCATTTCGAATCAGTTTTTAACTGCAAATTATTATCGTTTCGTATTACGATACCCAATATATTTGATATTAATTCGCATATCGATTATTCATTCGATAAATTCAATATAAAATTCATTTATATTATGAATTCAATATTTAAAACTATATTAAATATTTAAAATAAATCGACGAAAAATCTGGGTCGTTACATCCTTCCCCCCTTAAAATAATTTCGTCCTCGAAATTGCTAAAGTAGGAAAAAGGGTACAAATCCATTAATTTTCAACCTCTCACTTATGTTGAAACTCAACTCCTCATATTTCTATGACTTTAATTTCAACCAAAATTTTTGGTCTTCCTTCATTTGATTCGAATGATCTATGATCAATCCATTTATATCCAATCTATATTCCACTAAACCAATTCAAATTGATTCTAGTCAATTGATTCACCCTGAACCTTTTAACTTGCTTAAGTTAAATTTTAATTCCAGAATCCAAATCCCAGGGTTTTTATTTCAAATCCTTCTGAAGTCACATAAATATATATACATATATTTATTTCTATTTTAAATTCAAAACATTTGAATTTTTCCAAAACAACTTGTTTTCTTTCAAAACAAATTTCCATCAAAAACTTTCTAAGGTAGCAACCTATCACTTAGAAACTCGGAAATGAACACTGATGATGTTGCAATCATCATCAGAATTATTTCCCAGCCACTGAAGTGAGTTCAGTGCTTTATTATTTCAAAATTCATCTAAAATAATTTTCTTTCAAATCCTTCTAAAACAAATCTATATTATTTTAATATACTTTTGAAAAATATTTTTCAACTTCCCAGGATTTTGAATTCTTAATTCTGGTTTGAATTTAATTCTAATTCATCTCATTTGTATATTTAATTTCTATACAAATTCTGTTTTGGTTATAAATACCCATTTCAATTTTATAATCTCATTTGATTATAATGATATCAATCAACACGTCCATATAACATAATATTTCTAGAAAATTATTCTTTCTATATCAAAATAGAAATTTTGGGTAAAATAATTTCACCCACTTTAAAACAATATCGTGTTCAATCCCCTGTTCAAGTGTTTAGAAATTCCTATCGACTTCGTGGCGTCCCACGATTCGACCAGAATTCATAAACCACTCAACAGACTAGCCAACACAATATAAAACAATTTTTATATCAAATAACAAATACGCTCTCTCGTATCTATACACTCAACTCATTCTAGGGTGTTACTGACCCTATCTCTAATGAGCGCATGCCACACAAGCCTAGGTATTCACTCAACCTAAGCTCTGATACCAACTGTAACGACCCGCAAATCCGTGCTATCTGAGTTGACTAAAACACCACACGTCCAACTCAAATTGCACAGAAATACGACTCATTATTAGAAAGAAGTTAGAGGATGAGAAATAGAAAGAAAGAAATATTAGAATAGAAGAAACAAAGATCACAAACTCACAGCGGAACGAATAAAATATATTGTATAACATAAGCTTCGAAATACAAAATTTGTTTTGTACATATATACATACCATCATCAGAGTACACATAACATTTGATCCAGCGGAAGTAACTCTAAATAACTAACGTGGAAGCCTCCTGCTTCAAGCTCCTCCAAGTGTATCTGTAAAAGCCTGAAACACTTGACTGCCCGTACAAATTTGGGCACCCAAGAGTTTAGGGAAAACAAAACAAAATAAACTCTGGGTCAGTCATGGGACTGGTGTGAGTAAACTCCAACCACTTGTTTAACTTTCAAAACCCTTTTCGTAAGAAAAGATAATAGTAAGACCAGCCCACACATAAACATGGACGGTTTTTTACCTTACTATAACCCAAAACACTTTGATATCAAATCCAGTGATATTATAGTAATGTCTACATCAAGTAAATAACCAAATAGCAGAACGCTTGCATCTCACGCTCCACATACATAGTATAAAATCAAAAACCCCATGGCGCTTATTGGAGATTGGATTTCCAACATGACAAGGTATGGGACCACCTTCCGATGATGTATCTCTAGAGGCAAATACACCTGGGTTCAACAAGAACATCTTGTAACCCGGCCCACACATGACCGACCACTCATTTCGCTTGAGTGTATCGAATGTATATCACCAACGGTTGGACTCAAACCACCGTTCCCGAATGGGCAGAATCGATAGATTTAGAAACAAAAGGAATTTCTCTAGATAGGTGATTATACACCCTAATGGGTGCGACCCACATAGCCATGCTGCCTGCCCGATTTTTGTCCTTTCCCGGTTGTTGAGGCCTGAGGCTACGCATACTTATCATTCATCGATAACACAATCACTTTGAATGCCACATTGTCAGATCCGTTAATCACTAGTTGAGTTTGCACAAATATTCTGGATATTATGCTAAGGGATAAATCCGTTGCAACCATATATATCCATACAGACCAACCCATTTGATCATTGGAAATACTCTGTCAGACATTCGTCCATTTATGTTCGTTCTGGGATTGAACGAAACCGAAGGCACTATTTCTATTACTAGAAAAGCCCTTGCACTTTACTCCGTCTTCAATATATTCAGCATACTTGGTTCGCAACGCTTATGCCGATACGGAGTGGTTCTTCGGATAATAATCCAACCGGTCTCTCCATATTGACAACGATGGTCAAAACTTCGATAGTCTGTGATTTAACTATCGAATAAAAACAAGTGTTCAATCAACATATCAAACAAATCACTGGGCCCTTTTAATTAATATTTCATTAATTAAATCACTTCTCCATTTCCTTATCAATATTTGTTAACCAAATATTTCAATAATCAATCTTGGCCTTTTACGCTATTTTTGATTTCGTTTCCTTGTCGAATTCTATATATATCGATATATAGATTTCTAATTGTCAAATTTCTTTAAAATATTCTAACTCCTTAAATTTCCGGAAAAATTCGCCATAACCTCCCCTGTATCGGGAGCATCGGGAAATTTCAAATAGCATCCCGGTATCTTCCTCAATCAAAAAGAAAAAGGAAAAGCCAAGCGGCTTGCCGATACGGCGCATAAAACCTCATATATGAATTAAACATGTACCTTTATGTCGAGCACATTATTTATATACCTGCATTATCCTTGTCTCATACCTGTCTCCTGTATGTCTATACCTGTCGGATTTATTTCAACTTCACACACTCGTTTTGACTCAATTCGTTAAAGTAATTCTTTAACTAACTTTCTGCCTATCTCACTTGTATATTTGAATATAACACGTTTCGAATATATTTCCACTTACTTATCAATCAATTGAATTCAAATTTCAATTTAAGTTCTATATTCGATTTCGAATATATATTTACAATTCCAAATTTCACTTTTCAAAATTCGACTTTAGTTCAAACTCGATTGACTAATTCTCCTTTGATTTAGTTAATTCTATTCAATAATCAAAAACAGGATTATTGTTTCAAAAATCATCTTCTTTACTTCACTTGAGTTCACATTTATTTTCTAACTCAAGTCTAGATTTTTAAATGGCAATCCGGATTTTTATTTGCTTAAAAATCCCAATATTTATATATAAAATCTATTATGGTTTATAATGGTTTCTGGCGCTGCATTTTTGAAATTTTGATTTTGACATAACTCAAAATCTATACGACGGAATTCAGATTTTTCTCTTTCATTAGAAAACTATTATCACACCGGTCCTGACGTTTCTTGTTTCGAGAAATTTCGACTTCAATTGGGTTCTGTATATTCAATTGAAGTTCGAAACGCCAATTTACGAACTGCAGCGCTGCGGCGAGTTCGTTTTAATTATATTTATATATATAAACCTTTAAACTTCTAAACTTCTTTGAAATGACTTCAACTCCATTCTGATTTTATTTTTAATATATATCAAACATATTTTTCCGACTCAACAAATATTTCTGATCTTCTATTTCATTTATATTTGAAGTCTATATTCAAATTCCAATTCGATTCTAATTCAAATTCTATATTCAAATTCTATTTCAACTATTTGAATTCAAATTCCATTTTTAATTCATTTGAACTTCAAATATTTAATCTCATTTTTACTTTGAACTTCAAGTACCACATTTACTTCCTTTGAATTCAAATACCATGTTTCAAATTCCTCTTATTCAAATTCTTTCTATTTAAACTCCATTTGAGTTTTGTTTGAATTTATATTTAACACCATTTGAATTCTATTTAAATTCTTATATTTAAATCCTCTTTATTAAAACACATTATTTAAAACCCATTTGAATTTTCCTTATTTCAAATCCATTTGAACTCCTTTAAAATCCAAATTCCATTTCAAAATTTATTTGGATTTCCTATTTTGAAATCCTATTCCAATTCTACTTTGAAATCCTATTTTTCAAAGTTTATTTCAAATTCTATTTTGAAATTTCATATTCAAATCTCTATTCAAATTTTCTGTTTGAATTCCATTCAAATCTCTATTCAAATTTCACATTTGAATTCTTCTTTGAAATTCTATATTTCAAATTCAATTCAACTCCTCTTTGAAATTCCATATTTCAAATTCAATTCAATTTTTCTTTGAAATTCTATATTTCATATTTCCTTACGATTCTACCTTGCAATTCTATTTTTGAAATTCTATTTTCAAAGTTCTCTATATTCAAATTTCCTTTTGAATCATATTTTCAAAATACTTGTATTTCTATTTCTGAATTATCAAATGATAATTCTTTTCACTTCATTTATAACTTTGTTATAAAAGAACTATTTATAAACTTCGTTTAAAAAGAAACTACTTGTTTTATTTTTCAAAAACAAGTTTATATTTTATTTTCCATTTAAAATTCAAATTCTATTTAAAAAATAGAATTTTCCCTTTTTAAAATCTCAAATATCCTTTCCCGATATTTTAAATACATTAACACTTAGCCCAGTGATATTTAAAACAATCAAACCATTCAAATTTCAATCATTTGATTTTTTAACACATCATATATGAATATATGTGAAATCAATCAAACAACAAACAGATAATATTTTTTTTTGAGGAATCCAGTTGGATTCCTCCAACCTGTTTTCCTGCATCCACAGATGTTAGCACATAAATAATACCCATTCTGCTTCGTGGCAGAATATCGCGGTATAGAAGGTCATCCACTAATCATAGCGTGGGGCGTATAGGGTAATCATCCGCTATGAAACTGCGGGCATCCGCTAATGAGACTACGGGAATCCAACCAATCAATCAACCCAATATATATATATAATAGCCTAAATAACTAATATATATAAATCAACCATAAAGCATTCACACAAGCAACAGACAATTATTTTTAATGAAATAAAAATAATTCTAAAGGTGAGTGAGATTTACTCACCGGAAAATTTATTTGCACTTGTACTATTTTCAATTTCCTTTGCCGATCTCCAAGGCTTCGTACTCTACACGAACACTTTATTTGATTTTATCCTTGCCTAGGAAAACCTGAATTTCAATAATTTGCAAATGAAATTTCTTGACGGGGTTTTATGTTAATAATATACCAACCTTTAAATTTTATTTACTTTCAAAATTTCCTCATTTTAACAACCTAACAAATTTCAAGTTTAAATTGTTTACTCATCAAATTTACATTTTTATCTAGTGATTTTCTAAAGAAATCTTCCTCACTAGATTTCAAATTTCAACTAACAGTTAAGTGTCACTTTCTTTCCTCTTAACAGTATACTGATTTAATCTTAACCAATATATTAGTTAAGTTCTAACCATTATACTAATTGAATTTACATAAGAAAAAAATAAGTAAATAGATTTTAAATTAATTACCTTTAATTTAATTGAACCCTTCTTCAATCATTTCACCGAACATCTTAGCTTCACTTTCGGAAACTGCTCCTCACAGCCGTAACCCCCCCCATTCGAACTTCTCTGACTTGCACGCCTCACTATGGCGTTGACCGCGAGGACCTCGTGGTCTCCAATTTGATCGCGAATCCCTCCTCGACCTTGCAGCTTCCATGTAGCGACTTCGAGCGTCACGTTCTGACCCAAAAAGACTACCGTACCCTCATCGCTCCATTTACCCACCACAACCGCATCAACATCTCCTCTGACAATCCCACGATAGCCTCGACAACCCCATTTCCTGCAATCGCAAGTGCCCTCAGCGCTTACTCGAGTTCCAGACTTCGTCGCAGTCTTTGATTTCGACTTCTGGAACTCGCGATTCAACTCTCTTCTTCTTCTTTTTTTTTTTTTTTTTTTTATATATATAGGCGGAATCGCCTTTCGTGATTTTCAGAGAAAAAGAACAGAAGGGGAAAATGAAAAGGATCTCACGATGGACCTGGGCTTTATAGGAGAGAAAGGAAACAGAATCGTACTGCCATTAATTTGATGTCTCCTGGATATCGAAGAGAAGAGACCATATTTTTAGCTCAAGAAAAACTATGTCTGCGAAATGAAAGTTTAGGATGGTACTAGTATGAATTTAGGTCGGCCAATATATAGTTTAGGGTGGTTGTAGTACTGTTAATTTATTTTGATTTGAAATTAAATATTACACCAAATATCTTGTGGTCCACCACACTAAATTCTAAACCGCTACTTAACACAACGACCGATGTTACCAGATTTTTACGTTATTCTAAACTTAACTGAGCATATTCTGAAACTTTAATTCGTTTACTTATACAGACTATCAATATCAAATAAACGATTAAAGTCATTGAAAATAACTCGTCTATATTCAACTAGAATTATATTGATCGACTGAATCATTTCGAATCAGTTTTTAACTGCAAATTATTATCGTTTCGTATTACGATACCCAATATATTTGATATTAATTCGCATATCGATTATTCATTCGATAAATTCAATATAAAATTCATTTATATTATGAATTCAATATTTAAAACTATATTAAATATTTAAAATAAATCGACGAAAAATCTGGGTCGTTACAGTCTGTTTATTGATACAGAAATTAAGACGCAAAAAAAAAAGATGATAACATCATTATTGTTTCGTAAGACAAAAGCAAAAGAAAACAAAAGGAAGAAAGGAAATGCATGTAGAATGTGGAAGCAACCTGACTATTTATTTGATTGTATGGCCATGTACTCTCTCTCCATCCTATCATTTTCTTCAAGTTGTGAAAATAAAAATGGGCAGCTAACGTAGGAACACAGTGATGGAAATAAGTGAAGTATGGTAATAAAGCTGGGAACAAACCACTCCAGTGTCAGAGTAATAAGCCTCCCAGAAAGCGTAATCATCGCTATTCGTAAATATTGTAGTAGAAGTAGCTTGCAGATGAAGCAATACATGGTTGTTGGTAGAAGTTTGTGGTTGAACCAAGGAAACAGTATGCTGGTGGACAACAGATACATGAGTGCTGGTGTCATAGGTCATCGACTGTTGCTATTTCGTAAGACGTCTGCTCATACGTTTAATTTTTTCAACTGGAGGTAGTGTTGTGGTGTCGTTAGTTGGTGCAGGAAGTTTGGGCTGCATGATTTAATGCAGAAGTTAGCATTTGAGTATTACAGGAAAAAAGTGAATGAAAGTAAAATAGGGAAAAAAAGAGTGATAGTGGTGTTTGTAGAGAAGACGTACCTTTGTCATTGCCGTTGATGTGGAGATTGAAATGTAGGATGCTTATGGCAGGAAGGAATTAGATGAAAATTAAATGAAGTGAATGTGTGTATTTATAGTAGTAAAAGAAGTGTGTAAATACAATGTAAGTGAAGTGGGCAAACGTATAAGGAGAAGTAGAAGTGGAGAGAAAACAGGAGATAAAGAAGGTTGAGATGATGACTTGGTTTTGTAGGAAAAAAATTGTAGCAAAACCGGGTCAAATATAATGTGGAGGTGGTATGTGCAACAGCAGAGGACAGGTGCTGCATGTAAAATGTCGGCAGTGTGGAAGTAGTAAAATATAGGGAAATGATTAAATAATGATGATGTGTATGAAGGTGGTAAATTAGGGGGAAAATATGTAGAAGGCAAAATGTTTGTGTAAATGATGAAACAAAAGTTGAGTCAGTTAGGAAATAAAATCACACATTGAAGCTTTTGAAAAAATTGAGTATTTATGCAATCCCATGTATAATAGTATAAATAGAAAGCATATAGTTTGTTCTTCAGTAATGGGACATAATTATAGGGAAGAGAATATGGAGGAAAAATCTATGCTAACAGTTTGATAAAAAATCATCAGTAATTGAAAGAACAAAAGCATGATATTTTTTGTAGTACAGAGATCATGTACATAAGCAGTGAATTAAATATTGTGATTGAAATTAAGTAAGTTAATTACTTTTATATTACGGCAGGACATATATTAGTGGAATGCAAATTTTGTCTTTATTTGTAGCACCAGCTCGGACATCATCACTGCAATACCAATAGCGAAGATATGTTAGATGTATGAGTCAATGATGCATAAAGATGTATAAATTTGAAATCGTCAACGTAGTAAAAAAACATACCAACTATATCATAGTCGTAAAAAAACACATACCAACTGAACGTGAAAGCCCTTGTCTAAAAGCCAGATTTTGTGCTTCTATAAATAAATATTAAAGTAGTTAATTATATTGTAACACTCTTTCGATTCACATTCCATGTGGGCATCACATATGTCATAAAATAGTGTTAAATGTGTGTGACCAAGTATCATATAAGCAAGGGTAAATATAGGTTACAGGTATGTCACATATTTGTTGAAAAAAAACAATTTATGTTAATAGTTAGGAAAAAATTCATCAGTAATTGAAAGAACAAAAACATGATATTTTTTATAGTAGAGAGATCACGCACATAAGCAGTGAATTAAATATTTTGATTGAAATTAAGTAAGTTAATTACCTGTATATTACGGCAGGACATATATTAGTGGAATGCAAATTTTGTCTCTGTTTGTAGCACCAAGTCAGCCATCCTCACTGCAATACCAATAGTGAAGATATTTTAGATGTATGAGTCAATGATGCATAAAGACGTATAAATCTGAAATCGCTGACGTAGTAAAAAACAAACCAACTACATCACAATCATAAAAAAACACATACCGACTTAACCTGAAAGCCCTTGTCTGAAAGCCAGATTTAGCGCTCATGTAAATAAATATTACAGTAGTTAATTATGTTGTAACATTCTTTGGATTCACATTCCACGTAGGCATCACATATGTCATAAAACAGTGTTAAAGCTTGCGCTCCTAGTACTTTTTTCCATCAATTTTTGCCTACGCCATTGATGTTTTCACCAAATTAAAACGGTAATTCATATCAATGAAACTGAAAGTAAATATACGGGTTCCCAACCAATTTTGTTTACATCAGGTAGTAAGTCAGCATGCGTTTTAAATTTGTTACGAAAGAACATGCAAGCAACATTAGTTAGCATAAGTATTTGTAACCATATCAGATGGTTAGTTGAAACTATATGTCTGATTAACAACAATAAAATCGTGTATAGTGATGTGCTAAACTATAAATTAAATCAAGATATTGCGATAAGAATGAATGATGTACGCGGAGTTGATCACCTGAATGCTATAAATGAACAGGCAAACAACGTGTAATTCTGTTATAGAAATCCTTGGTAAATGAAACGAGCCGTAAAGTATGCACAACAGTTTATTATTAAAGTCAATAAGTAGGTCTAGAGTCATAAGTTAACATTATACAAATTAAATAAGAAGTACGGATACCTCCATGTGTGAGACAACTGTAGTGTTAGAAGCGACAATGAGGTGCATAAAGACTTAATTTGTTTGTCACATTCGTGTACCTCGTGACGTGAAAGTAGATTGTCGACGAGTCTGGTAGTGTTAAATTTGGTTTACAGCAGGAAGCAGAGAGTTAAGGAGGATAAAAAAGGTAGTACTAAATGCAGAAATCGACATTTGTACCTGTAGTTTTTGAGTTTAGAGTGTTTCCAGCGAGGCGAGCAGTAAATAAACATTTCCTCTCCTTTTCTGGGCTTGAGACCGACATCAAATAAATTAATATTTGATGGCGGAGTTAAAAATGTTTTTTTTATGCTACAAGATAAAAAGTTTAAAAGTTAGGAATAAGGTTGAAAAAATATTACTGTATTTAAGTGGTAAAAAATAAGGATGAACATTGCAGATAGTTGTTAGGTAAATATAAAAGTGGAAATAGATAGATGTCGGTAACAATAATGAGTACTTTGTGTGAATTATAAATGGTAGAATGACAAATTGCCTAACTCATGTTTGAAGTACATGTTAGTAAAACATCCTTGTAAACCACATTTCTTTTATGAGTACCATATTTTCATGTAATGCTTCCGTTTTGGACTAAAATTTTTGTTGTTCTTCGTGCAACACCTCTAGATAAAGCTACATATATCTGACCTTGGGTGAACACATGTTGTTGTAGGTTGTAACACCCCGCATTTTATAACAATTAAATAATTAAATAATGCATATGTGTATATATATGCATTGACATAAATGTATATATGAAGAATAAAATAAATTTTAATGCAAATAAAAATGTAATGCATGCATAAAAAGAAAGAAAGGATTGGTTGCATGTGGTGTAAACATGTTGCATGCACTGATTATGCATTAATAATAAAAGAGAAATAAAAGAAAAAGATTCAAGCAATGAGTTAAATAAAATATTGTAGCAGACCTGAAAAAGAAAAGTAAGAAAAGAACAATAACTACCATTGTTCTAAGCTTTGTTAACAATAGCCTTAGTAGTCCAATTGGTTAGAACATGTGACTTGCATACAAGATGTATAGAGTTCGATCCACGTCGCCGTCATATTTTCATTTTAAGAGAACAGCTGAAATGCCACATGTTCAGAAGAGGAAATATGTATGAACGCACATACAAGGAAGTAAAGAAAGTATATGTATATATATATATATGAGAATATATATGTATATATGTGCAAAAATAATAATATACAAGAGATAAATTCAAGATAAGGTTACAATCAATGAAATATAGAAAGAATCAAATAACGGTGCAACACCGTTTGAATTTTGAAAACGAAAGGAAAGTTGTGCGTATATATATACGCGTAAAATGGTCGTTAGAAGAAATGTGTACATATAAGAAAATTACATGTGTGAATATAACAGTTAAATAAATTTCAGAAAATATAAATATTCGAAAAATAAATTTCTGCGCCAAAACTGCTCGTGGGACCCGGGAGTACCGGGGTCGACACCCCCAGATCCGGGAAGATCCATCAATGTATCTGGATTGTTTTCTTAACAAAGTTCAATGCTGACTCAGCACTGCGTGTACGATAAGATCCTCAACACCTATAAATAGGCTAGCAGAGCTTAAACTAAATCTCACATTCTCCGAGACAACATCTAAGCTTTGTCATTCTTCCTCCTCCTCAAATCTCTTTAGAAAATAAGATAATTAGTTAGGAAAATTCTGAATCAAGATCTGGAGGAAAAGAATGAATATTGATTAGAAGGTGTTCAGAATCATATTCGAAGAGGAGTACTTTTGTAGATCTAGTCTATTCAATTTTCTTCCTCTTTCTTTCCTTTTTCTTTTAGTAAAAAATTATGAATCCATGGTTGTTAAATTCTGAATCCAATTAGCGGAAAATCATGGAATGCTAGATCTGGATCAGATCAAAGATTTGGAAAGCAAATAAGGTGAGTGGATTTAAGTTATATCATTTTTGGTAATGATATATTATCATTTAACATTCCCTATTATTATACGATGTGAATTTTCTAGAATAATTAAAAAAGCTTTGAAATGTTATATTTGACATGTTGAAATATGATATGTTAAGATGTTTATACATATGTTAAAAAGATTAAAGTAGCGAACATGACATGTTGGAATATTAATATGCTAAGATATTAATATGTTGGAAAATTCGTATGTTGAAATATAAACTTGTCAAAATATATGTAGCAATTACTGTTGCTGCAATTCCATGTTAATTTGTGACATTTATGTACTTGGACCTTTAACGGTAGAAATTGAGAACATTACATGTTAGTTTGTTTGATTTGAACAATTACATGATTAAAACGATTACATGTTAGAATAGAATTTATTGTATGTTAGAAAGAACATGTGATATAAAATGGGTTTAATATGATGACATGTAAAATATATACTTGAAAGAAAAGACACACCTAAATTATATAGAAAATTTATAGTAAATAAGAAACTATAACCGCACTTAGACACGAGGTTAGATTACACTTATGGTAGGAGTCTTCCCGGAACCACCCGACATATCCAGCATCCACAAGTGGTAAATCTAATGTAAGGGGTCTAAGTGCATAAATAAAACATTTAGTGGTGCTAAGACACGAGGTTAAGTCAACTTGTGGTAGAAGTCTGCCCGGAACCGCTTGGCAAATCCAGCATCCACAAGTGTATGCTTAATGTGAGAGGTCTAGTGCATAAATATATACATATATATAAATATATGTAAATAGCAGGACTGATAAACGACATTAATTGTAATTAATGGAAATAAATGGAATTGAATGAAAGACAAAACAGTAAAAGGAAATGGAATGAACGGGGAATGATAATAACCTATTATAAATAAATTACATTAATCAGAATGTTATATAATAGGTAAACTTGTCCTAGGGACGAGTGAATATATAACTTAGCTTATAATAAACTAGTGAGAAAATGAAATAACTTGTGTAATGAGAAAAATGGTATTTTTTAAATTAAGTAATCAGCAAATGGGGGAAATTTATGGAATGCAAGAAGTTGTACTTAATTATAAATTAAGTAAATTGAAAACTTGAAAATCTGAAATATGCTGATAAGAATAACATGTTAAGACTTGTCCTAGGGACAATGGAAAATTATAACATAGGTTATAATAAATGGAAAGGAGACTTATTAGTGAACTTTAGTTAAGAGAACTAAGTTAATAAGTAGACAACGGTAAGTTGTAGTGATAGTGTAAGAGAGAATTATGATTAAATAGGAAAGAGTGAGGCAAACTTATGAAATGAAATAAGTTATATTTAATCATAAATAATGACTGACATGTTGAATAGAAAACACATGAACGAAGATATAACTAATTACATATTAAGTAGAACATGTTATTGTAACTTTGAAATCAACAAGAATATAAAGTGATTGTGGATTACAGACCTTGGATCACGATCCAGGGAATAACATGTTGTGCGCTTATTAATGGGCTTAAATGGGTTAAGTTATAAGACCAAAATTAATAAGCAAGAGGAGCTTGGTAGCTTGAATAAGAAGTCAATGTGAACGGGAATAACCATGTTAAATGGAAACCTGATGAGGTAAAACAAGTGCATAAAGGAATGTTTAGACATAGGATCTAATAACATATTAAAATGAGGCGCTTGGACTAGTCCGCATGTTTGAGGGTGAATAACCCAATAGGGTAGATCATTGTGGTGTCATGAGGCACGAGGGGAGCACACGTTCATCTGATTATTCATTCGGCTCCGAAGGACTGGAAGGGGAAGCATGCAGCTTCCTGAGATACTTAAGGTGCTCCTGGTAGTCCTCTGTGTGGTGGCAGATGTTTAGGCTGTGCTCGCAGAGGTTGGGTTTGCATGTTACTACCAGGTGGGTGGGCCTTGACTGCAAAAGTAGTTTTGCTGTTAGAATGTTGTGACGTGGTGACACTAGGGTGACTTAGTGGTCGTCTCAACAGGGAGGCAAAGGTCATGGCTAACAAAGATAGTGGATCACCGGGTACCCGTCATCAGCAGCCGGTGGGATGCGAAAAGACTAGAGCTAAACCCAATAGACCATTCACCTTTCACTATCGAGGTACGATGGTTGAGAGGAGACGCTAACTGGATGTTTAGATTGTTGTTACGGGCAAGTCGGTTAGCTCTTGTAGTCTTTACTAGTTAAGGGAGGGGCCGAGGTGGGGCCATAGCCACCATAAAAAACATACCTGAGGGATATCTGTATTTTGAGGCCCTTAAAGGCGGGCTTGTACAGATATGGAAAAGTTCCCGACCGAGTTCCGTGTTTCTTGTATAGCCCTGCCACAGAACTCGGTGCACATTATGTGCGGCTAAGGCATTAAAACGATTGACGATACGTACTGGTAAAGTCTAGATACATGCATGTCTGCTTTGGGTGGCGTATCGTAGACTTGAGGGCATTACTCTGGTATGGAAGCTGATTTGATCAAAGTTGGTAGTCCGTACGCTTACATATCATAGTAATGACATATATACGCGGAACGTAACATTGTTATGTAGAGATCCGCACATCACTCTGGCGTAGGATGAGGGACTGCGTTCATTTTTGTGGCATTACGGTGGAGACCATGCGAGTGGTGTACCATGTGGTGTACCTCAATTTCGGGCGTAACTACATATATACTGTATTAGATTAATCCACCGGGAAGTAAATGGGTATGACGTGTGTGTAAGCCTTGAGTGCTGTTAACCCAAGTAACCTAATAAATATGAAAATGAGATTAAACAGTATATGTAGGATTATCGAAAGTGTATAGTTTAAATTCAGTCACCAGAACTTGTGTTCTGACCCCCTCCTCATAACATACTCGCATGTTAGATTTGTGGTAGAGATATGATAGCTTTGGATACTGGTTAGGCAGTATTATTACTACGGTAAGGCTGTACTTTGATTATATTATACTTTATCCATTCCGCTGTGAGATATTTTCTGAGCTCCGATATATTTTATATCTCCATCTTTTCTGCATGATACCAGAGCAACCAACACAGGTTTCGATGGATTAGAATTTTGAAAAAAAAATCGGTCTGTCGAAATTCGGGTTGTTACATCTAGTACCAGAGCTTAGGTTTAGGATTCTTGTATAAGGAGTGACTGAACGTATTTGTATTTTTAAAAATATAAGTATTATATATATATATATACCTAGATCCATAGAGAAACCCACTAAATAGAAAGAGTATAATATGATAAGAAATGAGATATTTGTTTTGTACACTAAAGGAATGTATATGGAAATATGAGACCCTTAGGAAATTTGGGTGGGAAGTGTACTATGTATTTTGAAATAGAGAAAGGAGGATCTCATATGTTAGTATTTCGGATTAGTGGGCTTGACAGTAAAACCTTATAAATTGGAAAAAGGTTAAAAAGATAAAAATGAATTAGGAATATATATAGTAGAGAGAATTGACTTTGTGGGAGTGTCTAGGGAAGTCTAGAAAAATTGGAAGCCCTCTTTGAGTCTAACCCCATTGTTAACTTTTAAGAATTTGAAATTGTAAAAGTTTTGGAAAAATGGTTTATGGTGTTTTCAAGTTTTAAATATGTAAAGTATACATATTGAGTTTTAAAGTAAAATGGGGTATATTTTGTGAATAGTGGTTTCTTGCGAAAACTTTGTCTAAAGTAAAATTCTCTCAGAAAAAGGTGCATATTATAGAGCATGTATAGCTCGCTAGTTTTCTTGTTATATTTCATACAAGAAATTTTAATAAAGAAAGTTTTGAAGTCTCTATTTTTTTGACAATCATTTTTGATAAATCGTATAAAAGAGAAAATTTTGTGGGTGGACAAAATAAGTTGTAGAGGTTAAGAATAGAGTAGATGGTTGCACCTTGTAGTAAGAGACTGAACCGATCTTATAGGCAAGAACAAGTCGTAAATCTGATTGAGAAAATAGTTGTCTGTATCTACTCCTGTTTTTGTGATTTGAAAGAAAAAATGATTTACATTTTTTTAAGATGACATGTTTTTATGGTTTGGAAAAAGTAAGCTTTCATGAGGAAAATAAAAATTTGACACTTTTAATTTTTGGAAGGAAATTTAAATGAAAAGGCCAAACCGTGTTTTAAAAGTATGGAGAGGTAAGGATTAGTGCCTAGGGAAGACAGGAAAAATTTCAAAGCTATGAAGAAAATAGTGAGAATTATCTTAGAATAATAGTAAGTTCCCATAGAATACGTAAACATTGAAAAGCCTAGGGTATTGCTTGAAATAATCGTTGGTACACAGCTAGGACTAGTGGTGACTACTATATAGTAAAAGGGCAAGTAAGTATTTAGATCATGTTGCTAATTTTCATGTTAGGGATACAACCAGTTAGTGCATTTCTGTTGGGATCGTTCCGTAATTTTTCCGGTTGGGTAGTTACGGTAACACCTAAATCTGTCATGGATCCCGTGGTTCAAGTTTGTTGTCTGAGGGGGACATAGTCCCAAAATTCTTGACCCTTAGTAGTAGCAGTGTAGAGTGTCTGTTTTCATGTTTTAGTTAAAGGCTTATTTGAAATTAAACTTAGATTAGATGATTTAATAAGCTAAGAGAAGAGTAAAGGCATAACTAAAAAAGAAACAACAAATCAGTAAAGCGACAAATTTGACAAATTATGAGAAAAGATGAATAAGAATAAAAATTTCCAAGATAAGATGAAAAGAAAATCTACAACAATAAAATTTTCTTATGTGGGCCGTGCTTGGATAGGGAAATAGGGAATCTTTATAAATAATTACATAAAATCCAAATACGGTTGGAAAAAGGTACATAAGAGAAAAACGGAAGATGTGAAATTTTCCGTTTTCCACCTTTTTGTAACATAAGAAATCGAATTTAGAAAATTAGTTTTTTCTTGAATTCGAAAAGTAAAGTTGGCTGCTAGGATTTTGGATGCAACAATTGGATGAACCATGCTCTAACTTAGTAAGAGTGGGGGAAATTTTTGGAATATTGCATTCATATAGAACTGCCAGTATATTTAAGATGTGAGCAACATGTTTTTGAAGAATTTTTGAAAAATTTGCATACATATAGGAGGTACCGCTTAAGCATACATGTATTACTATGTTGTATTTCACTTTGCACAAGTGCACAATGTTTGCAAAAATTGGATGCACACATGATGGATGTATGTTATACGAGGGGTTAATTGATTTTTACCCTTATCAAATTTCAGGGACAAAATTTCCTAAGGGTGGGAGAATGTAACACCCTGCATTTTATAACAATTAAATAATGCATATGTGTATATATATATGCATTGACATAAATGTATATATGAAGAATAAAATATATATTAATGCAAATAAAAATGTAATGCATGCATAAAAAGAAAGAAATGATTGGTTGCATGCGGTGTAAGCATGTTGCATGCACTGATTATGCATTAATAATAAAAGAGAAATAAAAGAAAAAGATTCATGCAATGAGTTAAATAAAATATTGTAGCAAACATGAAAAAGAGAAGAAAGAAGAGAACAATAACTACCATTGTACTAAGCCTTTTTAACAATTGCCTTAGTAGCTTAGTTGGTTAGAACATGTGATTTGCATACAAGAGGTACAAATTTCGATCTCCGCCGTCGTCATATTTTTGTTTTAAGGTAACGGCTGAAATGACACATGTTCAGAAGTGGAAATATGTATGAACACACATATAAGGAAGTAAAGAATATATATATATATATATATATATATATATATATATATGTGTGTGTGTGTGTATGTGTGTATATGAGAAGATATATGTATATATATGCAAAAATATATATACAAGAGATAAATTCAAGATAAGGCTACAATCAATGAAATATGGCAAGAATCTAATAATAGTGCAACACCATTTGAGTTTTGAAAACGAAACGAAAGTTTTGCGTATATATATACATGTAAATGGTCGTTAGAAGAAATGTATACGAATAAGAAAATTACATGTGAATATAGCAGTAAAATAAATTCCAGAAAATTCAAATATTCGAAAATCAAATTTCTACGCCAAAACTGCTCGTGGGACCCGGGGGGTACCGGGGTCGATACCCATAGATCCGGGAAGATCCATTGACGTATCTGGATTGTTTTCTTAATGAAGTTCAATGCCGACTCTGCGCTGCGTGTACGATAAGATCCTGAACACCTATAAATAGGCTAGCAGAGCGTAGCCTAAATCTCACATTCTCTGAGATAACGTCTAAACTCTGTTATTCTTCCTCCTCCTCAAATCTCTTCAGAAAATAAGATAATTAGTTTAGGAAAATTCTGAATCAAGATCTGGAGGAAAAAAATGAATATTAATTAGAAGGTGTTCAGAATCATATTCGAAACGGGGTAATTTTCTAGATTTGGTCTATTCAATTTTCTTCCTCTTTCTTCCTTTAGTAAAGAAAGTATGAATCCATGGTTGTTAGGTTCTGAATCCAATTAGGGGAAAACCATGGAATGCTAGATCTAAACCAGATCCAAGATTTGGAAAGCAAATAAGGTGAGTGGATTTAATTTATATCATTTTTTGATAATGATAAATTATTGTTTAACATTCCCCGTTATTATACGATGTGAATTTGCTAGAATAATTAAAACAGCATTGAAATGTTATATATGACATGTTGAAATATGATATGTTGAAATATGATATGTTGAGATGTTTAAACATATGTTAAAAAGATTAAAGTGACGAATATGACATGTTGGAATATTAATATGCTAAGAATATGTTGGAAAATCCATATGTTGAAATATAAACTTGTCAAAGTATGTGTAGCAATTGCTATTGTTTCAATTCCATGTTACTTTGTGACATTTATGTACCTGAACCTTTAACAATAGAAATTGAGAACATTACATGTTATTTTATTTGATTTGAACAATTACATGATTAAAACGATTACATGTTAGAATAGAATTTATTGTATGTTAGAAAGAACATGCGATATAAAATGAGTTTAATATGATGACATGTAAAATATAGTCTTGAAAGAATAGACACGTCTAAATTATATAGAAAATTTACAATAAATAGGAAATTGTAACCGCGCTTAGACATGAGGTTAGATTACACTTGTGGTAGAAGTCTGCCTGGAACCGCCTGGCATATCCAGCATCCACAAGTAGTAAATCTAATGTGAGGGGTCTAAGTGCATAAATAAAACATTTAGTGGTGCTAAGACACGAGGTTAAGTCAACTTGTGGTAGAAGTCTGCCCGGAACTGCCCGGCAAATCTAGCATCCACAAGTGTAGGCTTAATGTGAGAGGTCTAGTGCATAAATATATACATATATATAAATATATGTAAATAGCAGGACTGATAAACGACATTAATTGTAATTAATGGAAATAAATGGAATTGAATGAAAGACACAACAGTAAAAGAAAATGGAATGAACGAGAAATGATAATAACTTATTATAAATAAATTACATTAATGAGAATGTTATATAATAGGTAAACTTGTCCTAAGGATAAGTGGATATTATAACTTAGGTTATAATAAACTAGTGAGAAAATGGAATAACTTGTGTATTGAGAAAAATGGCACTTAATTGTAAATTAAGTAATCAGCAAATGGGGGAAATCTATGGAATGCAAGAAGTTGTACTTAATTATAAATTAGTAAATTGAAAACTTGGAAATCTAAAATACGCTGATAAGAATAACATGTTAAGGCTTGTTCTATGGACAAGAGAAAATTATAACATAGGTTATAATAAATGGAAAGGAGACTTATTAGTGAACCTTAGTTGAAAGAACTAAGTTAATAAGTAAACAACAATAAGTTGTAGTGACAGTGTAAGAAGGAATTATGATTAAATAGGAAAGAGTGAGGCAAACTTACGAAATGAAATAAGTCATATTTAATCATAAATAATGTTTGACATGTTAAATAGAAAACACGTGAATGGAGATATACTTATTACATATTAAGTAGAACATGTTATAGTAACTTTGAAATCAACAAGAATATAAAGGGATTGTGGATTACAGACCTTGGATCACAATATAGAGAATAACATGTTGTGGGCTTATTAATGGGCTCAAATGGGTTAATTTATAAGACCGAAATTAATAAGTAAGAGGAACTTGGTAACTTGAATAAGAAGTGAATGTGAATGGGAATAACCAAGTTAAATGAAAACCTGATGAGGTAAAACAAACGCATAAAGGATTGTTTAGACATGTGATCTAATAACATATTAAAATGAGGCATTTGAACCAGTCCGCACGTTTGAGGGTGAATAACCCAACGGGGTAGATCATCGTGGTGTCATGAGGCACGAGGGGAGCACACATTCATATGATTAACCAGTCGGCTCCGAAGGACTGGAAGGGGAAGCACACGGCTTCCTGAGATACGTAAGGTGCCCCTGGTAGTCCTATATGCGGTGGCAGATGTTTAGGCTGTGCTCGTAGAGGTTCGGTCTGCGTGTTACTACCAAGTGGGTAGACGTTGACTGCAAAAGTAGCTTTGCAGTCAGAATGCTATGACGTAGTGATACTAGGGTGATTCGACGATCGCCTCCACGGAGAGGCAGAGGTCGGGACAAACAAAGATAGTAGATCGTCGGGTACCCGTCATCAGCAGCCGGTGGGATGCGAAAAGACTAGAGCTAAACCCAATAGGCCATTCACCTTTCACTATCGAGGTATGGTGGTTAAGGAGAGACGCCAACTTGATGTTTAGATTGTTGTTATGGACAATTCGCTTAGCTATTGTAGTCTTTACTAGCTGAGGGAGGGGCCGAGGTGGGTCCATAGCCACCATGAAAAACAAACCCGAGGGATATCTGTATTTTGAGGCCCTTAAATGCGGGCCTTTACAGATTTGGAAAAGCTCCCGACCGAGTTCCATGTTTCTTGTGTAGCCCTGCCACGGAACTCGGTGCACATTATGTTGGCATCAAATACGATTGACCATACGTATGTGGGAACGTCAAGATACATGTATGTCTGATCTGGGTGGTGTATCGTAGACTTGAGGGCATTACTCTGTTATTGAATCTGATTCGATCGAAGGTGGCAGTCTGTTCGCTTACGTAGCATAGTAATGACATATATGTGCGGAACGTAACATTGTTATGTAGAGATCCGTACGTCACTCCGGCGTAGGATGAGAAATTGCGTTCATTTTTATGGCATTACGATGGAGATCGTGCGAGTGGGGTACCATGGGGTGTACTTCAATATTGGGATAACTACATATATACTGTATTGTGTTAATCCACTGGGAAGTAAATGAGTACGACGTGTGTGTAAGCCTTGACTGCTGTTAACCCAAGTAACCTAATAAATAATAAAATGTGATTGAATGGTATATGTGGGATTATCCAAAGTGTATAGTTTAAATCCAGTCATCAGAACTTGTATTCTCGCAGGTTAGATTTGTGGCTGAGATATGATAGCTTTGGATACTGGTTAGGCAATATTACTACTACGGTAAGACTATACTTTGATTATATTATACTTTATCCGTTCCGCTGTGAGATATCTTCTGAGCTCTGATATATTTTATATCTCTGTCTTTTCCGCAGGATACCAAAGCAACCAACACGGGTTTCGATAAATTAGAATTTTGAAGAAAAAATGATCTATCGGAATTCGGGTTGTTACATAGGTAGATACCAACAATTGGAATGGTTTGTCCTTGAGATTTAATGATCGTAATAGTAAAAGCCAATTTAATAGGAAATTGTTTTCTAATAAGCGTGAAAGGCATGCTAACATTTTCCGAAAGCTTGAATGGTATTCTGGAAATAAAAACTCTTGTACCACGGAAATGACCACCTACAATTTCTGCATCAATAAGATTTCAATGGAAAACACAGTATATTAACCTTGTTCCATTACATAATCCTATTTTAGGATCAATACTGCGAAGAAGCATTATTGGAGAACCAACTTTAAGAGTAAGTTTATGTGGTGGTAGTCCGAATTTAGGAATTCATGCGGATACAAATTATGTGTGTCATCTTCAACGGAATCAAATGAATAGTAAGAATATTCCGGACCGGGAAACATGTTAACAACAATATTATTGATATCATCGTATACTGTTTCAATAATTCCTGGAGGCCAAAATGGCTCAACTCAAAATAGAAGCAACATCATATATTGTTTCAGTAATTGCTGAGAAAACATGGTCAATTAATGAATAAATAGGGTTTGTATTGTTCGAGGAGATAATAATATCATCAGGGAGTCTGATCATGTCATCATGCACATATGGTTCATCTTTATTTTCAATACATAAAACAAAGCTAGGATATGAAGGATCATGTATAACACACATATTTTGTGTTAAGTGAAAAACCGTTACGTTTGACCATATGTATGATTGTATAATGCATGCATCAACAGTCTGAGCTCTAGTACCATTTTGGACAACGGGCAAAACTTGTCGAAAGTCACCACCAAAAATTACGATTTTACCACCAAATGGTTTGTCTGTATTACATATATCTCTAAATGTTTTATCTACGGCCTCAAAAGCATGACGATGAGTCATTGTTGCTTCATTCCACAGAATGACTGTTGTTTCACGAATTAGTTTTGCAATATCACATTGTTTTGGAATGTAACAGGTGGAAGAAGAATCAAGTGTTATTGGTATTTTAAATCTAAAATGACACTACACCAAAAATGTCAATTAGGCAGTGTTTTGGGCCGTATCTAATGTGATTAGGCAGTGCTATAAACCGTATAAAATTTTGGCGTGTTGGTCAATTTGATACGGCCATTAGCCGTATCAAATCCATGCATTTAATACTGGCCGTAGGCCGTATCTAATTCATAAATTAGATACGGCTGTAGGCCGTATCAAATGCATGGATTTGATACGGCTAATGGCCATATCAAATTAAAAAAAAAAAAAAAAAAAGTTACATAAAGCATAACTTCAATTAATATGCAAAGCATAACTCCAGTTAATACACACCGTATAACACAATTTATACGAAGCATGATGTTAACAGTTCCTGCGATACAAAAAAATACATTCTCTATAAAGTCTTAGCACTGGAAAATATCGTTTTCGTAAAACCCTTTCTTAACAATAATCTAATAATAAATCGTCTATTTTAAACAATCTGCAGACAGGTTGCCTTCACGAGATTAGAAGAATAACGTGATTCCTGGATTAAAATTACCGTAGCATATCTCTAGAGACCACATCATATCATAATACCTGGTTTCTCTTTATGCCTTGTTCAATCATATCGTTTAGCTCTCTTTTTGCATCCGGATGCTCACTGTTTAATTGCCTGTGCAAAGCCTGAAGCTTTTCTTCACTGCACTTCTTCACAATACCCTGAATATGTGCTTCTTCGTTGTTTTTCTTACCCAACGGCATACAAGTCAACACTTGTGACCAAGATGACCAGTATTCTACACAACAGTGAGTTGGATCTAGTGCTTCAATATCCTGCATTATATAAAATCAAGATTGTAAAAATCATTAGGCAAATGCTGCACGCTAAGCATGAACTATGGATTGATCATCAAGGAAGAATTAACCAAATCTAGGTGTTTCTTATATTCATATACTCTGAATACAATTTTAGTATTTTGCTCGGTATTAGCTGATCCACAATGAAATACCATGGATTTGGAAGTAATCATGAAAGACAAAATCGGTTGAAACAAACAATTTGATGTTTATAAAAGGCATTAAGTCTAAATTGATGCATACATGATGCCTATAAACTTATTTATATGCCTAGATAATAGGGTAAGTTTCATCTAGATGGACTAAAGGAGGCCGAGGTAAAATTTTAAACGGTAAGGCTGGACTAACGTCTAAGCAGGAGCCTACGACTTTTACAACACTGGATAAATAGATTTTACGTAGATGTTCAATTTATTTTACAAATAATTCTTTAGTAAAATGATGAAGAGCGATCATCAAGACTGGTTTTTTAAAAAGAAAAAGGGCAAACTGAGGTTTACCCGAACAATTGATGGTAAAGTGAGACAAAACATTTCAAGGCCACTGACTGATCCAATAGGTTGCGGTGCAGGGAGATTGCCTTTTTTCAGCTACTGTTGTTTCTTAATTCCACTGTTTAGTCTCTCCCTAATTAAATACCAGCATGCCGTAGCAGTATTATGAACACAAATTTCACTTGCGAAACTCTCTATACTGACCTGTAAAGAAAAATAGAACATTCAACAAATGCTGATTAATGATGGTACACAAATATCATAATCCGATTACCTCAAATAGACGTCCAGGCGGTCCTGCATCCAATATTTGAGATACATAATAACACATTTGTGTTGGTTCTAGTACATTAAAATAACTAACTCGACTTTTGAATCCTGCAAAATAAAGCATATTTGAAGTATGCATGCAGTCGCGACTCTTGAGCATCGTATCAAATACGAACAAGAGATCAAAAATAAACAACCTTTAGGAAATATTGCTTGACTTGAAGACCACAATCTTTCTGGTAAAGCAATACCAAAGTCTAGAACCTCGACATCAAAGTGAATCTTCTCCTTTGTTGTCATAGGACTCAGTGGTAAAGCATTTCTGTTAGCAACTAGCAAAGAAGATGGAGTTTGTGGAATCAATTGATTTTCACATTTCATTTTCATACCTTCTCCGATATTCACATTGAGCTCTAACTGTTTCTTTAGCGGCCTTAAGCAATAATTTGTCATGAGAAAGAGTATTTCTGCGTTGTTGCTGACTATAAATCTCTACAGCATTTTGCCCATGAGGTAACCAGTCTATGGGAGCTACATTGACAGCTTCAGCACAGTTGAATCCACAATTGAAACCTGAATGATAAGCTCGAGGAAATGTCAATACAAGTTCTCCTGCACTCTGCAAGCATCTATATACGCACACACCTTCTTTTTTAACGAGGAGGGAGAAAATTGTGTAACCTACAAAATGTGTAGGTAAATTCAGAACAAACAAAATATTTGCACGCTTGTACATATTAAATAATTCAGCAAATTTTCTATATTCTAAGTACAAAGACTGAATATTCAGATTATATATTGATGCGTCTCTTTATGTATTACCCCATTTTCATGCAGCTAATCTAGATTATACATTGATGTGTCTCTGTATATGCACTTTTATACATATTACCCTATTTTCTCTGCAACTAAACCTAATCATTGATAGATCTAATCATGTGATTGAGATTTGAGGCAAGATGGGAGATAAAATAGTGGGGATGTAGACAACCATAAATATGTGTGCTTAGAAGGAGTGGCTATTAAGATACAATTAACACAGTGGGCGACACAAAACATCCATCAGATCTCAAACTCAAAAGGAAAGAAGGTGAAGGAAGGGGGAAGAAGGAAAAGGGGAAGGGGGATCACGGTAACCTCTCAAAAGGCCGAGATGTATTGCAGCATCCTTTGTGCGTGTGATTGTGTCTATGTGTGCATATGTGCGCATATTGCACGCATATAAAATGAACGGAAAGTATCATCATGTTACATAAAGAAACAATAAGATAAAATACTAGAAATAAATAAATACAAATTTGTGGAGCAAGTCAGGTTGTTCTTCCAATAAATCTGGGAGATGTTTCTTCAAAGTCTTTTCAAATTTCAAGGCATTATCTCCTGGAACTGCAAACCACATTTTTGGAGCACCCAAATGTAAATAATTCATTGAATAAAGGTGGTGGTCTTCAACATGCTGGTATGAACACAAATTATAGTTACAACACAAACAATAAACTAAAACTAAAAAGAGTGTAGTAGGTAGAAGTATGTAGACTCTTACCCAACAAAAGGATGAAAAACACATTCCAACATACAACCAAGGTATTGTAATACCAGAAATATCCTCTCTTTCAAATGCAAGCATAGAACCCGATACCCTTGGTAAGTTATTCAAATTCCATCCAGATTTCAAATATTGATCTTCCAAATTACCAAGTGATTAAGTTTTAGGAAACCCACTATGAAATATCCTAGTTTCCAAATCTGAACCATATAAAACCTATAGACATGCTCAGCAGACGTTCAGATAATAAAATGCTAGTCCAGAAAGAAAGTATGCAAGGAAAAAAGAAATAAACAATGAATTTAGGCCTTATGATCTTTTTTGTATTTAGTTTGGATCTAAAGCATTAAGTTCAATACTATAAAAAGCACCTCGACTCAGTCATTCTATTTATAATAAATACTCATAAATTTATGCAACAAAAACACACTGTTATTATTAGCTTGGAATGTTACTGCAAAAATGAAGAATGAATTCTTTGCAAAAGCAAAGATACTTCCATAAAAAATATACTATTAAAAATCAACTGTTTATATAGAAATATGAATGCAAAAGCAAGTTGTTATCACCATGTTTCCAAGTGAAAGCTGTCGCCTTTAAAGATGACAGTAGGTATGAAACTGTAGTGCAAATTTCCATTTCATTTTTTTTACATGGAACTGTGATTGCATTTATGTTTGCTGTCTAACCATAATTCTTTAAGTTATACATGTTGCACTCCCCTTAAACTTACAGTAATTAATAAGTGTATAAAATTTATTAATATAATATAAAGTCGAAATGCACCAATCATCTTGGTTGCCAGTAAAATAAATAGAAAAGGTACTTCTGTAGTGAAAAACCTTTAAATCGTTATACTTTCTAACTTCATATGATATTCACATGCGAAAGAGATTTACTATAGTACGAACCATCTGTTCTCATGTTTATACAATATGCATTCGAATTGAAATTTGTTACAAAATATGTAAATATGGTTTAGTTAATTAAAATGGAATATAATTCATTCGGCGGCAGCTGTGGTGCCCAAAGCAGAAAACGGGGTGCACTTAGCGCACCTTAGATCTATAAGCAAAGCATAAACCCTTCTTCTTCCTCTGTTTTCTTCGTACATCCGACAACCAAACAAAATGAGTAGCAGTAAAGCCAAGAAAAGCGTGGAGGAGAATGTTGAGGGACCTGCTAATAAGAAACTAGCCGCTAAGACCACTGATCATGATTCGGGCGCGAAACCGTCGTCTGCGAGGTCTTTTCCACTCACATTTTCACTTTAGACCATGTTATCCTTATATTCTTTCTTTATAATCCACAATAAAAAGGAGAAAAAAACATACAAATCCAAACAATGGTCTATTAAACTGAGAGAATACATGCCTATAATTAGTTCTTTAATTTTTAGGTCTAAGTAATCCACAATCTGCCGCAACGAAATATCAGCATATCCTTTGATGGATAAATGTTAATAGTTGAATATAAGTAGATTCCTTGACGGATAAAGTATAAAAGTTAGTACGTTAAACATAGGTATATGATTGCTCGTTTAGTAATTATTTGTACACCAGTTGCTTGATTCCAAATAATAATAATGTGATTTGCTAAAATAATTTAATATTCCTTTCAATTTATATTTTCTTACATATTTGAAAAAGATTTTTCTTCATTGAAAGACATGTTTTTAGATATGGTGATTCAATATTTTATTAGTCCACATTTTTTATGTGTGCATACAAGTAAAAGGCCATTTACAACTTTGCATTCACACAACATGAAAATGGTCCATCCATGGACTTTCTTCTCCAATATTTATTAGGTATTTCAAAACTGGATAAAAATTTGTGAATGATAAGCATGAAATGAAGCATGCGACGAATATAGTTTTATCAAAGTAGGAAGACATTACTTATTTTCTTAAGAAATAATGTCAAAAGTATTTCCAGTGGAAACCACTATAAATATATTTTAATGGTTTTTTTATTCAACAAATATTGAAGATTTTGTGGATGCTAAATGTAAAAATACTCATCCAAATATTGCTTTATAGAAAGCTTTAATAAATCTTTTCTTTGAATTGTTGTAGCTGTCAAAGAACAGAAAGGTTTCGGTGCGTAATTGGAAAGGAAGTGTCAGAGTTGACATTAGAGAGTACTTTGAGAAAGATGGAAGCAACTTCTAGGCAAAAAAGGTTTTGTTTCAATCTTTTACTTGTACTAATATGGTATGGTAAATAGTCATATGCCGTAGTGTAAAACCACAAAACGGTGCTTGCTTACTCAATGACTCTAATAGATGTTCAGTTCCTTCTATTTGGATAGTTTACTTGCATGAAAATATGATAGATATCTCAATTTTCAGTAATGTTCTAATCGATACATCTGTAATATCTTATAGCAATTTATGAAATGCAACTTAGCGGGTGAACCTGTTTCTAGCATTTACATATTGTTTTATGATGTTAAATTACTAATGAGTGCATCTATATATGGGCACAGACATCCAATATTTCCTTTGTTACTGCATTGACATCTAGTAATGTGAATCATATTTTCTTTCTTTCTACGTTTTTAGTCATTTGTTTGCATATTTACTAAATTTCTTCTGATAAATCTTGTTATCTTACATAGTGCTTATTTTCTTGGTAGGTATCTTACTCACCATGGATCAGGTATACTCTCATAAGCCATAACTTGCTTCATTTATTATTTAAATTCGACTGCGTAAAAATTAATTTAACTATCAGTTTTTCCAAATAAAGCATAACTTGCTTCATTTAATGCTTTGTTTGGAAAAGCTGATAGTTAACACTACAAGAAATTTGACGTTTACCTACCAATATTTTACCTACTAATAAATATGGGTAGGTAAAGAGAACCTTTATCTACCAATATTTAATGGTAAAATTTATTGGTAGGTTAATACTGTCAATGTTATAAAATTGTCAAAGGTTGATTATCTACTACTAATTATAGGTAGGTAAAATGTATTCTCTACACATATACAAAAGGGGAAGTTTTTTTGCGATTAGCCCCTACATTTTTCTCATATCATTTTAACCTTTCGTTAAAAATAATGTTGAGTTATGTGATGATGTGTCAAAAAATATATTCTATCAATTTTTATGATTTGAAGATTTCATTTACATATCCTAGCAATGTTTTCTGTAAAATCATTTCTTTATTAATTATTAATAATTATTTTGAAATATGAAATAATTAACAGATGATGAATTGATAAAAAATAATTAAATTGTAAATAATTAATATTAAATAATCATTCTTTAATAACTTATCATACATTGTTATTTTTTTTCTAATAATTGACTATAAAAGTTTTAACTTTAAATTTTTCTAAAATGTTTCGCGATTTCACACTAATATGTCATCATTTAAAACGAATAAAACATATTTTTTTTTTCTAGTTTATTGCAGAGACGTAATCCATACCATCCCCTTCGGCTATAAATTTAACAACTTATTTTAAATCAAATTTAACGGTACAAATCTCAAAACACGTGATCTCTTTTGTGGCCTCAGTCCACGTAGTCTCTTTTGATTGGTCACAGTATAAACCACAAAAACTGCCACTTTATATAAATAAATAACAATAATCTTGATGACAACTATTTATCTTTGTCAATAGTTGTAATACCTTTGGTGTCGTACTTTTTTGTCATCAACGTAAATTGTTGATAATGCCCCTAGATATTATCAAATTTTAGTAATAAAAAAGTAGGATCTACTGAATATTTCACTTGCTATTTCAAATGCCCCTCAATAGATATAAGTAGATCATAATATAACTTGAAACTAGGACCTAACACATAAGCTTGTTTAAAAATTCAATAAATCATAATATCACTTGAAACTAGGACCTAACACATAAGCTTGTTTAAAAATTCAATTTTTGTTATTGATTATTAGAAATCAAAGTGTCTCTATACATAATTATATATGTAAATAAAATTCAAATCGGTAAAAAAAAAAGATGGTGCAATTTAGTTGACTACGCATGATTTTAACAATAAAACATGATTATATATTTATATAAATTGTTTTTTCTTGAATATATTAATCATATGTAATATATATTAATCATATGTAATATATATTAATAATACGCTCTACATATATTATTAAATCTCCTTAAAAATAGGATCTAATATATATATATATATATATATATATATATATATATAATCTTCCTAAAATTAAGATATTATAAATAAGCTTCACTTACAAATTCAAATCTGCCATCTACATCTATTTTTAAATCTTAATATTTCTTCAAAATGAGATCTAATATCCTTAGTATTGCTTAAATATAGGATTTAAGAATTAATTTTTCTTTACAAATTCAAAACATCCCTAAATGCCACTAACTTTATAATATGATCTAAGAATTAAACTTTCTTTACAAATTCAAAACATTCATATAAAAATATTATCAAATGTTATTATTTAAAGTAGATTTAACAAACAAGCTTTATTTGTAAATTCATTTTAACATGATTTTAACATTGTTGATAAGCTTAAAAAGTTAGGATCTAACAAATAATCTTTAAATAGAAATTTATTTTTTATTAATCGATAATAGAAATGAAGATTCACATTTCAAAATTATAAAATATTGCAACATTAAAATAAATAAATTTCATATGATTTCAACATCAAAGTATACTGTAAATCACTTTATTTTGACTTGGTTAGACATAAGATTTGTAAATAAATAATTCACGTGCGCATGCTATACATTTGTTATAATTGCTATGTTTTTGTTCTTAATCAAATTAGTCTAAAGTAAAAACATCCTTTCCTTGTTTCACACAAAATTTTCTCATTCCACATATCTATGAAACTCTTGTATCTTCCTCTTACCGCATACCATTTCATATGTCATCATTCCATATATTCCTCTTACGCAGAATTTATTATATGAAGTCAATTATATATTCCCAAAATTAGTGGTCCTTTTATCCCTTTCCTCTTACCGTCGGCTCCTTCTAAAATATACCTCTCCGCTTTCTCTTAAACACTGAAATCCGTGTACCTCCCTAACCATAGAACCTACGTGCCTCTTTACCACTGAAATCCACCATCAACGACTGTAGATTTACTAGCGGATTTCGCGAAGTCAACCTTCATCATGCTGTGGCGAGCTTGCTATGGCTTGATTGTCGATAGGTTGGTAAAATTTATTTCTTTTTCTTTTTACCTTTTTTCCAATGAATTCAGTTGACCTTGTTGTTTGTTTGATAATAAAAGAGTTTATAATTAGAGCACGAACAATCTTTATTCTCATTATCCCTTCTTCAAATTTATTCCTTTTTGCTAAATTTATTTTTGTTCAGCATCTGATCAAACCCCATTCTCAAATTCTTGAGCAATGAAAGTATCTAACATGTCAAGTTTTTGGCATGTTTTGGAAGTGCAGCTCTTTACAGCTCCAAATTATACAATTTGCTATCGTTGAAGATAACCGAAGCAACACTTTGAGTTTTTGGATATATGTTTTAAGGTGCAGATTGTGCTTTTGTTTGGACTAGCTGTTTTTGTTTGAGCAGTAGTCGATTTGGGGTAAACAATAGCTAGATGTCTTTGTTTAGACTTGTTGAACTTGTGAAGTGTGTGCACTTGGACTCGTTTACACTTTTATATTACCTCAAGTTACTACCATATTTATGTTAACGTACTTTTGAATGATATCTCAGGACTCAGGTCTTTTATAGTTGTAACTTTATAGTATGCCGAAAAAGTTTGCAAATATTTGTAATTTCTGATGTATATAGTATAGGAAATGAACATACCTTTAATTGTTACAACTAAAACTAAGCAATAAGTTCGCTACCTACTTCAAATAAAGGCGAAGAGGTCACAAGATATTACACTCAACAAAATGAAAAGGGAGGGAAGAAGTACTTGATCTTAAGACATTACAGCACTAGCCCTGTTCAGCACAAATGGAGTTACATGTTTTGATAATATTAACAGTGCATGTGGTATCTTCAACAACAAACTTATGCAAATGGTTGATAGTTTAACGAGTTAGATGGAGCTCATTCTTCCTGCATCAATGCTTACGGCATATTTCAAGACATTCTCAAGAACCCGCTGGAAATGGTAATATTCATGCTTCTACTGATATAGTGATATGTAATGAAATTAAAGCTTTGCAATATGCATGCACGATCGGTTTAGCTTGGGTATAAGTTAAATCCATAGTCCTTTATTTTCGTATTCAAAATTAATATATATATATATATATATATATAAGTATATAACTGTAAGTTCATTATTTAAGCAAATGGTTATTTTTACAAATAAAAGATGTTTGATGTTCGGTATAAAAAAAAGACATTACAGCATGGAAGAGGCGAAGGAAATCTCTAAATAAAATATTGATCCTTCATGCTTGTGAGATATCACTTAACTAACATATCTTTCAACCACAAAAAAAGGACTAAAGCAAGAAAACACATACAACAAAACAGTCCACATTGGCAATTACATGTATTTATAAGCTGGTAGAGTTTTTATTAAAAAGATCTTTTGCTCTTGCTTCTTAGATGATTGCTCATTTTGATGAATAACCACAAAATAAACAGTCAATATAGCTTAGATTCTATCTTCTTCTCCTATATATTTTTGTTGAGTTTCATTATGCTATCACGGTTTCAATACTTATCACAGTGTCAATATTGTGCCAACATTTTTTGTACTCTAATTTTATTGAGTTACTGATAGAAGTATAATAGTAGCTGCAAAGACCTCATTTTTGTACAAATTATCCATTCATCCATAATGCTATTGTTGAATTCAACAGTGTAACAATTTATTTGTAATTTTGTACTTATGCATACTCATCACAATAGGCAAAAACAAAGTATTTTCTTTACTCATTGGATACCAAGATCCCCCTGCTGGTATTTCGAGGTGTATTGTTTTAGATTTAATTTTCTTACTTTATGTTTCAACTATATTTGAATCTTTGCAGTTCGCATTAGCAACCCGAGCCTTCGGCAGAAAATAGATGCATTTATGCATTAATTAGGAACATGGATAAAAGAATTAAATTGTGTATGGTTAGATAATTGCAACTTGAGCCTTTGGCATTGCCTTCTTGCAATAGTCGAAATTTATATATAAACAAATTAATATGTGTATAATTGGTAGATAATGCATTCTGATAAGATATCATGTTATCATCAACATTTCTTCCCCTAACCTTGGGCTCTGTTACTGAGCTTTGTAATTGAGGTCATGATAAGTTTTAGGAGTACTAGTAATGAATTGAGTTTTAGGAGTGTCGATTATAAATTTGAATGAGAATACTGATTTTAATAGGAATCTTTTACACTTGTGCATGTACATCCATAATTTTTTATTAAATAAAAATAAATATTTCTAGCTATCAGATGCATGTACATGCGATCTACAGTAGTTTTGAGAATGATTTTGCTACACAAATTTTGATAATGATTTTTCAACATGTTTTGGCTTTATTTTGATTTTATGGAGATACAAGTTTTTATTTGTGAGTCAAATTCCGAAATATATGAAGAATTAAGCTAGTAGCATGTACATGGGGGTTTTAAAAACAAATGTCTAACACATAATTTATGTTATTTACGCTTTGAAGGTTGCTTCTAGAGAGCCATTCAAGAGTGAAAATTACATGGTGGTTACCAACTTGTTTATGGTGCAGCTGAAAGTGGCTTTGATCCTGATCAGTTGCGCTACAAAAAAGAGAAGACATGGAGTCAAATTGCAATAGTTTAGAGGGAAATAGCAAGTTTATATTTTTAATAAATCTTGATTTTGTTTTTTTGTTCTTTGTAGGATCTTTCTACTACCAGCAGCTCCTTTTGTGGTTTGAGTTGTTGAATGTTTGCATTTAGCTCTGAATGGACTCCTTCTGTAGTAGATGATTGGATGCTAGCTGGAGCTAGATTACGAATCAAAAGTCTAGTGATTGAGCATATATTAAATGTTACAAATGATGAATGTAAACACACAATTGTGATCAATGTGAATGTAAGAATGTAGAGTGTTGTGAATGAATGTATAACTTCATAGTGTGTTGCATAATATCTTTGGCAAAGCTAGTGTGTTGCATAGTTGAAGCTATGTAAATGTACTATTTATATTTGAATAGAGTATTTGTTCAATCAAAAGTATGTGCGATTTATTTTAATCAGCAATTTTTTAATTCATTTATTCTGCGTAATTGCAATAGGGCTAAACAAACATGCTTAGTAATAACGTTATGTGGTGCAATAATGTTACGCTATATGACAAATCAGATAATGCCACGTGGACTAATTAAACAATGCCATATGGCCTAAATACGATATTATATTTACTAATCAAATGATGATTTGTGGACAAATTGTTGTTTGACACATGAACCAATGACTTGATGCCAAGTGTCTGCATTAATGTATGCCACGTGTATGCTACTATGGCAACCATGTCAGCAGCCATGTAGGATGACACATCATGCAATGACTCATCATTTGATTCATAACATAGTGGGGTCCACGAATTTTTTTACCTACCAATATTAACAAGTGTAGGTAAAGCTCTTTCTCCACTAAGCTTTACCTACCGGTATCTACCAATTCAACATTGGTAGGTAAAACATATTACCTGCTATTATGTTAGTTTTACCTACGCTTATAGTTGGTAGGTAAAGGCCCCATTTTCTTGTAGTGTAAATTATTTTTTATGCAGTCGAATTTAAATAATAAATGAAGCAAGTTATGGCTTATGAGAGTATATCTGATCCATGGTGAGTAAGATAACTACTAAGAAACTAAGCGCCATGGTAAGATAACAAGATTTATCAGAAGAAATTTAGTAAATATGCAAACAAATGACTAACAACGTAGAAAGAAAGAAAATATGGTTCACATTACTAGATGTCAATGTAGTAACAAAGGAAGTATTGGATGTTTGTGCCTATATATAGATGCACTCGTTAGTAATTTAACATCATAAAACAATATGTAAATGCTAGAAACAGGTTCACCCACTAAGTTGCACTTCATAAATTGCTATAAGATATCACAAATGCATCGATTAGAATACTATTGAAAATTGAGATATCATTTCATATCTACCATATTTTCATGCAAGTAAACAATTCAAATAGAAGGAAGTGAACATCTATTGGCGGTCATTGAGTAAACAAGCACCGTTTTGTGGTTTTACGCTACGGCATATGACTATTTATCATACCATATTAGTACAAGTAAAAGATTGAAAGAAAACCTTTTTGCCTGGAAGCTGCTTCCCATCTTTCTCAAAGTACTCTCTAATGTCAACCGTGACACTTTCTTTCTAATTACGAACTGAAACCTTTCTGTTATTTGACAGCTACAACAATTCAAAGAAAAGATTTACTAAAGCTTTCTGTGAAGCAATATTTAAATGGTTATTTTTACATTTAGCATCCACAAAATCTTCAATACTTGCTGGATAAAAAAACCATTAGAATATACTTATAGTGGTTTCCACTGAAAACACTTTTGACATTACTGCTTAAGAAAAGAAGTAATGTCTTCCTACTTTGATAAAACTATATTCGTCGCATTCTTCATTTCATGCTTATCATTCACAAATTTTTATTCTTTTTTGAAATACCTAATAAATATAGGAGAAGAAATCCCATGGATAGACCATTTTCATGTTGTGCGGATGCAGAGTTGTAAATAACCTTTTACTTGTATGCACACATCACACATAAAAAACGTGGACTAACAAAATATTGAATCACCATATCTAAAAACATGTTTTTCAAAGAAGAAAAATCTTCTTCAAATATGTAAGAAAATATAAATTGAAAAGAATATTAAATTATTTTAGCAAATCACTTTCTTTTTTTTTTTTTTTTTTTTTTGTGGAATCAAGAAACTAGTATACAAATAATTACTAAACTAGCAATCATATACCTATGTTTAACGTACTATCAAGGGATCTACTTATATTCAACGTATTAACATTTATCCATCAAAGGATATGCTGATATTTCGCTGCGGCAGATTGTAGATTACTTAGACCTAAAAATTAAAGAACTAATTATAGGCATGTATTCTCTCATTTTAATAGACCACTGTTTGGATTTGGATGTTTTTTTCTCCTTCTTTTACTGTGCCAAATGCAAAAATTAAGCCCTACTAAGAAAGAAACTTTAGGCCGTATGTTCTTGCTTAGTCTGTTGCAGCTTTAATTAGTCAGTGTGTAATAAGTGTGATATCGATATGTTTGAAATGGTTGTTAAGTGGCTACATTACTTAATGCAATAAATATTGGTTATTGCTCGTGTGGTATATTTATAGCCTATGTAAAGGCATTGCTTTAACTTTGTCAATAGTTTGTGTTTTATGTTTTTCCTTTTCAAGTATTGCAATTTTTTTCGGGTATCTGTAATTTTTAACATCTTAGATCTAAGCTCATCGGAGGTTTTTGATCTCGCGTGTTATTTTCCGATTGCAGTAAACCCAAATCTCCTCTCCTTTTAGTAAGACCTTTTTGGTGTTACCCAGTCTTCGTGTATCCACTCCTCACTGTTTTTCAACCCCCCTTCCCCATTAGGTCCTATCTTGCTAATTCTCATTCAGCTCCAGAAGGCATCATGCTTGATTTGAACTGAGAGCTATTTTCATAATCTAATATGCGTCCAACACAAATGAATATGAAAGGGGCACAAACAAGTGCTTTTTCGTCAGTTTGCAACTTTTTGAACCATATGCATCCAAAGATGAACGTACAGTCCAAAAGGATATTATTATGTCATAATCAACTGAATTTGTTGAGAACCAGAAATTGATGGTAAAATCTCAGATCAACTTGTCAGTTGCATCGAAAAGAAATTTGAAATCAAAATGGAGTGTGGCCACCGTAAAGGGGTTGCTGTTCACCAGACCTTGTTAGTGCTACAGGAGATGGTGAGTAGGATCAACAATGGACGTGATTCTGTTATTAAAAGTGTTACAGCAGATGTTGAAACAAATATAGGGGTAATGTAGGCATTAGCAAACTTTTCAGGATGTATGCAACATGGAGATACATTTTCAATGTTCAAAGGAGATGAACCCACGAGTCACGGAGGAGCTGACGGTTATTAATGAAAGCAAGGAGGTTCTCAGTGATTTAACCAATGAGGTCGTGATTGATCAGAATTCGAGTGACACAGAAAAGGCGAATGTGAAATGACTGGAATGGTCAATCGTTGCAGGCATTCCATATCATATTGGTCTCGGTGCTTCAGATTATGTTATCACGCATATTCCAAAATTGAAGCAGTTGGAGTTGTTTTGGCACAAGAGGCCAATAAAGAACTACAGTACGCATGGAAGAAGTAAATAGAGGAAATGGAGAAAAAGACAGCGACCTAAGAGGCAAAGACTAAACTAAGTACATTTGTAGCAAGACAAGCTGCAGCCTGCAAAATGTTGGAGACTAAAGCAGAAGTCCACAATTGATGGTCATGCAAGGAGCCACAACTTTAACTTGTTGATGAACAGATGACAGATATAGAGGTACCAACGGATGATCAATGGACAGGGATTCATCGAGTCTTTCGGATGAAACCACAAGAGTTTATTGTATTACAAGTGACGAACCAGTCAACGTGAAGCAGGTAAGCATTTCCAATCAAGTAAAATTCAAAATCATGACCGAAATTGTTTATTAAAAGCATGAGATAACAAGGGACAACAGTTCATTAAAAAGTCCTGTTATTTTATAAATTGAATATTAAACAAACTTCCAATTCAAGGAAGATGTTAAAATCATATTATGTGTTATGTCAAAACATACGTCCTATTATTATGCTAGAAGTGGTTGTTAAGTGGGTTTAACATATGTCTTATTAGTCATTGTTTCTGCTTAAAGTAAGTTTGTAGCCCCGTATAAACGCACTGATTTAACATTGTAGTTAATATCTTTTGTTCCAAGTATCACGAATTCACAATATGCTGCTATCTATAATATTTTCCACCATGGGTTGCATAGGCATAAGACGGCCTTACTATGCTTTGGTGGGAGTGCATATACTATCACAAGCATGACTTAGGCAAAGCCTAGGTGAAGCCAATGATGGCATCCTCATAGACATAAATTTTATTAAAATGCTCGTTAAGCTCTTTGATACGCAAAAGATTATTCCAACCACATGACAAATCACAAGGTTCAGCGTCTATATCAGAATACTGCCCCAAATCAAAGGGAAACGAGTCATGTGTACCATACACCTAGCTATTGCGTAACACACTTGGCTGGTGTTTTTCAAGCCTAATGAATATGTTTGGCGATGCATTTTACTTAAGTATACCATCTGGCAACAATCCATCGGTCTTCAATGATAGTTTAGGACATTTTTCATAGTTTACAACTCAAAAGGGTGCAACATAGGATGATGGATAAAAGACATTCCACATACCCCCAAATTCAACCTACCTTAAACTCAGACAGTTCTACAATTGCTCAAAAAGTGGCCCATATTTTACGGTTCTGCTAATTTAGCAGATTACCCCTCAAGTAAACTCTAAAAGAACGATGCCCTCATGCTAATAGATTTAGTAGTTATTTCATAGTAATGGTAAGTCAGAAACATCCACATGACCCGAACAGCGTAACTCACTTTGTAGTACGTTTACCAGCAACCCTAATGTGTGCACAAATACCGACAGCTTAAGCTATTAAAGATAAATAATCAAGGTAAAAATCAGGGGATTATACAGAAAGAATATAGGGATAACAAGGTCTAAAGCGAAAATGTGAGTGGAAAAGACCTCGTAGACGACGGTTTCGCTGCCGGAATCAAGATCAGTGGTCTTAGCAGGTCGCTCAACGTCCTCCTCCACGCTCCTCTTGCCTTTACTGTTCCTCATTTTCTTTTGTTTGTCGGATGTACGAGGAAAACAGAGAAAGAAGAAGGATCTAAACGACAAGTTTCAGGAAAGTAATGAGCAGGAGTTGGTGAAAAATGAAAATGGCCTGGTTTGAACAGAATTTGTAGCATCGCACTCGGCGTGTAATTCACATGACGTACCGCAGATTTTATTCCCGTTCTTGCCCTCCTTTATAACACGGGATTGTCTTTCACGTTGCAAATTGATTTTGATAAAACATTCACGTGAATTTGTATGAATCTTATATTTGTTAAATAACCTATGATGATTTTGAATGTATCTGACGGTCGGCTTTGAAACTCTAAAACAGATCGGAGATCCTAGGCACACTAGAACATCAAAGATTCTGTACTGTCCGAACATGTTCAGATATGTTATATGAGGTTAGAGGTCTTTGACAGTCATCTTTATGGCCTTACTCCAAAGCAATCTCTAAACTAGATATAGTTATAAATAGAAATCTTGCAAACTTTAACTTTTAGTTTTAACATCGAAATGGAAAGATTGAAGAAGTGCACCATAGCTATTATTTTTTACATGTTTCATTATAATAGTAATAAATAAATAATGATAAGGTTAGGAATACTAACATATTTAATCTTTTTCTTTTTTGGGACAGACTGGCTATAAAAATTTTACTTTTTAATCGAGAAGGAAAAAATGGCAAAGTCGGATTGTTAATAAAACCACCATTCAATCTATTATTAAGTAGGTAGTTGTGCGTAATTAATCCCTGCAAATGACATAATAAAATATTATCTTTTATACATTAGCAATTTTGAAGCTTTTCAATTGTTCAAAATACACTTTGGTTTTGACATTGAAATTCTCCATGCTCTTACAACGGGATATTTTAACCGCATGAAGTGGTTATTATTTGTCTACGCATGCAAGCATTATTTCACATTAAATTGGATTTGCTCATTGTTTTATTACCAAATTTACAATAAACCTGCATTACATACTCGTTTGTTTGAAAATATTTATAAAGACCCAAAATTCAACTTTTTTGGCACACAAATCACAAGCATTATTTCACATTAAATTGGAATTTCGCTCGATCTGAATCGATCGCAAAACCGACCAAGACCATTCGAAACCCCTGATTGTTTTGAGAACACAACAAATCGGAACGCAAACAGAAGAACATTTCATTGTATATTACAACAATTCCATCGGAATACAAGAATATTACAGAGTATGAATAAATATTACACAGAAAATATCAGAGATTTAAATTACATACATAGCAGCGGAAAATAATACAAAACACAACTGAAAGAGATATACGGATACAGAGCTTTCCGGATATCGTTCCAGTTGTAAATCAGGATCCTGTGAATATAAATCTGCTAAACCAAAACTACTAGCTGCCCGTGCGGAAAATAAGGGCACCTAGAGTTTAGGTTAAAACAATAAACTTCAGGTCAGTCATGTGACTTGTGTGAGAACTAAAACAGTTATTTATCTTTATTTTAAAGTTAGGTAAATCAAGGGACCACGCCGTATAACACGGAACGGGTTTCCTCCGAAGAATACCAGTGCATAAAACAACAGCGCAATGCTAAATAAAGAACAATGAAGCTATTATAAGACACAGGTCCCATCACACAATGCAACACAAGCCGGAGAATAGGGTTTTACCTTATAATAGCCAAAGAATGCTTGATACGCTAAATTTCATCTTTTATTATTACTATAAGTGTATAGTGTCAAAACAATTTCAATCATAAGTATCAATCATAGACGGCATAAGTGCCCTATACCACTATGTCGCCATACTAGGCTCTACAATCAAAACTGCAAAGTCACGTATTGGAATTGGATTTCCATCTGTGAACCAAGGCAAGGAATCGTCCTTTCCGCTTCGAGATTGTCTAGCCCGAGTCTCAGGAACAGCCGCAACTACCCCATGGATCGTCAGGGCCGTCCACCCGATGTGGATTATAATGCCTGAACACTGCGTTTCCCCACCCTATGGGGCGTAAATGAGCCAAATGACTCCATCGGACCTGGATCGTCCGATCTAACCGAGGCGCCTCGCTATCCATCATCCACATAAGTAAAATGTCCAGGCGTGTAAAACCCAAAACACCACTCCTAGTTTGAAGGAAACGCATGCCCTCTCTGATGTCCTCTCCAGTTTCTAGTTCAAACCGGGGTGTGAGGCTCGCGAATTAACGCTACACAAAGCTATGCCACAAAGGCCGTGCTTTGATCATCAACCGCAAGACTCTGCTTTTCAACAGAAGCCTTGATCATTTGCATCTTGGCATGCCACACAGGCATACCACTCCATGCAACCAATATCCATCAATCACACAGAATGATATCCAATGTCAGACACACATTCCATTTATAAGTCCATTCTGGGTCAGAATGAAACCGGAGGCACCTTGTACCTAGCATATACATCGATCTCCAAGTACGTCTGGACGATCACCAACTGATCCCCTCCTCTTTGGTGTACAGCCTAATCAAGATCATCGGTAATTATCCAAACGATATGAAGACCTCCGGTCTTCGACCACCGTCTTCATCCTCGACACATTGTCGAATCAGTTATTCAGAATGGGATAAACCCGGTCTTTCTGAATAACTCGCGTATATAATCAACAAGTGTTACACAAACACATACGCCTCATTCCAATTCAGAATATTCCTTTATTCAAATATTCTTATACTTTGAGAAAGGTTCCCATTAATTTTATCACAGATAAATTCTTTAAATTTATTCTTTAATCTTCTTTTGAATATCAATTCAAACCAAATTATGGTTTACCCAAACTAGTCGGGAGTAGCGAACCTTACCGAAGTAATCACTTGCTAAATTTCCCAACCCCAACCTATTCATCCCATGAAGTAAAACTGGTCATACTTCATATCTAACACCACGGTGTTATCGGTAAATTCAATTACCATTTCACGTTCAAATCTAATTAAAGATTTAACTATCGCATGTAGCAAAACTGGTGATACTCCATTCTTGATCATTTCAATCTAATTAAAGATTTATTAAAACTCCACTTAGTTTTAATCTGTAACACCCCGTATTTCTGTTAACACTAAAGTTGTTAATACAAAAATAAATGTGTAAAGGGGAGATGTATCTAATGTGCATACAAAAATAATAATAAATGTGTAAAGGGGAGAATGCGTACGTATTTATATGGATTGACAAATAATAGTAAATGTACATTAAGAAAGAAATGGTGAACATAATTGGCTTCTCTTTACAACGAACGGCTCTGGTTAACCATAGCTTCATCGATGGCTCAAATTAACTTGCAACTCTATAAAAAGACCCTAGGTCTCAAACTAAAAATTCACAAAAAAAAAGAATAAGAATTGGAGCCACCATGCTGTCTGCTGAGAACTAGAGGGAGCCTCCACTTGAAAGAGACGAAAAACATAGCGAATACAAACTAAAAGATTAAAAAGCAACAACAAATTAGAATCAAAGCAACGTCTTCCCAAAGGAAAGCTTTGCAAATTCAGAATTTCAGAACTCAGAAAACAAGACCGTCTACGATTGTAAGTTTTGCTACATTTTTAGAATGCGAATTAATATGAATATCATGTGTTGCGATGAAATGAAAATAGTACGATACTCGTTATGTTATTAATATACGTTTGTGATTTGATTATATTATCATGTTGAATTGAGAATTATTAAATATGATGTTTATTATGTTTTATAACATTAATCTATGCCAGTGACTTGATTCTATTATCATGTTAAATTTGGGATTATTGGATTAGATTATTTGTATAAGCATGGACATGGATTGTAACATCTTATGAGAATTGTGTAGTTTATTATGCAAGTTTATGTAGTGAAGTTATGCGACCAATTGTCAAATCTATATGTTCATGTTTATGCAAAACTTATGCCATGTTCACACTTATCATATGTTGGGATTAATTTGCAAGTATGTTTAAATCTATGTTACTAATTAACACATGTGTATGTTGATTAGCCTATGTTGCTAACTCACATATACGTATGTGGATTTGCCTATGTTGCAAATTAACATATGTATATGGATTAGTTCATATTGCTAATTCTCATGTATGTTGTTAATATGGCCTGTGTTAAAAACACATATATGTTGAGTTAGCCTATAAGTGCAAGTTCATACCTATGACATTATAATGTTTATGTTAGTCTTTTTGCAAGTTTGTACCTATGACATTATAATGTTCATGTTAGTTATTTTGCAAGTTCACCCCTAAAATGTTCATGTTAGTTATTTTGCAAGTACACCCTATTATGTTCATATTGATTATGCCATCAATACCAAAGTTATACCCTTGTCATGTTTATGCTAATTTATGCCAATTTGCGTATATTAAATTAGGCTAAGTTTTTAGCCTAATACTTTACACCAAAAATCATGCGAACGTAAATTAGGCTGAGATGGTTAGCCTAATATTGGACGGGGTAACGTTGGGTTAAAATGATAATTTTAGGAAAACTTGCCATAAATTGGTCATTAATCACATAATTGATTTATGGCATAAAAAGGCATTAATTACCTTAATTAATGAGATTAATTGGAAATGAATGTGACAGTAATTTGAATATTTTCTAATTTACATATTGGTCATTAATCACATAAGTGATTTATGGCATAAAAAGGCATTAATTACCTTAATTAATGAGATTAATTGGAAATGAATGTGACAGTAATTTGAATTTGAATAATTTACATAATTAAAATGTAAATTAGAAAATACGAACGCGCTTAACCCGAGGTTGGATTGAGTTGTGACGTAAACCTGCCCGGACCCGCCCGGCTGTCCAGTTGTCACAACAATAGCTATCCAATGTGAGAGGTTAAGGCATGGGGCCCAATAAAGACCCAAGGTTAAACTGAGTTGTGGCGTAAGACTGCCCGGACCCAACCGGCATACAGGCAGCCACAACAATATCTGTTTAATCTGAGAGGTTGGTGCTCTAATAAGACAATTAGAGCTGAGTTAGGACAGATAGGGTTAAGTCAATTTAATAAATACTTAACCAAATTCAACATGTTAAACAATTTGGATGGGTGGGGTTTAGGTTCATTCAGACACTTAACCACTTAACATGTTTGACTAGAAAACCTTGTAACGGGGACCCATTTCAGCAGTAACCCAATTAGGTATCATGGTACCCTGAACTAGGCAGGGTGGGGCACGATTACTAGGCTGATTGTAAGCGGTCAAAAGCGACGGCGGTTGGTGCACAATGTGGGTTCTAACAGAGTGCGGGCGTGCACACACTCTGGAGCAGACAAGTCAGGGCACTGGAGCATCAGTAGTATACCCTATGCATGCTAGAATTGTGTCAGGGCCGCCACCATGGGACTTGATACACCCCATGGTGGGACCAGCATAGGTATCTGCCATATAAGGCCGTAGGACACATGTGAATATACGAGTTGGAGTCGATCTTTTAAAGAAAGAGAAAGGGATCACTTCACCCCAATCACGGGGTGCCTGTTGGTATAAGAATTGGTAGGTGCAGAGATAGAGATTTAAAATAGGGTGCGAAGGGATGTTCGTTTTAGGACACCTTATCTAGTTCTAGGTTAGTCTATTATCCTGATATCGACCTGTTCTCACTTTATACAAGTCATGATCTTTTTATTATTAACATTCTAGGAATATAGCTAGACTTACCAGACTTATGTCTGACCCATTTTCCTTTCGTCTTCTTTTCTTCCGTACCCCCCCAGGTCCACAGGGAGGAAACACCGCAGCTTAGTCAGTTTTTCATCCAGCTTGAAGAGAGAGAATGTATTGCTTGGATTTCTTTCATTTGGACCATGGCTTTGGATATCATTTATGGGGATTATGCAGCTTTATTTACGTTTCATGCTTCTTTAACTTTTAAAATCAAGACAGTATTATGGTTGTAATAATTGAAAGTTTGTTTTGAGACAATGTTGGAAATGTTCTGTATGAACACGTGTTTATGATAATAAAAGTCTGTTGGTTTTTCCGCTGCTTATTTATATGTGTTTATATCTGTCTTGTGTTTTATCTGTGTCTTTTACTTATAAACCTCCACCAAAATTAAGGCATTCCCTTTGTGAGTGACCTTAACGGAGGTGGGGTGTTTCACTTGGTATCAGAGCATAGGTTTACTAGACCAGATAAAAAGTTTTTGAAACTATATTCAAATTAAAATTTTAAGAAGCATTTTTCAAGAAAAAAATTTGTTTTATAGTTTTAGAAAGGCATAATCCCCCAAAGCCATGTGAATTATCTATCCTTCGTTTTGAATCTTTCCTTTTTTGTTTCAGCATGTCGGGAGAATTTAACCTTCCAGAAGGTGTAACTGTACCTGGTTGGTTTAGAAGGTACTTGGAAGCTAGGGCCAATGAGGCGAGCCCAGCGAATCTTTCTCCCCCAGCTGCAGCAATTCCTCCTCCTCCTCCCCCAGTTGTTGAAATTCCCCCTCCTCCTCCGAGAGGAAATGCTTTTTCCAAGACTTGTAGAGATTTTAAAGCTATGGGTGGGAAAGACTTTCATGGAACCGAGTCCTTCGTAGCAGCCAAGAACTGGCTGAAAGAGACCGAAGATCTTTTCGTTATCTTCAAGGTAGAAGACAGGCAGAAGGTAAGACTGGCAGTGTGGTTGCTCAAAGGAGAGGCTTCCTACTGGTGGGAAGTCACCAATGCAGAAAGACCAGTAGAAACGTGGGAAGATTTCAGATTTAGATTTGAGCTGAAGTTCCTTTCAGAAGCTTAGAGAAGTCTTCAAATGGAGAGGTTCCTATCCCTTAAGAAAGGAAGTATGACCGTCAAAGAGTACGTCAACCAGTTTGATCAGCTGGCTAGGTTCGGACTGGACCTAGTCAACACCCAACACAAGAAGGCTCTCCGCTTTGTCAAGGGACTGAATGAGCCGCTTCATAGCCTGGCCATGACCCATATACCTATGGGAGCTACATATGAAAGGCTGGTACAGATGGCGTTACTACATGAGGAGGATAAAGGCAAAAAGGAGATAAAGGCGGAAGGGTCTTAGGGAAAGAAAGAAGCTTTACAGCCTAAGAAAATAGACTTTAAGAAGGGTGGGAAAAACAACAAAGCTCGCGAAACAAGAAAGTGTAATTTCTGTGGTGTGGTTGGACATGTAGTGAAAGACTGCAGGAAGAAGAAGGCAAAGATGAATGGTGGTTGCTTTCATTGTGGAGAAACAGGACACATAGCTAAGGACTGCCCTAAGAGGCGAGGGCAGGTGCAGAAAGCTGCATCCACTTTGGGTGGACAAGTTCATGCACTGGAGGCACCTCCTCTGCAACAGCGAGGTAGAAATACTTCTGTAGAAAGTGTAGTTTATCTTTATGATCACCCAGTTCACACTTTATTTGATTCTGGTGCATCACACTCCTTTATTTCATCTACTTTAGTAGAATCTCTGCACCTAGAAACTAGTATGGTAGAGGATCTCTTGGTTGTCTCCAATCCAATTGGAGGCCCAGCTTATTTGTCAATGATCTGTATGAATTTGAAAATCTCTATTCTAAGTGTAGAATTTAGATGTAGTACCTTTTTTTTGGGCTTCTTGGGGTATGGATTGATTTTGGGCATGGACTGGCTATCCAGTAATGGTGCCATCCTTGATTGTGAGAAAAGAGTGGTTAGGCTCTTAACCTAACTCAGTAACACTCTGGAAATTACTTGTAATCCCTCGAATGTGGTTATGCTTAGTTATCTTGAATCGCTTGACGCTTCTGTTGAGAATTTGCAGTCAGTTAAGGTGGTCCGAGAATATTTGGATGTCTTTGATGAGGTGAACGGCTTACCTCCGAAACGATAAATAGACTTCCGCATCTATCTTGTTGACAATGCAAAGCCCGTTACTTTGCCTTTAGGCACATGGCTCCTAGGGAAAGGAAAGAGCTCAATAAGCAGATTAAAGAACTTTTAGAAAAGGGGTTCATTAGGCGGAGCATTTCAGAATGGGGCGCTCTAGTGGTGTTCGCTACAAAGGCGGATGGTTCACTCTGTCTATGTGTTGACTATAGGGAGCTAAACAAGCTGACTAAAAAGAATAGGCACCCTCTCCCGAGAATTGACGATTTGTTTGACCAGCTTGTAGGAGCATCGGTTTTCTCCCAACTTGATTTGGCGACCGGATTTCATCAGCTAAGGGTAGCTGATGATAGCATCGATAAGACAGCTTTCAGAACCCTAGACGGATTCTTTGAGTGGCTTGTCATGCCTTTTGTCTTGACAAACGCACCCGCTTACTTCGTGGACCTAATGAGTAGGGTGTTCAGAGATTTCCTCAATAAATTCGTGGTGGTCTTCGTAGACGATATTTTGATCTTCTCAAAAAATGAGGAAGAGCATGCTCAGCACCTAAAGGAAATCATGGAGACTCTTAGAACACATCAGTTAAAAGCTAAATTCTCCAAGTGCCACTTTTGGAGAGAAGAAGTGAGATTTCTTGGGCATATAGTGTCCAAAGAGGGGTTAGCTGTAGACCCCGCAAAAGTAGTAGCGGTGCAAGATTGGAAGGCACCAAGGAATGCAACCGAGGTCCGAAGCTTCCTCGGGCTTGCAGGCTTTTATCAGAAGTTCATTAGAGATTTTGCAAAAATCTCAGCTCCTCTTATAAGTTTAACAAAGAAGAATCTAGTTTTCTCTTGGGATTTGGATTGCGAGTTTGCTTTCCAACGTTTAAAATGGGCTCTTACAACAGCCCCAGTTCTGACCTTGCCGGATGGAAGCAAAATGTTTACAGTATACACGGATGCATGCGGGACAGGACTAGGCGCTGTTCTAATGCAAGAAGGAAGGGTAGTAGCTTATGGTGGAAGACAGTTGAAAGTTCATGAAAGGAACTACCCAACCCACGACCTTGAGTTGGCCGCCATCATCTTTGCGCTTAAGTCTTGGCACCACTATCTCCTAGGTGAGAAATTTGAACTACATACTGACCGCAAATCTTTGATGTATCTCTTCTCGCAGAAGGACCTTAACTTAAGGCAACAAAGGTGGATGGAGTTTCTTGCCTCGTATGATTTCGAGATTTCCTACACTCCTGGCAAAGGCAACGTAGTCACAGATGCCTTGAGTAGAAAGAAGCTAACGTTGTGCCCACTATTTGTTGAAAGGCGAAGCCTAGAGTTTATAGCCAGTTTTGACTTTAGGCCCTCCTCTGATTTTGTACCCGGTCTGTTAGCATCGCTAGAAGTGCGACCCACTCTCTTAGACTCAATAGGGACCGCACAACGAGAAGACCCTCAACTTATAGAAGTGGTTGATAAGCTCGTTAGGGGTGAGACTTCTAGTCACCTCGATAGATACACCATCGACGACAAAGGGGGGTTAAGACGGGATGGAAGACTATGCGTCCCACAGGAAAAGGAGTTGGTGAAGAAAGTTCTTGAGGAGACACATCATTCCAAGATGACAATACATCCAGGCGGGGACAAACATGTACAAGGACTTAAAGAGAGTTTTCTTTTGGAGTGGCATGAAGAAGGACGTGGCAGATTTTGTTTCTAAGTGCATGATTTGCCAACAAGTCAAGGCGGAGCAGAAGAAGCCTGGCGGTCTGCTCCATCCTCTAGAGGTCCCGCAGTGGAAGTGGGATAGCATTTCAATGGACTTCATTAATGGGCTGCCTAGGTCTAGAAGAGGCAACACTAGCATTTGGGTAATAGTGGATATGCTTACTAAAGGCACCCACTTTTTACCTGTTAAGAGTAGAAGGACTGCCTCGTCTCTAGCATCTCTTTATCTTAAGGGGATAGTTCGACTCCATGGAATACCTTCCATCATTGTTAGCAACAGAGATCCTATCTTCACAAGCGAGTTTTGGCGGAGTCTGCAAGAAGCTGTAGGCACACAGTTATGTTTGAGCACGGCCTATCACCCCCAAACCGATGGTCAGACGGAAAGGGTGAACAGGATTTTGGAAGACCTTTTGAGACTTTGCGTCCTTGACTTTGGAGGGACTTGGGAGGACCATCTTCCTTTGGTGGAATTTGCCTACAACAACAGCTACCAAGCCACCATCGGGATGGCGCCCTTCGAAGCTTTATATGGAAGACCGTCCCGATCGCCCACTTGTTGGTGGGAGTCTATTGACAAGCTCATACTTGGACCAGATATGATCCGAGATACTTCAGAGAAAGTAGACTTAATATGGAGAAAAATGAAGACAGCCCAAGATAGACAAAAATCCTATGCAGACAAGAGAAGGACCGACCTTGAATTTGAGGTTGGGGACAGGGTTTTCCTTAAGGTATCTCCTTTAAGGAACGTCGTTCGCTTTGGATCCACAGGGAAGCTAGCACCAAGATTTGTAGGGCCGTTTCCTATCATCGAGAAGATTGGGAAGATGGCCTACAGGTTAAGTTACCCGAGAGACTGGCCGGAGTTCACAACGTCTTTCATGTTTCTCACCTCCGGAAGTATCTACATGAGTCAGCGGAAGTGGTAGAGCCAAACATTCTAGAAGAAGCTGAAGTAGAACGTGAAGCAATTGTGAGGAAAGTTCCAACTCGCATCTTAGGAACTGAAGTGAAAAAGCTATGCAACCGCGAAGTCAAACTCGTCAAAGTTCAGTGGAGCGACGCCGAGGAAGACACGACTTGGGAAACTGAGGATAGAATACGTGCAGCCTACCCTTTTCTTTTTGAGGGTACATTTTTGATCTCTCTTTTTCCTTAAAGTCATTTTAGTATCTATCTTTTTAGGTATATCTCCCCGACCTTACCCTTTTATCCTTAGGTGGAAACCCCTTTGGATGTAAACATGTAATTGAAACATGTTATGGATGATAGTTGCAAGTGGTTGCAAATGTTTGCTAGTGGTTGCTCGTGGATGCATATACACACACAATCTAGGGTTTTAGATCGGCTCAGTCACTTTATATTGCATATGCATATATGTGTTTATGTTTGTATATGGCTGAAGCTTAATATGTTGTCATATGGATGTCGCATTTATTTGAATGACTGCGCACTCATGTAGAATTATGAATAGGAAAAAGTTTGCATACATAATGGATTCATGACACTTACATAATTTGCATTAAGGAGGTCAACTGAATCAGTAGACCGCCTGATTTTTGCATTAGATAATGACATGTACACATACGATGCATATGATCATGAAGCATTAGAAGGCTTTTAAGGACAATGGACGCTCGTGTTTGATGATTGAGTAGATGGACATTTGGATGGTAGGATATATGTTCTCCTAGACTTGGAGATTTCGGGGACGAAATCCTTTAAGGAGGGGAGAATGTAACACCCTGTATTTCTGTTAACACTAAAGTTGCTAATACAAAAATAAATGTGTAAAGGGGAGATGTATCTAATGTGCATACAAAAATAATAATAAATGTGTAAAGGGGAGATGTATCTAATGCGTATGTATTTATATGGATTGACAAATAATAGTAAATGTACATTAAGAAAGAAATGGTGAACATAATTGGCTTCTCTTTACAACAGACGGCTCTGGTTAACTCTAGCTTCATCGACGGCTCAAATTAACTTGCAACTCTATTAAAAGACCCTAGGTCTCAAACTTAAAATTCACAAAAAAAATGAATAAGAATTGGAGCCACCATGCTATCTGCTGAGAACTAGAGGGAGCCTACACTTGAAAGAGACGAACAACATAGCGAATACAAACTAAAAGATTAAAAAGCAACAACAAATTAGAATCAAAGCAACGTCTTCCCAAAGGAAAGCTTTGCAAATTCAGAATTTCAGAACTCAGAAAACAAGTCTGTCTACGATTGTAAGTTTAGCTATATTTTTAGAATGCGAATTAATATGAATATCATGTGTTGCGATGAAATGATAATAGTACGATACTCGTTATGTTATTAATATACGTTTGTGATTTGATTCTATTATCATGTTGAATTGAGAATTATTAAGTATGATGTTTATTATGTTTTATAACATTAATCTATGCCAGTGACTTGATTCTATTATCATGTTAAATTTGGGATTATTGGATTAGATTATTTGTATAAGCATGGACTTGGATTGTAACATCTTATGAGAATTGTGTAGTTTATTATGCAAGTTTATGTAGTGAAGTTATGCGACCAATTGTCAAATCTATATGTTCATGTTTATGAAAAACTTATGCCATGTTCACACTTATCATATGTTGGGATTAATTTGCAAGTATGTTTAAATCTATGTTACTAATTAACACATGTGTATGTTGATTAGACAATGTTGCTAACTCACATATACATATGTTGATTTGCCTATGTTGCAAATTAACATATGTATATGGATTAGTTCATATTGCTAATTCTCATGTATGTTGTTAATATGGCCTATGTTAAAAACACATATATGTTGATTTAGCCTATAAGTGCAAGTTCATACCTATGACATTATAATGTTTATGTTAGTCTTTTTGCAAGTTTGTACCTATGACATTATAATGTTCATGTTAGTTATTTTGCAAGTTCACCCCTAAAATGTTTATGTTAGTTATTTTGCAAGTACACCCTATTATGTTCATATTGATTATGCCATCAATACCAAAGTTATACCCTTGTCATGTTTATGCTAATTTATGCCAATTTGCGTATATTAAATTAGGCTAAGCTTTTAGCCTAATACTTTACACCAAAAATCATGCGAACGTAAATTAGGCTGAGATGGTTAGCCTAATATTGGATGGGGTAACGTTGGGTTAAAATGATAATTTTAGGAAAACTTGCCATAAATTGGTCATTAATCACATAAGTGAATTATGGCGTAAAAAGGCATTAATTACCTTAATTAATGAGATTAATTGGAAATGAATGTGACAGTAATTTGAATATTTTCTAATTTACATATTGGTCATTAATCACATAAGTGATTTATGGCATAAAAAGGCATTAATTACCTTAATTAATGAGATTAATTGGAAATGAATGTGACAGTAATTTGAATTTGAATAATTTACATAATTAAAATGTAAATTAGAAAATACGAACGCGCTTAACCCGAGGTTGGATTGAGTTGTGACGTAAACCTGCCCGGACCCGCCCGGCTGTCCAGTTGTCACAGCAATAGCTATCCAATGTGAGAGGTTAAGGCATGGGGCCCAATAAAGACCCGAGGTTAAACTGAGTTGTGGCGTAAGACTGCCCGTACCCAACCGGCATACAGGCAGCCACAACAATATCTGTCTAATCTGATAGGTTGGTGCTCTAATAAGACAATTAGAGCTGAGTTAGGACAGATAGGGTTAAGTCAATTTAATAAATACTTAACCAAATTCAACATGTTAAACAATTTGAATGGATGGGGGTTAGGTTCATTCAGACACTTAACCACTTAACATGTTTGACTAGAAAACCTTGTAACGGGGACCCGTTTCAGCAGTAACCCAATTAGGTATCATGGTACACTGAACTAGGCAGGGTGGGGCACGATTACTAGGCTGATTGTAAGCAGTCAAAAGAGACGGCGGTTGGTGCACAGTGTGGGTTCTAACAGAGTGCGGGCGTGCACACACTCTGGAGTAGACAAGTCAGGGCACTAGAGCATCAGTAGTATACCCTATGCATGCTAGAATTGTGTCGAGGCCGCCACCATGGGACTTGATACACCCCATGGTGGGACCAGCATAGGTATCTACCATATAGGGCCGTAGGACACATGTGGATATACGAGTAGGAGCCGATCTTTTAAAGAAAGAGAAATGGATCACTTCACCCCTATCACGGGGTGCCTGTTGGTATAAGAATTAGTAGGTGCAGAGATAGAGATTTAAAATAGGGTGCGAAGCGATGTTCGTTTTAGGACACCTTATCTAGTTCTAAGATAGTCTATTATCCTAATATCGTCCTGTTCTCACTTTATGCAAGTCATGATCTTTTTATTATTAACATTCTAGGAATATAGCTAGACTTACCAGACTTATGTCTGGCCCATTTTCCTTTCGTCTTCTTTTCTTCCGTTTCCCCCCCAGGTCCACAGGGAGGAAACACCGCAGCTTAGTCAGTTTTTCATCCAGCTTGAAGAGAGAGAATGTATTGCTTGGATTTCTTTCATTTGGACCATGGCTTTGGATATCATTTATGGGGATTATGCAGCTTTATTTATGTTTCATGCTTCTTTAACTTTTAAAATCAAGACAGTATTATGGTTGTAATAATTGGAAGTTTTTTTTGAGACAATGTTGGAAATGTTCTGTATGAACACGTATTTATGATAGTAAAAGTCTGTTGGTTTTTCCGCTGCTTATTTATATGTGTTTATATCTGTCTAGTGTTTTATCTGTGTCTTTTACTTATAAACCTCCACCAAAATTAAGGCATTCCCTTTGTGGGTGACCTTAACGGAGGTGGGGTGTTTCATAATCTTCCCAAAAATCAATATTAATGATTGTTTAACTTGGGAAATCATATCCTGTCTTTAACTGGGTTAAAGAACCAATGTCATTTAAAACACGGTTCACTATAAACCCAAAATCACATTCGATTCCATCAACCTTTAACCATAAATTAGCAAGTGAACAATTCCCTAAGTATTAACCCCGAAGACCGAAACCAACATCAGATCATTACCCAAGAAACCATTAAGCTTAACTAATCTCCAGTTAGTTTCCGATTTTCTTAACTCCTTTGGGTCTAAGAACAATATTATTAAAGACACCATTCATGACAACCCAAAATCACATTCCATTAACGATGGAATCTTCATGGAAAACAAATCGATATATATAATCGATATAAACTTCCATATCCGACCAATAATATAAATGGAATAACGACAACGCCTTTTAAATTCCAGATATATTAGCAGTCTTCCTCCACAGAAATTCACTTCGATTATTACCTAATTGAATTCCATTCCATTCCAATTTATTTTATTAAATTGGAAAACTTTACTTTGGAAAATCTCCTTTAAATCTTAACAAAAGATTTATAAATTCCAAATCACATTTCACTGTCAATCGGGTTAAATAACGAATGTCGTTAAAACACAGTTCATGGTAATCCAAATTCACATTCCATTAATTATCGGGTTAAGGAACAAGTGTTATTTAAAACACCGTTCACGATAAACCCAAAAATCAATTCAAATTCAATTCCAATTAAATACCATTTAATTGGTATACTTCATTAAATCTGAATAAAAAGATTTAATCTTTTTCTCAACTGGGTTCAAGAACAGTGTTAATGAAGACACCATTCACGACAAACCCAAATCCCCTTTGATATTAAATACAAGGCTCTGAATAGAAATTTTATCAGCTTATATCCAATATCAAATCCTATGACCAACAAATATCGTATTGGAAATAACGATATAAATATATCTTTCAAATTTCCATAACAATATCCGTATAATCACGAAATCCAACATCGAAATATTCCAAAGACAATTTCGATTCAAATCCATTCCAATTCAATTATTGGAAATTCTGGTTATTTTTAAAACCCTTTCAAATCCAATTTATTTATTTCAAAAATAAATGGATTATAATTCTAGTTCAAAACTAGTTCATTTCGATAAAAAAATCTATTTTAATCTTTTCAAATATGGAATTTTTCATTCCAAATCATTTCTTATGATTTTACACAAATTATTACTATTTTTAATAATTTTATCAAGGCCCGTACAGTCGATTTCCATAAACGGCCATCGAACTGCACTTACAGCGACCTTTTCCAAATTTGATTTGGACATAATTCCAAATCCAACCGATAGATTTCTAATTTCTTATATTCTTAGAAAGCTCTTTTCGATACGAACCCAACGGTTTCGGTTTTAGGAGAATCCGACGGTCGAATCTCCCGTAATATCCATTCGAAGTCAATGGTCGAAATTCGCGAACTACCGCAGCGCGGCGCGTTCTATTCAGGCCATTATATATATATATATATATATATATATATATATATATATATATAGAATATATATTATATATATTTCGCCGATTTCCTTTCAAAACGTATTTTATAAATCGTTTTAAATTCGTTTTCAAAACAATTTCAACTTCATATTCAATTTCTAATCAAAATTGAATATTCTATATCATTAATCTATAAATAATAATATTTTCAAACCGTTATATTTTGAAATCACTTCCTTTTCTATATTCATTATAAAAATGAATAAAATCGATAAAAATATCGTTCACGTCAAAATGGCGTCAATCTAATCGACACGGCTATATATATTTAAATATATTCGTGTCCATCCCAAATCGGACATCAAAACCAAATTATGATTTTTTTTCTAAATATTATTTGAAAAATATTTGTTATTTTAAAATAATCGTTATTTTAAATTATTCATTCTTTCTGAATTGGAATCAGACACAGTCAATTACCATACAATGTGATTTATATGGATTTCATACACACACGTACACTACAACAATCAAACACAGTCAAACATCACCAAAAGTGCATTCTACAGTGCATAAGCATCAAATATAAATATTTAACGCTTATAACAGTCTGTCGATCAATCGATCGACACATAGCTAATTATTGGGATTAGTGTACGTCCAATTACATCCCAACACCCCCGTGGGGTTTTCAAACAACAAACACAAATTTATTTGTGCAATTGGGCGACGTGTAAAATTTATCGTCCCAATCAATATCATTAAAATGTGTGTACATAAACAAATCATCCGATTTGTTTATAAATATTTATTTTATATACACGTTAAAAATTATATTTTTAACTATAAAATATTTTCAACTATAAAATATTTTATTCCATTCCACATCACACAATCAACTTTCACAACACATCAATTAAACAAACAAGTCATCCATGGTCTGTGGACAACGGGTGTCGGGTGCTGCTAAGCACCGTCTGCATCCTAGTATATATTTCAACTAGGCAATAAATTAAAAGTGAGGAGTTCTCACCTTGGGGTTCCACTCCCTCATTCTTTAATTCTGAATGGTTCGGATTTTGTTTTGATTTCAGTCTGTTCTATCGCACTCCTTTTCACGTTGTTCATAACAAAAATCATATTTTTTTTACTTCGCTATATATATAATAAAAATCATATTTTTATTTCCACTTCACATATATAAAAATCGAATTTTTAGCTACTTCATATATATAAAAATCGAATTTTTATCGCTACTTCATATATATATAAATCGAATTTTTATCGCTACTCATATAATAAAAATTATAATTTTCTCTCGCTATTCTCTATATAAAAATCACATTTTTATATATAAAGATCATATTTTTATATCTCTACTACATATGTAAAAATCACTCATTTACACCACTACTTTCATGATAGAAATTATATTTTTATCTTGCTAGTAATATAATAAAAATTATATTTTTACTTCTCTACTTACATAGAAATTATATTTTTACCTCACTATATATATAAAAGTTATATTTTTATTACTCTACATAAATAAAAATCATATTTTTATTTAGGTAAAAATCTCACCTTCATATAAATAAGAATCTCGTCTTCATATAAATAAAAATCTAAGCCTTACTTAAATAAAAATCATGACTTTATGCATATAAAGATATAACCTTTCTTATACCATAAACATCATGTTCTTTTATATAAACAAATCATATATTTTTTCGCTCTATACAAACAAAGAAAATCATAATTTTATCAAACTTTATCCTATATAACAATAAAACTAGTTTTTATATTTTCTAACCCGATAATTAAAAGCTCACCTTTCATGTAAAAATCCAATTTTTGGTGAAAGGAGAGGTTCCACGGTGAAGTTGCAGGCGGAGGAGGGGTTTTCGGCGCGATCGGGGCTGGTGGAGACGGTGCAGGGGGTCGATAAGGGTTTAGGCGGCGGATTGGGCGGCTTAGGGGTTTGGGTTCGCTGTGGGGTTCCAAAAGGAGAGAGAAACGGCGGAGGGGGGGTCATGGACGGGGTGAGCTGCGTAGTCGCCGGAGAGAACGGGGGGTCGCGGTGGGGCACCACCGGCGGTGGCTAGCCGGAGCGCGACAAGCTATGGGCGGCGGTTCTCCAGGAGCGGCGGCTCCTTTCTTCTTCTTCTTCTTCTTTTTTATTTTCTAATCGGGATAACTGAAGAAGGAAAAGAAAAGAGGGAGGTTTATGTAAAGAGATTTTTATATTATATTTTATTTTATTTTATTCTCTATAAAGTTGATTTTCTATTCGATCTCCAAACGAGACCGACCGCCTGTCGTCCATGACTAATTACCCCCATTCCGAACTCAACGGGATATGTATCGTAAGCTGATTCGATCGTTTCAATCAGTTTCCGTCAAAATCAAAATATAAATCTACATATTGAATTTGAACGCACATTTCAATTTGCCGGGGCCACATACGAACTCTAAAAATTCCCAAAAAATATTTTCTAGCTTCGTATTGACGATGCGATCCTAATTAACTAATTTCCTCAAATTTTGAGATCGTTAGAAAAATGGTCATTTTCTGGTCGATCGAAATTGACTGATACTGTTAAAACACGTTTTCTTTTGCCACGCTCACATATTGATTTCAAAAATTATGAAAATTTGAACCTAGAAATAAATTGACATTCTGGTTCCAAAAAAAGTGGTTTCGTCGAAAATAGAGGTCGTTTGCAAAATTTCCATTTTTAAGGGCTAGAATTCCATAACGACTATTCTGAATTTTCAACTGGGCGTAACTTTTGATTCCCGCTAAGAAATTTTGTTTTTTCGGATTCTTGGAAAGATATTTTCAAATAGATTCAAATATTTTTGGTTTTGCTAAAATCCAGCTTGTTTTGAATCCTGTACGTTCATTTGAAATTTGAAATCGAATTTTTAAATTACCGCGCCATTTTCAATTCGTTTTATAATTATAAATAATTTTTTAAATTATAACGTCTATCTATATAAATATATACGTTCTAATCCTATTCAAAATAAATTTTTCGTCGTTATTATTTATAATAAATCATTTTAAATATCCAAAATACATTAAAATTGCCAAAATAAAAATTTTAAATTGGCTCAGATTTTCGGGTCATTACAATCTCCCCCCACTTTAAACTTTTTGTCCCCGAAAAGGAACGAAGCTGAAAGTTGTTTTACAAATCAACTCAACTTTCATTATTTTCATTACGGCTTATGTTCTTCAACTTTTCAGTTTCTAAGAACTTTTCAAAATTTGGCTAACACCCTAAATTTTCAAAAAATTTCGCCATAACCTCCTCTTGTAATGACCCACATTTCTGACCGTTGAATAATTAATTTATTTAATTATTTAAATATCGTTTTGGCGATATCGATAATTGGAATTAAATAATATTGAATATTTAAATTAATAATTTTAATATAATAATTTATTATAATGTCGAAATAGTCAAAAATAGCTGAATTCACAATACAGTGTGAATTGGATTATATATAAGGTATAATTCAGTTTGGAATTGAATTTGAATAACGAATATATTGAAGTGAAAATTAGGGTCACATCCTTAAAATAAAACTTAATTAAGCTCACATCCTCCTGTTTCAAAACATATAAATTACATCCCTAATTTTAAACAGCGGCTATTTTTTCCCAAAACTGCCCTTTTTCTTAATTCACGCCGTAATAACCTAAGTCGGATTTACTCAGTACGTAATTAGTATTTTTTTCTTTTCCAGAAACCTATATTCGTTGTCAATGGCGGCGCTGTCTTCAATTTCATTTCTTCAAATTGCTGATTATATAAAACCTAGATTTATTCACTGGATTGAGTTCTTCCTTTCAGTCAGATCTAGGGTTGATTATTGTCAGAGAGAAGTAGCAATTGAAATTTGCAGCGACTTAGGTAATTACGGATGGTTCAATGAATAGTCGCAATGGAAGTTTTTTACAGCTGGTGCTTGCGATTTTTCAGGTGATTTACTCAAAACGATCGCTTCTTTTATGTCGATCAAAACCCGTAATAAAAGCCGCTGGTTATCAGTTTAATCAACATCTTCCTGTTTTGCTTGAAATTCGATGTAGTCATCATCAAATTACATTAAATAGCGAAAAAAGGTATGAATCTGGTTGCTTTTTTTCGTACTGGACTGTAGATACTGTCTTTTGGTAATCTGTATTTTATTCAGTAAATATTTATGATTGTAAGCAAGTATGCACAAAAAATAAATGTTTGAATGCATTAATTCGTAGTAGATGCACGCTGGAATTTCGGAATTATACAATTCAGCAAAATAACAATAATATCTGCATATATTTATGCAAAAATACTAGATATTTGCATACAAATATACATATATTCTATATTCTGGTTTTCTGCATGTTTAATATAAAGTTGCATACAGATATGCATATATTAAGAATAGATGCATATTTGTAAGCAATTTATTTACATAAATGATGAATATAGATAAATGTAAAAATATATGCATATTTGTATGCATATATCTAGAATATACGCATACTTATAATCAACTTTTCTGAGTACTAGCAAAACCAAGTGATCTAACAAAAGTTGCATATATTTATGATCATTTTGACAATATATGCATATTTTAACAATAGTTGCTTAATTCTATTGATGAAGTAATAATTGCTGCAGTTATCTTCATTCAATTGTGAATATTGTTACGCATTTCTTAATAATTATTCCATGTTTCTATCTAGATATTTTGAATAGTTTCTTAACAAATCCTATTATCCAATTGACAATTGGTTATGCTTTATAAATTTTTGCAGTGTCGAATATGCAATGTTTGTAATGAATATGATGAATCAAAGAAGTGAGGAAAAAGAACTGGACAAGAAAGATGAACTTTACAACGCTTAGGATGTTGGTTTACAAAGAGCGATGCTCGCATACAAAATTGTGAACTGCAAACCGCAAAGCTGGACTCCAAGTCAAGACCTGACACAGAACTGGTTGCTATCGAATGCAAACAACGTGAAATAAAACTGAAAAATTTGATGTTTAGAATGTTTTTGTGAATATTTGTATTATTATTTTTAACTACGGTTTGTTGATTATTATTTACAGAAATGAATTACATGGGAATATTACGTAGTGTTTGAAGTTATTTTGATCCTGTATGATAATCTGGTATTTTTGCTTACTGGTGTGCAGTTATTCAATATATTAGCATCGTTGTATGCAAAATATTATGAAAATTTGCAAAATTGAACTGCAGAAGTAAAATAATAGCATACTTATATGAGATCATTAATATTAGTTGCATACGAATATGCAAAACAATACAAATACTAATTGCGAGCATATAATTTCCATAGTTGCATACATTTATGAATTTATCTGGAATAATTGCATACATTACTACATAAATTTGCACAAGTATTCAAGACGAAAATGCTGTCCATATTATTTTTAATACTAATTACACGAGCAAAAGTTCAAAACATGCACTGAGCAAAATGCAGCGTTATAACTGATGCATAGTAAGATGTAACAGGTAAAAGAATGTTCAAATATTATGCATATATTTATCCAAATATAACAAATATTTGCATACATTTCAGCTTAAAAAAATGTCAATCTAAAACAAAGCCACAATAAAAAACTGAACTGATTTTATTACATCACATAAATATTTACAACAAATGGTAAAAGTAAACACTAAAACTAAGTTTCTTAAAAACATAAAATTCATTCATAATTCAGCAATGGAACTACATAATCATGTCGTAGTAATTCAGTATTTAAGCTATCAATTTCTTGCACATATCTATGCATGATTTCAGGCTTTCTCCTGCTCACTTTCAACTGCATCATTTTCTTTTTCATTAGTTCTCTGCAAAAAAAGGAAAACATTTTTAAACAAGCATGTTTAAATGCATATAAGTATGAAAAAAATATTCGATATATGCACATTTGTATGCAACAGTTATTACTACATCAACAAAATTATGCAACAATCATTACATAAATGCACACTTGCATTGTAAAATTTAGATTTACTGCACAGAAATTATGAACATATTTGTTGATGGTTTCAGGCTTGCAATCATTAATTTTAATTAAATGTATATATTCATGCAACATTCCAGTAATAACTGCAAATTAGTTTGCATAGAAGAATTCTATATTTCTGATTAAATTCATTAATTTATTCCAGTACTATTCCTACATTTGTGAATATAAGCAAGCATCTGTGTTGAACATTACATCCACATAAGCAACAATTTTTTGATATATAATTGTATGTTTGCATACGTAACAAAAATATGCATACAACTATGAAAATAATGTAAATAAATGCATATTTCCACTCAGAATTTCATTATATACTCATTTATACAAATCATATAATTTTGCAACATCCATGATAAAAATCACAGCAACGAAAAACATTTCTGGCCAAAAATCACTCAACCATGTTACTATTTCATAATAAAGTCTTTCAGCAATGCTTTAAATCTAAAAAAACGATAGTAACAAATTTTTTTGCAACCAACAACAATTTTTTAAAAAAATTTGCATAAATAATTGTATGTAATCATATACTCATGCAATAATTCCAATTAATCCATATTTTAATATAAAATTCGACAAGAACAGCTGTTGTTTGACAGAAAAAAACAAATTTTTACCTTCGTTCTCCCCATATGACGCTATTTTCTGTTCAAATCACCAATGATTTTAGGCGTCTTCACTCGATCGAGATTAAAAAATCAAAATCGGCTTAATTTTTTAGTTTTTCCTTTTCGTAGACTGCCCTATTTCTGCGGCGTGAAAATGAAGCGAGGATATGTGGAACGAGGAATTTTAGGTTTTGAAAGGATATAATCGGGATTTTTCCAGCGTAATTTCAAAACTAGGGATGTTTTCTATATTATTTTTATCACCGGGTTTTTTTTATATTTTGAAACTTAATAGGGACTTGTAAAAAACGCACCCTATATTGAATCGATGACAGTTGAACGTATAGTTTATAATATATTTATAAACGAGCTCGAATTGGCGCTGCAGTTCGTTATTTGGCGATTTGAACTTCAACTGAATGTACATGGTCCGTTTTAAATCGGATTTCTGTGAAACAAGAAATGTTAGGAGCTGGTGAAGTATATTTTTCTAGTGAAAGAGAAAAATCGAGATTTCGTCGTATATATTGGAAGTTATGTCCAAATTAAATATTCAGAATAACAGCGATATATTCGTTCATGGCCATAACGGTTAGTTAAGAATATTTGAATATCGGGTGTGGATTTAAACAAGGTTCTTTTGGGAAATAGTGATAATTTAATTTTTAGAATTTTACTGTAATTTTTAATTAATTTAATAAGCAACTTTTTATTTGGAGTATTTGGCACCCTGTATCGACATTTCGGGGTTTCACAATATGAGTTCATCGACCGGTATTATTACATTTTTGGGACCAGAGCACATCACTCATTTAAATGGTATTTTTGTTTCTGTCCATAACAGTCCCTACGTGAACAGAATATTTCATAGTGGGGTACGCTATGTTTTTAACTTAAAAACAAACTAAATTGAATGGTTAACTAGTCAAACGAACTCGGAATTCAATGAAACAAGTTTCATACAAAACCTTAGGAAGAGGTCTAGTGAAACGTCAAGGCCTCATATTTTTAGGATTTTTTATGTAATTTTAATAAATTAATGCTCGGTGTTTTTCATCGATATTTTCTAAGGGATTTTCGCAAACGGTGTCGGAATTCGACGAAACCTGTCCCATTGGATCCGGAATATTTTTCTATGCTAGGATTGACTTAGTTTGTCAAAAACAGATATCGTTTGAGGTTATATTTTCTCAAGACTTCACGTGTAAGTTTTAATATAATAAAATAAGAAAATATCTCCATCTCACACTATAAGTACCCCTCGTTAGCATCCCTTACAACCTAATTTCATTTCGAGGTCAACAAGGAGCGCCGCCACTTCATTTTTATTCCAGCAACTACATATCGCAAGAAGAAAATAAAAAAAAAATCCACAAATCAAAACTTATGTATCTTCGGGTTCCTGCAGTCCCACTCTTCGGTTTGGGGGCCGTTCTATCGTGTTCGATCACACTTGTTCGAGGTTCATTTTGTCCAGTAAAGCTCGAGTTGCTGTCGAGCCATGGGGAGGAGTTCAAATGTGTACCAAATGAGACCGAGACGTTTACGGGGCGAGGTGCGAGTTCGGTCTCTGGAAAATGAGTTCCAGGAAGTTTCGTTGCTGTTTTATAATGGATGAGCGGTTGGGTTCATCTGACCTTCGGATATCGATGATGCATCGAGTTCAACAGGGACGGAGATGCTGGAGCAAACTGGAGCGGGTCTATTATTTGGTTTTCAGGGGATGGAGTATAAGGAGTTCGGTGTTTTACCGAGTCAGCCTTCGAAGTGGAAGCCGACGCGTCTGGAGGTACCAGTGCGAGTTGAGCATGCTGTATATGGGGAGAAGAAGAATCAAACGAGGAGATGAAGGGTGGATTTTATTTGTTGGATTATGATGGAGTATGGATGGAGTACGGTTTCGATAATGACTGGGTTTATTCACTGGAGCATCGCGACATGTGGAAGAAGAAGGTTAGAAAGGAGGGGCCGGTCCGTTAATTGAGTGGGCTGTGGGAGTTGGGCTGCGTTGGGTAAGTGATGAGGCCCATTAAAATTTAAAGGGGTTAAGTTTTCGTTTTATTTAAATTAAAAGTATATTAACTTCGAAGATGAATAACTTGGTCATACGATATCAGATTGACGAACCGTAAGTTGCGTTGGGACCGTATGGATGAGAGCTTCACAATGAAGCTGACTGAAAGTGGATTGGGGCTCGTATGAATTTATGGCGAAATAAATTGTTTGATTCAAATCAAAAACAGTTTATCGTTCTTTAACGATGAACTGCAAATGTGAGTAAATCTCAGCAACTCTGAACAGTTATATTTTTTTAACGTATTTTTAGAACTGTTAAATATTGACTGATTAATTGTGTGTTGACTGTTTGATTGAACTGCTAGTCAGTTAGTTGAATTTCTATATTGATTCTGTTTAACAGAATATATCATATGGAACTGAAAGTGATGTTGATTTTATTGTGTAACATCTGTGGATGCAGGGAGACAGGTTGGAGGAATCCGACTGGATTCCTCAACAATTATTTTACTGTTTTCATATATTGTGTTATATGATGTGTTATATAATCTGTTCTGGATTATGTGTGTTAGAATGATATTAATCATTGTTATTCGATATTTTAAATATCATAAGAAACCCTGAGTTGTGAAATGGAATATTTCAATGTATATTGAAATAAAGGAATTTTATAAAATCACAGGATTTTATAAAAGGAAATTATTTATAAAATAAACACGGTTTTATAAAAGGAAAGTATTTATAAAACGAATAGAGTTTTATAAAAAAGAAAAAAGTTGATAAAATAAATAGAATAGGAAAAAGGAATATTTCAATGTATATCGAAATAAAGGAGTTTTATAAAATCAACCGATTTTATAAAAGGAAACAATTTGAAAATAGAGTATTTATAAAATCACAGAATTTTATAAAAGGAAATGGTTTATAAAACGAACACGTTTTATAAAAAGGAAGTATTTATAAAATCATAGGATTTTATAAAAGGAATATTTATTTAGAAAATAAATAGAATAAAGGAGAATAAATATTTAGAAAATAAATAGAGTTAATAAAAAGGAAATTGGTTTATAACGGAATAAGAAGTTATAAAAAGGAAACCGTTATAAAAAGGAAAACGTTATTAAAAGAACATTTATAAAGTGAAGAACCGTTACTAAAAAGTGAATTTTATAAATGAATAAACGTTGTTAAAAAGGGGATCTTTTTAAATGGATAAACGTTATCAAAAAGGAGAAATCGAATATGGTATTCGAAGTTAGTTAATCGAATATGGTATTCGAAGTTTGTTAATCGAATATGGTATTCGAGGTTTAGTTAATCGAATATGGTATTCGAAGTTTAGTTAATCGAATATGGTATTCGAAGTTTGTTAATCGAATATGGTATTCGAAGTTGTTAATCGAATATGGTATTCGAAAGTTAGTCAATCGAATATGGTATTCAAAAGAGGTTAGTCGAGTCGAGATAGTTGAATAGAGTTAAACGAATAGAGTTAACCAGTTAGAGTTAATCAGTTAGAGTTAACCAGTTAGAGTTAACCCGTTAGAGTTAACCAGTTAGAGTTAATCAGTTAGAGTTAATCGATTTGAGTTAAACGAACTAGAGTTAATCAAGTGTAGTTATTTGAGAAAGAGCTAGTCAAACATAGTGGTTCAGAATGAGATGCCATTTAGCACGATTGCTAGCGTAATTCGCAGGGCTGTAAATAGCCTACGGCGATCGGATGTTTCCTGAGGGAATCAGGCGTAACCATTGTGATCGCTGCGATCTAGAGTCAAGCGAATGGAGTTAATCGAATAGTAGTTATTCGAACGGAGTTAAATAGAGTTAGTCAAATATAGTTTGTTCGAATAGAGTTAAACGGAGTTAAATAGAGTTAATACAATATTAGTTATTCGAATAGAGTTAAACAGAGTTAAATAGAGTTAATCGAATATTAGTTATTCGATAGGAGTTAAGATAATCGAGTTAAGATAATCGAGTTGAGTTGATTAAGTTAAGTTAGTCAAGACGAGTTAATCCAAAGGAGTTAGTCGAATAATGGTTATTCAAATAGAGTTAAAAAGAGTTAGTCGAATATAGTTTATTCGAATAGAGTTAAAGGAAAGGAGTTATCGATTAATTAATTGAAAGGAGATTATCGAATATATCGTATTCGAAAGAAAGAGATCGAATATAGTTTATTCGAAAGAGAAAGAGATTGAATATAAGCTATTCGAAGAGAGATAATCGAATATAGGTTATTCGAAGAAGAGTTAATCAAATAGAGATTTACTCGGAAGAGAATTATACGTCGAATTCAATTATATCGAATTTGGGAAAGTAATATTTACTTTCCGGTTTTTAAATCAATAGTATACACTAATAAATTAGGGTTAGGTTTAATTATTCGAATTAAAGAATAAACTTTATAATTGAAGTTAGATATTTCGAAAGTAGGGATTTTAACGTTATCGTTATAATCAATGTTTTCAATAAAGAAGTGGATTCGTAAATTGAATCCGAGAGTTACGTAAAGAAGTTGTAAAAGGTTTAAAAGATAAATTGTTACTATTTCGAAGTTATAACGTTGTTCAGTTAAGGTCTGAGAGGTAATTATACCCCAACTTGATTGACTTCCTTCTTAACTAAGAAATGGTAAGGTTTGATAGTGAATGATGGTTAAGTGAATTCAGTAAATGGTTTGAGTTGGCATAGCGATGTTTTATTTAAACATCAGTTTAAATCCAATGAAGGAACTTTGGAAATGTTTTCCAAATAAGAAATCAGAAATGTTTTCTAATATAGAAATAGGAAATGGAAATGTTTTCCATTGTTAATAAAGCATATTTTCTAAAATTAGAAAATAAGGAAGGTTGAATATATGGAAACAGGAGATAAGTAAATTAATGAACTAAAGAGATAAATGTTAAATGATGATTGGTTGATATAATTTCCATCTGGAAATAATATCGTTGTTCGCACACGAGTTTTTCTTTGATAGTTAAATCACAGACTATCAATGTTTTGACCATTTTAACGTTGTTAATATGGAGAGACCGGTTGGATTATTATCCAAAGAACCACTCTGTATTGGCATAAGCGTTGCGAATCATATATGCTGAATATATTGAAGACGGAGTAAAGTGCAAGGGCTGTTGTATAAATCTTAGATAACAATGGACTAAGATGGATGTACTGAATAGTGTCTTCGGTTTCGTTCAGTCCCAGAACGAACATAAATGGACGAATGTCTGATAAAGTATTTCCAATGATCGAATGGGTTGGTCTGTATAAATATATATATGGTTGCAACGGATTTATCCATTAGCATAACATCCAGGATATTTGTATAAACCAACTAATGATACGGATCTGATAATGTGGCATTCAAAGTGATCGTGTTATAAATGAATGGAAAGTAAGCGTAGCTTCTAGCCTCACATCCGGTAAATGACAGAAATCGGGCAGGCAGCATGGCTAAGTCGGTCGCACCGAAGTAGGGTGTATAATCACCTATCTAGAGAATATTCATTTGCTTCTTTTAATCTATCAATGCTGTCTCATATATATACGGGAAACGTTTGCTGATCCCAACCGTTGGTGATATACATTCGATACACTCAAGCAAAATGAGTGGTCGGTCATGTGTGGCTGAGTTGCAAGATGTTCTTGTTGAACTCCAGTGTATCGTTCCTAGAGTACACTGATCGGAAGGTGGTTCCATACCTTGTCATAGTTGGAAAGCCATTACCCAATACGTGCTTGCGCTTTTTGATTGTATACTATATAGTAGAACGTGAGATGAAAGCGTTTCTGCTAGATTGATATCTATTTGTACTTAGACGTTATTATAATATCAGAATGATATTGCTTTACAAAGTTGTTTGGATTTTCATAAGGGAAAACCCGTTCCGTTTTCACGGCGTGGTCTTATGATATATCCGTTATTAAACCAAGTGTTAGGAGTTTTATTCACACCAGTCCCATGACTGACCCGGAGTTTATTTGTTTTGTTTTCCCTAAACTCTTGGGTGCCTAAATTTGTACGGGCAGTCAAGTAGTCGGGATTTTACAGATACACTTGGAGAGCTTGGAGCAGGAGGCTTCAGGATTCTATAGCTATTATTATTTCCGCTGTTGTTGTAAGTGCTGTACTCTGATAAGTGCTATTGTATATATAACTGTTTGTATTTCAAAAGTTATGTTATATTTTATTCGTTCTGCTGTGAGATTCGTATTTACTCTGATGATGATGTTCTTCTTCTTCTTCTGCTATTCTATTAGTTCTATCTTATCTATCCTCACCCTCTATCTTCTTTCTATTAGTTTCTTGAATTTCCAGTGCAATTTGGGGTTGGACTTGTGTTATTTGGTCAGCTCAAATTGGACCGGATTTTCGGGTCACTACAGTTGGTATCAGAGCATTGGTTTAGTTAATACCTTGGCTTTGTGGCGTAATTCAGTAGAGATGGGATTAGTAATATCCTAGACTGAGTTTGAGTGTATATATACAAGTGCGTATTTGTTAGTTAATATAAAGTGATTTATATTGTGAAGACTCATTGGTTGAGTGGCTTTTGGATTCTGGACGATCAGTTTGATCCACTGTATCGGTAGGAGTTTTATAAACACTTGAATACGATGGACCTGCACGGTATGTTTTGAAAAGAGGGTAATTGGAAAAATTTTACCCAAATATATTTGATATAGTATATTGGTTGTGTTGGTTGTTATTATAATCGAATAAGATTATAAAAAGTAAAATGATTATAAGTAATTAATCAGAATTCACATAAGGAAATTATATGAATAAGATGAAGTAAATCTGAATTTAAATCGGATTGGAATTAAAATAAGGAAATTTTAAGTTCCTGGGAGATTTTGAAAACGTTTTTCAAACTGGAAGTGATATAGTATTGAACTCACTTCGATAGCTGGAAAATAGATTCTGATGATGAATCGCGACATCATCAGTGTTCATTTTCGAGTTCTAAGTGACGGATTACTACCAAGGGTTTTGTTTTTGAATTGTTTTGAGAAAACAAGTGGTTTAGAAATTCAAAGGTTTTGAATTGGCATTATGATTTCAAATTGATTTGAAATTTACCCAAGAATTTAAGTTCTGGAATTAAAATTTAACTAATGAAGTTAAATAAAATGAGATGGTAAAAATAAGTTGAAATTTAACTTGAACTGAGTTAAATAGAATTGAATCGGATTAGAGAATAATCTGTTATGGAATTGGGTTGATGAGTTAAGAATTTGAAATTTGATATTGGGGTTCGAATGAAATTCGATTTGGATTTGAGGATATGAACTGATTGAAATTTGATTGAGATAACATTGTTATATGCTGAGTTGATAGCATATGGAAGTGATAGAGTTGATATGCCCAACAAAAAGGTACCAGTTTATATTATATATGGATATGAGATTTATGAGCCGAATTGGCAAGCCGCTTGGCTGTTTGATTTTCTTTTGGGTGGAGAAGGCCTAGAGATGCGAGTTGTGGTTTTATCGATAGGGCTGTACAAAGGAGGGTATGGCAAAATTTTCTGAAAATTTAAGGCGTTAGAAAATTTTCTGAATTTTTGAAAATTTATTTAGTTGGAATAAATTAATATTTTAGTCGATATTAATTGGTTTAGTTGAAACCGAAGATAAGAGGTAAACAGATAAATTTTTACCCAGTAGATAGGGTCGTCCCTTACCTTAGCAATTTCGAGGACGAAATTATTTTAAGGGGGAAAGATTGTAATGACCCGCATTTCTGACCGTTGAATAATTAATTTATTTAATTATTTAAATATCGTTTTGGCGATATCGATAACTGGAATTAAATAATATTGAATATTTAAATTAATAATTTTAATATAATAATTTATTATAATGTCGAAATAGTCAAAAATAGCTGAATTCACAATACAGTGTGAATTGGATTATATATAAGGTATAATTCAGTTTGGAATTGAATTTGAATAACGAATATATTGAATCGACGACAGTTGAACGTATAGTTTATAATATATTTATAAACGAGCTCGAAATGGCGCTGCAGTTCGTTATTTGGCGATTTGAACTTCAACTGAATGTACAGGGTCCGTTTTAAATCGGATTTCTGTGAAACAAGAAATGTTAGGAGCTGGTGAAGTATATTTTTCTAGTGAAAGAGAAAAATCGAGATTTCATCGTATATATTGGAAGTTATGTCCAAATTAAATATTCAGAATAACAGCGATATATTCGTTCATGGCCATAACGGTTAGTTAAGAATATTTGAATATCGGGTGTGGATTTAAACAAGGTTCTTTTGGGAAATAGTGATAATTTAATTTTTAGAATTTTACTGTAATTTTTAATTAATTTAATAAGCAACTTTTTATTTGGAGTATTTGGCACCCTGTATCGACATTTCGGGGTTTCACAATATGAGTTCATCGACCGGTATTATTACATTTTTGGGACCAGAGCACATCACTCATTTAAATGGTATTTTTGTTTCTGTCCATAACAGTCCCTACGTGAACAGAATATTTCATAGTGGGGTACGCTATTTTTTTAACTTAAAAACAAACTAAATTGAATGGTTAACTAGTCAAACGAACTCGGAATTCAATGAAACAAGTTTCATACAAAACCTTAGGAAGAGGTCTAGTGAAACGTCAAGGCCTCATATTTTTAGGATTTTTTATGTAATTTTAATAAATTAATGCTCGGTGTTTTTCATCGATATTTTCTAAGGGATTTTCGCAAACGGTGTCGGAATTCGACGAAACCTGTCCCATTGGATCTGGAATATTTTTCTATGCTAGGATTGACTTAGTTTGTCAAAAACAGATATCGTTTGAGGTTATATTTTCGCAAGACTTCACGTGTAAGTTTTAATATAATAAAACAAGAAAATATTTCCATCTCACACTGTAAGTACCCCTCGTTAGCATCCCTTACAACCTAATTTCATTTCGAGGTCAACAAGGAGCGTCGCCACTTCATTTTTATTCCAGCAACTACATATCGCAAGAAGAAAATCAAAACAAAATCCACAAATCAAAACTTATGTATCTTCGGGTTCCTGCAGTCCCACTCTTCGGTTTGGGGGTCGTTCTATCGTGTTCGATCACACTTGTTCGAGGTTCATTTTGTCCAGTACAACTCGAGTTGCTGTCGAGCCATGGGGAGGAGTTCAAATGTGTACCAAATGAGGCCGAGACGATTACGGGGCGAGGTGCGAGTTCGGTCTCTGGAAAATGAGTTCCAGGAAGTTTCGTTGCTGTTTTATAATGGATGAGCGGTTGGGTTCATCTGACCTTCGGATATCGATGATGCATCGAGTTCAACAGGGACGGAGATGCTGGAGCAAACTGGAGCGGGTCTATTATTTGGTTTTCAGGGGATGGAGTATAAGGAGTTCGGTGTTTTACTGAGTCAGCCTTCGAAGTGGAAGCCGACGTGTCTGGAGGTACCGGTGCGAGTTGAGCATGCTGTATATGGGGAGAAGAAAAATCAAACGAGGAGATGAAGGGTGGATTTTATTTGTTGGATTATGATGGAGTATGGATGGAGTACGGTTTCGATAATGACTGGGTTTATTCACTGGAGCATCGCGATTTCATGTGGAAGAAGAAGGTTAGAAAGGAGGGGCCGGTCCATTAATTGAGCGGGCTGTGGGAGTTGGGCTGCGTTGGGTAAATGATGAGGCCCATTAAAATTAAAAGAGGTTAAGTTTTAGTTTTATTTAAATTAAAAGTATATTAACTTCAAAGATGAATAACTTGGTCATACGATATCAGATTGACGAACCGTAAGTTGCGTTGGGACCGTATGGACGAGAGCTTCACAATGAAGCTGACTGAAAGTGGATTGGGGCTCGTATGAATTTATGGCGAAATAAATTGTTTGATTCAAATCAAAAACAGTTTATCGTTCTTTAACGATGAACCGCAAATGTGAGTAAATCTCACCAACTCTGAACAGTTATATTTTTTAACGTATTTTTAGAACTGTTAAATATTGACTGATTAATTGTGTGTTGACTGTTTGATTGAACTGCTAGTCAGTTAGTTGAATTTCTATACTGATTCTGTATAACAGAATATATCATATGGAACTGAAAGTGATGTTGATTTTATTGTGTAACATCTGTGGATGCAGGGAGACAGGTTGGAGGAATCCGACTGGATTCCTCAACAATTATTTTACTGTTTTCATATATTGTGTTATATGATGTGTTATATAATCTGTTCTGGATTATGTGTGTTAGAATGATATTAATCATTGTTATTCGATATTTTAAATATCATAAGAAACCCTGAGTTGTGAAATGGAATATTTCAATGTATATTGAAATAAAGGAATTTTATAAAATCACAGGATTTTATAAAAGGAAATTATTTATAAAACGAACACGGTTTTATAAAAGGAAAGTATATTTAAAACGAATAGAGTTTTATAAAAGGGAAAAATGTTGATAAAACAAATAGAATAGGAAAAAGGAATATTTCAATGTATATCGAAATAAAGGAGTTTTATAAAATCAACCGATTTTATAAAAGGAAACAATTTGAAAATAGAGTATTTATAAAATCACAGGATTTTATAAAAGGAAATGGTTTATAAAACGAACACGGTTTATAAAAAGGAAGTATTTATAAAATCATAGGATTTTATAAAAGGAATATTTATTTAGAAAATAAATAGAATAAAGGAGAATAAATATATAGAAAATAAATAGAGTTAATAAAAAGGAAATTGGTTTATAATGGAATAAGAAGTTATAAAAAGGAAACCGTTATAAAAAGGAAAACGTTATTAAAAGAACATTTATAAAGTGAAGAACCGTTACTAAAAAGTGAATTTTATAAATGAATAAACGTTGTTAAAAAAGGGATCTTTTTAAATGGATAAACATTATCAAAAAGGAGAAATCGAATATGGTATTCGAAGTTAGTTAATCGAATATGGTATTCGAAGTTAGTTAATCGAATATGGTATTCGAAGTTTAGTTAATCGAATATGGTATTCGAAGTTTAGTTAATCGAATATGGTATTCGAAGTTAGTTAATCGAATATGGTATTCGAAGTTTGTTAATCGAATATGGTATTCGAAGTTGTTAATCGAATATGGTATTCGAAAGTTAGTCAATCGAATATGTTATTCAAAAGAGGTTAGTCGAGTCGAGATAGTTGAATAGAGTTAAACGAATAGAGTTAACCAGTTAGAGTTAATCAGTTAGAGTTAACCAGTTAGAGTTAACCAGTTAGAGTTAACCAGTTAGAGTTAATCAGTTGGAGTTAACCAGTTAGAGTTAATTAGTTAGAGTTAACCAGTTGGAGTTAATCAGTTAGAGTTAATCGATTTGAGTTAAACGAACTAGAGTTAATCAAGTGTAGTTATTTGAGAAAGAGCTAGTCAAACATAGTGGTTCAGAATGAGATGCCATTTAGCACGACTGCTAGCGTAATTCGCAGGGCTGTAAATAGCCTACGGCGGTCGGATGTTTCCTGAGGGAATCAGGCATAACCATTGTGATCGCTGCGATCTAGAGTCAAGCGAATGGAGTTAATCGAATAGTAGTTATTCGAACGGAGTTAAATAGAGTTAGTCGAATAGAGTTAAACGGAGCTAAATAGAGTTAATAGAATATTAGTTATTCGAATAGAGTTAAACGGAGTTAAATAGAGTTAATCAAATATTAGTTATTCGATAGGAGTTAAGATAATCGAGTTAAGATAATCGAGTTGAGTTGATTAAGTTAAGTTAGTCAAGACGAGTTAATCCAAAGGAGTTAGTCGAATATTGGTTATTCGAATAGAGTTAAAAAGAGTTAGTCGAATATAGTTTATTCGAATAGAGTTAAAGGAAAGGAGTTATCGATTAATTAATCGAAAGGAGATTATCGAATATATCGTATTCGAAAGAAAGAGATCGAATATAGTTTATTCGAAAGAGAAAGAGATTGAATATAAGCTATTCGAAGAGAGATAATCGAATATAGGTTATTCGAAGAAGAGTTAATCAAATAGAGATTTACTCGGAAGAGAATTATACGTCGAATTCAATTATATCGAATTCGGGAAAGTAATATTTACTTTCCGGTTTTTAAATCAAGAGTATACACTAACAAATTAGGGTTAGGTTTAATTATTCGAATTAAAGAATAAAGGTTATAATTGAAGTTAGATATTTCGAAAGTAGGGATTTTAACGTTATCGTTATAATCAATGTTTTCAATAAAGAAGTGGATTCGTAAATTGAATCCGAGAGTTACGTAAAGAAGTTGTAAAAGGTTTAAAAGATAAATTGTTACTATTTCGAAGTTATAACGTTGTTCAGTTAAGGTCTGAGAGGTAATTATACCCCAACTTGATTGACTTCCTTCTTAACTAAGAAATGGTAAGGTTTGATAGTGAATGATGGTTAAGTGAATTCAGTAAATGGTTTGAGTTGGCATAGCGATGTTTTATTTAAACATCAGTTTAAATCCAATGAAGGAACTTTGGAAATGTTTTCCAAATAAGAAATCAGAAATGTTTTCTAATATAGAAATAGGAAATGGAAATGTTTTCCATTGTTAATAAAGCATATTTTCTAAAATTAGAAAATAAGGAAGGTTGAATATATGGAAACAGGAGATAAGTAAATTAATGAACTAAAGAGATAAATGTTAAATGATGATTGGTTGATATAATTTCCATCTGGAAATAATATCGTTGTTCGCACACGAGTTTTTCTTTGATAGTTAAATCACAGACTATCAATGTTTTGACCATTTTAACGTTGTTAATATGGAGAGACCGGTTGGATTATTATCCAAAGAACCACTCTGTATTGGCATAAGCGTTGCGAATCATATATGCTGAATATATTGAAGACGGAGTAAAGTGCAAGGGCTGTTGTATAAATCTTAGATAACAATGGACTAAGATGGATGTACTGAATAGTGTCTTCGGTTTCGTTCAGTCCCAGAACGAACATAAATGGACGAATCTCTGACAAAGTATTTCCAATGATCAAATGGGTTGGTCTGTATAAATATATATATGGTTGCAACGGATTTATCCCTTAGCATAACATCCAGGATATTTGTATAAACGAACTAATGATTTACGGATCTGATAATGTGGATGTAACGGCTGGAAATTTTCGACTCCTCGAGAGTCGAAAATTCCGAGACGTTAGTGAAAGAATTTAGAAGGTGAGAAAGAAAAGATAGAACTAATAGAATAGAAGAAGAAGAAGAACATCAGAATCATCAGAGTAACACGAATCTCACAGCGGAACGAATAACATATAATATATAACATAGCTTTGAAGTAAACAGTTATATATATACAATAGCACTTATCAGAATACAACACTTACAACACAGCGGAAATAACTATAGCTATAGAATCTTGCAGCCTCCTGCTCCAAGCTCTCCAAGCATATCTGTAAATCCCGACTACTTGACTGCCCGTACAAATTTAGGCACCCAAGAGTTTAGGGAAAACAACAAAGTAAACTCCGGGTCAGTCATGGGACTGATATGAGTAAAATAGTTTAAAACAGGTATAGGATACCTCATAAGACCGCGCCGTGAATACGGAACGGGTTTTTCCCTTATGAGTATCTGAACAACTTTGACAAGCAATATCATTGTGATATTATAATAATGTCTAAGTACAAATAGGTATCAATCTAGCAGAAACGCTTGCATCTCACGTTCTACATACATAGTATAAAATCATAAAACCGCAGGGCGCTTTTCGGAGAATGGATTCCAACAGACAAGGTATGGGAGCACCTTCTGATTAGTGTACTCTAGAGGTGATACACTCAGGGTTCAACAAGAACGTCTTGCAACCCGGCCACACATGACCGCTCACTCATTTAGCTTGAGTGTCGCGAATATATTGCCACCACGGTTATAGGCCATCAAACCGTCATCCGAAGATACAGAATCAAAAAGAAGTATAAATATGAATATTCCCTAGATCGGTGACAATACACCCTGCTTGGGGATGACCCAACTAGCCATGCTGCCTAGCCCAACTTTTGTTACTTCCCGGTGTGAGGCTAGAAGCTACGTCTATCTTCAGAACAACTGATCACCATTCACTTTGAATGCCACATTGTCATACCCGCCAAATCACAAATTGACTTATCCAAAAATAACACGGGTATATAGCTAAGAGAAACGAATTCCTCCGCCACCAAACGTGAATACGTTTGAACAGATCAACTTACGCGATCCATTGGATATACTCTGTCAGACCTTCTTCCATATACGTTGTCCTGGGATTGGACAAACCGAAGGCACTATTCAGTATATCCATCTTAGTCTCTGTTATCTAAGACTTATACAACAGCCCTTGCACTTCACTCCGTCTTCAATTTATCTTTGGCATATATTGCTCGCAACGCTTATGCCAATACAGAGTGGTTCTTTGGATAATAATCCAACCGGTCTCTCCATATTAACAACGTTAAAATGGTAAAAACTTTGATAGTCTGTGATTCAACTATCAAATTAAAACATGTCGGTGTACAAACAACGATGTTATTTCCAAATGGAAATTCGATCGATCAATCATCATATGTTCATATTTCCTTATTTCATATATCTAGAAAATATATGTTATTAATCATTGGAAAACATTTCCATAGCTTATTTTCACATCACTATTATTTCGCAACTATCAGTCCCTAACTGTAACTAGTATGAGAACAATTCTCTAAGTATCAATCCGGAAGGTCGAAACCAACATCAGATCGTCACTTAGAAAACCGTTCAACTTACCCTCTCCAGTTAGTTTCTGAATTTGCTTAACTTTATTTCTTAAATTCTTATCATGAAAACATTTCATTTTCTATGTTTAGAAAACATATCTGACTATATTTGGAAAACGTTTCCAAAACTCATTTACGGATTTCCAATGAACGTTGTATAAAACATCGTTACGCTTAATCCATTAATCGCTTATTACTTAACTATATTTCAAATCAACCTTTTCTATCGAACCACAACTATTCCTTTGTCAATTCTGAAGTCAATCAAGTTGGGGTATAATTACCTCTCAGACCTTAATTTAACAACGTCCTTTACTGTGAAATAGATGAAGCTCGTCACTCACTTTTTCCAATCATCTGTTTACGCAAATTCTCGGATTCAGGTTACGAATCCACTTATTATATGACAACGTTTGATTATAACTATAACGTTATAATTCCTACTTCTGCAATATCTAACCTAAATTATAATCTTATCTCCTAACTCGAATAATTTAACAGACACCTAATTTCTAAATCAATAACTAAATCTTGATTTAAACCCTGGAAAGTAAATAGTACTTTCCCGAATTCGCTATAATCGAATTCGACGTATAACTCTCTTTCGAGTAATCTCTATTCGATTAACTCTCCCTTTTTAATAACTTATATTCGATAAACTCTATTTCGATTAACTCCTATCGAATAACTAACATTCGAATAACTCTTCTTGGTTGGCTCTATTTCATTAACTCTTATCGAATAACAAATATTCGATTTTCTTAAATGTGTCAGTTCTTATCGAATAACTAACATCCGATTTAACTTAAATGGATTTACTCTTATCGAATAACTTATTCGATTAACTCAACTTGATTTTCTTAACTCGATTATCTCAACTCGATTTCTTAACTCGATTACTTAACTTAACCCAAATCGATTAACTCTTCTCGAATCGATTAACTTAATTTGATTTACTCCTTCGAATAGCTAATTCGAATAACTTAATTGATTAACTCCTTTGAATAACTAATTCGATTTACTCTTCTCGAATAACTAAATTCGATTAACTCAAATTGAATAACTAATATTCAATTAACTCTTCGACTAACTCCTTTGGATTAACTGACTTCGAATAACTCCTTTGGATTAGCTAACTTCGAATAACTCCTTTGGATTACCTAACTTCGAATAACTCCTTTGGATTAACTAACTTCGAATAACTCCTTTGGATTAACTAACTTCGAATAACTCCTTTGGATTAACTAACTTCGAATAACTCCTTTGGATTAACTAACTTCGAATAACTCCTTTGGATTAACTAACTTCGAATAACCAATATTCGATAACTACTCTTCGAATAAATAATATTCGGTAACTCTTCTCAAATGAATAACATTTGATTTCTCCACTCGAATAAACTATATTCGATTACTCTTCCCTCGAATACACTATATTCGATAACTCTACTTCGAATAAGTGATATTCGGCAACTCTACTCGATTAACTCCACTTGGATAACTCTAACTGGTCAACTCCAACTGAGTAACTCTAACTGATCAACTCTAACTGATCAACTCTAACTGGTCAACTCTAACTGGTTAACTCAACTGTTTATCTTTAACTGGTAAACTTTAACTGGTTAACTCAAATGGTTTAACCTAACTTGATTTACTTGTCTCGATTAACTGAACTAATCCACTTAGTTTAACTTAGTTAATTCACTTTGATTAACTCTAACCGATTTACTTAGTTTAACTCAGCTAATTCACTTTGATTAACCCAACTAATTTACTTCGATTAACCAATTAGTTTAACTTGACTAATTCACTTAGTTTGACGCAACTAATCCACTTTGATTTACAAATTAGTTTAACTTAACTAAGTCACTTCGATTAACCGCTTAGTTTATCTTAACTAATTTACTTTGGTTAACTTAACCAATTACTTTGATTAACTCGACTAACTTGCTTTGGTTAACCTAACAAATTACTTTGTTTAACTCTATTCGAATAAGTAATTCGAATCACTCTAATGTGTTTAACTCTATTCAAATATCTAATTCGAATAACTCATTTCGAATAACTAAATTCGATTAACTCCTTTTATTAACGTTTATTCATTTCAAAAGATTTCCTTTTTACAACGTTTATCCATTTATAAAGATTTACTTTTAGTAACGGTTCTGCACTTTATAAATGTCCTTTTAATAACGTTTCAACTTCTCTATATAAGTCCAGACTTATATATATTCCATTTATCAACGATAAATAATTTATTTAATTTATAAAACATTATTTATAAATTAATCTACTTCAATTTATCTGTTTAAAACAGATTTCCTATTTAATATCTCATTTAAATCCATATCGTGTTATACCGTGTGCGAAGCACGTGTTTAAATCTATCCTTGTATAATTCTATTTATTTTCCGAACAAGTGTTCCTTTATTTATTCCCTAAATAAATATTCCTTTGTTCCATTTATTTATAATCTAAATAAATGTTCCTTTATTTATTTCCTAAATAAATAAATGTTTTCATTTTATAAAATCCTATCGATTTTATAAATAAGATTTATTTTCAATATAAACATTGAAAATTCCCTTTTTACATTCTAGTATCACCTACGGTGTGTAACGTGTCGTATAACAATGATCGATATCATTCAAACATATGAAATCAATAACAGATTTCATAACACATCATATATCACAATATATGAAAAACGGTAAAATAAATGTTGAGGAATCCAGTCGGATTCCTCCAACCTGTTTCCCTGCATCACAGATGTTAGACAATATAGATAACATCACTTTCAGTTCTATATGATATATTCTGTTAAACAGAATCAATATAGAATTTTAACTAACTGACTAGCAGTTCAATCAAACAATCAACACACAGTCAAACAGACAATTTTAACAGTTCTAACAATACAACATGAAATTATAAACTGTTCAGAGTTAGTGAGATTTACTCACCTTTGCGCGTTAACCATTAAATAACGATTTGCGTCGGTCGATTTCCTTTTGAAAACTCGTATAGCCTAGTTTCTTCCTATCCATGATTTTGAATACTGCTCCTTATCATCGTCCCGCGCCTACATAGCCTAGTTCATCATTTCAAAGCCTTCGCAAGCTTCCTGTTACCTTTTCCCATTGTTTTTCGCAAGCCTTCGCAAACCATTAATAACGATGTCAGCATCCCAAACCGCTTCTTGCAAATTGGTGACTACTTTGGTAGGACAAAGTGGAGTATCTATCATATTCAAACAAAATCCATCCTTCAAAATCTCATCTGCATATAATGTTCTATCACCAAGCCTTGTCTCAACATACTTCAGATAACCACATCTACGAATCAATCTCCTTGATACATCTTCTCGAGAATTGATTACTTCAAATAGATGCTCAGCTGTAGCTCTATCTACAGCTCTACCAGGTCTTCTCCACACTCTTATCTGAATTTTGTCGCGAAAACTGCCATATGCATCTTGTAAAAGTGCAGAGAAGACACTGCTTCATGCGCCAGCCCCTACTCCTACAACTTTTAAGAGATCACTGTCTGCTTTTCCTAGAGTGCAGCGAAATTCATCAAGCTTTTCTTCAACCCCATTTTAATTTTGAAAGGAACCATTTGAATCAGCATGCAACCAGAAGGCTACCGCCCTCCCATCTGTCGTTTCCCCACCTTACAAACTGCAGTACCTCACACCTATTTCCAGTGACATATGCCTCGCCCCTTCGAAGCCTTAAGGCTTTAGTTCCTCACCATCAGTAAATTCAAAGCTCCTCTCCATCTTCATAATATTTGCGTGTAGGAACCGCCTTGCTGCACCTTAAATGATCGTTACTTCATGTCCGTAGACTTTCCCGACTCTTCTTTACTATGTTCATTCACGGAATTTACCAAATGCCTGCTCCTGTAGCATTCAACATCCCCAACGCAGGTCCCCCATACTTCTTCCCTTCACACTTAAACCACCACGACCACCCTCCTGCTATAAATCACTACATAAGCTCCACCACCATTTCATTGAACTTAAAACCGACTGCCACCTCGTGTTTGCCTCCGACGACCTCCTCGAGGACACGATCTGGTGAACCTCTTGCATGCTACAGGAAAGTAGCGACCTTAAATGTCGTGAAATCCATCAAAAAAATACAACGAGTTGCAACTTGCTGTCGCAAACTCCAAGACGACGATGCAGTAGACCACCCTCACGAGTTTCACCGAGAAACGTGAAACTGGGAAGGGGAGTTCACTCATATATATGCTTGAGTATGCTCGAGATTTTAGATGGTAGGGTTTCGTTTCTTTATTTGCTGAAGAGCGGAGGATGAGCACTCATATTTTTATACTTGAGGATCCTTACTTGCTAAGGATTAGTTGTAGGGTGTAGTCAATAGGATAGGCACGTATTAGAGTAAGGTGGGTACAGTATTACTTCGCAGTGAAGTATTAGGATAGGAGTAGGTTAGAAGTAGGTTACGGTCATTACCATTTAATTTAGATGAAAGGTATACGTAATAGGGCATGGCTAAATGTTAGGGAAATAGTATAGGATAGCTTGCATAGGTCTACTTTTGTTTGTTTCTTCTACCAAGCCATACCGACTAAAACCTTGTGCTGGAACTTTCTTTGGTTACATATGAACGTTCAATATTATGCTGTTTATTTTCCTAATTCCCACGAATGACACAAACAGGTATACCAAGAGTAGAAAGAGTATTCTTTATTTGTCGCCTTACTTTGTTTTGAGTTTGAACAATTTAGTCATGTGCAGAGATCGATAGGTCTTCCCTGCTTCACGTTTGAATTAGCATTTTGGTATATATGTTTGGATCACGTATATGTATATTTTAAGTTTGTTTTGAGTTATAAACTCTGTTCACGTACGGACAGACGTAAGAGTGCAATCATGTTCAACGAGGTGTCCCGGTCCCAAAAATATAATAATACCGGTAGATGGACTTATATTTTGAAATCCCGAAATACCGATACAGGGTGCGAAATACTCCAAATAAAAAGTTGCATATTTAATTAATTAAAAATTACAGTAAAATTCTAAAAATTAAATTATCGCTGCGCCTCAAAAGAACCTTGTCCCGATTTGCACCCGATATCAAGTTATATTCAAATAACCGTTACGGTCGATATACGATTTCATAGCGACTTTCTGAATATTTGATCTGGACATATCTTGCAATCTATACACCGAAATCCTGATTTTCCCCTTCCGTTAGAAAGATACAGTTCAACAGATTCCAACGTTTCTTGTTTCGAAGAAATCTGACTCAAAACGAGTCCGGTACACTCAGTTGAAGTTCAACTCGCCCAATAACGAACTGCCACGACGTTTTCAAGTTCGTTTTAATTATAATTATAAATTATAAGTTCGAACGTTGTACTTTAAGTTATCGATATCGCTAAATCGACATATAAATAATTAAATAAATTAATTATTCGACAGCTAACAAAACGCGCCATTACAGACTTCCCCCCTTAAAATAATTTCGTCCTCGAAATTGCTAAGTTAGAAAAATGCTACTAACTCTACTAACTAGATTTAAATATCTTTTAGTTTACTTCTCAACTCTAGTTTCAACTGAACCATTAAATTTTCAATTAAATTATTAATTCATTCTGGCTAACTGAATTTCCATAAATCATGAGAATGTTCTAACGCCTGGAATTTTTGAAAAATTTCGCCATAACCTCCTTTGTATTGGTCAATATGACAAACCACCCCTCGCCTCTCTAGGCCTCCTGCAATCCAAAAGGAAATCAAAATAGCCAAGCGGCTTGCCAATTCGGCTCATAAAATCCAAACTCATATATGATATAAACTTGTACCTTTTTGTCGGGCATTTAACTCTATCCCTTTCATCTGCTACCACTTCAACATATACCAATGTTATCCATTCCAATTGATCTCCAATCAGTTCATATCCTCAAATCCAAATCGAATTTCATTCGAACTCTAATATCAAATTCCAAATTATTGACTTATCAATTTGGTTCCATTCTAGATTATCTCTAATCCAATTCAATTTTATTTAACTCGGTTCAAGTTAAATTTCAATTTATTTTTACCATCTCATTTTATTTAACTTCATTAGTTAAATTTTAATTCCAGAACTTAAGTTCCTGGGTTTCTTTCAAATCAATTTGAAATCATAATGCCAATTCAAAACCTTTGAATTTCTAAACAACTTGTTTTCTCAAAACAATTCAAAAACAAAACCTTTGGTAGTAATCCGTCACTTAGAACTCGAAAATGAACACTGATGATGTCTAGATTCATCATCAGAATCTATTTTCCAGCTATCGAAGTGAGTTCAATACTATATCGTTTTAAATTTGAAAAACATTTTCAAATCTCACAGGAACTTAAAATTTCCTTATTTTAAATTCCAAATTCTGATTTAAATTCATATTTAATTCAAACTATTTCATATATTACATTCATATGAATTCTGATTGGTCATTTATAACCATTTCACCTTTTTATAATCTTATTCGATTATAATAACCACCAACACAATCAATATACTATAATAATTTCAAGATATATATTTCTTCTATAAACAAATATATTTTGGGAAAAATTATTTCATTTACCCTCTTTCAAAACATACCATGACGGTTCATCGTATTCGAGTGTTTAGTAACCCTTATCGATACAGTGGATCAACTGATCGACCAGAATTCATAAGCCACTCAACCAATGAGTCTCCACAATATAAAACCATTTTATATTGAATAACAATTACGCGCTCATATATATACACACAAACTCAATCTAGGATATTACTAATCCCATCTCTATCGAGTTATGCCACAGAGCCAAGGTAATCACTTAACTTAAGCTCTGATACCAACTGTAACGGCTGGAAATTTTCGACTCCTCGAGAGTCGAAAATTCTGAGACGTTAGTGAAAGAATTTAGAAGGTGAGAAAGAAAAGATAGAACTAATAGAATAGAAGAAGAAGAAGAACATCAGAATCATCAGAGTAACACGAATCTCACAGCGGAACGAATAACATATAATATATAACATAGCTTTGAAGTAAACAGTTATATATATACAATAGCACTTATCAGAATACAACACTTACAACACAGCGGAAATAACTATAGCTATAGAATCTTGCAGCCTCCTGCTCCAAGCTCTCCAAGCATATCTGTAAATCCCAACTACTTGACTGCCCGTACAAATTTAGGCACCCAAGAGTTTAGGGAAAACAACAAAGTAAACTCCGGGTCAGTCATGGGACTGGTATGAGTAAAATAGTTTAAAACAGGTATAGGATACCTCATAAGACCACGCCGTGAATACGGAACGGGTTTTTCCCTTATGAGTATCTGAACAACTTTGACAAGCAATATCATTGTGATATTATAATAATGTCTAAGTACAAATAGGTATCAATCTAGCAGAAACGCTTGCATCTCACGTTCTACATACATAGTATAAAATCATAAAACCGCAGGGCGCTTTTCGGAGAATGGATTCCAACAGACAAGGTATGGGAGCACCTTCTGATTAGTGTACTCTAGAGGTGATACACTCAGGGTTCAACAAGAACGTCTTGCAACCCGGCCACACATGACCGCTCACTCATTTAGCTTGAGTGTCGCGAATATATTGCCACCACGGTTATAGGCCATCAAACCGTCATCCGAAGATACAGAATCAAAAAGAAGTATAAATATGAATATTCCCTAGATCGGTGACAATACACCCTGCTTGGGGATGACCCAACTAGCCATGCTGCCTAGCCCAACTTTTGTTACTTCCCGGTGTGAGGCTAGAAGCTACGTCTATCTTCAGAACATCTGATCACCATTCACTTTGAATGCCACATTGTCATACCCGCCAAATCACAAATTGACTTATCCAAAAATAACACGGGTATATAGCTAAGAGAAACGAATTCCTCCGCCACCAAACGTGAATACGTTTGAACAGATCAACTTACGCGATCCATTGGATATACTCTGTCAGACCTTCTTCCATATACGTTGTCCTGGGACTGGACAAACCGAAGGCACTATTCAGTATATCCATCTTAGTCACTGTTATCTAAGACTTATACAACGGCCCTTGCACTTCACTCCGTCTTCAATTTATCTTTGGCATATATTGCTCGCAACGCTTATGCCAATACAGAGTGGTTCTTTGGATAATAATCCAACCGGTCTCTCCATATTAACAACGTTAAAATGGTAAAAACTTTGATAGTCTGTGATTCAACTATCAAATTAAAACATGTCGGTGTACAAACAACGATGTTTTTTCCAAATGGAAATTCGATCGATCAATCATCATATGTTCATATTTCCTTATATCATATATTTAGAAAATATATGTTATTAATCATTGGAAAACATTTCCATAGCTTATTTTCACATCACTATTATTTCGCAACTATCAGTCCCTAACTGTAACTAGTATGAGAACAATTCTCTAAGTATCAATCCGGAAGGTCGAAACCAACATCAGATCGTCACTTAGAAAACCGTTCAACTTACCCTCTCCAGTTAGTTTCTGAATTTGCTTAACTTTATTTCTTAAATTCTTATCATGAAAACATTTCATTTTCTATGTTTAGAAAACATATCTGACTATATTTGGAAAACGTTTCCAAAACTCATTTACGGATTTCCAATGAACGTTGTATAAAACATCGTTACGCTTAATCCATTAATCGCTTATTACTTAACTATACTTCAAATCAACCTTTTCTATCGAACCACAACTATTCCTTTGTCAATTCTGAAGTCAATCAAGTTGGGGTATAATTACCTCTCAGACCTTAATTTAACAACGTCCTTTACTGTGAAATAGATGAAGCTCGTCACTCACTTTTTCCAATCATCTGTTTACGCAAATTCTCGGATTCAGGTTACGAATCCACTTATTATATGACAACGTTTGATTATAACTATAACGTTATAATTCCTACTTCTGCAATATCTAACCTAAATTATAACCTTATCTCCTAACTCGAATAATTTAACAGACACCTAATTTCTAAATCAATAACTAAATCTTGATTTAAACCCTGGAAAGTAAATAGTACTTTCCCGAATTCGCTATAATCGAATTCGACGTATAACTCTCTTTCGAGTAATCTCTATTCGATTAACTCTCCCTTTTTAATAACTTATATTCGATAAACTCTATTTCGATTAACTCCTATCGAATAACTAACATTCGAATAACTCTTCTTGGTTGGCTCTATTTCATTAACTCTTATCGAATAACAAATATTCGATTTTCTTAAATGTGTCAGTTCTTATCGAATAACTAACATCCGATTTAACTTAAATGGATTTACTCTTATCGAATAACTTATTCGATTAACTCAACTTGATTTTCTTAACTCGATTATCTCAACTCGATTTCTTAACTCGATTACTTAACTTAACCCAAATCGATTAACTCAACTCTAATCGATTAACTTAATTTGATTTACTCCTTCGAATAGCTAATTCGAATAACTTAATTGATTAACTCCTTTGAATAACTAATTCGATTTACTCTTCTCGAATAACTAAATTCGATTAACTCAAATTGAATAACTAATATTCAATTAACTCTTCGACTAACTCCTTTGGATTAACTGACTTCGAATAACTCCTTTGGATTAGCTAACTTCGAATAACTCCTTTGGATTACCTAACTTCGAATAACTCCTTTGGATTAACTAACTTCGAATAACTCCTTTGGATTAACTAACTTCGAATAACTCCTTTGGATTAACTAACTTCGAATAACTCCTTTGGATTAACTAATTTCGAATAACTCCTTTGGATTAACTAACTTCGAATAACCAATATTCGATAACTACTCTTCGAATAAATAATATTCGGTAACTCTTCTCAAATGAATAACATTTGATTTCTCCACTCGAATAAACTATATTCGATTACTCTTCCCTCGAATACACTATATTCGATAACTCTACTTCGAATAAGTGATATTCGGCAACTCTACTCGATTAACTCCACTTGGATAACTCTAACTGGTCAACTCCAACTGAGTAACTCTAACTGATCAACTCTAACTGATCAACTCTAACTGGTCAACTCTAACTGGTTAACTCAACTGTTTATCTTTAACTGGTAAACTTTAACTGGTTAACTCAAATGGTTTAACCTAACTTGATTTACTTGTCTCGATTAACTGAACTAATCCACTTAGTTTAACTTAGTTAATTCACTTTGATTAACTCTAACCGATTTACTTAGTTTAACTCAGCTAATTCACTTTGATTAACCCAACTAATTTACTTCGATTAACCAATTAGTTTAACTTGACTAATTCACTTAGTTTGACGCAACTAGGCCACTTTGATTTACAAATTAGTTTAACTTAACTAAGTCACTTCGATTAACCGCTTAGTTTATCTTAACTAATTTACTTTGGTTAACTTAACCAATTACTTTGATTAACTCGACTAACTTGCTTTGGTTAACCTAACAAATTACTTTGTTTAACTCTATTCGAATAAGTAATTCGAATCACTCTAATGTGTTTAACTCTATTCAAATATCTAATTCGAATAACTCATTTCGAATAACTAAATTCGATTAACTCCTTTTATTAACATTTATTCATTTCAAAAGATTTCCTTTTTACAACGTTTATCCATTTATAAAGATTTACTTTTAGTAACGGTTCTGCACTTTATAAATGTCCTTTTAATAATGTTTCTACTTCTCTATATAAGTCCAGACTTATATATATTCCATTTATCAACGATAAATAATTTATTTAATTTATAAAACATTATTTATAAATTAATCTACTTCAATTTATCTGTTTAAAACAGATTTCCTATTTAATATCTCATTTAAATCCATATCGTGTTATACCGTGTGCGAAGCACGTGTTTAAATCTATCCTTGTATAATTCTATTTATTTTCCGAACAAGTGTTCCTTTATTTATTCCCTAAATAAATATTCCTTTATTCCATTTATTTATAATCTAAATAAATGTTCCTTTATTTATTTCCTAAATAAATAAATGTTTTCATTTTATAAAATCCTATCGATTTTATAAATAAGATTTATTTTCAATATAAACATTGAAAATTCCCTTTTTACATTCTAGTATCACCTACGGTGTGTAACGTGTCGTATAACAATGATCGGTATCATTCAAACATATGAAATCAATAACAGATTTCATAACACATCATATATCACAATATATGAAAAACGGTAAAATAAATGTTGAGGAATCCAGTCGGATTCCTCCAACCTGTTTCCCTGCATCACAGATGTTAGACAATATAGATAACATCACTTTCAGTTCCATATGATATATTCTGTTAAACAGAATCAATATAGAATTTTAACTAACTGACTAGCAGTTCAATCAAACAATCAACACACAGTCAAACAGACAATTTTAACAGTTCTAACAATACAACATGAAATTATAAACTGTTCAGAGTTAGTGAGATTTACTCACCTTTGCGCGTTAACCATTAAATAACGATTTGCGTCGGTCGATTTCCTTTTGAAAACTCGTATAGCCTAGTTTCTTCCTATCCATGATTTTGAATACTGCTCCTTATCATCGTCCTGCGCCTACATAGCCTAGTTCATCATTTCAAAGCCTTCGCAAGCTTCCTGTTACCTTTTCCCATTGTTTTTCGCAAGCCTTCGCAAACCATTAATAACGATGTCAGCATCCCAAACCGCTTCTTGCAAATTGGTGACTACTTTGATAGGACAAAGTGGAGTATCTATCATATTCAAACAAAATCCATCCTTCAAAATCTCATCTGCATATAATGTTCTATCACCAAGCCTTGTCTCAACATATTTCAGATAACCACATCTACGAATCAATCTCCTTGATACATCTTCTCAAGAATTGATTACTTCAAATAGATGCTCAGCTGTAGCTCTCTACAGCTCTACCAGGTCTTCTCCACACTGCCTCATGCGCCAGCCCCTACTCCTACAACTTTTAAGAGATCACTGTCTGCTTTTCCTAGAGTGCAGCGAAATTCATCAAGCTTTTCTTCAACCCCATTTTAATTTTGAAAGGAACCATTTGAATCAGCATGCAACTAGAAGGCTACCGCCCTCCCATCTGTCGTTTCCCCACCTTACAAACTGCAGTACCTCACACCTATTTCCAGTGACATATGCCTCGCCCCTTCGAAGCCTTAAGGCTTTAGTTCCTCACCATCAGTAAATTCAAAGCTCCTCTCTATCTTCATAATATTTGCGTGTAGGAACCGCCTTGCTGCACCTTAAATGATCGTTACTTCATGTCCGTAGACTTTCCCGACTCTTCTTTACTATGTTCATTCACGGAATTTACCAAATGCCTGCTCCTGTAGCATTCAACATCCCCAACGCAGGTCCCCCATACTTCTTCCCTTCACACTTAAACCACCACGACCACCCTCCTACTATAAATCACTACATAAGCTCCACCACCGTTTCATTGAACTTAAAACCGACTGCCACCTCGTGTTTGCCTCCGACGACCTCCTCGAGGACACGATTTGGTGAACCTCTTGCATGCTACAGGAAAGTAGCGACCTTAAATGTCGTGAAATCCATCAAAAAAAATACAACGAGTTGCAACTTGCTGTCGCAAACTCCAAGACGACGATGCAGTAGACCACCCTCACGAGTTTCACCGAGAAACGTGAAACTGGGAAGGGGAGTTCACTCATATATATGCTTGAGTGTGCTCGAGATTTTAGATGGTAGGGTTTCGTTTCTTTATTTGCTGAAGAGCGGAGGATGAGCACTCATATTTTTATACTTGAGGATCCTTACTTGCTAAGGATTAGTTGTAGGGTGCAGTCAATAGGATAGGCACGTATTAGAGTAAGGTGGGTACAGTATTACTTCGCAGCGAAGTATTAGGATAGGAGTAGGTTAGAAGTAGGTTACGGTCAATACCATTTAATTTAGATGAAAGGTATACGTAATAGGGCATGGCTAAATGTTAGGGAAATAGTATAGGATAGCTTGCATAGGTCTACTTTTGTTTGTTTCTTCTACCAAGCCATACCGACTAAAACCTTGTGCTGGAACTTTCTTTGGTTACATATGAACGTTCAATATTATGCTGTTTATTTTCCTAATTCCCACGATTGACACAAACAGGTATACCAAGAGTAGAAAGAGTATTCTTTATTTGTCGCCTTACTTTGTTTTGAGTTTGAACAATTTAGTCATGTGCAGAGATCGATAGGTCTTCCCTGCTTCACGTTTGAATTAGCATTTTGGTATATATGTTTGGATCACGTATACGTATATTTTAAGTTTGTTTTGAGTTATAAACTCTGTTCACGTACAGACAGACGTAAGAGTGCAATCATGTTCAACGAGGTGTCCCGGTCCCAAAAATATAATAATACCGGTAGATGGACTTATATTTTGAAATCCCGAAATACCGATACAGGGTGCGAAATACTCCAAATAAAAAGTTGCATATTTAATTAATTAAAAATTACAGTAAAATTCTAAAAATTAAATTATCGCTGTGCCTCAAAAGAACCTTGTCCCGATTTGCACCCGATATCAAGTTATATTCAAATAACCGTTACGGTCGATATACGATTTCATAGCGACTTTCTGAATATTTGATCTGGACATATCTTGCAATCTATACACCGAAATCCTGATTTTCCTCTTCCGTTAGAAAGATACAGTTCAACAGATTCCAACGTTTCTCGTTTCGAAGAAATCCGACTCAAAACGAGTCCGGTACACTCAGTTGAAGTTCAACTCGCCCAATAACGAACTGCCACGACGTTTTCAAGTTCGTTTTAATTATAATTATAAATTATAAGTTCGAACGTTGTACTTTAAGTTATCGATATCGCTAAATCGACATATAAATAATTAAATAAATTAATTATTCGACAGCTAACAAAACGCGCCATTACAGTGGAATTCAAAGTGATCGTGTTATAAATGAATGGAAAGTAAGCGTAGCTTCTAGCCTCACATCCAGTAAATGACAGAAATCGGGCAGGCAGCATGGCTAAGTCGGTCGCACCGAAGTAGGGTGTATAATCACCTATCTAGAGAATATTCATTTGCTTCTTTTAATCTATCAATGCTGTCCCATATATATACGGGAAACGGTTGCTGGTCCCAACCGTTGGTGATATACATTCGATACACTCAAGCAAAATGAGTGGTCGGTCATGTGTGGCTGAGTTGCAAGATGTTCTTGTTGAACTCCAGTGTATCGTTCCTAGAGTACACTGATCGGAAGGTGGTTCCATACCTTGACATAGTTGGAAAGCCATTACCCAATACGTGCTTGCGCTTTTTGATTGTATACTATATAGTAGAACGTGTGATGAAAGCGTTTCTGCTAGATTGATATCTATTTGTACTTAGACATTATTATAATATCAGAATGATATTGCTTTACAAAGTTGTTTGGATTTTCATAAGGGAAAACCCATTCCGTTTTCACGGCGTGGTCTTATGATATATCCGTTATTAAACCAAGTGTTAGGAGTTTTATTCACACCAGTCCCATGACTGACCCGGAGTTTATTTGTTTTGTTTTCCCTAAACTCTTGGGTGCCTAAATTTGTACGGGTAGTCAAGTAGTCGGGATTTTACAGATACACTTGGAGAGCTTGGAGCAGAAGGCTTCAGGATTCTATAGCTATTATTATTTCCGCTGTTGTTGTAAGTGCTGTACTCTGATAAGTGCTATTGTATATATAACTGTTTGTATTTCGAAAGTTATGTTATATTTTATTCGTTCCGCTGTGAGATTCGTATTTACTCTGATGATGATGTTCTTCTTCTTCTTCTTCTTCTTCTGCTATTCTATTAGTTCTACCTTATCTATCCTCACCCTCTATCTTCTTTCTATTAGTTTCTTGAATTTCCAGTGCAATTTGGGGTTGGACTTGTGTTATTTGGTCAGCTCAAATTGGACCGGATTTTCGGGTCACTACACCTCTACATGGGAGCACCGTGATATTTCAAATAGCCTCCCATGGCCCTCACCAATCCAAAAAGAAAAAGAAACATCCAAGCGGCTAGCTAATCGGCTCATAAAATCATCAAAAACCCAAAGAAATACAATAAACATGTACCTATTTGTCGGGCAAACAATTTTATTCCTCTGATCTAACCTCCTTGCCATGACCTGTTCAATGTAAGTACATGTATATATATGCAAATGCGACAAATTTTCAATACAGCTCAACATTTGTTTCACTTTGGCTAAAGGTTCAACATTTAGTTAATCGAACAATAATCAAACAACACAATCATTAATCAATTTGTTGATTGTCATTTCAAATTCGTAAATTTGATATATAGTCAAAAATCATGTTTTTGTTGCCAAGTCACAACAATATATTCTAACTATATTTTGGTTCTCACACCAGTCAATTGGAAATATATAAATATCACACCTTCGAAACTCGAACCCAAACGACTGATGTTGTACGGTCATCAATAGTTTCATCTCCGGGCGACTAGAGTATGATTCTATATCTACCCAATATATTAAAACTTCGAATACCCGTGGATCAGACGTATATGCAAAATCTTTATATATTGGATTGCCCAAATTCAATACAAATAAATATTGAAATACGTTGAATAAAGTTTAAATTTTCAAAATAAAATTCGTTTTCATTTTAAAAAATACTCTTCACACTAGTTCTAGGATACTACTGATCCCATCTCTAACGAGTCATTCTCACTGGATATTACTAATCCAATCTCTGATGAATTCTGTCGTTTGGTTCTAACGTGTCTTGTTCTCTGAGCTCTGTAAACCAAAGCTCTAATACCAGATGTAACGATTAGTAATTTCGCTCGATCTGAATCGATCGCTAAACCGACCAAGACCATTCGAAACCCCTGATTGTTTTGAGAACACGACAAATCGGAACGCAAACAGAAGAACATTTCATTGTATATTACAACAATTCCATCAGAATACAAGAATATTACAGAGTATGAATAAATATTACACAGAAAATATCAGAGATTTAAATTACATTACATAGTAGCGGAAAATAATACAAAACACAACTGAAAGAGTTATACGGATAAAGAGCTTTCCGGATATCGTTCCAGCTGTAAATCAGGATCCTGAGAATACAAATCTGCAAAACCAAAACTACTATCTGCCCGTGCGGAAAATAAGGGCACCCAGAGTTTAGGTTAAAACAATAAACTCCAGGTCAGTCATGTGACCGGTGTGAGAACTAAAACAGTTATTTATCTTTATTTTAAAGTTAGGTAAATCAAGGGACCACGCCGTATAACACGGAACGGGTTTCCTCCCAAGAATAACAGTGCATAAAACAACAGCGCAATGCTAAACAAAGAACAATGAAGCTATTATAAGACCCAGGTCCCATCACACAATGCAACACAAGCCGAAGGATAGGGTTTTACCTTATAATAGCCAAAGAATGCTTGATACGCTAAATTTCATCTTTTATTATTACTATAAGTGTATAGTGTTAAAACAATTTCAATCATAAGTACCAAACATAGACGACATAAGTGCCCTATACCACTATGTCGCCATACTAGGCTCTACAATCAAAACCGCAAAGTCACATATTGGAAGTTGGATTTCCATCTGCGAACCAAGGCAAGGGATCGTCCCTACCGCTTCGATACTGTCTAGCCCGAGACTCGGGAACAGCCGCAACTGCCCCATGGATCGTCAGGGCCGGTCCACCCGATGTGGATTATAATGCCTGAGCACTGCGTTTTCCCGCCCTATGGGGCGTAAATGAGCCAAATGACTCCATCAGACCCGAATCGTCCGGTCTAACCGAGGCGCATCGCTATCCATCATCCACATAAGTAAAATGTCCAGGCATGTAAAACCCAAAACACCACTCCTAGCTTGAAGGAAACGCATGCCGTCCCTGATGTCCTCTCCCGTTTCTAGTTCACACCGGGGTGTGAGGCTCGCGAATAAACGTTACACAAAGCTATGCCACAAAGGCCGTGCTTTGATCATCAACCACAGGACTCTGCTTTTCAATAGAAGCCTTGCTCATTTGCATCTTAGCATGCCACACAGGCAAACCACTCCATGCAACCAATATCCGTCAATCACACAGAATGATATCCAGTGTCAGACACACAGTCCATTTACAAGTCCGTTCTGGGTCTGAACAAAACCGGAGGCACCTTGTACCTCGCATATCCATCGATCTCCAAGTACGTCTGGATGATCACCAACTGATTCCCTCCTCTTGGGTGTACAGCCCAATCAAGATCATCGGTAATTATCCAAACGATGTGAAGACCTCCGGTCTTCGACCACCGTCTTCATCCTCGACACATCGTCGAATCAGTTATTCATAATGGGATAAACCCGGTCTTTCTGAATAACTCGCGTATATAATCAACAAGTGTTACACAAACACAATATACGCCTCATTCCAATTCAAAATATACTTATACTTTGGGAATGGTTCCATTAATTTTATCAAAGATAAATTCTTTAAATTTATTCTTTAATCTTCTTTTGAATATAAATTCAAACCAAATTATGGTTTATCCAAACTAGTCGGGATTAGCGAACCTTACCGAAGTAATCACTTGCTAAATTTCCCAACCCCATCCTATTCATCCCATGAAGTAAAACAGTCATACTTCATATCTAACACCACAGTGTTATCGATAAATTCAATTACCATTTTACGTTCAAATCTAATTAAAGATTTAACTATCGCCTGGAGCAAAACTGGTGATACTCCATTCTCGATCATTTCAATCTAATTAAAGATCCATTAAAACTCCACTTGGTTTTAATCTTCCCAAAAATCAATATTAATGAATTTTTAACTTGGGAAATCATATCCTGTCTTTAACTGGGCTAAAGAACCAATTTCCTTTAAAACACGGTTCACTATAAACCCAAAATCACATTCCATTCCATCAGCCTTTAACCGTAAATTAGCAAGTGAACAATTCCCTAAGTATTAACCCCGAAGACCGAAACCAACATCAGATCAGTACCTAAGAAACCATTCAACTTTACTAATCTTTAGTTAGTTTCCGATTTTCTTAACTCCTTTGGGCCTAAGAACAGTATTATTAAAAATACCATTCACGACAACCCAAAATCACATTCCATTAATGAAGGAATCTTCATGGAAAACAAATCGATATATATATATATATAATCGATATAAACTTCCATATCCGACTAGTAATATAAATGGAATAAAGGCAACGCCTTTTAAATTCTAGATATATTAGCAGTCTTCCTCCACAGAAATTCACTTCGATTATTACCTAATCGAATTCCATTCCATTCCAATTTATTTTATTAAATTGGAAAACTTTACTTTGGAAAATCTCCTTTAAATATTTACAAAAGATTTATAAATTCCAAATCACATTTCACTGCTAATCGGGTTCAAGAACGAATGTCGTTAAAACACAGTTCACGATAAACCCAATTCACATTCCATTAATTATCGGGTTAAAGAACGAGTGTTATTTAAAATACCGTTCACGATAAACCCAAAAATCAATTCAAATTCTATTCCAATTAAATACCATTTAATTGGTATACTTCATTAAATCTAAATAAAAAGATTTAATCTTTTTCTCAACTGGGTTCAAGAACAGTGTTAATGAAGACACCATTCACGACAAACCCAAATCCCATTTGATATTAAATACAAGGCTTTGAATAGAAAATTTATCGGCTTATATCCAATATCAAATCCTAAGACCAATGAATATCGTATTGGAAATAACGATATAAATATATCTTTCAAATTTCCATAACAATATCTGTATAATCACGAAATCCAACATCGGAATATTCCAAAGTCAATTTTGATTCAAATCCATTCCAATTCAATTATTGGAAATTTTGGTTATTTTTAAAACCCTTTCAAATCCAATTTATTTATTTCAAAAATAAATGGATAATAATTCTAGTTCAAAACTAGTTCATTTCAATAAAAAAATCTATTTTTATCTTTTAAATATGGAATTTTTCATCCCAATTCTTTCCAAATCATTTCTTATAATTTTACATAAATTATTACTATTTTTAATAATTTTATCAAGGCCCGTACAGTCGATTTCCATAAACGGCCATCGAACTGCACTTACACCGACCTTTTCCAAATTTGATTTAGACATAATTCCAAATCCAACCATTAGATTTCTAATTTCTCGTTAGAAAGCTCTTTTCGATACGAACCCAACGGTTTTGGTTTTAGGAGAATCTGACGGTCGGATCTCCCGTAATATCCATTCGAAATCAATGGTCGAAATTTGCGAACTGCCGCAGCGCGGCGCATTCTATTCAGGCCATTATATATATATATATATATATATATATATATCATCGATTTCCTTTCAAACCATATTTCATAAATCGTTTTAAATTCGTTTTCAAAATGATTTCAACTTCATATTCAATTTCTAATCAAAATTGAATATTCCATATCATTAATCTATAAATGATAATATTTTCAAAACGTTATATTTTGAAATCACTTCCTTTTCTATATTCATTATAAAAATGAATGAAATCGATATAAATACCATTCTCGTCAAAATGGCGTCAATCTAATCGACACGGCTATATATATTTAAATATATTCGTGTCTATCCCAAATCGGACATCAAAACCAAATTTTGATTCTTTTCTGAATATTATTTGAAAATATTCGTTATTTTAAAATAATCGTTATTTTAAAATATTCATTCTTTCTGAACTAGAATCAGACACAGTCAATACCATACAATATGATTTATATGGATTTCATACACATACGTACACTACAACAATCAAACACAGTCAAACATCACCCAAAGTCATTCTACACTGCATAAGCATCAAATATAAATATTTAACACTTATAGCGGCCTGTCGATCAATCGATCGACACACAGCTAATTATTGGGATCAGTGTACGTCCAATTTCATCCCAACACCCGTGTGGGGTTTTCAAACAACGAACACAAATTTATTTGTGCAGTTGGGCGATATGTAAAATTTATCGTCCCAATCAATATCATTAAAATGTGTGTACATAACAAATCATCCAATTTGTTTATAAATATTTATTTTATATACACGTTAAAAATTATATTTTTAACTATAAAATATTTTCAACTATAAAATATTTTATTCCATTCCACATCACACAATCAACTTTCACAACACATCAATTAAACAAACAAGTCATCCATGGTCTGTGGACCACGGGTGTCGGGTGCTACTAAGCACCGTCTGCATCCTAGTATATATTTCAACTAGACAATAAATTATAAGTGGGGAGTTCTCACCTTGGGGTTCCACTCCCTCATTCTTTATTTCTGAACAGTTCGGATTTTGTTTTGATTTCAGACTGCTCTATCGCACTCCTTTTCACGCTGTTCATAACAAAAATCATATTTTTTTTACTACGCTATATATATAATAAAAATCATATTTTTATTTCCACTTCACATATATAAAAATCGAATTTTTATCGGTACTTCATATATATAAAAATCGAATTTTATCGCTACTTCGTATATATAAAAATCGAATTTTTATCGCTACTCATATAATAAAAATTATAATTTTCTCTCGCTATTCTCTATATAAAAATCAAGTTTTTATATATAAAGATCATATTTTTATATCTCTACTACATATGTAAAAATCACTCATTTACACCGCTACTTCCATGATAAAAATTATATTTTTATCTTGCTAGTAATATAATAAAAATTATATTTTACTTCTCTACTTGCATAGAAATTATATTTTTACCTCACTATATATATATATATAAAAGTTATATTTTTATTACTCTACATAAACAAAAATCATATTTTTATTTAGGTAAAAATCTCGCCTTCATATAAATAAGAATCTCGTCTTCATATAAATAAAAATCTAAGCCTTACTTAAGTAAAAATTATGACTTTATGCATATAAAGATCTAACCTTTCTTATACCATAAACATCATGTTCTTTTATATAAACAAATCATATTTTTTTCTCTATACAAACAAAGAAAATCACAATTTTACCAAACTTTATCTTATATAACAATAAAACTAGTTTTTATACTTTCTAACACTAATTACATTAAATAAATATAATTAAAAGCCCACCTTTCATGTAAAAATCCAATTTTTGGTGAAAGAAGAGTTTCCACGGCGAAGTTGCAGGCGGAGGAGGGATTTTCGGCGCGACCGGGGCTGGTGGAGGCGGCGCAAGGGGTCGATGAGGGTTTAGGCGGCGGATCGGGCGGGTTGGGGGTTTAGGTTCGCTGTGGGGTTCAAAAAGGAGAGAGAAACGGCGGAGGGGGGGGGGGTCGTGGATGAGGTGAGCGGCGCAGTCGCCGGAGAGAAGGGGGGTCGCGGTGGGGCACCACCGGCGGTGGCTAGCCGGAACGCGACGAGCTGTGGGCGGCGGTTCTCCAAGAGCAGCGGCTCCTTTCTTTCTTTTTTCTAATCGGGATAACTGAAGAAGGAAAAGAAAAGAGGGGGGTTTATGTAAAGAGTATATATATATATAATATTTTATTTTAGGGTGCTACTATTCACACCCCGGTTTGTACTTCTGGCCACCAAAACTAAAAGCACTCCAAATATTTCGAATTTCCTCCACTGGCCACCGTCTAAATTAATAACCTAAAAATGGAGAGGCCACCAGCACCTTCCTCTACAAAGAATGCTTCCTACCTCACTTATATCATGCATTTATGTCTTTTGAGTTATTTGATCGAACATCTTGCATCATATTATCACAACCATCATGTTTGTCATCTAACTTATCATCACTCAACTACTCAATCTATCTAAGGACAAAAGAGTTAATGTATCAATTTGTAAAAGAAGATATGTAATTATATGAATAAAAACCCTACAGGTAAAAACTTACGTAGTCATTCTCCATTACAACATCATCAAATTTAATGCCTTCCAAACTTGAAATTTCCAACGAAGCGGAAAATTATCCTAAAACGCAATAGAAAATCCAAACCATTAAAAAAACCTAACTTGTTCTATAACATAATAGAAAACAATAAAAATTAAGCAATTATAACATCTTTTTTATCTTCATCTTTCATCTCTATTAGGCATAAAAGAATATCTGCTTTTGTTAGGGTTTTGGGTTTGAAATTGTCGAGAAGTACGGGTTTTTCTTAGGAGAAGTACGGTGGTGAATAATTGAGTGAAAAAATAATGTATGGTGGCCAGAAGAGTATAAAAAATAATCATATGTATTAAATTTAGAAAGGTGGCCGAAAGTGCAAATTGGGGTGTGAATAGTAGCACCCATATTTTATTTTATTCTCTATAAAGTTGATTTTCTATTCGATCTCCAAACGAGACCCACTGCCTGTCGTCCATGACTAATTACCCCATTCCGAACTCAATGGGATATGTATCGTAAGTTGATTCGATCATTTCGATCAGTTTCCGTCAAAACCAAAATATAAATCTACATATTGAATTTGAACGCACATTTCAATTTACCGTGGCCGCATACGAACTCTAAAAATTCCCAAAAAATGTTTTCTAGCTTCGTATTGACGATATGGTCCTAACAAAACTAATTTTGTAAAATTCTAAGACCGTTAGCAAAAATGGTCATTTTCTGGTCGATCGAAATTGCCTAATACTGTTAAAACAGATTTCTTTTGCCATGCTTACATATTGATTTCAAAAATTATGAAAATTTTAACCTAGCAATAATTTGACATTCCGGTTCCAACAAAAGTGTTTTGTCGAAAACATAGGTCATTTGCAAAATTTCCATTTTTAAGGGCCAGAATTCCACAACGACTATTCTGAATTTTCAACTGGGCGTAACTTTTGAATCCCGCTATCTAATTTTGATTTTTCGGATTCATTTGAAAGATATTTTCAAATAGATTTAAATATTTTTGGTTTTGCTAAAATCCGACATGTTTTGAATCCTGTACATTCATTTGAAATTTGAAATCGAATTTTCAAACTACAGCGCCATTTTCAATTCCTTTTATATTTAGAAATAATTATTTAAATTATAACGTCGATCTATATAAATATATATGTTCTAATCCTATTCAAAATAAATTTCTCGTTGTTATTATTTAAAATAAATCATTTTAAATATCCAAAATTCAAATAATTTGCCAAAATAAAAATTTTAAATTGCCTTAGATTTTCGGGTCATTACGTCATCGCTTCTAAAAACATAATTAATTATAATACTTATTTATAGATTTCGGAATATTTGTGGAGAACTTTCGAAATATTTGCCGAGAAGTCAATAAGTATTGGAAGTATTTGAGCTGCAAATACTAAAGTGTCAATGCAAATATTTGCATTTTTTCAAGAAAACTAAAAAGAAACATTTTGATCAAGTATTTAATTTTGAAATGAAAAGAGAACTACAGGTTTATCAAAATTGAAAATACTGGTGTGATTTTAAATATTTTTGAAAAGAGTTTTTTATGTTCCAAAATGAAAGTAATAAATGAAACTAAAATTTCACTGTATAAATTGGAAGACTTCTTCATTTCTCCTACACCCCTTCCCTATTTTATTAGTTTTCTAGTATAAAAATATATTTTTATATCATTTATACAACATTATTATTATCATCTTCTGCATCTTGCACTTTCTTTATTTTCAACATCATACGCCTCTTTATTGTTATTTTCATTTTTTTTGGGGTCTCATTTAACAATTTTCTTCATTCAGCTCTCCTCGTCCTTTTATTTTGGTAAAGATAGTCTCATCTCCCGTTTAAATCAAATAAAAAACAATGAAATCGTATTGAATTGTACATAGGTTGTGATGTATAGAAGAAGCAAATATAAATCTAGAACAAATTTAAAAGAAAAAACATAAAATTAACTTCTAGAATACAGAGTTTCGCATATGAAGGAGTATAGGTCTCATATTATGTTGTAGAAACAATCGATGAGTTGTGAAGGGTGAGGTGAGAAGAAAAATTGTTTTCAAGGGTTAACTGTGCAAAATATATAAAGGGTATATTTGTCACGACCTGCATACATCTCTCTACTCAAGTATACATTTGATATCATAAGTAATGCTCTACAGTGGTACTAGAGCGATATATGGAAGCAATCGTGGATGAAGTGGCAACAATCAAAAGCAGAACATATCATATATCTCACAACACCTGATAACAAATGAATTTAGAGCAAGCGATTTCAAATGAACCAAAGTAAATAACAAATCAGAGTGTGGTAGGTTCATCGTATTACATAAAAAATAGACAATAGAGTTTACACATATGAATAAAATAAATATAAAACCATCTTTAATAATATATAAGTACTGATATAACTCCACGGTGCTTCCTAGAGGAACACAAGCAATAATAGCTCTAACTATAGATGTACGAAAGCATTGGCCTTCTACTTGTCCTCCACATGGATCTATACGCTATCTCATATGTGTTATCTCAATATATTTATTTAAGAGTACCAAAGAGTATGACAAGCAACACAGACATCTTCGGTAAGGGAAAATTTTGGTATTAGCAATCTATAATCTCTATAAGTAATAAAAGCTGCAAAGTGGAACATATAGTATAGAGAATCATATCAAACGTGTTCTTGCATTTAATAAAAATAGCACATAAACAATATGTTCTAAACTATCATCCTCATGTGGGTGAATTAGTACTTAAGAGTCCATATAGTGCTTGGCTATACTACTCATGACACATACAATCTTAGGACATCCTAATTTACATGACTAATCATGGCAAACACAACAAAATATGACAACCATCAAACAATCTTGTATCTTTAACTGAAATTTCACTGGATATAAGATAACTCTACAAGAGATAATAGTAAACCCTAGAGGAAATTATGCAAGTTATAACTTATATTTAACTCTTTAGTCAACTGATCGTAATTAAAAGTGTTATATTTTTGTTATCTGTTTTGTTACGATATGAAAAACCATTTAATAATTAATTTAATATATTTCAATAAGAAATTTCTTAACTAAAATAGTATGTAATAGCTTCAAATAGCTGCAATTATGAATAACAACTAACATCTATTAATCTTATAATTCCCACTAATGTTTAATGATTATTAATTGGTCCGACCATAAAATACCCAAATTGCCCATATTTATCAAGGTCATTTAATTATTCTAACCTTTGGTCCGACCTTGAATTATTCGCACTAATCTTTAATTATTCCAACTTTGTAATGATATAAAATTGATTAAAAATATTATTTTATTGTAGTTTTTTAAATTATTTGAAACTACATACGAATGACAATATATTAAAAAAATTGCATGTATTGTTACAAATTAGGAATAATTATTCTAACTAATCAAGCACATGCAAATATTAAATACATAAATAAATATTCAACAAAAAAGTCTAAAAGGTTTTATATAATGATTCAAATTATTTAACCGTTAATCTATTTATTTAATTAAATCATATTAGTTTCAAATTTTATCTTATATACGTTACTTACGTTATCCTAAATAGATTAAAATAACATAACATATATCGATATAATTATCAATTAATCTAGATTCAATTAGAACTTTTCTAAGTTTCGTTTAGACAAAAGCAATATTGCATTTAGTTTCACAAATAAATTTTTATTATAGTTTAATGTGTATATAAACTAGTATAACCGCATAACGGTGGGAAAACCGACTTTGTAATGCTACAAGATAAAAGAATTTATTTTGCTCATGTTTTTTATTCTTTAAAACTACACATGAATCACAATATATAGAAGAAAAATTAAATATATTATTAAAAACTTAAAATAATTAAGCAATCATGCAAACACAAAGATTTAATGCATAAATATATATTCATGAAAAATGTCACATTTAATTAGTGTAATTTATCAATTACATATGAAGGATTTTAAAGCAAAAAGGTTGTACATTATCTATTTGAAAAATTGCTAGCTAATTCAAAAAATTTCAAAGCTCATTGATAGTTCTAAAGGCTGAAACTTAAAATATTATCTAAAAAAGAACAGTTTGTAGGCAAACACCTTATTATACAGCTGAAATTCAGTAAGAATTAAGAGGTGCGAATCGAAACCAAACATATGGACAAAACTAGATTGATCTACAAAATTACAACTACAATTCACTATTGAAATTTTAAATTTAAATTCAGGTGAAAATTGAATAATAATTTTTTAAATAAGTTTTTCAACTTTAAATCTGACCATGAAATCTAATCCACAATGCAATGTAATCGTAGAAGAAAGAAATAATAAGATAGAGATGTAATAATACTCACCACTATAGAAAGAAATGTGATAAGAGTATAAATGATCCTTTAAATATATGACAAAAATTTGTTTACATTTAAGTCTTTTGGTATTTTTTGAAGTAGATTAAACGAGATTTGTTGCGGAAAAATTGAACTGAAGGGGAAATCTACAAATATTGCTTAGAGATAAAGAGAGATTAATATTTCATCTGAGTTAGATTTAAAAAAAAATGAATTATAGAAGAAAACTACAAATATTGTCTAAGTTAAAGGGAATTGTTATTCCATTTAAGATTAACTGCAATAAAAGAAATAAAAAGTCAAGAATATTAAGCTATACACACACACACACACATATATATATTGAAAGAAATAATAAATGATAATAAATTAAAGTTAGTATATACTTGTACATTAATTAGATTAGAAAAAAATGTTACGAAATAAAGGAAAATGAAACAGATGAAAATTATTTACATTAATTAAAATTAACGAAACAAATTGTTTGCGTTTAGTCTTTTGGTATTTTTTGAAGTAGATTAAACGAGATTTGTTGCGGAAAAATTGAATTGAAGGAGAAATCTGCAAATATTGCTTAGAGATAAAGAGAGATTAATATTTCATTTGAGTTCGATTTTAAAAAAAAATAAAAAATGAATTATAAAAGAAAACTACAAATATTGCCTAAGTTAAATGGAATCAGTATTCCATTTAAGATTAACTGCGATAAAAGAAATAAAAAGTCAAGAATATTAAGCTACATATATATATATATACATATATTAAAAGAAATAATAAATGAAATAAATTAAAGTTAGTATATACTTGTACGTTACTTGGATTAGGAAAAAATGTTACGAAATAAAGGAAAATGAAACTGATGAAAATTATTTACATTAATTAACATTAACGTTAAAATAGGTCATAAATGCACGTAAAGATAGAAAATACAAGGAACTAATATATAAGGCTTGCCATGATTATTCAATAGACATTGTAATTAATGCATCATTCAAATGAGGACAAAATGAGTATTGTAAAAAAGCTTTAGACGGACACAAGTTTTTGAAGGCTCGGTAGAATTAAGAAAAACCGACAAAGTCAGTTTGATTAGATTGTATCAAATATACTCTTATATACATATTTGTGCAAGGTGATTACTTATTAAATTTATTCAGAATTACAAATTCTCTTTAATTCCCTCAACATGATATGCTTAACTTTTATGCATTTTATTTAGAATTTTTTTTTTCAAAAATCGGGTTTGAAGTAAATTTATTTTCCTATTTCTTTTGTTCTAGGTATTTCCTTTCTATATGATTTCTATTTTATTTAGTCCTACCATAAAATACATTTTTATAATTGAATGTTTACTAAAATGCATTGCACTGATTGTTTACATACAACTTTTTGCAAAGGTATTAAATTGGTAGATGCGTTTGTCTTAGGCAGATTTAACCAATTTTAAAATCATTAAATTGCATCAAAAGATGTAGTAATTGACAATATAATTATGTTTACATATTGTGAAACATTTCATAAACATATCCATTTTTAGCGTTTGAAAGATTTAGTTTTAAATGATTTACTACTATTTTTTATTAACTTTGACAAATTCTAGACCTTAAAACTATGTTGATAACGCAGTAAATAACTACTTAACTTTTGTGCAGTTTATTTAGATTTTTTTTCTCTCAAAAATCGGTTTTGAAGTAAATTTGTTTTCCTATATTCTAAATGTGTAGTTTTGATTACTTTAATGCTTTTAGGATACTACAACGATTTTGATGTCCTGAAACAACACTTGCACGTTGTTGCAGTTAACTGCACGAGAGTTATGCACTTTTTAAAATATTAATAGACCTATTCCATTATGTTTGAAAGTTACTGTTTTAGGTAGTTTGAATGTTATTTTAATTAGGTTTTAGAAAATTCAAACTCTTAAAATGTATTTGAATTATGCAATAATTAATTTCTTTTCATATGCTTAAATGTTACAATGTAGCATAATTCTTTTTCTACCTAGCAGATTTGTTTTACTACTGTGAAAGATGTCGATTGATCTTCAACATAGTATTTATACTAAAAAAATATCAAATTAAGAAACTGAAGAAAAAAAATCTCATTCGTCTACTCCTCAAAAATAATGTTTCTATAAATTAGGCCTAAAGAAATCTTTCATTTATTAGAATATTGACCGAACTATATACATATATATATACACATATATATGTATATACATACATATATATACTAGAATTTATGAAAGGAATCTTACAGCACCTAAAGAAATTAGATCCAAAAAATTAGCATTGGCGCATGATATAACAATTCAAATAAAAAGATTTGCTTGAACATGGAAACCGCGCCGATCATAGCAATTTTCATGCATGCTCATCTATTAGAATTTATATTATATTTATTTGGGGAAAATAATATATTATACGTTTTATTATTACAAAAGGTTATTTAATTATCTGCGCTCATATATATGTTTCCTCCTTGAATAGTGGATCATTATATTTCCTTGGTCAATATTTCTGCTAGAATCCCGCATTATCTCATTTATAAATACACATGCCTTCTTCTATTCCTCAATCCACAGATCAATTCTCTCTCTCTCTCTTTTTCCTTCCCTTTCTAGCTACTTAGCAGAAGCTTCTGCCTTTAGCTAAACTCCACTTTAAATATATATATTCTGCAATATTTTACTCTACTTTATATTCCGTCAGTCTGCATGCTTTCTTCATCGCCTGTTTCGAAGAACGACTGGTTTGGAGGTAGGTTTTAATTATTTATTGCTTCACTTTTTTTTAACCGTGATATGTTTAGTGAATTTTGTAGGTCACATATTAGGCAAGGACTTAATTTTGTCTTTGGTAAGTTCTTAGCAAAATATATGCTGCTAGATTTTTAATGTTTAGCAATAATGCAGTTTACATGCTATATTCGTTATCTCTACAGTACCCATTTTATATATACTTCAGGATGAGGAAGCAAGCCATTCCAATGTATCTAAATGCTGATGAACCTACTCAAGAAGATAAAACCGACGAGGCCCATGCATATTCAAATGTTAATGTGCTTGATGATATAATTTACATAACCACCAATGACAAAAGGGAGAACATAGCATACACTGGATGATATTATCTTCCCATGAAATTGATAGCATGTTTTGACCGTAAAATGGTATATAAGGTAAAAAAAAATTTAACTTTTACAATTGATAGCATGTTTTGACCATTGGTTTAGAAATTTATTAGCTCATGTATAAATTTATAACATGTTTTGACTGTAAAATACCCAAGTGCTCATGCATAAATTGATAACATGTTTTGACCATTGGTTAGAAAATTATTAGCTCATGTAAAAAATTTAACTTTTACAATTGATAGCATGTTTCGATCGTAAAATACCCAATCGCTCATGCATAAATTGATAGCATGTTTTGACCATTGGTTTAGAAAATGGTATATAAGGTAAAAAAAATTAACTTTTATAATTATTTTATTTGTTACAGATTAAGTAATATGTACTTACACAGAAATAAATTGACATATTATAAAGTTATTAATAAATTGTCATATTATGGCATTTGTAAAAAAATTAACTTTTACAATTATTTTATTTTTTGTGATTTATGTTTTGTTTGTAAGTACAGATTAAGTAATCTATACTTACAATTATTTTATTTGTTGTGATTAAATATAACAATTTAACTTTTACAATTATTTCTATGTAAGTACAGATTAAGTAATTTGTACTTACAAAGAAATAAATTGTCATATTATAAAATTATAGTAATTTTGATTGATATATTATAAAGTTAGTAATAAGTTGTCATATTATGAAAATTGTGAAAAAAGTTAACTTTTACAATTATCTATAGTAGAAGCACAAAAATATATCCCTGATTAAATAATCGCAGGTTGATGGTACAAGACTAAATCTAATTTTTTCCCCTTTTATTCCCCTATCTAAATTAGGGCTGGCAATGGATGCTTGAAAATTCCAATGTCCGTCCGCATCTGTATCCGAAAAGCGGATAAATATAATTGAACAAATAAGTGATTTATGGTGACATATATGGAAATTTTAATGCAATTGAGGCAATTCAAAAAATAAGTGATTCAATTTGCAAAATAAAGATTGTGCTAAGAGTCTTATGATCTCCTTTTTCTATCAACATATTAATCTAACATTTTATTACCTACATTTTGATTCATCCAACGTTGTAATAATAAGAAAATGGATGTTGGTAAATTAGATGGAGCCATTTATAGACTTTCTGAATGAGATTATCAATCGTAGGAACATTTTTGGGAAAGTTTATTGCTGGATTCGATGTAATTTAGGAACGATATAAATGTACACTTTGCTTACCTTTGTTTGAATGCCCATCAATTTAATAAATCTTGATTTACATCATAATCAAATTTCAACTATTAGAAACAAATTTACTGACTGTTGGCCTATTAATTTTACCTGACATTATCTTCTATATTGAAGATACGCTAAGGTGAATCTGTATTCAAGTTACTATTGCTGGCATGTTAATCCTACGCTTAAACTCATTGTTAATATTATTCTCAATGACATCTTTGTTTATGGTTCCAGAATTTTCATTTGCACGATAATCATGCTAACAGTTGATCATATGATTGACCATAGTTTTTATATAATACGGTCAATATTTGTTCATGAATACGTTAAAGGTAAATACAGTTCTTTAAACTATTAGACTGTGATCTACTGAATAAAACTGATATATGATTTATATTTGCCTTTCTCTTTTGTATCTATTCATTTACTCCCTAATTTTTTATAAACTATGATTTGTATTATGTTCTGAATTAGCATTGGACGGTCCCTTTCAAATAGTTCATAGTATTAATTCCCTTATAGCAGTAATAATTTATATGTTCACGAGATTAATATTTTTTTAATGAATAAAAATCAATGCTTGAGGACAAATTAAATGTGTTATTTGGATTATGTGTTGTTTTCATAGCAATTTCATTGAGATTTTTATATATTGGTAGATAAAGATGAAGAGAATAAGACTCGATGTGCAATAAAGGAACATAAGTTATGCCATGTGGTAAGAGTTTCTGTGCGGATTTGGAAGTTAACCTCAACAATTATGAATGTGATATCATTTTTGGGTTATGTATATAGCATGTAGGTCTCAAATTGACCATAAAATAATTAATTACTCATATTATAATTTTGTACCTTAATTATGAGATAGAACAAGTAGTTTTCAAGCATAGTTTTCTATTTTTGTCTATTGTTCATCAAATTATTACTGCATGGATTGTATTCTTATTAAAGCACTGTGGTTACTATTTCATATGTTGATTTCTTTTGTTATTTGTTAGCTTATACAAATTGTAAATTATCAAAATAAATCTCGATCATACCATTCTGACATAAATTGATGATTTGCTTTCAGTTTACTACACTTGCTACCAAAAATATAAATTTTTCATTTTTAGAGAAACAAGCACAAAGCTGTACAGGATATTAAAGTCAAACTATAGGGCATGTGCATTCAATTTCTCAATGATTTTATTTGATTGTTATCTATAATAAATTTTCAGGTCCTAAATTTATTTTGATAATTTTATTTATATTATTTTGATAATTTTATTTATATTATTTTCCTGCTATATAACACTTTTGAAAATTAATTAATTTTAGCTGAAATCAATGAAAAATACTTATGTACTTATGTTATAAATGAGATAATTTATAATTTCACATGTTATTGTAGGCTTTGCTTTTGACTATTGAAGAAGTTAATCATGGAGCATATGCTCATTTTTTTGATGCAGGTGTAAAATTTGTTAACATACAGACTCATATAGAGGTTTCATTATGTACATTTATTTTTCATACTTAGTTGCAAAATGAAACATAATTTAATTTAATCAAAAGATTTATCAAATTTGTTGATTCACTCACTGTTTTAGGCTTTGACATAAATAATAGTGTTGTAAAATGGTTACCATGTTCAAAACTGTGATTTGCATATAGTTTTTGAGTAATTTGAGTTTATGAAACTTATATTTGGGCTGTTCACAATGTATAAAATTAGGCATGTTTCTAACATCTTTGTACTTTTCATTTGACTCATTGTCATTTATATAGCTGACAAGATATTTGGTCGCAAGCGGTGGATTGATGATCATATATGAGTTTAATCATGTGGATGTATACAATCAACTAACAATGTGATTCTCAGGGTCGCTTCACAATACTAAGAAGGCAGGACGACAAAAGTCAATCTTACTATCTTGGAGATTGTGGTGCTGACAACTCATCCATAAATAGCAGGGAAATTGGCAATGTCCAGTGATGAGTTACAGTCACGACATGTGAGGCGGCTCTTCTTGCACATAAGGCTGTTACAATCTGCAGTTACATGAAGATGAAACTAAGCATGATCCATGGTTATAAGAGTGTCAGGTATAGGTGCTTATACGAAATGGTTACATACATATGTTTTCTACTTCTACAGGGCTGGGAATACTTTGTAAATTAACATGCTTTTATATTTGTTTTCCCTAAGGCCACCTTAAATCCATTTTATAAGGATGAAAAGAGAGTTTGCTAGAATGGGATTCTACATTGGAATTTGATGTACGGGAAATGTAGTTGCTTGGAAAATCTACTTATGCATGACTTCTTTCTGTGCATGCCGCAAGGAGCGTTGGATTATATGCATAATTGAATTGGTGAACTACTGTGACTTGCTAAGAAGACATTTGTCCAACCTGATTCCATACTTGAGCGTCATGCATGACAGGAGTCACAAACAAGTTGTTGTCTTTGTACTTAATGATACTATGTCATGTACGGGGCATCCTTAATCTTATTTATTTCCTTTTAAATTTTATGGGATGGTGGTCTGTTTAGCAGAGGTTTATGGGTTTGTGAATTGAAAGGGGGAGTGCGTTAGTGTTCAAATGTGTTGTATATATGCAGGTAATGGTATAACCATAATGTGAAGTGTATAACATGTTGAACTCAAAACATAAGATTATTTGTTCAATTTTTCACATTTAAAGATCACAAAATAAGTTTAAATTGTAGTGAATTACGAACATGTTTTCAAAATAAAATCACAAATAATCAATTTTTTTATCTATGCTAAAAAATAACCATTCATAACAAAAAAATTAGATGGATAACAGAATAATTAATCAAATAATCATCCAGGACAAAATTATTGTTGGATAAACAACATGATAATTAATTATTATTACTACATAAATTATTAGATAGATAACTGAATAATTACTCAAAATAATCATCCATAATAAAATTATTTTTGGATGAACAACAGAACAATTTATTATTGTTGCCGCATAAATTATAATATTTAAAAATATATATGTATCTATTTAATATTAATTACGTTACTTTAGTTTTCTTTTATTTTTAATATTTAATCATTACAATATTTTTTTTAATAAAATAAATTTTAATGCCCAGCAAAGCGAGCAAAAAATACTAGTAATAAAATAACACAACAAAATAACATTTTATTTTAAATACTCCTAGTCAACATGTTTGTAGAATGTATATTGGATCGTTCACACCATAGTATATAGCTCTCTCCAAATGTAGGTGACTCATGAATAATCGGGGTACTTGGGGTTTACATACTCGTAGTTAGTTTATAATACATTGGTTAAGCATGGAATCTCAATGTGATGATGTTATGTAGTTTTCTCAACTTAAGAATACCATGGAATTTTATTATGGATACTACATTCTGATTAAATTTAGATCATGAGATGACTATCAATTAAACGATTATAGTTGATCTGAGTTGAAGCATAGGAAGATATACGTTATTCGGTAGAGAATTCGTTTTCTTAACTATATAGGTTAATATCATGGTTAACTTATAGTTAATTAAAAGTGAAACGTTCTGTTGGAAATGTTTTACAAACATTAAGTGAATTATTAATTTTTTTGGAATAAGTGTATGAATGACTCATATGGGTGAATAGTCCCACATCATGGGATTATATGGAAGAAGCAAGTATTTATACTTGTTTCCAAGAAATCATGTTGGGGCATTGGGTTCCCAATACATGCTTTGCTGTGAGGAGGGAGACCATGCATCATGACCACCACATACGCGCGCGACCGACTGACTCGACTCGACCCGGCCTCGTCCGGCCCGGTTCGGTTCAGGCTCGGGCTTGGGCTTTGTGGTGTAGATACTTATATTTTTGGAGCATAAAACACTGCAATTTTCTTGGAAATGTTTTACAAACATTAAGTGAATTATTAATTTTTTTGGAATAAGTGTATGAATGACTCATATGGGTGAATAGTCCCACATCATGGGATTATATGGAAGAAGCAAGTATTTATACTTGTTTCCAAGAAATCATGTTGGGGCATTGGGTTCCCAATACATGCTTTGTTGTGGGGAGGGAGACCATGCATCATGACCACCACATACGCGCGCGACCGACCGACTCGACTCGACTTGACCCGGCCTGGTCCGGCCCGGTTCGGTTCAGGCTCGGGCTTGGGCTTTGTGGTGTAGATACTTTTATTTTTGGACCATAAAACACTGCAATTTTCGAACCGTTTTTTATGGAAAATTATTTATGCACCAATAATATTTCTGCAACGGTAATTTTTTTTGTAATGGTAAACTTTGTTCCGTAATTTGATCAGATCCGACTTTTTCTCCAAAACCCTAATTCTCGTCCTATATATGGTCCTCATCTATAAACGAGAATAGATACCGAATTATACATTATCTTCTTGCCTCCGCCATTACAGTTTTCTTTCAGAAATTCTCAAGCAGTACTTTAATTTCGAAAGTGCAAATCTGCACTGATTTTTTGTGCAAGCAAATCAGTTATTGTTTTTAGAGGCTGTTTTATCCTAGAGGCGGTAGCGAAAGTACGAACTGGTTTGCACCTCTGGCCAGATCGCAAAATCGTCTTCAAGACAGCGACCTAGTCCGCGACTCAGCCATTGTTTCCCAGCAATTTGAAGACGATCCAAAACAATGGCTTCGAATTCAACCGTATACGATGCTGCTCCGCCCTCTGCTTTCCAGAATCCTCTCGTGACTGCTGCTCCATTCAAATTCGAAGGCTTGCATTTCAAGCGATGGCGTCAGAAGATGAAGTTCTTCCTCACGATCAGAAAGGTTGTGGTTGCCCTGACTACTGACAAACCGCAGCTACCGGATAAACCTGACGAGGCTGATGTAGCGAAGATGGCATCATGGACTGAACAGTCAAAGCAACTGCAGACCTGGACTGAACAGGATTACTAATGCAAGAATTTTATTCTGAATGGACTGAGTGATGACTTATATGATTACTACTACTAAGATGAAAAGACAGCAAAGGAGATCTGGGAAGCACTGAAGAAGAAGTATGATACAGAGGAGGCAAGGGAAAAGAAATATGCTGTAAGCTGCTACCTAAAGTATCAGATGACTGATGACAGATCAGTTGAGATGCAGTCTCATGAGCTGCAGAAAATAGCTCATGAGATCATATCCGAAGGTATGGCATTGGATGAGCAATTTCAAATTGCTGTTATCATTGACAAATTACCCCCGGCTGGATAGATTTTAAGAATGTTTTATGGCATAAGACTAAGGAATTTTCCTTAGAAAGCATGATCATGCACCTCCGCATTGAGGAGGAGGCACGCAAACAGGACCAGAAAGAAGAGGTGTTGATTGTCAATAACAACAACACTAAAAAGACCACACCTGCTGTTCTGAAACCGAATCAGAAATCTTTTAAGAATCAGAACGGGCGCAACAAATAGAATGGGAATCTGCAAGGAAATCCAAAAGGACAGCAGAAACCAACCCAAAAGAATGATTCTGGACAGTTGTTTATATGTTACAACTATGGAAAACCAGGTCATATAACATGAAAGTGTCGGAACAGGCCAACCTCTGCACCGCAGGCTAACATGACTAAAGAGCCTCTTACTGCTATGATTATTGAGATTCACCTTGTTGGTGGATCAGAGGGTTGGTGGGTGGAAATTGGTGCTTCTCGCCATGTCTGCTATGATCGTGGCTTGTTCTCTACATACACGGCTGCTGAAAATCAGAAAGTGTTGTTGGAGATTCTCACACCACTAAAGTTGCAGGGATTGGCAATGTGGAAATTAAGTTTACCTCTAGAAAGACTGTAATTCTGAAAGATGTTATGCATACTCCAGAGATTAGGAAGAATCTGGTTTCTGACTTTCTCCTTAATAAAGTTGGGTTTACTCAAGTTATTGGGGCTGATTTGTATACCCTAACTTATAAGGGAACTTTTGTGGGAAAGGGTTATGCTTGTGAGGGTATGTTTAAACTTAATGTTGAAACTAATAAAGTGACTACTTCTGCTTATATGATGTGTGATTTTAATATTTGGCACTTTAGATTATGTCATGTTAATAAACGAATAATTCACAACATGAGCACCCTAGATATGATTCCTAAAATGACAGAATCTGAACTTGATAAACTGAATTCTGTACACAAGCAAAAATCACAAAGAAACCTCATACATCTGTTGATAGAGTTTCTGAACCCTTAGACTTGATTCATTCTGACATATGTGAACTTGATGGTACTTTGACTAGACAAGGACATCGTTATTTTATTACTTTTATTGATGACTGTTCTGATTTCACATATGTATACCTTATGAAAAATAAAAGTGATGCTTTTGACATGTTTAAAACATTCAAAGCTGAGATTGAGAATCAAGAAAATAGGAAAATTAAGAGACTTCGTAGTGATAGAGGAACAGAATATGAATCTAATTCAATTCTGGATTTCTATAAACTACATTGTATAGTATATGAGAGAACTGCATCCTATTCTCCTGAAATGAACGGTAAAGCAGAAAGGAAAAATAGGAATTTTACCGAATTAGTAGTTGCCATCCTATTAAATTCTGGTGCAGCAAAACATTGGTGGGGGGATATTTTGTTGACTGTATGCTATGTTCTGAATAAAATCCCCAAATCTAAGAAAAAAATTCACTTTATGAAATTTTAAAGAATCATAAATCCAATGTCTCATATTTTAGAACTTGGGATTGTTTAACATATGTTCGCATTCCAGACCCTAAGAGAATAAAATTGGGAAGCAGAGCATATGAATGTGTATTTATAGGCTATGCTATTAATAACAAAGCATACAGATTTTATGACCTTAATGCACATAATATAATTGAATCAAATGATGCCGATTTTTATGAAACTAAATTTCCTTTTAAATTAAGGAATAGTGGGGGCACTTCAAGTACGCCTATTAGAACAGAACTTAATGAAAATTCTGAAGTTGAACCTAGAAGAAGTAAAAGAGCAAGAACCATAAAAGATTTTGGTTCAGATTTTGGTTCTTTTACTATTGAGGAGGATCCCATAAACCTCCAAGAGGCCTTATCTTCCTTAGATGCTGATTTTTGGCAAGAGGCTATAAATGATGAGATGGATTCTCTAGAATCCAATAAGACTTGGCACTTGGTAGATTTACCCCCCGATTGTAAGTCTATAGGATGTAAATGGGTACTTAAAAAGAAATTAAAACCTGATGACACTATTGATAAATATAAAGCAGGACTAGTAGCCAAAGTTTTTAAACAAAAAGAAAACATAGATTTCTTCGACACTTTTTCACCTGTTACTAGAATCACATCCATTGGGGTATTAGTTTCACTTGCCTCTACTCATAATTTGTTAATACACCAAATGGATGTGAAAACCACATTTTTAAACGGTGAACTAGACGAAGAAATTTATATGGACCAGCCTGAAGGATTTGTGGTACATGGTCAAGAACATTAAGTATGCAAATTAGGTAAATCATTATACGATTTAAAATAAGCACCTAAACAATGGCACGCAAAATTTGATAACCTAATCATTTCACATAGTTTTAAAGATAATGAAAGTGACAAATGCATTTATTACAAATCTGAGAATGACATTTGCACTATTATATGCCTTTATGTAGATGACCTACTCATTTTTGGGTCAAACATTCATGCCATAAACTCAGTCAAATCCTTATTAAGTGCCAATTTTGATATGAAAGATCTAGGTGAGGCGAGTGTAATCCTTGGTATTAAAATTACTAGGTCAGAAAAGGGACTTTCTTATGATCAATCTCAATACATTGAGAAGATACTAAAAAATACAATTACTTTGATTGTAAACCTGCAAGTACACCATATGATCCCAGTGTAAAGTTATTCAAGAACACTGGTGAAGGTGTAAGACAGTCCGATTATGCGAGCATCATTGGCAGTCTTCGGTATGTCACTGATTGTACTAGACCCGACATTGTCTATGTCATGGGATTATTGTGCTGGTTTACCAGTAGACCTAGTATAGAGCATTGGCATGTTATTGAAAGGGTGATGATATACCTTAAATGAACCATGAACCTTGGATTACATTATGAAAGGTTTCCAGCTATACTTGAAGGATATTCCAATGCAGACTGGAATACCTTATCTGATGATTCTAAAGCGACCAGTGGCTATATATTTAGCATCGCTGGAGGAGCTGTTTCTTGGAAATCCAAGAAGCAGACTATTTTGGCTCAGTCTACTGTGGAGTCTAAGATGATAGCACTAGCTACATCTAGTGAAGAGGAAGAGTATTTGAGAAACCTTCTAGCTGAGATTCCCTTATGGGAAAAGTGATACCGGCTGTGTTGATACATTGACCTAGTATCGCGGCTATTCCAAAAGTTCAGAACCATTATTATAACGGTAAGAGATGACAAATATGTCGTAAGCACAGTACGATTAGAGAACTACTTACCACAGGTACCGTTAGAGTGGATTACGTACGTAGTGATGAAAATTTGGCAGATCCTTTGACGAAAGGACTATCCAGAGAGAAAGTCCATAATTCTTCTAAAAGAATGGGACTATTGCCCTCAGATTTTTGAGTCACGCACAATGTTAACCCGACCTAAATGATTGGAGATCCCAAGAACTAGGTTCAGTGGGTAAAAACAAATTGTGTAGTGATAGGAGTTGAGCATGCTATTTAATAAACCAAGAAGCATGTATTCCTGAAGTGATTAGAGGATGAGTTAATAGAAACTCTTAATGAGATCTATACTCTATTTGGAGTGGAGTACCTACCTTCACGAGTGCTCTTGATAGACTCACCTTTGGGAATTTGGAAATGTGGCTGTTTCCTATGGAGTTTGGGCAAACACTTCTAGAGCGTTCACTAAATTAGGATAGACGTGCATAGCCATAAATGCACGGGCTTATTTGGTTGCACTATAGAAAAAGGTTGTGTGTGGTTGATGTCAGGAATAGAGTTCAAGACTACGTGTCACTTTAGTAAAAACTGAATCTTATTCACTATGCAAAGGTTCAAGTCGGACGACACCTTTGTTTATGCACAATCTTATGTTTTTTAAGAAGCTGCTCGAAAATATTTTTAAAACTTCAAGTGGGGGATTGTCGAAAATGTTTTACAAACATTAAGTGAATTATTAAAATATTTGGAATAAGTGTATGAATGGCTCCTATGGGTGAATAGCCCCACATCATGGGATTATATGGAAGAAGCACGTATTTATACTTGTTTCTAAGAAATCATGTTAGGGCCTTGGGCTCCCAATACATGCTTTGTTGTGAGGATGGAGACCATGCATCATGACCACCACACACACGCGCACACGGCCGACCGACTCGACTCAACCCAGCCCGGCCCGGTCCGATCCGGTTCGGGCTTGGGCTTGGGCTTTATGGTGTAGACACTTATATTTTTGGACCATAAAACACTGCAATTTTCAAACTGTTTTTTATGGAAAATTATTTATGCACCGATAATATTTCTACAACGATAATTTTTTTTGTAACGGACACTTTGTCCCGTAATTTCAGCAGATCCGACTTTTTCTCCCAAACCCTAATTCTCGTCCTATATATGGTCCATATCTATAAACGAGAATAGATACCGAAGTATACATTGTCTTCTTGCCTCCGCCATTACAGTTTTGTTCTAGAAATTCTCGAGCAGTACTTTAATTTCGAAACTGCAAATCTGCACTGATTTGTTGTGCAAGCAAATCAGTTATTGTTTTTAGAGGCTATTTTATCCTAGAGGCGGCGGCGAAAGTATGAACTGGTTTGCACCTCTGGCCAGATCGCTGAATCATCTTCAAGACGACGACCTAGTCCCGACTAGTCCATTGTTTCCCAACACATTCAAACATGGTAGCATGATTAGTAATGAATGTTAATAAGTCTAGGATTTTTTTTGGATAAATAGAGTGGAATGCGGACAATATTGAAACTCCAACCAATGTTAAATTCCATGTATCCCAAGGCGATATAGCTTTAAAGAAGAAAGCATGTAAATTATTGTTATTAAAAGGTATCACTTAAGAAACTACGAAAATTTGTTTTTCCATAAAATCCATAATTAATGAAATTAGCCAAAATGTTACCTCACTAGCTAAAACAATATGTGGATGATATTTGAATCATTTAGTATTAATCACTAACTAGATTTATACAATTAAGTTTCACAATGCATTTGCGGATTCTCTCAAAAACCACATGATTTAATTAGTTTAAAAAATATTACAATTTACAAGTCAACTAACATTTAACAAATATTTGTTCTAAATTTATTTAATGTTTTATGTATTATTAGTAATTTTTTGGATATATATATATATAAGTTATATATTTGCTAGGGGTGGCGCGGTTTAGTGTAGCGCGGTTTGAATCCCAGACCGCTTCCGCACCACATCAAACGGTTGACAAAAATACAAACCGTTATAGTAACCGTTCAAACGGTTTTGTTTTGATTCGGTTCAGTTATAATTCGGTCCGATTTTGATTCGGTCTGGCTTGAACCCGTATTAAATATGAAATAAGATCAATAATCAATTTACAATTATATGATGTTGTCATTTAAAGGATAAAACACACAGTGCAATCCTGAATTAAAAGATTAGTTTCTAACTGTATGACTTCATTTTACGTTTAATAAAAAGTAAAATTGTTTTAGTACATTAAACAAGCATCAGCGTTAATTATTCCATAAACATTAAGATAACTCAAATAAGATTATAATTAGCATAATCCAAAAAAATGATATGGAAATTATTATATTAAAACTATAAATTTTCCTTTGTTATAACAATTATTATTAATATGATAACAACATATGCTGAAAATAGAATATACATCGTTAAAATAGAAAACTAGATAGGAATTAGTTATATTTTTATCATAATATTATTGATGCAGGTATTAGGTTCGGTTCGGTTTAATATGGTTGGGTCAACAGTTCAAATCGCGACCGAACTGTATCATTACGGGTTGGTTCGATTTGGGATATTTGCTTTAGAGAGAGTATTCAGTTCTATTTTCCACACCATTTTTACGGTCCGGTCTGGGTGGTTTACTTATTGCGGTGCGGTTTATGCCCACCCCTAATATTTGCTTATCGATATACGATATCCATATATATATATATATATGTATCTATGTACATAGTATACAGTGTATATATATGGATACTTAAACAAGATAATGAAAATTTTGCTTTATATAGAGAATGGTATATATTGTCCATGATATGAAGAGATTGATATTTGGCTTGATTGAAAATAGAATGAGAATTATAAATAGGCTTTTTAATAGACATAACAGGAAAGGCTTCATTCTTCCATTTTTTTTAAAAATTCCTATACCGTTCTATCATTTAATTTGATTCCTTTCTCCTTTTTCATCCTCCTTCTCATGGTTGGCCTCCCCACTCATTTCATAACCATGTTTTTATGTTCCAATTACCCACAATCAAATCAAATAAGGCGTCTCATTCAATTATAGAAAAGTTTCGATGTATATTTTAAAATTCTAATGAGAATTTACAAATCTGGAGTCATTAATAATGTCGACCTATAAGGTACAATTCCTGTTTACATCTATTTATTTTGGTTGTATCATTATTGATATAATTTTATATATGTGTTGTTTCCTCATCTTAATTTGGAATTAAAATTATAGCTAATTGTTTGATTTGGTTTGATATAAATAAGTAAATCAAAATGCATAAATGTTTAAAATTATATATATATAATCTATGAATATGTTTTGAACAAACAATATTTTTTCAAACATAGTCTATAATTAATTTAATTCAATTATAGAGATTTTAGTTTTGATCATTTAGGAAAATATGATTATTATTTTTATTATTGTAGTTAAATTACGTTTTTTTTTGAATTTGTTCAGGAGGGAAACCAACCGAAGTCGTAAAACCCTCCATAGTGCACCTAGCCTGGTCCGCGAGCACCACTTAACTGACTAATCTTAGCGTATGAACAATGGTAAACTCTTTGCATGCCATTCCGGGTTTTGAACTCGTGCCACTGTTACTTGGGTTTCAAACTTTTGTTTTTTATCTTAGAAAAAAGGGGCATATTCTAAAAGGTTCATTTGTGTAGTTACACACACATACATTGTAAAAGCCCACCTTAAGGTCCACGTTAACAAAAGATATTACCAAGTAATAACATCTACTAGTGTAGCGAATAAGACTAGTTAGGAGAGACCATCCATAAATTTTTCTTTAAACATGCATTGATACTTCAAATAAGTGTTAGATATACTTTCGAAGTAAAAATGGATTCAACATATATAATTCAAGCTCAAAACAAAAATATAATGACTTATAAGTATTTAGAACAACACACAACATCATAGAAAAAATAAATCTCGTAAAGCAATGATATATAAGAATATATAATTTTATGCTTATACATAATATACAAGGTTCTTTTACCATGCATACTGGGGTACAAGTCATAATATGAATTACTAACAACAAATGTATATTCATCTTGTGTCTAAACTAATGTTATGGATTTTGTATATGAGCTTTGTCTTCAAGCGAGCCTTCTTAGCAGTCATCGGGAAATTATACTTGAAATCTCAATAATATATATATATATATATATATATATATTATACAAATAATAAACAAACAAGTCTAGCTTCAGTAAAAGAAAGTAACATGATATTTGGGTTATAAGTACAAATATTTGTTGGTTAGCTTCTATGGTAGGAAAATTCCTATGTATGGATGCGTCAACAGAAAAAATAGATACGTTAGAATACGCGAGAAGTCACTACTGATCTGTTTTACCCTCTGAGTTTCAAGTTAAGCTTGTTGATGGATCTGAATAATTCGTTTATGTACTTTATTTATGGAAACTGGAAATATGTGACAAGTGTAAATCCTTTGGTCATGTGAATGTTAAATGCATGAGTTATGCATGTGCATGAGTGTTGTTAATGGAAATAGCTAATAACAATCAAGTCAATCTTGCCAGTGTCGGGCCTGTTGTAGCTAATGAGAAAATGTCTTATAGTAAATAGTCTATAAGAGGATTTATGTGGAGAAAGGTTATAAGTAAAAAGAAAAGAATGGTTCTGTAATGATCTGTCTTTCGACCACTCCAAATTGATAGTTAAACCAAATTAAAGTGTTCAAAACAACATATTGTTATGGCTTATGAAGTTGAAATATAAATCATCACAAAATCACAGACACAGAAACTTAGAATATCTCACAGCGAAAGTAAAATTTATACAGTAATACAAAAATTAGATTTATACATACAAAATAAATACAGATACAGCGAAAACCTGTATACAGAAGCTTGGTGATATGGGGAGAAATAGAATTAACTGGGTATACAAAGATAGATGCTTAGACTCTAGAAATACTTAAGCTCCAGTAGGTGAATCTCCAAAGCTAAAATACTCAGGCTGACTCGAGCATTTTGCAAAGTAAAACAAAACAAAATACTCGAGTCAGGACTAACATTCTCATATAAGTGAATCAACTCAAGTGAAATGTTTAACAAAATGCATCATTAACTTAAAGGATGTCTGGGATTCCATCCTCTAAGGATCCGTGAAACTAATACCTATAATATAATACGCTATAATAATAATGTCTATTCAGTAAAGTAAAGATTTTAAAAATAACGTAAGCGAGATTACATTTTTACCCTTACACCGTTTACAGACATTGTCGTACACATTGCATATTAAACACTAGTACGTCGGTTGATATGGATGCGCTGCGATATGACAACGTTAAATCAAAATCTTAGGGGGCTCGATAAGGATAAATATGACAAGGCACCGAGGAATATCCAGGGTAGAATTCTACCATTTGCCTGCCCGGACCAGCGGTAATGCATAGTAGCAACTACTGCCCACCTCGAAACACACTCCCATAATTAAAGGGTGCACCCAAATCTATTACAATAGTCATATAGATGGTATCGAAGAAGCATGTCCGATCGCAGGTGCGACCTTACTTATTCACGGTATAACCCCTGTTTTAGTCATGTTAATTATGAACCGAAGGTCAAGGCCAATCCATCATCATTCTCTTTCTTTAAATCCAGTAATCGCCTCTATATCATCTTACTTTATTCTGGAATTTCCACTACGTGCATAGTTGTTAAAGTGGTATCGGTATTGGTAGAGAGTATGACATCTATCGACTCCGGTCTCTTTAATAGCCAGACGTTTACATTTTCACACCGTGGTCATTGGATTTGAAATTATACTTCGCGTATCACCAAATCGATTTATTTCAAGTATTACCCTAAAATCGATTTATGACATGATTCATTATTTATTTGGTTGAGATTTCAAATCCGACATATTACAATATTCCTTGTCAAACCATTTGAGTTTAGATTTTAATTTCCACAAAATCTCAATTTCTTGAAATCGTCATTTTTAATCACTTTTCTAACCATTCAAGTTTGGATTTCATATTTACTCAAAATATCATCATCACCTGAAACCATCATTTTAATCCTTTTGAATTCATTAGCTTGGTTTTTTCATGGATCGTTTAAATTTACAAAAATAATCAGAATAGTAACTTGAAACAGTGTATTGTATAAATTTGAAAATAATGTATATAGTTGTAAAATAGTATAAAAATCCTTAATTGCCAAAATAGGTATAAGTTTTACATCGAACTTAACAAAATATGTTCAGGAAATTTAGAATTGAAACTATAGTATATACATATGCTTATAGTTGAAACAATTACAAAATGTTTATAAGATAATTATAAGGTTTGAATAGCCAAAATAGTTTAAGATTTTTCATTATAAGTAGTTTTGTGAAACCAAGTAATAAGTAAAGCTTGCTTTTATAAAATATAGTGTGATTCAAATCACATGATCCGATCCGATCTACTCTCAAATCCATTTTCCAAAAGAATCTGTCTTTCAACCATTCATTTCTGATTCAAATCAATTCCCCGTTTATTTATTTGAATTTAAATTCATCTCGTAACTTGAAATATTTCCAAATCATCATTACAAGTTAGATTTAACTAAATTCCGAGTTCACTCGTTATAATGGATTCCAAATAGCTTTGGTGATTATTTATTAAGTTGTTAGTTAGACTGCTATTTAATAAATTCCAACTTGCAATTTTTTCATATTTAAAATCTTATGTCAAGCTTCTTTACTATTTCCATTTATAATGATTTAACCACGAAATTTCGCTTACATTCACTTCATTTCTTTTATTCATGAAGTTTGTTATATCAACCTCAAAATGTACCAAAGTGTGATTTTATTAACCAATTCTAAGAAACCTTTTATTGAAATACACATATTTAAATTTCTATTATAATGTTTATAAAGAAATCCAATCCCATAAATTCTTTTTCAAATAAAATCCTTGCAGATTGATATTTCAAACATTTACATTTAACCCAAATCTTGCTTAACTTTACCGATGTAAGTTAATTCAAAGAAATTCTTCCAAGCATTTCTTTGTACATACATTACATACGGTTCATTTCAAATCAAATCTATAACTTATCAAATTATATCTTTAATATAAATTGAAATGTGGTAAACTTTTAAACCAAATTCTTTAACTAAAATAATTTACATTGAATCAATCATTTAAATAAGGAAAACCTTTATTATATTAAAAACTCAAAATAAAAAAATCTTGTTTACTTATTCAAAATCTTAAATTTTCAAAATCAAATATATCAAAAATCATATTTAAACAAACATAAATTTCAAAATACTTAAACTTACAAAATCACATATATTAAAACAAGTTTAAGGTTTAGTTTGAGAATTCTCTCAACATATTTCCCTTCTGCCAAATTTAATTTCAAAATCTATTTAATATAATCAATATGTACTTGTATGTTTAAAAAATATATTTTTACTGACCATGGCGTCCATATAAGATTTTCTATCCTATGGTCAAGTGATACAGATATATATCATTTCAAATTGTTTTAAAGGAATATTCAAATCCCGAGTATATATCATTTCAACCCGCATCCCAATCGATTCGAAATTATTTCTTAAGTCTATACAATTCATTCGAGTGTATATCATTTCAACCCATGGGGATTTTCCGAAATCTTTAAGGAACTTGCAAGGTAAGCAGTACAAATATAGCATATCATACATTGCATCCATATTGTGACATGTAAGGGGATAGTGTGTGTGTCACATGTGCATCATCACATAACAAACATTTTCTAGAGTAACCTAACATTTCAAAAATTTAATTCACTTAATCTTTAATTAGTCGTGAGTGAGGGAAACTCACTTTTCGAGGGTTGGAGATGGATGAAAAAATTGATAAGGGAGAATCAAGCTTGATTTCCAACCGACGAACATGCATCCAATAAACTTATATGCATAAGTGTATATAAATGTACTACTAGAAATGCACGAGCACTACTTCAGACTTCACGCTTGACCACTACGATTCCTAACCAAGATTCATTGGATACCAAATCAAACCCGATCGGGTTATATATTCATACATATATTTCCTTCTCTCTTTTCTTTTATAAAACTTCAATTAAACGAATGGGGTTGGAGAAATATACCTAGGCTTATAACCGGTAGTGACCAGTGACTGTATCCTGTACCAAACTATGGCGATAAGGCTCGGATTTGCTGACCCAAGCCATGTACTACCACACAGCTTCTCTGACACGACCCAAACTTCACGTTCCTTGAAGAGACGGAGGAGCCCAGATTGTTTTGAGAACATGACGCATCAGAACACAAACATTAGAAATTTTTTTTGCCATTACAATAATTTACATCAGAGTACAAGAATATTCCAGAGTATGAATAAACATTACAAATACAATATCAGAGATTAAGAATTTACATAGCAGTGGAAAATAATACATAAGTACAATGAATAGCGGAAAATAACAATTGATATAATTGAAAGAGATATATGGATACAAAGCTTTCCGAATATTGCTCCAGCTGTGATCCAGGATCCTATGAAAAGAAGTATCTGCGAAAACCAAAACTACTAGACGCCCATGTGGAAAATATGGGTACCCAGAGTTTAGGTTAAAAAAATAAACTCTGAGTCAGTCATAGGATTGGTGTGAGAAATAAAACAGTTATTAGTTTTTATTTTAAAGTTGGGTAAATCGCGAGACCACGCCGTATAACACGGAACAGGTTTATCCCCCATAAATACCAGTGCATAAAAATAAACAGCGCAATGCTAAAGAGAAAAAAATGAAGCTATTATAAGACTCAGTTCCCATCACACAATGAACACAGTTGAGGATAGAGTTTTACCTTATAATAGCCAAATATGCCTAATACGTGAAATTTCATCTTTTATTATTACTATAGGTGAAGAAATAAACTTCAAATATAAATGTATCAATCATAGGCCGCGTAGGTACCATTATATTACGTCGCCATATAGGTTTACAACTAAAACCGTAAAATCATGTATTGGAAATTGGGTTTCCATCTATGAACCAAGGCAAAGGATGTTCCTTCCTGTTTCGAGACACACTTGCAATGCCTCGGAACTCGGACGCTGGCGAGCCCTTAGATCTTGCAGAGCTGGTCATCCATCGATGATTAGTTATACCATAAACTATATGTTAGACGGTTCTATCGAACCTCCAAAATGGTCAGTCACGTCGACCATCTAGAACCTTTTAGTCGGTTCTATCAATTCCGAGGTACCTCGCTTTCCATCAATAAAGTTTTCCAACATCCACATAATTAAATAGTCTAGGCTCCATACCATGGCGTTACTCGTAGCTAAAAACTAACATATGTCCATTTCCCTACTGTCCCTAATCCCATTTTAGGTTCATAAAGGAATATGTTGACAAGTTTAATCAACTAGCGAGATTCGGCCTGGACTTGGTAAATACACCGCATAAGAATGCTCTTAGTTTTGCGAGAGGGATGAATCAACCTCTCCAAGGACTAACGCTGTCACATATACCAATGGAGGTGATGTTTGAGAGGCTTGTTGACATGGCTCTTGTGCAAAGAAGACGATAAAGATGAGAAGAAAGATGCCAAGGCTGAGGAGGCATAGTCTAAGGGCAAGAAAAAGAAGAAGTGGCCCAAGAAGGGAACACAAAAGAAAGGAGGAAAGCCTGACAAAGCTCAGATCAAGAAAGATGTCAAGTATCATAGTTGCGGAGCTTTGGGTCATTTTGTGGAAGACTGTAGAAAGACAAAGAAAGCCGGTTTTAATTGTGGTCAAATGAGACACTTTACTAAGCAATGCCCTAGCAAGCAAGGACAAGGGGCAGGATCTTCTGGACAATTGCATGCTTTTAAGGCTAGTGGACCTGATCGAGGTTGGAAAGTCATAGTCGAAGGTTTGATTTCCCTTTTTGAATATCCTGTTAGAACCCTCTTTGATTCTGGCGCTTCTCATTCATTTATATCCAATACTGTAGTAGATAGTATGCACCTTAATACTAGTATAGTCTTTGATCCTATAGTAGTCTCAATCCCGTAGGAGGTATGACTCATTTATCCATGATATGTTGGGTTTTGAGAATTTCTATCTTGGGCGTTGAGTTTGAATGCGACGCGTATGTATTTGGATTGTTGGCCTATGACCTGATTCTAGGAATGGATTGTCTAGCCATGTATAGTGCTATCCTAGACTGTGAGAGGAGAGTGGTTAGGCTTCTGATGTGCCAACGAAGACTATTAAAATTTCATGTGACCTAGGGGGGGTAAGTTATGCTCAGTTTCGTAGATTCCCATGATACTTCTGTTGATGATTTGCAATCAGTTTCCATAGTTAGAGATTATCGGGACGTATTTGATGAGGTTAGGGGATTACCTCCGAGGTGTGAGATAGAGTTCTGGATTTACTTGGTACAATGCAAATCCAGTCGGTTTGCCAGTGCGCCACATGGCTCCTAGAGAGGGGATGGAGCTTAGCAAGCAAGTAAGGGATCTATTCGAGAATGGATTCATTAGATGGAGTATATTATAGTGGGTAGCTCCAAACGTCTTTGCAACTAAGGAAGACAACTCATTTCGTTTATGCGTAGAATATAGAGAGCCGAGTAAACTTGCCAAGAAGAATAGGCAGCCACTTCCGAGGATTGACGACTTGTTTGATCAGCTAGTAGGTGCATCAATTTTCTCGTAGATGGATTTGGCCATGGGATTTCATCAGTTGAGGGTGGCTGAGGACAGTATTGATCAGACCACTTTCAAAACTCCAGATGGTTTCTTTGGGTGTTGGTCATGCCTTCTGCGTTGGCCAATGCACTCGCATATTTTGTGGACTTGATGAGTAAGGTGTTTAGAGAGTTTCTGAACAAGTTTGTGGTAGTCTTCGTATATGATATTCCGATCTTCTCAAGGAATGAGGAGGAACATGCCCTACACTTAGGAAAGGTTTTACGCACCCTCTGATCACATCAGCTTAAGACAAAAAAAATTAAGTGTCATTTTTAGAGAAAGAAAGTAAGGTTCCTTAGGGATGTAATCTCCAAGGATGGGATAGCAGTGGATCCCGCTAATGTCATCGCAATTCAAGATTGGAGGGCTCCGAAGAATGCGATGGAGGTGAGGAGTTTTCGAGGGTTTACGGACTATTAAAGGAAGTTTATTAAGGACTTTGCAAGGATATTAACCCCAGTCACCGGACTGACGAAGAAGAACTTGGTTTTTTCTTGGAGCATTGATTGCGATGATGCTTTTCAGAGATTGAAGAGGGCTTTGACATCAACCCCAGTTCTGACTCTCCCCGATGGAAGCAAGATGATTACTATCTACAAAGATGGTTATGGCATAGGACTAGGTGTCGTATTGATGCATGAAGGTGGGTAGTGTGCTATGGTAGCAGATAGTTGAGAGTTCATGAGAACTACCCTACCCATGATCTAAAGTTGGCTGCTATAGTGTTCGCATTGAAGTTTCGGTGACATCATCTACTTGGAGAGAGATTTGATCTATACACTGATCATAAGTCGCTCAAATATTTGTTCTCACAAAAGGATCTCAACCTAAGGCAGCAACGATGGATGGAGTTTCTAGCGTCCTACGATTTTGAGATAGCTTATACCTCAGGCAAGGGTAATGTAGTGGAGGACGCATTGAGTAGGCAGAGGATGACCTTGAGTCCTCTATTCGTAGAGAGGTGGAGCTTAGAGTTTATATTGACCTTCGATTTTAAGCCAACTATGGATTTCACACATGATTTGTTAGCATCGATAACAGTACAGCCTACTCTCATGGAGCGTATTGGATCCATACAGCGAGAGGACCCATAGATAGCAGACATCTTGGACAGGCTTAGTAGAGGAGAGGCCTCTAGTCACCTTAGTAGATACTCTGTGGATGATAAAGGGTGGGTATGACGAGATGGTAGGCTTTGTGTTCCCCGAGATAGAGATTTGTTGAGGACAGTCCTTAAAGAGGCTCATCATTCCCGGATGACTATCCATACAGGCGACGACAAGATGTATCAAGACATGAAGAGGGTTTTATTTTAGACTAGTATGAAGTAGGACATGGCGGAATTTGTAGCCCGATGTTTGACTTGCCATCTAGTAAAGGATGAATAAAGGAAACCTGCCGGATTACTTCAGCACTTGGATGTCCCACAATGGAAGTGGGAGAGCATCTCTATTGACTGTATTGATGGTCTGGCCAGATCAAGGAAGGGCAACACTAGTATTTAGGTGATAGTAGACAGACTTACGAAGAGCGCTCATTTTATTCCTGTCAAGATCAAAAAGACAATAGCTTAGCTAGCATTGGTATACCTTCGAGAGATAGTCCAACTTCACGGGGTACCTTCCAGTATAGTAAGTGACCGTGACCCCATCTTCACCACTGAGTTTTGGAAGAGCTTACAAGAGGCACTAGGTACATAGCTATGTTTGAGTACAACATACATCCTCAGACCGATGGACAGACTTAGAGGGTGAATAGGGTTCTTAAGGATCTTCTGAGACTGTATATCTTAGATTTCGGAGGGACTTGGGAGGAGCGTCTCCTATTCGTTGAGTTTGCCTAAACAATAGTTATTAGTCAAGCATACGTGTGACACCCTTCGAGGAACTTTACGGATGACCTTGCAGATTACCGACTTGTTGGTGGAAGTTTATGGACAGACTTCTACTCAGGCCTGAGATGATTCAAGAGATTTATGGGAAGATTGATCTTATCCGCCTTGTTGGTAGAAGTCATATGCCGGTAAGAGGAGGACTAATTCGAAGTAGGAGATATGGTATTCATCGAAGTATCACCTCTAATGAATGTTGTTCGCTTTGGCTCGATAGGAAAGTTGGCGCCAAGATTCGTAGGGCCATTCCCTATAGTAGAGAGGATAGGTCAGATGGCCCATAGGGTTAGACTACCGGAGAGGTTGGCAGGCGTACATGATGTGTTCCATGTTTCCCATTTGAGGAAATGTCTACATGATCCAACAAAGGTTGTGGAGCCGAGCAGACATGTGGAGAATTGAGAAGGTAGCATCAGTGAGAAGAGTTCCTAGTCATATTCTTGGATTAGAGATTAAGAAACTACACAACAAAGAAATCATATTAGTAAAGATACAGTAGGGAGAAGACCACGAAGATGCGACGTGGGAACCTGACGACAAGATTCACACTTCTTACCCTTTTCTTTTTGAGAGTACGTTCTTAATTTCTTTTCCAAGCTTTTAATTTGCATTTGCTTCTGTCATTCAAGTATGTTTATCCTATCATTCAAATCTTTGATCCTTAGGTACAATCCAATGGTTGGAAACATGTGGTTGAGACATGTTATGATTGATGGTTGCAAGTGGATGCAAGTGTTTGGTAGATGTTGCCTGTGGATGCATATACACACACTAGGCACTAGATCGGCTCAAGCACTTACATATTGCATATGGATATGTATGCATTTTTTTATTTTCAACGGATGAAATGGCTGAATCATCATATGGATATTGCATTTTGGTGAATGATCGTGGACACATATATAACTTATATTTTATACCAAGATTATTTTGCATACATATTGGATATGTGGCACAGACATATATTGCATTAAAGAGGTCAATTGAATCAGCCGACCGCCCGATTTTTGTGTTAGTGTAGGGAAATATTCATACAAGCATTAGAAATTCTTAAAGACAACATGCGTGTGCATGATGGATGAGTAGATGGTTGTAGTTTGTAGTAAAAATAATAATATTCTTCTTAAATTAGAGATTTTGGGGACAAAATCCTTTAAGTAGGAGAGAATGTAACACCCCAAAATTTAATACACCATAACCGTATAGTAAAGACAATAAAATGAATGTTATATAATTAAATATTCATAATTAAGTAAAATCAACTTTACCGTTGCATTCGTCTCGGAATTCTGGTTTAAATAGACCCCTAGTTTGCGTAAATCGAATAATGAATGAAGAAGTTGAGGACATAAGAAGATTGTATATATATAAGAAGGTTATATATAAAATTAATTCAAAATCCAACCAGAATAATTAGCGCAGGAACCAACGGTCATGGGACGACCCATACCATGCCTGGGTTGACCTATGGGTTGACCCATGCTTAAGGGAGGGTCAACCCATAGGTCGACCCACCTGCATGTAGACCCAATTATGAGTTATGTTTTTAGACTGTTCTATATGCTAGGTTCATTGGATGACTTATATGGCTAGATTTGAAACCCTAAAATCTAACGGTTGAGAATTAGCTCAGTAAATCTATAAGTAGAGTAGGTTCTCTCCCATTTTATGCACACATAACTATTCTTTATTCCGTCTTCCTCCACTCTATTCTAAATTAATAAAATGGGGAGTCACTATTGAAACTTAGATCTACAGAGATAATTCAAGATCTACATACAATTTTTTTCAAGAACTGTTTCTAAACCTAATACCTACACTGTGAGTTCAAGTTATTTTTAGATTTGATATTTAGAAATTTATTATGATAGTAAATAAAAGTGGATCTAGAACATACATTACTTATAAGTTATTTTCTATATTGTACTTTTAGTGTTATTCATCTATGCAGTTGCTACAGTGATACATGTTCTTTCACCGTCATTTGATTTATCAGTTATGTTCATACATATCTATCTTCCCTATCCTTTTTCTACTCTTTTATTTATTTACAGTCTTGTTTATATGCCTATTTTATTCAGCTAATTTGATTCTGTTCTTCTCCTTCTATTTTCCCTTTTATTTACGCCGAGCCTAGGCCATCAAGAACCTTGGCCATTTCCTATTTAAGATTGCGTATAGTTGAAATTGGGATAATATGGAATGACAGAGAAAAAGGAGAATTTGGGAGAATATTATAAATTGAGGACTTTTGACTGTAAGTTGGGAATATAATCAAAAGTGATAATATGCATATATGTATACATGCTACATAATGACTGTAATTTGGGAATATAATTATAACGGGATAATATGCATATATGTATACATGTTAGATTTGATTTATTACATACATTAAGTAAAGGAAATGTTATGAAAATATAAGTACCGGATGTAGGTTAAGTAAATCTGAATTACTGTATTATATATATGTACATCTGTGCAGGTACTTATTTTAGGGAAGGGGTCGTACACATAATAACATTTACAGAAAAATGTAATATTACAACCATGCTTATTAATGAACTTAAACCTGCTAAGTTAAAAACTGATTATTAATAAGCTAAGAGGTCCTTTGTTCTGTTGTTGTATCGGGTTTTGTGGACTCTTAAATGCGAGTTACTTAGGGGCACAAGCTTAGGGGGTTTAGCTTGTGTCAATCTTGCTGTGTGGAACCCATATCTATCAGTACCCCTATTTGTATCTTATTAGGGGGCCTCACACTAGGTAAGGGGTATGGCATGCTTTACTGAACTTGATAGTAAGATTTCAAATGAGGAAGGTGGGTACGGGCGCGTTCCGGCGAAGTCATGAGCGTGCACAGGTGCAATTAGGGAAAGTAAGATGTTGTAACACCTATAAATAGGTCTGTGTTTTATAAGTTGCTGGGTAAGGGAGTGATACACCCTACCGTTGGGGCTGACCCAAGGTATTTACGTAGTAGGGAGCCGATCGCATGGGTAGTAATTAGGGTAACACCTAATCATGTTCCTGTTATGTTATTAGGGTAACACCTGATTATGTTCCTATTATGTAATTAGGGTAACACCTAATCCTGTTCCTGTTATGTAATTAGATTAACACTGTAACAACCCGCATTCTACGCATCTAGGATCGTAGAATATTTATTTCATTTTCATATGAAGTCGTACGGTCATGTAACTTTGGGAGACGACTATTGGGGTCATTTCCCATGTTCATGATTTTTTTCGATTTTTAAATGACCGTTTTGCCCCTAGTTGGTACTGTTTTGGCCATAACTTTTGACTGGAAAGGAATTTTGACCTGAAACCACTTCCATTGGATTCGAATGATGGTTTCTCTTTCCGTAGAGTGGTTACATTAGCCAAACGGGCTTACCGTTTGGGAGATATGGCTGAATTAAGGTTTAAAGGGTTAAAAACAGCTTAATTGGGCCAAACCGGGTGATTAGCAACTAGGCCCAATGGGGGATTTCGGGTTTAGGGGTATATGAGGGCTGATAGGGTTAGAATTTCGGTTTCTTCCTCATTTTTCCAGCCGTCACACTTGGTATCAGAGCTCTAGGTTGCGAAGTTAACCTAGGGAAAGACACCAGGGAGAGATAGTATACGTATATGAGAGCGCGTATTTGTTATATTTTGGTTTTCAAAAGCTAGTTATATATATACTAGTAGTATTAGTAAGGATGAAGTCGCACTGCACTAGTACCACTATGGAGATGGCTGATTCGTTCTCTTTACAGATTGAACGATGAGCCGAAACCTGAGGAACAATGGTCCAAGGGGTAACAATAGGAATGACCCAGACTTGAGGACGATGTTCACCAACTTCATGCGAGATATGATTAGGGATGCTCAGGGAGCAGTCCCTAATGCTGCTAATGGTGGTGGTGCAGCGGTGCAGGCGCCTAGGGTCGATTTCGCCAAGCTGAGCAAGGATTATACTAACCTTGGTGGAAAGCCGTTCCACGGAACGGAATCGGCTACGGATGTTCAGAATTGGTTGGATAGCTGCGAGCGCATCTTTGAGGACTTGGGTATCGAGGATGCGATGAAGAGAAGGCTAGCATCCCGTCAGCTGCAAGGACGGGCAATGAATTGGTGGGATGCCATTAAAGCAGCTACTCCCGAGGATCAGATTACTTGGGATCAGTTCAAGGCTCGCTTTAGCGATAAGTTTATCCCAGCTGCTCAGAAATCAGAGTTGTTTAGGAAGTTTCTGGAGTTGAAGCAGAATGGCAGGGCTATCTCGGAGTACGTTGCTGAGTTCGACACTTTGTCGAAATATGGATTATCTTTGATTGATACTGCCGAGAAGAAGAATGAGAAGTTCATAACTGGCTTGGATGGATACTTGGGGGAAAGGCTTATAAACCACATCGATGAGACGTTTGACTCGATTGTGGGAAAAGCATTAAGGTCAGAGAGTCTTTACCCTAAGCCAAAGATTGAGGTTGCTATTACATCAGCAGAGGAACCAAAGCCGCAAGCAAGCGGTGGAGGTAAGGAGAATCCCCAGAGCAAAAGGAAGCAGAATCAGGCCCAAGCTAAGGATGGTCCAAAGAAGAAAAGCAGGGAAGATTCTGAGTGTTTTAGCTGTGGAAAGAAGGGCCACTATGCTAGAGATTGTCGAGAAAAGCCTGGGGAAAGGAAGTGCTTCAATTGTGGGCAAGCGGGACATCACAAGAATGAATGTCCACAACCTCCTAGGGAGAAGCAGATCGTGAAAGCATATGCTATCAACGCCGTTCCTTCTTCGTCGAATGCCCCAACTGCGGCGCAGAAGGAAAAAGGTGTCGTTATTCGAGGTATGCTTTCTATTTATGATGTTCCTATTCTAGTTTTGTTTGATGTCAGGATTTTTTCCATTCTTTTATGTCTAGTAACCTGGTGGATAAGTTGGAATTGGAACCCGATAGTCGATAGACCCCTAGTAGTGACAAACCCGATGGGTGGTTTGACTAACCTTTGTAGGATTTGTCGTAATTTGGTCTTACCGAGTCATGGATGTATGTTTGTTGTGATTGCTTTATTTCGAGCTTTACTAGGTTTGGCTTGATTTTTGGGAGCCGATTGACTCCAAAGGTATAGAGTGGTAGTAGATTGCGAAGAGTCTTTGACGACCGTTAGAGTGAATGATGGACGAAAGGTGGTATTGGATCGCCTACCTTATGATGAAGATGATAACGGGAGTTAGAGAAGCAAATGTACATTGGATGTACAATAGTTTGGTCGGGACTTGGTCATGCGACCGACGATAGTTTCAAGCAAGATTGGCGAGGATAGCCAAAGTCGGTTATGGATGCTTGAATGTTTGGATGTTTTGCTCATATCATCTCACGTATATTGTCTGAACTCGGAGGAGATGTTCCTTGGGTGCTTGTTTGATATTGGTTTAGGCCTTTGGGGCTTGTGCTTGGGGAATGTCGAGGTCGACTAGGATGGTTAGCGTGAGAGATAAGTGGTTGTTGTGATTCTCATTGGATGATATCTTGGTGCACTCGAGGAGTGATGTACAGCTCGTAACATGATAGGAATGTTCGATGGTATAGATTACCCGAGTTAGACTCAATAAGGTTATGAGATGACTCGAGTGGGACTCGAGAAAGATGCAAAGTGATGGATTGTTTAGGACCCTATGTTGATGTTCTTTTTGAAAGAATAGGATGTACTCGTTGATCATGGAAGATGCAACGAAGGTTGGGACGATTCAAGTTGGACTTGAACTCGTAAAATAAAATAGGTGTTTGATTGATCTTAGAGATGCAATAAATAGGGAGACGACTCACGTTAGACTAGAGTTTGTCGATGATGAATACTCAAGACTGGGTCTGAGTTATAGATTGGCTCGGGTTAGACTCGAGAAGGCTGCAAGGAATTGGATTCGGCTCGAGTTGGACTCGAGAGGGCAGCAAGAAAATGGGTAGACTTGGGTTGGACTCAAGTATTTTAGGAGGACTAAAAGCAGGGGTATATGGGGACGCCCATTACCTTGGATCCGTTGGACGTGATCTAGTTATCCTTGGAGGATAAACGTACGTTGGACGTACGGTAGTCCGTTTGGAGGCGGGGCTTCCATTAGTTTTAGTTATCCTTGGAGGATAAATGTATGTTGGACGTACGGTGGGTTGTTTGGAGGCGGGGCTTCCATTAGTTATTGATGTTGGTTAGACCAGACATACAGGTATAGACGTATTTATGGCTTTAGCAGGTGATGGATAGGATTTGTTTGATAGATGCTATGATTGCTATGTTTGTTCCTATCTTTCTTTTCTTAGGTAGACTGTCACCTGTAGGATCCTGTTGAATAGGAAATAGGATAAGTTTGTTGATCATGGTGATATGACGGGAGTAAGATACTTTACGTTGGACTTGAAGTATGTTTGGGAATTGTAGAGCGTCCGTTGATCTTGGAGATTCAGCGGATATAGGAGCTTCAAGTTGGACTTGGACTCATAGGTAGGGTACCTAGATTCATTGGATGAGTCTAGTTCACCTTTGGAAGGTGGATGTACGTTGGACGTGCAGTACAGATATAGGTAGAGTACCTAGATTCATTGGATGAGTCTAGTTCACCTTTGGAAGGTGAATGTACGTTGGACGTGCAGTACGAATGTGGGTAGGGTACCTAGATTCATTGGATGGATCTAGTTCACCTTTGGAAGGTGAATGTGCGTTAGACGTGCAGTACGGATATGGATGTAGTGCCTAGGGTCATTGGATGGATCTAGTTTGCCTCTAGGAGGTGAATATACGTTGGACGTACAGTGTGGATGTAGGCAAGATTCGGGTTAGACTCGAAAGGATATTTGGAATGTGGTTGGTAATTTAACGTATATGGTTGGATTACCCAAGAAGATGACAGTGTGGATGGATGCCGTAGTACCGGACTAGGTGCGGTAACTGATGCATTGGGTAGGAGACATGCCAGTTTAGAGGCTATGTTTTGGAATGAAAGCAACTAGAGTATATCATGGGATATAACTTCAGACCTAAGTGTGAATTGGATTCAGAAACGCTAGTAAGCTTGATGATTAGATCGATCTGGATTGAGTGGATCAGTTCCAGTCAAAGGGACGATCCTAACTTATTGGAAATCACCGCTAAGATAGAGATGGAGATCGATGGCGAGGGAACGACTGTACTTGGGAAGTAGAGAATAACATAAGAGAGTCGTATCCAAAGCTCTTCGCCTGATAAGACTTGAGCGGCGATGATTCTTCCTTTGTTAGAAAACCGCATGCTAGGATAGGTTTGTTGTACTATCATGTATGTTTGATTGTTGAAATTGGTTGATAGGCATGCGGGATCCATTGCTTGTTTCTTAGTTAAAGAATTTCGGGGGCGAAATTTCTTAAGGAGGGAAGAATGTAACAACCCGCATTCTACGCATCTAGGATCGTAGAATATTTATTTCATTTTCATATGAAGTCGTACGGTCATGTAACTTTGGGAGACGACTATTGGGGTCATTTCCCATGTTCATGATTTTTGTCGATTTTTAAATGACCGTTTTGCCCCTAGTTGGTACTGTTTTGGCCATAACTTTTGACTGGAAAGGAATTTTGACCTGAAACCACTTCCATTGGATTCGAATGATGGTTTCTCTTTCCGTAGAGTGGTTACATTAGCCAAACGGGCTTACCGTTTGGGAGATATGGCTGAATTAAGGTTTAAAGGGTTAAAAACAGCTTAATTGGGCCAAACCGGGTGATTAGCAACTAGGCCCAATGGGGGATTTCGGGTTTAGGGGTATATGAGGGCTGATAGGGTTAGAATTTCGGTTTCTTCCTCATTTTTCCAGCCGTCACAAACACCTAATTTTGTTCCTATTATGTAATTAAGGTAACACCTAATCCGGTTCCTGTTATGTAATTAGGGTAACACCTAATTTTGTTCCTGTTATGTAATTAGGGTAACACCTAATCCTGTTCCTATAGTGATGCCTAATTCTGTTATACTAGTATTAGTGTAGAGAAAACCTGTTCTTGGGATATAAATGAGAAGCTTTACTCGATCATTGTTTTATCTTATTGCCTTGTTTACCTGTTATCATATATGCTATTGTACTTTCTCATCCAGTCTTATTTATCTGTCTTGGTGCCTCTATTTTATGCATATACTGAAAATCACCGGAACTCGCTAAGCTTTATGTCTGGCCTGTTTTGTTTTGCTTCTTTCTCTTCCTTCCCCTTTCAGGTCCTCAGAGTGGTAGTACCCCTTAGTGATCAGGATTTTCTTTCGTCTTGGATCAGACTTCTTTCGATTTGATGTATCGCTTTGGTTATCTTTCTGCTTTTCTATGGCTTGTTAAAAGGGATATGGTTTTGCTTTATTTTACTCTGATGTTTGGAATTATAAGACAGATGGTTTTAATTGAAGTATTTGGTATTTGATGTAACTGGTTTGAAACAATGTTTTACTTTTAGAAATAAAAGTTGGTTTTCCGCTGCTAACTTATATCTGTGTTATGAATTTCTATTACTGTTTACCTATTGCGCTTCATGAAACTTAATTCATTCTCTTTTGAGTGACATTAACGGACATGGGGTGTCACGGTATGTGATAAAAAGGGTATGCTATATGGTATAGATCCCCAACAAACAATTACTTGACCCAAATCCCCTTGATTTGGGTCTCCATAGAAACCATAGAATTTAGGCTTATTACATAATGTCATTTTTATGTTTAATATTTATTAAGCCTAAATGTTTGTTCACTTACCATAGAAACCATAGCCATAAAATTGCCTAATCACAAGGCCACCATAGAATTGTCTAATCACAAGACCACCATAGAGTTTCCTAATCATAAGGCCACCATACAATTGCTTAATCATAAGACCACCATAGAATTGTCTAATCACAAGACCACCATAGAATCGCTTAAACATAAGGCCACCATAGAATTTTATTAGGCTCGTAACTTAATACCCTTTTAATCAGTATTTCCATGTTAAGCCTAATTGTTCTTTTAACAACTTCCTGTCATATTCATATTTGAAAATAAACCATGTTTGTTTATTATGATTCCATAATTTATCATATTTGTGCAAATATATGTTACAGTTCATTTTTCTATCACAGCCTATACTATAGCCATTTTACAAACTTAATCAAGTTTGCCTGTCATCAGTCCAATGTTCCCATTTTATTACAAGTTTAAAACATGTGTCCAGTTAGCCCCATATTATTGAATTATCCATATTTAATTAGATTTCTCAAATATGCGGTGAACATAGAATAATAATCGATCGCGCGTTGAATATAGTGAGACAACCCGAACCTTCCCCGTAAAGGAAAGCCCGGATTAAGTTGAGAACATGACAAATCAGAACACAAATAGAAGAACATTTCATTGCTTATTACAACAAGTTACATCAGAGTACAAGAATATACAGGGTATGAATTAATAATATACATTTAATAAATATCAGAGATTTACAAATTACAATGCAGCGGAAAATAATACAAAATCACAACTGAAAGGAATATACGGATACAGAGCTTTCCGAATATCATTCCAGCTGTAAACCAAGATCCTGTGAATATAGATCTACAAAACCAAAACTACTAGCTGCCCGTGTGGAAAATAAGGAAACCTAAAGTTTAGGTTAAAACAATAAACTCCAGTTCAGTTATGTGACTGGTGTAAGAACTAAAACAGTTATATAAAACTTTACTTTAAAATCAGATATATCAAGGGAACACGCCGTAAAACACGGAACAGGTTTCCTCCCAAGAATAACAGTGCATATAACAAAACAGCGCAATGCTTTTTGGAAAAATGAAGCTATTATAAGACCAGGTCCCATCACATAATGCAACGCAAGCCGGAGGATAGGGTTTTCCCTTATAATAGCCAAACATGCTTGGTACGTTAAAACAAATCATTTGGTACTATTATAAGTGCATAGTGTATAAAACAACTTCAAACCTAAATGTATCAATCCTAGATGGCATGGGTACCATATATCATGTCGCTAATACTAGGTTCTACAATCAAAACCGCAAAGTCACGTATTGGGAGTAGGATTTCCATCTGCGAACCAAGGCAAAGGATCGTCCTTACCGAATTCGAGACGCTCTAGCCCGTGTCTCAGGATACAGCCGCAACTGCACCTTGGATCGTCAGGGCCGGTCCACACTTACGTTAGTGGATTAAAATGCCTAAACAATACGTTTCCCCACCCTTTGGGGAGTCAATCTGGTCTGTATAAAGACCATATCATCCATCGGCCCCGCAACGCCGACATATCCGAGGCGCCTCGCTATCCATCATCCACATAAGTAAAACGTCTGGGCGTGCAAAACCTAGACACCACTCCTAGCTAGAAGGAAACACATGTCCTCCCTGATGTCCTCTCTCGTTTCTAGTTCACACCAGGGTGTGAGGATCGCTAATTAATGCTATACACAAAGCTATGCTATATTAAAGCCGTGCTTTGATCATCAACCACAAGACTCTCCTTTTCAACAGAAGCCTTGATCCCTTGCATCTCAGCATGCCACACAAGCAATTCACGCTATGCAATCAATCACACAGAATGAAATCCGATGTCAGACACACATCCATTTACCAGTTCATTCTAGGTCTGAACGAAACCGGAGGCAACTTATTCCTTATCCCGTACGTCCAATACAGGAGAGAGGTCCTCGCATATCCCGTCGATCTCCAAGTACGCCTAGAACGATCACCACTTATTACCTTGTCTTGGGTGTACAGCCCAATCAAGACATCAGTAATCTTCCAAACGATGTGAAGACCTCCGGTCTTCAACCACTGTCTTCATCGTCGACTCATCTCCGATTCAGTTATTCAGAATGGGATCAACTCGGTCTTTCTGAATAACTCGCGTATATAATAAACAAGTGCTATAAAAACACAACATACGCCTCATTCCAATTCTGAATATTCTTTTATTTAAATATTCATATCCTTTGGAAAAAATTCCCATTAATTTTATCAAAGACAAATTCTTTAAATTTATTCTTTAATCTTCCTTTGGATATCAATTCAAACCAAATTATGGTTTATCCTAACTAGTCGGGATTAGCGAACCTTACCAAAGTAATCGTTTGTTTAATTTCCCAATCCCAACCTATTCAACCCATGAAGTAAAACTGGTAATACTTCATATCTGACACCATGGTGTTATCGGTAAAATTAATTACCATTTCATGTTCAAATCTAATTAAATATTTATCTATCGCCTGGAGTAAAACTGGTGGTACTCCATTCTCGATCATTTCTCGAATTTGATAATTTTAGTTATCAAATTCACCTTTCAATCTATTTAAAGATTCATTAAAACTCTAATTCAGTTTTAATTTCCAAAAATCATTACTTAATGATTATCTTCAAAGTTAAGAAATTAATCTTATCTTTAACTGGATTAAAGAACTAATGCCATTTAAAACACAGCTCACGACAAACCCAAAATCTCATTCCAATAACAATGGAATTTTCATGGAAAACAAATTGATATATATATAATCGATATAAACTTCCATATCCAACCGATAATATAAATGGAATAACGGCAAAGCCTTTTAAATTCCATATATATTAACAGTCTTCCTCTATAGAAGCTCACTTCGATTATTACCAAATCAAATTCCATTCAATTCCAATTTAATATGTTAAATTGGAAAACTTTACTTTGGAAAATTTCCTTTAAATCTTAACAAAAGATTTATAAATTCCAAATCACATTTCACTGTAATTCAGGTTAAAGAACGAATGTCATTAAAAAACAGTTCACGATAAATCCAGTTCACATTCCATTTTATTCCAATTATTGAATATAATTGGAAACTCTAACAATCTTAATTAAAAGATTTATTCTCTTCACATGGGGTTTAAGAACAATGTTACTGAAGAACCCTTCCCATCAGTCTCTAACCGTAAATTAGTAAGCGAACAATTCCCTAAGTATTAATCTCGAAGGCCGAAACCAACATCAGATCAATACCCAGGAAACCATTCAACTTAGCTAATCTCCAGTTAGTTTCTAATTTTCTTAACTCCATTGGGTTTAAGAATGGTATTATTAAAGATACCATTCACAACAAACCCAAAATCCAATTCAATATTAAATACAAGGCTCTAAAAAGAAATTATATCGGTTTATATTCGATATCAAATTATGAAATCAACAAATATCGTATTGGGAATAACGATATATATATCTTCCAAATTCCTCCACAATATCTGTATAATCGCAGAATCAAATATCGAAATATTCCGAAGATAATTTCGATTCAAATCCATTCCAATCCATATATTGAAAATTTTGGTTATTTTTAAAACCATTTCAAATCCAATTTATTTATTTAAAAATATTGGATTATAATTCTAGTTCATTTCGATAAAAATATTTTTTTATCTTTTCAAATATGAATATTTTCATCCTAATTCATTCCAAATCATTTATTATGATTTTACATAAATTATTGATATTTTTAATAATTTTATCAAGGCTCATACAGTCGATTTCCATAAACGGTCATCGAACTACACTTACAGTGACCTTTTCCAAATTTGATTTGGACATAATTCCAAATCCAACCATTAGATTTCTAATTTCTTGTATTCGTTAGAAAGCTCTTTCTGATACGAACCTAACAGTTCCGGTTTTAGGAGTATCCGACGGTCGGATCTCCCGTAATATCCGTTCGAAGTTAATGGTCGAAATTCGCAAACTACCGCGGCTCAGAGTGTTTTATTCAGGCCATTATATATAATATATATATATTATATATATTTCATCGATTTTCATTTAAAATGTATTTTATAAATCGTTTTAAATTCGGTTTCAACTTCATATTCAATTTCAAATCAAAATTGAATATTCCATATCATTAATATATAAATGATAATATTTTCAAAACATTAGATTTTGAAATCACTTCCTTTTCAATGTTCATTATAAAAATGAATAAAATCGATATAAATATCGTTCACGTCAAAATGACGTTAATTTAATCAACACAGCTTTATATATTTAAACATTTTCGTATCCATCCCAAATCGGACATCAAAATCAGATTTTGATCTTTTACTGAATATTATTTCAAAATATTTATTATTTTAAAATATTCATTATTTAAAAATATTTATTCTTTCTGAACTGGAATCAGACACAGTCAATTACCATACAATGGTATTTATATGGATTTCATACAACACATGTACATAACAGCAATGATAAGCAATCAACCATCATCTAGAGTGCACTACACAACTGCATAAGAATTAAATTTAAATAATTCATGCTTACACCGTCTTTCAACCAAACGATCAACATACCACTAAACAATTGGGATTAGTGTACGTCAAATATCATCCCAACACCCGTGTGGGGTTTCAATCCACAAACACAGAATTTATTTGTGCAGTTGGACGACGTGTAAAATTTTATCGTCAATCAATATCAGTCAAATTGGTGTACATAAACAAATCGTTCGATTTGCAAATGAATATTTATTTTGTTCATATACACGTTAAAATTTATATTTTTAGCGATAAAATATTTATTTAACACATTAATATTTTACATTCCACTCCATATCACAATCAATCACAACAACACAATACAATCAAACAAACAAGTCGTCCATGGTCTGTGGATGACGGGGAGCAGTTCATATATGTAGTTATAAAATAAACAACTGCATAAAGAAAATTATAGTGAGGAGTTCTCACCTTTGGTTTCCACTCCGCAAATCTTTATGGGACGGTTGGATTCCATTTTGATTTCAGTCCGTTCCATCTCCATCTGTTTTCAAGCGGTTTATATTAAAAATCACATTTTTATATTGCTATAATATATATAAAAATCATATTTTTATTTCAATGCTAGTTATAAAAATCATATTTTTATTCCTAAGTTACTTCTATTTTTAAAAACAAAGTTGATTTTATTTTAAAGCCAATTATAATTTTATTTACAACCAATGATAATTTTCATTACAAACAATGATAATTTTCTTTGCAATTTTATTTACAGACAATGATAATTTTATTTACAAACAATGATAACTTTTAAAAACCATATTTTAAAATCAGGTACTATTTAAAATGAATTTACATATTTAATTATCTAATTAATTAACCATGTTTTCTTCCTCCTTGATTTGCTCCAAATTGGGCCCAGTCAGTTCCATCGCGTAGTGTTCGTTGTTGTGATTCCAACGAACTTCGTTTCACTGAATTCTGATTTGGCAGTAAAAAGTTATTTGCATTTAAACTTCAATACATTAATAATTAATTAAAAATAATTAACAAAAGTTAATTACATTGATTAGAGTCGCCTAATCCTTTTTTCCTTCGTTTCCAACCAAAGACCATCGAACCCATAACATCGATCAGAAAATCCGTCTGCCCAAACCACCACCGATGACCAGACGACCATCGCCACCCATGCCTCAACTCGCTGGAGCCCCACCATCCTCTGCCAACAGCCAGTCGCCGTCCGATGGCCCCACCTGTTCGGAAATCGTACCCGAAGTCGTGCCTTTTCTGCTCAAAGTCGAGCGCCTCGCTCCATTAGAAATTATCACGCCTATATGGATCTGAAGAGGAAGAAGGGGGCTACGATTTTTGCTCTTAGAGTTTGATTTATTACTGAAGGGATTGGAAGGATTGGGAGGAAGAAAATCGGACGATATCATCCCTTCGTTGAGAGGAACTGCGGCCGGTTTGAGATAAAAAGGGCTAGGGTTTAGAATTTAATATTTATACCTTATTTAATTATTATTTAATTCATGAATGTCTTGTTTATGGCTGTGAATTCCAAATCAAACCCAACGACTGTTGCCCCTAGCTAATTACCCATATTCCCAACACAATAGGATATGTTTTGTAATCCAATTCGACTATTACAGTCACTTTTTCTTTAAATTACAATATAAATCAATATATATTTAATTTAAATGCACATTTTAACTTACCGGGGTCACATACTAACTCCAAAAATTCCCGAAAAGTAAATCGAGCAATGTTTTGACGATACGTTCCTAACAAAACTAATTTCGTCGAATTTGGAGACCGTTTGAAAAATGACCATTTTCTGGTCGATCCAATTCAACTGAAATTGACAAAACACGTTTTCCTTTACCATGCTCACATATTGATTTCAAAAACTATGAAAATTGGAATCTAGCAATAACTTGACATCCCGGATCCAACAAAAGTTGTTTCGTCGAAAACGGAGGTCGTTTGCAAAATGGCTATTTTTAAGGGTCATATTTCCATAACGACTATTCTGAATCTTCAACTGGACATAACTTTTTATTCCCACTATGAAATTTGGATTTTTCAGATTCGTTGGAAAGATATTTTCAAATAGATTCAAATATTTCTGGTTTCGCTAAAAACGGTTTATTCTGAATCCTGTACATTCATTTGAATTTTGAAATCGAATTTTCAAACTACCGCGCCATTTCCAGTTCATTTTATAATTAAAATAAATATTTACATTCTAGTTTCGATTTAAATAATTATATACGTTCTATTTCTATTCAAAATAATTTTCTATCGTTATTATTTAAAATAAATCATTTTAAATATTTAAAATTCATTAAAATTGCCAAAATAAAAATTTTAAATTTGTTCTGATTTTCCGGGTTGTTACATATAGAATAAAAATTAATCGCATAAAATTAGGCACATAATAATGCCTAAATCAGTGGTATATAACAGGCATAAATAAAGGATTATAATCAGTCGTAGGCATATAACTCTATGCCTAAATAAGGCATATACATATTCCTTTTAGGGATTTTTGGTCATAACCAAAATAAACTACAAAAGTACGATGAAGAAGAGGAAAAAGAAGACTGATAATATAACTTACAATATTGTGAATATTAATTAAACAAAACTATAAGATAAGATAGAAAAATTTCAGTAACTACTTACAGAAAGAAATTACTAAAAAATAGGAATAAACAGAAGGGTCCTTTTGACATAGGTCCCTATTAAGTTTCAAAAGTAGACTTAGGTCCGGTCATAAACTTATTATAAAATGCATCCCTATTTTTCGAAAATTCAGTAAATAAATAAATAAATAATATAAAAAATCATGTAAATTCATATTTAAATAAAAAACGTAAACGTTAAAAAAATCGGATCAAAAAGCACATCAAAAACCAAACAAACAGATAAACAACAAAAATGCGATTAAATGCATAATAGTATGCACATATTTGTATTTTCTTGCATACATCCATGCATGTTTTTCAGCCATGCATCTGCGTTGATTTACTTGGATACATCTGTGCAAGTATTGCATAATTCTTGCTTACAAGTGTGCAAAAATTCACTTGCATGCAAATCAGTTCACATTTATTTGCATTCAAGCGTGCAGTAAAATAGAAAAGCTGCACACAAGTGTGCAACAATCTGCAGGCAAAATTCCAGTTAAGTTTTCTTCATGCAATACTTGCATACATGTGTTCAAGTATTTCAAAATAGTTGCACACATGTATGCAATTTTTTGTCCAGATTTTCAATAGAAACAACATATGCAATAGTTACATACATATGTGTAATTATTAGTAATAGTTGCAAACATGTATGCAACTTTTTTTAAATTTGTGTGCACTTCCGAGAACATTTCCAGATTTTAGAAGAATTTTTTTTACTCAACAGCACATTTTTTTGGACACAAAAACGTAAACACGAACGTAGGAAAAATAGAGACCGGGTTTGCATGGAAAAGTTGGAAGGGACGTGGCTTATATTTAAAACTATAATAGAGGGCGCAGCCTAATTTCCACTAAACGAAAACTATAAATGAACTATATGTAAAATAACTATAAACAAGACTACAGCTATTACTATTCCTATTTACCCTTAACTTAATCATAAATATGAATAATCATTATAACTCACCAGAAAGCTTCCCTCGTGGCTCCAGCGGAATCTACCTCCAGAAGAAAATAAATTAGAAAATATTTTAATTTTGAAATATCAATTCCCCTTAAAATTTAGCTTAAGGTTGGCTCTGTCTCTCAAAAAGGAGACTAGCTTAGGTGGAGGGAGAGATATGGTTTAAGGAAATGAGGAGGAGGTTGGGGGTTTGTAAATAGGTGGAGCAAAAGACCCTCGCCCATTAGATTTAGGTTTTAAATCCGAACCAACCATATCCTTAAGTCAATCCTTAACAACTACGTAAACAAATCAGGGTTGCACAAATCATCAGTGAAAAGTCGAATAAAAATCTGATCATTCATTCCGCTTCGTTATTGGAAAGTATATGTGCCAAGCACGTATTGGGCCAACCCACCCACCTAGTTGGTCGACACGTGGGTCGACCTGGGTGGATGCTGGGTCGACCCATGAGATCTATTGAAATATTTTTTGGATTTGAATTTTAAACTTTGGATTGCGTAACTTCGTCGTTTTCAGTTCGTTTTTGGCAAACTAAACATGTATATGAATTAGAAAATTGTAACACACCCAATAGCGCAATCCACATTTGCCAAATTCCCACTATACTTGAACTTACTATTAAATCTATTAATTTATTAATTAATTACAGTGTCTTGAAAAAATTGGGTTGTTACATAAAACAAATAAGTTACGGTCAAATGAAATTTAGAAGAAAAATATATACATATAGGGTTGGGACAACCCATTCCTCACCTATGTCGACCCATGGGTTGACCAGGGCTCCAAGGGGTCGACCCACTGCTTGCTAGGCACCTAATTATGCTTGGCATGAAACCAAGTAAAAAGAGATAATTTCTCCGATGCTTTTAATGACTTAGCATGTTCTGGATGACCTCTTTAAAATTCTAAGCTGACGTGGAAAGCCTCGATAGGACCAATGACATGGTTGGTCTAGATTTAATTCATACGTATGACTACCTAGGATTCTTAATTTAACCTATAAATAAACCTCCACCCCATCATTCTTCATAAAATTAATCTCTTTCTCGCCTAAACTAGTCTTCTATTTTGGAAACATGCCAACCTAAATTTAAATTTTGGGGGAATAGAGATTTTATAAGAAAAAGTATTTTCATATATTTATTCTCCGGAGGTGGATTCTGCTAGGACCACGAGGGAAGCTTTTTCTGGTAAGTTTCATAATTACTTATATTTTTTTTATATATTTAGAGAAATAGGTATAATAGTAGTTGCAATTTTTACTTACAATCTTATTTATAGTTTCTTACAGTTTTTGTCCATTTCTCGTGAGTTATATATTTTTTTAAAATATTTCTGTAAGTTATTTTCATAGTGTTTCTTTCTTTTTCGTACCTTATTTATTTAGATTAAATTATTATAAGACATTTTCTCTACCTTCTTTCTTCTTTCTACGTCTGATTTTGCAATTTTATGTTAGTTCCTGGTTACCTCTAAAGTATGCCTAATATGTAATATTTGCATATGTATACGATTGGTTTAGGAGACTAATTTGTGTACCAAATTTTATATGAATGATTACAGTCATTTTTATTTTACGCACGCTGGAAATTGCGGTTGGAATTATGTAAAAGAAGATTTGTTAATTTGAGGCTAAATTGACACGTAATACTAAAACTGTAACAAAAGGGAACTTGGGCTGAAAATAGGTAAACTTGATAAGATTTTCAAAATAACTATGATACGGGTTATGACAGAAAAATGGACTGAAATATATTTGTTTAAATAATGATAGATTGTGTAGACACAAAGAATCATAATAAACAAATATGGTTTAGATGCAAATGTAGTTATAACATGAGGTTATAAATGGAAAAAATAGTCTTAATACAAGATTAAACTTAAATGATGATTAAGTTATAAGCCTAATTATATGATTAATCTATGGTTCTATAGTGGTCTTAGAAATAGGCATTCTATTATTCTATGGTTCTATGATGGCCTCATAAATAGGCATCTATGGTTGCTCTATGGAAATGGTTTCTATGGTATACGTGGATCCTAATCAAATGGGATTTGGGCCAAGTAGTATTTGTTGTTATGATCCATACAAGGTTGCAGTCCCTTTATCACAGACGACCTCATGTTAGGAAGGAGGCTAGAGCACACTTATGTTGAGCTAGGTAGTAAGATGGTACAAATGGAGGTGGATTTAGGTGCATTTCGATAGTAAAATGTATGTGCATTGAACCAATTGGGGAAGATAAGACACTGCAACGCCTATGGTAATGCTATGTCTTTTTGCATATGGGTCAGGCCTGATAAACCCAAGACTCGTAATGGGCATAGGTTATCTCTTTATGGTTATTTAGCAGCTGATCAATGGATATTATTAGAAAAAATTATCCTAGTTATATCATGTTCTTGAATAGTAAAAGTGCAAAAAATCAAGTCTTATTGAGTGATATGACAATTGACTTTACTTGCAATCTTTATGATTCATTACTACATGTTTACATTATAGTTGCGCATGGACACTTTCCCTATCTGACACTAGAACTACTTTTATATATATTTCCTTTACCTATCAATCGTGCTAGTAATTATATAGCTCACTGAACTTTATATTTAACCCACTCTCCTTTATTTTTTTCTCTTTTTCTTCTTCCCTCCCCTCCCCCCAAGATCGTATGGTTGAAGTGCTTATTGTGGATTGCTTAGAAGGCTTTTCTTGGAGGCTTATTTTTAGCAGATGCATTCTCATTACTATTTATCTTATTCCATGGTTTGATTGTATCAATGACTTATAAAGGGATATTTGTAGTTTACTCCGATTTTTATATTAGAGATTTATTTTCTTTTCATGATACATATGGTATTACCATTTAAGATAGTTAATTTTGAAATGAATGTAATGTCACAACTTAAATTATTTTCCGCTATGTTTTAATTCTTTATGTTTTGTGAATCTTAGTCTTTGTGATGTAAATTTATGTCTTTATACCTATAATGCTTTACATCCCTTTGCAGAACCCTACTTTGGGGAACCTTAAGGGTGTGGGGAGTTTCACTAGGCAAAATATAACAATCCAAAATTTAAGATATAGTTAATTAAGAAATTGAAATATAAAAAATGAATGTTATGGAAATAAAAAGTTACAAAAGTAATAAATACATTCATGTTAACGGAGGAATTAATTGTAACTATAACATTAAAGGCCAATAAAGAATCGGTTCATAAAAGTTGACATGCAACATTTGAATTTTAAAAGATGACGTGCATAATAAAACAAAAATTAAGTCATATATTAATACAATCTATTGGAAGATATATAACATTAAAGAAAGAGAATTTTTAAAAACATAGCAATTAATTAACAAATTAACTGAATAATAAATAAGTTTATTAAAACTTCAGAATTTTGTTATAAAATGTTACGTCGTTGCATCCGTGACTATTTTCTGATTAGTTTAGACATGAAATTTGTAAAAACTAGAGTTAAAATGACCAAAATATGAAAGAAACGAGGACTAGAACAAAAAAAAGAAAAAGAAAAATACACGTGTGTCGATATATATCTAAACGCATCTGGTTAGCTGTCGAATCACATTACTTCTTGGATAAGATTTCATCTAGGTTATAACCAATGACACTTAATTTATGATAGCTATTGGCATGGCGTACTCCCATTAGTCCAATTTTGAAATGTTGAGCCCTGATTGATCAGCTGACGTGGCTAGCATAAGTTTTATCTGGAAATCTAACGAATTAAAATACCTAACCTAAAACTATAAATATATCCTAGATCCTAGCTCTCAAATCACACCTGACTCTTCTCAATAGTGTTTACTCTTCATTGAGAAGAACCTTAGAATAAATTTTCTAGAGAAGAGAAAAAATAATATACATATCTACGGGATTATGCTGCTACCATGAGTTTTCGAGTTTAGGACCAAAATAAGTGTTTTACTTATTTTGGAAATTGGTAAATTAAAGTAATTAGAGTTTTTAGTAGTTTTATTTGACATTTCTACAGTTTTTCTTCTTGGTTATAGTTTTATTTCAGTATTTAGCAGCGGTCTTTTGTATTTTATTTCTATAGTTATTTTTTTTCTTTTCCTTATGGTCTTTTATTTTATTGTGTTAGTTAGTTTTATTTAGTCTTTTTCCTTAGAATTGTTTTTATTTAATATTTTTGCATTTATTTCTTTTACCTAATTACTGTAATTTCTGATTTAAGCATAGTTCTTCTCTCTCTTTTCTATGCTTAATTTTAGAACAATTGCACAAAAGCCACAAATATATAATTAATAAATTTAGTATTAAAATTATAGTAAAAATAGAAGAATTACAGAAAAAGGGAAAATAAATCATAAATAAAAGAATTACATTGAAATGAAGAATAAACAAAAATTAGCAGATCGGTAGTAGTTTATGATTAACTTTCATAAATCGTTAGAAACAACAAAATTATTATGACAATTAAAAAGAACATAGAATCATAATAATAAGAAAATTATAGCAGGGCCTATTACGATACTTAAAGTATCATACTCAGTCAAGAACTAGGAAAATAGGTTAGGACCGGATTTCAGATTGGGCTAAAAAGAAAATATAGACATTCAGGACTAATACCAACCACATTCCATATAAGATCGGTTCTCTAATGGTCCTAGCTTAACCGAGCACGCTTATGCGGAATTGTGGTATATAATTAGTCAATGAATTAAATTGTGTTTGGGGCGCCTGGGCTTTGTTTAATAAGACCCGTCTGACCACCTCCGATTCAGATTAGCCTTCCGATGATCACAAAATGATTGCGGATATGCTTAGGTGGCACTACTACAAAAGTGGGCATATTCGACACTAGTTTTATGTGGTCGTAGATCGAAAAAGCGTTGCCTTAAAGTCATTTTTTCAAATAGGCAACACCAGAGGGGCATGGCATTCGCGGTTGTTGCCTTAGCTCTCTAAGGCAACACTTTTTCCCATCTACTGCTACGGAAAGAAAGTATTGCATTATAACTGTATTGCAACCTTATTAGCAAGTAATGCAACAAAATATAGTGTTGCCTTAAGCATAAGTTAGAGCTTGACCTCCAGGTCATGATAATGAGGGCCACGTCAGCTTCCACGTAAGATGCCCGCGTGTCACACGCCCACTGTTTCAACTCTCGCAAATATCGCCCGAGATCTCCTCCGAGATCTCGTTTTGGGCTCCTTCCGAAACGAAACAACAAATATCACTCGAAATCAACTTTCAAATATATCGCCCGAGATATTACAATATCAAACGATATATCGATCGAGGCAAAATACTGGAATATCGTCCGAGATCTTAGGTTTGTTGGTTAAAATTTAGATTTTTTCCTGAACTAGAACTATAATTAAAAAACTCAAATCTAGCTATATCAATCTTTTGTTATTTTACATTTTGCATGTTAGATGACTATATTGTATGTTCGTATATGTTTTACAATGCTTATGATTTTTATATTCGTCTTTTTGCATACATGTTACTTATGAAATTATGTATTTTATGGTCCATTTATGCTGAATTTTTTAATGTTTTGGATCCTTTTAATGTTTCTAGTCTAACAATTTTTCTGTTTTAAGCGTATTACAATTTGGAGTATGAATGATCTTTCACAAAATAAAGAACAAAAAAGTTATTTTGCATTTTAAGTTTAAGTAACTATGTTTTTAATAGCATTCATAAAAATTATTTTGTTAAAATATCTTTTTTAACATATTATGTATCCTGAGATTGTTCCGATATGAACTTTCAGACCCAAGATGAAAATCCGAGACGAACTAGCGAGTTAGACTCATCTCGTCCGGGATCTCCTCCGATACGAGACCGAGTCTATAAAATTCCCGAGACGAAACACGAACGATATCCGAGATTTAAAATCTTGCACACGCCACACAACTCTGCACGTCAGCTGCCCATGTGTTACACGTCATGTCAGCTCTCCATGTGTCACATGCCACGTCAGTTGTGGGGCCCATGTGCCATGTAGAATTAATAATATTTTATTTAATGCAACACCACTGAATGCAACACCAAAATCAAAACAATAGTAAAGAACGCAAATGCTACATTAGAAGAAAGCAAATACAATGCTTTAATTAAAAATTCTTCAGTACCAGTTTTGTACAGAGAGTAAACTCATTCAAAACATTCATCGTCACATTCAAACTATCCAAAATATTCTATATGTATACCAATTCTTAAAATATACCACAAGTGCAACACATACGATCAAATACATAATTTAAGAGTAAAATTCAACAATATATAAGAAAAATGGCTTGACAAGATCGCCCAAACTGATTAGCCTGAACTCCACCAAAACCGCACTCTCTAAGAAAAATTCTCTACATGCTCAGTTCTATGGAGAAGAAGCTACTACCAGAGAATTTCTCTTGAAGCTTCACAATCCGATCCTGAAGTACAACAAAAATTGTGATGCCCCGCTCGCACCAGCCGACATTTCCAATGAAAGTGTGATGTGCCAATGCCCGACTAGCACGGGACGGTCGCCAAAGAAAGGAAAAGAAAGGAATTTGAACTAACAAGGAACCTGTAGAATGTCTCATAGCGCATGGAATAAAATAAAATAATAACATACTTGACACAAAACAGGCGAGACAGTGCATAAGCTGAAACAAAACCATAATTATCATAGCAGCGGAAATTCAAAATACAGCTTATTACAACTCCAACATACAGTCTCTAAAGCAAAGAAAAAGGTGCACTACTAATGCCCAAAGTAGTGACCAGCAACAACACAGGGAGAATATCTATATACCATACGTAGAAGCCTCCTACTCATCTCCGGTACAACTACTCGTGCATACCACCTAACCTGTCTCTAGTCTGCCCGTTTAAGAGCACCAGAGTAAAAAGAAGAGACATAAAACTCTGGGTCAAACAAAAAGTCAGGTATGAGCAATAAGCAACAAAACAGAACAATAACATGTATACATAACCATACCTGAACCTGGACCTGCAACCAAAAGGGTTAGCACAACAGGAAGTACAATACTTTGAGGTGACACTAACATATGGTGTAAAGATACGGGTGAGGGGTGTGCATGTCATAGTGATGTCAAACAATCAAGCATAGCAACCATCCTCACATCTCTCGCTCAGTGCGTAAAGCATACGATATCCACTGCTTTGACCACCTAAATCCTTTGTTATGATCACTCTGCCCCATGAAGTCATAATGACTCCACTGCACTGATCCACAGCCACTAATCCCTTGCTATGTCCACTCTGCCCCATGAAGTCATGACGACTCCACTGCACTGGCTCATAGCCATGCTATGATCACTCTGCCCCCATGGAGTAATAACTACCCCATTGCACTGATCCGTAGCCTAACATCCGTCTTTGTGGTGAATCAAAGTTATGGACGTCGATAACCCCTTAGGACACGTCCCGCATTAAAGCCCAACTCATGAAGTTAACTCGTTGGTTCCCAACTGGATCCTGAGTTTTACTTCCTATTTGGACTACCTTTGCGTCTCGGGTTATTGGTTTTCTCCGGATCGGTTTGGAAAACAGCTCCATTCGGTTTGGTTCTGTCCTCCTGAAGTGGTACGGTTCGTGATCATCACTATCGGGTCAGGTTGGCTTCCCCATCTAGGTAGGTTCATGAGCTCCAGTCCGAGTCATGGAGATGTGTTCGGTTCGTGCACTCCTTCTTCTGGCAGTTCGGTTCGGGATATAGGCTCCGGGTCAGATCGGGATCTCCAGCTCATGGCATCAGCTCATGGATGTTGTGCGGTTCGGGTTCGAAGCAGCAGATCGGCTCGTGATGGGGTGTGCCTCACAGGCGGTTCGGTCCGAGCTTCCATCACCGGTTCGTGATACGTGCTTCGCGAGTGGGGAAGGGCGATCCTATCCGATCCAAATTCTTGCAACTTTTCTAGCGAGCTGTTTACGCCATGTGACGGCGTTTTTGACCAATCTAACTTTTCTATGCAATCACAAATCATTCCAAACAGTAATAACAATATGCATAATCAACCATAAACACCAAAGCAACAATTAAACATGTTAGTATGGATCAAACATACCCAAAACCCATGTTTTCCCCTTAATACCCTTAATCAAGATTTAGTCATACGATTAGCAAAACATATCCAAATTAGCCCAAATTTTTATCAGAGCCCTAAAAAAATATTTTAGAATTTTACAATTTTTTCCTGATTTTTCTGAGCCATGATTTCGCTAATTATCACTAATCACTCTTAATTAGCCGTAATTAGTGAAAACCAATGCAAATCACTCACCTTGGCCACAAATTAATCTTAGATCTGAACTTTGCTACTGTTATAGGTCGAATTCCAATGCTTAGCAGCAACCCCAACTCTGATTTTCCACTAGACTTCCTTGATTTCGTGTAGATTAAGCTAATACGCGATTAAACGGTGATTTGGGATGAATTTAGAAAGTGGAGGCCATTGTTAGGGTTGAAGAGAGGTAAGTGGCGGCTGGAAAATGACAAAGAAAAGGTACTCTATTCATCCCTCATATAGCTCTAATCCTGAAATCCCCTAATGGCCCTAGCTGCTAATCACCTGGTTAAGCCCAATTAAGCTGTTTTTCACCTTCCAAACCTTAATTCAGCCATATCTCCCAAATGTTAAGTCCATTTGATTAAGTGACCAATCTACGGAAAGATAAACCATCATCCGGATCTAATGGAAGTGGTTTCAGGTCAAAACTCCTTACCAACCAAAAGTTATAGGCAAAACAAGATCCGATAGCGGCAAAATGTTCATTTAAAAATCGGAAAAAATCGTGAACATGGGAAATGACCCCAATAGTCGTTCCCCAAAGTTACAAGACCATACGACCTTATATGAAAAAGAAATAAATATTCTATGATCCTTCGATACGTAGAATGCGGGTCGTTACACTCTCTCCCCTTAAGAAATTTCGCCCCTGAAATTCCTTAACCAAAAACATAAAAAGATGTTCCGAATGCCTATCAGTCATTCACAATAATCAAACATACACAACAAGCCTACCCTAGCACGCGGTTTACTAACAAGGGAAGAAGCTGTCACTATTAAAATCTTACCAGGCAAAGAGTTCTGGATGTGATTTCCTTTTGCTCTCCTCTGTTTCCCAAGTATAGTCATTCTCATCCCCGCCCCACTGAACCTTGACTAGATTCACCGCTTTCCTTCGGAGTTGCTTCGTATTGCTCTCGACAATACGGACCGGCTTGCGGTTCCCAACTGCCTCAGGTTCTACTTCGATGTCGTCCAACTAATCCGGTGAAGTATTCATATCGGGGTCATGCACGAACTTCCTTATCTGGGAAACATGAAACACGTTATGAACTCCCGCCATCTTGTCTGGCAACTCAACTTTATATGCTAAATTCCCAACTTGTTCGAGAACTGGGAATGGACTAACAAATCTTGGTATTAACTTGCCTCTCCTACCTAATCGTATCACGCTCTTTAACGGAGAAATCTTGATAAACACCAAGTCGCCAATGGAGAATTTTAAACCACTCCTCCTCTTATCAGCATAACTCTTCTGCCTATCTTGGGCAGCCTTCATTCGTTGTCGGATAACCTTGATCTTATCTGAGGTTTTTCTTATCACATCTGGCCCAAGCACAAATTTCTCACCGGTTTCTAACCTACGTGATGGTTAGTTGCACGGTCTTCCGTACAAAGCTTCATATGGAGCCATACCAATACTGGACTGATAACTATTATTATATGCGAACTCCACTAGGTGCAAATGGTCATCCCATGATCCACCAAAATCTAATATGCAAGCTCTCAAGAGATCTTCTAATACTCGATTCACCCTCTCTGTCTGACCGTCAGTTTGAGGATGGTACGTGGTACTGAGATGTAATTCTGATCCTAAAGCCTTTTGTAAGCTCTTCCAAAATCCACTAGTAAACAACGGATCTCAGTCACTCACAATGCCTTTGGGTACTCCATGAAATCTCACTACCCACATCATATACAGTTCTGCTAATTTAGCTGTTGTTCTATTCGACTTGACGGGTATAAACCTTGCACTCTTGGTCAATTGGTCCACAATCACCCAAATGCTATCATGGCCCGATCTAGTCCTTAGTAACCCATCAATGAAATCCATTGAGACTTGTTCCCATTTCCATTTTGGAATTTCTAATGGTTGCAACAAACCACTAGGCTTCTTTTGCTCGGCTTTAACTAGCTGGAAATTTATGCATTTGGATATAAACTTCCCAACGTCTCTTTTCATCCCTTTCCAGTAGTAGGTCTTCTTCATGTCTCGATACATTTTATCCACCGGAATGTATAGTCAGTTTTGAGTGATGACATTCTCTAAGCACTTCATCTCTCAACCCATTGACATTGGGTACAACCAGTCTTCTGTTCTTTCTAATCCATCCTTCTCGATCAAACCCATACTTGTTCATCTCCTCATCGATACCCATCTCTAACCCGGAGATGATTTCTAATAGGTTAGGATCGTCCCTTTGACTAGAACCAATCTACTCAATCAAAGTGGGTCTGATAGTCAAACTTGCTAACATCTTTGGATCCAATTTGCACTTTAGTCTGAAATCGTACCCTGCGATATACTCCAGTTGCTTCCACTCAAGAAACATAACCCCTAAACTGGCATGTCTTCTACTCAATGCATCAGCCACCGCATTGCCCTTTCCTGGTGTATATGCGATATCGAAATCATATGAAGCTAAAAATTCTAACTATCTTTGCTGTCGGAGATTTAGATCCTTCTGAGAGAAGAGATATTTTAACGATTTATGATTGGTAAACAACTCGAATCTTTCTCCCAAGAGATAATGTCTCCATATTTTCAATGTGAACCCGATCACTACCAATTCCAAATCGTGGGCAGGGTATCTTTTCTTATGCTGTTTCAGTTGCCGACTTGCATAAGCTACTACCCTACATCCTTGCATCAATACAGCACCTAGTCCGGTACCACATGTGTCCGTGTATACTATCATTTCTTCATTCCCTTTAGGAGTGACTAATACTAGCGCATGTGTCAACTTTTCATTTAGACTTTTGAATGCATTTTCACACCTTTCGTCCCAAATGAAAGCTTGATTCTTCTTAGTCAACTGAGTTAACGGTGCCGCTATCTTGGAGAAGTCTTGGATAAACTTACGATAATATCCAGCTAATCCCAAGAAACTTCTTAAATCTGTTGCATTCTTGGGCGTAAACCAGTCTTATACCATAGCCACCTTCGCAGGATCCACGACAATACCATTCTCTAAAACAACATGGCCTAAGAATCTCACTTCCCTCCTACAGAAGTGACACTTAGAAAATTTCGCCTTCAGTTGGTGTTTTCTCAACAACTCCATCACTATCCTCAAATGTTCCTTGTATTCTTCCTCTGTCCTCGAGTAAACCAAGATATCATCTACAAACACAAGAACAAACTTATTCAATTGATCCCTGAATACCCTATTCATAAGATCCACAAAATATGTTGGTGCATTGGTCAACCCGAATGGCATGTCCAACCACTCATAAAATCCAAACGGTGTCCGAAAGGCCGTTTTAGGTATACTCTCAACTGCTACTCGGAGCTGATGAAATCCTGTGGCGAGGTCCAATTGGGAGAACACTCTTGCTCCCTTCAGTTGATCAAACAAATCATCAATCCGCAGAAGAGGATACTTATTCTTCCTAGTCACTTTATTCAATTCGCGATAGTCCACACATAAACGAAGGGAACCATCTGCCTTGGTAGAAAATACAACTGGTGCTCCCCACTCGGAGAAACTTCTTCAGATAAATCCCTTCTTGAAAGATCACTCACTTGCACCCCGAGCTCTCTCTGCTCCCTTGGTGTCATACAACGAAGTGGCATCACTATAGGTCTGGCATCTTTCACTAAATCAATACGGAACTCAATCTCTTGGTGTGGTGGGAGTCCGGTCACTTCCTCGAAGACGTCCGGATACTGGCCAGCCACGTACACATTTGACAACTCATCATGCGGGATGTCGAGGGAAATTAGAAAACTAGCCATTACCCCATCACTAGGTAGACCACCAAACACTACCCTCTGCCCATCATCCGCTCTAACTGTCGCTAAATAGCCCTCACAGTCTACCACCACCCCATATCTTTGGAGCCAATCGACTCCCAAAATAATGCCAAACCTAGTAAAGCCCAAAACAAAGCAATCACAAACAAACATGCATCTATGACTCGATAAGACCACATTACGAGAAACCATACTAAGGCTAGTCGAACCACTAATCGGGTTCATCACCGCTAAAGGTCTATCGACTACCTCGGGTTCCAATCCCAACCTATCTACCACGTCACTAGTATGAAGGAACAGGAAGCCCCAGTATCAAACAATACTCGAACAGGAACATCATAAACAGAAAGCATACCTTGAATGACGACATTCTTTCCTTTCTCCGCCGCGGTTGGGGCATTCGACGACGAAGGAACAACATTAATAACATATGATTTCACAATCTGCTTCTCTTTAGGGGGTTGCGGACATTTATCCTTGTGATGTCCCACTTAGCTGCAGTTGAAGTACTTTCTGTCCGTTGGCTTTGCTTGACATTCTTTAGCATAATGGCCCTTCTTGCCACAGCTAAAGCACTCAACATTTTTCTTACTCTTCTTCTAACCATCCTTAGTCTGATTCCATTTCCTTTTGTTTTGAGAATTATTCTTGCCTCCACCGCTTGCCTGCGGCTTTGACACCTCTATAAATGCAACAACGACTTCAGCCTTGGGCTTAGGATAAAGGCTCTTTGATCTTAATGCTTTTCCAACAATTGATTCAAAAGTCTCATCAATATGGTTTATAAGCCTTTCCCCCAAGTACTGATCTAAGCCTGTTATGAACTTCTCATTCTTCTTCTCGGGAATGTCAATAAGGGATAATCAATACTTCGATAAAGTATCGAACTCATCAATATATTCTGAGATTGCCCTACCATTCTGCTTAAGCTCCAAGAACTTCGTAAACAATTCTGATTTCTGAGTAGCTGGGATAAACTTATCACTGAATCGGGCCTTGAACTGATCCCAAGTAACATGATCCTCAGGGGTAGCTGCCTTAATAGCATTCCACCAATTCATAGCCCGTCCTTGCAGTTGACGGGATGCTAGCTTTCTCTTCATCGCATCCTCGATTCCCAAATCCTCAAAGATGCTCTCACAACTATCCAGGCAATTTTGAACTTCTGTAGCCGATTCCATTCCGTGGAATGGCTTCCCACCAAGACTAATGTAGTCCTTATAGAGCTTGGCGAAATCGACCCTAGGCGCCAGCACCGCTGCACCACCACCAGTTGCAGCATTAGGAATTGCTCCTTGCACATCTCTAAGCATCTCTCTCATGAAGTCAGTGAACATCGTCCTCATATCAAGAGCATTCCCATTATTAGCTCCTCTACCAGTACCCCTCGTATGTCGGCTCATCATTCAATCTGTAAGGAGAAAACAATTAACCATCCATTCAATGGTGCCAGTGCAGTGCGACTTCATCTCTAGATATACTAATAGTATATATATAGCTTTAGAAAACCAAAATATCACAAATACATGCTCTCATATACGTACACTATCTCTGCCTGATGTCTTTCCCTAGGTTAACTACACAACCTAGAGCTCTGATACCAAATGTGACGGCCCGCCCGCACCAGTCAACATTTCCAATGAAAGTACGTTGTGCCAATTCCTGACTAGCATGGGATAGTCACCAAAGAAAGGAAAAGAAAGGAATTTAAACTAACATGGAACCTGTAGAATGTCTCACAGCGCATGGAATAAAATATAATAATAACAACTTGACATAAAACAGGCGAGACGGTGCATAAGCTGAAAACTAAACCATAATTATCATAGCAGCGGAAATTCAAAATACAGCTTATTACAACTCCAATATACTATCTCTAAAGGAAAGAAAAAGGTGCACTGCTAATGCCCAAAGTAGTGACCAGCAACAACACATGGAGAATATCTATATATATCATACGTGGAAGCCTCCTGCTCGTCTCTAGTACAGCTACTCGTGCATACCACCTAACCTATCTCTAGTCTGCCCGTTTAAGAGCACCCAGAGTAATAAGAAGAGACATAAAACTCTGGGCCAGACAAAAAGTCTGGTATGAGCGATAAGCAACAAAACAAAACAATAACAGGTATACATAACCATACCTGAACCTGCAACTAAAGGGTTAGCACAACAGGAAGTACAATACTCTAAGGTGACACTAATATATGGTGTAAAGATATGGGGGAGGGATGTGTGCATGTCATAGTGATGTCAAACAATCAAGCATAGCAACCATCCTCACATCTCTCACTCAGTGCGTAAAGCATACGATATCCACTGCTTTGACCACCCAAATCCTTTGCTATGATCACTCTGCCCCATGGAGTCATGATGACTCCACTGCACTGATCCATAGCCACTAATCCCTTGCTATGTCCACTTTGCCCCCATGAAGTCATGATGACTCCACTGCACTGGCTCATAACCATGCTACGATCACTCTGCACCCAAGGAGTAATAACTACCCCACTGCACTGATCCATAGCCTAAAATCCGTCTTGGTGGTGAATCAAAGTTATGGACGTCGATAACCCCTTAGCACACGTCCCACAGCAAATCCAAACTCATGAAGTTAACTCGTTGGTTCCCAACTGGATCCTGAGTTTTACTTCCTATTTGGACTACCTTTGCGTCTCGGGTTATTGGTCTTCTCCGGATCGGTTCGGAAAACAGCTCCATTCAGTTCTATCCTCCTGAAGTAGTACAGTTCGTGATCATCATATCAGGTCAGGTCGGCTTCCCCATCCAGGTCGGTTCGTGATCTCTAGTCCGAGTCGTGGAGATGGGTTCGGTTCGTGCACTCCTTCTGGCGGTTTGGTTCAGGATATAGGCTCCGGGTCGGGTCATGATCTCCAGCTCGTGGCATAAGCTCGTGGATGCTGTGCGGTTCGGGTTCGAAGCTGCAGATCGGCTCGTGATGAGGTGTGCCTCACAGGCGGTTCGGGTCGAGCTTCCATTACCAGTTCGTGATACGTGCTTCGCGAGTGGGGGAGGGCGATCGATCCGATCCAAATTCCTGTAACTTTTCCAGCGAGCTATTTACGCCATACGACGGCTTTTTTGACCAATCTAACTTTTCTATGCAATCACAAATCATTCCAAACAGTAATAACAACATGTATAATCAACCATAAACACCAAAGCAACAATTAAACATGTTAGTATGGATCAAACATACCCAAAACCCATGTTTTCCCCTAATACCCTTAATCATGATTTGGTCATACGATTAGCAAAACATATCCAAATTAGCCCAAATTTTTATCAGAGCCCTAAAATAATATTTTAGAATTTTACAAATTTTTCCAAATTTTTCTAAGCCATAATTTCGCTAATTATCACTAATTATCACTAATCACCCCTAATTAGCTGTAATTAGTGAAAAACAATGCAAATCACTCAACTTAGCCACAAATTAATCTTAGATCTGAACTTTAACTGTTGTAGGTCGAATTACAATGCTTAGCAGCAGCCCCAACTCTGATTTGCCACTATAATTCCTTGATTTGGTGTAGATTAAGCTAATACGCGATTAAACGGTGATTTGGGATGAATTTAGAAAGTGGAGGCGATTGTTAGGGTTGAAGAGAGGTAAGTGGCGGCTGGAAAATGACAAAGAAAAGGTTTCTCTAACCCTAATCATCCCTCATATATCTCTAATCCCGAAATCCCCCAATGGGCCTAGCTGCTAATCACCCGGTTACGCCTAATTAAGCTGTTTTTCACCTTCCAAACCTTAATTCAGCCATACCTCCCAAACGATAAGTCCGTTTGATTAATGTGACCACTCTACGGAAAGGTAAACCATCATCCGGATCTAATGGAAGTGGTTTCAGGCCAAAACTCCTTATCAATCAAAAGCTATAGGCGAAACAAGATCCATTAGGGGTAAAATGGTCATTTAAAAATCGGCAAAAATCGTGAACATGGGAAATGACCCCAATAGTCGTTCCCCAAAGTTACATGACCATACGACCTCATATGAAAAAAAAAAATCTATGATCCTTCGATACGTAGAATGCGGGTCGTTAAAAAAATATAACAAGATACATTTTACTCACACACCCTTTTTCTTAGTGCAGAAAAGAGCTTATCACATTATAGGACCTATTTACTCCAAACTAGAGAATAAACTAAATAGACCTTGAACGATTTTGACATACGAATCGAAGGACCAACTTGCAATGCATATGAGTATGTCTTTTCTGCTGAGGCATAATCTTCCATAACCATGAAAGCGTCGCTTTGGCATATTTAGATTTGAGCATAAAAACATAGTTAAAAACACTTGCTTGGTATACTTAAAGTGCACAAATCCAAACATACATTATGTAAGGAGCAAAACTGAATAGTTGCTCGTGAACAGAACAATGACATGGATGAATCCAAGTCAAATATGCATATTTTAACTTTCAAACCTATGCGGCAAGCTCAAATTCAATTTCCTTAGTCCTTACTAACAACACCTATTCTTACATGGCAACCAATTTTAATTATCTTCGCATTAGAAAAAATATTATGTATTTAGATTTGAGCTTAAGCAAAGGGATAAAAGTAGGTAAAATAGCAAGTGTTAGCTGCTAGCTAGAAGTAGAATTAATCATTCATGCAACTACAGATCATCCAGCAAATGTAAAAGTTAGCCAGAATATAATATGATTGATGAGATTACAATAAGACAAATTAAAAAGTTATTGTTACCTAGATGTTCATTTCTTTTAGCAAAATTACTAAGTCACGACCAAGTGACCTATTTGGTTATACATATAAAGTGGAATCAAAACAATAGGTCTGTTGGTAATCAACATATAATTCAAACCTTTCCCAATGCATTATGTAGTCAATTACCCAAAACAATCTAAAACCGTGTGTTAAGTGAATATGTACAATTTGAGCAAATACAAATATAATTCAGGAGTGATTTATTTTGCAGACATGACAGTGGCATATCGAACAAGGAAGGATTAACGAGAGGAATTCCATATCCGAGGCTTGACTTCTACAATAAACTGTCCAGGTTTAACAATTACAAGATGCTTCAAGTTGATCTATGTAATGTTAAACAATTAGATGTCATCATGAGCGCTACACAGTTGGATTCCAATCTGCCAACATTTATGTAACAACCCGCACCTCCGTTCACGCAAGATATTGTCCCCAACTAAGCCACCGTATAGGTGTGGAGTTTTGTTCCTCAAAAGGCCTCGGCTAAGTTTCGAAATCCGCCAACACATGGCATTGCCACACAGGCTGAGCCAACCTCCCTACTAACACCAATATTGTCCCTACTTTGCCACCTTTCAGGTGTAGGGTTTTCCATCACTAGGTGTAACACCTCACCTCCGCTAGGGTCACTCACAAATGGAATGCACTAGTTTTGGTGGAGTATTATCTAGGTAAACATACACAGAGATATCACAAGGCAGAACATAAATAAAGCAGCGGTAGAAATTAAAAACCAAATTTCATTACTTTCAAGAAAAGAGTCAAAACCTCATATTTCCAAAGTACAAATTATTCCATTACATCAAGTTCTAAATAAAGAAGCATAAACTTAGGATAACAAAAGTAAATTATTCCACAAAAATAGCAGAAGTGCAGCCATAGCATAGCTCAAGACCAAACCGTACATGAGCTGACAGAAAGCAAGCTAAATCAAAGATAAGAGCTAGCGTTTCCTCCCTGAGAACCTGGGGGGGAGGGGGAGGGGGGAGGGCGGAAACGAAAGAAAAAGGGGGGAAAGAAAAGGGTCAGTCATAAAGACAGGTAAGCCCTACTGACTTTCAGCATAAAAAATAATAAAAGTAACATGACATGTGAAAACTGGAATTAAACATAAGGACGATCACAGGACTGGTATGATAACTAAGATAACAAGATAAGTCAAGTCTAGCATCGCATATTCAAGATTCGCTGCACCAACTATACTAGTTTTCTAACCCATGTCAAGTATTAACCATGAAATGATCCCTTGGCCCAATATCATGAAATGACCCATTACGGGGTCCTACAGTACGATCTATTAATCGATCGGCTCCGTACAAGTTATAGCTCGTCATGTATCTATGTCATACGGCTCAATCATGAAATGTAGTCACCCGTGCTAGGTCCACCATAGGGTGTATCAAGCCCTAGGGTGCCAACCATCGACATGAATCAAGCACGCACAGTGTAAACCTACTAGTGCCCAATGCCTGCTTTTTCAACTCCGGACTACGTGCACGACCATAGTCCGCCTGAACCTACAATGGCGCACCAACTCAGCCGTCGTTCTGGTCGCTTACAATCAGCCCATTAATCGTGGCCCATCTTGCCAAGTCCTAGGGTATTGTGATACATCTAAGTGGGTTACTGCTGAAAAGGACCGCGTAACTAGGGTTTCTAATGGGTTAAGTGTTGTCATTCGAATTCGTGACTTAACCCTATCCAATCATGTATCAAGTTGGTTAAGTGTTGTCTTTCATGTTCATGACTTAACCCCATCATGTAGCATAAATTCATTAATGCACCCCAACCTCTCACATTATACTAGTTGTTGTGGTCACTGGATTTGCCGGGCGGTTCCGGGCAGATTTACACCACAACATAGTCTAACCTTGGGTTTTAGGTGCGATATGACCAACTACCCACATTGGATCCTATTGTTTGCAGTCACTGGATTCGCCGGGCGGTTCCGGGCAGATTTACACTGCAAACTCGACCCAACCTCGAGTTGGCCATTTTCAAGTTCGTTCTAGAGTCATGACCATGTTCAAGTCTCATATCAAGTTCATGACAAGTTTCAAGGTAAGTTTCATGTCCATATTCAGATTTAAGTTATAACAATGTTCATGTTCCAAGTTCATGGTAAATTCAGGTTTGCCTAAACTACCCAAATCATATTCCCATCGCATGTGAATTCGAATTGATACAAACAAATCTAATTAGGGAATAACATAGAAAGAACGGGTATAAGGTGGCAAAAGTGATTACAAGTCAAGCATGGTATAACTTGAGATAAACGATTACAACAATACCGGCATATGCAGTAGTGGTCTCAAATATCAAATCTAGCAAAATAGGGTGATAGTCATGGTAACAGTTGACATAAGATAATAACCCCAAACTTGTGAATAACAACTAATTCAACATCACAGGCATGAATATTATGGACATTAGGGGTTTTAGATACACAACATATATAGGTCCCAAATCAATTTCATATAAATATTACCACAAGTCAAGATTCAAGATGAATAGATCCAAGGTGAACAAATAGTAGATCCAAAATACTAGATCCAAAATGAACAATGATAGATCCAAGATATACAATGATAGATCCAAGATAATTGTCAAACTTAGGTTCAATTTCAATTTACAACATGTCCATATTAAGTTTAAGTTTAGATCTAAAAGTAACTGGGGCTTACAGATCGTGGTTTGAGAATTAGAAAACAAAGAGGCGATGTTGAATCTCGAGTCTAATAGAAATCCCCCAAACAGCAATACTCTGCACGTAGCCTTGTTGGAGAAGAAGCAATCCCTTTTCTCTAACTTTTCAACCAGAGTTTTAGCAGCATAAGGCCAGAGAGAATTTGTGTAGAGAGACCAGAGTTAGGGGCTGTTTATATAGGGTCAGGCCAATGAATTTAGATAGAAATCGGACTAGAAACATCAGAGTGAACTCTGACTCAAAAATGGGCTCGGCAACCAGGTCGACACCCAGGTCGACTCTACGGTCGACCTGGTCCTGGGCAGGTCGACACTATGGTCGAACCCCAGGTCGACCTGGTCCTGGGCGGGAAATTTCCCGCCCAGTCCGTTTTGGGGTTTGAATTCGAAATTTGAATTCGAATTCTGAGCTGTTTTTGAACTTGAAATTTCTGAAACTTTGAAAGGTCATAACTTGGTCATACGGACTCCGATTTTCGAAAACTCAGACTCGTTTCCAAGTAGAATTTCGAGGAGAACGCAATGGCATAACCTGTTTCCCTTGATCCTTATTTTAAAAATTAATTCTGCCTTGATTTATGGTTATAACACGTTATTAAAATAGGGGTTGTTACACTAGGCCTCGGCGTTAGTAAGAGATTGGCTCTACTATATAAGTACCAACTTCATACATGCTTTTACGATGTAGGACTCAGGGGTGTTCCCCTCCTACATAGCCCAACGTCCCCGTTGGCTCACAAACACCTCACCCAGGCGCTGTGGTCCACACATGAGCCACAATTCCGGCTGGGTATTGGCTCTGATACCACTGAACAACCTATAAATCCGAGGCGTCTCAAAATCCATCATCCACATAAGTAAAATGTCAGCGCTGGTAGGTCCCTGACATCACTCTAGCTAGAAAGAAACATGTGCACTCCCTACGTTCCCTTCTCCCGTTTTAGACTCATACCGGGGTGTGAGGCTCGTGAAGTAATGCTAAAACAAAGCGATGCCGAAATAGGCAATACTTTGATCATCCAACAAGGCCCTGCTTTCAACAAAAGCCTTGATCATTTGCATCTTGGCATGCCACGTTGTCAATCCATACCATACCATTGATTTCTGCTAATATATACCCTTTAAGCGTGTTAAGCAAGAGAATAAATTCTCCGCCACCAACAGATACGTATTAACAGAGATCAACGAATGCAACGTAAAGGAATACAACGTCAGGCATACCATCCATTTACAAGTCCGTTCTAGGTCTGAACGAAACCGGAGGCACCTTATACCTCGCATTTCCGTCAATCTCCAAGTATGTTTGGATGATCACCACTTTTTCCATCGACTTGAGTGTACGGTCCAATCGAGATAGCAATAACCATCCAAACGATGTGAAGAACTCCGATCTTCAACCACCGTCTTCATCTTTGACTCTTGATCAATGTATTAATTATTCAGAGTGGGTTAAACCCGGTCCTTCTAAATAATTCGCGTATTTTATAATCAAGTGCTATAAAAACACATCCAACGCCTCATTCCAATTCAGAATATTCTTTAATTAAAATATTCACATTATTAGGGAAAAGTTCCCATTATTTTATCAAAGATAAATTCTTTAAATTTATTCTATTAAATCCAATTAAGAATTTATTAAAAATCCCATTCGGTTTTAATATCAAATTCATTATTTAATGATAGCCAATTTTAAGAAATAATTCTTATCTTTAACTGGGTTAAAGAACTAGTGTCATTTAAAACATAATTCACGATAAACCCAAAATCATCTTCCATAAAATATGGAATCTTTACTGAAATTAGATCAACATATAATTGATATAACTGGCTATGTAGTGCCACGCTACACACCCGTCTTCCTAAAAAAAACATATAATTGATATAAATTTCTGTATCAGACTAATAATATAAATGGAATAACGACAAGGCCTTTTAAATTCCATATATAGTAACAGTCTTCATCCACAGAAGTTCATCTCAATTATTAACCAATCGAATTCTACTCAATTCCAATTTATTCTATTTAATTGGAAATCTTTTACTTCAGAAAACTTTCCATTTAGATCTTATTAAAAGATTTATAAATTCATTTAAATCTTAATAAAAGATTTATAATTTCCAAATTACATTTCCACTGTTAATTGGGGTTAAAGAACAAATGTCGCTTAAAACATAGTTCACGATAAACCAACAATCAGCTTTCATTTCGATTCTAATTAAATAATTAACTTATTAGTAAACTTCTCTGAATCTTAATTAAAAGATTGATTCTATTCACACGGGGCTTAAGAACAATGTTATTTAAGACACCATTCACGACAAACCCTAAATCTAATTTTTTCCCTTTCAATTCCAATTTAATATATATTGAATTGGAAAACTTCTCTTTAGGAATTTCTATTAAATTTTAATTAAAAGATTTCTAAATCACAAAACATACTTTAACCTCAAATTCTTTTTAATGCAACACATTCAATGAACATATAATCTTCGTAGTCAAATCTTTTCTTAAAAACATGATTCATTATAACTGGAAACAATACCATAATAAAAAATATATAATCTTTATTTTCTAACTTTTTACTCGAAAAACATATTATAGTGAGAATGTCATTCTTATTTTCTAATCTTTCTAATGAAACAAATTAACTGTAAAAATGTATTCTTTAATGTAATCAATCTTAAATAAAAATGAAATCTTTTTAGTTCAACCTTTATTACATTGAAAAATGTAATATTTTTAATTTAACCCTTATTACGTTGAAAATGTAATATTTTCATTTCAAACTTTATTTTCAATTCAATCTTTATTACATTGAAAAATGTAATATTTTCATTTCAATCTTTAATTTCAATTCAATCCAAATTGAATATTCTATCTATTATCATATTAAAATAATATTATTTCCAGAATATAAATTTTGAAATTAGCTCTTTTAATATGCATTATAAAATGGATAAAATAAATCGATAGACACGTTCGGGTTAAAATAGCGTTGCTATTTAAAATAGATTAAATAGCCCAATTCATTATGTTATTCATTTATATTTTATACTGGGCCAGACCTCCCACATTAGGCCTGCGACTTGTGGATGCTGGATATGCCGGATGATTCCGGGCAGACTTATCCCATATGTTGGGCTTAACCTCGTGTCATGGCCCAATTTGTATTTTCTTTTCATTTGGACCTCTCACATTAGGTTCAACATTTGTGGCTGCTGGATGTGCCGGGCGGGTCCGGGCAGACTTATACCACAAATGTAACCTAACCTCGTGTCCAAGTACAATTATAATTAATTCACTGAAAATATTATTTTAAAATAAAGATATGATCTTTACATTAAATTGTTACTAATTTTATAAAACCCTTTGTTTCCGAATATCCTAACCGACATTTCAATTTTTAATGAAAAATTGAACTTTCTATATTATTATTATATTATAATAATAATCTTTTCAAAATGTTCAAATTTTGAAATCAAACCTTCTTATCTTAACATACTGACCGTAAAGATGTAATCTTTTAATTGAATCCTTTTTATTATAACTTTTAAACAATAAAGATAAAATCTTTCTAATTCATACGTCAATTAATTCCATTAACTGAATATTAAATTAAAATATTCCTTTAATTCAAAATTGGAATGAGACCCAATCCATTACAATATAATTTTAATTATATGGATTTCAAACATCGCATTAATTCCATAATAATGATAAAACATTCAATAACAGCGAAAGTGCATTTTAAACTAATTACAAGGGCGATGTGTAGTCAGAAGATCAACCCCAGACCCTTGTGGTATTTCAACCAGCACAAATTCAAATAATATATTATTAATTGTGATTTTGGACGATGTGTGAAAATTTATCGTCCAATCAACACAAACAAGTCAGGCGACTTGTAAATGGCAGTGTAAACATGTTTTAATTATCATAAATGCCAATCAACATATTACATATTTCAAATTTCAAACAATTCACAATATTCATCCAAATCAACATTTATCCAACAAACAATAATTCCAACACAGATAATTAATTAATATTTAATAATAAAAATAATTAACTGTTCAAAAACTTGAGTGAGATAAAAGTTCTCACCTTTGCCAGTTTTAAATTGACGGTTCGGGCCCAATTTTGGCCCAAAATCCAACATGCTTCAAAATTGACGAATTTGGTGTTTATGCGAAGCTTATGACTCAACGATCATGGCAAATCCTGTTTTGCACGATTTCGAGCTCGTATCAAAAATATATGAATTTTGGAAGTTTGTAATAATTAAATAATAAATTTAAATTATGAAAATTACCCAAATTTTCAACTTGCTCAGAATTGGAAAAAATTACTGCTCTCTCGAAGCTCTTGACATAACGATCTCAACGGATTCAGTTTCATGCAATTTCGATAATGTGACAAAAAGTTATGCACTTGCGAAGTTAATAAATCGATTTAAATAATATTTAAATTTGTAAAAATTACCCAAAATTTCAATTTCCTCCAAATTGGACAAATTTGGTGTCCACGCGAAGCTCTCTTCGCCACGATCGCAGAGACCTGAAATCGTCAAATTTCGATCTGGTATGTAAAAGATATTGCATTACGAACATTGAACATAAAATTAAATAAATGTTTCGCGTTTAAGCCCTTCACCTTTTTTTCAAACGACGCCCTCAACTTAAAATGCTCGCCATGGCCAAACCATAAGTCGGAATTGCACGAAACCAACGCCATTCTCTCCGGCTTCTCCCCATCTTTCCACGCCTGGTGGTCTCCCTTTCCATTTCGCCATGTGGGCCTCACGATCTGCAATTGAATGGAAAACTTCCTTTTCCATTCATCTTAGTGCTGCGGTCGCCTCGGTACTCCAAATGCCATCAATTTTTGTCAGTAGCTAGATCTCGACCTCCCGAACAACTTCCGTTCAGGTCACTTCGCCTGAAAATGCACGGATCGACGGGAAATTGCTCATCTTTGCGACTGTCCTGTTTTCAGTACCCCTCCAGTAAAATTGACATTCCGGCCAAGTCCGACCACCTGAGACCATGCCACCACCGCCAAAAGAACCGTATGCTTCTCCTCTACCACTGCCTGAAGTCGCTCGACCTAACTCTCTTCACGGGGCCCGCAATACCCAAAAAACGAAAATAGACCTGCTGCCTTTGGATTGAGATTCCGGCAAATCCGTGCGACGATAGGTCATGAATTTTTCGTGGTAGGTAGTGGTTATTGATATGAACAAAACCCAGAAAGGGTTTGGTCTGATTTTGTTCTGATTGAGAGATATAAATTATTATGTTTTCAGGGGCTAATTTGCAAAGAAGTTTTTAGAGGAAGAAGGAGCGTAGCCGCCATGAAAAAGAAGGAAAAGGAGGCTGATAGGTTTAGGAAAAGTTAGGATTATGAGAAAATGAGATATCATATAGAGGTCGTGAATTTTCTATTAAGTCCTTGTCTATTTTAACTTATATAATAATAAGCCTTTATGTTGTAATTTTCTTTAATTTTTAGTCCTTTTCTTCGTTTTAAAAACTGTGTGATCACATACTGATTTCAATTTTTTTGAAAATTGGAAAACAGCTAATTATTAACATTACGAACCCACATAAACTGATTTCGTTAAATTCCAAGTCCGCATGAATTATTTATGAATTTTTAAAGTTTGAAAATTAACCGTTTTCGTTGAAAAATTAATAACGACCACATTCTAACTCCGAAAATTATGAATTTTGGAATATAGCAATAATTTAATATTCCGGATCCATAGAAAGTGGTTTCGTCGAATTCAGAGGTCGTTTGGAAAATTTCCATTTTTAAGGCGTATAATTTTAATAATAAAAAGACATATTTAAAACAATAATTTTCGAATCTCGGAATATATCAGTGTTTATACTTTTTCAATGCGGAAACATCATTTTGAACTCAATGGAAGTGGTTTCGAGTCCAAATTCATTCATATGCAAAAAGTAGCCTTTTGGGCCATATATATTAATATATATAAATTCCATAGCGTTTTCCTGAAATTTTAATTTTGGCATAACTTACAATTTATAAACTGAAAACTGAATTTCTTTCATTCATTAGAAAGATATCGTCAATACGCTCCCAATGTTTTCAGTTTCGTTCGATTTTGATTTATTTTCAATTTTATATGATTTTCCAAATTTAAAAATCGAAATTCGAAACTACTGCACCATTTCAGGCTCGTAATTTATAAATTATAAATTCCTGTAATAGCCCGCACCTCCGTTCACGCAAGATATTATCCCCAACTTAGCCACCGTATAAGTGTGGAGTTTTGTACCTCAAAAGCCTCGGCTAAGTTTCGAAATCCGCCGACACATGGCGTTGCCACACAGGCTGAGCCAACATCCCTACTAACACCGATATTGTCCGCACTTTGCCACCTTTCAGGTGTTGGGTTTTCCATCACTAGGCCTCGGCGTTAGTAAGAGATGGTCTCTACTATATAAGTACTCACTACACACATGTAGGGGTGTTACATTCTCCCCTCCTACATAGCCCAACGTCCCCGTTGGCTCACAATCACCTCACCCAGGTGCTGTGGTCCACACAGGAGCCACAATTCCAGCTGGATATTTGCTCTGTTACCACTGTAATAGCCCGCACCTCCGTTAACACAAGATATTGTCCCCAACTTATCCACCGTATAGGTGTGGAGTTTTGTTCCTCAAAAGTCCTCGGCTAAGTTTCGAAATTCGCCAACACATGGCGTTGCCACACAGGCTGAGCCAACCTCCCTACTAACACCGATATTGTCGCTACTTTGCCACCTTTCATGTGTAGGGTTTTCCATCACTAGGCCTCAGCGTTAGTAAGAGATGGGCTCTACTATATAAGTACCCACTTCACACATGCTTTCACGATGTGGGACTTAGGGGTGTTACAATTTATTATTGCAGAGTGTATTAATATACCTAGAGCATGATTCTACTCGTGCTACTATTGGATGGGCCTCAAAGACATTTTCAGCTGCAGTGTTTTTCTTATATGAACAGATCCTTCCAAATGATGCATTTGGGGAACAAATGATGATGAATTTGGAGAGTAGGCGATATCCACTCCTGGGAATACATGCTACACCAACTTTACATGATAAAGAGATATTATTTCTTGATCACGGTTGGTAGAGGGCTGCTGCTTAGGATATGCTCAAAATATACAATGATTTCATTGAAACCCAAGACAGAAGAAGAATAGAACGCCTTGAATTGTTTGATGAGTTTGAAGAGTGGTATATGATGCAGGAGCATTATTCTGTGGCTTATGCTGAGAATATTGTAGTATCCTTAACAAGACAAAAAATAAGATATACTGAGATTATTTTAGTTATCCCAAAAAAAGAGTAGAAAACAAAATCAAGAGTTAATAATAAGATATGAACTACACTTACCTTATGAGGGATGCAACGATCCGTAAACTAAAAACTCATTGCTTTATCTGTAAACAAACACATTGATAGACTGTAATTGGGAAGATATATTAGGCACCAAATAGCTTTGTGGCTTCTCCAATTCATTTAGAAAATATGGTTCCTATGCAGAGGTCAAATTCTAAGCTGCCAATTAATAAAGCAAGTAAGAAAGACAATCAAAAACGTGCTCATCGTGAGGAGGAGGATTTGGACCCGATGGATCCAAGCTCTTATTCGGACGCTCCATGAGGTGGTTGGGTTGTTGGATTGAAAGGAGTCCAACCAAGGGCAGCAGATACTACTGCTACTGGTCCGCTTTTTTAGCAACGCCCATACCCTTCCCCAAATGTTGTTCTTACAAAGAATGCTGAAGCTGCAGCTCAAAGAAAGAAGCATGGATCTCAAAGTCTTAAACATTAGTATTTGCTGACCTGTAACCCCACTTATCCTATACATAACCAAATACCAAAACTTTAAATGATTTAATACAATATTATATAACCATATATATCATATAAGTTTACTCATATACAAATGTTGTCTGAATTGTTAATTTTCTTCCATTTTTCTGCAGTATTAATCAAGACTGGAAACTGTATGTTTGATGAAACTTGCAGATTCCATTGTCCTAATAATATTTAAATTCCAATTTTCTGTGTTATTAACAGTTAAGAATATTATAAATTTACACCTTCCTTATTTCAAAATTCTAATGGACTTCCAGTTAGACCACCAAGTCCTTTTTTTTTTGGGTTTTTACCGGGTACAATTTTCAAATAAACCTCTTCAGGATTACGAAGAACCTCTTCTTCTGTTGGGGCAGGACTTAATGGATTTAATAGAAATAGATGTAAATCTAGCAGATAAGGCATGTCTTCAAGTGTAACAAATGAATATGCAGTTCCAGTTCTACCAAGTTGCTTGGTAAATTTCAACGTCTGAATGTTAATGAAACTTTTCTATATTTAATTCCATTGACTATTGTTAGCACCATAGTCATCGATACATGTCATTTTATTAGGCAGAATTAATTGTTAATATTAAAGTTATACCATAGCAGCAGAAACACTCACTTAAAATGGTAAAATAATACTACATAAAATAAACAGTAAAGTGGCTCATAGTACAAACAATAAACTCGTAGAGTAAATGGAAGAAATTTACTTAAAATGAAGGCCATCATTGGTGAAAGGTTCATATTTTCAATCCATCACAAAAGCATAAGTTGATAATACTGCAAATATTTGAAATAAAATTAATAACCACTTAGATCAGAGATCTTAAATGTTCATAACATTTTATCTCATTTCGATATACTTTGTGGAAAAAATCTATTCCATGAGAATCTTTTATACTAATTATAATAGTTTTTTTAGTTTGTTGATACATGTATACAAATGATTGGCAGAAATCATGTAAAACAAACTGAGCATTTTTCAGACTAAAAAAGAAACCGGAGACAAATTGAGTTACGCCCATTTGGATTACTTTAGATATAAGGCAACAGACCAAATTGAAATCTAGAACTTGAAATCACAAAACTTATTGAGGTTATCGTTATACATTTCAATATTGCAAAGAATTATAATCATGTTATTGGAAATGAGTATAATTATTACTGGGGCGCAAATGTATATATAATAGTTCAAAATTAAAAACCAACAATAATGAATTTTAACACACTGGGTTTGTAAATACAAATTTAATATGCTTACTGAATACAAGATTATCAGTTTTTTAATTGTAGCACCTTAAGCACATTTTGAGATGAAACGGGATAAAGATTGAGATTTAATTATTATATTCAGCATATTGCCTAGAATAACACAAAAAATATCAATAATCATATAACCAACAAAGTATAACACCAAATCCTAAATCAATGGTCAAAGCACAACTAATTACTCATAATCAAATCTTTCACCTACTAATTACTCATAAGAGAATAGGTTAGCATACATCTTTCGTTCGTACTCTGAGTAAATGTGAGACAAAATTGGATTGACGCTAATGGGTTAGCATACATCTCTTACACAAAATCGAATCTTTCACTGACTAATTACTCATAAGAGAAAAATGAAACCCTAGATCAATATTATGGTACAAAAGTACGAAAAATTTGAATGAAACAAAAAACTTAACATGACTGCATGTGTACCGTTGACTCCAAGCGCATCTATATTAGGTTGAGATTCGAATGATTTGAGGAACGTTTTAGGAGGTTGCTAGTCTTCTGATTTAGGGACAACTTTAGGAATTGAATTTTGGAGGATACAACAGATGGGTCAATTTGAGAGAAAGAGTACATTTATTGAAACTGAAAGGAACAACGTTCGAGGAAAAAGAGAGAGGTTGTGGAGAGAGTTTGTCATTGTTGAGAGAGAGAGAAGAGTAAGAGGGAGAGATTTCAGGGAAGTATTTCGCCTAAGGAAGGGAAACGACCCGCTAAAATTTGACATAGTTGAAGTAGGGATTGGTTTGAACCATTGGATTAATCATACATCTACGGTTGGGACTTTGTTTACGCTGATAACACGGACCGCTGAGCTGAATTGTATATATGTAAAGCCACGCTTTCAACTGGTGTTGCACGTCAAAACACTAGAATTCCCACCGCAACAGTGCATTCACGTCTAATGCAAAAACATATGAATATCGTTGCAGAAGATCAAAAAATCATAGCCTTCGCCATACGTTTCATGCAACACATCACATTACTATCGAATATGTCCACTTTTGTAGTAGTGTGGCGCACAGCGTAAGAGGTCACATTTAGTTGAATAGTAATTAGAATATGATGTTTTCTAGTGGCATATAGATCCCCAACTTGGGTCTTTCCTCCAGCTTTGGGCAACAGTTTAGGTTAATAGCCAATCGAATGGTAGACTTAGGATATTAATCCTAACAACATAAATTCAGAATCAAAGAATAACTTCACAGAAAGATTATAAATTAGATAATTTATGTTTCCATATTCACATGTGAGAACGTACACAAAACTGTTATCAAGTCTAATTCCTTTTCTCTTCCTAATATGCCAGTAATTATTCCACTCACTAGACTTAAAAGTATGACTCACTCCACTTTCTCCATTTTCCTCTTTAGGTTCACAGGTTTGAGTTGGACATCTTAGATTTCTTTTTTAAGCATGTTCGGACTTCTTCAGATGTATTTCTTATACTTCCTTTCATTTCATGTTGTTGGATTTTATCTACATTTGAAAGGGATATTATTGTACCTTTTTTCCAATATTGGTGAGATTGAGGGATAGATATTTTGTTTTTAGTGATTTCAGATATGTAATGATGGTTTAACAATATTCTCTGAAATGAAATAATTCATGTTTTCGAATTTCCAATAATTTTCCACTGTGTAATGTTTTATATTTTACATATCTTATACGTTTGGTCTCTATGGATTGTTTTCGGTTATACCAACAACGCCCTTCAAAACTTGGTATCCCTATTTTGGGAATGCTAAGGGGTGCAGGATGTTAAATTTGGTATCAGAGCTCAAGTTTACAGAATTCTAAAAATAAATCCATTTTTGAAATTTAATTTTTATTACAAAATAAAAATACTTTAAAATAAAATACTTTATTTTGAAAATTATATATTGAAAAGTATCTTGATAAATTGAGTATATATCCCCTCAAATAAGTAAAAACTTCCTTTTGACTCCTTGGAAACTTGATTCCAATCTTCTTTCTTCATTAAGCAAATCTGTCTAAGCTTACCCATGAATATAGGAACTATAACTATTTTGCAGACTAGGGTTTTGATTTTTGGATAGAATACGTTCAATTCATTATTGATAAGTCCTTTGCAGGATTAGAGTTAGGAGATAAACCTTTTACTTAATTAGTAACACCTCGTAATTTTAACAACAAAAAGAGGATAAATTAAATAACGAATAATTTAATATTTAGAATTAAGGGAAACAGACCGTGCCATTGCGTTCGTCTCGAAATTCTGCTCAAGATAGACATTTGGTTTGCATTAAATGAACACCGTATGAAGAAGTTATGAGAGTTTGAAGTTTGTATACACGCTATATATATATATATAGTAGGGATGTCTTTATAGCCATGATTAGATCTAAGCAAGGATTTAGATGTCCAACTAATGATAGATCCAAATTAATCACAACATGATAGGCATAAGATGATCTAAATAGTAAATTAGATCTATAATCAAAAGTAGATCTGACATGATAAAGGTTGAGATCCAGGTCATAGTTAATTCAGAATATCATGGGTTCACAATTTACAATAGATCTGAGATGATTCAGTCATAGGAATAGATCCAAATTACAGTCATATCATGTTTTACTTTTAATTATTTAAATCTAAAGATAACTGAAACTCACAGCATTTGGATCTAGAAAAATAGGAGGAGGAAAATGGAGATTGAATCAAAGATCTACACTTGAATCTCTAAACTTGATTTGCAGAAGAAGAAAAATATTTGATTTAGTCTAGGCACCAACAGGATTTAGGCCTCTATCGATTTCAGTGTAGGAAAGCAAGAGAAATAAGCCTATATTTATAGCTGCGAACACCAGAATCCGTCCTGCCACCTCAGCCCTAGGGAGGTCGATACCCCCTGGGTCAACCCTGGGGTCGACATCCCCCTTAAGTGGTCGACTCCCCTAGGCAATAATTTTCCCGCTTACCCCGAATTCTGAATTTGAATGATTTCAAACTTTCTGGACCTAATTTTGATTTCTTGGACCCTATACTTTTGATTATAGATCTAGTTTACTATTTAGATCATCTTATGCCTATCATGTGGTGGTTAATTTGGATCTATCATTAGTTGGACATCTAAATCCTTGCATAGATCTAATCATGACTATAAAGACATCCCTACTATGTTAGAACTATTTTATTATCACAAGTTCACCAGATCCATTCTTATATGTCCATCTTAACATTATGCCATTAAATGTTTATGTCAATTTTGTTAGAATAATCATCCCTGTCATCTTCCCTTCACCCTTTCCCATTTATTTTATATAGCCAGGCTACTCTCGAGCCTAGGCATGCTGCTAAATTATGCGAATGCGTTAAATAGGGAGCGAAGGGTAAAATATTGAAATCGGCGTAAATTGGTAATTGGAAGTTTAGGCATGACCTGAATAAAATATGTGAATATTAATTTGGCATAACTTGAGTAATGTTTATGAACGTGAAATTGGACATATAATTCATAATGGGGAAAAAGGGGCATGAACACCTATAAAGGCATAGGTAAAATTGGCTAATAATGGAAATGCCTAGAATTACGATAACTTGAAATTGTAAACCGCGTTTAGGCACGAGGTTAGATTGCACTTGTGGTAGAAGTCTACCCAGAACCGACCAGCATATCCAATGACCACAAGTGGTGAATCAAATGTGGGAGGCCTAAGTGCAGAAATACGAGATGTGCTAAGACACGAGGTTAGGCCCGATTTGTGGAATAAGTCTATCCAGACCCACCCAACATGTCCAGCATCCACAAATTGTAGGCTTAATGTGGGAGATCTAGCACATTGTAACCATGAATGAGTATATGGTAATAAAACTTGAATACTTAACCTAGTGGAATCCATAGGGATTGTATGAACATGAATGAGGGTTAAGTAAATTTGTTTGGATAGTGGGTGGGTTAAGTAAATTTGGGGTGGTGGGTAATATTTATATATAGGCCCATAATACTTAACCGGTTGGGGTTATGTAATTAAAGACACCTTTTTAGGTAAGCATAGCCTGTGGAAATATTGGGGTTATATAATTGAAGACACCGTAAGGCAAGTATAACCTGTAGAAATGAGGGGGTTATGTAATTAAAGACATCAATAGGTATACATAACCTGAGGAAATCCTAGTGGGGATACAAGAAACGGGGGGGAGCTTGTATCATCTTGTGTGGGACCCGTATTAGTCAGTAACCCATATAATGGTGTCGAATGAGTACTCCGCCCTAGGTCAGAGTTGGGGCATGCTTACTGGGCTGATTGTAAGAGATCCAAACGTGGAGGATGGTGTGGGTGTCGCAAACCGACCGGGGACATGTGTGTCCATGGGCAGGGTAGAGGGGGATAAGACGACCGTGACACCAGTAGATATGGTTGTGCACATCAACGAAGGGTTTCCACTTTAGGAAAGTGATACCTACTACTGCGGGGCCGACACAGGGTATCTACGGAGTAGGGAGCCGATCGATTAGGGTAGTGGTTAAGATACATCGGGACATATGCCTAAGTCTACCACCTTATAGTTTTTGGGATCATCTTATTATGGTTATACTAGTATCAGTGCAGAGAATCAGAGTAATCATTAGGGAAGCGTATACACTCTATCATGTTTACCTTGTCATTCTTGCCTTATATAGTGTTATCTTTCTTTCCACTTTATATGCCTATCATGGTACTTTTACTTATTTGCTTGCTAAAAGTAACTGGACTCGCCATACTTTATGTTTGACCCTTTTTGTTTCCTCTTCTTTATTCCGTTCCTCCCCCAAGTTCTCAGAGTGGGAATAGTCATGCTTGACCATGATTCTGCTTTCATTTTGCTGGAGCTTCTTAGATGTATGGCTCAAGCTTTTATCCTTGCTACTATAGCTATATTTTGTTTGGGGAATTTTGCTTCTTTTATGTTCTCTGATGTTTTAAAGTACATGACAGTAGTTTTTATGATGTAATTGTTTTTGTATATTTCAGACATGTGATGTTTTTGAACCATGTTGCTTTATGATTAATGAAGTTTTAAATTCCGCTGTCATTTTATATCTGTCTTGTAATATTTCTATTTCTGTTTACCTATAACGCTTCACGAAACTTAATGCATTCCCTTAGTGAGTGACATTAACGGATGTGGTGTGTCTCTCTTGGTATCAGAGCTGAAGGTTACCAGATTAGATAAAAATTCTTGAAACTATTTTCAAAAAGGTTTTAAAATAAAGCATTTTTATAAAAGAAAAGTCTATTTTGAAAAACATATTCCCCAAAGCCATATGTAATATCCTTCAATCCTTTGTCTAAATCTCTTTCCTTTTTGTTTCAGCATGTCTGGGAACCTAATATTCCAGAGGGCGTTACGATACCAGGCTGGTTCCGCAGGTATCTAGAGGCTACGACACCTACCGGAGGTCAAGATGACGTTCCTCCCCCAGCTGCACCCGTCATTCCTCCTCCTCCTCCTCCTCCAAGGGTATATAATTTCGTTAAAATCTACAAAGATTTCTGGGCCATGGGAGGGAAGCCATTCCGTGGAACCGAAATATTCGTAGAGGCAAGGAATTGGCTCAAGGAGACTGAGGGCTTGTTTGTAATTTTTGAAGTGGAAGATCGAAGGAAGATTTAGTTAGCTGCCTGGCTACTGAAAGATGAAGCTTCGTTTTGGTGGGAAGTAACCCAAGCTGGACATCCGGTGGAGACATGGGATGATTTGAGGCAGAGGTTTGAAATGAAGTTTCTTTCCCAAGATGAGAAAAGCACGCAAATGAAGAGGTTCTTGGCGCTTAAACAAGGAAACATGACTGTTAAGGAACATGTGAACAAATTCAACCAGCTAGCAAGGTTTGGATTGGAGTTGGTAGATACTCTGCATAAGAAAGCTTTGTGGTTTGCTAAAGGGCTAAATGAACCCCTTTATGGGTTAGCTATGTCCCATATTCCAATGGGAGCTACTTTTGAAAGGCTTGTTGATATGGCCCTGATGCATGAGGAAGACGAGGGAGAAAAGAAGGAAGTTAAGGCTAAGGAAACAATGCAAAAATAAGAAGGTATGGCCCAAGAAAGGACAACAACAACAACAACAAAAACAGAAGAAAGGCGGAAAGAATGACAAGGCTAAGGATAAGAGGAAATGTCACAGTTGTGGACGAGAGGGTCACTTGGTCAAGGACTGCAAAAGAAGGAAGAATATTTTCTTTAATTGTGGAGAAGTCGGACACTTTGCTAAAGAGTGCCTGAAGAAACATGGACCTCGGGGACAAGGTCAAAGGGCAGGAGCTTCTGGAGGGCAGGTGCATGCTCTCATGACTAGTGCTCCGGATAGAGGAAGGAAAATTTCCGTGGATGGTTTGATTTCCCTTTCCCGTCATCCTATTAGAAATCTTTTTGATTTTGGCGCTTCACATTCATTTATATATAGTTCCGTGGTTAAATCTCTGCACTTAAATACTAGTATGGTAGTGGATCCAGTTGTTGTCTCAAACCCCATTGGTGGTTCGGCTCATTTGTCTATGATTTGTTTGGGTTTAAGAATACCTATCTTAGGCGTCGAGTTTGAGTGCGACGTGTATGTGCTCGGTTTTATGGGCTATGGTTTGATTCTAGGGATGGATTGGCCAACCATGTATAGTGCCATTCTAGATTGTGAGAGGAGGGTCATTAGACTTTTGACTTGCCATGGGAGGACCCTCGAGATTTCTTGTGACCCACAAGGGTCTGTCATGCTTAGTTTCCTAGAGTCTCTTAATGCATCTATCGATGATCTGCAATCTGTACCAGTAGCCCGAGATTATTCCAATGTTTTTGATGAGGTACAGGGCTTACCTCCGAGGCGCGAAATCAATTTTCGTATATATTTGGTAGATAATGCAAAGCCAATTGCATTATCAGTGCGCCATATGGCTCCAAGGGAAAGGAGGGAGATTAGCAAGCAAGTAAGGGAGCTACTTGAGAAAAGGTTTATTAGGCGAAGCATATCTAAACGGGGAGCTCCAGTTGTATTCGCGACTAAGGCGGATGGTTCACTTCGTTTGCGTGTGGACTATAAAGAGTTGAACAAACTCACAAAGAAGAACAGGCACCTACTTCCTAGGATAGATGACTTGTTTGACCAACTTGTTGGTGCCTCGGCATTCTCTCGGTTAGACTTGGCCATGGGGTTTCATCAGTTGAGGGTGGCTGAAGACAGTATAGATAAAACCGCTTTTAGGACTCCAGATGGTTTCTTTAAATGGCTAGTTATGCCTTTTGGGTTGACGAATGCACCCGCCTATTTTGTCGATTTGATGAGTTGGGTGTTTCATGAGTTTCTAAATAAATTTTTTGTGGTCTTTGTTGATGATATCTTGATCTTCTCAAAGAGCGAAGAAGAGCATACCTAACACTTGAGAGAAGCTTTGAAAACTCTCCGTACGCATCAGCTTAAGGCTAAGTTCTCCAAGTGCCATTTTTGGAGAAAAGAGGTGAGATTTCTTGGGCATGTGGTTTCCAAAGATGGGATAACAGTAGATCCCGCAAAGGTGATTGCAGTTCAAGGTTGGCAAGTCCGAAAAATGCAATAGATTGTAGAAGCTTTCTTGGATTGACAGACTATTATAGGAAGTTCATTAAAGACTTTCGCGAAGATATCAGCCCCACTCACCAGGATGACGAAGAAGAATTTGGCGTTTTCTTGGGATATAGATTGTGATGTTGCTTTCCAATGACTGAAGAAGGCTCTAACAACAGCCCCAGTCTTGACCTTGCGTGATGGGAATAAAGTGTTTACAGTTTACACTGATGCATGTGGTACAGGGCTTGGTGCGGTTCTGATGCAAGAACGGAAGGTAGTGTGTTATGAGGGTAGACAACTAAGAGTCCATGAGAAGAACTACCCTACCCATGATTTGGAGCTAGCTGCCATAATATTCGCGCTTTAGATGTGCCGTCATTATTTTCTTGGAGAGAGTTCGAGTTGTACACCGATCATAAATCTCTCAAGTACTTTTTCTCGCAGAAAGATCTTAATTTAAGGCAACAAATGTGGATGGAGTTCCTAGCTTTTTATGAATTTGAGATTTCTTATACCTCTAGCAAGGGTAATGTGGTGACAGATGCACTGAGTAGGTAGAGGATGACCTTAAGTTCACTGTTTGTGGAAAGGAAAAGCTTGGAGTGCATATGGACTTTTGATTTTAGACCCTCCACCGAGTTATTGCCTAATTTGTTTGCATCGCTAGAGATATGATCTACTCTTACGGATCGGATAGGAGCTTCGCAGCGACATGATCCAAAGATTTGAGACATCTTGGAAAGGCTCAGTAAAGGGGAGACTTCTAGTTACCTCAATAGATACTCAATTGACGATAAAGGGTGGTTGCGACGAGATATAAGGCTTTGTGTTCCTCAAACTGGTAGTTTGTTAAAGGCAATCCTAGAAGAAGCCCATCATTCTAAGATGGCTATACATCCAGGTGATAATAAAATGTATAGGGACATGAAGAGGGTTTTCTTTTGGGAAGGGACGAAGAAAGATGTGGCAGAGTTTGTTTCTCAATGTTTTGTTTGTTAGCAAGTCAAAGCTGAACAAAAGAAGCACGGTGGTTTAATTCATCCTTTGGAGGATCGATAGTGGAAATGGGAGAGCGTCTCTATGGACTTCATAGATGGTTTTCCTAGATCAAAGAAAGGCAACACCAGTATTTGAGTGGCAGTAGATAGACTTACTAAGTGCGCTCATTTTATTCCAGTTAAGAGTAAGAGGACGACAACTTGGTTGGAAGCAGTTTATGTTCGTGAGATAGTCTGCCTTCATGGAGTACCTTCCAACATCGTAAGCGATCGTGATCCCATCTTCACTAGTGAATTTTTGAGGAGTTTGCAAGAAGCATTAGGTACACATTTATGTTTGAGCACCTCTTATCATCCTCGGACCAATGGACAGACGGAGAGGGTGAACAGAATTCTTGAAGATCTTTTGAGGCTGTGTATCCTAGACTTCGGAGGGACTTGGGAAGAGACTCTTCCTTTAGTAGAGTTTGCCTATAACAATAGTTATCAAGCTAGCATTGGCATGGAACCCTTCGACGCATTGTACGGACGACCCTGTAGATCACCAACTTGTTGGTGGGAATCTACAGAAAGGTTGTTGCTTGGACCAAATATGGTTAGATAAATGTTCGAGAAGATTGATCCTATCAGACGATGGATGAAGACCGCGCAAGATAAGAAGAAATCCTACGCAGACAGGAGAAGGACTAACATTGAATTTGAAGTAGGAGATATGGTTTTCATTAAAGTGTCACCTTTGAGGTCGCTTCGATCTGTAGGGAAATTGGCACAAGATTCGTAGGGCCATTTCCCGTAACAGAAAGGATTGGCCAAATGGCCTATAGAGTAAAGCTACCAGAGAGACTATCCGGCTTTCATGACGTTTTCCATTTTTCTCACTTGCGGAAGTGTTTGAATGATACCACGGAAGTAGTTGCATCGAGTGTATTGGAAGAAGTAGAGGTGGAACAGGAGGCGACAGTTAGACGAGTTCCTTCCCGTATTCTTAGATCAGAAGTTAAGAAGCTACGCAATAGAGAAGTCAAGTTGGTGAAGGTTCAGTGGGGAGATAACCCAGAGGATGCGACTTGGGAGACCGAAGACAAGATTTGTGCTTCTACCCTTTTTTTCGAAGGTATGTTCTTAACTTCCTTTCCAAAACTTTTGTTTATGCTTATTTCTATCATTTAAGTATGTTTTATCGATAGAATCTTCGACCTTTAGGTAGGAATTCCATGGATGTAAATATATGTTTAAAACATGTAATATTTGGTAGATGCAAGTGTTTGCTAGTGGTTGCTCATGGATGCATACACACACATTAGGCACTAGATCGACTCAATCACTCTCATATTGCATATGGATGTGTGTGCAATTTCTTTTCTTTTATGGATGAAATTGAATGTATCATCATATGGATGTTGCATTTGGACGGATGTTTGTGCACCCATGTAGAACTTACATGTTATAATAGGATTACAACATACATGTTGGATTCATGACACAAACATACATTGCATTAAGGAGGTCGACTGAATCAGTAGACCGCCTGATCTTCACATTAGTATTGAGACATATACACACACCTTTGCATATATTCATATAAGCATTAGAAGTCTTTAAGGACAGTGGATGCCTGTGATTGGTGGATGAGTAGATGGGTGATGGATGGTAGGATATGCTTTCTTCCAAACTTGAAGATTTTGAGGACGAGACCTTTGAGTATGGGAGAATGTAACACCCCATAATTTTAACAACACTAAAGAGGATAAATTGAATAATAATTAATTTAATATTCAGAATTAAGGGAAATGGACTATGCCATTGCGTCCGTCTCGAAATTCTGGTCAAGATAGACATTTGGTTTGCGTAAAATGGACACTGTACGAAGAAGTTATGAGGGTTTGAAGTTTGTAAATGCGCAAGATAATTATATATATAGGGTCCAAGAATTTAAAATTAGGTCCAGAAAGTTCAAAATCATTCAAATTTCAAAATTCGGGGTGAACGGGAAAATTCCCGCCCAGGAGAGTCGACCTCTTAAGAGGGGTGTCGACCCTTGGGTCGGGGGTTTGACCCATGGGTCAACCCCCCTAGGACTGAGGTGGCAGGACGAATTCTGGGGCTGGCAGCTATACATATAGGCTCATTTCTCTTGTTTTCTTGCACTGAAATCAATAGAGGCCTAAATGCTTTTGGTGCCTGGACTAAATCAAATCCTTTTCTTCATCTGCAAATCAAGTTTAGAGATTCAAGTGTAGATCTATGATTCAATCTCCGTTTTCCTCCTTCTATTTTCTAGATCCAAACACTGTGAGTTTCAGTTACCTTTAGAATTAATTAATTAAAAGTAAAACATGATATGATTGTAATTTGGATCTATCTCTGTGACTGAATCATATCAGATTTGTTGTAAAGTGTGACGTATGATATTCTGAATTAATTATGACTTGGATCTCAACCTTTATCATGTCAGACCTACTTTTGATTATATATCTAATTTACTATTCATATACTCTTGTGCCTAATGTTGTGGTTAATTTGGACCTATCATTAGTTGGACATCTAAATCCTTGCTTAGATATAATCATGACTATTATGACATCCCAACTATGTTAGAACTAGTTTATTATCATAAGTTCACCCGATCTGTTCTTATATGTCCATCTTAACATTATGCCATTAAATGTTTATGTCAATTTTGTTAGAATAATCATCTCTGCCGTCTTCCCTTCACCCTTTTCCTTTTATTTTATATAACTAGGCTACTCTCGAGCCTAGGCATGCCGCTAAATTATGCGAATGCGTTAAACATGGAGCGAGGGGTAAAATATTGAAATTGGCATAAATTGGTAATTGGAAGTTTAGGCATGACCTGAATGAAATATGTGAATGTTAATTTGGCTTAACTTTAGTAATGTTTATAAACATGAAATTGGGCATATAATTCATAATGGGGAAAAAGGGGCATGAACACCTGTAAAGGCATAGGTAAAATTGGCTAATAATGGAAATGCTTAGAATTACGATAACTTGAAATCGTAAACCGCGCTTAGGCACGAGGTTAGATTGCATTTGTGGTGGAAGTTTACCCGGAACCGACCGACATGTCCAACGACCATGAGTGGTGAATCAAATGTGGGAGGCCTAAGTGCACAAACACGAGACGTGCTAAGACACGAGGTTAGGCCCGATTTGTGGAATAAGTCTGCCCGGACCCGCCCGACATGTCCAACATCCATAAATTGTAGGCTTTATGTGGGAGGTCTAGCACATTGTAACCGTAAATGAATATATGGTAATAAAACTTGAATACTTAACCTAGTGGAATCCGTAGGGACTGTTTGAACGTGAACTTGAGTAGGGGTTAAGTAAATTTGTTTGGATATTGGGTAGGTTAAGTAAATCTGGGGTGGTAGGTAATATTTATATATAGTCCCACAAAACTTAACCGGTTGGGGTTATGTAATTAAAGACGCCTTTTTAGGTAAGCATAACCTGTGGAAATATTAGGGTTATATAATTAAAGACACTGTAAGGTAAGTATAACCTATAGAAATGAAGGGGGTTATGTAATTAAAGACACCAATAGGTATACATAACCTGAGGAAATCCTAGTGGGGATACAAGACAAGGGAAAGAGCTTGTATCATCTTGTGTGGGACCCGTTTTATTAAGTAACCCATATAATGGTATCGAATGAGTACTCCGCCCTAGGTCGGAGTTGGGGCACGCTTACTGGGGCTGATTGTAAGAGATCCAAACGTGGAGGATGGTGTGGGCAGCGCAAACCGACCGGGGACATGTGCGTGCATGGGCCGGGTAGAGGGGGATAAGACAACCGTGACACCAATAGATATGGTTGTGCACATCAACGAAGGGTTGCCAATTTAGGAAAGTGATACCTCCTACTGTGGGGCTGGCACAGGGTATCTACGGAGTAGGGAACCGATCTATTAGGTTAGTGGTTAGGATACATCGGGACATATGCCTAAGTCTACCACCTTATAGTTTTTGGGATCATCTTATTATGGTTATACTAGTATCAGTGCAGCGAATTAGAGTAATCATTAGGGAAGCGTATACACTCTGTCATGTTTACCTTGTCATACCTACCTTATATCTTGTTAGCTTTCTTATCCACTTTATATGCCTGTCATGGTACTTTTACTTATTTACTTGCTAAAAGTAACTGGACTCGCCAGACTTTATGTTTGACCCCTTTTGTTTCCTTTTCTTTCTTTCGTTTCCCCCCAGGTTCTCAGGTTGGGAATACTCAGGCTTGACCGTAATTCTTCTTTCATTTTGCTGGACTGCTTAGATGTATGGCTCAAGCTCCTATCCTTGCTACTATAGCTATATTTCGTTTTGGGAATTTTGCTTCTTTTATGTACTATGATGTTTTAAAGTACAAGACAGTAGTTTTTATGATGTAATGGTTTTTGTGTATTTCAAACATGTGATGTTTTTGAACTACGATGCTTTATGATTAATAAAGTTTTTAATTTCGCTGTCATTTTATATCTATCTTGTAATAATTATGTTTTTGTTTACCTATAACGCTTCATGAAACTTAATGCATTTCCTTAGTGAGTGACATTAACTGACGTGGGGTGTCTCATAACTACTATATAATAGATTTTGTAAATCTGTAGGAGCTAAGAATAGCTAGATGACTTAAGTGTGTCACCTCAAGAAGAGAGAATTTCACTAGCTTTGGTTAAAGAATAGTTAAGGTAGACATTATCATAAGATCAATAGAAGAAAGCTGTAGACCAAAAAGGAGCAAGCGAGGAAGATAGGGTGAAATAAGAATAACGGTGGATAAAAGAAGAGTTATATATTCCTTATCCATTCTTGTTTATTTTCTTAGAGCAAGATTGTTGAACCTTAATAAATACTTTCAACTAGTAGGCCCAACAAAGCAGTCCCTTACTGATATAGCAAATCCACAGAGTATGCATTAGAAACACTAGTTGATTGTTTGCACATAGGCACTTTTGTAGACCCAAATTAATCTCTTAATCCTATAGGTGGTTTGGCACATTCGTCTATAATTTGTACGCGTTTAGGGATTTACATTATAGGCATAGATTTTGAGTGTGATGCCTTTATCCTTAGATTTTCTAAGTACATACTTGACATAAGATGGTTAGCACTGTATGGAGCGATACTTGACTACAAGAGGAGAGTCGCCGGATTTGAGGCTAGTAGTTGGCGTACTCTTGAGATATATCAAGACCCAGCGGGGTCAGACATGCGAAGCTTTCTGTATTCCCTAAATTCATTTTTGGATACATTCATTTCGAGGAGTAAGAAAATTCCCAGACATCTTCAAGGAAGTTAATCATCTAAATAGGCTTGTCAATTAATTGTCTATTCCTAACATCGATATTAGTAGCAAAATTAGGACTAAGATGCTATTGTTTTGGAATGCGAAAATTTTAAGAATAGATTGATTAACCACAAGTGGAGCTATGTTGATTATGAAAGGAAGATTGTCTGTTTAGGATTTACAAGCCTAGAAATCTCTTACGACTGGAAGGGTTAGTCACATTTAGTTTCCTATATTCCATTAGTGCATTTCTAGGTAGTATCGATTTATTTCCCATTGTAATACATTTTTTAGTACACTAGATTAGAAAGCTACCTTCTGGAAGAGAGGTTGATTTTTGGATTCATATTTATGACAACATAGTGTTTGTCATCAGGGCACAAAGTTCCAAATGAAAGATGAAAGATGAGAGTTGAGTTTTATACCTATGACTAAAAGCTTCCTAGATTAATGCTCATAGCATTTTAATAAGTTATCTGATTTGGAGATTTGATAGGCTAGCTATGCATGTGTCGTCTCAGATATTGGAAAAGTGATAGTTATTTTGGTGCGCATTAGTAGATGCACCCAAGGGTTGGTTTGAGAAGGATCAGTTGAGATGGATTACTTTTACTCCCTAGACCTCTCTTTTGGCAGATTAAAGTCCCTTACCTATGATAGTAGCTTTCTAGATATATCTTGAGGAAGTTATTTGACTTCAGTCACATTAGAAAGATTTTTGAAAAAAAACAAGTTAAGGAACTTTTAGAAGATATTTTCTTAAGAATAAGCATTTTTGGATGGGAGGCACTAGTTATCTTCGCTATAAAGATGGATGGTTCCTTTGGCTCTACAATAATCATAAGTACGTTGAAAGAAATATTATTCTATTCCTAATAAAGAGTGCCAATTAAAATTAATAGTGGGAGCACATAATTTTCCTATAACCTGATTTCAATGTCAGTAGTTTCCACTATCTTAAGCGGTGAATAGAATTAAGAAAAGAAAACATCTACTTGGACACCCGATGAATTTTAAAGAATAAGCTTACCATGCCTGTTGGAATAACTTATGTATAAAGCTAATGATTGATTTGATTAGGTAGGGTGTTTGGCAGGGTATTGAAGTAACTTGGTAAGTGTCTATATAAACGACATGTTGATCTAGAAAATGGTAAAACAAGGAATAAATTTGATATTTAATAAAGAAATCCAGCACCCTATAAATACATATATTATAGACACTATTCGTATGAATTTTTCTTAGACTAGTGGGTTATTATAGAGGAATGATTGGTAATTTTTCTAAGATATCGATTTCCTTAATTTAGCACACCAAGAGAAGTCTAGCTTTCATTAATACAAAGTGTGAAGCGCTTCATTTTTAAGAATTAAAAAGAATTATGACTGATAATTTAGTATCTATTCCACTAAGTGGCATGAAGAAGAGATGGCCCATGAGAGTAATTTCCTTGGAATAATTACCATTAGTTTTTGTTTAGTTAGGTCAAGGGGATATTAAATATTACAAAGAGGTTTGAAATTCTTGTCACTAGAATCCTTTAGTTTAGAAGTTGGAACCGAAGACAACGAAGAATAATAAAGTATGAGTATCCGATGATTTTTGGTTTCTATGCATATTCTAAATAAAAGCAAGGGTGTAGTTGACGTTAAAATTCTTAGCTCTTATTACAAGGATTCTTGGAATGGAAGCATTAGAGATACATGAAATTTCTATGGAAATACCTTGTAACATGTTTTATAAATATCACAAAGTAAAATTTAGAATCAATGCTAAATATAGCATAGAAATTAAAAATTGACATTTTTTGGTAATATATAAGGATGAATTTCACCGTTATTTGGAGTCTATAAATTGAGTGTTTGGGGTTCATCAAAGTTGTGTCATTTGGATATTAGAAAAAGTGTAACAGCCCGCATTTTACATATCGAAGGATCGTAAAATATTTTTATTTAATTATCTGAGGGTTGGATCATTCTCATATTTTAATATGTTGATTATAGGGATGTGAGACATGTCCATAATTTTTACCAAATTTGTTTGTGACCATTTTTCCTCTGTCCGTTTTGTATAGGGAATAACTTTTGACTCGAATCGAATTAGGTGCTGAGATCGGTCTCATTGGAAAGAAAATGATGTTTTCCATTCCGTAGAGTGGTTACATCAAAGATTTGGTTCAACGGTTAGGGAGGAATCCCTGTTTTAGTGTTCCACGGTTTGCTGTTCAGGCTTTTAGAGCCTTAATGGGGTGATTTGGAGAGGCCCATTAGTGGGCTGGTGGGAGGCTATAAATAGGGGGTTAGAGGTACGGAGAAAGGGTTACTTTCTTCATTCTCTCATTTGGTTGAGCTTGTGATTAATCATTGCTCAAACAAATACACCTTTCCACCATTAAAATTCTAGATCTACATAAGAGAATCTAAGATCTACACCTTTTAAAGCTAGATCTACGTCGAGTGAAGATTGATTTCATCAAATTGGAAGATTTGGAGAACATTCTTCGCTGTCCGGAATCCAGATTCATTGTTTTTGTGTTGTTTTGGAGAATTGGTGAGTGATATTCATCTCTCACGCAGATTCAATCAAGTATATGGGTTGTATGATCATAATTTCATCACTTTAAGTCAATTTCATCTATATTTATGTCATGGTAAGTCTATTTTCATATGAATTGCCACTTAAATTGTTAAGTTCTTATGTAATTTTTATGATAATTGTTGTTTGGAGTGATTAATGATTGTTACGTGAATTGTTGTTGAATTTTGGTTGAATTGATGATTGCAAACATGTCGAAATCGATTGGATTTGAGCGCGATATTTGGTTCAAATTTCGATAAGTAGATCTAATTGTTTTACGGGAAAAATGGCTGGATATAGTTGCATTTAGGCAGAAAAAATGATGGTTCCCCGTGATAGCGTGGCAAGGCATGGATCGTGGCAAGGCGTGGATCGTGGCAAGGCATGGGCAGTGGTCCTTCAACAGTGGTCAGTAGCAGTGGTCCATCAACAGTGGTCCAGTACTAGTGGTCCATCAATAGTGGTCCAATAGCAGTGGCCCATCAACACTGGTCCAGTGGTAGTGGTCCATCAACAGTGGTCCAATGGCAGTAATCCATCAACAATGGTCCAGTAGTAATGGTCCATCAATAGTGGTCCAATCGCAGTGGTCCATCAATAGTGGTCCAATGGTACATAGTGGTCCATCAACAGTGGTCCAGTAGCAGTGGTCCATCAATAGTGGTCCAACAGTAGTGGTCCATTAATAGTGGCCCAATAGTAGTGGTCCATCAACAGTGGTCTAGTGGTAGTGGTCCATCAACAATGGTATAGTCGCAGTGGTCCATCAACAGTGGTCTAGTCGCAGTGGTCCATCAACCGTGCTCCATAAGAAGTGGTCCATTGGATGGACTGATATTGATCCATCAAGTATATGACCAAATGATGTTTATTTTATTGGCTCGATGATGGTTCTAGCTTCGACACAAGTTCAAGGTGGAATGTTCGAAGTGATGTAATTTATTTGTTGATCGATGTAAAGCAACGAATGTGAAGACAACTCTAGAGTGTTGAGTCGTGGATAATGGTTACTCAAGGGGGACTTGATTTGTGAATAGTCGCTAGTGATGACGATTAGAGATGCAAAGGCTGAGAGATTATCATTGTGGTAAGTTCTAGCGGACTCAAAGCAGGGGTACTTTGGGCAGTCTTGAAGGGCCTCGTGCCTTGGGCAATCATAAAGGGCCTAGTTGTCGAGATTTGAGAAGACAAACATACAGGTCGTGAAGGCGTATGGAGTTTTCGTTAGAACTGGGGTTACCATTAGCCCTTGACATATGACAGGAGGTCGTCATACGAGTAACGATGGTTTCAAAGCAGGATTGGCAGTGATAGCCAGAGTCAGTCATGGATGTTTGATATTTGGTTGTTTGTTTGTACCGTCTCACATAGATCGTCTGACATCAAAGGAGATGTTTCTTGGGTGCTTGTATGATATTGGTTTAGGCCTCTGGGGCTTGGGCATGAGGGATGTTGAGCTTGATTGGGATGGTTTACGTGAGATGTATAATTTGGATGTTATAATTTCTGTTGCTTGGTTACTTCCGATTGTCATGAATGGATGGTTGTTCTGATTTCCATGGATGTATGGTTAAAATGATTGCATGTAAAGTCTATCACTGTCAGGTGTGGGGAAGACGGATGTGGGTTCTTCTCTGGAGTTTTGGCTAGATTAGTTTATTAGTCTACCTTTCCTCATATACTTTATTGATGATGTTAGATAGATGTTATATCGCTCACTAAGACTGTTGTCTGACTCAAGGTTTTATGTTTCCCTCTTATTACCTTGGGTTGTTCATCAGATTTTGGATGGGAAGACTAGGTGGCAGGTGATTGGTGAGATGATGTTGTTGTGCGATGACGAGCAGAAGGTTGGTGTATTACTTTGCTATTACCTTGTATCTTTGTTTCCGTTGTTTGATGAGTGTTGTAGTGAGGCTTCATGTACAGACTTCATTGTTATATCTAGTTGATGTATGTACGATCTTTCAGGATGTTATGAAAGTTTAAAAGTTTGTTATATGATGATCCACTATTATTTCATGTTGTATATGTTCTATCATACTTTATCCTTGCGCTGTGAGTTACATGACAGGTTCCACTTGTGTTTACCTACTCTGATTATCGTCCATAGTTGTCTGAAACACCTTTCAGTGCATTATTCCTCTTGTTTAGTGCAGAGGTTATGGGTGGTCGTCACATTTGGTATCAGATCTCTGGTTAACGATTTTAGCCAAGGTTCGAAGACATAATTACATAAGAGAGATGTACTTATAGATTTCTGATGGATCCATACTATATAGTAGTAGATAGTATAATAGTACTTGAACTCCATTTGCATTATTTCTCGAACGTGGCTGATAATTCTATATTACAGATTTAAAATGAGGCGCAGATCGTCAATATACACTGTTAGGGAAGAGGTTATTCCTCGAGGGGGCAATGGCGGTGCACAAGAGTACCCAGCCATGTTCAAATCGATGATGGAAACGGTCATGAGAAGGGTACCTGCTCCAGGAGCAGCCGTGGTTGATGTAGGAGTTCAAGTGCAGGTTCCGAGAGCTGTGGACTTCGCAAAGTTATGCAAAGACTTCACTTCTCTTGGAGGAAAGCCATTTAAACGGACAGAGTCAACTAAAGAGGTTCAGAGATGGATGGATGCTTGCATAAGGATCTTTGGTGACTTGGGTATAGATGATGCAACTAAGTGAAAGCTTGCGTCAAGGCAACTGCAGAGCAGGGCCATGGAGTGGTGGAATTCTGTTACACTTAAGACTCTGGAAGAAGAGATAACTTGGGAGCAGTTACAAGTTAAGTTTGAGACAAAGTTTGTCTCCACTACTTAGAAGTCAGTTCTATTCAAGAAGTTTGTGGAGCTAAAACAGAATGATCGACCAGTGCTTGATTATGTTTCTGACTTCGAGGCTTTGTTGAAGTATGCTCGTTCGTACACTACTTCTCCTTATCAGAATAACGAGAAGTTTGTGATGGGTTTGGATACCTACATTGGGAGACCATTAGTGGATCATCTCGACAATCCTTATGAGAAGATAGTGGAAAAAGCCATGAGACATGAAAGCTTGTTTCCAAAGCAAGGAACCATTGTTGTTGCAACCAATGAAGCTACAAAACCACAGCAGGGTGGTAATAATAAAAAGAGGAAGCAACAATAGCAGAAATGAAAGGATAGCAAGAAGAATCCAAAGAGTGAGCTGGGTTGCTTTAACTGCCAACAGAAAGGTCATTTTGCTAATGAGTGCAGGAACCCAAAGGTTGAGAGGAAGTGTCACAACTGTGGCAAGTCTGGGCATCTCAAGAGGGGCTGTCCAGAATCGGCTAAGGGAAAGTAAATAGTGAAGGCTTATGCTTTGGAAGCAGTACCATCGTCTTCTAGAGCTCCTACTTCAAAGAAGAAGGGAAAGGGTGTCGTCGTTCAAGCTACTCTTTCAGTTAAAGGTGTTTCAGTTCGTGTGTTTTTTGATACTGGAGCATCACATTTTTTCATCTATAATGAGCCTGTGTGCCGCTTGGGTTTGGAACCTGAGATATGTGATAGACCCTTGGTTGTGACTAGTCCAGTTGCTGGTTCGTCTATCCTTTGTATGCTTTTTCATGGTCTTGTATTGTCGAGTCATAGTTGCTCCTTTATATGTGATTGCTTTGTTTTGAACTTCACTGGGTTTGGGAACATCTTGGGCCTGGATTGACTTAAGAGGTACGCGGAAAGAATGAATTGTGAGAAGCTAGAGGTGAGAGTCGAGGATGTAGAAGGGAAAAAGGTGTTGATTCGATGTAAACCCCAAGACGGGGTTGTCGTGAGCTATTTGTATTCGCTTGTGATTCCACAAGAAGACTTGTCATCTGTGCTGATCGCAAATGAGTTTGAAGATGTCTTTGACGAGGTTAAAGGGTTGTTGCTACATCATGAGATTGATTTCAGAATCGATTTGGTCGAGGGTTCTAGACTTATCGTTATGCCTCTTAGGCGGATGGCGCCTAAGGAACATCGAGAGTTAGAGGTGCAAGTTCATGACCTTTTTGGAAAAGGATTCATTCGAAGAAGTGTATCCAAATGAGGTGCACCAGTTGTGTCTGCAACCAAGGTAGATGGGTCATTGAGATTGTGTGTAGACTATCGTGAGCTGAACAAGGTGACTAACAAGAAAAAGTATCTATTGTCGAGGATGGATGACTTGTTCAATCAGCTTCACGAAGAAAGGGTGTTTTCTCAGATGATTTGGCAACGGGATTCTACCAGTTGAGGGTGGCAAAGGATAGAATGTCATAGACTGCTTTTAGGACACCATCCGGTTTCTTCGAATGGTTGGTGATGACATTTGGGTTGACAAACGCGCCAGCGTATTTTGTGGATCTTATGAATAGGGTGTTCAAAGATAAGTTGAATAAGTTCATGCTTATGTTCGTGGATGATATTCTGGTTTACTCTCGGAATGAGGAAGAGCGTAAGACGCACTTGAGAATTGTTTTGGAAATCTTGCGAAAGCATCAGCTGAGAGCTATGTTTTCGAAATGTCACTTCTGGAAGAGCGAAGTAAGGTTCTGAGACCATTTTGTTTCTGGAAATGGAATAATGGTTGACCCCTCTAGGGTGGCGACAATTCAGGACTGGGATAGATCTAAGAATGTGACTGATGCTAGGAGTTTACTTGGGTTGACGTGATATTATCGCCGGTTTGTCAAGGATTTCTCCAAGATATTTACACCATTAACAGGATTGATGAGAATGAATCAGGCGTTCACATGGGATGCAAAGTGTCAGCAAACTTTCAGAATCATGAAAAAGAGGCTGACGAATGCCCCTATTTTGACGATTCCAAGTGGGAATGAAGAAAAGGTGGTATACACCGATGCATGTGGCAATGGACTTGGAGCAGTGCTCATGCAGAAGGATAAGGTTGTGGCATACGTGAGTCGACAGCTGAAGCCGCACGAAAGGAATTACCCAACTCATGATTTGGAGTTGGCAGTGATTATGTTTTCTCTGAGGATGTTTGCTCCGAGGAAGTGGAGACATTACCTGTTGGGAGTTCGAGTCGAGCTGTTTACGGATCATTAGTCATTAAAGTATCTTTTCTCCTAAAAGGATTTGAAGCTTCGGCAGCAACAGTGGTTAAAGTTTCTGGCATCGTATGATTTTGTTATAGCCTATACTCCGGGTAAAGGCAACACAATGGAAAATGTGTTAAGTCGAAGGCATGCAAGTTTGGGAGCGATGTTTTCAGAATGGAAGAGCCTTGAGTTTTTGGCAGGATTTGATTTCAGACCAAGGTGTGAATTAGAACTTGAAATATTAGCAAGCTTATCGATAAGACCTACTCTTATTGAAAGGATTGGCGCGAGCCAAAAGAGAAATGCAAAGCTTGTCGAGGTCATCCAGAAGTTGGAACCAAAGGATAAAGAGTTCGAGGCAGATCGAGAGGGTTAGCTTCGAAAGAAAGGACGACTAGTTGTTCCTGATATAGACGGGCTGAGGGATGAGGTTCTGAGTGAATGTCATCACTCAAAATTGACGATTCAACCTGGTGGTAATAAGATGTGTCAGGGCATGTAGCGATCTTACTACTTGGAAGGGATGAAAAGTGATACTGGAAAGTTCATTTTCAAGTGCATGAACTGTCAGTAGGTGAAAGCTGAACAGAAGAAGCCAAATGGTTTGCTTCAGCCATTGGAAGTTCCTATGTGGAAGTTGTAACATCCAGCAACTTTTACAGTTCTAAAAGTTAAGTAATTAAGAATTAATTATTACTAGAGCATAAATCGGATGTCGTATCTATTACCATTGCGAAGGTATTTCCGAGACGATCAGTTTGATATATAATTTTCATATATTTGAAATTATCATTTACAAGATATTGATTTTTTTTAGAATGAAAGATACGCACATGAAACCATTAATTCTCAGTGTTCCTATTTTAAGAACAAAAATAGTGTTTGGTGTAGTGGTTAAGTGAGTAGACTTTGATACATGAAGTCATGAGTTCAATTTCCGTCAATATTATATTTTTGATTTTAATATACATATTCCAAGTAGGAAGTATGCGTATATGTATACAGATATAAATGGGAGTAACATAAGATTATATATTGCATATAAGAAAAGATTTTATGTGTGTAGATATATATGTCTGTATACATAGAGTGTATGATACTTCCAAATTATAATACATTTATTTCATAGGCTATGAATTAATTGTACATTAATTAGCATATTATTCAAATCCGCTGTGTCTGTATATATATATATATATATATTTGTATGTATATATGTGTATATATATATGTATGTATGTAACTTCATTATGCATTGACTTTGCATATTATGGGGTAATTAGTGAAAAGAAAAGAGAGGGATTTAAAGTTATACACTTGATTTCCACTTTTGAAAATATGTTAGCAATCAGTTAGCATCAATTGACAATATATTTTAATTATGGATGGTTGTGAGGTTTATGTATATTTTTGCAGCTGTTAGAAATTAATTGTCATAATTTTGAATTGTCATACAAATGCATGTTTGTAAATGTTGATTAATTGTGCATGTGAGGATTAATTAGGCACTGATTGACATGCACGTCAATTGACTTATTTTTAAAGGGATTTATTTCCTAAAGACCAACAATTAATTCTCTTATAAGTGGCTATTTCTTAATAGGTTTTAAAAACATATTCATTGATTACCCATTTTAATGGTATATTCAAATCTCTCTTTTTGTCATGGATTGGATGAGAATAAGAACGGACATATGAGATGTATTTTAAGATCATACTTCATTATGAAGTAAACAAGAGAGTGGCTATGATTTAATTTGGGAATTGTCAGGACGAAATCAATCCCTAACTCCTATATAAGCAAGCTAAACCTAAATGATATGGACCGGGGGCACATCTATCTTCTTTCCTTCTTCCCTTGGGAAAGTTCTGTGAACACATTCTATTTTCCCTTCAAAGCTTTTTCTTCCTAAAATTATGGAATGATATCAAGCTAGATAAAAGAATGGGGAGAATCAAAATAAAATAGAAAAAGAAAGAGAATTATCAAAGGAGAGAGAGGCATAAAATCAGATCCAAGAGGCAGATAACTAACGTAAGGTTCATTACAAATTTTCTACAGCAAAAGCGTTGGTATGAGTTATTTAATTTAATTAATTGAACTTAAACTATAAAATTTTGTGTCTCTTGATGATAATCTATGATGTAATATATTGAAAATTGTTAGCTATTTGAGATATCTTGGATATGCTGTGTCAACCTTGGCTGTTTATTATTGGTTATTACACTATTAAAATTTCAGTTGAAATAAGTGATGTGTTTGAATATGGGAGTTCTTAATTAAATAATAGTTTTTTATGGCAAAAAGATATAATGAAATTAATTTGGGGTGTCGAATATGTTTATTATTTTTGAGTTTGTGAAGATATTCATAAATAGTAACAAAGGACGTTTATTGTTATTCGACAAAATAAGATTTTATAAATATATATCCAGTTTTACTGAAAATTGCATTCCTTTAGAATAAATGGAAATAAATATCTTTATATTGTAAGAAGTATTTAATATGAAAATTTTATTTTATGTAAGACAATAATAAGTTGATTTGCAAAGTTATTTGTTATGTTATGTTCTCATAAAATATAATGTTTTGAAAGATAAGAAACAATGAAAATTTAAAACTGAATAAAACAAGAAATTTTCATTTATAATGAAACAATAGTATGATAATCTTTTACTTGTAAGAAAAACAATTGTGGTAAGTGTGATTTAATGGTTCTAATTAATGTTAATAGTTAATTTTTATTTTTATTTCACATTGATGGATTGCATTAAATGTTCATGCGATGTTTTATCGTTAATTACTACAAGTAAATACGTAGTTTTTGATGATAACATAATGATGAATGTTGTGATACCAATAGTAATTGGATTACTATGCGATGATGACTGTGTTACTACCTTGGGATGATTTGTATGCACAAAATGGTTTATACTTACATTGATGACATACAATTATGATTGATAAATTATTATTGTGTAAGTATGTTAAAGTTGTTACCTTCTTACTTTATGAGTTGGAATTGTTGTTGGATGTTGTTGGTGTTTAAATATTGCACATATATTTCCTTTTTGTTTAGTTTATCTACTGCTATGTTGTGATAGATGTGTAAGACACTATTTTCTGCTCTTAACTGACTGCGTTAGTGCAGTAGTTGTATTAATTATGTTGTTTGCATCAATTTCAATGTTCGCATTGATTGTACAAAACTCTATCCATTTCAATGGTTGAATGAATGAAATGGTTGAATGGATGCAATGGTTGTAATGTACTAATGAGTATTTGGATGCAGGAGAAGAGCAAAAAATAGAACTACGTAGGCTTGATCCCTCAGAAGGGGTACGTAAGTAGTCTTTTCCTATGCAATAGCCACTGGAACCCTTAGATTGGGTCGGGGTGTAAAGGGTTAGGCGCAGTCCAAGTATAGTTGAAACTCTTTTTATTCCTCTTTGAACTGAATTTGTAAAGTTGGAAGATATGAGATGGCAGAAAGAAAAAAATTGAAGAAGGAGCTTACTCTACATGTCAGATCTAAGGGTTGTTTGTTTAAATTCACTTCTTATTGTATCGCTGTTGTTTTTGATTTGTGGATGTTTAATGTAATAAAATGGATTATGATGTTTTAGTTATGTAATTATTTATTTTATTCCATTATGAGATCTTCCATATTATTAATCGTTCTTAGTGTTTTTATATCTTATATACTTAAGGTCCACTACTTTTAATATATGAAATTAGTTAAAAGCATGTTTGATGACGTTTATGATTAATTTTGGACCTTTAAAAATAATGGGTTTTTACATTTGGTATCAGAGCCTATACCCTGCTGGAATTGTGCTGCGGATGTTGGTCGGTGTGGTACTGATGCGGGTTACATGCACAAAGCCTGGGCGGTGAGTGATATGAGCCAACGAGGATGTTGGGCTCTTTAAGGAGGGTAGCCTGTAACACCCCTCTCGAAAAGCTTACATAAAGATCTTTTAGCACAGAGGTTAGTGCGTGGTGTTGCTTTCCAAAAGGTCGGGGGTTCGAATTCAGTGGTTATCACATTTGGTATCAGAGCTTAGGTTCGACAATTACCTAAGCCTTGGGTAGGTTTAACCGTTATGTTGCAATGATTTGCATCTTAAGGTTGGTTTGAATATAAGAAAAAATGTTTTGATTTATAATTGCATGCTTGAAGTGTGTGTACTATTTGTTTGGTCATTATTATCTCACTCTACAATGTTGCTTATTTATGAGAAACCTTTTGTGGAGGATAAAGAAAACAAGAGTGAGGCAAGATAAACACTTATGGGGCAGGTTATGTGTTTGGTTATAACCTATATGACATACACACGGTGATTAGGTTGCAATTGAAACCCAAGCTTAGTAAGAAAGAATCGTTTTACGAGAACAACAATGGTCTAAAATTATTGTTTTTAACATATATCCCTCATTTTAAAGCTATCTCATTAGTTAATAGAAAATGTTCATTTGTGAGTGATTTGCATGTTTATACACTAATTACGGCTAATTAGGGGTGATTAGTGATAATTAGCGAAATTATGGCTCGGAAAAATATGTGAAACTCTAAAATATTATTTTATGTTGTTGGTATAAATTTAGGTTAATTTGAATTAAGTTTGCTAATCATATGGTTAAATGTGGTTAAATGGAAAATCATGGTTTTTGGTAAGTTTGATCTAAAATAGCCTATGTGATTGATGTTTTGATCTTTTTGATTGAACCTATATGTTGTTACTATTGTTTGGGATGTTTTATGATTGTTTAGTAAAGATAGAATGGTTGAAAATGCCGTCATATGGCGAGAATGGATGATACAAGCTCGCTGGAAAAACTACAGGGTTTTGGATCAGATCGGATTGGGGGTGGAGCACCGAACTGAACGGAAGCTTGGCACAGGAGGAAGCAAGGCAACAAGGAAGGACTGTGTGAGTCGAGTTGGGGTCAGATCGAATGGAAATGGAACTGGGGCAAGGGACCGAACCGGAACCAGGAGATCGAACCGTACCAGAACCAGGAGATCGAACCGAACCAAAGTGGAGGACCGAATAGAGGACTTAGGCATTGTATGTCCGAACCAAACCAAACAAGTCAGACTAAGCCAAACCGAGGTGGCGAACCAAACCGGACTGAATGTGTTCTACTATTTCAACACGAAGACTCTTCTGAAGACCAACTCCAATCCGACCAAAACCCAAAACACGAAGGAAGTCCAAATGGGAAGTTATTGCGCAGGATTCAGATGGGAACCATGAGTTAACTTGATGAGTTGGACTTTGCTACGGGACGTGTGAAAAGGGGTTATCGATATCTATAACTTTGGTTCACTAGTATTGACTATGGACCAGTGCGGTGGCGTCATAGGTTGTATGGAGTTGGACTCCATCAGGGCCCCAAAAGGAAAAGTGGTCGTAGTGATAGTTGTACGGAGTTGGACTCCGTCATAGCCCCAAATGGTTCTGGTGATCAAAGCGGTGGATATCGTATGCTTTACGCATTGAGTGAGAGATGTAAGGATGATCGCTATGTTTGATGTTCGCTTATTAGTTCATGACATGATTGTTTGGATTAATTCTTTTAATTGAATTGATTATTGTTTTCTTATTTGATATGTTTAGTTTGCTTGTGTGTTATTTGTTTGTTTGTTGTTTATGTTAATTGTATGATTAGATAGTAAGCTAGTGTTGAATATTGATTGAATTTACATTCGAGAAACAACAGGATTAAAGGGGGGACATGATTAGTTTAGTCATAGTGTGATAACATAGTTTTCTAAGCCGGGGAAGACTAGTATGACTAAAAGTTTTGCACTTGCTCCTTGAAGGTGAGGATGGTAATTGGAAATCTTTTGGTGATTAAAGACTTAATGTTTTCCAAGGAAAAGAATTTTATTTTAAAACGTAGATTGAAGTTTTGATTTGGAAAAACAAATTGATATATTAGGCACACCAAACTAAAGGATCCCTCTTGGTATTTTTGGCGGTTCACCTTTGTCACTAAATGAAGGAATCTAATATATATGGATTCTGGGATCAGGGATTATTGGATAACTGTGGATCCATCAGAGTGAATGGTAAAGAGCTCAGAACTTTGTGAGGTGAATTGTGTTGGCTCTCATGGGTTGCTGGTGAAGTTTGGTAGAAAAGGATTTCGGATCGTCGATATGCAATTCGATGATGGATGATATTTCGATTGTGAAATTAAGCAGGAGTGGTCGAAGCTAAGTTGATGCGATACTGGTCGTGGTATGGTATACGATATAGTTTGATGATGGGTTGATTCAGTTAGGAATTAATCAGGGATGATAATGGAATTAGTTCAAGAGGTAGCCTTGCTTAAAAAAAGTAAAATCACCAAAAAGAAAGGCTCGACGGATTTGAAGTGATAAGGAATCGTTAGTTATCGAAGGTTCTAGCTGGCTCAAAGTAGGGGTATAGGGACTCCTAAAAGACCAGTGGGACTAGTCCAGTACCCTGGGCACATAGGATGAGCCTAGTTGTCTCGGGGAGGCAAATGTACGTGGGACGTGCAGTAGTCTGATTAGAAACGGGTTTTCCATTAGCCCTTTGATCGATGAAATGCAAGTTCGATAACTGATGGATTCAAGGATGTAGTCGGTGATAGTTGGGACATAGGATGTTATGGTTACTATGATTGATTTTGTGTTATTTTCTATGTTTTCTCTGGGTAGGCTATCACCGTAGGTACTAAAGTAAAACATGGATTGGGGATTCTATTTTGACTAGTATTTATTATTATAAGGATGAGGCCTTAAGGAAGTTCATCACATTTTTGGGAATTTACACGTTAGGATAACTATACGGTTCGCACATGAATGGACATACACATGTTCATTGTTACTGATGATGTGTTGATTTTTCACTTGGCTTAGGTATGCTTTATTCTTGTGAACCACATTGATTGTTAATTTATGTGTGTTCTTTTATTTATATGAGGATGTTGTTTGCTATGGATTTCAATTATAGTCAATTAACGTTGAAATGCTAAGGTTCATGTTGTCAAGTAATGATTTTCATTATCTTACACTTTGTTGATGAATTATTAGTTTTACACACTACATGTTCCATAGAATGACAAGAAAGTACATATTTTATTATAGTGTGCTGCGTGATTGGCTAGAAACTATGGTTATTACATATGGGAAGTTAACTTATGATGGACGATTTTATTTTTTAAAATCCTAATGAAAGATTTATTATTTTAAATGGGTTTTATATTTGCGGAATTGTGAGGGTGCAATTCTTTTGAGGAGGGAAGAATGTAACATCCCACAACTTTTACAGTTCTAAAAGTTAAGTAACTAAGAATTAATTATTATTAGAGGATAAATCAGATGTTGTATCAATTACCATTACGAAGGTCTTTCCAAGACGATCAGTTTGATATATAATTTTGATATATTTGAAATTATCATTTACAAGATATTGACTTTTTTTAGAATGAAAGATACATACATGAACCATTAATTCTCAATGTTCCTATTTTAAAAACAAAAATAGTGTTAGTTGTAGTGGTTAAGTGAGTAGACTTTGATATATGAAGTCATGAATTCAATTCCCGTCAATGTTATATTTTAATTTTAAGATGCATGTTCCAAGTAGGAAGTACATGTATATGTATACAGATATAATTGGGAGACACATAGGATTAAATGTTGCATATAAGATTTTTTTTTTTATGTGTGCAGATATATATATATATATATATATATATATATCTATATATATATATATGTATGTATACATAGGGTGTATGCTACTTTCAAATTATAATACATTTATTTCATGGGCTGTGAATTAATTTACATTAATTAACATATTATTCAAATCCGCTGTGTGTATATGTGTGTGTGTGTGTGTGTGTATATATATATATATATATGTATGCATGTATGTAACTTCATCATGCATTGACTTTGCATGTTATGGGGTAATTAGCGAAAAGAAAAGTGAGGGAATTAAAGTTATACACTTGATTTCCACTTTTGAAAATATGTTAGCAATCAATTTGCATCAATTGACAATATATTTTAATTATGGATGGTTGTGAGGTTTATGTATATTTTGCAGTTGTTAGAGATTAATTGTCATAACTTTGAATTATCTTATAAATGCATGTTTGTAACTGTTGATTAATTGTGCATGTGAGGATTAATTAGGCATTGATTGACATGCATGTCAATTGATTTATTTTTATTAGGGATTTATTTCCTAAAGAATAGCAATTAATTCTCTTATAAGTGGAAATTTCTCGATAGGTTTTAAAAACATATTCATTGATTACCCATTTTAATGGTATATTCAAATCTATCCTTTTGTCATGGATTGGATGAGAATAAGAACGGACATATGAGATGTATTTTAAGATCTTACTTCATTACGAAGTAAACAAAAGAGCGGCTATGATTTAATTTGGGAACTGTTAGGACGAAATCAATCCTAACTCTTATATAAGCAATAAATAGTATGGAATGGGAGGGACTTCTGTCTTCTTTCCTTCTTCCCTTAGGAAAGTTCTGTGTAAACATTCTATTTTTCCTTCAAAGCTTTTTCTTCATAAAATTATGGAATGATCTCAAGCTAGATAAAACAATGGGGAGAATCAAAATAAAATAGAAAAAGAAAGAGAATTATCAAAGGACAGAGAGGAATAGAACCAGATCTAAGAGCCAAAAAGCCAACGTAAGGTTCATTACAGATTTTCTATAGCAAAAGTATTGGTATGAGTTATTTAATTTAATTAATTGAATTTAAATTATAAAATTTTGTGTCTCTTGATGAAAATTTATGATGTGATATATTTAAAATTGTTAGCTATTTGAGATATCTTGGATATGATGTGTCTGCCTTGGCTATTTATTATTGGTTATTACACTATTAGAATTTCAGTTGAAACAAGTGATGTGTTTGAATACGGTAGTTATTAACTAAATAATAGTTTTTTTGGGAAAAAGATATAATGAAATTAATTTGGGGGTGTCATATATGTTTAATTTTTTTTGAATTTGTGAAGATATTCATAAATAGTAACAAATGACATTTATTGTAATTCAACAAAATAATATTTTATAAATATATATCCAGCTTTACTGAAAATTGCATTCCTTTAGAATAAATGGAAATAAATAACTTTCTATTGTAAGAAGTATTTAATATGGAATTGTTATTTTATGTAAGACAATAATAATTTGATTTGCAAAGTTATTTGATATGTTATGTTCTCATAAAATATAATGTTTTGAAAGATAAGTAACAACGAAAACTCTAAAACTGAATAAAACAAGAAAGTTTCATTTATAATGAAACAATAGTATGATAATCTTTTACTTGTAATAAAAACAATTGTGGTAAATGTGATTTAAGGGTTCTAATACATGTTAATATTTATGTTTTATATATTACATGTTTTGTTTCACGTTGATGGATCGCATTAAAATATTCATGCGATGTTTTACCGTTGATTACTACAAGTAAATATGTAGTTTTTGATAGTTATTTAACGATGAATGTTGTTATACCAGTAGTAATTGGATTACTATGCGATGATGACTGTGTTACTAATTTGGGATGATTTGTATACACAAAATGGTTTATACTTACATTGATGACATACAATTATGATTGATAAATTATTATTGTGTAAGTATGTTAAAGTTGTTACCTTCTTATTTTATGAGTTGGAATTGCCATTGGATGTTGTTGGTGTTTAAAGATTGCATGTATATTTCCTTTTTGTTTAGTTCATCTGCTGCTATGTTGTGATAGATGTGTAAGACACTATTTTCTGCTCTTAATTGACTGTGTTAGTGCAGTAGTTGTATTAATTATGTTGTTTGCATCAATTTCAATGTTCGCATTGATTGTACAAAATTCTATCGATTTCAATGGTTGAATGGATGCAATGGTTGTAATGTACTAACGAGTATTTGGATGCAGGAGAAGAGCAGAAAATAGAATTACGTAGGCTTGATCCCTCAGAAGGGGTACGTAAGCAGTCTTTTCCTATGCAAAAGCCACCGGAACCCTTAGATTGGGTCGGGGTGTATAGGGTTAGGTGCAGTCCAAATATAGTTAAAACTCTTTTTATTCCTCTTTGAATGGAATTTGTAAAGTTGAAAGATATGAGATGGCAAAAAGAAAAGAAAAAATGAAGAAGAAAGGAGCTTAGTCTACATGTTGGATCTAGAGGTTGTTTATTTAAATTCACTTCTTATTGTATCGCTGCTGTTTTTGATTTGTGGATGTTTAATTTAATAAAATGGATTATGATGTTTTAGTTATGTAATTATTTATTTTATTCCATCATGAGATCTTCCATATTATTAATCGTCTCTAGTATTTTTAAATCTTATATACTTAAGGTCCAATACTTTTAATATCTAAAATTAGTTATAAGCATGTTTGATGACGTTTATAATTAATTTTGGACCTTTAAAAATAGTGGGTCTTTACAGAAGTGGGAGCAGATATCGATGAATTTTATCGATGGACTACCTAGAGTCAGGGAAGGAAACGAAGGAATTTAGGTCGTCGTGGAACGCTTAGCCAAAAGTGTAAGGTTTATTCATGTCAGATAGACTAGGACTACATCGAAGTTGGATGAGTTTTAATTGTCTAATTTCATTTGATTGTAACTTTTTCATACTATCACCATTTTCAGTATATTATATATAAAAATGGTTTAAAATTTCGCCACAAATTCAAATAAAAGTTTTTTGTAACCAAATTCTTAATACTGCAAAATCTCATTTTCCAACCTATTTATATTTTATTATTAAATTGTTTATTTCTATTAATTGTTAATACTTATGTCATTAGGTATATTTTATGGGGTGTTACATTCTTACCCCTTAAAATAGATTTCGTCCCTAAATCTGTTTGAAGGGGAAGAAAACACAACTCGCTCTAAACATCCATGTTGTACACCTATGTTATATTTTAATTCATCTATAAACATCCATGACACACGTGATTATGAACTGCAGACCCACTAAAGTGAGCTCAATCCTAACGTGTAGGTGTAATAAGTGATGCAATATGTATGTAAAACAACCTAATTATGCATATATTTCTATATGAGCGCACTATTTAATGGTGTTGCATCCATTTCCTAACATCCAATCTAGCAATCATAATGCATCAATAAACGTTATTTTGAGGAAAAAATACCTGATAAAAGGTTTAGGTGAGTTTATCTCATCTTATCCTCGGTCTCCCATGTGCTTTCCGCAGGTACATTTCCCCATTATACTTGGACAAAGCGAATGGTCTTATTGCATAGCCTCTTGATTCAGTGCTCTACAATCCTTGCAATGGCACGGGGTACACTGGACTCCAACTCGAGTTTTCCTATGTCCCCGATTTCACCAAGCTCGAGTCTGATAACAAAATCATGAAGGCACTTCCTTAGATGAGATACATGAAAAATATTATGGATTCCCGATAGACGCTCTGGGAGATCCACTTGATAAGCCAAAGATCATATCTTCGCGATGATGCGAAAATGTCCAATAAATCTGGGGCGAACTTCCCAGTCTTTCCAAGCCGAACAGTCCTCTTGAGAGGGGATGCTTTTATGAAACTCAAGTTCCCTCCTTTGTTTATCGGCATACGATTTCTGACGGTCTTGGGCTACCTTCAATCTCTGCCTAATCAAGGATATATTCTCCATAGAATCACGGACGAAGTATGGTTCGAGTAGAACCTTGTCGGTAGTTTCCCACCAAAAAGTTGGCTATTTGCATGGCCTCCCGTAAAGCTCTTGAAAAGGAGTCATACCAATCGTCGTTTGGAAACTATTGTTTTATGTAAACTCTACCAATGGTAGGTGTTGCTCCCAAACACCTCCGAAATCGATGATGCAAACTCTGAGCAAGTATTCCAAGATCCGATTTACTTTTTCCGTCTGGCCATTAGTCTACGGATGATAGGTTGTGCTTCGGTTGAGCGTCGTTCCCATTGCTGCTTGTAGGCTTCTCCAAAATTCACTTGTGAACAAGGGGTCTCTATCACTCACTATACTGGATAGGACATCATGTTATCTGAATATTTCTTTGATGTATAATTGAGCTAATGAGGTCGTAGTCCTTGTCTTCTAGGTTGGTATAAAATAGACACTTTTGGTCAGACGGTCTACCAGAACCCAAATGGCCTCATTTCCCTTTTTGCTTCTAGGAAGTCCATCTACAAAATACATGGAAATATGTTCCCACTTCCACATGGGGATCTCTAGAGGTAATAGCAATCCTCCGGGATTCCTCCTCCATTTTTACTTTCTAGCATGTTAAATATTTAGATACGAACTCGGCTACATCACTTTTTAGTCCTTCCCAATGGAGATTCCTCGTCATATCTCTATACATTTGATCTCCACCGGGGTGTATGGTCATCTTTGAACTATGGCACTCCTCTAGAATTTCTTTCCTCAATCGTTCATCTTTAGGGACGTAAAGTCATCCATCCGAAAGTAAACTTCCATCATCGCCAATCAAATATCTAACCGAATGGGGAAAGGCCTTCTTCTTTCCCACTTTCTCGTTTAAGCTTCTTAATTCTTCATCAAGGTCTGGTATACTCTGAATCCTCTCTTTTAGGGTAGGTCTGACAATCATAGCTCTAATAAAACCATTAGAAGTTATTGGTGAGGGTTGAAAATTAAAATTAGAGAGGAACTCTAATTGTTTCCATTCTGAGATCGCATTCAAGGTTGCATGTTTCCTACTTAACGGATCCACCACAACATTCCTTTTTCCCAGGGTATATTGGATCATGAAATCAAATGAGGAAATATATTCCATCCACCGTTGCTGTCTCAAGTTTAGGTCACGTTGAGAAAATAAATATTTTAGGGATCTATAGTCAGTAAAAAGTTCAAATTTCTCCCTTAAAAGATAATGCCTCCATATTTTAAAGGCAAAAACTACTTTGGCTCCTCTCAAGGTCATGAACTGGGTATCTCTTCTCTGGATTCTTGAGTTGTCTACTAGCATAAGCAACTACTCTCCCTTCTTGCATTAGGACCGCTCCTAAACTGGTCCCACAAGCGTTAGTGTAAACTGTAAATAATTTCGAACCATCGGGTATAATAAGGACTGGCGCACTAGTTAATACTTAATTTAAATTTTTAAAGGCCACGTTACATTTATTACTCCAAGAAAATTCAAAATTCTTCTTTGTTAGTTGGGTTAAAGGAGCAACAATCTTTGCAAAGTCTTTAACAAATTTCCAATAGTATCCGGCCAATTCAAGGAAGCTCCTTACTTCCATAGCATTTTGAGGTATCCTCCATTCCTTAATTGCCTAGATCTTTGGGAGGTCTATGGCCAAGCCTTCAGTTGACGCAATATGTCCTAAGAATCTAACTTCTCCCTTCAGAAATTGAACTTTGAGAATTTTGATTTCAATTGGTTCTTTCTTAATATCCCTAGCACTTGTCTTAAGTGATTTTCATGCTCTTTATTGCCTTTTGAAGATATATGGACATCATCTATGAAGACTACCACAATCTTATTTAGAATGCCCTTAAACGCTCTACTCATAAGGTCAACAAAGAAGGCGGGTGCATTCGTCAATCCAAAGGGCATAACCTCCCATAGGAACAATCCATCCATCATCCTAAATGTAGTTTTATCCTTACTATCCTTCGCAATTCTCAACTGGTGAAATCCCATGGCAAGGTCTAGTTGGGAAAATACTCGGGCTCCTCTCAAGTGGTCAAAAAGATCGTCAATTCTATGTAAGGGGTACCTATTCTTCTTGGTCAACTTATTAAGCTCCCTATAATCCACATAAAGTCTTAAAGATCTGTCCCTTTTGGTGGCAAACACAACAGGTGCACCCCATTCTGAGGACTTTGTCGAATGAAACCTTTCTGTAGTAATTCTGAAATCTGCTTATCCAATTCCCTTCTTTCTTTAGATGCCACATGCCTTAAGAGTAATGTTACTGGTTCTTATATATACATTTGGTATCATTGTAAACAATAAATTCCCTTCATTCTTTTTTTGGGCTCAGAAAAGTGTAGGGTGTTATATTTGTATTAGAGCTATAATTGTGTTAGCTATAGTTATTGTAAATTATGCCTGAATAATGGAATAGGTGTTATTTTGAAACCCATATAAAGTATTATGAATTAAGAACTATGTAAATTATGTGATTTTAATTTAAAAGACACGTGTCTATTTATGTTCAATGTTGTTGAGGTTTTGGTATAGTTGTTGTAAATATGTCGTTTTACTCTTTTTGAACAAAAAGACATTATTTTGAATTCACAAGAGATATAACAAAAAGATTGAAAACGGGAAAAGTTGTGCAAATGTACGTATAAATATAAATATACATATTTATGCATTGTTTGCATCAACTATTCCAAAATATACATACATACATACATACATGCTGTAGTGACCCGTATTTTAGCAAGATAATAATTTATTAATTTAATTATATAAATAGTGATTTAGAGAATTAAATGGCCGTTAATTAAATAATAGTTAATATTTAATTAAAATAATAAATTAAATAATATATTCAATCCAGAAATAATCAAAAATATTAGACATCACAATATTCTGTGAACGGGGTCATCCCTAAGATGTAATTCAGCTTAGAGTTGAATTATATTTGACGAATATATTCAATCGACGTCAATTTGAACGTATAATTATATTATAATTAAAATCGAGCTTGAAATGGCGCTGCAGTTCGCGATTTGGCGATTCGAACTTCAATTGAATGTACATGATTCGTTTTAAACCGGATTTCTGTGAAACAAGAAACGTGTGGAGCTGGTGAAGTATATCTTTCTAGTGGAGGAGAAAAATGGGGATTTCGTCGTGTAGATTTTGATTTATGTCCAAATCAAATTTCAGAAAAGTCGCTGTGGAATTCCTTTATAATTTGCGATGCTTTATATACGTTATAAATGGATTTTCAGTATAAACTGAATATCGGGATAATCTGGAATCTGAAATATCAAACTGTATATTCTGATATGATATTCTGGAGCTGTACGATATCATATGTGAAGATATACGATAATATTTAATTTTAAATATTTAATTAAATTATATTTAAATATATTTATATATTTAAATAGGCTATTTAGAGCTTTAAAAATAGTCGGTTTTGCAAACGAAGTCGGAATTTGATGAAACTAATTTTGTTAGATCCGCAATGTCAAATAGTTGTTAGATTCCAAGTTTCGTGATTATTAGAGTCACTGTGTGGCCGTACGGATTTTTAATGTGAGAAATAGTCAGTATTTGGACGGTTAAAAATACGCTGTGTGAGCATACGGAGTCGGAATTCGACGAAACCAGTTTCGTTGGGACCGTAATGTCGAACTGAAGGTGCATGTCCAGTTTGGTGATTTTTGGATATCATATGTATTCGCAGGGATTTTTAAGGACCAAGAACGAATATAAAATGATTAAAATAAAATATCCTAAAAATATCTAACTTAAATATCTAAGTCTCATCCCTTATATATACCCCCCTACAATTCCTTAAAACCTAATTTCCCATTCAAAGTCAACAGATAAATTTCCGCCGTAACATTCTTTTTCTCAAGATATTTTGGATCTTTGAAAATCAAGGAGAAATACAAATAAATTCTCATAAATCAAATTATATATATATGAATTTGTATGGATATACGCTTCAGTTCTATACCCATTTTAAAGGGTTCGGCGTTTGTTCTGGGTGCTGAAATTTTCCTAGCGTCACCTAGGGTTCAACGTCTGGCGAGATGTAAGCATCGAACAACGGATTTGTGGTTAGATTTGGAGTGAGCGGATGAAGTCGAGCTTGTATGCATTTTTTTTGTGGATTTCGAACTCAAAAAGGTTCGGTAGTTTTGCTATGCTTCGTTACTTTGGGGTTTCGATGGAAATGGCATAAGGGGATCGAATGCTTCCTTTTGGGTATGGAGTGAAAGAGTATATGAAGAGAGAAATTATGGTAATTATTGTGAGATTTTTAAGTGGAAGGAAAAGGTGTGGTTGGAGTTCAAAATCGGGGCAATGGCTTTGGAATACTGGAGCTTTAGTTCGGTGGTGAAGAAAGGGGAAGAGCGGGTATGGGTTTAGGGTGAGTGGGCCAACACATGAAAGGGTTAAGGCCCAACTAATATTTGAATTTTTAGTTTTAATTTAATCTAAATATTGTATAACTTGTAATCATCATATCTCGGTCATATGAAATCAGAATCATGAACCGTCAGTCACGTTGGGACCGTATGGACGAGAGCTTCGCAATGAAGCTGACCAGGAGTGAATCCGAGCTCGTTACAATTTATGGCAAAATAAGTTGTCTGTCTCAAACAACGAACGCAAACCCGATATTTTTCGGTTAACGCGCAACTGTGAGTAAATCTCACCAACTCTAAACAGTTTATAATTTCATGTTGTATTGTTAGAACTGTTAAAATTGTCTGTTTGACTGTGTGTTGATTATTTGATTGAACTGCTAGTCAGTTAGATAAATTTCTATATTGATTCTGTTTAGCAGAATATATCATATGGAACTGAAAGTGATGTTATCTATATTGTCTAACATCTGTGATGCAGGGAAACAGGTTGGAGGAATCCGACTGGATTCCTCAACAGTTATTTTATTGTTTTTCATATATTTTAATATATGATGTGAATTATAACCTGTTGTTGATTGTGTGTGTATGGACGAGATTAGACATCGTGATTTAATATGATTGAATACCAAAACATACCGGAATGTGGATAAGGGAATTTTCAAAGTGATATTGAAAACAACATAGTTATAAAATGGGATATTTATAAAGTGGAATATTTATAAATAAGAAATGTTTATAAATTGGAATATTTATAAATAGGAGATATTTGAAAAGGAAATAAATTCAAAACATTTCTTTTTGAATGGAAAGGCCTGTGTGGCGAGTTTGGGGATTTTCCCGATGCTCCCGATACAAAGGAGGTTATGGCGAATTTTCCCGGGAATTTAAGGAGTTAGAATATTTCAAGAATAAATTTGAAAAGGAAATATTTGTAAACCATTTACAAATAGAATTGAAAAGGAAACGTTAAAAAAGGAAAATCATTTTTAAAGTGTAGAACCGTTATGTAAAAGTAAATCTTTTCAAATGAATAAAACGTTGTTAAAAAGGAAATCTTTATAAAGTAAATCGAATATGGTATTCGAAGTTAGTTAATCGAATATGGTATTCGAAGTTAGTTAATCGAATATAGACATTCGAAAAGGAGTTAATCGAATATGGTATTCGAAGTTAGTTAATCGAATATAGACATTCGAAAGGAGTTAGTCGAATATGGTATTCGAAGTTAGTTAATCGAATATGGTATTCGAAGTTAGTTAATCGAATATAGACATTCGAAAGGGGTTAGTCAAGTCGAGTTAACCAAATAGAGTAAATCAGTCGAGTTAACCAAATAGAGTTAATCAGTTAGAGTTAATCAATTAGAGTTAACCAGTTAGAGTTAATCAGTTAGAGTTAATCAGTTAGAGTTAACCAGTTAGAGTTAATCAGTTAGAGTTAACCAGTTAGAGTTAATCAAATAGAGTTAATCAGTTAGAGTTAATCAGTTAGAGTTAACCAGTTAGAGTTAATCAGTTAGAGTTAACCAGTTAGAGTAAATCAAATAGAGTTAACCAGTTGGAGTTAATTAGTTAGAGTTAATCGATTAGAGTTAAAACGAACTAGAGTTAATCAAATATAGTTATTTGAGACAGAGTTAGTCAAGTTAGTCGAGCCTAGTAAATCGAATCGAATTGGTCGAACTAAGTAAGTCGAGTTAGTCGAGTTAAGTTCGTCGAGTTAAATAAATCGATGTTAGTTTCATCGAAAGGAGTTATCGATGTTAGTTTCATCGGAAGGAGTAATCGATGTTAGTTTCATCGAAAGGAGTTATCGATGTTAGTTTCATCGAAGGGAGTTATCGATTATAGTTTAATCGAAGTGAGGTTTTTCAAAGATGAGATATTTGAAAAGGAAGAGTTATCGAATATTAGTTGATCGAAGTGAGATTTATCGAACAAGAGTTATTCGAAAAGAGATTTTCGAATATAGTTTATTCGAAAGTAAGATTTTCAAATATGAGATATTTGAAAAGGAAGAAGTTAATCGAATATAGGTTATTCGAAGAAGAGTTAATCAAATAGAGATTTCTCGAAGAGAGTTAATCGACAAATTCGATTATATCGAATTCGGGAAAGTACTTATACTTTCCAGTGTCTAAATAGAGATTTATTTATTTATAAATAAATAAGTGTTAGGTTAATTATTCACTACTAAGAATAGAAGTTATAATTAAAGTTAGATAATTCGAAAGTAGGGATTATAACATTATCGTTATAACCAACGTTTTAAATATAGAAGTGGATTAGTAAAATTGGATCCGAGAAAGGCGTAAAGAAGTTGTTAAAGATTAAAAGATAAACTTTGACCATTTTGAAGTTATAACGTTGTTCAGTTAAGGTCTGAGAGGTAATTATACCCCAACTTGAGTGACTTCCTTCTTAACTAAGAAATGGTAAGGTTTGATCGTAAAGGAGTTTTGGAAATGTTTTCCAAACGAGAATCAGAAATGTTTTCTGATAAAAGAAAATAAGAATTTAGAATATAGGGAAACAGGAGATAAGTAAATAAATGAACTAAAGAGATTAATGTTAAATGATGTTTGTTCGATATAATTTCCATTTGGAAATAATATCGTTGTTTGCACACTTGTTTTTCTTTGATGGTTAAATCACCGACTATCGAAGTTTTGACCATTTTAACGTTGTTAATATGGAGAGACCGGTTGGATTATTATCCATAGAACCACTCTGTATTGGCATAAGCGTTGCGAATCATATATGCCAAAGATAATTGAAGACGGAGTAAAACGCATGGGCTATCCTGTTTACAGAATAGTGCCTTCGGTTTGTCCAGTCCCAGGACAACTTGTATGGACGAAGGTCTGACAGAGTATATCCAATGGATCGCGTAAGTTGATCTATTCAAACGTATTCACGTTTGGTGGCGGAGGAATTTGTTTCTCTTAGCTGTATACCCGTGTTATTTTTGGATAAGTCAATTTGTGATTTGGCGGGTATGACGATGTGACATTTCTAAGTGAATGAAGATGGATGTCTGACATAGTATTTCCAGACGGTCACGTACATTGATTTCTTCAACGATACCAAGAGTGGAAGCGGAGAAGGAAACTTCTTTTAGCCGACACGTAATGTATTGTTGTAGACGTCAATTAGTGGTTTTCAATGGATTTGACAATGTAGCATTCGAAGTGAATCTGATGTAATGATAAAGCGTAGCTTCTAGCCTCATCATCCGGTAAATGACAGAAATCGGGCAGGCAGCATGGCTAAGTCGGTCGCACCGAAGTAGGGTGTATAATCACCTATCTAGTGAATATTCATTTGTTTCTTAAATCTATCAATGCTGTCCCATATATATACGGGAACGGTTGCTGATCCCAACCGTTGGTGATGTACATTCGATACACTCAAGCGAAATGAGTGGTCGGTCATGTGTGGCTGAGTTGCAAGATGTTCTTGTTGAACTCCAGTGTATCGTTCCTAGAGTACACTGATCGGAAGGTGGTTCCATACCTTGTCATAGTTGGAAATCCAATCATCCAATACGTGCTTGCAATTTTGATTGTATACTATATATGTAGTAACGTGAGATGCAAGCGTTTCTGCTAGATTGATATTTATTTGTACTTAGACATTATCATAATATCAGAATGATATTGCTTTGAAAAGTTATTTGGATTCTCATAAGGGAAAAACCCGTTCCGTTCTGCGGCGTGGTCTTATGAGATATCATATACCTGTTTAAATGATTTGAGTTTATTCACACCAGTCCCATGACTGACCCGGAGTTTACTTTGTTGTTTTCCCTAAACTCTTGGGTGCCTAAATTTGTACGGGCAGTCAAGTAGTCGGGATTTGCAGATACATTGAAGAACTGGAGCAGGAGGCTTCAGGATCATATAGCTATAGTTATTTCCGCTGTGTTGTAAGTGATGTACTCTGATAAGTGCTATTGTATACATAACTGTTATATTTCAAAGTTATGTTATCTATTATATGTTATTCGTTCCGCTGTGAGGTTCGTGTTACTCTGATGTTGTGTTCTTCTTCTTCTTCTATTCTAAGTTTCTATCTTATCTATTCTCACCTTCTAATTTCTTTCATTAATTACCGGGATTTTTCGATGTTTTGGTTATCGACGTCGAGCTTATGTCGATAACCAAAGTCGCTCAAAATCCGGGTCACTACAGTTGGAATCAGAGCATTGGTTTAGTTATTACCTTGGCTCTGTGGCGTGATTCAGTAGAGATGGGATTAGTAATATCCTAGACTGAGTTTGAGTGTATATATACGAGTGAACGTATTTGTTAGTTAATATAAAATGATTTTATATTGTGGAGTTTTATTGGTTGAGTTGTTTGTGAATTCTGGTCGATCGGTTTGATCCACTGTATCGATAGGGGTTACTAAACACTCGAATACGATGAACCGTCATGGTATGTTTTGAAAGAGGGTAAATGGAATAATTTTACCCGAATATATTTGATATAGTATATTGGTTGTGTTGGTTGTTATTATAATCGAGTAAGATTATAAAAAGGTAAAATGATTATAAATGACTAATCAGAATTCATATCAGTAAAGTATATAAGATAAGATGAATTAGATATGAATTCAAATCAGATTTGGAATTAAAATAAGGAAATTTTAAGTTCCTGGGAGATTTTGAAATGTTTTCAAAATGGAAGTATTTAGTAATGGTTTTGAAAATGATATAGTATTGAAATCACTTGGGTCGCTGGAAAATAATTCCGATGATGACTGCGCAGTATCATCGGTGTGATTTTCGAGTTCTAAGTGGTGGATTACTACCAGAGATTTTGATTTGAATTGTTTTGAGAAAACAAGTTGTTTAGAAAATTCAAAGATTTTGAATTGGCAGTATGATTTCAAATTTGATTTGAAAGAAACCCAGGGATTTAAGTTCTGGAATTAAAATTTAACGTATGAAGTTAAATAGACTGAGATGACAAATGTGAATAAGTGAATTAGAATTAAACTTGAGCTAAGTTAAATAAAATTGAATTGGATTAAAGATAATCTAGAATGAAACCAAATTGATAAATCAATAATTTGGAATTTGATATTGGGGTTCGAATGAAATTCGATTTGGATTTGAGGATATGAACTGATTGGAATTCAATTGAGATAACACTGGTATATGCTGAGTTGATAGCATATGGAAGTGATAGAGTTGATATGCCCGACAAAAAGGTACCAGTTTATATTATATATGGATATGAGATTTATGAGCCGAATTGGCAAGCCGCTTGGCTGTTTGATTTTCTTTTGGGATAAAGAAGGCCCAGAGAGGCGAGATGGAGTTTGAGATATTGACCAGTACAAAGGAAGTGCTGGCGAAATTTTTAGAAAAGTTAAGGCGTTAGAAAATTTTCAGGATTTTTGAAAATTTTCGTTGATAAGAATTAATTTATAATTTAAATGAAATTAAATTGGTTCAGTTGAAACTGAAGTTAAGAAGTGAACAAATATGTTCTAACCAGTCGATAGGGTCGTCCCCTAGCTTAGCAATTTCGAGGACGAAATTTTATTAAGGGGGGAAGATTGTAGTGACCCGTATTTTAGCAAGATAATAATTTATTAATTTAATTATATAAATAGTGATTTAGAGAATTAAATGGCCGTTAATTAAATAATAGTGAATATTTAATTAAAATAATAAATTAAATAATATATTCAATCCAGAAATAATCAAAAATATTAGACATCACAATATTCTGTGAACGGGGTCATCCCTAAGATGTAATTCAGCTTAGAGTTGAATTATATTTGACGAATATATTCAATCGACGTCAGTTTGAACGTATAATTATATTATAATTAAAATCGAGCTTGAAATGGCGCTGCAGTTCGCGATTTGGCGATTCGAACTTCAATTGAATGTACAGGATTCGTTTTAAACCGGATTTCTGTGAAACAAGAAACGTGTGGAGCTGGTGAAGTATATCTTTCTAGTGGAGGAGAAAAATGGGGATTTCATCGTGTAGATTTTGATTTATGTCCAAATCAAATTTCAGAAAAGTCGCTGTGGAATTCCTTTATAATTTGCGACGCTTTATATACGTTATAAATGGATTTTCAGTATAAACTGAATATCGGGATAATCTGGAATCTGAAATATCAAACTGTATATTCTGATATGATATTCTGGAGCTGTACGATATCATATGTGAAGATATACGATAATATTTAATTTTAAATATTTAATTTAATTATATTTAAATATATTTATATATTTAAATAGGCTATTTAGAGCTTTAAAAATAGTCGGTTTTGCAAACGAAGTCGGAATTCGACGAAACTAATTTTGTTAGATCCGCAATGTCAAATAGTTGTTAGATTCCAAGTTTCGTGATTTTTAGAGTCACTATGTGGCCGTACGGATTTTTAATGTGAGAAACAGTCAGTATTTGGACGGTTAAAAATACGCTGTGTGAGCATACGGAGTCGGAATTCGACGAAACCAGTTTCGTTGGGACCGTAATGTCGAACTGAAGGTGAATGTCCAGTTTGGTGATTTTTGGATATCATATGTATTCGCAGGGATTTTTAAGGACCAAGAACGAATATAAAATGATTAAAATAAAATATCCTAAAAATATCTAACTTAAATATCTAAGTCTCATCCCTTATATATACCCCCCTACAATTCCTTAAAACCTAATTTCCCATTCAAAGTCAACAGATAAATTTCCGCCGTAACATTCTTTTTCTCAGGAAATTTTGGATCTTTGAAAATCAAGGAGAAATACAAATAAATTCTCATAAATCAAATTATATATATATGAGTTTGTATGGATATACGCTTCAGTTCTATACCCATTTTAAAGGGTTCGGCGTTAGTTCTGGGTGCTGAAATTTTCCTAGCGTCACCTAGGGTTCAACGTCTGGCGAGATGTAAGCATCGAACAACGGATTTGTGGTTAGATTTGGAGTGAGCGGATGAAGTCGAGCTTGTATGCATTTTTTTTGTGGATTTCGAACTCAAAAAGGTTCGGTAGTTTTGCTATGCTTCGTCACTTTGGGGTTTCGACGGAAATGGCATAAGGGGATCGAATGCTTCCTTTTGGGTATGGAGTGAAAGAGTATATGAAGAGAGAAATTATGGTAATTATTGTGAGATTTTTAAGTGGAAGGAAAAGGTGTGGTTGGAGTTCAAAATCGGGGCAATGGCTTTGGAATACTGGAGCTTTAGTTCGGTGGTGAAGAAAGGGGAAGACCGGGTATGGGTTTAGGGTGAGTGGGCCAACACATGAAAGGGTTAAGGCCCAACTAATATTTGAATTTTTAGTTTTAATTTAATCTAAATATTGTATAACTTGTAATCATCATATCTCGGTCATATGAAATCAGAATCACGAACCGTCAGTCACGTTGGGACCGTATGGACGAGAGCTTCGCAATGAAGCTGACCGGGAGTGAATCCGAGCTCGTTACAATTTATGGCAAAATAATTTGTCTGTCTCAAACAACGAACGCAAACCCGATATTTTTCGGTTAACGCGCAACTGTGAGTAAATCTCACCAACTCTAAACAGTTTATAATTTCATGTTGTATTGTTAGAACTGTTAAAATTGTCTGTTTGACTGTGTGTTGATTATTTGATTGAACTGCTAGTCAGTTAGTTAAATTTCTATATTGATTCTGTTTAGCAGAATATATCATATGGAACTGAAAGTGATGTTATCTATATTGTCTAACATCTGTGATGCAGGGAAACAGGTTGGAGGAATCCGACTGGATTCCTCAACAGTTATTTTATTGTTTTTCATATATTTTAATATACGATGTGAATTATAACCTGTTGTTGATTGTGTGTGTATGGACGAGATTAGACATCGTGATTTAATATGATTGAATACCAAAACATACCGGAATGTAGATAAGGGAATTTTCAAAGTGATATTGAAAACAGCATAGTTATAAAATGGGATATTTATAAATTGGAATATTTATAAATAAGAAGTGTTTATAAATTGGAATATTTATAAATAGGAGATATTTGAAAAGGAAATAAATTCAAAACATTTCTTTTTGAATGGAAAGGCCTGTGTGGCGATTTTGGGGATTTTCCCGATGCTCCCGATACAAAGGAGGTTATGGCGAATTTTCCCGGGAATTTAAGGAGTTAGAATATTTTAAGAATAAATTTGAAAAGGAAATATTTGTAAACCATTTACAAATAGAATTGAAAAGGAAACGTTAAAAAAGGGAAATCATTTTTAAAGTGTAGAACCGTTATGTAAAAGTAAATCTTTTCAAATGAATAAAACGTTGTTAAAAAGGAAATCTTTATAAAGTAAATCGAATATGGTATTCGAAGTTAGTTAATCGAATATGGTATTCGAAGTTAGTTAATCGAATATAGACATTCGAAAAGGAGTTAATCGAATATGGTATTCGAAGTTAGTTAATCGAATATAGACATTCGAAAGGAGTTAGTCGAATATGGTATTCGAAGTTAGTTAATCGAATATGGTATTCGAAGTTAGTTAATCGAATATAGACATTCGAAAGGGGTTAGTCAAGTCGAGTTAACCAAATAGAGTAAATCAGTCGAGTTAACCAAATAGAGTTAATCAGTTAGAGTTAATCAATTAGAGTTAACAAGTTAGAGTTAATCAGTTAGAGTTAATCAGTTAGAGTTAACCAGTTAGAGTTAATCAGTTAGAGTTAACCAGTTAGAGTTAATCAAATAGAGTTAATCAGTTAGAGTTAATCAGTTAGAGTTAACCAGTTAGAGTTAATCAGTTAGAGTTAACCAGTTAGAGTAAATCAAATAGAGTTAACCAGTTGGAGTTAATTAGTTAGAGTTAATCGATTAGAGTTAAAACGAACTAGAGTTAATCAAATATAGTTATTTGAGACAGAGTTAGTCAAGTTAGTCGAGCCTAGTAAATCGAATCGAATTGGTCGAACTAAGTAAGTCGAGTTAGTCGAGTTAAGTTCGTCGAGTTAAATAAATCGATGTTAGTTTCATCGAAAGGAGTTATCGATGTTAGTTTCATCGGAAGGAGTAATCGATGTTAGTTTCATCGAAAGGAGTTATCGATGTTAGTTTCATCGAAGGGAGTTATCGATTATAGTTTAATCGAAGTGAGGTTTTTCAAAGATGAGATATTTGAAAAGGAAGAGTTATCGAATATTAGTTGATCGAAGTGAGATTTATCGAACAAGAGTTATTCGAAAAGAGATTTTCGAATATAGTTTATTCGAAAGTAAGATTTTCAAATATGAGATATTTGAAAAGGAAGAAGTTAATCGAATATAGGTTATTTGAAGAAGAGTTAATCAAATAGAGATTTCTCGAAGAGAGTTAATCGACAAATTCGATTATATCGAATTCGGGAAAGTACTTATACTTTCCAGTGTCTAAATAGAGATTTATTTATTTATAAATAAATAAGTGTTAGGTTAATTATTCACTACTAAGAATAGAAGTTATAATTAAAGTTAGATAATTCGAAAGTAGGGATTATAACGTTATCGTTATAACCAATGTTTTAAATATAGAAGTGGATTAGTAAAATTGGATCCGAGAAAGGCGTAAAGAAGTTGTTAAAGATTAAAAGATAAACTTTGACCATTTTGAAGTTATAACGTTGTTCAGTTAAGGTCTGAGAGGTAATTATACCCCAACTTGAGTGACTTCCTTCTTAACTAAGAAATGGTAAGGTTTGATCGTAAAGGAGTTTTGGAAATGTTTTCCAAACGAGAATCAGAAATGTTTTTTGATAAAAGAAAATAAGAATTTAGAATATAGGGAAACAGGAGATAAGTAAATAAATGAACTAAAGAGATTAATGTTAAATGATGTTTGTTCGATATAATTTCCATTTGGAAATAATATCGTTGTTTGCACACTTGTTTTTCTTTGATGGTTAAATCACCGACTATCGAAGTTTTGACCATTTTAACGTTGTTAATATGGAGAGACCGGTTGGATTATTATCCATAGAACCACTCTGTATTGGCATAAGCGTTGCGAATCATATATGCCAAAGATAATTGAAGACGGAGTAAAATGCAAGGGCTATCCTGTTTACAGAATAGTGCCTTCGGTTTGTCCAGTCCCATGACAACTTGTATGGACGAAGGTCTGACAGAGTATATCCAATGGATCGCGTAAGTTGATCTGTTCAAACGTATTCACGTTTGGTGGCGGAGGAATTTGTTTCTCTTAGCTGTATACCCGTGTTATTTTTGGATAAGTCAATTTGTGATTTGGCGGGTATGACGATGTGACATTTCTAAGTGAATGAAGATGGATGTCTGACATAGTATTTCCAGACGGTCACGTACATTGATTTCTTCAACTATACCAAGAGTGGAAGCGGAGAAGGAAACTTCTTTTAGCCGACACGTAATGTATTGTTGTAGACGTCAATTAGTGGTTTTCGATGGATTTGACAATGTAGCATTCGAAGTGAATCTGATGTAATGATAAAGCGTAGCTTCTAGCCTCATCATCCGGTAAATGACAGAAATCGGGCAGGCAGCATGGCTAAGTCGGTCGCACCGAAGTAGGGTGTATAATCACCTATCTAGTGAATATTCATTTGTTTCTTAAATCTATCAATGCTGTCCCATATATATACGGGAACGGTTGCTGATCCCAACCGTTGGTGATGTACATTCGATACACTCAAGCGAAATGAGTGGTCGGTCATGTGTGGCTGAGTTGCAAGATGTTCTTGTTGAACTCCAGTGTATCGTTCCTAGAGTACACTGATCGGAAGGTGGTTCCATACCTTGTCATAGTTGGAAATCCAATCATCCAATACGTGCTTGCGATTTTGATTGTATACTATATATGTAGTAACGTGAGATGCAAGCATTTCTGCTAGATTGATATTTATTTGTACTTAGACATTATCATAATATCAGAATGATATTGCTTTGAAAAGTTATTTGGATTCTCATAAGGGAAAAACCCGTTCCGTTCTGCGGCGTGGTCTTATGAGATATCATATACCTGTTTAAATGATTTGAGTTTATTCACACCAGTCCCATGACTGACCCGGAGTTTACTTTGTTGTTTTCCCTAAACTCTTGGGTGCCTAAATTTGTACGGGCAGTCAAGTAGTCGGGATTTGCAGATACATTGAAGAACTGGAGCAGGAGGCTTCAGGATCATATAGCTATAGTTATTTCCGCTGTGTTGTAAGTGCTGTACTCTGATAAGTGCTATTGTATACATAACTGTTATATTTCAAAGTTATGTTATCTATTATATGTTATTCGTTCCGCTGTGAGGTTCGTGTTACTCTGATGTTGTGTTCTTCTTCTTCTTCTATTCTAAGTTTCTATCTTATCTATTCTCACCTTCTAATTTCTTTCATTAATTACCGGGATTTTTCGATGTTTTGGTTATCGACGTCGAGCTTATGTCGATAACCAAAGTCGCTCAAAATCCGGGTCACTACACATACATACATACATATATATATATATATATATATATTTCTTGTGGTTTTGAAATATGTCTATTCTATTAACCAGGCAAAATAATAAATATAGCCAATGGTCTTTTTGTAATATTTGGAACCTTTTGGCAAGATTGAATGCAAAAAGGAATGTTTGGTTATTAATTAAACCAAATTATTAAATTTAACAATAAACAATAACAAAGGAAGATAATTACGTTGACCGTGCAAATAAATATATATATATATACACACACACACACACATTATTCATCTGAATCTACGTAAACAACGAAATATACATTATATTGGATGTTTGAATGTTTGAACAGTATTTAATTATGGAATTATACATGTAAATGTAATATATATTTAATTAATATATTTGTGGTGACCATGCAGCAATTAATATGATCGATTTCTATAAATAAAACCACAAATGGATAAATAACCATTGTAAGCAACATTGATTTGGGAAAAGTAAACTTAATAAGGAAATTAAGTCAAATGGTTACAACTCCTAGAATTTATTAGGATAAATGTTGTAAACCCCAATTAGGAAATTAAATTCATAACCGCATTAAGAAACGAGGTTAGGCTCAATTTATGGAAGAAGTCTACTCGGAACCGACTAGCAAATCCAGCATCCGCAAGTAGTCAGCTTAATGTGAGAGGTATGATGCACAAATATATATATATATATATATGTATGTATATAGACACACACACACACGCAATAGAGAATAAATAAATAATTAGTAATGTCTGTTGGGTTACAACAAATAGACATTTCGGGACTGATAAGATAAGAATATCCATTGAGAACTAATGTCCTAGGAAAATTATGGCCGTTAGGCTCATAAATGACATTAATTATAATCAGTGGAAATAAAAAGGGAAATTAAAGATTTAGTGTTGCCTTAGGAAAATATAATCATTGTGGTTACAAGAGCAATAAATATACGAACAAAAGTAAATGAAATAAAAGGGGATGTATGAGTATTGATTGTTGTTTAAGTACTAAGTCCACTTAGGAAAATAATCTAATAAATATCCTAGGGTAAGGAGGATATAACTTTCCTTATTTATACTGGTTAATATAGAAATTATAATTAAAAGTTAGCATTGGACTTAGTAGGTTAATGATGTGAAACATTATTAGCTATAGGAACCCGTGACAATAATTAATCGTGTGCGTATAGTGTTTCCGTGAAGAGAGACTAAAAGGGAACGACTTAATAACTTAACCCACTTTATCCCAATAGGGATAGGTATTAAAGGCTAATGAGGTACGGACTTAATAATCTTCGCGTATAGTCCGCTTCCTTGGGTCTTAAGTGTCTTGGGTCGAGGATTCCACCTAGGAGAGTAGGTCTTTCATATTATGGGTCTTAAATGGCATGTGTATAGGGCCTACCCAAACTTGGAAATTTAAAAATGTCAGATATGGCTGCCTATCCTACAGGAAGCAGTAAGCGACTGAAAAGATTATCCAATAAGGTCAGCTAGATGGTATAGTGTAACGACCCAATTTTTGGACTAATTTTATAATCTATAATGTAAAGATTATACTGGTAATTTAATTTGACTAAGTAAATTAAGATTTATATATTGGAAAATATCGGTAAAATTCCAATTAAATATATTTGTTGATGGTTTAAATTTCTGTAATCAACGCATGTGTATATAAAACAATTAATGATGAATTGACATTTTATTGTATTTTAATATTGGTTAAAACTCATGTGAGTATAATTTCTTAAGTAAATTAGTTCACATATAGGATATTCATTTAATTTGAGAACCCCGATAAGATCTAATTCATTTAAATTAGAATAACTTTTTATTTTGAAGATCATGTGTGTATTTAACTTGATACACACATACATACATACATATACATACATATATATATAAAGAGTGATTCCTTAACATAATTAATTACATGTAAATTTGCTTACTTAAAGTAACTAAGGGTACATACATAAGTTAAAATCTCATTTTACTTTACAAGTAAGCATAGCTACTTAAAATTCATTTTTTGTACCTATCCTACTAATAAGCATGTGTTATACACTGAATAGCACACATCATCTTTTCAGCTCATATAAACCTAACCAGCGCTAAACATACACACATAATCAAAACAATTTAAGGAGGGGGCTGATTTCTTCAGATGTTAACTTTTGATCTGCATATACATATAGTATATACACATCTTACACCTAGAAAACATAAACGTGACATAGTTTGATCCTTCCTTCGGTGCTAAGTTAAATTAGTGTGTGTGTGTGTGTGTGTATATATATATATATATATTAAGTACATATATGTACATATGTTGCAGCAAAAACATGGCATGTCGAATTGTTTAGGAACAAAGTTGAATTGCACACGCATCACACATCATTTTCATAGCTACTGCATATAGGTACCCTTCATGCTTTACTAGCCATATTGATATATACATTTCACATCAACACTTAGAGCCTGACAAAACATCCTATTTCCTACCTAATATAAGCCTAATGCTAAAATCAGTAGCACATAGAACTGTACATGTATTTGTACGCTAATATGACTGTCATACATGTGCATTGCTGCCTGGAATATAGATAGATTAAGACCTTATGTAACTTCCTTTCAATCAGGCATCACTCATCTCTTCAATGTTGCTGCACATATATACCTTTATGCCTCAACACCTACCTTAATTAAGCCTTTAAACTTTCCATCTACGAATACACTTTTCACACACTAGTTCACTATGAAAAATTCTAAAGCAAGCATGGAAGTAGCAAGCCTGGAAGGTAAATGGCAAGGCAATGAACAATTTGCAATAGACAGTGGACTAAAATACTAGCAGCAGTGAACTTATTTTTCGTGAGTGAACAATTAAACTATTTCTATACTGTTTATATTTAAACTCTTGTGAATTTAAACTATATGTATGCTGGTATGTCCCATCATATTTGAATGGAAATGGTGAAATGTTTAATGGTAGTTAGCTTAAGATTGCATAGTTTGAATAAATCTAAGAATTAAAACAAGAAGTAGTTGGAAATTGATGAGCAAACACTTAAAAGTTCTTTACTGTTTATCTATTAATTCTAGTAGATTCCAATTGTGCTGTGATCATAATTAATTCAAACATTTAATTTGCAAAAATGAGTAATATATACATGAAATGAACCAAGAAGATTCATGTTATTTAAATTAATCAATTTTATTTAAAATTGATTTTAACGTAAGTAAAGAATAAATATGTCAATTTAAATAAAACAGAGGATTGGGAAGCTATTTCATAATTAGTGAAATAAGACGTGTAGTCATGTAAATTTAAGTTTAAATCCCCAAATGTTTAATATCAATATTTTTTGAAAATGAGATAAAGGCTTATGTAAAATCAATGTATCTATTTCCAAGGAAATTGGAATAAAAATAATGTGAAATTGGTTGTTACTCGAGATCACATGATTCAAATTTTTATTAGTTTGGAATCTAAACATTGAATCATCGTTGACTGTTGTTGTAATGAATGGTTGTTGTTAATCTTCTGTTATGCTATGAACTATTCAATCTAGATTTGTGGAAATAAAACATTGACTCGTTTTTAGTATATTTTAATTGTCTGATATTAATTATGGGTCAAAATTTTGAATTGAAACTTGTACCAGTTAATTAATGTGAATAAACATGTCATGGAAATTATATTGATCATATAATAAATTATATAAAGTGTTCTATTTATCTACACTATTTAAATTTGATAGTTAAAACACCGACTATCAAATAAATATTCCTTACGTCTTAGTTCGAAGAGACCAGGATGGGAACTGGATCCAAAACCACTTCGAACTGGCTTTACGTAAACTAACTTGCAGGATACTTATAAAAATGATCAATTTCAAGACCGTGGATCTTCATGAGCGAAACAATTACTTGTTTAAATTCTCTGGTGGCTGCCAGAGTAATTATAACTTGTAAGTCTTTCATGAATGAAATCTTCGGATTTTGCAAGGACTATTCGTTACTGATTCATTGGATGATTCCTACATTGGATGCAGTAAGAGAGTGCCTTCAGTTCATCCTGTTTCTGGGTGACTTTTATGGACAATGTTTGACAAGGTATTTCCTAAAAATCACGTACATTGATTTTTACAAATATACCAAGTTGGTGGCCAAGAAGGGCACTTCTTTTACATCCAGAGTATATTTGTGGAAGTCAATTAGTGATTTGACGGATTTGACAATGTGACATTCAATGTGAATGATATCCAGATGTTCTAAAGGTGAATTCTAACCTCAAGCCTCATCAACCTGGAAAATACAAAAACTGGGCAGGCAGCATGGCGAAGTGGGTCGCTCCCAAGTAGGGTATATAATCACCTATCTTGAGAAATTTCATTTCCTTCTTTAGTCTATTCGATGCTGCCCCTTTTCGGGAAATGGTTGCCGATCCCCTCCATTGGTGATATACATTCGATACACTCAAGCGAAATGGGTGGTCGGTCATGTGTGGCCAGGTTGCAATATGTTCTTGTTGAACCGAGTGTATTCCCCTCTGGAGGTACACTATCGGAAGGTGGTTCCATACCTCATCATAGTTGGAATCCAATCTCTAATAAGCGCCCGTAGTTTGATTGTATACTATATATATGGAGTGTGAGATGTAAGTGTTCTGCTAGATTGTTATTTACTTGATTTAGGCATTATTATAATACCAGAATAGTTTTGATATCAAGAAATGTTTGGGTTATCGTAAGGTAAAAACCATCCGTATTTATGTATGGATCGGTCTTACGATTATTATTTATTTCAAAAGGATTTTAAACATTAAATCTAGCTGTTTTAAAATCGTTTACTCACACCAGTCCCATGACTGACCCAAAGTTTATTTTTCTATGCTTTCCCTAAACTCTTGGGTGCCCAAATTTGTACATGCAGTCAAATGGTTTCAGGAATTTACAGTTTCACTTGGAGGAGCCTGGAGCAGGAAGCTTTAACATTTGATATATAGAGTTTATTTCCATTGTATTATATATCTATTGTACTCTAATGATGTATGTAAGTATAAATATAGTTTGTATGTCAAGATGTTATATAATATATTTTATTCAGTTTCATTGTGAGATTCATTATACTCTGACTCTGTTGTGTTCAGTTCTTCTTTTTCTTCTATTCTAACTTTCTTTCTTTCTATTTCTCACCTTCTAACTTCTTTCTATTAACGATCTGTTGATTTTTGATGTTTGATTTGTCGATATGTGATACAGGATAAGTATTAGTATCGATAATCAGGATCGAAACTTTACAGGTCGTTACAGTTGGTATTAGAGCAATGAGTTAGTAATAACCTTGGATCTGTGGCGTAACTCGATAGAGATAGGGTTAGTAACACCCTAGATTGAGATTTGAGTGCGTATTTGTAAATTGATATAAAAACTATTTTTTATTGTGTTGATTGGTTTGTCGAGTGGTTTATGAATTCTGGCCGGTATTGTAAACATTGAATCGAAAAGTGTTTTTAAACTCTTGAATAGAGTAAATCAACACAATATTAATTTAAAAGCTAGGTAAATGAAATAAGTTTACCTATAATTTTATTTGGATATTAAAGAATAATTTTCTGAAATTATTATATATAGATGTGTTGATTGTTGTTATAATCAAATAAGATTTTAGAAATTGAAATGATTGTATAGTAAACTGAATTGAATTTTTATAGAGAATGAAATATACGAATAAGACATACTAGGAAAGAGTTTGAGAAAAACAAATGTTTTGAATAAATTCAAAGGTTTTGAATAAATTCAAAGGTTTTTAATTTAAAATGGAATAGAGATGTGTGATTTTAAACTGTTTTGGGATAATATCCAGGAGTTAGTATTCTGGAATTGGAAAATTCATCTGGAACAAGATTAAAATGGTAAAGTTAAGTTGAATAGAATTAAACTGGATTGGAGTTTAAAAAGATAATTAGAAGTAGATGAATAAGGTTGAACAAGTTTGATTCAATTTTTAGAGAAGAAAAGATTTGGAACTTATTTTCCAAATGTAATCAAGGATATTTTAATGAAAAATAGGGTAATATGCGTTGATAAGGAATTTAGACATGGAGTTAAGAAATTGGAACCTGACTAGAGATTGGTTGAGTTAAATAATTTTATGAGTGTTGATCTGATGGTGATTTCGGTCTTCGGGGTTGATATTTAGAGAATTATTTTCTTACCAATTTACGGTCAGGGACTGATAGATGTTGAAGAATAGTAACGTATAAATATAAATGGAAAATGTTTTCCAACTGTAATAACAAATAATTCTAGTTATGAAAATGACAGTGATAAATAACTAGTTGCTGATTAGTATATTTTGATTATTATGAGTTGATCCATAGATAACCTGTGTATTCTAGATGCCTAGATTGTTGTGGTTGTTAAGGGATGACCCATGTATGTATTGATATAAGTATATGATTTTTAATATAACTAGGATCTCTTGGTTACTCTTTAATTTCAGGGACGAAATTCTTTTAAGAGGGGGAGGGGAGAGGGGTAGATTGTAATGACCCAGTTTTTTGGACTAATTTTTAATCTATAATGTATAAATTATACTGATAATTTAATTTAATTAAATAAATTAAGATTTATATATTTGGAAAATATCGGGAAAATTCCAATTAAATATATTTGTTGATTGTTTAATATTCTGTAATCAATGTATACATGTATATAAAGCAATTAATGATGCATTGTCATTTTACTGTATTTTATTATTGGTTAAAACTCATGTGAGTATAATTACTTGAGTAAATTACTTCACATATAGGATATTCATTTAATTTGAGAACCCTAATAAGATCTAATTCATTTAAATTAGAATAACTTATTATTTTGAAGATCATGTGTGTATTTAACTTGCTACATATATATAAAGAGTGATGGCTTAACATAATTAATTACATGTAAATTTGCTTACTTAAAGTAACTACGGACATTTGCATAAGTCAAAATCTCATTTTACTTCACAATTAAGCACAGCTACTTAAAACTCATTTTTTGTGCATATCCTACTAATAAGCATGTGTTCACACATCATCTTTTCAGCTCATATGAACCTAACCAGCGCTAAACATACACACACAATTAAATCAACTTAAAGGGGGGGGGGGGGGGGGGGGCTGTGTTCATTGGATGTTAAGCTTTGATTTGCATATACATATAGTACATACACATCTTGCAGCTAGAAAACATAGATGTGACATAGGTTGATCCTTCCTCAGGTGCTAAGTTAAATTAGTGTGTGTGTGTATGTATATATATATATATATATATATATATATATATATATATATATATATATATTAAGTACATATATATGTGCATATGTTGCAAAAAAAACATGGCATGCCGAATTGTTCAGGAACAAAGTTGAGTTGCACACACATCACACGTCATTTTCATAGCTGCTGCATATAGGTACCCTTCATGCATTACTAGCCAAACTGATATGTACACTTCACATCAACACTTAGAGCCTGCCAAACATCCTACTTCCCACCCAGTATAACCTAATGCTAAGATCAGTAGCACATGGAACTATACATATATTTGTACGCTAATATGACTATCATACATGTGTATTACTTCCTGGAAGATAAATAGATTAAGACCTTATGTAACTTCCTTCCAATCAAGCATCACTCATCTCTTCAATGCTGCTGCACATATATACCTTTATGCCTCAATACCTACCTTAGTTAAGCCTTTAAACTCTCCATCTATAAATACACTTCAAACACACTAGTTCACTATGAAAAATTCTGAAGCAAGCATGGTAGTAGCAAGCCTGGAAGGTAAATTGCAAAGCAGTGAACAATTTGCAAAAGACAATGGACAAAATACTAGCAGCAGTGAACCTATTTTTGATGAGTGAACACTTAAAATATTTCTATACTTTTTATATTTAAACTCTTGTGAATTTAAACTATATGTACGTTGGTATGTCCGATTATATTTGAATGCAAATGGTGAAACGTTTAATGGTAGTTAGCTTAAGATTGAATGGTTTGAACAAATCTAAGAATAAAAACAAGAAGTGGCAGGAAATTGATGAGCAAACACTTGAAAAAGTTCTTTACTGTTTATGTATTAATTCTAGTAGATTCCAATTGTGCTGTGATCATAATTAATTCAAAATTTTAAGTTGGAAAAAGTGGTGGTATGTAAAGTTATTAGCTTAGGACTGGGTGTTAAAAGAACCTAGGAAAAATATAATATAGGGGATCGGTGTGCACATGCACAGTAAAGTGCACAGAAATGGTGCAATCTATGTACTAAGAAGAAGAAGAAAAGGGTAGAAGAAGAGAAGTGGGAGAGATTAGACAGAAGCGATCCATGAATTTACCTTGCCAGGGAAAAAGGGGATCAGGGAAGGATGATGATTAGTCTACTACCATCGTTTTGGTGGTTTGTAGAGATCTGATTACTGAACAGAGTGCTGTTGAAATAGTGACAACAAATTGTCATAGGAAATTAATGTATAAATTTGCGCCTTTGCATCTTTCAATGCAGAATTTAACGAGAAGCTAAGTTGCATGAAGGTGAATTCAAAAGGTAGATTCAAACATGGGATTCAACAAGAATTAACAGGAATCAATGATAGTATGAAATGGAACAAGAATTCACATATAAATGGTAAAGGACTAAGTATATAGGAACAGTAAGGAGATAGGTAAAATTAACAGAAAGTAACATGAAATTTATGAAAAAGAATTTTAGTAAGAACAAATGAACTAAAAACAAGATAGAGTGAATTGCAGCCTGTAAGAATAACAAAAAACATTGATATTATTCGACTAGCACCTCTCCGATGAGGAGTGGGACGATATGAATAGAACCGAACCTCAGGTATGCATATTTGGTAACTTCTGAGGGTACTTCTTTCACCTCATGGAGAGACCCACTGCAGGCGGTTCACGAAATGGAATACGACTTTGATATCAGCTTTTGACTTCTTGCTACAAACTTGTTCCAGTAAGATTATGTGTGTGTAACTATTCTATTGAGACCTAATTAGTTATTTAGTTTTAAATGAAAAACATAACAAAATGGTAAATAAAGTTGTCATGTGGTATTAATCTCTCTATTCTCTAGTTAATCTCTAGTGTAACACTTTCTACATAATTAGTTATTTAGTTCTCATTTTAAGGTAAAACGTTTCAAGTGTAACACTTAATTTAATTAATCTCTCTATTCCCTACTGTTTTTTTAACCTTATTCATTTATCATTGTAATTGCATTATCATGTGATATCCAATGCATGTAATAAAAAATGGAGAATTTATAAATAAATTCCTCAAATTAAATGAGTATACGAAGAAAAGACAGGTAACTTGAGAATGTAGAATTTGATTTTGGTTGTTGGCGAGTGATCATGTCAGAGACAAATGGCAAGTTAATGGTTTCTGTTTGATGTAGGATATACATAGTATCAACTGAGTTGAATGAAATATATCTCAAAGCATGCATGCCAACTTGGGCAATAATGCAACCATGGACTTGTCGAGGAGCATACACCTCTTCTTACACTAACTTCATTTGTCATTCAAAGCCCCTTTAAAACACTAAGTGTTAAGACTTATATGTAGCTCCAAGAAATTGGAACATGAGCAGCAAAAAGGACTCGACCCTCTTTGTGCCAACTTTCATTTTTCAACACGTCAAGTCTTGCTGATAACTATAGAAACCCTTTGAGTTTAATCCCAATTTATTAACACATGTTACGGTCTTGGGCTTTAACAATGGAAGGACCAATGCAATTGTTCTTCGTGTTTACACTAGCGCCGTTTATAGAGAGGGTGAGTTGTTAATGAGAATTTTATAATGCTCTTGACCCAAAATACTATGTAACTGCCTTAGATTACCATAGAGATTTGAATAATGTTTTTAAACCCAACTGGAAATCACGAAACAATCAATGTGTTCGAGGGTAATGGGCAAAGTATGTTTTTTTTTATGAAACAAACATAGGAGAATATAGAGAGCATGCCATAGTTGAAGGTGGTCCAAGTTCCAAATCATAGCAGTGTCATGTTTGACATGTTCAGAGTTTTTGGTATGGATGCAAGAAGAAAGAAAACGAAGGGACTGGGTTTGCATGGGTTATTAGTGGGACGAAGCAGGGCCGGCCCTGGGCCCGGGCTATCTGGGCATGGCCCATGGCCCAATTTGTTGGAAGGGATTTTTTTATGTTCCTAGATACAAAAGAATAAGTTGAGCATAATCAAGCATAACAAATGATGATATGGTCAGTGGTGTGATTTGTGCTTTTTTATTAATTGGTGAAGGGTTCAAACCGTGGCAATGAAAATTTTGTTCCCTTATGCGCCTTTTTCTTCAAGGGCCCAAAATAACATTTTTCCTTTTCGCACCATGTTTGTCCAGTGTCCAAAATTCCATTGGAGCGGGCCTGAGACGAAAAAAGTAATTCATGATAGAGGATATTCGAAGCATTTATCACTGTTTTTATGAAAGTATTGCACCTGGAAAGGAAACAGATAGGGCATTGGGCTAGAGGGTATGACTAGGCCTTGGGCTTACGAAAGGATGAAGAAATATATAGAAATATTTAATTTAAAGTACCCTTATATATGGGTATAAGAAAAATGTATAATTTAAATCCTCAGGACCTTTCGAAAATTTAGCAAGAGAGGAAAGGAATTCTAGGAATGGCTTGGCAGATAATAGGAAAGTGAATTCATGGTGGTTGCGCATGGCTTATTGGGTTGAGTGGTCCATCGAAAGATGAAAAGGGGAAAAGGTGTTAGTTTGAAATCTAAAGTGTTTTTAACCAAATTATACATACCCCAAAAGAACAGTTGTTTGCCTAAGGAAGTCTACTGGGTTAGGTGATAGTTGGGCTAACGCGCTTCGAGCCTAAAAATTTCCATAAGATTAATTTATGTTTGTCTTAAATTTAAAGCAACCCGTTTAAACAAAGATAATAGTTTATTACATATAATGTAAAAAATGAGGAGTCAACTTAAATGATTAACAACAAATGACAAATTTAATTTAGTATATGTACGTGAATGAACCGAGAAGATTCATGTTATTTAAATTAATCAATTTTAATTAAAATTGATTTTAACATAAGTAAAGGATAAATATGTCAATTTAAATAAAACAGAGGATTGGGAAGCTATTTCATAATTAGTGAAATAAGATGTGTAATCACGTAAACTTAAGTTTAACTCCCCAAATGTTTAATATTGGTATTTATTGAAAACGAGATAAAAGTTTATATAAAATCAATGTATCTATTTCCAAGGAAATTGGTATAAATACAATGTTTAATTTGTTGTTACTCAAGGTCACATGATTCAAATTGTTACTACTTTGGAATCTAAACATTGAACCATCGTTGATTGTTGTTGTAATGAATGATTGTTGTTAATATTCTGTTATGCTATGAACTAATCAATCTAGATTTGTGGAAATAAAAAATTGACTTGTTTTAGTATATTTTAATTGTCTGATATTAATTACAGTTCAAAATTTTGAATTGAAACTTGTACAAGTTAATTAATGTGAATAAACATGCCATGGAAATTATACTGATTATAAAATAAATTATATAAAGTATTCTATTTATCTACACTGTTTAAATTTGATAGTTAAAACACCAACAATTAAACAAATATTCCTTACATGTTAGTTCGAAGAGACCGCAATGGGAATTAGACCCAAAACCACTTCGAACTTGCTTTACGTAAACTAACTTGCATGATACTTATAAAATGATCAATTTGTAGATCGTGGATCTTTATGAGTGAAACAATTAGTTGTTTAAATTCTCTGGTGGCTGCCAAAGTAATTATAACTTGTAATTCTTTCGTGATTGTAATCTTCGGATTTTGTAAGAAATATTCGCTACTGATCCATTGGGTGATTCCTATATTGGATGTAGTAGGAAAGTGCCTTCGGTTCTTCCTATCCCTGGATCACTTGCATAGATGAATGTCAGACAAGGTATTTCCTAAAAATCACATATGCTAATTTTTACAAATATACCGAGTTGGTGGAAAGAAGGGCACTTCTTTTACATCCAGATTATATTTGTGGATGTCAATTAGTAATTTGACGGATCTGAAAATGTGACATTCAAAGTGAATGATAGCCAGATGTTCTAAAGGTGAATTCTAACCTCAAGCCTAATCAACTGGGAAATGACAAAAATCGGGCAGGCAATATGGCTAAATGGGTCGCTCCCAAGTAGGGTATGTAATCACCTATCTAGAATTTTTTTCCTTCTTTAATCTATTCGATGCAGCCCCTTTTCGGGAAACAGTTGTTGATCCCAACTATTGGTGATATACATTCCATACACTCAAGTGAAATGAGTGGTCGATCATGTGTGGCCGGGTTGTAAGATGCTTTTGTTGAACCCAGTGTATTCCCCTCTAGAGATACACTATCGGAAGGTGGTTCCATACCTTGTCATAGTCGGAATCCAATCTCCAATATGCACCCACTGTTTTGATTGTATACTATATATGTGGAGTGTGAGATGCAATTCCGCTAGATTGCTATTTACTTGATTTAGGCATTATTATAATATCCAAATAGTTTTGATATCAAGAAATGTTTGGGTTATCGTAAGGTAAAAACCATCCGTATTTATATGCAGATCAGTCTTACAATTATCATTTATTTCAAAAGGATTTTAAACGTTAAATCAAGCTGTCTTAAAATCGTTTACTCACACCAGTCACATGACTGACCTAGAGTTTATTTTTCTATGTTTTCCCTAAACTCTTGGATGCCCAAATTTGTATGGGCAGTCAAGTGGTTTCAGGATTTTACAGATTCACTTGGAAGAGCCTAAAGAAGGAAGCTTCAACATTTGATATATAGAGTTTATTTCTTATGTATTGTATATCTATTGTACTCTAATGATGTATGTAAGTATAAATATATATTTCAAGATGTTATATAATATATTTTATTCAGTTCTACTGTGAGATTCATTATACTATGACTCTGTTGTGTTCAGATCTTCTTTTTCTTCTATTCTAACTTTCTTTCTTTCTATTTCTCACCCTTTAACTTCTTTTTATTAATGATCTGTTAATTTCTTATGTTTGATTAGTTGATATGTGATACAGGATATGTATTAGTATCGATAATCAGGATTGGAACTTTGTGGGTCGTTACATATAACGAGCAATAAAATATCATCTCTCACCTTACACGGGGTTTGGGATAAATGCGTGAATGACGGAAGACTTAACTAGTAGGGCCCGTAGCTAGTGCCCTCTAGCTATATTAACATATAATAACTTATCGAGGAATAATAAGTGACCAATAGGTCCGCCTAGGGTCTTAAGCGATCAGGGAGAATCCACCTCATCTATCATTAACAAAGATGCATTAAATAATAAAGGTTGAGCAAATATATATATATATATACATATATACATACATACATATATATATATATATATATATATATATATATATACAGAAACTCCGCAATTAGGGGTCCACCCTCGATTAAATAACTAGCCATGTTCTGGTATGAAAGCTTCATAAATATATGCGTAAACGTTCTATCTTGGTATCATATTTCAGGAATATCACCTTGAGAAGGGTAGTTTGAGTCGTGCGTAGATCATTGCAAGTTGAGGCAAGAATCACTAACCTTGGTAGACATCTTGGGTTGAACTAAACGGGATATGCCTGTGTATTATAATCTATGTTATGCATTTTTTGTTCACCAGAATCTTGTTGTTCTGACCCCCTCCTCATTACAACCACCCAGGTTTTCTTAAGAAGATCGGGTTCTTACAGGTGTTAAGTTTGGCTTTCGGTTCTCGTTCTCTCTCATGCTCGGTATTGGCAAAGTGACCTACTTTAAAAAGGTAGTTGCTTGAGTTAATACTAGTCTATCCTGTTTCGTTTCCGTTATGAGTTTCTTTTATAATACTCTGATTATGCTCGTGCTCATTTATTTGTAGATACCAGATTTACATGCTCCATGCTTGGATGTGTTCAAGCTTCGATTTCTGTTGAAATTTAGGCTCAGAAAAGTGTGGGGTGTTACATTGGGTATTAGAGCATAGTTAAACGATCAGAGGAGTTAGTTAAATTAGGACTCATATGAATTCAATTTTCTTTTCTGTTTTTCATCATCTTTCTTACTCGACTTAATTTATTTCGACGATGAATCAGTCGTGGGCCTAATTATATAAAAATGATTTTTAAGTGACTAAGAGTCGAAATATGTTGAGTTCGGGTTTCTAGTTAGTTCTGTCTTACCCCATGGTACCTTGGCAATTTCGTCTTGAAGAGCATGAGGACGACATATGGTGGATTACGTTGACTCGAGTTTGGAGACTTGACAAAAATCTAGCTACAACTGAGATAGTCGCGATTTTTGGTTTTTGGTTTCGTTTGGTAGTTCCAGTTAGAGGCCTTTGCTCGATCCAAAATAGGAAAAGTTCACGTTGGTATGCTGTATCCATTTTGGAAATATAATTACGAGGTATATCCATACTTCATTGAATTTCCAAATCAACCTTTAAAATATTCATTTGAGTTCTTAGCCTGTATTCAAAGAAATTTATTTTTAGAACTATATAGAAAAATAAGATGGGTTTTGAAAGTTTTGAAATACGGTTTCGGAAAATGGTTTTATAAAGGCCTAGTTTATAAAGATATGGTTTTTAAATTTTAATCTATTCATGTTTCAAATTTATTAGGGCTATTGTGTAATTTTAATAAATATAATCCGATTGGTAGGAAGAAAGGAATTAGGAATGACAAGGAATATGCCACTAAACTTAAGAATAATAAATATCTGTTCCTTATGATTTTAAGTATCCCTCTCCCTATATATATTGGGTAATATGTTGAAATATTACAATTAATCCTTAAGATTATTTTGAACATGAAAAGGTTTTCTAGTTTGTAATACGAACTAGAATAATAATAATAATAAATAATAAATTTGTTTTACAAATAAGAAACCGTTAGTTTATAATAAATTCCATTTTTGAAAAGTTTTAAATTTTCTTTCGAAAAGGCTAATAAAAATCCTTCATCCAGATTTTTTAGGTATTTTGATTTCAAATCATCTAGTTTTATGTCGGCTAGTTTAAGGGGAAAATCCGTTTTAATTTTATTTTGGATTTTTAGCTGATTTCCTATTTTATGTTCGTTCGGTCGGTGGTCACAACCTTTGGAGGCAGGGAAAAGGCGTTGAAAATTTAAATTTCTCAACTTGACGAATGGTGGAAGGCGATACGAGAATTCGGTTGGGGTCAGAAGTTGTTTCGACGTAATAAGAATTTTATTTTAATTTTTATATAATATATACGAGTCGTTGGGTCGAGCTTCGTACCGCGCCCTTTAAGGGGCTAGAGGTCGGCTGGCGGTCGACCTCCCTTCATGGGCTAGGTCGGCCACTCTCCTTAAAGGGACGTGGTCTCGACCCGACCCGATTCGGTTGAAACGATATATATCATTCCAGCTGACTTCTCCTTCCCTAGACCCCGTTTTTCACCAAACCCTCCTCTATTACCAAGCTCCAATCCGAGTAACCTCCACTCCATTTCCTCCCTAATTACCACAAAAATCCTTCTCGTGCACACCTCTAGGCGATTATACTCTGGATTCACAATTTCCTTTTCCCGATTCGCCGATTCCTCCATCGAACCTCCTCGCAATGTCGCCACTAAATACCCCGGCTTCACACCCCAAGGAGCCGTATGGTTAGACCGCGATGAGGAGAAGATTAAGCGCTACTTGTCCACGGGCAAATCTACGACCTATCGCCCGAGTAGTTGTGTGTATCATGCAGCACAACATCATCCCGAAGACAGGAAGTTTGGAGAAGATTTATCCTTCTGTTCACCATGCTACTTATGTTATTCTTGGTGGTATAGTCGTCAATTGGGCGCGCGTTCTTATGATTCATCTTCATGAGCCCTTCATCAACACCTCCACGGAGCCAGTTTCCTTATAGTCACTTTCTCACCCATGTCTTCCGACACTGCCAGGTGAGGCTTTCTGGGGAGACAGCGCTGAAGAAGGCATCAACCTCCATTAGTGGCGCCACTCTCTGGAAGATGGGCATTCAGCTGCCTGATGGTCCTGTCCTTGCACAGCCCGCTCCAACTCAGCAGCCCCAGCAGCCTAGCTAAGAAGGCCCAGAGCTCGCCCTCCGCAACATTCAGGCCGAGTTCCGAGAGGTTCACGAGGAGGAGTGCCGACATGCGCGTGAGAATGCTTGCATCTTGGTCATACTATGTTCCTAGTGCGGGCATGGTAATGGATGGGGTTCCAGCCGCAGAGCCCGACCAACCAACAACGGATAGTTATTGTTAATATATGCCTTGCGCATGTTGTATCTTATATCGTGTGTTCCCCTTTCCAACATTTTCCTTATCTTTGTTGCTACAGTGTTATAATTGCTAGTGTTGTAAATCACATGACTTTGGTTTATGGGATATTTATTTTTGGAAATGTTTGTGTCGTTCACACATATTTATTTGAATAAAATCTCATTTTTCTTATCTAAACTGGCACTTGTCTTAGAGCAGGATTGAATAGAATCATGTGTTGGATAAATTTTAGCAAAGGACCAGTTCAATGTCACGGGTTTAGAAATAAATAAATCACTGTTCCTTGATAAGCTAAGATTTATTTTGGTTCTTTATGTGTGATTTTAGTTTTCACATTTTCTACGTGTCTGACTTCCTTCTTCACCAACATATGACTTGAATTATTTAAGTTTCCGCAAATTACATTTTTGACGCTTTTGGAAAAACGTTTTGAATTTTTTTTTACTGAATTACTTTCTTTTATCTCAGTTCGCACGAAAACGCAAAATTTGGACATGGCAATTTATGCATATTTAAACGTCTATTTTACATCAAAATAGACGATTTGGATGGCGTAAAGTGCATCTTACCGAAATTTTGATTTTTCACATGAATCACTTATGGAAAGTGAAGCGGTAATTGAATGGATTTTTTTTTTCAAAATAATCATAAGAAATTTTAAAGTGGGAATTTATTTTTATGATTTTTGGTCACATGAAAAGTGTAAGGAAGATGTTTGCATGGTTTGTGAGTGCATTTAGCGGTGCAGTAGGACTAACGATATGATAAAAACGATAATGACAATAAGGAAAAAGCAAGTTTGGCCTTGGAAACGTTATTTCCATACCTTATCAACGATGCGTGCGAGTTATTAGTTAACTCGTTCTACATTTTAGAGCTTGTTTTAAGCCTCCTCTACAATCTACAGATGGAATTTTTTGAGTAGTTTGGATAACTAAGGTGAAAATTCAACTATAGGATAGGAAATGGAATATCTATAAGTGGAGGAAACATTTAAATTCTTCGCTTTGATTTCCTTTTTCCAGTTTGGCAAAAATTAAATAGGAAAACGATTAGATGTGTCGACATTTTTGGATGGTAGGGTTTGGATGCAAAATTGGTTGATTCACACTTTTATTCATAAATGTGTGAAGATTATGGATGAAAAAGAGTTCCCAAAATTTGCATTCATGTAGAACTGCCAGTATATTTAGGATCTTTTGCATCATGTTTTCAAAAGTGTTTTTTTAAATTTATGCATACATTTAGAGGGGCCGATTTAGAAGCACCTTGCATACATGTTTTATGGTTGAATCACATTATGTACACCATGCCCATATACGTATGGTTGTAAAGTGGATGCTCACAAATTGATTTTGTAGGACATGACAGTGGGTGTTAGAATTTCTGGACGAAATTCCTTTTAAGGGGGAAAGAATGTAACAACCCGAAATTTTGACAATAAGAATTAGTTATCATAATTTCAAAAATAGGAGTTTATGCAAACGATGAAATTTGACCATGAAACTTAATCGATGCGTTCGTCTCGGAATTTCGGTCAATTTTCATGTTTGGAGTTTCGCGAACGGAGTTCGTATGAAGAAGTTACGGACAAAATATGATAACGGACGGAAAATAAATAAATCAGAATATATATATATATTATACCATATTTAACCACCCTCACTGGGCGGTTGGCGACCCAAGCGGTCGACCTACTGGGCGTAAGAAGCCCAATGACGACTAGGGTTAAAGGGTTAAGTTTATATTATATATCAAACGAATGGACAGATATAAATTAAAATAAATCTAACGGTTCATGGCCAATTCCACTCTTATAAATAAAGGGGCAAAGCCTCACTCTTTTCCACACAAATCTGTAGGCAGCAGCAAAGCTCTACCATTTCCCTCTCTTCCAAACAAATTTGTTAATTAAAAATATATTCATATACAATCAATCAAATATAAATCACATAGATTTGAAAGGGATTATCAGATTCAAATGGAAAAGGATGTAAATCAAAATCCAAGCTATTCTACATCAGATTCTCCCCTCTTTTCCTATTTTCTTGCATGTCTACAGATCTGAAAGTATCCCCTTTTCAGATTAATAGTAGATTTGTAAGAATTTGGGAATTGTAGGCCTAAAAGGTTATTCAGATTTGAGATTTGGATGCTTTCAGGTGAGTGGGAAATTTACACACAAAGTTATAATAGCCAATTTATCTCATTTGAATTAGATCTCAAAATATATGCCTATTATCATCAGAGCTATTCATAATATTATTAAATTTGAATTAGCACCTATCAGATCAGCTAATAAATATTGTCCAAACTTAGAAATTGTGAATTGTGGTTAGGAATAATATTAATCGTAGGTTTAATTAAATTGTTTATACACATTGCCTACAATTATATTGGAGAATATATTGTAGTTTGTTGTAAAACAGTGAAGATTTGGAAATCAGTCTCAATAACACTGTTTAGATGTAGTTTTCTTCTAAATACCTAGTTCCAGTGTAAATTGATGAATTATGTATAATAAAGTCTATATATATACATGTATATATTTACATGTGTATATATGTATTTAAGAAATTACACCTTATTCATGTTCATTACTAAAATCATTCCAATAAGCTTAGGGTGCACGGTGAAATTGTATATATGTTGTGTTTTCCATTACTGCTATCTGTTATTATGCATTTATGTTATCATGCCTTAAATGCAGCGGTCAAAACATGGAAATTAACTTGTACGCCTAATACTTAGGACAAGTTGACAATTTTTACTTCATAAGAACGTTCTCTCGTTCATTTGAAAATTAGCGTTATTTATATGTTTTAAATATTGTACTTATATGGCGTAATTAACGTAATAATGACATAATAAATGCAGTTAGGATAGGATTCAAATTTGACATGTCCTCATATATTGATTGCTTGTGTATGTATAGAATGACTTATATATATATTAAATAGTGACACAATGACACGAGGTTAGTTGTCATCTGTGGTATAAGTGCAACGTCCCGCCTTTTTGACCGCTTCAAATTGGTGATTAAACCAACTTAAACGTTCAAATTGACGGGTTGTTATTTAGCTTACAGAGCTTAAAAACAGAACCAACACAGATTAACACAAAATAATTAACACAATATTGAACAAAAAAAATACTTTTATATATTATCAGAATTTTTTTATACAACATTTCTATTCAACGGGATAAAAATTTAGTTTAAATACAAAAAAATATTACTAGTTTAAAATTTCAGAGTACGTCGTCTTTGGAATCCAGAACTTCGGCAGTCTTCGAATCATATGCTATAATATTTAAAATCTGTATTGCTGGGGTCTGACCTGAGCGTTTCAGGAAAAAACATAAAAGACTCGAGTCGGGATTAAATCATAGTTCAAGTAAATTAACTTCGATAATACCAAAATATAATACTGTTAGTCCTACTCGTAAGTCGACTAAATTTCAGGTTCTATACCAAATGACTAGTATGCATGGTCAATATTATATGATCTAGGATTGGAATAACACCACGTGCGTGTCATGTTATGGATATTTAAAAATGTACAAAAAGGAAGAAACTAACCCACTTACTTTACTTCTTACTGCCAATAAAATGCTATTCAAAAGTTTACTTCTTACTGTCAAAAAATTGCTATTCCATACTTTACTTCTTACTGTCAAAGAAATTGTTATTTTGTACATTATTTCTTATTGCCAAATAAATGCTATTCAAATTCCAGAAAAAAACGTGTTTTCAAAAGTGTGGTGTGCTCAAAGGAGTTGGCATGCCATTTAATTTTCATCTTTCAGTTTTCACACAACAATACCAAATAAATGGCCAATTCTGAATATACACAATCATGTGTACTGGTGAGTCAAAACTCACACACACAAACACACACACACACACACACACACATATATATATATGTATATATAAGTTCAATACACAACAATAGTCATGAGACAACTATATCTCAGGGTGCACGGTAAGGGACAAAACATAGGAGTCCTTATGTTTCAGCAACCTGAAATAAGCCTAACTAACTACACAAGTGAAAGTAGACAACTAAGTGTGGAAGTAACAAATGGGACATCCCACAACAACAAAAATGTATGTGGCAACAATTCAGGTTAAGTGTTTGGCCATCGAAACCAACAGTCAAATGTTCATGCATAGGGATTTTGATTTTGATTATGTGACCAAGTCTCTCAGCATACAATTAGTTAGCAACTGGTTCAAGTTCAATACTATCATAAGTATGTAATATTCATTCAATGTCAAAACAATACTTAATATATGGTATAAAACACATATATATCCAAGAACCCAGAACTAATAAAAACCTAAGTGACAGAAGACTACATGGGTATCGTACATGCACTAGGGCCTGCATGCACAAGGCATGGTATATGGTGCAACCTATATATATATCTCAAGTACCAAACAGCTACACATACGGTGGACTTGAGAAATCCAAGTTTCAAAGGGGATAAGCAAACTATTTCTAATTCAGATTTAACTGCCTTGCAGGCTTCAATATACCCAAATGGCTTATGCACTTCGAAATGCAGTAAGGCCAAAATACATATAAACCTAAGTTAGTGAGCAAACAAGGTGCAAAACTGTTCGGATAAGAGGGATATGTCCAACCTTTGTACTCGAAAGCCAGTGTTCAACAACTTCATAATTTTGATACTCAGCACGAAATGGCCAAGCCTTCAGGACGTACTAAAAAAATATACATGAATAAACACTTTAATTAACAAGTGTTGCATATACATGACCCATATTGGTTAATAACAAAAGTGTCAGTGCAATTCAAAGTGACTCAAACTTAACACAATAAATTCATGTAACAGGGCACAGGGTTCAAGATTTACAATTATATGCCCATAACCCCACAATACATGTTTCCAGTTTAACGATCAAGGGAGCAGGTTGCTTCTATTTTGTGTTTTAGCAGGGCACGAACAATATAAACGAAATATATGTTTCTATATCAAAGCAAGAGTGTACTGGTTCCTAAGTATATACGTTAAGTTACCTGACATATAACTTTATGAATATATCTCTATATTTGGTGTAGGTACTATAAGATCCACTAAGTGACATCAAAACAGCCTTATGTTTTTGTATGACATATGGGTGTAATCTAGTGAAATGGACACTTTGAACTAAAGAGAAAGATCCAATCAGTTCGGTTGTCATATATACATACAAGAAAACATTTTCCCCTTCTTTTTGGGGGATATAATCATATTCAGCTAGAATACACGCGAGTGGAAAAACAGCATTAAACAAGGCGAACAACATGCCACTTAGAGATGCAAAAAAACAAGGCTTTTACTATCATATTCTAATTTTTACGAAGTTAATTACTTGAATTAAGTTTAATCGTGAGTATAACTCACCATCAAATAGAGATTCAAGGCTCGGAGGTGGCGTGAATCGACTTCCCACAGCACGGCAGCGAGCTCTATAAGGTGATCTGCAAATGGCTTTGTTGTTGGTGCTTGAGTGGTCGCGTTCATCGATTTAAGAAATTTTTGATTTTGGGAAGGAGGCCATTCACAGTGAAGCGGCTTTGATTAATTTGGTTGAAAGAAAAGACATATCTTGTCTACTAAAATAAAGAGTGGATCTCGACAAACAAAATAAAAGAGGTAGTGAAGACGTAAGGGAAGGGAATGATTTTGCTTCAGCCATTAAAATGAAAATGGCTTCGATTTTGTGCTGAAGAGATTGGAAATAAGGATGTGATTTTATAGAAGAGACATCACAGAGATAAGAACAATGTCCATCATTGTAATAGTGTAGTGGCGTATATTAGAAGCTAGTTTGGCATGATTTCAACTGATGTACGTTATATTAGAGATTAATTAAATATTTACTATACTGTGAATTACTACTGAGCGCATTAAATTTGTACCACTAACACAACCTCTAAATGCGATAAAAATTATACGTACATCTTCGTCTTTGCGTTCTAAATCCAATAAAATTAATCTTGTTGCATTCCGACTCTGTTTGTATATGATGATATTTTATTTTCAATTTATCTATCTGTTCACTGATATTATTCTATTTGTCTAACAATCAACTCTGTAAAATTCCAATTTTTGAAATGATAAATTTCAGTTCCTCAATAAACACATATCCAACCTTTTTTCCATATATTTCAACAAATAAAACCTCTAATTCATTTTAACGTTAATAACGTTTATTTCTAAATTCAACCATTTATATTTTCAAACTGAATTTCCAATCCAATTCAAATAATCAAATTCAATTCTAATATTCAACAGTAAATATTTGATTCCACCAACCCATTCTGAATTAGATACTTAATTTAGTTCAACTCAAAACAACATTTATTTAAATTTTAAATGTCTAACCCACGTATTAATATAAAATGATTATTAGAAGATAAATCTTTAATTAATTCCATTTCAAATAGCCCAAATTTCTGGGACATTACAATCTTCCCCTATAAAACTTTTCGTCCTCGAAAAGGAGAGATTGTTAGAGTTAAACCAATGTATTCTTCAAATTTTCATATTTGTGTAATTTTTCCACAACTAATTTAAATATCGGTATTTAAACCATCGATCTTCTTTGTTTATCTACCACATTAAATTAACTCGGAAAATCAATTTCTTTTCTTAGTTGGAGATAAATTTTGATCAGCACGGTTTTTCTGAATCGAAATTTATTTATTTCCAGGCTTTTTAAACTACATTCAATTTTCTTAGACCAATTTTTATCTCAAATTATTTTGAGATCACCCAATTTGTCAAAGATTCAAAATCATATAATTTCTTTCCGAGGCCGCTTACTTTTTAAATTTCAACTTTTGCATAAGTTGGATTTTTTTTATCTCAATTTCTTAACAAATCCCATCGGTCAACGTTTACTTATACATCTTTGCACCTATTCCAAGCTCAATCCAAATCTGTAACGTTCCAATATTTTCAATGATTAATATATATTATTATAATTCTGATTTCTTGCATATCAAATGGATTTAATAAGATTTAAATACAAATTTTGTTTTAAAATATTATATATGTGTGTTTGTGTAAATATTTTTGTTTTGACATGAATAACCTATTTAAAATTTACATTTAAGGTTTTTATATAAATAAATATTTTAAATACATGATGAGTAATAATATTATTTAATTTCTAAAATATTTGATTCCCATAAAAGTTTTGTTGAAGTTTCCAAAACCTTATTTTTATAAGTTATATTTGATAAATAATAGATAATTAATTTTTTTTGAAATTATTTGTTTGTTATAAATATTTTATAAACCTTAAGTAATAAGGAAGTTACATTTAAATTTGTTGAGGGAATGGCTACATACATAAGTTTTATAATAGTGTAACAAAAAAAATCAAAACTTAATAAATAATTAAAAATTTATTTTTGGCAAACATGCATTGGCTGAAAATCTAAATGCAAACAGGTGTCTTCATGCATGAAATGTGATTGCCAAGTGTCTTTAATTTAAGTAATAAGTAAACTTAAAAATAATTAAATAAAGAAAAATAAAGGGGCCGCACCCTTTTATGCACAGCAGCTTCTTCCCGTATCTACTTATCTCATTTTTCTAAGTTCCTGTAAGTAAAATTTATGTCTCCACTTCAATTAAAAATCAAAATCTCCCAATCCAGTCACTTTCAGCCCAAATGATCAACACGGAAGTTGTACATATCTTCATTCCTGATTTTTAGAAATCAACAGATTGAATTTTTGTTGATTTTCTAGAGAGATATCTTCAATTTACAGTAAATAGAAGAAATTGTGTTGCAAGCTTTGAAAAATCATAGCTCTCAATCCGAGAAGAATTGATCGACGCCCTATGCGTCCTTGAGATCAACAGGAGGAGTAGTATTATTGGTGTGAATTTGAGGAGTTTTCGTGTTGATGATTTGAATTGCTGAAAACCAGGGTTGGGAATTGTCGGTGGATGAAGCGATGGTTGGTGAATCGAAGTATGGCTTTGCGATGAGATTGGAAAGAGTTTTCGTGTGGTAGGATTTGGTGAAGATCGGTGCAAGATGGGATGGTGCAACATGGGGGAATTCACACATTTCCTTTAGCGGGTTTATTCTCGGCAATGGTCAGATTTTGAGTTCGAGACTGGAGTTGAAGTGAATGGGTGCATTGAGACGAGGAGGAGAAGAGAAGTTCGCGAGTGGTTTCAATTTGAAGAACGGTGGAGGATGTTGATGGTGCACGTGCACGTGATACGCGGTGGAGTGGGTGCTATGCGTGGAAATGAAGATAGAAGGAGGAAGAAGAGGGAGCACGCGGGTTGGGGTTGGAGCAATTGGGCCTTGGGCTGAATTAATGGGTATGCTTTAATTTTTTTTTTTGTTTAAATAGTTTGCAAACTTTAAACACTCGTCTTTCACTCGTTTTAAATCCGATTTGCTCACCGTCAGAAGCGTTGGAATCGTATATGAAAATAGATCGCAGTGATATATAAATTTGATAATTTTTGTTAAGTATAAATTTATATAAAAATAAAATGAATATCCTTATATATATAACTGTTAGATCAAAATTTGGACCTAACACCCAAATTACTCTGATTCGTAAAGAATTATAACTGGAGAATGAAGGAAAAGCAGAAAACACACAGAAATTATAGTGGTTCGGCGTTAACGAGCCTACGTCCACTTTATATGTTATCGATTATACTTTGAATGCTAGTACAATCAATGATTTCTCTCAAACTCACTCTTACAATTGTGATTTCTCTCAATAATCTCGTAATAAAACTGACAAGAAATAGTGGTATGACAGTAATAGTGGAATCGGTGCTCAATACTGCCAAAAGATCCTCAAAAATGCCAAGCTCCGGGCTATTTATAGCTGATTTTGTTAGGCGGATCGCGGTCACACGTGGCACAGATCCCGAGAATATCGGATCGTATCGCAGCTTGATGAAGAATTAGTCAATTTAGCCGTTGTGGACAGGTGTCGCGATCCCCTTAAATATCGGATCGAGCAAGGAGGAGGAATTGGTCAAAGTGACAGTTGGGGACACGTGTCGCTGGATCCGTGCATCTCGAATCGCCGAAGACTAGCTCGTGCTTGAACAGGTCAGAGGCTTCGTTGTGCGTCGGGGAATCGGATTGGTCCATGCAGGGTAGTGGTGTAAGTACGGATCGAGTCGTGTAGGGGTAGTCGGATCGCTATTGCTATGGGGGCGATCCGATGGGGGGCGATCCGAGAGGGGCGACCCTCTGGTGCGATCCGATCCTTCATGGACTTAAGGAACGTAGTTTCATACTTTCTTCTTGTGAGTGAACCTTGGTGGCTTGGTCAAAAAGCTAGACAACATTTTGCCCCCTCGAAGTATGTTTTATCGATGATGGAACATGCTTCGAAACTATAGAGATATCTTTTCATAAAGAGATGCAAATCAATGGTAGCGTCTATTCGAAAGGCCATATCATTTACAGAAATTTGTCCCTTTGCTCGCTATAAATATCGGATAAATCTTTAATAGTTTCCCTGTTGATTGGACAATTCTTTTCTGGGATCTTTTAGAGTCTTCATCATCGAATCTACCAGGTACATTCTTGAATTTTCATTCCTGTTGGTCATTTATCGATTCGGGTCGCATGTGCAAATCACGGTCCGTTGGCAAGTCGTTCGCCTCGCCCTTTGGTGAGCATTTGGGCCTCTTCGCGGATCGAGGCAGGCTTTTCTTCAAGACGCCGTGGGTTTTTGGTTCGTGGCCCGCCTATTTTCACGGATCGAATAAGACAAAAAGGGGGAGACTAACGGTCGCCCCTTAGCCTATATAAATCAGACCCACTCTCCACTTTCTTCTTTCTTCTCGCTTTTGTATCGCGCCACCAGCTCCATCGAGGAAAAACCTTAGTTTCGATTTCCAAATTACTACCCGATTTCGAACTTTAAAAAGGTAATTAAACGACTTCTCTTTAGTTTCTACCGTGTTCGCACTAGTTTAGAGAGCAGAGACAGCGGAGTTTTGTAGGATTTGGTGATAGTAAACATGAACGTGCCTGGTTTGGTTCCATGGGTTTAAGGGTGGAGAGGAGAGTTGAGGAAGAAGGAAGGGATGACCAAGGCGGTTCGTGGGTAGGGGCTTTGACTCGGGTCGCGGTAATGGTGAAAGCAACGAGAGGAGTGGGAGAGAAGTCTTGGATCGGAATGAGGTAGTAGGAGCGGGTCGGACCGGGTCGTGAAAAGTCACTGGTTCACGAGGGAATAGGAGGAAGTGGATCGCGGTGGGCACTCACGATCCGAATGGGTTTCGCGAATCGATGCTGTTTTCCACGAGACGATGCCATGAGCTCATAGCGGCTTCACGATCTGGAGATACGTGCAACCCCAATGAGAGCGATCCGAACGAGTGCGATTCGTCCGTCTCGCTATCCGAATAAATGCGATCTGGATGAGTGCGATCCGCTACGTGTATCACGATCCGATCATACCTCTCTTGTGAATTGAGTCCTCAACCCACGATCCAAACACACATTTTTTAACTTCAAGCAATACATTGTTATCACAAGAATCTGGACAGTTAGGTTTAGAGCCTTAACGTTGGACAATCTGGACTGGATGACAACATAATTGGACTGCATATCTTGATGATCTTGTTGACTTTTATGTTTTTTTCTTGATGCACGCACAGGCACACACTTACACTTGCACACACAGGGGAAAAAGGGCAATTATATTCTTATATCTCATGTTTACTCGCCTAAACAGTAATGTCGGATAATCACTCCCCTTCAAGATCTAACACAGAGACGGATCCCGAGGTGTCTGAGCACCATAACCCTGAGGTTCCTCCAACTAACCCAAGGGGCGAGGATTCTGGATCCGAATATGAGACAACGGAATCGGATCCATCTGAAAGTACTTCACTTGACGAGGAGTCTGAAGTAGACGGCCGAGCTCCTGACGAGATTCCTGACGCACTTGGGATAGAGAAATTTACTGATTCTTTAGCTTCCAAACTCGATGACATAAAGCTTAAGAGAATTTGTCTGAGACATGGGATCCCCTGGGATGATGTGAGGACACCCGGCAGTGAAGATCGACCTCACTTAGCTCCGAAAGGGTATATGACAGTCAGCCGACTCATGTGCTGGGTAGGAGCTATTCCTCAGTTTCCTCCAATTGTCATTGAGACTTTAAAACGACTGGGTATCGCTCCGATGCAGCTCCATCCCAATGCCTACGCGGCTCTATACACTCTATATATCGCATATGCGGAAATCCTGCACACCGAGCTTACATTTAAAGATTTAAAATTCTTTTATCTTTTCAAGCATCGCTCCTCGGCCACCCCAAATTTCTCTTTCTTCGAATCGGTAGCGAATAGGAAGGTTCTGTATGACGGATACAGCAACATAGGGGATCCCAAGGCTGATTGGTTCTATATAAAGAGACAGGCTGGGTGCTCAAGAAGATGGCTCAAATCAAGTAAACTTTAATCTTTTGACTGAATAACTTTCTTAAGAAATCGAAGCATTAACATGCCCCCTTCTTTTTTAAACAAATCACGTCTTTCCCAAAACGGAAGGCTTGGTATACAATAATCGACTGTCTCTTCTTCTACAAAGCAGATCCGATTTTATAAGGATCAATAAGTGCGTTACTGATGAGAATCTTCAAAAACATCGCCTTATGGATATAAGGTTTGGACTTGGTGCAGGCGGCAAACCCTACAAATACGTGCCCCCAACGGAGGGAGAAGGAACATCACGGGCAGTAGAAACAATTAAATTCCGTAAGAGTCCTTCCCCGATAATCATCCAGGATGACGAGGACCTAAACATATACAGAGGAGATGAGGCCCATGGTGACAAGTCTAAGGAAATCCCAATTTCTCCGGGGGGTTTCCCCTCAAGGGCCTCTCTTCCGATCGAACCTGCTGCTCCCGATGATTTGACAGAAGAACAGCTATTTAAAGAGCTGAGCAAAATTCCTTTGCCTGATGATGTATACACAGAGGGGGACTTTGAAGGGGAGCCATTTTTCCCTGCTTCTGAGGAAACAATTGTTCCTATTGGAGGACAAGAAACTACTCAGACGAGCCTGACTTCGGGCCCTGGTCTGTTAGGGGGAATTATATGGGATGCACAAATCACACGCACTGCCTGACCCCACCCTTTTATATCAACAGTATTCAAGGTTTTAATATGCTTTTTTCTCCTTTGCAGGAAAGATGTCTCGCAGGCAATCTTATTCTTATCGCTCTCTTCGTGAAGGCACACCCAGTCTTCATCCGAATCCAGAGTGCTCTCGCGGCCTTTCTCACAAGCCTACTTCTTCGCAATCCCGGTCTCCACCAAAATCAACCTCTGGCAAGCTTCCCAGTTACTCGGTGCCACCGACAGGGGGAAAACAACTTCCTAAAGAGTTAACTCCTCCGAAGAGTGCACCCTCTCACAACAGGTCATCAAAAAGACACTACGAGCCCAAGGATAAAAGCAAGGATCCAATCAAGGATTATGAGAAGGAGAAAAGTGACATTGTCCCTTCCAGCCAGCAAGATTTGGTTGCCCCCGGGTCACGACATTACATCCATGGTCCCGAGACTCAAGCTAAGCTGGAAAAGTTGTGAGAACAATTCCCTAACATCTTCTTCGAAAGGATGATGTTTGTTCCAGCCTTGGAGCCAGTCCCTAGGAACTGGGATACTGAAGTCGTCGGGCACATTCGTCATGTAGCCAGGCAGTATGAAATGATGAAGAAACATGTTGTTAACCTTTCAGAAGTCATCCGAACGCTTGAGATGGAAGCACATAGATCCAAGGTGAAGATAGATAACAATGAAAGGGCTAGGACAAAGATGGAGAAGGACTTGGAAGACGCTCAATCCCAACTTGCCTTAGCGCGGAGAGATGCTGAAAATTATAAGACCGAATTGGAGAATGCTAAGAAACGCTTTCATTCTGAACTTGACTCAAATAGTCAAGAGAAAATGGCCTTAAAGAAAGAGGTAGAAGATCTTAAAATGGCCAATATTGAGTTGAAGATGGCGCAGGGCCATTTTGAAGCTGAGAGAGCTGCTTGGGAGGAAGAAAAAGCAAGTCTGAGAGAAAGTTTAGCTTTGGCTGAAGCGGAGAAGGTAATTCTAAATGATCAAGTCGCGGATGCGGAGAGGCGCGCGGCTCTTGCCGAGAAGAATGTTGAAAGTTCCATTGAGATGGCTACTGCTTCTAACAACAAGCTCCTCGAGAGAGAAAAGGATATCGAAGGGTTCGAAGAGATGATTTTTGACTTCCTCGGCCACGTCCTCAAAACCCGTAACATCTCGTGGATCCCGGACTACCACGTTACTTTAGCCAACTTATGGGATGCCATCGTCGAGGGTGAGAAGCATAGATTAGGAGTTGAAGAGATTAACGAAGATGAGCTGATGAAGACCATTCTGAGGGATAACGAGCCCGAGGACCTGGCAGAAGGTCGTCGCCTAATTCAAGAAGAAATGGAGAAGGAGAGGGCCCTGGCTAAGTGCAAAAACAAGGTTGACGAAGGTTCGAGCTCAGTTGTAGAGCCCAAGACCTCCGGAGTTGAGGAATACCATCCTGATGATCCATTAATTCCTTTGGGCCTAACTCCTGTGGTTGTTGGAGCTTCTGCAGCTAGCCTAGATGGAGGATCAGCGGAAGGTATCTCCCTTTTTTCCCCACAATTTGTCAAAGCAATTGTGAGTTGGCGTCATCTGGTAGAGCAACCAATCGAATTAATAACATGTGTTCCCCATAATACAGGTGGCAAGCCCGTCGACAAGGATGTCGAGAAGAGGACAGAGGCGGAGAAGATTGTCGTCTCGCCTAGCGCCGGTGTTGATATGCCGAAGCAGGCTGCGGGTACAAAAGCAGAGAAGGGCGTCCTGGCACCCAGTGCTGATGCTCCCAAGGATGATGAAACCATCGAGGCCTTGAAAGATATGGACGGGCGCCATGTAGAGGATGAGGAGGATATCATTAGTACCAAAGAGACCTAAGACGATGACGACGAAACTTTAGCTAAAAGAAAAGCTAGACAGGAAAAGGAGCTGGCTTTAAAGAAGGTGGGACAAGAGCCTTTGAACGTAGCTCCTATCTCGGAGTTTAATCCCAAAACTGGGATGGTTCTGTAACTTCGGCCCAAATCCATCAGTAAACAGCTTCATTTTGCGAACCCTGATGATTTCCCAGCTTCGCTTACTGATAAAAGAAAGAGAAACCAAGAGGAGGAGGAGTCTTTTGATGAGTCGGACGTTCCTCTTATAGACAAAAGGAAAAGAAAGAAGGGTGATCAATCCGATACTGACAAGGCGAGGCTAGAGAAGCAGAAACAGGAGAAGAAGTCCAAGCGTAAATAGGATATTGTTGCTTGTCTATATTTTGTTTTTAGGCTTCCCACTGGCCATGAAATGTAATTGTGAGACTGGCCCTCACTTTTTTTTTAGGTTGTTTTTCACTTTGTAGGCTTGCAGTTTATAAATGAAAGTTTATCTCTTTTTGCATCATCGTGTACCTGCATTTAATAAAATTTTCATGCTTAGTCATAGATCATCTGATTATAACTACAAATCAGTCAAGCAAAAGAAAGAAAAAATTTAAAAATTTCCGTGCTGCATCAAGGTTCCCGTGCTGCATCAAGGTTCATGTGTATATGTATATGCCCTCAATCAATCGTTAACGTAGCGCCTAACAGGGCTTATTAAGGATTGATTGGTGTTGTATGCACGTTGCCCCTTATTTCTGAATATGGGGGATTTAGAAAATTTAATAAGATAACTGTCCTTGTGGTGCTGAGTTTCCGGCACCTTTCTCAGTTCTTAATCATAGACTCTTTTATACTCTCCTGGCGGCCGCCGAGGTTAGAGTTCGAATTCAGCAGTTCAGTCGCTCCCCGATCCTTTAGCGAGGAAGGCTCTTTCTCAGCGCTCAATCGGAGACGCTTTTATACTCTCTCTGCTCTGGAGAGTTAGAGCTCAATAGTTCAATCGCTCCCCGATCCTTCAGCGGGGCAAGAGCTCTTTCTCAGCGCTCAATCGGAGACGCTTTTATACTCTCCTGGCAGTTGCCGAGGTTAGAGTTCCGTCAAGGCGGTTCCGATCATGGTACACCGCCGTGACTTACGGACACTGCCTTCATGTCCGTTATGTTCTCTCTCGGCGCTGGAGAGTTAGAGCACTACCAATGATATGATTTGCTTTATTGCACCCTCAGAGTTTTGACTGGTGATTGCATTCTATTCCGATGGAAGGCACCTATAATTATACGCTTCTGTGATCGTTGCATGGTTCACAGCAATTTCCATAAAAATAGAAAGGAAGATAAATAATAGTGCAATAAAGGTAAATGACACACAATATTTTTATAGTGGTTCAGTCGAATCATGACCTACGTCCACTTTATAATTTTTGGCTTAAGAAATCGGACTATTCTAGGCAAGTCGTGCCTTGTACATGGTCCTAAATAAAGCAAAAGAACGGATCTGACATCTTTACGTTAGATACGGCCGTAAATGTTGGGCATTCCACGCTCTGGGGATTTCCTTTCCATCTACAGTTATTAGCTTGAAGGTTCCATTATCAAGCTTACACAGAATGGAGTACGGTCCTTCCCACTTCGCACCCATATGAGTTGGGGTTGGAAAGACACGCTTCAAAACCAAGTCTCCGGGTTCAAAGGTTCGGGCTCGAACCTTTTTGTTTTAGTATCGGGCGACCTGTTGTTTGCATCTCAAGGCACGCAGGTCTGCTTCGTCCCTCTTTTCTTCGATCATATCCATGGATTCAAGGAGCAATTCGTTATTAGTCATGGGATCGTAATAAGTCACTTGGTGAGAAGGTACTTTTATCTCAACTGGGATGACTGCTTCTGCTCCAAAAGCAAGGGAGAAGGGGGTATGGCCTGTTGCTGATTTATACGTTTTCCTGTAGGCCCATAGTGCTAAGGGTAATTCATCAGCCCACATGGCTCTGGCCCGTTTCAGTCTTCTTTTCAGAATGGACTTAATCATTTTATTCGCCGCTTCGACCTGTCCGTTCGACTGCGGATGCGCCACAGAGGTGTACCGTTTCTCAATGTGGTATTTCTGGCAGAAGTCTCTGAATTCAGTGCTATCGAATTGAGTTTTGTTGTCAGTTATAACAATCTTTGGAATCCCAAATCGACAGATGATGTTTCTAACGACAAAATTGATCACTCGTTTGGTTGTGATTGTAGTCAGTGGCTCAGCCTCGACCCACTAAGTGAAATAATCTACGGCTACAATAGCGAACTTCGCTCCGCCCTTAGCTATGGGGAGACTTCCGATGATATCAATTCCCCACATATCGAAAGTCCATGGGCTAGTCATCGTTGTTAACTGATTAGGAGGTGCTCTAGGTATCTTTGAAAATCTCTGGCACGCATCACACCGTCACGCGTATTTCGCTGCATCTTTGTTTATGGTAGGCCAGAAATAACCATGCCGCAACACCTTTTTCGCCAATGTTTGCCCTCCAGTGTGATCGCCGCATTCACCTTCATGTACCTCCTGCAGCACACGCTTGATGTTGTCATGAGCTATACACCGGAGAAGGGGCATTGAAAATCCCTGTCTGTAAAGAACTCCTCCTTGCAGAACGTATCGGGCAGCTTTACGAATTACCTTATGCCTGTCGCTTTTCTTGGTCGGAAGCGTTCCATTCATCAAGAAATTCTTTAGAGGGGTCATCCATGACTCCCTTTCTGGTTCCGTCTCTAGTACCGAATCAATTTCCATCTGATCTATACTAGGAGACCGAAGTACTTCGACTGGGGCTAGCCCGGTCTCTTCAGGATCGTCGGAACTAGCCATCTTTGCCAACTTATCCGCCTGTTGATTCTCTGACCGCGGAATATGAGATATGCTGTAGTGATCGAAGCCGTTCAGCAACTCCTTCACTTTCTTCAAGTATAAAATCAATCTTGGGCTTTTGGCTTGGAATTTTCCAGTGACCTGATTTACAACTAACTCGGAGTCGCAAAAGATGTCCAGCTTTGTGATTTCCAACTCATTTGCGATCCTTAGCCCGGCTATCAGGGCTTCATATTTGGAGTCGTTGTTAGTGGCGTGAAACTCCATCCGGATAGCATAGGATATCAGCCTTTCTCGGGAGTTTCAAGCACTACTCCAGCGCCGGATCTCTTGTCATTCCTAGCGCAATCAGTATACAATCTCCAGGCACTGGGGTCGAGAAGTAATTTTGAGGGGTCAACTTCTTCATTTGCTATATCTTCCTCCAGGACAGTAAACTCTGCTATGAAGTCGGCTATCACTTGCCCCCGTATTGACCGCCGGGGCTGAAAGTTCAGATCAAATTGACTTAACTCAATGTTCCATTTGAGTAGTCTTCCAGACGCTTCTGGTCTCTACAGAACTTGCTTGAGTGGATGATCAGTGTATACGGTTATGGGATGAGCCTGAAAATAATGTCGAAGCTTTCTAGAGGCAATCAGCAAACTGTACACCAATTTTTCTATCCTAGGACAATTACGCTCTGCTGCCGTCAATTTTTTGCTCACGTAATACACTGGTCTTTGAACTTTATCTTCTTCTCTTACCAATGCTGAGCTGATCGCGTGGGACGACACTGCCAAGTACACGAATAAGTCCTCATGATCCAACGGCTTAGATAATATCGTAGGTTTCTCTAGGTGTCTCAGCAAGTTCTGAAACGCTTCTATGCAGTCGGGCGTCCATTTGAAGTGGCGTTTTCCTCGCTTTATCAATTCGAAGAATGGGATGCACTTGTCCGTAGCCCTGGAGATAAATCTTCTTAGTGCGGCTACTTTCCCTGCAAGGCTTTGCACATCTTTAATCTGCCTAGGTTCTTGAATGTCTCTAATTGCTGCGATCTGGTCTGGATTAATCTCAATCCCACGAGAACTGATGATGAATCCTAAGAATTTTCCGGAGGCGACCCCGAATGAACATTTTGTTTGGTTGAGTTTCATCCCGTACTTTCGAAGAATGCCAAACATCTCTGCCAAGTCCGTAGTGTGATTAGAGGATTGCCTGGACTTAACCAACAAGTCGTCGACGTATACTTCCATTGTTTTCCCAATCTGGTTATAGAACATTCTGTTCACTAACCGCTGATATGTAGCGCCCGGGTTCTTCAAGCCAAAGGGCATTACCACATAGCAGTATAACCCCAGATCCGTAATGAAACTAGTGTGTTCTTGATCTGGAACATGCATTGGAATCTGGTTATATCCTGAATAAGCATCCATAAAGGAGAGAAGTTCATGACCCGCCGTTGAGTCCACCAACTGATCGATCCTGGGTAACGGAAAGCTGTCTTTCGGGCAGGTTTTATTCAAATCCGAGAAATCGATACATGTTCGCCACTTCCCGTTGGCCTTCTTCACCAGAACTGGATTTGAAATCCAGTCTGGGTAGATTGAGTCTCTGATAAATCCATTACTCTTTAGCTTTCCAACTTCTTCTTTTAAGGCAGCGGACATCTCTGGGCCCAGCATTCGCCTTTTTTGTTTTACCGGAGGATGTTTAGGGTTAATGCTTAATGAATGGCTCATGATTGATGGAGATATTCCGCACATGTCTGCGTGGGTCCAAGCAAATACATCCAAATTATTTTTTAAGAAATTCGTCAGTTCTTTAGCTAAATTCGGATTTAACTGGGATCCAATCTTAAGGACCTTCTCTGGGTCACTATCATCGATCGGTACATCCACAGTTGTCTCGTTGGGAGTCGCCATTCTTCCCCCAGGTTCTTTGTCCTCTCTGGGATCTATATCCTCGGGCAACTCTCTGCGCGACTCTCCTACGGTTATCCTCTTTAATTGCTATAATGTCTCCGCCCTTCTGGGGGGAGAAGAGCCCTTGGTTTCTATGTCCCCTCCGTTGCGGAGTAGCTTTAGCTCTGCAATATAACATGCTCATGCGGCAACCTGATCTCCTCTAACAACACCAACACCAGCTTCGGTAGGAAACTTCAATAACAAGCACCAGGGGGCTATACAGGCTCTAAACTTTACGAGGGCCGGTCGGCCCAAGAAAGCATTATAGGGTGATTCAATATCCAAAACCACGAAGGGAAGGATTCTCACTCTCTGGCGTTCTCCTTCCCCAAGCGTAACGGGTAGCTCTACATAACCCATTGGAGCGGTGGATGCTCCGTTAAATCCACGGATCCATCCCTGACAGGGCTTCAAGTCTTTTATCTCGAGATTCATCTGGTCGAATGTCCTTTTGAAAAGAATATTGACGGAACTCCCATTATCCACCAAAAATTTATGAACAATGGCCGGGCCAATAGGTACTGTGATTACAAATGGATCTTCAGTCGGAGCATGGACTCCAATGCTTTCTCGTTCGCGGAAAACGACATCGTCGGACATCATCTTTTGTTGCTTTACCGGGACGTTGTCCTCAGGGTTGCTACACTCCCCTACCTCGAGGTGTTGCTTGGCTGCATTGACATACTGATCCAATGCCTTGGAACCGTGTCCGGCGAGATAAAGCCCTCCGATTATGGTATTGATAACAAGGTCCTTTCCCTTTTGCTGGGCAGTTGGCCTGACAGCAGGTTGATTCTGGTTCTGATTTGGGGCCTGTACGGCTTGCCCCCTGTATCTGGGCGTCACTCTGTATTCATCCAATTTTCCTTCTCGGAGAAGCCTCTCAACTACATCTCTTAGGTGACGGCATTCATTTGTCGAATGGCCATGAATCTGATGAAAGAGACAAAACTTCCCCGTTTCACGTTCTTTCTCCGTCGACTCTCTGGGAGGAGGCCTTTTATTTTGGAGGACGTTGTACGAATCCATGAAGATATTTTCCAAAGTATCGTTTATTGGCGTATAACTCTCAAAAGACCTGGGACGAGTCCTTCTCTGGGAGTCGTTCCCTCGATTCCTCTTCCGGTTGTTGTCATTACTGTTATTATCATTGTTTCCTGACTGACGACAACCCTGATTCTGATTTCCGACATTAACCTCGACCTTCCCCGAGCTGTCTCCTGTCTGCTTAATGGCGACATTGCTCTGGATTTCCTCTTTATCAGCCGTTTTTGCCTTTCGGTTAGCATATACTTCCTCCCGACGTAAGTGCACGTTAGCTTTTTCGTAGAATAATTCTCTAGTATGAGGTGGCTTGCCGGCCAGGTATCTCATGAATTCAGTGTCTTTATCTACCCCATCAATTAGGGTTGCCACAACAGTTGGCTCATGAGGATCTTTAACTTCAGTAGCGGCCAGGTTGAAATGGTCTAGATACACCCTCAAACTCTCGCCCGGTCGTTGCTTGACAAGGAACAAGTCAATCACACTCTTCGTCTTTTGTGCATAGATGCGGAACTGTTCCACAAACCTTTCACTCAACTCCTTGAAGCTGGAAATTGATCTTGCTGGTAAGTGAGTAAACCATAATAATGCTACATCCTCCAAGAATATGGGAAATGCTTTGCACTTGACAGCGTCAGAAGCTACGGCAGCGGTCATTGACCAAGAATATCTCATCAGATGCTGGACTGGATCAGATCTACCAACGTAACGATTCATCTACGGCATGTTGAAGCGCCTCGGGAACGTTGCATTTAAAATGTCATCAGTGAAAGGGGTGTGACTGCGGTCAATTCCCCAATCTTCATTCTGTTGTCCACGGCTATCTTCCAGAATTTGATGGATCATGGCTGCAACATTTGCACTGGTCAGTGGAGGCTCGGGGTCAGCGCTTCTTGCTCGGTGGGGTTCTCTAATCTCTCTTCCAGGGGCGGTCACGAAATCCGAGGCTCGTATTGGGCTTCGCTGCCCCCTGTTACCGTAAGCATTTGTACGGCGACGGGGCTGAGGTAGTCTATTCTGAACAGGGCTATCCACACCTCGAGCTCTGTGAGTTGCGGCGCGATCATTCATATTGCGGTTTGAGGGCCCTGCCCCCAGTGCCTCTTCTTCCCGTGATGGCAGGGTTCCAAATCGAAGCTCCTCTATGTTTTCAGGCCTCTCATATGGTCGCCGCGGAGGTCTCGGCGATTCCTCTGATGAAGAAGAGTATTCTGGGGTGAGCGGACGAACTGGGGGCGTCCTTTGCCTTGCGAGATCATTAAGCCTTCTATCCGTAGTGGTCAAGTTCTATCGCAGAATGGAGCTCTCCTGCCTTTGAGCAGCCAATTCATCAAACAGCCTCTCCCACATTTCGGAAAAGCGAGAGAGATCCCCCTCAGTAACGGGAGCAGGAGGGTCATATTGATCATCATCATTTTCTCTTATGCGCAAAGAGCTTGAGCCAGGTCGAGCGGAGGGGCCAGGATGGTAGGAGCGAGCCATTGGCTCCTTTCCAGGTCGAGTTGTAGTCTGGTCATCAATTTGGATCGATGTGGATCGAGGTTGGTGGCTCGCAGTGCCCCCCTGGGATCGGTTCGTGGTCACGGTATGCGGAGGATTCAGGGCGTTATCACGGGATCGAGTAACAACCCCTCCAGCTTCGCGGTTCGCAGCGCCACCCTCAAGTCGGATCGTAGCACCTAGATTGGTTCGGGTCGCCCCCTGTCCTCGCGATCCGTGACCCCCTCAACGACCTGCTCGTGTGCACTTTCGCCAACCATTTCATTCGCGAATTCATTCACTTGCGAAGCTCGCACTTCCTTAGACTTCTTTCCAGTCATGATATCAAATGTCGCAGGATTCTTCAAAAATCTGAACAGTGAAGTTTTGGGACTGTTTTATCGGACTTTCAAATCCAAATAGTAGAATAGCAATCCGGTAGGTGGAGAATTCAATTCTCAGTGAAAACACCAAAATGTTAGATCAAAATTTGGACCTAACACCCAAATTACTCTGATTCGTAAAGAATTATAACTGGAGAATGAAGGAAAAGCAGAAAACACACAGAAATTATAGTGGTTCGGCGTTAACGAGCCTACGTCCACTTTATATGTTATCGATTATACTTTGAATGCTAGTACAATCAATGATTTCTCTCAAACTCACTCTTACAATTGTGATTTCTCTCAGTAATCTCGTAATAAAACTGACAAGATATAGTGGTATGACAGTAATGGTGGAATCAGTGCTCAATACTGCCAAAAGATCCTCAAAAATGCCAAGCTCCGGGCTATTTTTAGCTGATTTTGTCAGGCGGATCGCGGTCACACGTGGCACAGGTCCCGAGAATATCAGATCGTATCGCAGCTTGATGAAGAATTAGTCAATTTAGCCGTTGTGGACAGGTGTCGCGATCCCCTTAAATATCGGATCAAGCAAGGAGGAGGAATTGGTCAAAGTGACAGTTGGGGACACGTGTCGCTGGATCCGTGCATCTCGAATCGCCGAAGACTTGCTCGTGCTTGAACAGGTCAGAGGCTTCGCTGTGCGTCGGGGAATCGGATCGGTCCGTGCAGGGTAGTGGTGTAAGTATGGATCGAGTCGTGTAGAGGTAGTCGGATAGCTGATGCTATGGGGGCGATCCGATGCGGGGCGATCCGAGAGGGGCGACCCTCTGGTGCGATCCGATCCTTCATGGACTTAAGGAACGTAGTTTCATACTTTCTTCTTTTGAGTGAACCTTGGTGGCTTGGTCAAAAAGCTAGCCAACAATAACCATATATAAAGCGAGCATCGTTATTAATTAAATTTTGATATAAAATCAGCAGAAAATTTCCAGCTGCTGATAAGAGTGGATTGGAAGCAGTATGAGGAGCGGTGGCAGTGTTCGTTCGCATGTTCATTCCGATAGTGAGAAGTTTGGAGCTCGAATGGTGAGAACTTCTAATTTAAATTATATATTTAAATTAGTTAATTATAATTAGCTGAGATTTATTATAATTAGTTGATGATGATTGTGTGATGGATGTTGATGTTTGAATGGTTTTTCATGTAATTAGATAATACACTGAACACTGGTAAGCGTTATTGACCATAACGCTTGTGCACCGATAAAATGTTGGTTTGTGATGTATGAATTTGTATCCATATGATCATATGGTTCATTTGGATAAATATGATTGTATTGTATGATATCACGCACACACACCGTGGTTGTGGAAATATACGGGTGATCGATTTGAATTCTCCTTTCTATATACGATTTTATTTAATTATTAAATAATATTTAAGTGTTAGTTGTGAATTAAATATCAACTTTTAAAATATTGATTTAGGATTGGAAATGATTTGAATTATGTATTGATTTTGTATAACGATCTTTATATCTATCTGAAACCAGTTTTTGGTAAAAATATATTATTTTCAATTTAAATTCGAAATGAGATTTTGAAATTTGAATATGGTTTTTAAAATATATATTAACGATGTCTCCATAATAATAATAATAATATACACCAGAACGTTCTAGGATGACAGAGAGAATGGTGTCTAGGCTTGGGTTTGGGAATTCAGTTTCCTGCTCTCCCTGGCTATCCTTAACTGGTCCGACGACGAAATGGTAAATTAGAAATCGAATTTGAAATATAATTTGAAATATAATTTGAAACTGTCTTCCAAATGATTTGGAAAAATAAATTAGATTGAAAAGGACGTGGAAATTTATAATCATTATATGATTGAATAGAACGCACTATGATGCGACAATTCGTAAATATCGATTTCAAACTTCGAATGGTTATGACTTTATTATTTTAAATTAACTTGACTTGAAATGAGACGCGCTGGAATTCAAATAATAATAGTATTTGAATAGAAAGGAAATTTCGATTGTCGACATATGTTTTTTCAAGTTATATTCAAACGAGTTTAAAATACGTGTAGTTGCCGATCATAATCAAATAAAACATGTTGATTAAATTAGAGAAATCTGTGATAATTCCTAAAAGGTGATTAGAATTGGAATACTTGAATTTCGAGAAATTTTAAATCTAGTTGATTTAAAAAGGGCCATTTTATTAGCAGTACTCTGGTAACATTACCAAATGTTATTATTGGTTTGAAAGTTAAAGCAGGAACTATTATTTGATTATAAGAATGATTTATATAATAGTTCGAAGATTTTTAAAGTATCAGGAATACTTATATGGGATTGAAATGGGTTTTTCCAATTTTTAATTTGGATATGGTTGGAGATAAATCTTCGGATGCTTGATATTAACTAGGTGGATGAAAATTCATATTATCTGAGGGATTTAAAAGGTAATTCACCGTTATTCCGCTTATAATATGAGTTGGATACGGAGATTAATATCGAAGATAAGTCGATGTTATTTATATCCAGATCAAATATCAAAGAGTTGAATAAGTCTTTTAATTAAGATATGGGTTTCTCCACCTGATTGAAATGAGTTAGATAGAATTAATCTTCGATATTTGGTATAAATTTCATGGTGTAAATGAATACTATCCGGGGAATTTGGAAGATATTATTATTATATCGCTATTCCACTCATGGTATTCATTGATTCTGAGAATTTATATCAAATATAAGTGGATAAAAATTTCTGTGTAATTTATGATTCAATATCGATTGATTTGGGTTTGTCGTGAATCGTATCTTCAATAATATCATTCTTGAAACCCGATGAGATTGAATGATGGAAATTCATATCGTAATTGGGATTTAATCAAATCTTTGATTCGAGGGGATTAAAGATAAGAAATTGAAGCAAAGGGATAATCTTTGATTTCAAAGAAGAGATAAGATGATATCGAGATGTATGAAATTTATAGTAATTCAAATCTTGAGATGTAAATGAATTGGTAAATATTTGGAAGGAGATTTGAATTGAAAAACCTGTGTGAACCATAGCTGCTGTTTTAAAGTACGCTCCAGTAGTTGCAAATAATAGGACCCAATGTGGGTAGTTGGTCATATAGCACTTTAAACCCGAGGTTAGACTAGGTTATGGTGTAAAGCTGCCTGGACCCGCCCGGCACATCCAGTAACCATAACCAAGTCTAATGTGAGAGGTTGGGGTGCGTTAAGTAAATTAATGCCACATGGTAAGGTTAAGTCATGGACCACTTGAGTACACTTAACCAATTTGATACATGTTTGGATAGCGGTTAAGTCATGACCTTTTTAATGACAACACTTAACCCATTAGAAATCCTAGCCACGTGGTCCCTTTCAGCAGTAACCCACTTAGAAGTATCACGATACCCTGGGGACTAGGCAGGGTGGGGCACGATTACTGGGCTGATTGTAAGCGACCAAGAATAATGGCTGAGTAAGGTGCGCCAGTGTAGGTTCAGGCGGACTAGGGTCGTGCACTTAGTCCGGAGTTGAAAAGTAGGCATGGGCACCCATAGTACTACATTGTGCGTGCTTGATTTGTGTCAATGGTTGACACCCTAGGACCTGATACACCCAAGGGTGGACCTAGCACATGTGACTACATTCCACGATTGGGCCGTATAACACCGACACACGACGAGTAAAGCCGATCGATTAGGATGGACCGTTGGACCCCGTATTGGGTCATTTCATGTTATTGGGTTTAGGGATCATTTCTGGATTTATACTTGACATGGACACTAGTACAGTTAGTGCAGAAAACCTTGTATATGCGATGCCACTCTTATCTTGTTACCTTTTATTATCATGCCAGTCCAGTTATTATCTTTATGTTTAATCTCAGTTTCTCTTGTCCAGTTAACTTTATTAGTTTTTATGCTGATAGTCACTAGGGCTTACCAGTCTTTTTAACTGACCTGTTTTCTTCCACCTCTTTTTCTTTCGATTCCCCCCAGGTTCTCAGGGAGGAAACTCTAGCTCTTAGCTTGGACTTTGCTTGCTTTCTGACAGCTCATGTACGGTTTGGTCTTGAGCTATGCTATGGCTGCACTCATGCTCTTTTTGGGGAATAATATTGGGCTTATGTTGTTTTAAGTACTTTGCTTCTTTAGAACTTGATGTAATGAAATAATGACTTGGTATTTTGATGTAAGAGGTTTTGACTCTATTTTCCACGTAATGAGATTTGGTTAAATTTATATCCGCTGCTTTATATACTCTGTTTAATTTATGTTCTGTCTTGTGTTATCTCTGTGCCTGTTTACTAGATAATACCCCTCCAAAACTAGTGCATTCCCTTTGTGAGTGACCCTAGCAGAGGATAAGAATTTAAGCCCAAACCTCTCTCTAAAGTCTGCCCAAGTCTCAATTGGTCTGGTAGCGTTGGTGACTTCCCACCAAAATGCAGCTTCCTCTTTCAACAACCATGCTGCCAACTGAACTTTCCTATGATCCTCCATATCGAATATAACGAACAGGTCTTCAGTCTCCTTTAACCAGTTTCGTGCCTCAGCGAAGGTCTCAGTTCCAAGGAAGCTCTTGCCGCCCATTCCTATAAAGTCTTTGCATATTTTGCCGAAGGCGGTGCCGGGAGGAGGAGGAGGAGGAACCACGGCTACTGGAGGAGGAGGAGGGATGTCTGCCGGGCCCGCATCGTTGGCCCTAGCTTCGAAGTACCTTTGGAACCACCCGGGTATGGGTACTCCCTCGGGAAGGTTAAGATCAGCCATGCTGAAAAACGAAAAGAAAAGGATTCAAACGAGGAAACAAGGAAAGTGCTAATGGCTTTTGGGGAATAGCCTTTTCTTAATATTAGAACTTTTCTTGAAAAATGCTTCTTTATAAATGGTTTTGAAAATAATTTTCAGAAAGTTTTTAAAACTTTTGCCCAGTCTGGTAACCTTCTGTTCTGATACCAAATGTATAAATAAATAAAATAATATATAAAATAAATCAAGATGAGGAAATGCTGCTCAAGACTTTCAAGAGAGGATTCAAAACAAGCTAGGATTCAAGTGAAAATTCAAACGACTTCAACGACTGTTTTTCTACGAATCTAATATAATCTCTGTAAGTCGGTTACTTTTTAGGTTTGAACGTTTTCTCTATTCGTGACATGAAATTAAAGGAATAAAAGAATATGCCAAATCTTTTTATTCGAATCAGTGCTTATATCTTTGGACCTAATTAAGAACTGTTATGATTCGAGGACCAATAAGACTGTGACTGTGAAACTATGGACCTTAAAAACCATATGCCTTTTCGACTATGAACATTGCCTATGACTGTGACTCACGGCTGTGAGAATTACTTTCCTTTGACTATGAACATCGCCTATGACTGTGATTCATTAACTGTGAGGATTTATTGCCTATGACTATGGATATAAGGTTATTATTTATGCCCATGACACTGTAGTTACAAAACCATGTTGTACCCCAAACTGGCATTATATTGGATCTAGGCTTGACTGTCTATTTCTAGTTATCCTTGGATCTTGATCTTGTGAATTTACCTATTAAGTTAGGTCTACCCATGTTCTTGAACCTAAACTATTCAACCCTTTTCATGTCGTAATATTACCAGATCTATATGCCTGTGAATTATCATCTTATGTCAGTTATTATGTCTATCTTTTCATAGCATCTTTGGTTCATTCCCTTTTTATCTACGAATCTAGATTTATCTATAATCTAGATTGAATCACGATTATACGAACGATGGGAATACGATTTGGGCAAAATATGAAATTTACAAAAACGTAGTTATAAACTTGGAAATGGGCATAAATTGGGAACATGTATTATGGCATGTTTATAAAAATCAAATTGGATAAAATTGACATGAATTATAGGATGTGTAATTTGAATCTAGTATTGACTTGTAAATCTAGCATTTACATGAACTATGAACTAGAATAATAAGTCTAGTTTGACATGAACTGTAATTAGAATGTTAAATCAGAATTGGATTAGCTAATTTGGCATAATAAGTATATTGGCATAAATTTGAAATTGGCCATAATTGTGAGTAATTGTCATGTTTAGCAAAATCATGGTTAGTGACACTTAATTTGGTATAGTTTACATACCAAAAAGCATAAATATGATATAGAGGGGAAAATGGGCCATAATAATAAATGTTGACAATTTACATTAAAAGAGTAATTATGAAATAAGTAAATTAGGAATAATTTACTTATAGAATTTGTCCTAAATGAGAAAATATAAATTTAGACAAATTAAAGGTTTATTAACGACATCTCTTTTAATAACACACCAGAAAGTTCTAGGGTGACAGAGAGGATAGTGTCTAGGCTTGGGTTTGGAAAATACAAGTTTCCTGCTCTCCCTGGCTATCCCTAACTGATCCGACGGACGGGATGGTTACTTTCAAAACCTGATTTGAAAATTAATCAAAACCCTTTGAACTTAGAAAACACGAATATGCCTAACCCGAGGTTAGACTGAGTTGCGATGTAAACCTGCCCGGAACCAACCGGCACATCCAGTAATCGCAACAATATCTGTCTAATGTGAGTTGTCGCGGCTTTAATTTATTTAGTTAAAGCTTGAACAAAAATAGTAGGGTTAAGTTAACTAAAACACTTATCCCAATTAACATGTTAACTAGACTAGAAGGTGGGGTTAAGTAAAGTTAATACACTTAGCCAAATTAACATGTTAACTAGACTAGAGGTTGGGGTTAAGTAAAATTTAATACACTTAGCCAATTTGATATGTTAGCTGGACTAGACCGTAAGGTTAAGTAAACTTGAACACTTTACCATCAGATTGTGATAAATGAATGAGGTTAAGTCTAAAACATGAAGGGACAATACTTAACCATTAATAAAATGTTAGTTAAAAACAGATGGGCAAGGTTAATTAAAAAGGAACACTTAACCAATACAGGATGAATGAATAGGGTTAAGTAATAAGAAATACTTAACCAATATAACTTGGTTTGTGGTAGGGTTAAGTCAACATGAATTACTGATAACACTTAACCAGTTTAACAGGATAAATGAAGAGGGTTAAGTAGCTTGAATTGATTAATGACACTTAACCAATCCAAATTGACGAGAAAGAGAACAAAGTAGTAAACCTTAGTTAAAAGGAGCTAAGTAGTAAACCTTAGTTAAGAAAACAACGATTCTGGAAACTAAGTGGTAAACCTTAGTTAGCAAAACTAAGTAGTAATTCTCAGTATAACACGGGAAGGAGCGAACGTCCGCCTGATCTTAAAGAAGGCTCCAACGAATTAGGTTACGAAGCCTGAGGATTCGAGGGGACGTGAGGGTACTCTTGGTATCCCTCTGTGAGGTGGAAGATGATCCTCCTGGGCTCACAGAGGTTAAGGTCTGCGTTAGAAGAACCAAGGGTATGCCTTGGTTGCAATATATGGCAACCTAAAGACTAGGGTGGATCAGCGTGATTCGGCGAGACTAGTTTTTGCCCTGTGATAGCAACTCGTCGTCTACCTACCATCTTTAGTCAATCGTTGTACGTATGCGAATAGGCAGAGAACTCCCAACAGACCATATACTTGCTATCTAGTTATGGGTGAGGCTGGCCAATAGGAAAGTAGGGCATAGGGTGGCAAAAGTACAGTTCTCGCGCTTGATTTTCTTGGATTGCCTTTCATTAGTTGAGGGAGGGGTCACGTGGGACCATAACCACTGGTAGAAAAAAAACAGACCTTAGCATCTGCACCGGCAGATATCTGAAAAGCTCCCGACCGAGTTCCGTGTTTTTAGAGTAGCCCTGCCATGGGACTCGGGTCGCACATTTCAGGACATGTGCATCTAGATAGCGATAAACGATTCACGACACATACGTGGGGAAAGTCTAGGAACATATACCACTCTAGGTAGTGTGTCCTAGACTAGGGGCATCGTTCGATAGGTAGCGTAATCCCTAGTGAACCTAGGTGGCATAAACCCTGAATCTGTAAAGCATTAGACAAGTCGCGAAAACCCTAGTTGAATCTAGAAAGCACTTGATAGAAAACCCTAGATTAGATCTAGGTAATAAATAATAAATGTATGCCTGAAGGCAACCGAAATTACCGGGATTGGGATCACGTTATCATTACTAGTTGGGACACTAGTTAGGTGGTGCAGAGATATAGAAACCAGTATAACAAGGAAATAGAGAAGCGGCAAAAGTATTAGAGCATATCCAGTTTATCTTGTCTTAGCATATCTTGGGTTAATCTTGTCTAATCTTGCTGACCCTATCATCATGGTGTTATCTTGTATTCAGTTAATTCATGTTGTTTTGTTTTTCCATGTTCACATGCTAGAAGTAACTGAACTTACTCAGGCTTTATGTCTGACTCTGTTTTTCTTTCATCTTCTTTTCTTCCGTTCCCCCCCCCCAGGTAGTAAAGGAGGGAATAGTATAGCTCAGATTAAGTTGGACTGTCACTCTTTCCCAGCTTGAAGTTTTGTCGAAGTTTTGCTTGGATTCTCTTTTTAGATGTTATGGCTGGCTCTTGCTACATTGGGGAATATAAATGTTGTTTTACGCTTCTTTATTTTGTAGGACAGATGATACTCTGATATTGTAAAGAAATCGTTGTACAAACTATTTTATCAATAAAGCAAAGTTTTATTTTCCGCTGTTTAATTTCTGTCTGTCTTGTAATTTATCTGCATCTTTTACCCTAAATGCTCCACTGAACTTAGTGCATTCCCTTTGTAAGTGAAACTAACGGATGAGGGGTGTTACAAGACCGGGATCAAATATATGTTCGAAAACCATTCCAAGTAATAATACGACATTATGAAGCAATCCAAGACTCGGTAAACGACGAATGAAGACCGGGAATATTTAAATTGCTTAGATTGATTGTGATTAATGTCTCGGTTAGGTAGGCCACCGATACGAGGTATGAGTTACATGAGACCGGAACATATTTAAGTATTTTCGGGTTGTCGTTCCGTTCAGACCTTGAACGGATTCTTATGGATGGTGTGTCTGACGTTGAAATTGACCGCATAGCACTGATTTCCATTAATGTATATTGGATTTGTGGCAATATATTATCCTCGTCTCTAAGTCATATGAACTTAGAGGGTACGCAATGATTGAAATCAGTGATATGTCGTGAATTGTCAATGTGGCATACCCGAGTTATGAAACGAGCTAATGATGACCAAAGAATGGCTTATCAAAGCATCGCTTTGTGTATGACGTGACATCGACAAACCTCACACCCCGGATTGATGAGAAACTGGCGGTTAGGTTTTATACTTATATATGAATTGATGATGAAGCTATGCAGCAGTGGGAAACCACTTATGAACCTGGGGAAGTTGGGTATGTTCGGGGGGTCGTGTCTGATCAAAAACCGTTGATCTGCCCTAACGATGTGTAGTCTGTGTCCGCATAATGGATGAAAAATCCATTGATGCACTTTGTTTTATATCCCCGATTGATCTTTCGTGCCAGGAATCATCAAGTTGGAAATCCAATCTCCAATACGAGCCATACGGTTTTGATTCGTATATATATGGCGAGATAATATTAATGGTATTATGTCGTCTAGAATTAATACATTTATTTGCAAAATTGCTTTTCACACTATATGATAATATTAGAAGAGGATTTTCACGTATGAAAGCGCGTTTGGTTATCATAAGATGAAACTCGCCCATTTGGTGTGCGCTTGCATTGTGTGATGTGGGACGAGCTTATGATAGCTTCATTTTCAAAAGTCATGTCGTATTTTTATGCACGGGAATTCATATGGAGTTAACCCGTTCCGCTTTAGCGGCGTGGTCCGGTGAATTTCCCAACTTTAAAATAAATCTTAAAGCAAATATTTTATGTTCTCACACCAGTCCCATGACTGACCTGGAGTTTATTGTTCCTTTCTAAACTCTGGGTGCCCATTAATTTCCACATGGGCAGCTAGTGCTTAGTTTTGCAGTTATAGGTCGTTGGAGCAGGATTCGAAGCGCTTTTAAAGTTGGAGTCCACACTAGAGTTGGAGCTTTCGCTATAGCATACAGTTCTTCCGCTGAGAGTATATTTACTTTTCTTCCGCTGTATATCTCGTAACTCTGATATTCTGTGTAGCTCTGATGTAACATTGTATTTTGCAATAAAGAGTTCTGTTATTCTGTTCAATATATGTATGTACCCATAACAATTCATCTTTGTGGACGATTTTAATCGGTTTAATTACCGGTGAAAATTGGGCAAAAAGGTGGGTCGTTATAGTTGGTGTCAGAGCTTTGGTTTATACAAAGCTTTGGTTATGACATATTTTGAACGAAAGATAGGACTCATTAGAGTTATAATATCTCGTTAGAGATAGGGTTAGGGATGCCCTAGAATGAGATTTTTGAATATTCCGTTGAGAGAGCGCATTTTTGAAATCTATATAAATTATTTTTGAACAAGTAAATCATTCTAAAAACGATGATTATTTGAAATATATTTGGAAATATAACCTTTTAGTAAGAAACGTTCGAATATTTTGATCGACGTCGTGATAGGACTATCGGTATATATGAAGATTTCGAATGTACGCAAGGCTAACATATGTACGAAGTCTTATATGTACACAATAGATATAGAATACACTCTAGTCGCTCGAGGATGATTTTACTGATGACCACGGTACCATCAGTAGTTATTTTCGAGTTACGAAAGTGGGATGACTATATGATTCCAGTTAAGATGTCAAGGAATACTTAAACTATTTCAATATGATTGAAACATTAAAGGGATTTAATGTAAAGACAATACGTTAAATGTAATCAAATTATTCTTTATAGCCAGAAAGGATATTATATTCCTCGATGGATAAGTTAGTGTAAGCGATAGATTTGAAACCGATGCTTAGTATGGATTGTAAATGGTAATATGCAAGTATATTTTAGCAAATCAAAGCTTCCCTTAAGGAATCTAAAAATGATTTAAACTTTAACTAATATCGAGGAAGGGGAGGGAAGTTTCTAAATGAGAGATTCAAATATAAATATTTAAAGAGTAATCACTCATGATGCTAAGAAAAATGGAAGTTGAAGTAAGATCTACCCAAGAGGAAGTTAATGAAAACTGAGTATTCCCAGAATAGATAACTTATGATTGAATCCTTAGGTACGCTCGGCTTTCCTACCATGACCTAAGTTAGATCCATCGTTTAAATTCAAACCGTTTATTTGTGGGTAGTGTCGCTTATGCCTTCTTGTCCTTTGAATTTAGTCAAGTATTATAACTCGAACTGCCATAATTTGGTATTCGTTTTGATATTGAACCCCATTTATACATCTTCACTTGATTTGTTGAGCGTGTGCAAGTTGATTTGTCTCATATATGTATGCCCTTTTATACCCTTTGTGAATGAAACTAAGATCTGATTCAAACTAGATAACTTGTTATATAAGAAATTTGCGTTAACAAACCTCAACAAATAAGGCTCACATAATAAGAAGGCAAGAAAATTGGTCCTTTGGAATATCAAATGTAAGAAGTGGGTTCCAAAGATGTTAAGGTTAATATTTGAAACAACCGTAGCTTGAACATGTGTACACATAATTAGAGTGCGCAGAGGAAGCGTGATGGTATTTTAAATAAAACCGTTTAAGAGATATTCCGGCTAAATTTGAGTAAGGAAAACATTCTAAGCAAGATTTGATATTTAAATCAAGATTGAGGAAAGTTATATGTTTTGGATTTCAAGTGGATTTAAATAAGGGAAAATGTGTTATTCAATTATGAGAATATAAGAACTAAAACGTGAAATCCAACTAGTAAAAATACGGAAATTATATAGAAAATCTTGGGAATATTTGAAAACAATTTCGAATTCAAGTTAAAAGGGGTTAAAGGACTTATGGATTGTAAATAGTTATTTAAAAATTCTAGAATGTAGAAAGACTTATTGGGAAAAGTGCTGTTAAAGAAACCGTACTAAGCAAAATTGATTGAAGGGAAATCGTATGGTTATATAAACATTAATTTAATGTAAATAGTTAGATGTTCCAAATAAATTGTGACATATAAAGCTACATATGATTCTTAAAATTTTTGACTTAGTAAATGCGAGTAAGTTCATTTATCTTGAAATATAAGTTGAACATTTGGAAGCTAAAATGTTATTTCCGAACAATTGAATTTGTTTTCCAAAATACATTGGAAATGATGATAGTTTATAAAAGTGGTTTATGAATAAAAGAAATTTCGACAACTAGAATCTCGATATTTTGAAATGTTTAGAAAACAATAAGTATTTGTAAATTATGATTGCAAAATGATTTACAACTTCGGGATATGAAATGATTTGGTTTATTCGAGTAACCATGACTAAAACTGGGTTGGAATGAAAGGTTGAATTTTGTGCGATGGGTGATATTCAGTTGCCCTGTCATGAGAATGGACTTCTCGAACTAATAACCTATAGATTTCATTATAGTATATTTGAAATTTTGAAGCAAATTTGGTTTGGAAGTCCCGAAGTAAAGTATGATTCTCTATATGAATATGAATGTTTTGGAAAATGGGATTCTAAGTCCGAGAGATTATCTTGAGATATAAAAAAAAAATTGAAATTTATACGTAAGATTTATTTTGCTTGTTTATAATTTTACGAACTCTCCTTTTCGAGGACGAAAAGTCTTAAGTGGGGGAGATTGTAACGATCCAATATTTTCAATTATTAATATATATTATTATAATTCTGATTTCTTGCATATCAAATGGATTTAATAAGATTTAAATACAAATTTTGTTTTAAAATATTATATATGTGTGTTTGTGTAAATATTTTTGTTTTGATATGAATAACCTATTTAAAATTTACATTTAAAGTTTTTATATAAATAAATATTTTAAATACTTGATGAGTAATAATATTATTTAGTTTCTAGAATATCTGATTCCCATAAAAGTTTTGTTGAAGTTTCTAAAACCTTATTTTCATAAGTTATATTTGATAAATAATAGATAAGTATTTTTTTGAAATTATTTGTTTATTATAAATATTTTATAAACCTTAAGTAATAAGGAAGTTACATTTAAATTTGTTGAGGGAATGGCTACATACATAAGTGTTATAATCGTGTCATAAAAAAAATCAAAACTTAATAAATAAATCAAAATTTATTTTTGGCAAACATGCATTGGCTAAAAATCTAAATGCTAATAGGTGTCTTCATGCATGAAATGTGATTGCCAAGTGTCTTTAATTTAAGTAATAAGTAAGCTTAAAAATAATTAAATAAAGAAAAATAAAGGGGCCGCACCCTTTTATGCACAGCAGCTTCTTCCCGTATCTACTTCTCTCATTTTTCTAAGTTCCTGTAAGTGAAATTTATGTCTCCACTTCAATTAAAAATCAAAATCTCCCAATCCAGTCACTTTCAGCCCAAATGATCAACATGGTCATTCCTTATTTTTAGAAATCAACAGATTGAAATTTCGTTGATTTTCTAGAGAGATGTCTTTAATTTACAGTAAACAGAAGAAATTGTGTTGCAAGCTTTGAAAAATCATAGCTCTCAATCCGAGAAGAATTGATCGACGCTGTATGCATCGTTGAGATCAGCAGGAGGAGTAGTATTATTGGTGTGAATTTGAGGAGTTTTCGTGTTGATGGTTTGAATTGTTCAAAATTAGGGTTGGGAATTGTCGGTGGATGAAGCGATGGTTGGTGAATCAAAGTATGGCGTTGCGATGAGATTGGAAAGAGTTTTCGTGTGGCAGGATTTGGTGAAGATCGGTGCAAGATGGGATGGTGCAACATGGGGGAATTCACGCATTTCCTTTAGTAGGTTTTGTCTCGGCAATGGTCAGATTTTGAGTTCGGGACCGGAGTTGAAGTGAATGGGTGCGTTGAGACGAGGAGGAGAAGAGAAGTTCGCGAGTGGTTTCAATTTGAAGAACGGTGGAGGATGTTGATGGTGCACGTGCACATGATACGCGGTGGAGTGGGTGCTATGCGTGGAAATGAAGATAGAAGGAGGAAGAAGAAGAGGGAGCGCGTGGGTTGGGTTTGGAGCAATTGGGCCTTGGGCTGAATTAATGGGTATGATTTAATTAATTTTATTTTAGTTTAGTTTAAATAGTTTGCAAACTTTAAACACTTGTCTTTCACTCGTTTTAAATCCGATTTGCTCGCCGTCAGAAGCTTGGAATCGTATCTGAAAATAGAACGCAGTGATATATAAATTTGATAATTTTTGTTAAGTGTAAATTTATGTAAAAATAAAATGAATATACTTATATATATATATAACCATATATAAAGTGAGCGTCGTTATTAATTAAATTTCGATATGAAATCAGCAGAAAATTTCCAGCTGCTGATAAGAGTGGATTGGAAGCAGTATGAGGAGCGGTGGCAGTGTTCGTTCGCATGTTCATTCCAATAGTGAGAAGTTTGGAGCTCGAATGGTGAGAACTTCTAATTTAAATTGTATATTTAAATTAGTTAATTATAATTAGCTGAGATTAATTATAATTAGTTGATGATGATTGTGTGATGGATGTTGATGTTTGAATGGTTGTTCATGTAATTAGATAATACACTGAACACTGGTAAGCGTTATTGACCATAACGCTTGTGCACCGATAAAATGTTGGTTTGTGATGTATGAATTTGTATCCATCTGATCATATGGTTCATTGGGATAAATATGATTGTATTGTATGATATCACACACACACACACACCGTGGTTGTAACGACCCGGATTTCTATCGATTAATTTTAAATATTTAATATTGGTTTTAAATATTGTGTTGAGAATATAAATGAATTTTTATATTAAGTTATCGATTTAAAAATCGATTTCGATTTAATATCGAATATATTAAATTATCGTAAAACGAATAATAACTCAATTCAAGATTTAAAACTAAATCAAAACAGTTCAGATGATCAGTGTCAGTTCTGTTTGAATATAAAAGTGATAATATTAATTTATTATCGAGGAATTTAATTGTTTTGAAATTAATTTATATTAGTTTAAATTAATATCTCCTCCATATGGCCGAATTGAGTTTCGATACATGTCCCAGTGTGTTCAGAATGGCGGTTTTACCCTAGGATGGTCAGTCGTTCTGTTCAAAAAGGAGTTCGCGATCACCAGATAATTAAAATTAAATAAAACACTGTACCAGTTAATATTTGTCCGTAACAAACACTGTACTAGTAAATACCTACCCTTAATAAACCCTGTACAAGCTAAAACCTTTTCCTGAAAAATCCTACCCGGTAAAACACCTACCTTAAATTCCTTGACGCTGAAGTATCCTCCATCTATTTAAACGCGGCATTCTCTGCTATTTCTTCAGCAAAAATCGGAGCTTCAACAACCAAAACAAAATGGCCACTGCCTAAAATCTAAATACTTCGAAGCCACTGTCCTCGGTAGAAAATCGAAATCCTCCTTTTACAGAGCGGTCCGCTCCTTTTCATTTCCAGAAATCCAATTCGAAATCGAGTTTCCCTTTTCTACTCAATCTTCTAAAAATCGAAACGGTGAGCAATTCAATCATTTCAAGGCTGGTGAGTTCAACTCTAGAAGCAGCGGAAGTCGCGTTCAATTTGGGGATTTAATTTTTGTCACCGTCGGCCTAGGTTGCATCATCGATTCTGGCGTTGCTTTTGGGTTCGCGAAGATGAAGCGTTCAAATGGAAGGGGGCACTCGTGTTTACAGGAGAGGACGGAGCTGTCTATTGAAGAAGTCGAGGTAGGGTTACTCGAATAAGGCGCGACGATGAGATCTGGTGAGGTATGCGAAGTGGAACATCTGTGAACTGGGAAGGTGCGATTGGATGATGAGCCATTTCGATTACAGTTATGGAGAAGAGGGGTCATCGATGGGTTCAGGAAGGGAAACAGGGACCGAAAAAAAGGGAAATTTAAATAGAGAATTTAAGGTATATTTTTAGTTTATTCTTAATTTAAATTTATATTGAGATTGATATAAAAATTAGTAGTTGATTTAATCAATTTGAATAACTTGTAGGAATTAGCATATTAGTTAGAACTGAATTCGTACATTGTTGAGAGAAAAGGAAATGGTGTTTACTATTAATTTGGAAATTTATTTAAAGTAAATTAGTTTATTTAATTGGAAATAGATTAAATATATAGAAATTAGTTAGTAAAGGATAAAATCTGTAAACTAAGTAGTTAAGGATTAAATTGGAATTTAATTTACATATGAGTAATTAATTTAAATTAAATTAGTGAAGTTCAAAAACTGAAATATATTTATATTGTTTACATTGAAAACAGAGGTACAAAGGAATCGTGAAATCTATTCGATAAGCTTAAATGGGGTACTCGACGAATTAAATATCTGGTGAGTAAATCTCACTCACCTTTAGAATTATTTTTATTTCATTAAAAATAATTGTTTGTTGCTTGTGTGAATGCTTTCTGGTTGTTATATATATATTAGTTATTTAGGGTATATATATATATTGGGTTGATTGATTGGTTGGATTCCCGCAGTCTCATTAGCGGATGCCCGCGGTACCATAGCGGATGATTACGCTATACGCCCCACGCTATGATTAGTGGATGACCTTCTATACCGCGATATTCTGCCACGAAGCAGAATGGGTATTATTTATGTGCTAACGTCTGTGGATGCAGGGAAACAGGTTGGAGGAATCCAACAGGATTCCTCAAAAATATATTATCTGTTTGTTGTTTGTTTGATTTCATATATATTCATATATGATGTGTTAAAAATCAAATGAATGAAAATTGGTTGATTTGATTGTTTAATATATCACTGGGGCTTGAATATTGATTTATAAAAATATCGCGGAAGGGATATTTGAGATTTAAAAGAGAAAATTCTATTTTTCTAAAATAGAATTTGAATTTAAAATGGGATAAAAATATTTAACTTGTTTTAAAAGGAATAAAACAAGTAGTTCATTTATACACAAAGTTTTAAATGAAGTGAAAAGAATTATCATTGGACAATTCAAAAGTAAATTATAAGTGTGAATTCGTTAAGGGGAAATCTATTTTTCCAAAGTAGAAAATATTTATTTCAAAGGAAATTGGAAGCGATACTTTGTTTAAAAATATAAACAAGTAAAATAAAAAGGGAATTTGAATAAAGAGAAATTAGAAAAGAAGTTTGAATATTTGAATTCAAATAGAATTTAAAAGAAGTTTTGAATATTTGGATTTCAAATAGAAACCCAAATGGAGTTAAATATTTAAATTCAAGTATGAATTTCAAATATAGGTATTCATAAAACAGAAAAAGGATTTGAATATAGAAATTAAAGTGCAATTTAAATCAAGAAAATAAAGTATGGTATTTGAATTCAACGAGATATAAATATGGTATTTAAATTCAAAAAGAATTTAAATATGGCATTTGAATTCAAGGAAAATTTAAATATGGAATTTGAGTCCAAGGAGAATCAATATGGAATTTGAGTTAAAAGGAGTTTTAAATACTCGGAATTCAAAAAGAGTTGGAATATTTGGAAATTCAAATAAAAGTAGAAATAAAGTTTGAATAATAGAAATTGGAAGAGAATTTGAGAATTTGAATTATATAATTCAAATGGAATTTAAAACATAGAATTTGAAATAGAATTCAAATAGAATTCAAATATGGATTTGAATATAGCAATTCAAATAGAATTTGAATAAATGAATTTGAATATAGAATTTCAAGGTAGAATTGTAATGAAATTTGAAATATCGAATTCAAGAGAATTGAATATGGTTTTGAATTTAGAATTCCAAGAAGAATTGAATATAAACTTCAAATATAATCGAAATAGAGTTTGAATATATAACTCAAATAGAATTGAATATGAAGTTTGAATAGAGATTTGAAATAGAAATTCAAGTATTGAATTTGAATATCAAAAGGAATTGGGATTTGAAAATAGAATTCAAAAGTGAGATTGGAATTTGAATCAAGAAATTCAAATAGAGGAAAATGGAGTTTGAATATTAGAAATTCAAATGGAGTTAAAATGGAGTTGGATTCATTTTAACGAAAGTTTAAAAATTTATATATATAAATATAAATAAAACGAACTCGCCGCAGCGCTGCAGTTCGTAAATTGGCGATTCGAACTTCAATTGAATATACAGAACTCAATTGAAGTCGAAATTCTTTGAAACAAGAAACGTCAGGACCGATTTGATAATAGCTTTCTAATGAAGGAGAAAAATCTGGATTTCATCGAATAGATTTTGAGTTATGTCAAAAATCAAATTTTCAGAAAAGCAGCGCCAGAACCATTATAAAACCATAACGGTTTGTTTAAATAAACTAAAGGATTTTAAAGAAATAAAAATCCGAATTTGCCATGAGAAAAATCCAGACTTGAGATGTAAATTAAATACGAACTCAAGTGGTGTAAATGAGATGATTGTTAAAACAAAAAAATCAGATTTTTAATTATTGATTAGAATTGACTAATTTAAAGAAATTAGTTAATGGAATTTTAGAATCGAAATTTGGGCTTTGAATCAGACAAGGGGTGTGTAAATTCATATTCGAAATCGAATATGAAGCTTGAATTAGAAATGACATTCGATTGTTGTATCAACAAATTAATATATATTTGAACGTGATATGTTCAAATAACAAGTGAAATAGGCTAAGAAGCTAATTAAAGAATAAATGGGCGGAACTGAATTCAAACGATTGGTTTGAGTTGAATTGCAAACAGGTGAACATGTGTAAGCAGGTTTGATATGAAGTATATGAAGATTTAAATTTATGTGCTCGACAAAAAGGTACATGGTTAATTCATATATGAGATTTTATGCGCCGTATCGGCAAGCCGCTTGGCTTTTTCTTTTTCTTTTTGAGATTAGAAGGACCGGGAAATCTATTTGAAATTTCCCGATGCTCCCGATGCAGGGGAGGTTATGGCGAATTTTTCCGGAAATTTAAGGAGTTAGAATATTTTTAAGATATTTTGATAATTAGAAATCATTGCATCGACGTATAAAATTCGATAGGTAAATGAATATAAAAATCGAATATTGTAAACAAAAAGGGAAATCTATAAATTAGAAATAGAAAGCAAACTTTATACATGTTTTAAAAATGAATAATTGGATTGTATAGTGTGTGTATTCGAGGTTAGTGGTTTTGCCGTTTTGAAGTTGAGGATGTTTTTCAGTTAAGGTCTGAGAGGTAATTTTACCCCAACTTGATTGATTTCATTTTTAATGGATAAACAGCAAGATCCAGTCTCGAAGAGAAGTGTTTGAAAAAGAGTTAGTTGAATAAAATATTTTGGGTTGTTGTAACGATGTTTTACACAACATTCGTTTTAAACCCAAGTGATGGAATTTTGGAAATATAACAAGTAAATATTCCTGAGTATAATTAAAATAGTCAGGATAGAGATAAGTGATTGGAATTGTTTCCAATTGCAAATAGAGATATTTTCTAATATATAGAAAATAAAAGAAGTTGATATTGGGAAATGCTTTCCATATAGCGTAAAGGGCCAATATGGCTATTTGAAAATATTTGGTTAACAAATATTGATCAGGAAATGGAGAAGAGATTTAATTAATGAAATATTAAAGAGCCCAGTGATTTGTTTGATATGTTTGGATGAACACTTGTTTTTATTCGATAGTTAAATCACAGACTATCGAAGTTTTTGACCATCGTTGTCAATATGGAGAGACCGGTTGGATTATTATCCGAAGAACCACTCTGTATCGGCATAAGCGTTGCGGACCAAGTATGCTGAATATATTGAAGATGGAGTAAAGTGCAAGGACTCTTTTTATTAAATAGAAATAGTGCCTTCGGTTTCGTTCAATCCTAGAACGAACGTAAATGGACGAATGTCTGACAAAGTATTTCCATGATCAAATGGGTTGGTCTGTATAAATATATATGGTTGCAACGGATTTATTCCCTTAGCATAACATCCAGAATATTCGTGCAAACTCAACTAGTGATTAACGGATCTGACAATGTGGCATTCAAAGTGATTGTGCTATCAATGAATGGTAAGTATTCGTAGCCTCAGGCCTCAACAACCGGGAAAGGACAAAAATCGGGCAGGCAGCATGGCTATGTGGGTCGCTCCCATTAGGATGTATAATCACCTATCTAGAGGTTCATTTAATTTCTTATTCTATCCGATGTTGTCCCAGTCGGGAGGCGGTTGCTGATCCCAACCGTTGGTGATATACATTCGATACACTCAAGCGAAATGAGTGGTCGGTCATGTGTGGGCCGGGTTACAAGATGTTCTTGTTGAACCCAGTGTATTCCTCTCTAGAGATACACTAGCGGAAGGTGGTTCCATACCTTGTCATGTTGGAAATCAAATCTCCAATAAGCGCCATGCGGTTTTTGATTTTATAATATATATGTGGAGCGTGAGATGCAAGCGTTCTGCTATTTGGTTATTTACTTGATGTAGACATTATTATAATATCACTGGATTTTCGTATCAAAGTGTTTTGGGTTATAGTAAGGTAAAAACCGTCCGTGTTTATGTGTGGGCTGGTCTTACTATTATCTTTACTTTTGAAAGGATTTTAAAAGTTAAACAAATGATTGGAGTTTACTCACACCAGTCCCATGACTGACCCAGAGTTTATTTTGTTTTGTTTTCCCTAAACTCTTGGGTGCCCAAATTTGTACGGGCAGTCAAGTAGCCGGGATTTTTCAGATTTATTTGAAGGAGCTGGAAGCAGGAGGCTTCACCGGTTAGCTATAAGCTATCATATATTCCGCTGTGGACCTTGTTTGTATCTGGAAACAGGTGTTTATAACTGTTCCAGAAATGACTGTTGTGCTCTGATGATGGTATGTATATAAAGTTACTTATTTGTATTTCAAAAGTTATGTTATATAATATATTTTATTCGATCCGCTGTGAGATTCGTGTTTACTTTGATTATGCTCAGTTGTGTTCTTCTTCTATTCTATTAGTTCTATCTTTTTTTTCTCATCCTCTAACTTCTTTCTAATAATGATTCGTATTTCTGTGCAAATTGGGTTGGACGTGTGGTGTTATTAGTCGACTCAAATAGTACGGATTTGCGGGTCGTTACTGTGGTATCAGAGCTTAGGTTGAGCGAATACCTAGGCTTTGGTCGGATGTGCTCATTAGAGATAGGGTCAGTAGTACCCTAGAATGAGTTGAGTGTATACATTTATAAATATGAGAGAGCGTATTTGTAAATTGATATAAAAATTGTTTTATATTGTGTTGGCAAGTCTGTTGAGTAGTTTATGAACTCTGATCGAATCGTGGGACGCCACGAAGTCGATAGGAATTCCTAACACTTAAATAGAGAAATTCAACACAGTATTGTTTTAAAGAGGGTAAATGAAATAATTTTACCCAAATTTCTATTTTGATATAGAAGGAATCATTTTCTGAAATTATTACATTATATGGATGTGTTGATTGTTAGGATTATAATCAAATGAGATTATAAAATTTGAATGATTATATATAACCAAATAGAACGTGTATATGAATTAAATATACAAATGGGATGAATTAAAATTGGATTCAGAATTAGAATTAAGAATTCAAAATCCTGGGAAGTTGAAAAATATTTTTCAAAGTATATTAAAATAATATAGCTTTATTTTAGAAGGATTTGAAAGAAAATCATTTTAGATGGATTTTGAAATAATAAATCCCTGAACTCACTTCAGTGGCTGGGAAATAATTCTAATGATGATTGCAACATCATCAGTGTTCATTTTCGAGTTTCTAAGTGATGGATTGCTACCTTAGAAAATTTTGTTGGAAATTTGTTTGAAAATTCAAATATTTTGAATTTTTGATAGGAATAAATATATGTTCATATTTATATGTTATCTCAAAGGGATTTGAAATCAAAAACCCGTGGATTTGAATTCTGGAAATTTAACTTAAAACAAGTTAAATAAATCAAGTGAATGAATTGATTTAGAATCAATTTGAATGCATGTGAATGAGAAACCAAAAGTTTTGGTAGAACTAAAAGTTGTAGGAATATGAAGAGTTGAGTTCAACATAAAAGAGTTTACGCAAAGATAATGATTCTGAAGCATTTTTCCTACCTTAGTAATTTCGGGGACGAAATTCTTTTAAGAGGGGAAGAATGTAACGACATGGATTTCTATCGATTAATTTTAAATATTTAATATTGGTTTTAAATATTGTGTTGAGAATATAAATGAATTTTTATATTAAGTTATCGATTTAAAAATCGATTTCGATTTAATATCGAATATATTAAATTATTGTAAAACGAATAATAACTCAATTCAAGATTTAAAACTAAATCAAAACAGTTCAGATGATCAGTGCTAGTTCTGTTTGAATATAAAAGTGATAATATTAATTTATTATCGAGGAATTTAATTGTTTTGAAATTAATTTATATTAGTTTAAATTAATATCTCCTCCATATGGCCGAATTGAGTTTCGATACATGTCCCAGTGTGTTCAGAATGGCGGTTTTACCCTAGGATGGTCAGTCGTTCTGTTCAAAAAGGAGTTCGCGATCACCAGATAATTAAAATTAAATAAAACACTGTACCGGTTAATATCTGTCCGTAATAAACACTGTACTAGTAAATACCTACCCTTAATAAACCCTGTACAAGCTAAAACCTTTTCCTGAAAAATCCTACCCGGTAAAACACCTACCTTAAATTCCTTGACGCTGAAGTATCCTCCATCTATTTAAACGCGGCATTCTCTGCTATTTCTTCAGCAAAAATCGGAGCTTCAACAACCAAAACAAAATGGCCACTGCCTAAAATCTAAATACTTCGAAGCCACTGTCCTCGGTAGAAAATCGAAATCCTCCTTTTACAGAGCGGTCCGCTCCTTTTCATTTCCAGAAATCCAATTCGAAATCGAGTTTCCCTTTTCTACTCAGTCTTCTAAAAATCGAAACAGTGAGCAATTCAATCATTTCAAGGCTGCTGAGTTCAACTCTAGAAGCAGCGGAAGTCGCGTTCAATTTGGGGATTTAATTTTTGTCACCGTCGGCCTGGGTTGCATCATCGATTCTGGCGTTGCTTTTGGGTTCGCGAAGATGAAGCGTTCAAATGGAAGGGGGCGCTCGTGTTTACAGGAGAGGACGGAGCTGTCTATTGAAGAAGTCGAGGTAGGGTTACTCGAATAAGGCGCGACGATGAGATCTGGTGAGGTCTGCGAAGTGGAACATCTATGAACTGGGAAGGTGCGATTGGATGATGAGCCATTTCGATTACAGTTATGGAGAAGAGGGGTCATTGATGGGTTCAGGAAGGCAAACAGGGACCGAAAAAACAGGGAAATTTAAATAGAGAATTTAAGGTATATTTTTAGTTTATTCTTAATTTAAATTTATATTGAGATTGATATAAAAATTAGTAGTTGATTTAATCAATTTGAATAACTTGTAGGAATTAGCATATTAGTTAGAACTGAATTCGTACATTGTTGAGAGAAAAGGAAATGGTGTTTACTATTAATTTGGAAATTTATTTAAAGTAAATTAGTTTATTTAATTGGAAATAGATTAAATATATAGAAATTAGTTAGTAAAGGATAAAATCTGTAAACTAAGTAGTTAAGGATTAAATTGGAATTTAATTTACATATGAGTAATTAATTTAAATTAAATTAGTGAAGTTCAAAAACTGAAATATATTTATATTGTTTACATTGAAAACAGAGGTACAAAGGAATCGTGAAATCTATTCGATAAGCTTAAATGGGGTACTCGACGAATTAAATATCTGGTGAGTAAATCTCACTCACCTTTAGAATTATTTTTATTTCATTAAAAATAATTGTTTGTTGCTTGTGTGAATGCTTTCTGGTTGTTATATATATATTAGTTATTTAGGCTATATATATATATATATTGGGTTGATTGATTGGTTGGATTCCCGCAGTCTCATTAGCGGATGCCCGCGGTACCATAGCGGATGATTACCCTATACGCCCCACGCTATGATTAGTGGATGACCTTCTATACCGCGATATTCTGCCACGAAGCAGAATGGGTATTATTTATGTGCTAACGTCTGTGGATGCAGGGAAACAGGTTGGAGGAATCCAACAGGATTCCTCAAAAATATATTATCTGTTTGTTGTTTGTTTGATTTCATATATATTCATATATGATGTGTTAAAAATCAAATGAATGAAACTTGGTTGATTTGATTGTTTAAAATATCACTGGGGCTTGAATATTGATTTATAAAAATATCGCGGAAGGGATATTTGAGATTTAAAAGAGAAAATTCTATTTTTCTAAAATAGAATTTGAATTTAAAATGGGATAAAAATATTTAACTTGTTTTAAAAGGAATAAAACAAGTAGTTCATTTATACACAAAGTTTTAAATGAAGTGAAAAGAATTATCATTGGACAATTCAAAAGTAAATTATAAGTGTGAATTCGTTAAGGGGAAATCTATTTTTCCAAAGTAGAAAATATTTATTTCAAAGGAAATTGGAAGCGATACTTTGTTTAAAAATATAAACAAGTAAAATAAAAAGGGAATTTGAATAAAGAGAAATTAGAAAAGAAGTTTGAATATTTGAATTCAAATAGAATTTAAAAGAAGTTTTGAATATTTGGATTTCAAATAGAAACCCAAATGGAGTTAAATATTTAAATTCAAGTATGAATTTCAAATATACGTATTCATAAAACAGAAAAAGGATTTGAATATAGAAATTAAAGTGGAATTTAAATCAAGAAAATAAAGTATGGTATTTGAATTCAACGAGATATAAATATGGTATTTAAATTCAAAAAGAATTTAAATATGGCATTTGAATTCAAGGAAAATTTAAATATGGAATTTGAGTCCAAGGAGAATCAATATGGAATTTGAGTTAAAAGGAGTTTTAAATACTCGGAATTCAAAAAGAGTTGGAATATTTGGAAATTCAAATAAAAGTAGAAATAAAGTTTGAATAATAGAAATTGGAAGAGAATTTGAGAATTTGAATTATATAATTCAAATGGAATTTAAAACATAGAATTTGAAATAGAATTCAAATAGAATTCAAATATGGATTTGAATATAGCAATTCAAATAGAATTTGAATAAATGAATTTGAATATAGAATTTCAAGGTAGAATTGTAATGAAATTTGAAATATCGAATTCAAGAGAATTGAATATGGTTTTGAATTTAGAATTCCAAGAAGAATTGAATATAAACTTCAAATATAATCGAAATAGAGTTTGAATATATAACTCAAATAGAATTGAATATGAAGTTTGAATAGAGATTTGAAATAGAAATTCAAGTATTGAATTTGAATATCAAAAGGAATTGGGATTTGAAAATAGAATTCAAAAGTGAGATTGGAATTTGAATCAAGAAATTCAAATAGAGGAAAATGGAGTTTGAATATTAGAAATTCAAATGGAGTTAAAATGGAGTTGGATTCATTTTAATGAAAGTTTAAAAGTTTATATATATAAATATAAATAAAACGAACTCGCCGCAGCGCTGCAGTTCGTAAATTGGCGATTCGAACTTCAATTGAATATACAGAACTCAATTGAAGTCGAAATTCTTTGAAACAAGAAACGTCAGGACCGATTTGATAATAGCTTTCTAATGAAGGAGAAAAATCTGGATTTCATCGAATAGATTTTGAGTTATGTCAAAAATCAAATTTTCAGAAAAGCAGCGCCAGAACCATTATAAAACCATAACGGTTTGTTTAAATAAACTAAAGGATTTTAAAGAAATAAAAATCCGAATTTGCCATGAGAAAAATCCAGACTTGAGATGTAAATTAAATACGAACTCAAGTGGTGTAAATGAGATGATTGTTAAAACAAAAAAATCAGATTTTTAATTATTGATTAGAATTGACTAATTTAAAGAAATTAGTTAATGGAATTTTAGAATCGAAATTTGGGCTTTGAATCAGACAAGGGGTGTGTAAATTCATATTCGAAATCGAATATGAAGCTTGAATTAGAAATGACATTCGATTGTTGTATCAACAAATTAATATATATTTGAACGTGATATGTTCAAATAACAAGTGAAATAGGCTAAGAAGCTAATTAAAGAATAAATGGGCGGAACTGAATTCAAACGATTGGTTTGAGTTGAATTGCAAACAGGTGAACATGTGTAAGCAGGTTTGATATGAAGTATATGAAGATTTAAATTTATGTGCTCGACAAAAAGGTACATGGTTAATTCATATATGAGATTTTATGCACCGTATCGGCAAGCCGCTTGGCCTTTTCTTTTTCTTTTTGAGATTAGAAGGACCGGGAAATCTATTTGAAATTTCCCGATGCTCCCGATGCAGGGGAGGTTATGGCGAATTTTTCCGGAAATTTAAGGAGTTAGAATATTTTTAAGATATTTTGATAATTAGAAATCATTGCATCGACGTATAAAATTCGATAGGTAAATGAATATAAAAATCGAATATTGTAAACAAAAAGGGAAATCTATAAATTAGAAATAGAAAGCAAACTTTATACATGTTTTAAAAATGAATAATTGGATTGTATAGTGTGTGTATTCGAGGTTAGTAGTTTTGCCGTTTTGAAGTTGAGGATGTTTTTCAGTTAAGGTCTGAGAGGTAATTTTACCCCAACTTGATTGATTTCATTTCTAATGGATAAACAGCAAGATCCAGTCTCGAAGAGAAGTGTTTGAAAAAGAGTTAGTTGAATAAAATATTTTGGGTTGTTGTAACGATGTTTTACACAACATTCGTTTTAAACCCAAGTGATGGAATTTTGGAAATATAACAAGTAAATATTCCTGAGTATAATTAAAATAGTCGGGATAGAGATAAGTGATTGGAATTGTTTCCAATAGCAAATAGAGATATTTTCTAATATATAGAAAATAAAAGAAGTTGATATTGGGAAATGCTTTCCATATAGCGTAAAGGGCCAATATGGCTATTTGAAAATATTTGGTTAACAAATATTGATCAGGAAATGGAGAAGAGATTTAATTAATGAAATATTAAAGAGCCCAGTGATTTGTTTGATATGTTTGGATGAACACTTGTTATTATTCGATAGTTAAATCACAGACTATCAAAGTTTTTGACCATCGTTGTCAATATGGAGAGACCGGTTGGATTATTATCCGAAGAACCACTCCGTATCGGCATAAGCGTTGCGGACCAAGTATGCTGAATATATTGAAGATGGAGTAAAGTGCAAGGACTCTTTTTATTAAATAGAAATAGTGCCTTCGGTTTCGTTCAATCCCAGAACGAACGTAAATGGACGAATGTCTGACAAAGTATTTCCATGATCAAATGGGTTGGTCTGTATAAATATATATGGTTGCAACGGATCTATTCCCTTAGCATAACATCCAGAATATTCGTGCAAACTCAACTAGTGATTAACGGATCTGACAATGTGGCATTCAAAGTGATTGTGCTATCAATGAATGGTAAGTATTCGTAGCCTCAGGCCTCAACAACCGGGAAAGGACAAAAATCGGGCAGGCAGCATGGCTATGTGGGTCGCTCCCATTAGGATGTATAATCACCTATCTAGAGGTTCATTTAATTTCTTATTCTATCCGATGCTATCCCAGTCGGGAGGCGGTTGCTGATCCCAACCGTTGGTGATATACATTCGATACACTCAAGCGAAATGAGTGGTCGGTCATGTGTGGGCCGGGTTACAAGATGTTCTTGTTGAACCCAGTGTATTCCTCTCTAGAGATACACTAGCGGAAGGTAGTTCCATACCTTGTCATGTTGGAAATCCAATCTCCAATAAGCGCCATGCGGTTTTTGATTTTATAATATATATGTGGAGCGTGAGATGCAAGCGTTCTGCTATTTGGTTATTTACTTGATGTAGACATTATTATAATATCACTGGATTTTCGTATCAAAGTGTTTTGGGTTATAGTAAGGTAAAAACCGTCCGTGTTTATGTGTGGGCTGGTCTTACTATTATCTTTTCTTTTGAAAGGATTTTAAAAGTTAAACAAATGATTGGAGTTTACTCACACCAGTCCCATGACTGCCCCAGAGTTTATTTTGTTTTGTTTTCCCTAAACTCTTGGGTGCCCAAATTTGTACGGGCAGTCAAGTAGCCGGGATTTTTCAGATTTATTTGAAGGAGCTGGAAGCAGGAGGCTTCACCGGTTAGCTATAGGCTATCATATATTCCGCTGTGGACCTTGTTTGTATCTGGAAACAGGTGTTTATAACTGTTCCAGAAATGACTGTTGTGCTCTGATGATGGTATGTATATAAAGTTACTGATTTGTATTTCAAAAGTTATGTTATATAATATATTTTATTCGATCCGCTGTGAGATTCGTGTTTACTTTGATTATGCTCAGTTGTGTTCTTCTTCTTCTATTCTATTAGCTCTATCTTTTTTTTCTCATTCTCTAACTTCTTTCTAATAATGATTCGTATTTCTGTGCAAATTGGGTTGGACGTGTGGTGTTATTAGTCGACTCAAATAGTACGGATTTGCGGGTCGTTACAGTGGTATCAGAGCTTAGGTTGAGCGAATACCTAGGCTTTGGTCGGATGTGCTCATTAGAGATAGGGTCAGTAGTACCCTAGAATGAGTTGAGTGTATACATTTATAAATATGAGAGAGCGTATTTGTAAATTGATATAAAAATTGTTTTATATTGTGTTGGCAAGTCTGTTGAGTAGTTTATGAACTCTGATCGAATCGTGGGACGCCACGAAGTCGATAGAAATTTCTAAACACTTAAATAGAGAAATTCAACACAGTATTGTTTTAAAGAGGGTAAATGAAATAATTTTACCCAAATTTCTATTTTGATATAGAAGGAATCTGTAACGAACCGGGATTTTCGTCTCCGAAAATCAACATCAAACTATCATGTTGACCATTCAGACATCGAATATTCCAGATCATTAATAGAAAGAAGTTAGAGGGTGAGGTAAGAAAGAAAGAAATATTAGAATAGAAGAAGAAGAAGAACACAACACAACACAGAGTCTCACATCGCAGCGGAACAAAATATAATACAAAAATAAATCTTTATTGAAAGCTTTAAAATACTTATAGTATCAGAGTACATCATACCATGGGATAGTTATAATAGCCTGTTCCCATATACAACACAAAGCGGAATAGTAGTAATATCATACGTCTGGACTCTTCCAGCTCGTCTCTTCATAGCAGTCGAAAACCTGAACCTGTACAACCCGGTCTAACCCGAGCATTTACAAAACACCGGGTCAGTCTGGTGAACCAGAGTGAGAAAAACTCGCACAGTAATAAGGGTGAATCATCCAATCATGATTTTAAAGTTCAAAATCTTTTCAAAAGGAAAGGATAATCGTAAGACCAAATCCACACATAAAACACGGACGGTTTTTACCTTACGATAACCCAAAACAGTTTTGAAACCAATATCTTGTCTGATATTATGATAATGTCTAAATACAAGTAAATAGCAATCTAGTGGAACGCTTGCATCTCACGCTCCACATATATAGTATACAATCAAAAACCGCGGGCGCTTATTGGAGATTGGATTCCAACTTGACAAGGTATGGGTCCACCTTCCGATAGTGTATCTCTAGAGACGAATACACTGGGTTCAACAAGAACTTCTTGCAACCCGGCCCTCACATGACCGACCACTCATTTCGCTTGAGTGTATCGAATGTATACCACCGACGGTTGGGATCAGCAACCGTCTCCCGACAAGGGACAGCATCGAAACATAGATTTAAGAAACAAATAGGACTTCCTCTAGATAGGTGATTATACACCCTAATGGGAGCGACCCACATAGCCATGCTGCCTGCCCGATTTTTGTCATTCCCAGTTGATGAGGCTTGAGGTCAGAACTTATCTTTGAACATCTGGTCACCATTCACTTTGAATGCCACATCGTCAAATCCGTCAGATATCACTAATTGACGTCCACAAAAATACTCTAGCTGAAAGCTAGAGAACGGCAATTCCCTGCCATCAACTATCGTACGTTTGAAGAAATCAACGTACGTGATCCTTTGGAAATACTCTGTCAGACATCCGTCCATATACGTCATCCAGGAACAGGATGAACCGAAGGCACTCCCCTACTGCATCCAATATAGGAATCACCCCATGGATCAATAGCGAGAAGTCCTTGCAACCCGTTGATTCCAACCACGACCGAATCACAGCTTATCTCTGCTTGCCAGGCAGAGAACATTAGTGGTCCTTCCGTTTATGAAAAACCACGGTCTTCAATGCTCCATCTCGATCATCTTCTGATCTCTTCACATATTTGTTGGTCGGAATGGTTTTCGAATATAAATTCGATCCCGGTCTTTCCATACCAACAATCGTATTGGGCGGGTTTGATAGTCGGTGTTTTAACCATCAAAATATAAGTGTTTCAATCATGACACTCCAATGAGTTCACTAGTCCAGTATTCAGCATCACTTGGCCTTTAACAAAACTGATTTACTCTTAACAACTTCTAATTTTAATCTTTGAAAAATACGATAATTGAATAACTCCAATTTGATTTAACTCTAATCGATTAACAAATATTCGACCTCACTCCATTCGCTTGACTCTAGATCGCAGCGATCACAATGGTTACGCCTGATTCCCTCAAGAAACATCCGACTGCCGTAGGCTATCTGCAGCCCTGCGAATTACGCTAGCAGTCGTACTCAATGGCAACTTAGCCCAATAATTATGTTTGGCTAATTCTATCTCGAATAAATATATTCAATTTCCCATTTTGAAATTTCATTTAAAATTCTCCTTTTTACTAGATCTCGTTTTCAAATAGCGTTAATGTAAAATTAACGTCTTAACACTTTGAATCTCACTTAAAACCTCTGGTTTATAATAAACCCTTTTTATCGTAATCTCCTTTCACTTGATTCATATAATTGAGTACGTTTATTTCCTTTCACCATTCAATTGGCTTGCATCTCACATTCGGTAACCTTTTTAAATGAATTCCCATTTAAAAATATATTCCTAACTTTATCATTAATTAAAATAATAACTTATTTCAAACATTAACTACTTTAGTAGTTAATCACTAAATTAAATATTAAATCCCTTTTAAAGCCTTATTTAAATTCAAACAATATTCATTTAACTATTTTAGTCAAAACACATTAACTTGATAAACAATTCTAATTCCAAACGGTCGATTTGATTAACTCAAAAACTTGATTATCTCCTTAACCGATTTCAACAATCCTCGCTTTAAATTAATTAAAAATATAATTAATTTAAATAAATTCTAATTATTTGTTTTCTTTACAAAACAATTTTCAAGGTTTAACCATTTAATTCATTTCTTATTCTTCAACTGGTAAATCTGATTAACATCAACATTTGCAAAATAACTTCATAACAAATCAAAGTCTAAAACAAATAAAATATTGATTTATTTCTCTTAAATAACTTTTATTCAAATAATATAATTCAAATCTAACTCTGGTTATAAAATAAATTTTATAACCTCAACTCTATCGATTCACCTGTCGGTGAATCAATATCTATAACTCGATTGGTTTTAAAGGCCATACTCTGCCAAACACTTAACCAATATCACCTATTGGTTCAAACCAAACAGAAGTTGAATATCCAATCAAAAATCAACCATCAAATCAATCACACAAACAGATCAGTTCATATATGATCATATGAAAATAAATAATACATTTGAGGAATCCGGTTGGATCCCTCCAACCTGTTCTTCCCTGTATTCAAATGGTTATCACAAATCAGACTGTTCAGTTTTGTTTAACTGATAAATTAAATAACAACCATTTAACATCAACCACAAGCAATTCGAACAATGCAACCATTTTAAACACGTTTATAAATAAACGTGACCAACCAAGGTGAGTTACCTTTATTGGAACCAATCGTTAAAAGTAACGATTTGGTATTTCACTGAAATTAAACACAGTTTAATTTCATCGGTTAAATCAACAAACAACTGTATAACTAGAAAATAGGCAACCATCAGCAAGCAGAGCACACAAAATAAAAACACCCAATTTATATAAAATATAAAAAGGGTAACTGAGTGAGTTTAACTCACCTTGATGCGATAAGTTGTCGCTAAAGTGGTTCTGTTCCTGTTAAGTTAAACATGCATTCAATTTAACCAACATTTCCAGAAGTTTCCAGTTTCGACCAGAACAGTTCTATAATGTGGTGTTCATTGATGCGATTCGCAAGCCCCTTTGTTTGTTTAGTTCTGTCAATATTCGCATGGATTAAAAATATAAGTTTCCGATTAATATTAGTATCCATTTCCTTAATCAATATTTTATAATGTTAATCATTTTGAATTACCGGTCGTTTCCTTTCACACTGTTTCTGTTCACGCTCATTCACTAGACCATTGACCTCCGTGATGTATTGATGTCCGCAATATCACACACGCCTCGTGCCAACTTAAATCCTTCCCTCCCGTACTGCTTCATTTATGAACCGGTACCCTCCCTCTTGTAGCGTCTTTGTTCCCAAAACAATCCCCTTTTTCCAACGTTAAAACAAGATGTTGGTCCCAAGTTCTCTTTCGTTCATCCCAGGAGCATTCACTTGGTTTGTTTGTCTTCCACTATGTTCATCCCATCACTGTAATAACCAACTGTAACCACGTCAGCTCCTGGTCATCCCAGGTTCGCTCCTCCTTTTTTTTTACACTTCACCATGTTTAAACTTCTTCCGCAACTTGTTACACCTACTACTCCAGTATGTCCTTTCCAAAGCATATATGCTGTTCGCATTCCAGTTCTTTGTTCCAACTAAGAACACCCCATCCCCTCCTCATCTTTCCCTTACATTGTTCTTACTGTTTCACTTCTGACTTGTTCACTCCCCCCTTGTCTTCTTGCGTTACGTGTACACGGTGAGCCCATGAAATTGAACAACCGCCTGCTCCTTCTTCTGTCCTCCCTTGCGCCACGTTTTTATATCAGACCACAATTCTTTCATCCCTTCCTTCTCTCAGCTACACACGCACTCACTCCCACTTGCCGCATGTACTGCTTCCCACGTCCAAACCTCATTCCTCCCACCGCAAGAGCCAACGCTACATCACATAACACACATGCAGGCTGTCACTTTCGATTCCTTCTTTCCCCCTTTTTTTTTTTTTTTTCGTGTATTTTATTTTGGTTATAATCAGTGAAAGGAAGTGGTGGGTATGAGTACGAGATGGGAAAGAGGCTGCGTGTATTTATAGGGGAAGACTCCTTGGGGTGCAAGGCTCTTAGGTTAGTAGGACTGCACATGTTTCATTTCATAGAGGTAGCCTGCGTGGTGTTCTCTCATATGTTCGCATGGAGTTGTTCTATCGGTTGGAAACACAAGACGAAAGGACAGGGTCTGTGCATGACCTCATATGTATGTGAAGATGTGTTGTAAAATCTTTAGGTTGGCTGCTTCGAAAAAATAAGACAGTTGTCATTTTGGATATGCTATATTCTTGGGGTAGCTGATCACGAAAAGAATGGCGGCAGTAGCATGTAAGATGCATATGGGTTTCTATAGGGCAATGGTTTTATAAAATATCAATATTAAAACTTCAACGTAAAGTAGTTGATTAAAGCCTCTACAAATGATTTCTGTTAACTGATAAAAAAGTTAATCTTAGTGTAAAAAGATATTCCGGATCCAATGGGACAAGTTTCGTCGAAATCCGAGGTCGTTTGAAGAAAATTCCCTTATAAAACCAGAAATGAACACACGTTTAATTTTTCTACGGTCACCAGATAAATCGAATCAACTTGAAACTGCGAACATCGATAATAACTTTTCGATACGAACCCAACGACACTAATTTCGTCGCATTCTGAGACTGTTGCCCCGGTAGGCTGTTTTTACCGCGAACCGCCCTACCCCTTTTAACGCCAAATTTCTCGATCTCTAAAAATAACAAATTATATACTTATTCTGACTCTAATCGACGATACGAACTCAACGGAACTGGTTTCGCGGTCTAATTTGATCGTTTGCTCTAGTTATTCCCAAATACCCCTTTATTTATTTAAATACGCGTTATATAAATTGAACGGGCGTTTATGGCTACCGTGACCACATACGACATCGGTTTTCCACGCCACTCACCACCGTACAATAATTTTACGATACGGTTCAAATGAAACTGGTTTCTTCGAAATCTGAGTCCGTTTGCAAAACGGTCATTTTAAAGGCTTATAATTAAATAACGATTTCTACAGCGACTATTTCAAAATTTGATTTGACCATAAATATCAAACTATAACACGAAATCTGTATTTTTCTCTTTCATATGAAAGCTATCGTCAGCACGCTCCCAACGTGTCTTGTTTCACAGAAATCCGACTTATATCGAATCCTGTATTCTCAGTTGAAGTTCAAAACTCCAATTTACGAACTGCACGCCATTTTCAAGCTCAAATTATATTATATAAATATATAACGTTCAACTTTGTTTTTAATAATGAATTCAATATTTAATTCCATCGATATTCCAAATATAATATTTAAAACTAATTTAAATATTCATATTCAAATGGTCGAAAAACACGGGTCGTTACATTCTTCCCCCCTTAAAATAATTTCGTCCTCGAAATTGCTAAGGTAAGAAAGAATGTTATAAATTCATTAACTTCAAATATAATTTTATTTTAAATCAGAAACCAATTCAATACCATAAATAAAAAATTTCAAAAATATCGAAAATTTTCTAACACTTTAAATTTCCGAAAAATTTTGCCAGCACCTCCTCTGTACGGCTCAATCGGTACTACCACAACTCGCCTCTCTGGGCCTTCTCCAATTCAAAAGAAAATAAAACAGCCAAGTGGCTTGCCAAATAGGCTCACAAACTTCCAAATCCACATAAAAGTAAACGTGTACCTTTTTGTCGGGCATCTCATTATATCCTTTCCATCTTCTGCCCTGTCAGCATATACAAATGCATCCCCAAAATTCCAACTTTATCCTCAGAACCAAATCCTTCATGCGTCCAAGCCAAATCCCATTCTTAACTCAATTTCCATCCAATTTCAATTCCAACTCTTAACTTACCAGTCCAACATCATTTCAGATTCCTGTCTCATATTTCAAATCTGATTCTACTTGATAATATATCACGAATTAATTTCCAGTTAATTTGGTTCAATTCAATTCATATTTGTTTTCACAAATTTCTATTAAATTTTGTCTTTGTTCAAACAATTTCCCTGGGAGTTTTTAAATAGTTCAAACCTTTCAAAAATCAAATATTCCTTTTTAGGATTCAAAGCAACTTGTTTTTCTCAAAGCAATTCAAAACAAAATCCTTGGTAGTAATCCGTCACTTACCACTCGAAAATGAACACTGATGATGTGGCCAGCATCCTCAGAGTTATTTCCCAGCTATCGAAGTGAGTTCAATACTATATCCATTCAAAACTTCAATTTTAAACACTTTCATTTTGAAATCTATTTCAAAATATCCACCTCAATGTTTGTAAAACAATTTAAAACCTCCCAGGATTTTTTTAAAATTCTCTTAACTTAATTCAAATCCACTTACAAACATTTTTCCCAACTTCCAGAACTTTAATTCCAATTCTGATTTTATATTTCAGATTTAATTAATCTGCTTTTATATTATACGAATTTGAGTTGGTTATTTATATAACCATTTAAATTATAACCAAGCAACACATCCAATATACTATAATACTTCAAATATTAATCATTCTTTTATATTAAAATACCATTTGGGTAAAATTATTTCATTTACCCTCTTTCAAAAACATACTGTGTCGAATTATTCTGTTCAAGAGTTTAGAAACACTTATCGACACAGTTTGCATTACTGTATCGACCAGAATTCATAAACTACTCGACAAACCAATCAACACAATATAAACAGTTTTTATATCAATTTACAAATACGCGCTCATATATATACACTCAAACTCAATCTAGGGTATTGCTAACCCCATCTCTACTGAGTCACGCCACAAAGCCAAGGTAATTACTTAACCTTAAGCTCTGATACCACTGTAACGAACCGGGATTTTCGTCTCCGAAAATCAACATCAAACTATCATGTTGACCATTCAGACATCGAATATTCCAGATCATTAATAGAAAGAAGTTAGAGGGTGAGGTAAGAAAGAAAGAAATATTAGAATAGAAGAAGAAGAAGAACACAACACAACACAGAGTCTCACATCGCAGCGGAACAAAATATAATACAAAAATAAATCTTTATTGAAAGCTTTAAAATACTTATAGTATCAGAGTACATCATACCATGGGATAGTTATAATAGCCTGTTCCCATATACAACACAAAGCGGAATAGTAGTAATATCATACGTCTGGACTCTTCCAGCTCGTCTCTTCATAGCAGTCGAAAACCTGAACCTGTACAACCCGGTCTAACCCGAGCATTTACAAAACACCGGGTCAGTCTGGTGAACCAGAGTGAGAAAAACTCGCACAGTAATAAGGGTGAATCATCCAATCATGATTTTAAAGTTCAAAATCTTTTCAAAAGGAAAGGATAATCGTAAGACCAAATCCACACATAAAACACGGACGGTTTTTACCTTACGATAACCCAAAACAGTTTTGAAACCAATATCTTGTCTGATATTATGATAATGTCTAAATACAAGTAAATAGCAATCTAGTGGAACGCTTGCATCTCACGCTCCACATATATAGTATACAATCAAAAACCGCGGGCGCTTATTGGAGATTGGATTCCAACTTGACAAGGTATGGGTCCACCTTCCGATAGTGTATCTCTAGAGACGAATACACTGGGTTCAACAAGAACTTCTTGCAACCCGGCCCTCACATGACCGACCACTCATTTCGCTTGAGTGTATCGAATGTATACCACCGACGGTTGGGATCAGCAACCGTCTCCCGACAAGGGACAGCATCGAAACATAGATTTAAGAAACAAATAGGACTTCCTCTAGATAGGTGATTATACACCCTAATGGGAGCGACCCACATAGCCATGCTGCCTGCCCGATTTTTGTCATTCCCAGTTGATGAGGCTTGAGGTCAGAACTTATCTTTGAACATCTGGTCACCATTCACTTTGAATGCCACATCGTCAAATCCGTCAGATATCACTAATTGACGTCCACAAAAATACTCTAGCTGAAAGCTAGAGAACGGCAATTCCCTGCCATCAACTATCGTACGTTTGAAGAAATCAACGTACGTGATCCTTTGGAAATACTCTGTCAGACATCCGTCCATATACGTCATCCAGGAACAGGATGAACCGAAGGCACTCCCCTACTGCATCCAATATAGGAATCACCCCATGGATCAATAGCGAGAAGTCCTTGCAACCCGTTGATTCCAACCACGACCGAATCACAGCTTATCTCTGCTTGCCAGGCAGAGAACATTAGTGGTCCTTCCGTTTATGAAAAACCATGGTCTTCAATGCTCCATCTCGATCATCTTCTGATCTCTTCACATATTTGTTGGTCGGAATGGTTTTCGAATATAAATTCGATCCCGGTCTTTCCATACCAACAATCGTATTGGGCGGGTTTGATAGTCGGTGTTTTAACCATCAAAATATAAGTGTTTCAATCATGACACTCCAATGAGTTCACTAGTCCAGTATTCAGCATCACTTGGCCTTTAACAAAACTGATTTACTCTTAACAACTTCTAATTTTAATCTTTGAAAAATACGATAATTGAATAACTCCAATTTGATTTAACTCTAATCGATTAACAAATATTCGACCTCACTCCATTCGCTTGACTCTAGATCGCAGCGATCACAATGGTTACGCCTGATTCCCTCAAGAAACATCCGACTGCCGTAGGCTATCTGCAGCCCTGCGAATTACGCTAGCAGTCGTACTCAATGGCAACTTAGCCCAATAATTATGTTTGGCTAATTCTATCTCGAATAAATATATTCAATTTCCCATTTTGAAATTTCATTTAAAATTCTCCTTTTTACTAGATCTCGTTTTCAAATAGCGTTAATGTAAAATTAACGTCTTAACACTTTGAATCTCACTTAAAACCTCTGGTTTATAATAAACCCTTTTTATCGTAATCTCCTTTCACTTGATTCATATAATTGAGTACGTTTATTTCCTTTCACCATTCAATTGGCTTGCATCTCACATTCGGTAACCTTTTTAAATGAATTCCCATTTAAAAATATATTCCTTACTTTATCATTAATTAAAATAATAACTTATTTCAAACATTAACTACTTTAGTAGTTAATCACTAAATTAAATATTAAATCCCTTTTAAAGCCTTATTTAAATTCAAACAATATTCATTTAACTATTTTAGTCAAAACACATTAACTTGATAAACAATTCTAATTCCAAACGGTCGATTTGATTAACTCAAAAACTTGATTATCTCCTTAACCGATTTCAACAATCCTCGCTTTAAATTAATTAAAAATATAATTAATTTAAATAAATTCTAATTATTTGTTTTCTTTACAAAACAATTTTCAAGGTTTAACCATTTAATTCATTTCTTATTCTTCAACTGGTAAATCTGATTAACATCAACATTTGCAAAATAACTTCATAAAAAATCAAAGTCTAAAACAAATAAAATATTGATTTATTTCTCTTAAATAACTTTTATTCAAATAATATAATTCAAATCTAACTCTGGTTATAAAATAAATTTTATAACCTCAACTCTATCGATTCACCTGTCGGTGAATCAATATCTATAACTCGATTGGTTTTAAAGGCCATACTCTGCCAAACACTTAACCAATATCACCTATTGGTTCAAACCAAACAGAAGTTGAATATCCAATCAAAAATCAACCATCAAATCAATCACACAAACAGATCAGTTCATATATGATCATATGAAAATAAATAATACATTTGAGGAATCCGGTTGGATCCCTCCAACCTGTTCTTCCCTGTATTCAAATGGTTATCACAAATCAGACTGTTCAGTTTTGTTTAACTGATAAATTAAATAACAACCATTTAACATCAACCACAAGCAATTCGAACAATGCAACCATTTTAAACACGTTTATAAATAAACGTGACCAACCAAGGTGAGTTACCTTTATTGGAACCAATCGTTAAAAGTAACGATTTGGTATTTCACTGAAATTAAACACAGTTTAATTTCATCGGTTAAATCAACAAACAACTGTATAACTAGCAAATAGGCAACCATCAGCAAGCAGAGCACACAAAATAAAAACACCCAATTTATATAAAATATAAAAAGGGTAACTGAGTGAGTTTAACTCACCTTGATGCGATAAGTTGTCGCTAAAGTGGTTCGGTTCCTGTTAAGTTAAACATGCATTCAATTTAACCAACATTTCCAGAAGTTTCCAGTTTCGACCAGAACAGTTCTATAATGTGGTGTTCATTGATGCGATTCGCAAGCCCCTTTGTTTGTTTAGTTCTGTCAATATTCGCATGGATTAAAAATATAAGTTTCCGATTAATATTAGTATCCATTTCCTTAATCAATATTTTATAATGTTAATCATTTTGAATTACCGGTCGTTTCCTTTCACACTGTTTCTGTTCACGCTCATTCACTAGACCATTGACCTCCGTGATGTATTGATGTCCGCAATATCACACACGCCTCGTGCCAACTTAAATCCTTCCCTCCCGTACTGCTTCATTTATGAACCGGTACCCTCCCTCTTGTAGCGTCTTTGTTCCCAAAACAATCCCCTTTTTCCAACGTTAAAACAAGATGTTGGTCCCAAGTTCGCTTTCGTTCATCCCAGGAGCATTCACTTGGTTTGTTTGTCTTCCACTATGTTCATCCCATCACTGTAATAACCAACTGTAACCACGTCAGCTCCTGGTCATCCCAGGTTCGCTCCTCCTTTTTTTTTACACTTCACCATGTTTAAACTTCTTCCGCAACTTGTTACACCTACTACTCCAGTATGTCCTTTCCAAAGCATATATGCTGTTCGCATTCCAGTTCTTTGTTCCAACTAAGAACACCCCATCCCCTCCTCATCTTTCCCTTACATTGTTCTTACTGTTTCACTTCTGACTTGTTCACTCCCCCCTTGTCTTCTTGCGTTACGTGTACACGGTGAGCCCATGAAATTGAACAACCGCCTGCTCCTTCTTCTGTCCTCCCTTGCGCCACGTTTTTATATCAGACCACAATTCTTTCATCCCTTCCTTCTCTCAGCTACACACGCACTCACTCCCACTTGCCGCATGTACTGCTTCCCACGTCCAAACCTCATTCCTCCCACCGCAAGAGCCAACGCTACATCACATAACACACATGCAGGCTGTCACTTTCGATTCCTTCTTTCCCCCTTTTTTTTTCGTGTATTTTATTTTGGTTATAATCAGTGAAAGGAAGTGGTGGGTATGAGTACGAGATGGGAAAGAGGCTGCGTGTATTTATAGGGGAAGACTCCTTGGGGTGCAAGGCTCTTAGGTTAGTAGGACTGCACATGTTTCATTTCATAGAGGTAGCCTGCGTGGTGTTCTCTCATATGTTCGCATGGAGTTGTTCTATCGGTTGGAAACACAAGACGAAAGGACAGGGTCTGTGCATGACCTCATATGTATGTGAAGATGTGTTGTAAAGTCTTTAGGTCGGCTGCTTCGAAAAAATAAGACAGTTGTCATTTTGGATATGCTATATTCTTGGGGTAGCTGATCACGAAAAGAATGGCGGCAGTAGCATGTAAGATGCATATGGGTTTCTATAGGGCAATGGTTTTATAAAATATCAATATTAAAACTTCAACGTAAAGTAGTTGATTAAAGCCTCTACAAATGATTTCTGTTAACTGATAAAAAAGTTAATCTTAGTGTAAAAAGATATTCCGGATCCAATGGGACAAGTTTCGTCGAAATCCGAGGTCGTTTGAAGAAAATTCCCTTATAAAACCAGAAATGAACACACGTTTAATTTTTCTATGGTCACCAGATAAATCGAATCAACTTGAAACTGCGAACATCGATAATAACTTTTCGATACGAACCCAACGACACTAATTTCGTCGCATTCTGAGACTGTTGCCCCGGTAGGCTGTTTTTACCACGAACCGCTCTACCCCTTTTAACGCCAAATTTCTCGATCTCTAAAAATAACAAATTATATACTTATTCTGACTCTAATCGACGATACGAACTCAACGGAACTGGTTTCGCGGTCTAATTTGATCGTTTGCTCTAGTTATTCCCAAATACCCCTTTATTTATTTAAATACGCGTTATATAAATTGAACGGGCGTTTATGGCTACCGTGACCACATACGACATCGGTTTTCCACGCCACTCACCACCGTACAATAATTTGACGATACGGTTCAAATGAAACTGGTTTCTTCGAAATCTGAGTCCGTTTGCAAAACGGTCATTTTAAAGGCTTATAATTAAATAACGATTTCTACAGCGACTATTTCAAAATTTGATTTGACCATAAATATCAAACTATAACACGAAATCTGGATTTTTCTCTTTCATATGAAAGCTATCGTCAGCACGCTCCCAACGTGTCTTGTTTCACAGAAATCCGACTTATATCGAATCCTGTATTCTCAGTTGAAGTTCAAAACTCCAATTTACGAACTGCACGCCATTTTCAAGCTCAAATTATATTATATAAATATATAACGTTCAACTTTGTTTTTAATAATGAATTCAATATTTAATTCCATCGATATTCCAAATATAATATTTAAAACTAATTTAAATATTCATATTCAAATGGTCGAAAAACACGGGTCGTTACAGAATCATTTTCTGAAATTATTACATTATATGGATGTGTTGATTGTTAGGATTATAATCAAATGAGATTATAAAATTTGAATGATTATATATAACCAAATAGAACGTGTATATGAATTAAATATACAAATGGGATGAATTAAAATTGGATTCAGAATTAGAATTAAGAATTCAAAATCCTGGGAAGTTGAAAAATATTTTTCAAAGTATATTAAAATAATATAGCTTTATTTTAGAAGGATTTAAAAGAAAATCATTTTAGATGGATTTTGAAATAATAAAGCGCTGAACTCACTTCAGTGGCTGGGAAATAATTCTGATGATGATTGCAACATCATCAATGTTCATTTTCGAGTTTCTAAGTGATGGATTGCTACCTTAGAAAATTTTGTTGGAAATTTGTTTGAAAATTCAAATATTTTGAATTTTTGATAGGAATAAATATATGTTCATATTTATATGTTATCTCAAAGGGATTTGAAATCAAAAACCCGTGGATTTGAATTCTGGAAATTTAACTTAAAACAAGTTAAATAAATCAAGTGAATGAATTGATTTAGAATCAATTTGAATGCATGTGAATGAGAAACCAAAAGTTTTGGTAGAACTAAAAGTTGTAGGAATATGAAGAGTTGAGTTCAACATAAAAGAGTTTACGCAAAGATAATGATTCTGAAGCATTTTTCCTACCTTAGTAATTTCGGGGACGAAATTCTTTTAAGAGGGGAAGAATGTAACGACCCGGATTTCTATCGATTAATTTTAAATATTTAATATTGGTTTTAAATATTGTGTTGAGAATATAAATGAATTTTTATATTAAGTTATCGATTTAAAAATCGATTTCGATTTAATATCGAATATATTAAATTATCGTAAAACGAATAATAACTCAATTCAAGATTTAAAACTAAATCAAAATAGTTCAGATGATCAGTGTCAGTTCTGTTTGAATATAAAAGTGATAATATTAATTTATTATCGAGGAATTTAATTGTTTTGAAATTAATTTATATTAGTTTAAATTAATATCTCCTCCATATGGCCGAATTGAGTTTCGATACATGTCCCAGTGTGTTCAGAATGGCGGTTTTACCCTAGGATGGTCAGTCGTTCTGTTCAAAAAGGAGTTCGCGATCACCAGATAATTAAAATTAAATAAAACACTATACCAGTTAATATCTGTCCGTAATAAACACTGTACTAGTAAATACCTACCCTTAATAAACCCTGTACAAGCTAAAACCTTTTCCTGAAAAATCCTACCCGGTAAAACACCTACCTTAAATTCCTTGACGCTGAAGTATCCTCCATCTATTTAAACGCGGCATTCTCTGCTATTTCTTCAGCAAAAATCGGAGCTTCAACAACCAAAACAAAATGGCCACTGCCTAAAATCTATATACTTCGAAGCCACTGTCCTCGGTAGAAAATCGAAATCCTCCTTTTACAGAGCGGTCCGCTCCTTTTCATTTCCAGAAATCCAATTCGAAATCGAGTTTCCCTTTTCTACTCAGTCTTCTAAAAATCGAAACGGTGAGCAATTCAATCATTTCAAGGCTGCTGAGTTCAACTCTAGAAGCAGCGGAAGTCGCGTTCAATTTGGGGATTTAATTTTTGTCACCGTCGGCCTGGGTTGCATCATCGATTCTGGCGTTGCTTTTGGGTTCGCGAAGATGAAGCGTTCAAATGGAAGGGGGCGCTCGTGTTTACAGGAGAGGACGGAGCTGTCTATTGAAGAAGTCGAGGTAGGGTTACTCGAATAAGGCGCGACGATGAGATCTGGTGAGGTCTGCGAAGTGGAACATCTATGAACTGGGAAGGTGCGATTGGATGATGAGCCATTTCGATTACAGTTATGGAGAAGAGGGGTCATCGATGGGTTCAGGAAGGGAAACAGGGACCGAAAAAAAGGGAAATTTAAATAGAGAATTTAATGTATATTTTTAGTTTATTCTTAATTTAAATTTATATTGAGATTGATATAAAAATTAGTAGTTGATTTAATCAATTTGAATAACTTGTAGGAATTAGCATATTAGTTAGAACTGAATTCGTACATTGTTGAGAGAAAAGGAAATGGTGTTTACTATTAATTTGGAAATTTATTTAAAGTAAATTAGTTTATTTAATTGGAAATAGATTAAATATATAGAAATTAGTTAGTAAAGGATAAAATCTGTAAACTAAGTAGTTAAGGATTAAATTGGAATTTAATTTACATATGAGTAATTAATTTAAATTAAATTAGTGAAGTTCAAAAACTGAAATATATTTATATTGTTTACATTGAAAATAGAGGTACAAAGGAATCGTGAAATCTATTCGATAAGCTTAAATGGGGTACTCGACGAATTAAATATCTGGTGAGTAAATCTCACTCACCTTTAGAATTATTTTTATTTCATTAAAAATAATTGTTTGTTGCTTGTGTGAATGCTTTCTGGTTGTTATATATATTAGTTATTTAGGGTATATATATATATATATATATATATTGGGTTGATTGATTGGTTGGATTCCCGCAGTCTCATTAGCGGATGCCCGCGGTACCATAGCGGATGATTACGCTATACGCCCCACGCTATGATTAGTGGATGACCTTCTATACCGCGATATTCTGCCACGAAGCAGAATGGGTATTATTTATGTGCTAACGTCTGTGGATGCAGGGAAACAGGTTGGAGGAATCCAACAGGATTCCTCAAAAATATATTATCTGTTTGTTGTTTGTTTGATTTCATATATATTCATATATGATGTGTTAAAAATCAAATGAATGAAAATTGGTTGATTTGATTGTTTAAAATATCACTGGGGCTTGAATATTGATTTATAAAAATATCGCGGAAGGGATATTTGAGATTTAAAAGAGAAAATTCTATTTTTCTAAAATAGAATTTGAATTTAAAATGGGATAAAAATATTTAACTTGTTTTAAAAGGAATAAAACAAGTAGTTCATTTATACACAAAGTTTTAAATGAAGTGAAAAGAATTATCATTGGACAATTCAAAAGTAAATTATAAGTGTGAATTCGTTAAGGGGAAATCTATTTTTCCAAAGTAGAAAATATTTATTTCAAAGGAAATTGGAAGCGATACTTTGTTTAAAAATATAAACAAGTAAAATAAAAAGGGAATTTGAATAAAGAGAAATTTGAAAAGAAGTTTGAATATTTGAATTCAAATAGAATTTAAAAGAAGTTTTGAATATTTGGATTTCAAATAGAAACCCAAATGGAGTTAAATATTTAAATTCAAGTATGAATTTCAAATATAGGTATTCATAAAACAGAAAAAGGATTTGAATATAGAAATTAAAGTGGAATTTAAATCAAGAAAATAAAGTATGGTATTTGAATTCAACGAGATATAAATATGGTATTTAAATTCAAAAAGAATTTAAATATGGCATTTGAATTCAAGGAAAATTTAAATATGGAATTTGAGTCCAAGGAGAATCAATATGGAATTTGAGTTAAAAGGAGTTTTAAATACTCGGAATTCAAAAAGAGTTGGAATATTTGGAAATTCAAATAAAAGTAGAAGTAAAGTTTGAATAATAGAAATTGGAAGAGAATTTGAGAATTTGAATTATATAATTCAAATGGAATTTAAAACATAGAATTTGAAATAGAATTCAAATAGAATTCAAATATGGATTTGAATATAGCAATTCAAATAGAATTTGAATAAATGAATTTGAATATAGAATTTCAAGGTAGAATTGTAATGAAATTTGAAATATCGAATTCAAGAGAATTGAATATGGTTTTGAATTTAGAATTCCAAGAAGAATTGAATATAAACTTCAAATATAATCGAAATAGAGTTTGAATATATAACTCAAATAGAATTGAATATGAAGTTTGAAAAGAGATTTGAAATAGAAATTCAAGTATTGAATTTGAATATCAAAAGGAATTGGGATTTGAAAATAGAATTCAAAAGTGAGATTGGAATTTGAATCAAGAAATTCAAATAGAGGAAAATGGAGTTTGAATATTAGAAATTCAAATGGAGTTAAAATGGAGTTGGATTCATTTTAACGAAAGTTTAAAAGTTTATATATATAAATATAAATAAAACAAACTCGCCGCAGACCTGCAGTTCGTAAATTGGCGATTCGAACTTCAATTGAATATACAGAACTCAATTGAAGTCGAAATTCTTTGAAACAAGAAACGTCAGGACCGATTTGATAATAGCTTTCTAATGAAGGAGAAAAATCTGGATTTCATCGAATAGATTTTGAGTTATGTCAAAAATCAAATTTTCAGAAAAGCAGCGCCAGAACCATTATAAAACCATAACGGTTTGTTTAAATAAACTAAAGGATTTTAAAGAAATAAAAATCCGAATTTGCCATGAGAAAAATCCAGACTTGAGTTTTAAATTAAATACGAACTCAAGTGGTGTAAATGAGATGATTGTTAAAACAAAAAAATCAGATTTTTAATTATTGATTAGAATTGACTAATTTAAAGAAATTAGTTAATGGAATTTTAGAATCGAAATTTGGGCTTTGAATCAGACAAGGGGTGTGTAAATTCATATTCGAAATCGAATATGAAGCTTGAATTAGAAATGACATTCGATTGTTGTATCAACAAATTAATATATATTTGAACGTGATATGTTCAAATAACAAGTGAAATAGGCTAAGAAGCAAATTAAAGAATAAATGGGCGGAACTGAATTCAAACGATTGGTTTGAGTTGAATTGCAAATAGGTGAACATGTGTAAGCAGGTTTGATATGAAGTATATGAAGATTTAAATTTTATGTGCTCGACAAAAAGGTACATGGTTAATTCATATATGAGATTTTATGCGCCGTATCGGCCCGCTTGGCTTTTTCTTTTTCTTTTTGAGATTAGAAGGACCGGGAAAGCTATTTGAAATTTCCCGATTCTCCCGATGCAGGGGAGGTTATGGCGAATTTTTCCGGAAATTTAAGGAGTTAGAATATTTTTAAGATATTTTGATAATTAGAAATCATTGCATCGACGTATAAAATTCGATAGGTAAATGAATATAAAAATCGAATATTGTAAACAAAAAGGGAAATCTATAAATTAGAAATAGAAAGCAAACTTTATACATGTTTTAAAAATGAATAATTGGATTGTATAGTGTGTGTATTCGAGGTTAGTGGTTTTGCCGTTTTGAAGTTGAGGATGTTTTTCAGTTAAGGTCTGAGAGGTAATTTTACCCCAACTTGATTGATTTCATTTTTAATGGATAAACAGCAAGATCCAGTCTCGAAGAGAAGTGTTTGAAAAAGAGTTAGTTGAATAAAATATTTTGGGTTGTTGTAACGATGTTTTACACAACATTCGTTTTAAACCCAAGTGATGGAATTTTGGAAATATAACAAGTAAATATTCCTGAGTATAATTAAAATAGTCGGGATAGAGATAAGTGATTGGAATTGTTTCCAATTGCAAATAGAGATATTTTCTAATATATAGAAAATAAAAGAAGTTGATATTGGGAAATGCTTTCCATATAGCGTAAAGGGCCAATATGGCTATTTGAAAATATTTGGTTAACAAATATTGATCAGGAAATGGAGAAGAGATTTAATTAATGAAATATTAAAGAGCCCAGTGATTTGTTTGATATGTTTGGATGAACACTTGTTTTTATTCGATAGTTAAATCACAGACTATCGAAGTTTTTGACCATCGTTGTCAATATGGAGAGACCGATTGGATTATTATCCGAAGAACCACTCCGTATCGGCATAAGCGTTGCGGACCAAGTATGCTGAATATATTGAAGATGGAGTAATGTGCAAGGACTCTTTTTATTAAATAGAAATAGTGCCTTCGTTTTCGTTCAATCCCAGAACGAACGTAAATGGACGAATGTCTGATAAAGTATTTCCATGATCAAATGGGTTGGTCTGTATAAATATATATGGTTGCAACGGATTTATTCCCTTAGCATAACATCCAGAATATTCGTGCAAACTCAACTAGTGATTAACGGATCTGACAATGTGGCATTCAAAGTGATTGTGCTATCAATGAATGGTAAGTATTCGTAGCCTCGGGCCTCAACAACCGGGAAAGGACAAAAATCGGGCAGGCAGCATGGCTATGTGGGTCGCTCCCATTAGGATGTATAATCACCTATCTAGAGGTTCATTTAATTTCTTATTCTATCCGATGCTGTCCCAGTCGGGAGGCGGTTGCTGATCCCAACCGTTGGTGATATACATTCGATACACTCAAGCGAAATGAGTGGTCGGTCATGTGTGGGCCGGGTTACAAGATGTTCTTGTTGAACCCAGTGTATTCCTCTCTAGAGATACACTAGCGGAAGGTGGTTCCATACCTTGTCATGTTGGAAATCCAATCTCCAATAAGCGCCATGCGGTTTTTGATTTTATAATATATATGTGGAGCGTGAGATGCAAGCGTTCTGCTATTTGGTTATTTACTTGATGTAGACATTATTATAATATCACTGGATTTTCGTATCAAAGTGTTTTGGGTTATAGTAAGGTAAAAACCGTCTGTGTTTATGTGTGGGCTGGTCTTACTATTATCTTTTCTTTTGAAAGGATTTTAAAAGTTAAACAAATGATTGGAGTTTACTCACACCAGTCCCATGACTGACCCAGAGTTTATTTTGTTTTGTTTTCCCTAAACTCTTGGGTGCCCAAATTTGTACGGGCAGTCAAGTAGCCGGGATTTTTCAGATTTATTTGAAGGAGCTAGAAGCAGGAGGCTTCACCGGTTAGCTATAGGCTATCATATATTCCGCTGTGGACCTTGTTTGTATCTGGAAACAGGTGTTTATAACTGTTCCAGAAATGACTGTTGTGCTCTGATGATGGTATGTATATAAAGTTACTGATTTGTATTTCAAAAGTTATGTTATATAATATATTTTATTCGATCCGCTGTGAGATTCGTGTTTACTTTGATTATGCTCAGTTGTGTTCTTCTTCTTCTATTCTATTAGTTCTATCTTTTTTTTCTCATCCTCTAACTTCTTTCTAATAATGATTCGTATTTCTGTGCAAATTTGGGTTGGACGTGTGGTGTTATTAGTCGACTCAAATAATACGGATTTGCGGGTCGTTATAGTGGTTGTGGAAATATACGGGTGATCGATTTGAATTCTCCTTCCTATATACGATTTTATTTAATTATTAAATAATATTTAATTGTTAGTTGTGAATTAAATATCAACTTTTAAAATATTGATTTAGGATTGGAAATGATTTGAATTATGTATTGATTTTGTATAACGATCTTTATATCTATCTGAAACCAGTTTTTGGTAAAAATATATTATTTTCAATTTAAATTCGAAATGAGATTTTGAAATTTGAATATGGTTTTTAAAATATATATTAAAGATGTCTCCATAATAATAATAATAATATACACCAGAACGTTCTAGGATGACAGAGAGGATGGTGTCTAGGCTTGGGTTTAGGAATTCAGTTCCCTGCTCTCCCTGGCTATCCCTAACTGGTCCGATGACGGAATGGTAAATTAGAAATCGAATTTGAAATATAATTTGAAACTGTCTTCCAAATGATTTGGAAATATAAATTAGATTGAAAAGGACGTGGAAATTTATAGTCATTATATGATTGAATAGAACGCACTATGATGCGACAATTCGTAAATATCGATTTCAAACTTTGAATGGTTATGACTTGATTATTTTAAATTAACTTGACTTGAAATGAGAAGCATTGGATTTCAAATAATAATAGTATTTGAATAGAAAGGAAATTTCGATTGTCGACATATGATTTTTCAAGTTATATTCAAGCGAGTTTAAAATACGTGTAGTTGCCGATCATAATCAAATAAAACAAGTTTATTAAATTAGAGAAATCTGTGATAATTCCTAAAAGGTGATTAGAATTGGAATACTTGAATTTCGAGAAATTTTAAATCTAGTTGATTTAAAAAGGGCCATTTTATTAGCAGTACTCTGGTAACATTACCAAATGTTATTATTGGTTTGAAAGTTAAAGCAGGAACTATTATTTGATTATAAGAATGATTTATATAATAGTTCGAATATTTTTAAAGTATCAAGAATACTTATATGGGATTGAAATGGGTTTTTCCAATTTTTAATTTGGATATGGTTGGAGATAAATCTTCGGATGCTTGATATTAACTCGGTGGATGAAAATTCATATTATCTGAGGAATTTAAAAGGTAATTCACCGTTATTCCACTTATAATATGAGTTGGATACAGAGATTAATATTGAAGATAAGTCGATGTTATTTATATCCAGATCAAATATCAAAGAGTTGAATAAGTCTTTTAATTAAGATATGGGTTTCTCCACCTGATTGAAATGAGTTAGATAGAATTAATCTTCGATATTTGGTATAAATTTCATGGTGTAAATGAATACTATCCGGGGAATTTGGAAGATATTATTATATCGCTATTCCACTCATGGTATTCGTTGATTCTGAGAATTTGTATCAAATATAAGTGGATAAAAATTTCTGTGTAATTTATGATTCAATATTGATTGATTTGAGTTTGTCGTGAATCGTATCTTCAATAATATCATTCTTGAAACCCGATGAGATTGAATGATGGAAATTCATATCGTAATTGGGATTTAATCAAATCTTTGATTCGAGGGGATTAAAGATAAGAAATTGAAGCGAAGGGATAATCTTTGATTTCAAAGAAGAGATAAGATGATATCGAGATGTATGAAATTTATAGTAATTCAAATCTTGAGTCGTAAATGAATTGGTAAATATTTGGAAAGAGATTTGAATTGAAAAGCCTGTGTGAACCATAGCAACTGTTTTAAAGTACGCTCGTTACTTGGGGAGATCGGGCTCGAATATATGTTCGAAAACCATTCCAAGTAATAATATGACGTTATGAAGCAATCCAAGACTCGGTAAACGAAGAATAAAGACCGGGAATATTTAAATTGCTTAGATTGATTGTGATTAATGTCTCGGTTAGGTAGGCCACCGATACGAGGTATGAGTTACATGAGACCGGAACATATTTAAGTATTTTCGGGTTGTCGTTCCGTTCAGACCTAGAACGGATTCTTATGGATGGTGTGTCTGACGTTGAAATTGACCGCATAGCACTGATTTCCGTTAATGTATATTTGATTTGTGGCAATATATTATCCTCGTCTCTAAGTCATATGAACTTAGAGGGTATGCATTGATTGAAATCAGTGATATGTCGTGAATTGTCAGTGTGGCATATCGGAGTTATGAAACGAGCTACTGATGACCAAAGAATGGCTTATCAAAGCATCGCTTTGTGTATGACGTGACATCGACAAACCTCACACCCCGGATTGATGAGAAACTAGCGGTTAGGTTTTATACTTATATACGAATTGATGATGAAGCTGTGCAGCAGTGGGAAACCACTTATGAACTTGGGGAAGTTGGGTATGTTCGGGGGGTCGTGTCTGATCGAAAACCGTTGATCTGCCCTGACGATGTGTAGTCGGTGTCCGCATGATGGATGAAAAAGCCGTTGAGGCACTTCGTTTTGTATCCCTGATTGATCTTTTGTGCCAGGAATCATCATGTTGGAAATCCAATCTCCAATACGAGCCATACGGTTTTGATTCGTATATATATGGCGAGATAATATTAATGGTATTATGTCGTCTAGAATTAATACATTTATTTGCGAAATTGCTTTTCACATTATATGATAATATTAGAAGAGGATTTTCATGTATGAAAGCACGTTTGGTTATCATAAGATAAAACTCGCCCATTTGGTGTGCGCTTGCATTGTGTGATGTGGGACGAGCTTATGATAGCTTCATTTTCAAAAGTCATGTCGGATTTCTATGCACGGGAATTCATATGGAGTTAACCCGTTCCACGTTAGCGAAGTGGTCCAGTGAATTTTCCAACTTTAAAATAAATCTTAAAGCAAATGTTTTATGTTCTCACACTAGTCCCACGACTGACCTGGAGTTTATTGTTCCTTTCTAAACTCTGGGTGCCTATTAATTTCCACACGGGTAACTAGTGTTTAGTTTTGCAGTTATAGGCCGTTGGAGCAGGATTCGAAGCGCTTTTAAAGTTGGAGTCCACACTAGAGTTGGAGCTTTTGCTATAGCATATAGTTCTTCCACTGAGAGTATATTTACTTTTCTTCCGCTGTATATCTTGTAACTCTGATATTTTGTGAAGCTCTGATGTAACATTGTATTTTGCAATAAAGAGTTCTGTTATTCTGTTCAATATATGTATGTACCCATAACAATTCATCTTTGTGAACGGTTATCGGCGAAAATCGGGCAAAAAGGTGGTAGTTATAAAAACATTTCAATCCATTCAATCCTTCAAACTACTCATTGAAGAGCGTATACAACATCTCATCTTCAAATTATAAATTGTCAAGTTGAAAATTTCCAAATTCCAGAATCTTTTTTCACTTTTATATATATACAAAAAAAATTCAAACCAAAAATATTTGTTTTATTATTCCAGAGTTATGGACCTGAAAATACTCTGAAATTATCTTTCTTAACTTATTAAATTAGGTACATTTTAATTTCAAATTATTAATTTGAAAATAATTGATAACTCAAAGCTTGACAAGTTATTGTCATTCTCATAAGTGTTAGGCATACGTTGGTCAGGCACACGACTAAAATCTCCAAGTACTAAATATCCTTATTTCAACTCCCAGTGAAAATATTTCAAAATTTGTCTTTAAAAACAGATACGGAAAGTACCAATGTGATATAGATATGTTGATTGTTCATGAATCGCAGATACACAATGGTTTTGTTTGGATCCCCCAGAAAACATCTGTACCCATAGGAAATCACTTCCCTGCGAATTTTGTCTTGGACAGATCAACAGTAGATACATAAGAATCAAAAGAAAAATCTGAGGTCACTGAGCTTTGGTTGCTGTATCTCAGGGTCATGAAAACAAATCATCAAAATTACGAAGATAAATCAAGTTATGAGGATCAATCAAGTCCCCAGACAAATCAAGTTATGAAGACAAATCCAGTCACGAAGACACACCAGGTCACAAAGACGTATCAAGTCATGAAGACATAGTGCTGCATCAAACAGGTGGCTCCACATCACTAAGATATCTCAAACATTATATGCTCCATTTTACCTTTAGTAACTCTAGTGGTTACATCTCTTTCACTTGTAGATATGCCATGTGGACCGCAGGTACGCAATGGTTACGCCTGGGTCCCACAGGAAACATCCATACCCGTAAGCTTTCACAATTATGCAGATTATTCCATTATCACGACTATAGATCGCAGTAGACACAATGGTTACGCTTGGTTCTGTGATAACCCTAGGTTTTTAAATATTTAAAAGTTTATAAATATTAATGATAATTCTTCTTTGCAAAGTGCAATATATATATATATATATATATGTGTGTGTGTGTGTGTATGTTTTAATTGAACATGATTAAAAATAGTATAAAGAACAACGGTAATAGGCATAGGCAGATAAGTATGAGTTAACATGAAATGTGCATATGGCACTTACATTCAGGATATCTAACATGATAGCCAAGAAAAATAAATGATATTTGAATTCTAGGTACTCTTCTTTTCGTCTTTTGTTAACCTTGTCCTCTGTTATAAAAAATAAAATCAAAAGCAAGGGGAGGGGACCAACCAGAGTCATACCATTTGAGTGATAATTACATTGCCAATTATAACCTGTAAACTGAATGCATTTGAAAATAGTACACCTGAAAGATTTTTATACATCACAGTGTATTCATACCAATATACATGAAAAAGGATAATATTGGTATTTGGTACAAGGCAAAACCCTAGGAAAACACAGATTATAAATTGCCTACAAACCATATTAGGATAGGGTAATGCCATAATATTATATCTGAAAACACTTGTTGAAGGAGCCGTAGAGGTTAAGGAGGGAAACTGGAAAACCTAGAGTTAGGAGAAAGAAGAACTTTGGTGAGTATATCTCACTCTGTTAATGGCTATAAGACCTATTCAAGAGCCTTTGTTGTATTAATAATACTGTTTGAATATGTTAGAAAGTTTCCATGTTTGGTTTAATCACTTGATTGCATGACTGATTATCTGATAAGATTATTGTGGATATGAGATAATAATAATAATAATAATAATAATAATGTATTGTCATAAGGTAGGGTTTTATACTTAAGACCAGGCAACATTGAACAAGGAGGTTCGAGGCTTATGTATGCTCTTAATAATGAGAGATGGAGCTATGATAAGGGCTCATAAGCTTATCCATTTACCCAAGGTGATCTCTGTTTCAGATCACAGATTTGTTAAAGAGAAATATTAGTTTTAGGGGGTGTCTTAATCATCCCTATGTTATGCTTATGGCAATAGAAATTCATGGTTATAGTATATTAATAACTAGAATCTTGTGTTCAAAACACTTGTATATATCCATCATGTTATATGTGCTTCTGAATGACCGTTTATTGATGATACCTTAGATGAATGTTCACCTGAATCTCTGCCTAAACACTCATATTTAATTTGGGGTAGTTCATTCATCTTTAGGAATGAAACAGCATGCATCATGGAAGGGATATATGGGGTAGTTGGGCCAAAATAGTAAAACCTAACTAGCAAAATGAAAGTGGATCAGGTTGGGGTGCCAGTCACCTGTTGTGTTGATCTGTTTATCCTCAAGTATGGAGGATATATATGCATATGGCCTAATATAAGCCTAGTAGGCCTTTGTGTATTTGGGAAATACAGTGTGTACTTGTGTTCAACATATGGTATTTTAGGATGGTGATCTACTAGTAAAAATTGATGGTCAGTCCAGGATTATGAAATGCATGAAGTTATTGGAAATAATGACATGTATGAGGGGGACTAGGGTATGTATGCGCATTGCATGATGTTAAGTGATGTCTGCATAGCCATGACTTGTTTATATACACCAGATTGCAAATCTGACCCTGTTTGATTGTTTATCCAATCTTTGGGGTACCTCATTGGCAATAGGGTAGCTCAAGGAATTAATTCAGGAAAAGAGTCTTGAGTGTGATGTCTTGAAAGTGCTATATGGGATGCTTTATCAAGTGGACTTGCTGCAGTTAAATTAAAGAAGTTTCACGTAGTTTTTATGTTAGAAATAAGTGTATGTTAATGACTGTTAGAAGCTAAGAAACTTGTCTGTTATTTGAATGAAGCAAATGTAATGCATGAACATTTAAGGATCTAGTAAAAGTATTATTTTATACTGAGTAATCATTATACAAATGGACAATCTATTGTATACTAGTATGTGGTATAATAGAGACCCCTATAAAAGCAGTTCTGGCACAAGTAAAAGCATAGATGGGATGAATCTTGGTAAAAGAATTTGTATCACATTATGTCTTATTGGCAGGAATAAACCAAAAGTGGTAGTTGCACGGTTTCAATGTGCATAACTTATCATAGAATCATTCTCATGTCCTGTTTACTATTTTTTATTATATATATATATATATATATCTTTTTTGATATTCAGTAACTCTTTTGGATTAAATGATATTATTTATAATGAATAAGTAACTATTTTTACTTATATATATCAAATAATCATGCTTGTATGCCTGGGTACATTGGTGCATAGCCAGTGAAAAAGCATGATTATCGTATTCACCTGAATATGATTTTAGCAAACATCAGAGTAGATTAAAAAGAGATTTCCATAAAAGGTCCTAACCTGATTATTTCAAAATATGAGTTCACTTACCAAGTTTTTGAAATATTTTCTATATGGGAATTTCATCATATATTTTGCCATATGTTTGAGAAAATGCCACTTTGAGAATTTAAGTTGTATTTTCCATGTTTTGATCTAAAATCATACACAAGGTTTTCTCTATATTTATCTAATAAATGAATCTTTTAGTTATTGAGCCATCCAAAAAGGGCTGTGCAAGTGTGCACCCTGTGCACGTGCACACACATTCCTGGCTTTGTACACTCAAAGCTTTGTTTCTTTTGCAATTCCATCAAGAAAAACCTGATCAATAAAAGGTCTCTAAGAATATATCACATTTATATCTTTAAGAGTATGGATTTATATCCTTTAGGACTTAAAGGAGCTATAACTTTGGATAATTTATTGGGATTGACATTTCAATTATAAAAGAGAAATTATGCAGAAGATTATAGTCTTCATGAACAAGGAGTATTACACAATAAGTTTCAATATATATATACCAATATTTTTATATTGGTGAATGTGAGATCTTGGGGTCTTAATAATGGAATTTATTAAGCAGGCGATCCACTAGTTCTCTAATAATTAGATCTGTACAATTGTTTATTAAAATAATTGGAAATAGAAGAGTGGGTCATTTTAGGTTCCCCCAAGAAACATCCATCCGCCGTAGGCCATTTACATCCCTATGAATTACGATACACAGCCATGCTCTTCAGACAACTAGAGTTTTATGTCCGGACAACCTACTACCACTAGCAACACATCTTAACTAAGCTCGAAATTCAAAGGAGAAGGATGGTATTTTCCTTATTTCGCTTTGAAAACATATAATACTGTATATATAATACTTCATTTCATACTCCTAATAAATCATAAAATTTTCTTTCCAAATCACATTCCCAAACATTCCATTCTTATATAAATTTCGTTATATAAGATTTTATCTCAGTCCATTACCTTCCAAGTCAATGGTTTCCGAATTCGCTATATTCTTATATATATTTTCCGGAAACTTCTATATCCAATATCTAAAATTGAGTATCCTCAAGTTTCCATCCAAAGTACAAAAATTTAGTTTTGATCTCTCAATCAGTTCAAATATTTGATATCTATTCAAACTCAGATTCTTCAATCTATTTGTTACAGACCAAATTCTCTTCCAAATTCCATTTATTAAGTTCATTACTTAATTTCAACCTTGACGATTTAAACCTTTTTCATTCAGATCTATTAACTATTAGATTTCATACATCCTTGTATTAATAAACTCGAATTCAAATTCAAATTCTATTATAATCTTTCTCTTATTTTTAGCCTTTTTAAAATAGTTGACCAATTCATTTCAATATAAATCTTTATTGAAAAAGATTTAATTATTCAATAATCGGCAATTTACTTTTCAATTCAGTAATTGGAAATCATGAATTCAATTATTCCCACCAAACATCTCTTAAGACGTAAAAATTCAGTATCTTGATATATTGGATTGCCATCCAACCCAACTCGATAATCAATTCTGGACTTTGTTTCAAACATTTAAAACTAATATACATATTCGTATATCAAATCATACTTCAAAAAAATCAATTTGATTTATCCAAAAAAATAAGCACCAAAGCTACCAAAATGGTTTTTCTTCAAAATTTCTATTTGAAAATATTTGTATATACTACTAATATTGATTTTTAAAACAATTGAAATCAATTTCAAAATTTTCTGGAATCAAATACTATATTCAAATCAACCGATCTCCTTCACTGCAGTTTAAATTGATATGCAATTTATTTCACACTCTGGCTTCATTTTGAATACGCCTTTTCATCTCCTTCAATGACTTCCTCAATCATATTAATCATTTACTTGGTTGAATGGAATATGTTCTTTTTCATCTCTTTTAGCGACTTAACACTTTCACATTCATTATTTCTGATTCCGTTCGCAAGGAAGACGAGAACAGACCTATACAGTTTCCATTTTCAAACCATCGTTTCTTTACCAATTCATAAGTTGCTACAATTAATGCGATTTCCACTATATTATCGTTTTAGATTCCAACAACCCTTCTATAAAATAATTTACACTTCTAAAAATGGAGATTCCAATATTCCTTTTTATTAATTAATTAGTTGGGGTCTACAATCATTGATGATTTCCTTCTTGCATAACCGTCCCCATGGTATTCATCATCCTCACTTATCGTAATTTCCGAAATTTTATTATCTTCAAGAAATTTCTATGTACCATTATCTTTTACTTAATTCTCTTTATATTATTTTCATTTCTTGAAAATATCACTATATACTTGCCAAATGGTTATACGTATTATCACACATTTCTATCCTTCCATATTCATCAATCTCTGACCGTAAATTAGCGAGTGAATGACTCTCTAAGTATCAACCCCGAAGGCCGAAACCAACATTAGATCAACATCAGAAAGTCATTCAGCTTAACCAATCTCCGGTCAATTTCCAATTTCCTTAGCTCTATTTCTTATCAATTTATTGCTTAAGCAAATTTCCGAATTCAGTTTACCAATCTACTTCTCTTACGTTCTATCGTCCTTCGTTCTCGATGTGTGGCTTTTTGCTCTTCAGTTCTTACCATTCTAATTTATCAAAACCTGTTAGCCTCTCACAATTTTTTTGAAAACATTTCTAATTATCATATTTATTTTCTATAATTCTAGAAAATCACTTGTTATCATTGGAAAACATTTCCATATATTTGCAATTTTTTATTCTTTATAGAAAATATACTTTTAATCATAATATATAAATAATTAATTAATATTATATTAAGTTTTTGATTCAACGGAAGCAAATAGTATTTTCCTGAAATTCAACAGATGATTCTCACTAATACCTACCTTCGAATAATCTCTTATTTGATAATTCATTCCGAACTTCGAAAAATCTTATTTGATTTATATTCTGAACTTCAGAATAATCTCATTGTACTGGTTGACTTCATTTCCTTTGTCCTAGTTCCTTTATCAACATTTTTGCTTTTAAACTTTTTTTACTTCTATAAAGTAAATATTATTTCTTTTATCAAAAGCATAGCTTGTCACATCAAATTAGTTTGATTTCATCTAAATAAAAGTTCAAATCCCTTTAACATCTCCATCCATATCTCGCTTCATTTAAAACTCATGCTCACCATTTACTTCCTGTTAATTAACTAACACGTTTATACTTACTATCGAATTCAAATATTTGATCATACATCATTGGTTTGAAACCAGTTATAGTTTATCTTGCCACGTTCTAAATAAATTAATCAAATTTAACACAGTCATATTCCAATTATATCTCTTTTTCGATTTTTATTTTTATTTATTTATATCCCGAATATCAAAATAAATCCATCGTTTCATTTCTAGAACAATTCCAAATTTCCCCTTTTTATTTAAATTTCCATCGGAATTCTTATTACCAATCGATTTCAGTTATCCTAATTTCTAAAATACACAATTATAGAAATGAATTCGTCGATTCTCTTATTCCCTAGATACCATTCAATGATGGATTTAGGATTCAAATCTAAGGGTACTTATCGAAGAATAGCTCTGGCAAATCCGGATTCAAAGACTGGGGATTCCGAAAAATTTTAAATCTCAAAATTTTTTTTTTATTTCCAATGTATCAGTTCCAAAAAAACTAATTTTCAAAATATAAGATATTTCCAACATAATTATTTTCACTTTCAAAATTTATATTTCGAAAACCCTTCTATTTTCAAATCCCTCTTTTCTAGCGTCGGTTTTATTCAATTTATACCCGACAGGCTATGCTTTGAATAAACCAAAGCTCCGATACCACTTGTAACGTCCCGCCTTTTTGACTGCTTCAAATTAGTGATTAAACCAACTTTAACGTTCAAATCGACGGTTCGTTATTTAGCTTACAGAGTTTAAAAATAGAATCAACACAGAAAACACATAATAGTTAACACAGTATTGAACAAAAAAAATATTGTTTTATATTATCATAATTTTTTTGATACAACATTTCTATACAGCGGGATAAAACTACTGTTTAAATCAAGAAAAATATTACTAGTTTAAAACTTCAGAGTACGCCATCTTTGGAATCCCCAGCTTCAGTAATCTTCGAATCATATGCTGTAATATTTAAAATCTGTACTGCTCGGGTCTGACCTGAGCGTTCTATGTAAAAACATAAAATTCTCTAGTCAGGATTATATCATAGTTCAAGTAAATTAGCTTCAATAATACCGAAATATAATATAGTTAGGCCTACTCATATGTCGACTAAATTTCAGGTTCTATACCAAGTGACAAGTATGCATGGTAAATATCATATGATCCAGGCTTGGAAGAACACCATGTGTGTGTCATGTTATGGTTATTCAAAAATATATGGAAAGGAAGAAACTAACCCACTTACTTTACTTCTTACTGCCGATAAAATGCTATTCAAAATTTTACTTCTTACTGTCAAGAAATTGCTATTCCATACTTTACTTCTTACTGTCAAAGAAATTTCTACTCCACACTTTACTTCTTACACGCCAAATAAATGCTAATCAAATTCCAGAAAAAAACGTTTGTTCAGAAGTGCGGTGTATTCAAAGTAGTTAGCATGCCATTTCATTTGCGTCTTTCAGTTTTCACACAATATTACCAAATAAACCACCAATTCTGAATATACACAATCATGTGTACTAGAGAGTCAAAACTCACACATGCGCACACAACACAACAAATGTCATGAGACAACTATATCTCAGGATGCACTGTAAGGGACAAAACATAGGAGTCCTTATGTTTCAGCAACTTGAAATAAGCCTAACTAACTACATAAGTGAAAGTAGATAGCTAAGTGTGGAATAGTAACGAATGGTACATCCCACAACAAAGAAATGTGTGTGGCAACAATTCTGGTTAAGTATTTGGTTATTGAAACCAACAACCAAATGTTCATGCATAGGGATTTAGATTTTGATTATGTGACCAAGTCTCCCAGCATACAATTAGTTAGCAACTGGTTCAAGTTCAATACAATCATAAGTATGCAATATTCCAAAACATTCAATGTCAAAACAATACTTAATATATGGTATAAAACATATATATATATCCAAGAACCCAAAACTAAGAAAAAACTGAGTGATAGAAGACTTCACGGGTACCACACACGCACTAGGGATTGCATGCACAAGGCATGGTATATGGTGCAGCCTATATATATGTCAAGTACCAAACAGCTACACATATGGTCGACTTGAGAAATCCAAGTTTCAAAGGGGATGAGAAAACTATTTATAATTATGATTTAACTGCCATGCAGGCTTCAATATACCCAAATGCCTTATGTAGCTCGAAATGCAGTAAAGCCTAAATATATATAAACCTAAGTCAGTGAGCAAACAAGGTGCAAAACTGTCCGGATAAGAGGGATGTGTCCAACCTTTGTACCCGAAAGCCAGTGTTCGACAACTTCATTATTATGATACTCAACACGAAATGGTCAAACCTTCAGGACATAGTAAAAAAAAAGCACATGAACAAACACTTCAATTTACAAGTGCTGCATATACATGACCCATATTGGTCAATAACAAAAGTGTAAGTGCAATTCAAAGTGACTCAAACTTAACAAGGTAAATTCATGTAATAGGGCACAGGGTTCAAGATTTACAATTATATGCCCATAACCCTACAATACATGTTTCCAGTTTAACGATCAAAGGAGCAGGTTGCTTCTATTTTGTGTTTCAGTAGGGCACAACGATATAAACGAAATATATGTTTCTATATCAAAGCAAAAGTGTACTGGTTCCTAAGTATATACGTTAAGTTACCTGACATATAACTTTATGAATATATCTGTATATTTGGTGTAGGTACAATAATATTCGTTAGGCGACATGAAAATAGCCTTATGCTTTCATATGACATATGGGGTGTAATCTGGTGAAATGAACAATGTGAACTAAAGAGAAAGATCCAATCAGTTCAATTGCTATATATACATACAACAAAATATTTTTTCCTTCTTTTGGGGCAATATTCATATTCAGCTGGCATACATGTGGGTGGAAAAACAACATTAAACAAGGCGAACAACAGGCCACTTAGAGATGCAAACAAACAAGGCTTTTACTATCATATTCTATTTTTTATGAAGTTAATTACTTGAAGTAAGTTTAATCATGAGTATAACTCACCATCAAACAACGATTAAAGGCTTTCCACAACATGGCAGCGGGCTCGATTAAGCGATCTGAAAACGGCTTCGTTGGTGTTGCTTGTGGTGGTCGCGTTCATCGATTTAGGAGACTTTTGATTTTGGGAAGGAGACAATTCATTGTGAAGTGGCTTTGATTGATTTTGGGGGAAAGGAAAGACATATCTCGGCTACTAAAATAAAGAGAGGACCTCGACAAACAAAATAAAAGAGATAGTGAAGACATAAGGGAAGAGAACAATTTTGCTTCATCCATTAAAATGAAAATGGCTTCGATTTTTTGCTGAAGGGATTGGAGATAGGGTGTGATTTTATAGAAGAGACATCATGGAGATAAGAACGATGTCCATTAGTGTAATAGTGTAGTGGCTTATATAAGAAGTTAGTTTGGCGTGATTTCAACTGGTGTAGGTTATATTAGAGATTAATTAAATATTTACTATACCACGAATTACCGTTGAGCACACTAAATTTTTACCGCTAACACAACCTCAAAATGTGATAAAAATTATACATACATCTTCGTCTTTGCGTTCTGAATCCAATAAAATTAATCTAGTTGCATTCCGACTCTGTATGTATATGGTGATGTTTTATTTTTAATTTATCTATCGGTTCACTGATTTAATTCTGTTTATCCAACAATCTATTCTGTAAAATTCCAATTTTTGAAATGTTAAATTTCAATTCCTCAATACACATATATTGTAACATCCCAAGATTTTGCGATAATTTTAAATTTTAAATTTAATGTCATATTTTTTCTGATATGTTGATTTATAATGATATTTGGAACTTATATATTGAAATATTTTGATTTATGTAATTTATAATTGAAACGCAAAAATTGAAGTATTTTGTTAATCAATATGGAATTCATAAAAAAAGAAATTTTATTCATGAAATTTATTTGGATTCTATTTTTGATTAGATTAGATTTTAATACCATTGAATTACATTTAAGTTAAATTTGAATATTTATTTATAAGTATTGAAATTTGACATTTTTTTAAATAATATCAGAATTCGATAAAATTAATTTTATTTCATCCAAAATGGTAAATTATTGTAATATGTACAAATTTCATAGCCTTTGGAATTATAGTTTGATCGTAAGAAATTTAAACACATATAAATTTATATGTACAATTCAATTAAATAATCGATTTTTAGTATAAACTGCTAAAGACTTTGGAATTGGGCTGTGAAACATGTTCCATTGCGCTCAGAAGGCGTCAAAACCTATTGTTAGGCAGTAAGCGGGCCTGATTTGGACACAATTCAATTTTTGGCTTTAAATCATGCAAATCAATGAATTTATTAATAAAATAATATTTCTGAAACCCTAATTTAGATCAACCGCCATTTCCATTTCGATGGCCATGAGTTCTTCTGTAATGATCCGCAAATCCGTAACATCGGAGTTGACTATATACATCATACGTCCAACCCTAATATCATGAAAATACGAAACATTTACGAAAATACGAAACATTTTTTTGTATTTTCAAGAAAGAGATAGAAGAAGAACAGAAATAACAATGCAGAATCTCACATCGCAGCGGAACAAAATATAATATATCATATCTTTGAAATACAATATCTTAATTGTATAACATACACTTATCAGAGTACAACACTTACAACATAGCGGAACAAACTATAACTAGATAACGCTGAAGCCTCCTGCTCCAAGCTCCTTTAGATATATTTGAAAAATCCTGAACTACTTGACTGCCCGTACAAATTTAGGCACCCAAGAGTTTAGGTAGAACAAAACAAATAAACTCCGGGTCAGTCATGGGACTGGTATGAGTAAACAGTCTAAAACAGTTTCAGAAAACTAAATTATATCTCATAAGACCACGCCGTATAACACGGAACGGGTTTTTCCCTTATTAGAATCCAAACGCTTGATTTAACTTTCAAATCCCTTTTGGAAGGAACGATAATCTTTATATCAAAACTCTTTTGATATTTTAATAATGTCTAAATCAAGTAGATAACAATCTAGTGGAACGTTTGCATCTCACGTTCCACATATATATACAAATCATAAACCGCAAGCACGTATTGGGTAATGGGTTTCCAACTATGACAAGGTATGGAACCACCTTCCGCTGATATATATCTAGAGGATAATACACCGAGTTCAACAAGAACATCTTGCAACTCAGCCACACATGACCGACCACTCATTTCGCTTGAGTGTATCGAATGTCACCAACGGTTGGGATCAGCAACCGTTTCCCGAATGGGACAGCATCGACAATAGATTTTTAGAAGTAAATGAAACTCTAGATCAGGTGATTATACACCCTAATAGGTGCGACCTACATAGCCATGCTGCTTGCCCGATTTCTGTCATTTACCGGTCGATGAAGCTAGAAGCTACGCTTTATCATCACACCAGATTCACTTCGAATGCCATATCGTCAAATCCATCAAATCACCGATTGACGTCCTCAACAGTACATTACGTGTTAGCTAAAAGAAGTTTCCTTCTCTGCTTCCACTCTTGGTACGGTTGAAGAAATCAATGTATGTGACCTTTCTGGAAATACTCTGTCAGACATTCATCCATACAAGTCACCCAGGAACAGGATGAATCGAAGGAACAATTTCTATTAATAGAAAAAGTCCTTGCACTCTACTCCATCTTCGATTATCTTTATATAATTTGATTCGCACGCTACTGCCAATACGGAGTGGTTCTTCGGATAATAATCCAACCGGTCTCTCCATATTGACAACGATGGTCAAAACTCCGATAGCCTGTGATTTAACTATCGAATAAAACAAGTGTTTCGATAGTCGATGATTTAACTATCGAATAAAACAAGTGTTCATCCAAACATCCAACAATCACTGAGCCTTAAATTAATATTTCATTAATTAAATCACTTCTCTATTTCTTTATCAATATTTGTTAACCAAATATTTTCAATAACCATATTAGCCTTTTTACGTTATTTGGAAAACATTCCCGAATATCGCCTTCCTTTATTTTCTAAACTTTAGAAATATTTATTATTCTATTTCCAAGCTTACATTTATTTGGGTTAAAACGGATGTTGTGTAAAACATCGTTACGACAACCGAAATACTATATTGAACTAACTCTTATTCAACATTGATCTTCGAGCCTGAAATCTTACTGTTTATTTGTTAATAATGAAATCAATCAAGTTGGGGGTATAACTACCTCTCAGACCTTGACTGAATAACATTTATAACGTCAAAACAGATATGACTACTTATTCGAAAAATCAATACCATACAACTACTTCTTCTCTTTTAAACACATATATACTTTCTCTTTCTATTCTTTCGAGATTTTATTTCTAGTATTCCTTTTTGATTATACTATTCTATTTTTAAGTTCGCTTCCTTATCGACTTCTATATATATTGATATATATATATATATATATTTCTAGTTATCAAACTTCTTAAAAATATTCTAACTCCTTAAATTCCCGGAAAAATTCGCCATAACCTCCTTTGTACCGGGAGCATCGGGAAAATCCCCAAACTACCACACAGGCCTCTCTAATCAAAAAGAAAAAGGAAAAGCCAAGCGGCTAGCCGATACGGCGCATAAAATCTCATATATGAATTAAATACGTACCTTTTTGTCGGGCATTCTATTTATATACCTTCTAACACGTTTTTCCATACCTGTCTCCTGTATATTTATGCCTGTCCAATCTATTTTAACTAAACCAATCTTTTTAACTAAATTTGTTAAATAAATTTGTTACTTAACTCTTTAGTCTATTTCACCTTCATATTTGAACATGACATGTTCAAATATATTTTAACTTGCATATTAACAAATTCTAATTATACTCATACTCTCGTTTCCTTATCGACTTCTTATTCAAATTCCAATTCAATTCTATTTGAATTCTCTTTATTTAAACTTCATTTGAATTCTATTTTCAAATTTTATAGTTTAAAGTACATTTGAATTCTATATTCAAATTCTATATTCAAATTCTATAGTTTAAAGTCCATTTGAATTCTATATTCAAATTCTATTTGAATTCCCTGCATTATTCATAAACAACGTTTATAACTTTACTTAAAATCCCCCATTATATATTTATAAACAAAGTTTATAAATTCAATTCAAATCCCATCTTTTCATTTATAAACAAAGTTTATAAATTCAATTCAAATCCCGTCTTTTCATTTATAAACAAAGTTTATAAATTCAATTCAAATTCCATATTTTCATTTATAAACAAAGTTTATAAATTCAATTCAAATCCCGTCTTTTCATTTATAAACAAAGTTTATAAATTCAATTACTTGTTTTATATACCTTCAAACAAGTTAATATTTTCTATAGTCTTATTTAAAATTCAAATTCTATTTATAAAAATAGAATTTCCTTTTTAAAATCTCAAATACCCTTTTCGATATTTTTATAGATCAATATTCAAGCCCCATTGATATTTTAAACAATCAAATCAACCAATTTTCAATCATTTGATTTTTAACACATCATATATGAATATATATGAAATCAAACAAACAACAGATAATATATATTTTTTAGGAATCCAGTTGGATTCCTCCAACCTGTTTTTCCTGCATCCACAGACGTTAGTCAACATAGTAATACCCATCCTGCTTCGAGGCAGGATATCGCGGTATAGAAGGTCATCCACTAATCATAGCGTGGGGCGTATAGGGTAATCATCCGCTAATGAAACCGCGGGCATCCGCTAATGAGACTGCGGGAATCCAACCAATCATCAACCCAATATATATATATATATCCTAAATAACTAATATATATTTTAAAATAATCAGACAGCATTCAAACAAGCACAGACAATTATTTTTAACTATATAAAAATATTTCTAAATAAAAGGTGAGATTTACTCACCGTTGATTTATTTGTCGAATATCCAATGAAGCCAATTATATCGATTTCACAGTGATTTCTCCAACCGTCTTAACTATTGTAGCACCTTCTTCATCAGTATCAGACCTTAATCCTTGAAGCACGCAACAGTTAGAACCAAAACAAAACGAACTCCACATTCCTTACTATGTTTCTTCAGCTTGGCAGTCACGAACCTTGCTTATCTCCCTCGTTATCGCAACTCCAGTATGTGACCTACCATCAACACTTGTTTGCACCCTTCATAGTTCATCGAAGTCCCTCCTACTGGTGTCAACAGCAATATCACGATACCATCTGTTGATGGATTTCAGTCTCGCGATGTCGATTGGAGAAACACGATTCCATTTGCTCCGAATCCAGACATCGACACTCTTCTTTTCATGCGCGCGCCTCCAGCTTTTGACATCGATCTGCTTACAACCCTTACTGAGACTCGCGACTTGACAGAGCTCACGGTAATCCCATACCAACGTCGATGTCTCCTCCTTCAATCTCCTCAGAATTCGCTACAGTCCCCCACTTCCTTGCCGCAAGCGAGCGCTTCAGCGATGGCTCGAGCTTCAGATTATTGCGACGTTGGCTTGGATCGAGATTCGATCTCAATTTAGGATTTAGGGCAGTAGGAAATTTTGGTACGAAGGGATAGCTCCTTCGATTTCTACCATGGTGGTTCAAAACTGATTTCAAAGAGTGGAGGCTCACGGTATATAATAGCGGACGAGTGGATGAATGAAGGCCCCGATTGTTTTGCTCTTGCGGTTTTAAATTTGAACAGCACACCATTTCTGTTCTCCTTGTTGTATTCCTTCTATCCACAAAATAAGGGATGATATTTTTTTTAATTTTAATTTATTTAAAACCGGTGTCCTTTAATTTAAATTATCACATCGATTCTGAACTCCTTTATGAACCCAACAACTGTCCATTCTAGGGTAAAACCACTATTCTGAACCTACTGGGATAGGTCACGAAGTCCAATTCGATCATCTGAATAAGATATTAATTTAAATTGATTTAAATAAATTTTTAAAATAATTAATTCTTTGATAATTCAATTAATATTATTCTTCTAATTCAAACAGGAGTTTGAATTGATTATCTGAACTGTTTAATTCAGTGTTTGACTTCGAATTAAGTTATTCGCTAATTCCTTATTTTGATAATTTAATATATATGATATTAAATTTAAAAATCGATATTTAAATCGATAACATAAGTATAAAAATTCATTTATATTATCCACCCAATATTTAAATTAAATACTAAATATTCAAAATTAACCCATAAGAATCCGGGTCATTACAATCTTCCCCACTTAAAATAATTTCGTCCTCGAAATTGCTAAGGTAGAAAAAGTGCTACAAACCCATTTATCTTTTCAAAACTTATTTATGTTGATACTCAACATTTCAAACTTCCTTACGTAACTCTCTTTCGAATAAATCCCTATTCGATAACTCCTCCCTTCGAATAACTATATTCGATAATCTCTCTATCGAATAACTAGATTCGAAAACCTTTCTTCGAATAAACTATATTCAATTTACTCAATTCAATTTGCTCTTATCAATTAACTCTATTGGATTTAACTCTTTTCGATTAACTCCATCGAATAACTAAATTCGATAACTCCTTCGAATAACCAATATTCTATAACTCACTTCGATTAAACTAATCGATAACTCTTTTTGATTAAACTATAATCGATAACTCATTTCGATTAACAAATAATCGATAACTCCTTCAATTAACTAATAATCGATAACTCCTTCGATTAACTAATAATCGATAACTCCTTCCGAATAACCAAATTCGATAAATTCCTTCGAATAAACTATATTCGATAACTCCTTTAATTCTATCCGAATAACCAATATTTGATTAACTCCTTTTAACTTTACTCGAAAAACTCCTATTGGATTAACTCCTTTAATTCTATTCGAATAAACTAATATTTGATTTAACTCCATTCGCTTGACTCTAGATCGCAGCGATCACAATGGTTATGCCTGATTCCCCCAGGAAACATCCGACCGCCCTAGGCTATCTGCAGCCCTACGAATTACGCTAGCAGTCGTACGAAATGGCAACTTATCCTGAGTAACTATGTTTGACTAATTCTATCTCAATAACTATATTCGACCAACTTTTAATTGAATAACTAACATTCAATTAAATCCTAATTCGATTAACTATGTTCAATTAACTCTATCTGGTTAACTCTTTATTTGAATAACAAATATTCGATAAATTCTAATTGAATAACTAATATTCAATTAACTCTACGGATTAACCCTAACTGATTAACTCTAACTGGTTAATTCTTACTCTAATCGATTTATTCTAACTCTAATCGATTATTTCTAACTCTAATCGACTTCTCCTATTCGAATAACTCCTTTTGGATAATGTTTATTCATTTATAAAGATTTACTTTTAGTAACGGTTCTTCACTTTATAAATGTTCTCTTTAATAACATTACTTCACTTAGACAAGTGTTGTGTACCCCTTCTATTTAAAACTATCGGTGTTAAAAACCAATATCTCTTCTCTATATAAGTACAGACTTATATTTCCATTTATCGAATGATAAATATTTAATTTAATTTATAAACTGTTATTTATAAATTAATCTTTTCTACTTATTGTAACAACCCGTAAAATCTGGGCCAGTTTAAAATTTTTATTTTGGCAATTTTAGTGAATTTTGATTATTTAAAATGAATTATTTTAAATAATATCGACGAGAAATTTATTTAGAATATAAATCGAACGTATATATTATACGCGTCGTCGTTAGAATATAAATATTTATATATAATTATAAATAGAATTGAAAATGGCGCGGTAGTTCGATAATTCGATTTCAAACTCCAATTGAATGTACCGGGTGCAAAACAATCCGGATTTTAGTGAAACCAAAAATAATGGGATCTAATTGTGAATATCTTTCCAACGAATCCGAAAAATCAAGATTTCATATCGGGAATCAAAAGATATGTCCAGTTGAAAATTCTGAATAGTCGCTATGGAATTCAGGCCCTTAAAAATGGACATTTTGCAAATGACCTCGGATTTCGACGAAACCAGTTTTGTTGGGTCCGCAGTGTCAAGTTATTGCTAGGTTTTAAATTTCATAATTTTTCGAATCCATATGTGAGCGTGGCAAAGGAAAACGCGTTTGACCAGTTTCAGTTGATTTTAATCGACTGGAAATTGGCCATTTTTCCAACGGTCTCGGAATTCGACGAAACTAGTTTTGTTAGGACCGTATCGTCAATACGAAGCTAGAAAATATTTTTCTGGAATTTTTCTAGTTAGTATGTGGCCCCGGTAATTTGAAATGTACGTTTAAAATTCAATATAGTGATTTAAATGTAAATTCAAAAGGAAACTGATTATAACAATCGAATCAGCTTGCGATACATATCCCATTGTGTTCGGAATAGGGGTGATACGCTATGGACGGCAGGCGGTGGACCTCGTTTCGAGGTCGTATGAAAAGGTCAACCCTTGGGCAAAATTAAATAATAAAATAATAAAATAAAATAAAAAAAAATAAAAAAAAAAGGGAAACCCCTCTCTTCCCTATTACCCAGGCCCCCCCCGTTCGAATTTCATTCAGATGAAAAAGAAAAAAAAAACAAAAAAACCTGTAGCCCTAAATGTCGTCGCCGCCCTCAGCCAGGGTCGCCGCCACTTCCTCCGACCGGTACCCCCTCCCATCGACGTCGACCTCCCCAGTTTCCCCCTCCCTCCTCCGAACCCTCGACGAAGCAGCCGACCCCCCCCCCCTTTTTGGAAGTGCCGCCGACGAAGCCGACCCCCTCCCTCCTCCGAACCCTCGACGAAGCACCTCCGACGATCGGCGAACCCCCCCTCCCGTAAGTTGTTTTATTTTATTTTTGTTTTTATTTTAATTCTGTAGACTGTTTTTTTTTAAAGATTAAAACTGTTTCTATAAAAGGATTTAAACTGATTTTTTTTTTATATTTTAAAACTGATGTTAAATAGAATTAAAAACTGATTTTGCTAAGAATAAAACTGCATTTTCTTAAAGAATAAAACTGAATTTTCTTAAAGAATAAAACTGCATTTTTATTAAAAGATAAAACTGATTTTAAAGATTTTAAAACTGAAATTTTTAAAAAGAGAAAAACTGTTTTTTTTAAAAAAGAAAGTATAAAACAGATTTTTAAAAAGGAAAAAAAAAACTGAAATTTAAAAAGAAGTAAAAAATCATATTTTTATATATCGAAAGTCGAAAGAAAATAGGATTTTTATATTTTGAACTTCGAAAAGAAAATAGGATTTTTATATTTTGAACTTCGGAAAGAAAATAGGATTTTTATATATTGAACTTTGAAATAAAAATTCGATTTTTATATATTGAACTTTGAAATAAAAATTCGATTTTTATATATTGAACTTTGAAATAAAAATTCGATTTTTATATATTGAACTTTGAAATAAAAATTCGATTTTTATATATTGAACTTTGAAATAAAAATTCGATTTTTATATATTGAACTTTGAAATAAAAATTCGATTTTTATATATTGAACTTTGAAATAAAAATAGGATTTTTATATATTGAACTTTGAAATAAAAATTCGATTTTTATATATTGAACTTTGAAATAAAAATTCGATTTTTATATATTGAACATCGAAGTAAAAATTCGATTTTTATATATTGAACATCGAAGTAAAAATTCGATTTTTATATATTGAATAGCGAAGTAAAAATGTGATTTTTACGTATGTAGTGAAAGCAGCACCGAAGGTGACAAAAAGGCGAAACGACGAAGACTTCTGCAAATGAAGAGCCGTGGAGCCAGGATAGCTATAAGTGAGAATTTCTCACCTTTCAATTTATTTTTCTAGTCATATATATATACTAGGATGCAGACGGTGCTTAGTAGCACCCGACACAATCGTCCACAGACCATGGACTTGTTTGTTTGGTTGCATAGATTAGTTGAATTATTTGTTTGGATTGAATTGTTTGGTGAGATGAAATTGATTTGATTGATGTGTGAATGGCGTGGGCCTTCACTAGACCGGGGATAAGGCTAGGCCTTGTCCCGTTTCTAGTATCGTGCCGTTATGCCGCCGAAATTTTCTAAAATGTGTTAGAAAATAAAAATATCATTTTATTGTGTAAATGAATTGAATAGAAATTCATAGATTGAAATAAAATGTTTTGTCGTTAAAAATATAATTTTTAACGTGAATGTGAATAAATGAATAGTTATAAACAAATCGGCCGATTTGTTTGTATATACACTGATTTGACTGATATTGATTGGGTCGATAAATTTTACACATCGCCCAATTGCACAAATAAAATCTGTGTTTGATTGTTTGAAACCCCACACGGGTGTTGGGATGAAATTTGAAGTTCACTCATCCTGATTGATTAAATATGTCGATCGATTGATTGACAGGCTGTTATAAGCGTTGAATATCTATATTTGATGCTTATACAGTGTAGTGCACTTTGGTTGATGGTTGATTATTTTCAATGCTATTATATACATGTGTTGTATGAAAATCCATATAATTAACTTTATATGGTAATTGATTGGGCCTCATTCCAGTTTTGAAAAAGAAATATTTGAAATAGAATATTTGAAAATAGAAATTTATGAAGCCGTGTTGATTAGATTGACGCCATTTTGACGTGAACGATATTTATATCAATTTTAAGTGATTTCGAAATGAATTGAATTGAAAACGAATTCAAAATGAATTGAATTGAAAACGAATTCAAAGTGAATTGAATTGAAAGTGATTTCGAAATGAATTGAATTGAAAGCGAATTCGAATTGAATTGAAAGTGATTTCGAAATGAATTGAATTGAAAACGAATTCAAAGTGAATTGAATTGAAAGTGATTTCGAAATGAATTGAATTGAAAACGAATTCGAATTGAATTGAAAGTGATTTCGAAATGAATTGAATTGAAAACGAATTCAAAGTGAATTGAATTGAAAGTGATTTCGAAATGAATTGAATTGAAAACGAATTCAAAGTGAATTGAATTGAAAGTGATTTCGAAATGAATTGAATTGAAAACGAATTCAAAGTGAATTGAATTGAAAGTGATTTCGAAATGAATTGAATTGAAAGCGAATTCGAATTGAATTGAAAGTGATTTCGAAATGAATTGAATTGAAAGCGAATTCGAATTGAATTGAAAGTGATTTCGAAATGAATTGAATTGAAAACGAATTCGAATTGAATTGAAAGTGATTTCGAAATGAATTGAATTGAAAACGAATTCAAAGTGAATTGAATTGAAAGTGATTTCGAAATGAATTGAATTGAAAACGAATTCAAAGTGAATTGAATTGAAAGTGAATTGAAATGAATTCAAATTGAATTGAAATTTGAATTGAATAGAAATGAATTTTGAAACGAATCTATAAAGAAGAATTCAATTTTGTTTTGAATTGAAATGGAAGTTGAAATAGATTTTTGAAACGAATTCAAAACTATTTATATAATTCGTTTTAAATAGAAATCGACGATATATATATTATATATATTATATATATAATATAATGGCCTGAATAGAACGCGCCGCGCCGCGGCAGTTCGTGAATTTCGACCATTTATTTCAAACGGACGTTGCGGGAGATCCGACCGTCGGATTCTCCTAAAACCGGAACCGTTGGGTTCGTATCGAAAAGAGCTTTCTAGCGAATGTTAGAAATTTGAAATCTAACGGTTGGATTTGGAATTATGTCCAAATCAAATTTGAAAAAGGTCGCTGTAAGTGCAGTTCGATGGCCATTGATGGAAATCGACTGTACGGGCCTTGATAAAATTATTAAAAATAGTAATAATTTGTGTAAAATCATAAGAAATGATTTGTGAAGATTTGGGATGAAAAACTCCATATTTGAAAAGATAAAAATAGATTTTTATCGAAATGAACTAGTTTTGAACTAGAATTATAATTCTATTTATTTTTAAATAAATAAATTGAATTTGAAAAGGGTTTTGAAAATAACCAAAATTTCCAATGATTGCATTGGAGTGGATTTGAATCGAAATTGTCTTCGGAATATTTCGATGTTGGGATTCGTGATTATACAGATGTTGTTATGGAAATTTGAAAGATATATATTTATATCGTTATTTCCAATACGACATTTGTTTGTCGTAGGATTTGATATTGAATATAAGCCGATATATTTTCTATTCAGAGCCTTGTATTGAATATCAAATGTGATTTGGGTTTGTTGTGAATGGTGTCTTCACTAACACTGTTCTTGAGCCCAGTTGAGAAAAGATTAAATCTTTTTATTTAGATTTAATGAAGTGTACCAATTAAATGATATTTAATTGGAATTGAATTGGTATTGATTTTTGGGTTTATCGTGAACAGTGTTTTAAATAACACTCGTTCTTTAACCCGATAATTAATGAATGTGATTTTGGGTTTATCGTGAACTGTGTTTTAAAAGACACTGATTCTTTAACCCAGTTAACGATTAAAACTAAGTGGAGTTTTAATGAATCTTTAAATAGATTGAAAAGATCGAGAATGGAGTATCACCAGTTTTACTCCAGGCGATAGTTAAATCTTTAATTAGATTTGAACGTGAAATGGTAATTGAATTTACCGATAACACTGTGGTGTTAGATATGAAGTATTACCAGTTTTACTTCATGGGATGAATAGGTTGGGATTGGGAAATAAAATAAATGATTACTTCGGTGTGGTTCGCTAATCCCGACTAGTTTGAATTGATATTCAAAGGAGATTAAAGAATAAATTTAAAAGAATTTATCTTGGATAAAATTAATGGGAACTTTTCCCAAAGTATAGGAATATTTGAATAAAAGAATACTCTGAAGTGGAATGAGGCGTATGTTGTGTTTTGTGTAACACTTTTTTTAATATATACGCGAGTTATTCAGAAAGACCGGGTTTATCCCATTCTGAATAACTGATTCGACGTGGTGTCGAAGATGAAGACGGTGGTCGAAGACCGGAAGTCTTCACGTCGTTTGGGTGATAACTGATGATCTTGATTGGGCTGTACACCCAAGAAGATGGAAACAGTTGGTGATCGTCCAGACGTACTTGGAGATCGATGGATATGCGAGGTACTAGGTGCCTCCGGTTTCGTTCAGACCCAGGACGGACTTGTAAATGGACTGTGTGTCTGACATCGGATTTCATTCTGTGTGACTGATATCGGTTGCATAGGATGGTTTGCCTGTGTGGCATGCTAAGATGCAAATGATCAAGGCTTCTGTTGAAAAGCAAAGTCTTGTGGTGATGATCAAAGCACGGCCTTTGTGGCGTAGCTTTGTGTAACGTTTACCTCGCGTGTTTCACACCCGGTATGAACCAAAAACGGGAGAGGACATCAGGGAGGACTTGCGTTTCTTTCTAGTTAGAAGTGGCGTCAGTGGTTTTACACGCCCTGACGAGTTTGACTTATGTGGTTGTTGCTGTTGCGAGGCGCCTCGGTTATATCGGTTTCGGCCGATGCATTCTGGTCGGCTGACGGACCAGACTTACACCCCATAGGGTGGGGAGACGTAGTGTTCAGGCATAATAATCCACATCGGTGGACCGGCCCTGACGATCTAAAGGGTTGATGCGTTCTGATCCTGTGGCTCGGGCTAGAGAGTCACGAATCGGTTGAGGACTATCTTTTGCCTCGGTTCATAGACGGAAATCCAATTTCCAAATACGTGACTTTGCGGTTTTATTTGTAAACCTATATATGGTGACATAGTGGCATGGGACGCTCATGTCGCCTATGATTGATACTTATGATTTGAAGTTGTTTTATACACTATGCACTTATAGTAGTATCAAATGATTTGTTTTAAAACGTATCAAGCATTCTTTGGCTGTTATAAGGGAAAACCCTATCCTCGGCTGCGTTACATTGTGTGATGGGACCTGGGTCTTATAACAGCTTCATTTTCCTTTATTTAGCATTGCGCTGTTTGTTTTATGCACTGGTATTCTTGGGAGGAAACCCGTTCCGTGTTATACGGCGTGGTCCCTTGATTTACCTATCTTTAAAATAAAGATTAATAACTGTTTTAGTTCTCACACCAGTCACATGACTGACCTGGAGTTTATTGTTTTAACCTAAACTCTGGGTGCCCCTATTTTGACACGGGCAGCTAGTAGTTTCGGTTTTGCAGATTTATATTCACAGGATCCTGGTTTACAGCTGGAACGATATCCGGAAAGCTTTGTATCCGTATATCTCATTCTAGTTGTGTATTGTATTATTTTCCGCTGCTATGTATTTAAATGTAATTTAAATCTCTGATATTTCTGTGTAATATTCATTGTTACTCTGTATGTTCTTGTAATCTGATGCATTGTTGTAATATACAATGAAATGTTCTTCTGTATGCGTCCTTTTGTGGTTTGTTCTCGAACTATCCGACGCTTTCCTTTACGGGGAAGTTACGGGTCTTCACAGTTGGTATCAGAGCTTTGGTTTACAAAGCTTAGAGAACAAGACACATTAGAACCGTACGAAAGAATTCATCAGAAATTGGATTAGTAATATCCAATTAGAATGACTCGTTAGAGATGGGATCAGTAGTATCCTAGAACGAGTGTGAAGAGTATATTTTTCAAATGAAAACAAATTTTTGGTTTTGAAGATTTAAATCAATTATTCGTATTTGATCATCTATTTAGATTGATGTGGACAATCCAGTATATATAGATTTTGCGTATATGTCTGATCCGCGTGTATTCGAAATTTTAATATACTGGATAGATATAGGGTCACACTCTAGTCGCCCGGGGGTGATTCTGATGATTGATATATCATCATCAGAGTTTATATTCGAGTGACGAACGTGTAACATCTATATATTTCCTATTGACTGGTGTGAGAACCAAAATTAGATAGGGCTAATTGTTGTGATTTGGCATCAAAAAACATGATTTTTGTATATGTATCAAAATTATGAATTTGAAACTCTAATTCACTAATTGATTGATGTTTGTGTTGTTTGTTTATTTTGTTTGATAATTTTGAACCATTATGCCTAATATAACCCAATATTGAACTGTATCGAAAATTGGTTGTTTTTGCTTGCATATACATATATACATTGAACAGGTCATAGCAAGGAGGCTAGAGCCAGAGAATAAAATTTGTTTGCCCGACAAATAGGTACATGTTTACTACATAATTTCCTGTTTTGTTTGGGTGATGATGATTTTGTGAGCCTATTGGCTAGCCGCTTGGCTTTTTCTTTTTCTTTTTGAGATCTGAAGGACCGGGGAAGCTATTTGAAATTCCCCGATGCTCCCGGTGCAGGGGAGGTTATGGCGAAATTTTTCAAAAATTTAGGGTGTTAGCCAAATTTTTGAAATTTTGAAAATTCTCAGAAACTAAAGAGTTGGAGAATGGAAGCCAGATCGAACGTAGTGTTGATTAATCAAACCACTTTCGACTTTGTTCCTTTTCGGGGACGAAAAGTTTTAAGTGGGGGAGATTGTAACAACCCGTAAAATCTGGGCCAGTTTAAAATTTTTATTTTGGCAATTTTAGTGAATTTTGATTATTTAAAATGAATTATTTTAAATAATATCGACGAGAAATTTATTTAGAATATAAATCGAACGTATATATTATACGCGTCGTCGTTAGAATATAAATATTTATATATAATTATAAATAGAATTGAAAATGGCGCGGTAGTTCGATAATTCGATTTCAAACTCCAATTGAATGTACCGGGTGCAAAACAATCCGGATTTTAGTGAAACCAAAAATAATGGGATCTAATTGTGAATATCTTTCCAACGAATCCGAAAAATCAAGATTTCATATCGGGAATCAAAAGATATGTCCAGTTGAAAATTCTGAATAGTCGCTATGGAATTCAGGCCCTTAAAAATGGACATTTTGCAAATGACCTCGGATTTCGACGAAACCAGTTTTGTTGGGTCCGCAGTGTCAAGTTATTGCTAGGTTTTAAATTTCATAATTTTTCGAATCCATATGTGAGCGTGGCAAAGGAAAACGCGTTTGACCAGTTTCAGTTGATTTTAATCGACTGGAAATTGGCCATTTTTCCAACGGTCTCGGAATTCGACGAAACTAGTTTTGTTAGGACCGTATCGTCAATACGAAGCTAGAAAATATTTTTCTGGAATTTTTCTAGTTAGTATGTGGCCCCGGTAATTTGAAATGTACGTTTAAAATTCAATATAGTGATTTAAATGTAAATTCAAAAGGAAACTGATTATAACAATCGAATCAGCTTGCGATACATATCCCATTGTGTTCGGAATAGGGGTGATACGCTATGGACGGCAGGCGGTGGACCTCGTTTCGAGGTCGTATGAAAAGGTCAACCCTTGGGCAAAATTAAATAATAAAATAATAAAATAAAATAAAAAAAAAATAAAAAAAAAGGGAAACCCCTCTCTTCCCTATTACCCAGGCCCCCCCCGTTCGAATTTCATTCAGATGAAAAAGAAAAAAAAAAAAAAACCTGTAGCCCTAAATGTCGTCGCCGCCCTCAGCCAGGGTCGCCGCCACTTCCTCCGACCGGTACCCCCTCCCATCGACGTCGACCTCCCCAGTTTCCCCCTCCCTCCTCCGAACCCTCGACGAAGCAGCCGACCCCCCCCCCCCTTTTTGGAAGTGCCGCCGACGAAGCCGACCCCCTCCCTCCTCCGAACCCTCGACGAAGCACCTCCGACGATCGGCGAACCCCCCCTCCCGTAAGTTGTTTTATTTTATTTTTGTTTTTATTTTAATTCTGTAGACTGTTTTTTTTAAAAGATTAAAACTGTTTCTATAAAAGGATTTAAACTGATTTTTTTTTTATATTTTAAAACTGATGTTAAATAGAATTAAAAACTGATTTTGCTAAGAATAAAACTGCATTTTCTTAAAGAATAAAACTGAATTTTCTTAAAGAATAAAACTGCATTTTTATTAAAAGATAAAACTGATTTTAAAGATTTTAAAACTGAAATTTTTAAAAAGAGAAAAACTGTTTTTTTTAAAAAAGAAAGTATAAAACAGATTTTTAAAAAGGAAAAAAAAAACTGAAATTTAAAAAGAAGTAAAAAATCATATTTTTATATATCGAAAGTCGAAAGAAAATAGGATTTTTATATTTTGAACTTCGAAAAGAAAATAGGATTTTTATATTTTGAACTTCGGAAAGAAAATAGGATTTTTATATATTGAACTTTGAAATAAAAATTCGATTTTTATATATTGAACTTTGAAATAAAAATTCGATTTTTATATATTGAACTTTGAAATAAAAATTCGATTTTTATATATTGAACTTTGAAATAAAAATTCGATTTTTATATATTGAACTTTGAAATAAAAATTCGATTTTTATATATTGAACTTTGAAATAAAAATAGGATTTTTATATATTGAACTTTGAAATAAAAATTCGATTTTTATATATTGAACTTTGAAATAAAAATTCGATTTTTATATATTGAACATCGAAGTAAAAATTCGATTTTTATATATTGAACATCGAAGTAAAAATTCGATTTTTATATATTGAATAGCGAAGTAAAAATGTGATTTTTACGTATGTAGTGAAAGCAGCACCGAAGGTGACAAAAAGGCGAAACGACGAAGACTTCTGCAAATGAAGAGCCGTGGAGCCAGGATAGCTATAAGTGAGAATTTCTCACCTTTCAATTTATTTTTCTAGTCATATATATATACTAGGATGCAGACGGTGCTTAGTAGCACCCGACACAATCGTCCACAGACCATGGACTTGTTTGTTTGGTTGCATAGATTAGTTGAATTATTTGTTTGGATTGAATTGTTTGGTGAGATGAAATTGATTTGATTGATGTGTGAATGGCGTGGGCCTTCACTAGACCGGGGATAAGGCTAGGCCTTGTCCCGTTTCTAGTATCGTGCCGTTATGCCGCCGAAATTTTCTAAAATGTGTTAGAAAATAAAAATATCATTTTATTGTGTAAATGAATTGAATAGAAATTCATAGATTGAAATAAAATGTTTTGTCGTTAAAAATATAATTTTTAACGTGAATGTGAATAAATGAATAGTTATAAACAAATCGGCCGATTTGTTTGTATATACACTGATTTGACTGATATTGATTGGGTCGATAAATTTTACACATCGCCCAATTGCACAAATAAAATCTGTGTTTGATTGTTTGAAACCCCACACGGGTGTTGGGATGAAATTTGAAGTTCACTCATCCTGATTGATTAAATATGTCGATCGATTGATTGACAGGCTGTTATAAGCGTTGAATATCTATATTTGATGCTTATACAGTGTAGTGCACTTTGGTTGATGGTTGATTATTTTCAATGCTATTATATACATGTGTTGTATGAAAATCCATATAATTAACTTTATATGGTAATTGATTGGGCCTCATTCCAGTTTTGAAAAAGAAATATTTGAAATAGAATATTTGAAAATAGAAATTTATGAAGCCGTGTTGATTAGATTGACGCCATTTTGACGTGAACGATATTTATATCAATTTTAAGTGATTTCGAAATGAATTGAATTGAAAACGAATTCAAAATGAATTGAATTGAAAACGAATTCAAAGTGAATTGAATTGAAAGTGATTTCGAAATGAATTGAATTGAAAGCGAATTTGAATTGAATTGAAAGTGATTTCGAAATGAATTGAATTGAAAACGAATTCAAAGTGAATTGAATTGAAAGTGATTTCGAAATGAATTGAATTGAAAACGAATTCGAATTGAATTGAAAGTGATTTCGAAATGAATTGAATTGAAAACGAATTCAAAGTGAATTGAATTGAAAGTGATTTCGAAATGAATTGAATTGAAAACGAATTCAAAGTGAATTGAATTGAAAGTGATTTCGAAATGAATTGAATTGAAAACGAATTCAAAGTGAATTGAATTGAAAGTGATTTCGAAATGAATTGAATTGAAAGCGAATTCGAATTGAATTGAAAGTGATTTCGAAATGAATTGAATTGAAAGCGAATTCGAATTGAATTGAAAGTGATTTCGAAATGAATTGAATTGAAAACGAATTCGAATTGAATTGAAAGTGATTTCGAAATGAATTGAATTGAAAACGAATTCAAAGTGAATTGAATTGAAAGTGATTTCGAAATGAATTGAATTGAAAACGAATTCAAAGTGAATTGAATTGAAAGTGAATTGAAATGAATTCAAATTGAATTGAAATTTGAATTGAATAGAAATGAATTTTGAAACGAATCTATAAAGAAGAATTCAATTTTGTTTTGAATTGAAATGGAAGTTGAAATAGATTTTTGAAACGAATTCAAAACTATTTATATAATTCGTTTTAAATAGAAATCGACGATATATATATTATATATATAATATATAATGGCCTGAATAGAACGCGCCGCGCCGCGGCAGTTCGTGAATTTCGACCATTTATTTCAAACGGACGTTGCGGGAGATCCGACCGTCGGATTCTCCTAAAACCGGAACCGTTGGGTTCGTATCGAAAAGAGCTTTCTAGCGAATGTTAGAAATTTGAAATCTAACGGTTGGATTTGGAATTATGTCCAAATCAAATTTGAAAAAGGTCGCTGTAAGTGCAGTTCGATGGCCATTGATGGAAATCGACTGTACGGGCCTTGATAAAATTATTAAAAATAGTAATAATTTGTGTAAAATCATAAGAAATGATTTGTGAAGATTTGGGATGAAAAACTCCATATTTGAAAAGATAAAAATAGATTTTTATCGAAATGAACTAGTTTTGAACTAGAATTATAATTCTATTTATTTTTAAATAAATAAATTGAATTTGAAAAGGGTTTTGAAAATAACCAAAATTTCCAATGATTGCATTGGAGTGGATTTGAATCGAAATTGTCTTCAGAATATTTCGATGTTGGGATTCGTGATTATACAGATGTTGTTATGGAAATTTGAAAGATATATATTTATATCGTTATTTCCAATACGACATTTGTTTGTCGTAGGATTTGATATTGAATATAAGCCGATATATTTTCTATTCAGAGCCTTGTATTGAATATCAAATGTGATTTGGGTTTGTTGTGAATGGTGTCTTCACTAACACTGTTCTTGAGCCCAGTTGAGAAAAGATTAAATCTTTTTATTTAGATTTAATGAAGTGTACCAATTAAATGATATTTAATTGGAATTGAATTGGTATTGATTTTTGGGTTTATCGTGAACAGTGTTTTAAATAACACTCGTTCTTTAACCCGATAATTAATGAATGTGATTTTGGGTTTATCGTGAACTGTGTTTTAAAAGACACTGATTCTTTAACCCAGTTAACGATTAAAACTAAGTGGAGTTTTAATGAATCTTTAAATAGATTGAAAAGATCGAGAATGGAGTATCACCAGTTTTACTCCAGGCGATAGTTAAATCTTTAATTAGATTTGAACGTGAAATGGTAATTGAATTTACCGATAACACTGTGGTGTTAGATATGAAGTATTACCAGTTTTACTTCATGGGATGAATAGGTTGGGATTGGGAAATAAAATAAATGATTACTTCGGTGTGGTTCGCTAATCCCGACTAGTTTGAATTGATATTCAAAGGAGATTAAAGAATAAATTTAAAAGAATTTATCTTGGATAAAATTAATGGGAACTTTTCCCAAAGTATAGGAATATTTGAATAAAAGAATACTCTGAAGTGGAATGAGGCGTATGTTGTGTTTTGTGTAACACTTTTTTTAATATATACGCGAGTTATTCAGAAAGACCGGGTTTATCCCATTCTGAATAACTGATTCGACGTGGTGTCGAAGATGAAGACGGTGGTCGAAGACCGGAAGTCTTCACGTCGTTTGGGTGATAACTGATGATCTTGATTGGGCTGTACACCCAAGAAGATGGAAACAGTTGGTGATCGTCCAGACGTACTTGGAGATCGATGGATATGCGAGGTACTAGGTGCCTCCGGTTTCGTTCAGACCCAGGACGGACTTGTAAATGGACTGTGTGTCTGACATCGGATTTCATTCTGTGTGACTGATATCGGTTGCATAGGATGGTTTGCCTGTGTGGCATGCTAAGATGCAAATGATCAAGGCTTCTGTTGAAAAGCAAAGTCTTGTGGTGATGATCAAAGCACGGCCTTTGTGGCGTAGCTTTGTGTAACGTTTACCTCGCGTGTTTCACACCCGGTATGAACCAAAAACGGGAGAGGACATCAGGGAGGACTTGCGTTTCTTTCTAGTTAGAAGTGGCGTCAGTGGTTTTACACGCCCTGACGAGTTTGACTTATGTGGTTGTTGCTGTTGCGAGGCGCCTCGGTTATATCGGTTTCGGCCGATGCATTCTGGTCGGCTGACGGACCAGACTTACACCCCATAGGGTGGGGAGACGTAGTGTTCAGGCATAATAATCCACATCGGTGGACCGGCCCTGACGATCTAAAGGGTTGATGCGTTCTGATCCTGTGGCTCGGGCTAGAGAGTCACGAATCGGTTGAGGACTATCTTTTGCCTCGGTTCATAGACGGAAATCCAATTTCCAAATACGTGACTTTGCGGTTTTATTTGTAAACCTATATATGGTGACATAGTGGCATGGGACGCTCATGTCGCCTATGATTGATACTTATGATTTGAAGTTGTTTTATACACTATGCACTTATAGTAGTATCAAATGATTTGTTTTAAAACGTATCAAGCATTCTTTGGCTGTTATAAGGGAAAACCCTATCCTCGGCTGCGTTACATTGTGTGATGGGACCTGGGTCTTATAACAGCTTCATTTTCCTTTATTTAGCATTGCGCTGTTTGTTTTATGCACTGGTATTCTTGGGAGGAAACCCGTTCCGTGTTATACGGCGTGGTCCCTAGATTTACCTATCTTTAAAATAAAGATTAATAACTGTTTTAGTTCTCACACCAGTCACATGACTGACCTGGAGTTTATTGTTTTAACCTAAACTCTGGGTGCCCCTATTTTGACACGGGCAGCTAGTAGTTTCGGTTTTGCAGATTTATATTCACAGGATCCTGGTTTACAGCTGGAACGATATCCGGAAAGCTTTGTATCCGTATATCTCATTCTAGTTGTGTATTGTATTATTTTCCGCTGCTATGTATTTAAATGTAATTTAAATCTCTGATATTTCTGTGTAATATTCATTGTTACTCTGTATGTTCTTGTAATCTGATGCATTGTTGTAATATACAATGAAATGTTCTTCTGTATGCGTCCTTTTGTGGTTTGTTCTCGAACTATCCGACGCTTTCCTTTACGGGGAAGTTACGGGTCTTCACACTTATCCGTTAAAAACATATTTCCATTTTCTATTCATCTTCTGAATATTCCTTTGATTAAATTCTATTTATTTAACAAATAAATATCTCATCTATAACATTCTATTTATTTACTATAAATAAATATTTCCATTTAATCTATTTGTAAATGTTTTACAAATATTCCCTTCTAAATCTATTTGTAAATGTTTTTACAAATATTTCTCCTTCTATTTGTTTGCACATAACTTCCTTTGTATTTGTGTTACAAATATATTTCCGTTTTAACTCTTTTGGTTTTTCCTTTATTCAAACCAAATTCATATTTCATTCACATTGATTTTACTCAATTTATTCATTTCGATCCATTTAACTTACTTAAGCTAAATTTAATTTCAATCATTCAAATTCCCATTAACTAGTTGCTAATTAACCGTTTTGCCTATTTCACCCTTTTTATATGAATATAACTTGTTCAAATATATGTCAACTTAATTATAAACTAATCTAATTATATTTTCAACTCGAGCTATATATTCGATTTCGAATATAAATTCTCAATCTCTTTCACTTATCCAAAAACCCAATTTCGATTCAAATTTCCTTTAACTAATTATTTTTAAATTTAGTTAATTATATTTAACCAGTTAAAATATGATTTTTGTCTTAAAAATCATTTCACTTACTTCACTGAGGTTCATATTTATTTTATATCTCCAGTTTGGATTTTTCTAATGCCAATTCGGATTTTATTTCCTAAAAATCCATCTGTTTATTTAGTTAAACCGTTATGGTTTTATAATGGTTCTGGCGCTGCTTTTCTAAAAATTTGATTTTGACATAACTCAAAATCTATACGACGAAATCCAGATTTTTCTCTTTCATTAGAAAACTATTATTCAACCGGTCCCAACGATTCTTGTTTCAAAGAATTCCGACTGCAATTGAGTTCTGTATACTAAATTGAAGTTCGAATCGCCAATTCGCGAACTGCCGTGCTACGGCGAGCTCGTTTTAATTATATTTATAAATATAAACGTTTTAACTTCGTTTATAATAAATTCAACTCCATTCTGATATATTTTTAATATATATCAAATCCATTTTTCCATTTCAACATAATATTCCCGATCTATTTCTCTTCAAATTTTCAAGTCCTATATATTTACAATATTCAAATTCCATTTGAATTTCTTTATTCAAACTCTATTTTAACTCCTTTGAATTCAAATTCTATTTAAACTCCTTTTATTTAAAATTCTATTTGAAACTTTATATTTTCTTTGAATTCTAATATTCAACCTCCACTATATATTCTCTTTGAAATTCTATTTAACCAAATTCCATTTGAATTCTAATATTCAAATCTCTATTTGACTTTTCGTTATTCAAATCCATTTGAATTCCTTTGAATTCAAATTCCATTTCAATTTTTCTTATATAATTTCTATTTGAATTTTCTTTATTCAAACTCATTTGAATTCCTTTGAATTCAAATTCTATTTCACTTCTATTTGAATTATATATATATATATATATTCAAATTCCTTTATTTTACTTCTATTTGAAATCTATATTCCAATTCTCATTTCAAAATTCCTTTGAAGTAATATAAATATATACATATATTTATCTATCTCAAATTCAAAACATTTGAATTTTCAAACAACTTGTTTTCTTTTCAAACAAATTTCCATCAAAACCTTTCTAAGGCAGCAATTCATCACTTAGAAACTCGAAAATGAACACTAATGATGTTGCGACCATCATCAGAATTATTTCCCAGCTACTGAATGAGTCCAGTGCTATATTTCTTTCAAAATCCATTTAGAAAAATATTTTCCAAACTCCCAGGATTTTAAATTCTGAATTCTGGTTGGAATTCAATTTCAATTTATCTCATTTGTATATTTGATTTCATATACAAATTCCATTGGTTATATACATAACTATTTCAGTTTTTATAATCTAATTTGATTATAATCCTAACAATCAACTCAACCATTTAAAACAATATCGTGTCCAGTCTTCTGTTCAAGTGTTTATAAACTCCTATCGACATCGTGGCGTCCCACGATTCGATCAGAATTCATAATCCACTCAACAGACTAGTCAACACAATATAAAACAATTTTTTATATCAAATAACAAATACGCTCTCTCGTATATATATATACGCTTAACTCATTCTAGGATACTACTGATCCTATCTCTAATGAGCACATTCCAACAAGCCTAGGTATTCGCTCAACCTAAGCTCTGATACCAAATGTAATGACCCGCAAATCCGTAACATCGGAGTTGACTATATACATCATACGTCCAACCCTAATATCACGAAAATACGAAACATTTACGAAAATACGAAACATTTTTTTGTATTTTCAAGAAAGAGATAGAAGAAGAACAGAAATAACAACGTAGAATCTCACATCGCAGCAGAACAAAATATAATATATCATATCTTTGAAATACAACACATATCGAACATCCAAGGATCGAAAATAACCGAATAGTTAATGAAAGAAATTAAAGGGTGAGGATAGATAAGATAGAAACTTAGAATAGAAGAAGAAGAACACAACATCAGAGTAACACGAACCTCACAGCATAATGAATAACATATAATAGATAACATAACTTTGAAATATAACAGTTATGTATACAATAGCACTTATCAGAGTACAGCACTTACAACACAGCGGAAATAACTATAGCTATATGATCTTGAAGCCTCCTGCTCCACGCTCTTCCAGTATATCTGTAAATTCCTGACTACTTGACTTCCCGTACAAAATTAGGCACCCAAGAGTTTAGGGAAAACAAAACAAATAAACTCCGGGTCAGTCATGGGACTGGTATGAGTAAAACAGTTTAAACAGGTATATGAACAAGTAAACGATATCACATAAGACCACGCCGCAGAACGGAACGGGTTTTTCCCTTATGAGAATCCAAAATATCTTTATATCAAAAACCTTTTGATATTATAATAATGTCTATGTACAAATAGATATCAACTAGCAGAAACGCTTTCATCTCACGTTCTACATATATAGTATACAATCAAAATCGTAAGCACGTATTGGATAATGGATTTCCAACTATGACAAGGTATGGAACCACCTTCCGATCAGTGTACTCTAGGAACGATACACTGGAGTTCAACAAGAACATCTTGTAACTCAGCCACACATGACCGACCACTCATTTCGCTTGAGTGTATCGAATGTATATCACCAACGGTTGGGATCAGCAACCGTTCCCGTATATATATGGGACAGCATTGATAGATTTAAGAAACAAATGAATATTCACTAGATAGGTGATTATACACCCTACTTCGGTGCGACCGACTTTGCCATGCTGCCTGCCCGATTTCTGTCATTTACCGGTTGATGAGGCTAGAAGCTACGCTTTATCATCACATCAGATTCACTTCGAATGCCACATTGTTAGGTCCATCGAAAATCACTAATTGACGTCTACAACCATACATTACGTGTCAGCTAAAAGAAGTTTCCTTCTCCGCTTCCACTCTTGGTATGGTTGAAGAAACCAATGTACGTGACCTCTCTGGAAATACCCTGTCAGACATTCATCAACACAAGTCATCCTCATTCACTTAGAATGTTACATCGTCATACCCGCCAAATCACAAATTGATTTATTCAAAAATAACACGGGTATACAGCTAAGAGAAACGAATTCCTCCGCCACCAAGCGTGAATACGTTTGAACAGATCAACTTACGCGATCCATTGGATATACTCTGTCAGACCTTCGTCCATACAAGTTGTCCTGGGACTGGACAAACCGAAGGCACTATTCCGTATATCCATCTTAGTCACTGTTATCTAAGACTTATACAACAGCCCTTGCATTTTACTTCGTCTTCAATTATCTGTGGCATATATGATTCGCGACGCTTATGCCAATACAGAGTGGTTCTATGGATAATAATCCAACCGGTCTCTCCATATTAACAACGTTAAAATTGTCAAAAACTTCGATAGTCTGTGAGTTAACTATCAAAGAAAAACAAGTGTGCAAACAACGAAATTATTTCCAAATGGAAATTATATCGAACAAACATCATTTAACATAAATCTCTTTAGTTTCATTTATTTACTTATCTCCTGTTTCCCTATGTTCTAAATTCTTATTTTCTTTTATCAGAAAACATTTCTGATTCTCGTTTGGAAAACATTTCCAAAACTCCTTTACGATCAAACCTTACCATTTCTTAGTCAAGAAGGAAGTCACTCAAGTTGGGGTATAATTACCTCTCAGACCTTAACTGAACAACGTTATAACTTCGAAATGGTCAAAGTTTATCTTTTAATCTTTAAAAACTTCTTTACGCCTTTCTCGGATCCAAATTTACTAATCCACTTCTATATTTAAAACATTGGTTACAACGATAACATTATAATCCCTCCTTTCGAATTATCTAACTTTAATTATAACTTCTATTCTTATTAGTGAATAATTAACCTAACACTTATTTATTTATTTATAAATAAATCTCTATTTAAACACTGGAAAGTATAAGTACTTTCCCGAATTCGATATAATCGAATTCGCCGATTAACTCTCTTCGAGAAATCTCTATTTGATTAACTCTTCTTCGAATAACCTATATTCGATTAACTCCTTCTCGAATAAACGATATTCGATAATCTCTCTTCGAATAACTAATATTCGATAACTCTTCCTTTTCAAATATCTCATATTTGAAAATCTCACTTCGATTAAACTATAATCGATAACTCCCTTCGATTAATCTATAATCGATAACTCCCTTCGATGAAACTAACATCGATAACTCCTTTCGATGAAACTAACATCGATAACTCCTTTCGATGAAACTAACATCGATTTATTTAACTCGACGAACTTAACTCGACTAACTTAACTTGACTTGACTAACTCGACTTACTTGGTTCGACCTATTCGATTCGATTAACTAGGCTCGACTAACTTGACTAACTTAACTCGACTTACTTGGTTCGACCAATTCGATTCGATTAACTAGGCACGACTAACTTGGTCGAACCACCCGATCAACTCAACTTATTTAACTTAACTTATTTCTCAACTTGATCGACTCGATTAACTCCTATCGAATAACTAATATTCGATTAAACTCCATTCGCTTGACTCTAGATCGCAGTGATCACAATGGTTACACCTGACTCCCTCAGGAAACATCCGACTGCCTTAGGCTATTTACAGCCCTGTGAATTACGCTAGCAGTTGTACGAGATGGTAACTTACCCTGAATACTATGTTTGACTAACTCTGTCTCACTTAACTATATTTGATTAACTCTAGTTCGTTTTAACTCTAATCGATTAATTCTAACTGATTAACTCTAACTGGTTAACTCTACCTAATTAACTCTACCGAACTGGTTAACTCTACTGAACTGGTTAACTCTATTCAACTAACTCGACTTGACTAACCCCTTTCGAATAGCATATTCATTTTACTAACTTTCGAATACCATATTCGATTAACTAACTTCGAATACCATATTCGATTTCTCCTTTCGAATGTCTATATTCGATTAACTAACTTCGAATACCATATTCGATTTCTCCTTTCGAATACCATATTCGATTAACTAACTTCGAATACCATATTCGATTAACTAACTTCGAATACCATATTCGATCAACTAACTTCGAATACCATATTCGATTTCTCCTTTCGAATACCATATTCGATTTCTCCTTTTTATAACGTTTATCCATTTTAAAAAGATCCCCTTTTTAACACGTTTATTCATTTATAAAGATTTACTATTAGTAACGGTTCTTCACTTTATAAATGTCCTTTTAATAACGTTTTCCTTTTTATAACGGTTTCCTTTATAAACCAATTTCCTTTTTATTAACTCTATTTATTTTCTAAATATTCCCCTTTCAATTCTATTTGTAAATGGTTTACAAATATTTCTTTTCTTTATTTTATTCTATTTGCAAATGGTTTGCAAATATTCCCTTTTCAAATTTATTCTTAAAAATATTCTAACTCCTTAAATTCCCGGGAAAATTCGCCATAACCTCCTTTGTATCGGGATCATCGGGAAAATCCCCAAACTCGCCATACAGGCCTTTCCATTCAAAAAGAAATGTTTTGAATTTATTTCCTTTTCAAATATCTCCTATTTATAAATATTCCAATTTATAAATATTCCTTATTTATAAATATTTAAATTTATAAATATCTCTTATTTATAAATATTCCAATTTATAAATATTCTGTTTTCAATATCACTTTGAAAATCCCCTTATCAACATTTCAGTATGTTATGGTATTCAATCATATCAAATCACGATGTTCAATATCGTCCAAGCACATATAATTGCCCACAGATTTTATATCACATCATATAACAATATATGAAAAACAATAAAATAACTATTGAGGAATCCAGTTGGATTCCTCCAACCTGTTTCCCTGCATCACAGATGTTAGCCAATAATATTAACATCGATTTCACTTTGATATGAATTATTCTGATAGCAGAATCACATATAAATATTTAACAGTTTTTATATATATATATACAGATATATATATATATATAATTTCTACTAACTGACTAGCAGTTCAATCAAACAACCAACACACAACAATCAACAGATGATTAACAGTTCTAAAAATACAACATGAATTTATAAACTGTTTAGAGTTGGTGAGATTTACTCACAGTTGCGCGTTAGCCGTTAAATAACGGTTTGTGTTATTTGACTCAGTCGGACAATTTATTTCGCCATAAATTGTACCGAGCTCAGATGGACTTGCGGTCAGTCCTATTGTGTAGCGTCCGTCCATGTGATCCCAACGCAACTTACGGTTTGTGATTCTGACATCGTATGGTCAAGATACAACATTCACAAGTTAATACGAACAATTTAACTTAATAAAAACTAAAATTCTAATTTAAACTGGGCTTACATTCTAAACCCCGGCCCATTTTCAAACTTATCGGCCCGCACCTAAAGTCTTTCTTCCTCCTGAACAAAAACCGACGCCTGCTCCTCACCATTACAGAAAGCTTCGACCCAAACACCCTCAATACTTCACGGTCTCATAATCCGACTTCACCATTTCTCTCCTCCCCTTAAGCTCCATCCACCAGTACCCAAACTGATGAACTCGCCCTCACCATTCACGTCCCGTCGTCCAGTTCATCCCCGTCGGCATCAGTGTTCGAGCGACACCATTAACGCCTGAATCACCCAGAACTTCCACAAATGGTGCTATTTTACTCCCTGAATCCGAATCTAACATCGAGACTACACCTCGATGATCCAATAAGCCGCAACCGCCAACCCTAGATCCACGCTCGAAGATGGGCAGTGATGAAACCCCGTCGAGTTCAACAATACATACCCAGAATTGAAGGGCGCACCTTACTGAATCCAATTATATACAGAATAGGATTTGTATGATTTTATTTCCTTTGATTTTGATTTTTCTTTTGATCGAGATTATTTCCTGGAACACAATGAGAAAGTGGCGGCTCATATTTTGCTTCTTGCGTTTTAAACAGACAGGTGAGGCTTAGAAGGGAAAACGTGGGTTGATTAGGTCCAAGCATAGTTTAAGATATTTTTATATATATTCTATTTTTATATTTGTTTCATCCTTTAAAAATCCGTTTGATCACACACAGTACCTAAAAATCACGAAACTGGACATGCAGCTACAGTTCGACAATACGGTCCCAACGAAACCGGTTTCGTCGAATTCCGACTTCGTTTGCTCACACAGCGTATTTTTAACTATCAAAATACTGACCGTTTCTCACTCTAAAAATCCGTACGGTCACACACTGACTCTAAAAATCACGAAACTTGACATCTAGCAATAATTTGATGATGCGGATCCAACAAAACTGGTTTCGTCGAATTTCGACTTCGTTTGCAAAACCGGCTATTTTTAAAGCTCTGGATGACCCATTTAAATATATAAATATATTTAAATATAATTAAATTAAATATAAATAAATTTATATTATCGTCTATCTTCACATATGATATCGTCCAGCTCCAGAATATCATATCAGAATTTTCATCTTGGTATTTCAGATTTCAGATTATCTCGATATTCAGTTTATACTGAAAAATCTATTTATAACGTATATAAAGCGTCGCAAATTATAAAGGAATTCTACAGCGACTTTTCTGAAATTTGATTTGGACGTAAATCAAAATCTACCCGACGAAACCCCGATTTTTCTCTTCCACTAGAAAGATATACTCCACCAGCTCCAAATGTTTCTTGTTTCACAGAAATCCGGCTTAAAACGAATCCTGTACATTCAATTGAAGTTTGAATCGCCAATTTACGAACTGCAGCGCCATTTTGAGCTCAATTTTAATTATAATATAATTATACGTTCAAACTATCGTCGATTGAATATATTCGTCAATATAATTCAACTCTAAGCTGAATTAAATCTAAGGGACGACCCTGTCCAAAGAATATCGTGATTTCCAATATTTTTGATTATTTCTAAATTAATATATTATTTAATTATTATATTTTAATTAAATATTCACTATAATTTAATTAACGATGATTTAATTCCCTAAATTACTATTTATATAATTAAATAAATTAATTATAACCCTGGAAAATGCGGGTCATTACATTCTTCCCCACTTAAAATAATTTCGTCCTCGAAATTGCTAAGTTAGAGGACGACCCTATCTATTGGAATTCCTAAGATTTGTTTACCCCTTATTTCTGATTTTAACTGAACCAATTAATATCGACTAAAATATTTATTCATTCCGACTACCTAAAATTTTCAAAAATTCTGAAAATTTTCTAACACTTTAAATTTTCGAAAAATTTCGCCAGCACCTCCTTTGTACTGGTCAATAGCTCAAACTCCAACTCGCCTCTCTGGGCCTTCTTCAACCCAAAAGAAAATCAAAACGCCAAACGGCTTGCCAATTCGGCTCATAAATTCCAAACTCATATAAAATATAAACTTGTACCTTTTTGTTGGGCATATCATTATATCCCTACCATCTGTTATCAACTCGGCATATACAAATGCCATCCCAATCAACTCCAACCAAGTTATTCTTAACACAACCATTCGCTTATTCAAGACGAATTCAATTTCAAATTCGAGTTTCAAATTCCAAACTCTCAACTTATCATTTCAAATCCAGATTATTCTCTACTTCTCATAAGACCCCGCCGTATAACACGGATCGGGTTTTTCCCTTATGAGAATCCAAACGCTTGATTTAACTTTCAAATCCCTTTTGGAAGGAACGATAATCTTTATATCAAAACTCTTTTGATATTATAATAATGTCTAAATCAAGTAGGTAACAATCTAGTGGAACGTTTGCATCTCACGTTCCACATATATATACAATCATAAACCGCAAGCACGTATTGGGTAATGGGTTTCCAACTATGACAAGGTATGGAACCACCTTCTGCTGGTATATCTCTAGAGGAGAATACACCGAGTTCAACAAGAACATCTTGCAACTCAGCCACACATGACCGACCACTCATTTCGCTTGAGTGTATCGAATGTATATCACCAACGGTTGGGATCAGCAACCGTTTCCCGAATGGGACAGCATCGACAATAGATTTTTAGAAGTAAATGAAACTCTAGATCAGGTGATAATACACCCTAATAGATGCGATCTACATAGCCATGCTGCATGCCCGATTTCTGTCATTTACCGGTTGATGAGGCTAGAAGCTACGCTTTATCATCACACCAGATTCACTTCGAATGCCACATCGTCAAATCCATCAAATCACCGATTGACGTCCTCAACAGTACATTACGTGTTAGCTAAAAGAAGTTTCCTTCTCTGCTTCCACTCTTGGTACGGTTGAAGAAATCAATGTACGTGACCTTTCTGGAAATACTCTGTCAGACATTCATCTATACAAGTCACCTAGGAACAGGATGAATCGAAGGCACAATTTCTATTAATAGAAAAAGTCCTTGCACTCTACTCCGTCTTCGATTATCTTTATATAATTTGATTCGCACGCTACTGTCAATACGGAGTGGTTCTTCGGATAATAATCCAACCGGTCTCTCCATATTGACAACGATGGTCAAAACTCCGATAGTCTGTGATTTAACTATCGAATAAAACAAGTGTTTCGATAGTCGATGATTTAACTATCGAATAAAACAAGTGTTCATCCAAACATCCAACAATCACTGAGCCTTAAATTAATATTTCATTAATTAAATCACTTCTCTATTTCTTTATCAATATTTGTTAACCAAATATTTTCAATAACCATATTGACCTTTTTACGTTATTTGGAAAACATTCCCGAATATCGCCTTCCTTTATTTTCTAAACTTTAGAAATATTTATTATTCTATTTCCAAGCTTACATTTATTTGGGTTAAAACGGATGTTGTGTAAAACATCGTTACGACAACCCAAATACTATATTCAACTAACTCTTATTCAACATTGATCTTCGAGCCTGAAATCTTACTGTTTATTTGTTAATAATGAAATCAATCAAGTTGGGGTATAACTACCTCTCAGACCTTGACTGAATAACATTTATAACGTCAAAACAGATATGACTACTTATTCGAAAAATCAATACCATACAACTACTTCTTCACTTTTAAACACATATATACTTTCTCTTTCTATTCTTTCGAGATGTTATTTCTAGTCTTCCTTTTTGATTATACTATTCTATTTTTAAGTTCGCTTCCTTATCGACTTCTATATATATTGATATATATATTTCTAGTTATCAAACTTCTTAAAAGTATTCTAACTCCTTAAATTCCCAGAAAAATTCGCCATAACCTCCTTTGTACCGGGAGCATCAGGAAAATCCCCAAACTGCCACACAGGCCTCTCTAATCAAAAAGAAAAAGGAAAAGCTAAGCGGCTAGCCGATACGGTGCATAAAATCTCATATATGAATTAAATACGTACCTTTTTGTCGGGCATTCTATTTATATACCTTCTAACACTTTTTTCCATACCTATCTCCTGTATATTTATGCCTGTCCAATCTATTTTAACTATACCAATCTTTTTAACTAAATTTGTTAAATAAATTTGTTACTTAACTCTTTAGTCTATTTCACCTTCATATTTGAACATGACATGTTCAAATATATTTTAACTTGCATATCAACAAATTCTAATTATACTCATACTCTCGTTTCCTTATCGACTTCTTATTCAAATTCCAATTCAATTCTATTTGAATTCTCTTTATTTAAACTTCATTTGAATTCTATTTTCAAATTCTATAGTTTAAAGTACATTTGAATTCTATATTCAAATTCTATAGTTTAAAGTCCATTTGAATTCTATATTCAAATTCTATTTGAATTCTCTGCATTATTTATAAACAACGTTTATAACTTTACTTAAAATCCCCCATTATATATTTATAAACAAAGTTTATAAATTCAATTCAAATCCCATCTTTTCATTTATAAACAAAGTTTATAAATTCAATTCAAATCCCGTCTTTTCATTTATAAACAAAGTTTATAAATTCACTTCAAATTCCATATTTTCATTTATAAACAAAGTTTATAAATTCAATTCAAATCCCGTCTTTTCATTTATAAACAAAGTTTATAAATTCAATTACTTGTTTTATATACCTTCAAACAAGTTAATATTTTCTATAGTCTTATTTAAAATTCAAATTCTATTTATAGAAATAGAATTTCCTTTTTAAAATCTCAAATACCCTTTTCGATATTTTTATAGATCAATATTCAAGCCCCATTGATATTTTAAACAATCGAATCAACCAATTTTCAATCATTTGATTTTTAACACATCATATACGAATATATATGAAATCAAACAAACAACAGATAATATATATTTTTGAGGAATCCAGTTGGATTCCTCCAACCTGTTTTTCCTGCATCCACAGACGATAGTCAACATAGTAATACCCATCCTGCTTCGAGGCAGGATATCGCGGTATAGAAGGTCATCCACTAATCATAGCGTGGGGCGTATAGGGTAATCATCCGCTAATGAAACCGCGGGCATCCGCTAATGAGACTGCGGGAATCCAACCAATCATCAACCCAATATATATATATATATATATATATATATCCTAAATAACTAATATATATTTTAAAATAATCAGACAGCATTCAAACAAGCACAGACAATTATTTTTAACTATATAAAAATATTTCTAAATAAAAGGTAAGATTTACTCACCGTTGATTTATTTGCTGAATATCCAATGAAGCCAATTATATCGATTTCACAGTGATTTCTCCAACCGTCTTAACTATTGTAACACCTTCTTCATCAGTATCGGACCTTAATCCTTGAAGCACGCAACAGTTAGAACCAAAACAAAACAAACTCCACATTCCTTACTATATTTCTCCAGCTTGGCAGTCACGAACCTTGCTTATCTCCCTCGTTATCGCAACTCCAGTAAGTGACCCACCATCAACACTTGTTCGCACCCTTCATAGTTCATCGAAGTCCCTCCTACTGGTGTCAACAGCAATATCGCGATACCATCTGTTGATGGATTTCAGTCTCACGATGTCGATTGGAGAAACACGATTCCATTTGCTCCGAATCCAGACATCGACACTCTTCTTTACTTGCACGCGCCTCCAGCTTTTGACATCGATCTGCTTACAACCTTTACTGAGACTCGCGACTTGACAGAGCTCACGGTAATCCCATACCAACGTCGATGTCTCCTCCTTTGATCTCCTCAGAATTCGCTACAGTCCCCCACTTCCTTGCCGCAAGCGAGCGCTTCAGCGATGGCTCGAGCTTCAGATTATTGCGACGTTGGCTTGGATCGAGATTCGATCTCGATTTGGGATTTAGGGCAGTAGGAAATTTTGGTACGAAGGGATAGCTCCTTCGATTTCTACCATGGTGGTTCAATACTGATTTCAAAGAGTGGAGGCTCACGGTATATAATAGCGGACGAGTGGATGAATGAAGGCCCCGATTGTTTTGCTCTTGCGGTTTTAAATTTGAACAGCACACCATTTCTGTTCTCCTTGTTGTATTCCTTCTGTCCACAAAATAAGGGATGATATATTTTATTTAATTTTAATTTATTTAAAACTGGTGTCCTTTAATTTAAATTATCACATCGATTCCGAACTCCTTTCTGAACCCAACAACTGTCCATTCTAGGGTAAAACCACTATTCTGAACCTACTGGGATAGGTCACGAAGTCCAATTCGATCATCTGAATAAGATATTAATTTAAATTGATTTAAATAAATTTTTAAAACAATTAATTCTTTGATAATTCAATTAATATTATTCTTCTAATTCAAACAGGAGTTTGAATTGATTATCTGAACTGTTTAATTCAGTGTTTGACTTCGAATTCAGTTATTGCTAATTCCTTATTTTGATAATTTAATATATATGATATTTAATTTAAAAATCGATATTTAAATTGATAACATAAGTATAAAAATTCATTTATATTATCCACCCAATATTTAAATTAAATACTAAATATTCAAAATTAACCCATAAGAATCCGGGTCATTACATCTTCAAACTTTGAATCTCATTATCTTCCAGTCCGCTCAATGAAATTCAAAAATTTATGAACCAAATCGACGCTCTCGACGAGATCTACGATTCCATACGGTTGGATCAAATTACAACAACCTTTATTCGCCAAAATTTCTCCTACAAGGTGGCGCGGTTTCTTGTTGATTTCGGGGCAAGAAGACCACTGAGTTCGGTCATTCTTCGGGCGTGGGTAGCATGTGCAAAGGCGGACGCCGTGGTGATGTCAGATCGGAGTTCGGGGGTTCGTACGGTGGTGCGTGAATCAAGGTTTGGCTTGCGTTGGGTTCTGTTTTCTGATGGCTGGAATAAGATACGTGGTGGAGAAGGAGAACATCTGGGGCTGACATGGCATCTGATTAGTAGGAGGGATTTATTTTAATTATGTTATTATAATTTGCAATTTAAATGTTTAAATGAATATAACTTCTTCATACGGATTCAGAATGACACACGGTTGGATCTGTTGGAATCGTATCAACGAGCTCTTCACGATGCCACTGGTTTGGATTGATTCTGAGACTGAAAATTTTTGGGCTAAAAATTGGATTTCAATCTCGTTTGAAACAATGTGTATGATTAAACCACTCACATCTAACTAAAATATCTGATTGTTAGTTAAATTAAATTCATGTCATGTTATGGTTGTATTATTTGTTGTTTGATTGTTTGAATTGCATATTTTTGTTAAATCTGCATGGACTATATAATATTAACTGTTATATAAATTGCACTGTTATAGATTAATTTCTAGTTTTAATAAAAAAGAAAAAAAAGAACCTCATACCTGCTGATTATTAACTAATATTATTGAACTACTTATATGTGTTGAGTTTGATGTATGCCTTGAATTTATATATTTAATGTATTGATATCAAATAATTAACTGTTATATAAGTTGCACTGTTATAGATTAATTTATAGTTTTAATAAAAAAGAAAGAAAAACCTCATGCCTGCTAACTAGTAACTAATATTATTGGACTACTTATATGTGTTGACTTTGATGTGTGCCTTGAATTTATATATTTAATGTATTGATATCAAATTCATCTTGTTAATGCTATTGTTTATATATGTTATTGATTTCTGTTGATCAATCCCAACTATTACCCTAGATGTTACGGGCATCAAATAAACCCGGGATTAATCATTAAAATGAATTAAGAACGTAGGTTGAAATGATAAATACCTATGACACTGATTTGGATTGAAATGATATATATCCTTTCCCAAAATACTAAAATCAAATTTTAAATATTACTTGGCCATAGGATAGAAAATTATATACGAACGCCGGTTGGTTTAAAAAAAATGTTTTTTTATCTTGAGTATTATAAAAAAATGTTTTTTTATCTTGGATTTTTGAATATTATTAAAAAATGTTTTTTTCTTGAATTTTTGAATATTAATAAAAAATGTCTCTTTTTCTTGAATTTTTGAATATTAAATAAAAAAAATGTTTTTTTATCTTGAATTTTATTTTAAAGAACAAAATAAATGAGATTATTAATCAATTTCCTTTAAATTTGGACTTTGTTCTTTGAAAATTAAAATTTTCAATTTTAATAGGGTTCATAAATGTGGATAATTGAAGTTAAATGGAATAGAATAAAATATAAATTTATCGAAATTGAAATGTTTATCCATCGTTGATATTATTTTAAATTAACCTGATTCATTGCAATAATTAAACTGGGAACTCGAGATTTTATAAATGAATAATTCAAAGTGAGAAATATAATTGAAATTCAATTATTTGAATCGAATTGTTTGAAATCAATTTGTTGAATTGAATTGAAATAAATATGTGAAGTTGAATTGATTTGAATTAATGTATCGAAATTTAGTCGAATTGATTTGAAACGAAAATATGATTTCCTGTTTGTTTAAAATTTTGAAGATATGATTCTAATTCCAACAATAGTATTTTTAAACAATTTTATAGACAATTTTATTTTTATAATAACAATTTTCTCAAAACTATTTACCTTATAACTATTTTATTTTATTATTTATTTTAAATTAACTATTTTGATATTTAACTATTTATTTTATAAATTATTTTAATATTTACCTATAGATTTTACTAAATCTGAAATTCTATTTTAAATACAAATTATTTATTTTCAAACTATTTATAATATATATTTAAAAAAAAAGAATTTTTTTCTAATTTAAATTATTTAAAGTTGGAATTGTTTCAAGAACTTAAATTAGTTAAAATGTAGATCTTATGATGAATAATATTCTCTCTTGAATACTGAAATGATTTTTATGAAAAGTTGATATTTTGATATGATGTACGAACCCCTTTGAAATGTAAAAGAACTGACCAGTGTGAAAAATGTAAATGATTGGTTGTTAAAGAGAACGGGATCGGATATTGTCATACTCTCTTCCAATACCGAAACCACTTTAACAACTGTGTACGCGGTGGAGTTCCAAAATGAAGTTGGTTAATTTGGAGGCTATTACTGGATTTGAAGAAAGAGAACGATGATTGATGTCCTTGACCTTCGGGTCATAATTAAAATGTCTAAAACAGGGCTATACCGTGACCAAGTGGGGTTGGCTACCTCCATCGGCAACACTTCTTCCTTTATTACTATAGTCCCTCAGTTAAATTGATTTGATTTGATGTGCATCCATGATTTGGGAGTGTTGTTCGAGGTGGGCGGTAGTCGCGGATATGCGTTACAACCAGTCCTGGTATGCAACTAGTATATTCCTACTCTGGGCATTCCTTGTGTGCCTTGTCATATTATCTTGATCGAGCCCCCTACGACTTTGATTTATTCCGCACCTATGGAGTGCCCTCTGATAGCCACTACATACTGTGGACTTTACAGTATCTGTATAGACTACGGTATTATAAACGGTATAAGGGTAATAATGGTAATCCCGCTTGCGCTGTTTTAATATTTTATATTTAAACGTAAACGCTATTATAATAGCATATTGTATTATGTAGTATCTAGTTTAACGGATGCTTAGATGATGGAAAGCCCCGTAACGTCTCCTAAGTTTGGCACTCACATTATCCCATGAATTTGATTTAACTAATATGAGAATATTTTAGTTCTGATCCGAGTATTTTGTCTTTTCATTTGTGCTCGGGTCAGCCCGAGTTTTCAGTTATTGACGTCGACATTATGAAGATGAAGATGGAGTTTGCCAGAAGTATTATTATTTATTTCTGCTGCAAATATTGTTATGTTTATTATATTTAACTCTGATAATTGTCGTAAAATAAAATCAAGTGTACGTTTTAATAGCTTCATGAACTGTTATTTAATTATTATATTTTGTCCTTCCGCTGTGAGATTCTATGTTTGTTTGTCTTCTTCCCTACTTTTTCTTATATAAATCCGAATAACTATCCGTTTTTTTATTTGTTTATGTCAACATTGAGGATCATTTTCGATTTGAACGGTCAAAAATCTCGGATGTAACATTTTGGTATCAAAGCTTTGGTTTAGTGAAAACCTCGGCTCTATTTGGGATTAACTCATTAGAGATAGGGATATAATGCCCTAGAATGAGTTTGAGTGTATATGAGAGAGCGTACTTATAATTTTAATATAAAATGATTTTGAATTATGTTAATTTGTTCTATTGAGTATTTATGAAATTTTGTCGGTACTTGGACGCCAAGGCATCGATAGGGATTTCTAAACACTCGAATAGGACTCATTGACATAATATTGCTTTGAATTTTATTTTATTTATATATAGAATTATTTTAAATATATGAATTTTGATTTTGTTGATGATAATATTAAATTTTCCTCATTTATTACTCGATTAATCAATAATTTAAACTATTGGTTATTAAATGATTTAAGAAATAAAAATTGAAAATAAATTAATTACGAAATATTGAAAATTAGTTCAGTAATGAAATAAGAAGTAAATTATGAGTTTGAGAAATTGATTTCGGGTGGTTTTGTAACATTGATTTGCAAATGGTTTGAAATAATATATTTAAATTTTAAATCTTGTTTCATATAGAAATTGTTTCAAATGAATTTTAGAAATAAATATATACCCTCTTGTCTTTGGAAATGATTTCGGTGATGAGTGCAGGCGTCATCGATGTTTATTTTCAAGAGTCTAAGGAGGGAGACATTTAATATTTTGTACTTTTTTTTATGAAATCGAAATTTTTTTAAATCCTTTTATAGTAAGGTTTTATGTAAATGATATGTTATACGAAACATACAAAAAAAAATTTGATTTGAAAAGAAAACTGAAATTTAATTCTTGGAATCTTGAATAATTAATGAAATAAACATAAATTTTTGAAACTTCTGAATATTATGAATATAACAGAATTATAATTTAAATTAGTTATATGAATAAATGAAATTGACATGGTAGTGTATGATGGAAAAATGAACTTGTTAAAGAAATAAATTAATGGAATGAAAAATAATAATAGAGAACTGATATAATATGAAAATGCATATGTAACGCTAATTGAAATGGACATATTGAATGATACTATAATACATCCTATTGCATATAATTTTTCCCCCAAAATGTCAAGAAGTTAAAGTGGTAATATAAATTGGTTATTGCACACTATACTAATAAATGAAACTTGGATAATAAAGGTTAATGAGAATGAACATTCGAATAGAAGTAGATTTGGTTATATGAATGTAAATAAATCAAATGATAAATGAAATTGGTGGTAGATTTAAAATTCTATAATTAATTAAAACTTAACTTATGAAGTCTAATCAATTGAATGTTGAATGTAAATGGAATTGGATTAGGTGGTTGTAAACAAAGCTAGTGTAAATATATATATATATATATATATATATATATATATATATATATATATTCAATGTCGATTAAAATAATTGAAAGTGAATAAGAAATTATATGATTAGGTATATATGTTGACAGCTTCCTTACTACGCCTTTTCGAGGACAAAATGTTTAAAGTGTGGGAGAATGTAACATCCCAAGATTTTGCGATAGTTTAAATTATTAAACTTAATGTGATTTTGGATATTATTGGTTTAAATTTTTTTTTTGATATGTTGATTTATAATGATATTCGGAACTTATATATTGAAATATTTTGATTTATGTAGTTTATAATTGAAATAAAAAAATGAAATATTTTGTTAATCAATATGGAATTCATAAAAGGAGAAATTTTATTCACGAAATTTATTTGGATTCTATTTTTGATTTGATTTTAAAACTGTTGAATTCCATTTAAGTTAAATTTGAATATTTATTTATAAATATTGAAATTTGACGTTTTTGTAAATAATATCAAAATTCGATAAAATTAATTTTATTTGATCCAAAATGGTAAATTATTGTAATATATAAAAATTTCATAACCGTCGGAATTACAGTTCGATCGTAAGAAATTTAAACGCATATAAATTTATATGTACAATTCAATTAAATAATCGATTTTTAGTAGAAACTGCTATATACTTTGGAATTGGGCTGTGAAACATGTTCCATTGCGTTTAGAAGGCATCAAAACCTATTGTTAGGCAGTAAGCGGACCTGATTTGAACAAAATTCAATTTTTGGCTTTAAATCACGCAAATCAGTGAATTTATTAATAAAATAATATTTTTGAAACCCTAATTTACATCAGCCGCCATTTCCATTTCGATGGACATGACTTCTTCAAACTTTGAATATCAATATCTTCCAATCCGCTCAATGAATTCTAAAATTTATGAACCAAATCGTAGCTCTCGACGAGATCTACGATTCCATACGGTTGGATCAAATTACAACAACCTTTATTCGCCAAAATTTCTCCGACAAGGTGGCGCGGTTTCTTGTTGATTTCGGGGCAAGGAGACCACCGAGTTCAGTCATTCTTTGGGCGTGGGTAGCATGTGCATAGGCAGTCGTCGTAGTGATGTCAGATCAGAGTTCGGGGGTTCATACGGTGGCGTGTGAATCAAGGTTTGGCTTGCGTCGGGTTGTGTTTTCTCACGGCTGGAATAAGATACATGGTGGAGAAGGAGAACATTTGGGGCTGACATGGCTTCTAACAAGTGGATGGGATTTATTTTAATTATTTTATTACAATTTGCAATTTAATTGTTTAAATGAACATAACTTCTACATATGGATTTAGAATGATGCACGGTTGGATCAGTTGGAATCGTATCGACGAGCTCTTCACGATGCCGCTGGTTTGGATTGATTTTGAGACTGAAAATTTTTGGGCTAAAAATTGGATTTCAATCTCGTTTGAAACAATGGTGTGTGATTAAACCCGCTCACATCTAACTAAAATATCTGATTGTTAGTTAAATTAAATTCATGTCATGTTATGGTTGTATTGTTTGTTGTTTGATTGTTTGAATTGCATATTTATGTTAAATCTGCATGGACTGTGTAACGACCCAAGGTTTTCGGCCCCGAGAATCGACATAAATACCTTACTGTACCTCATGCCGACCTTTCAAACACCGAGAACACCGTATTGTTAATGAAAGAAATTAGAGGGTGAGATAAGAAAGAAAAATAAGAATAGAAGAAGAACACAACACAAAGTCTCACATCGCAGCGGAACAAAATATAATATAGAAATAAATCTTTATTGAGAGCTTTGAATAAACTTACAATATCAGAGTACATCAACATCACTGGACAATTATAATAATATTCTGCCCTTATATACAACACATCGGAATAATATCATATGTCTGAACTCTTCCAGCCCGTCTTTTCACAACATTTGATAACCTGAACCTGTACACTCCGGGCTAACCCGAGCATTTACAAAACACCGGGTCAGTCTGGTGAACCAGAGTGAGATAAACTCGCACAGTATTAAGGGTAAATCATCCAATCATGCTTTTAAAGTTCAAAAATCTTTTCAAAAGAAAAGGGTAATCGTAAGACCAAATCCACACAAAAACACGGACGACTTTTACCATACGATAACCCAAAATAGTTTGAAAACAATATCTTTTCTGATATTATAATAATGTCTAAATACAAGTAAATAACAATCTAGTGGAACGCTTGCATCTCACGCTCCACATATATAGTTTACAATCAATAACCCCAGGCGCTTATTGGAGATTGGATTCCAACTCTGACAAGGTATGGGACCACCTGCCGATCGTGTATCTCTAGAGACGAATACACTGGGTTCAACAAGAACGTCTTGCAACCCAGCCCACGCATGACCGACCACTCATTTCGCTTGAGTGTATCGAATGTATATCACCGACGGTTGGGATTAGCAACCGCCTCCCGAAAAGGGACAGCATCAAATATAGATTAAAGAAACAAATGGAATTTCTCTAGATAGGTGATCATACACCCTTACGGGAGCGACCCACATAGCCATGCTGCCTGCCCGATTTTTGTCAACTCCCGGTTGATGAGGCTTGAGGCTAGAATATACTTTAAAACATCTGGTCATCATTCACTTTGAATGCCACACCGTCAGGTCCGCCAGATCACACTGATTGACGTCCACAAAAATACCCTAGTTTATTTGGCTAGAGAATAACCATTTCTCCGCCATCAACTATGGTATGTTTAGAGAAATCAACGCGTGTAATTCCTTTGGAAATACTCTGTCAGACATCCGTCCATACAATCATCCAGGAATAGGATGAACCGAAAGAACTCTCCTAGTGCATCCTAGGAATCACCCTACAGATCAGTAGCGAGAAGTCCTTACAACCCGTAGATTCCAATCACGACAGAATCACTGATGAAATATCTCCGGCCGCTAAACCAGAGAAATCCCATCAGTAGTTCTTCCTCTCATGAAGATCAACGGTCTTCCATTGCTCCATCTTCAATAATCTTCTTTCACGTATTCGCTGGTCGGAATGGTTTTCGAATATATATTCGATCCCGGTCTTTCCGTACCAACGATCGTATGGGTCATGTTTGATAGTCGGTGATTTAACTATCAAATAAATAATTGTGTGGATAACATGAGTTTGCTAGTTCAGTATTAACACTACACGTCCTTTTTAAAACGATTAATGATAGTTAATCTTAAACTCTTAAATATTTCATCATTTCAAATATAACTCATTTGATATATAAGATTTCAAATTTTCAAAACTATTTCACTTTCATATCATATCAAATTCTTTATTCTCTTATCGTTTCAAAACCATTTACTGTTTTATTTCTCATTAACCATATTGGAAAACGACAACGTTATGAAATCTTCTTTCTTTTATCACCTGTATATAATAACCAACTATCTTTAGTATAAACCATTCGCAAAACTTAGCATTTCAATTTCCTTTTATCTTGAAAATACCATTTCAGATTTTCGTGTAATCTCTTTTTGTTTCCCTTACTTCGGAAATACAATTTATATATATGTATATATTAAGTCTCGACCCTTTTCCTCCTCCATTACTTGGGACGTCCAATTATAAATTCTCGACCCTTTTACTTACATTCCATTATCATTTCTCATATTGAACCAGATTATTTTCACCTTCTCATTACGAACTAATATCACCCTCAGATAATCCCGAAGTCGTTCAAGTTGGGGTATTTAATTACCTCTTAGACCTTGATCAACAACGTTTCTACCTTTATTTAGACATCAGTTGTAATTCAAAACCCGACATTTTATTCTAATTTCAGACATGCCTCATTTAACCCTTAATTTTACTTCATACACTTCTTTCCTTTGAAATTCTTATTCTCAATTATAAATAATATTTCTTAATCCCTTGATCACAAATTTAAATATTCCATCTCCTTTTTCTTCTTTAAATAATACATTCATTGCTCGGATTTTTTGTCAACCCAATCATGACTACCATATTAACAAACTCCAACTAATTAATTAACAATATAATTAACTTAAATAATTTCTTTTAAATTATCTCCCAAACGACTATTCAAATTTATATCATTAAGTTAATTTCTACTTGCTCGCTTATAAATCTGATAAATACCAGAATTTTCCTTTATAAAACCAATTTATAAGCGCGATAAATAAATAATACATATTTTTCCTTTTTATAAACTCTAATTAAAAATAATAAATTTGAAAATCTATTTTCAGTTATAAAATAAATTTTTATAACTTTAACTTGTCGATTTACCTGACGGTAGATCGATATAGGCCCTGTACTGTCAATTACTCAACCAATAGTGCCCATTTGTTTAAACCAAACAAATATTGAATTTCAGGACAATATTCTATCATCTAATCAAAACAATTCAATTCAAATAGATAATGGCCTCATAACCATCAAGACTGATAATTCAATGTCAATCAAATTATTTCACACCGCCACGGCTGTAACACCCCACACCCGCTAAGGTCACTCACTAAGGGAATGCCTTAACTTCGGTGGAGTATTTTATGTGAATATAGAATAGAAAAATTACAACAAGACAGATATAAGTAATACTTGAAATTTAAAAACATTATTTCATTGCAGCAGAAGGTAAACATGTTTGGTTACATATCAAAAACCAACAAGAGTCAAGTACAAAATATCCATCTCGTTAAAACATAAGTACATAATCCCACCACATACTAATAGCCATAGTAGAAAAGATAACTGAGCTTTACTTCAAGAGTCCAAGCTCCACAAGATAGATAAAGCAATCTGATCAAAGTCCACTAGTGCTAGGCCCACTCTGATAACCTGAGGGTTGGGGAAAAAGATAAAAACAACGGAGTCAGACATAAGTCTGAGTGAGCCCTATAACTTTAACAATACAATCATTAAAGTGATTAGGGTATGATATAAACCTGGTACGGTACGACTGGGGATAAATGACTACACTAAGCAGCCAACTAGACTTAGGATGAACTAAGATAACGGTAAAGACGCGCCTATCCACCCAAGGATAAATACTACACTGCACCACACTTGATTTACCCACCTAAGGGTAATTCCTACACTGCACCACACCAGACCTACCCACCCAAGGGTAATTCCTACTTAAAGGTTGATCCCTCCCAAGGACTTAGAAAATTTACCTAGTAGTTTCGTGTACCCCTAGCTGACTACATAGGTGCCGTCTGCCCCTATCTCCACTAGGTGTACCCTTAGTAATCTTAATAGTAGTCTCTTGTACCCCTAGCTGACTACATAGGTGCCATCTACCCCTATCTCCACTAGGTGTACCTGCTACTCCCCAAGCGATCGGCTCCCTACCGTAGATACCCGTGCTGGCCCCACAGTGGGGTGTATCACTCCCCAAAGTGGCAACCCGATAATATCAATGGTGCACGGCTTATATCTACACGATGCAACAACGTCTTACCTACCAGCCCGGGTCCACACACGCATATGAAACCCGTTGGACTCGCGTTGCCACCGCTACCCCGTTTTGGCCTCTTATAGTCAAGCCCAGTACGCGTGTCCCGTCCTCGACATGGGTCGAGCCCAATAAGATACATATGGGTTACTGGTTGAAATGGGCCCCCATAAGCTACTACTTAAGCTTGTCATTTTATCTAGTGCATCCCACTTAACCCCTTTTTCATAATCATGCCCACTTACATGTTAAGGTTTGGTTAAGTCATCTAATCATATTTCAATTGCCACTCAAGGTACCCACTAGATTTCTACATGCCACCCAAGGCACCCACTTAACCCTTTAATCATGTTTAATTACATGTCCCACTTTGGTTAAGTATTCTAATCTTATCTTCTATTGCCACCCAAGGCAACCACTAGATTTACTCATGCCACCCAAGGCACCCACTTAACCCTTTAATCATGTTTAATTACATGTCCCACTTTGGTTAAGTATTCTAATCGTATTCTCTATTGCCACCCAAGGCAACCCACTAGATTTTTCCACATGCCACCCAAGGCACCCACTTAACCCTTTAATCATGTTTAATTACATGTCCCACTTTGGTTAAGTATTCTAATCTTATCTTCTATTTCCACCCAAGGCAACCACTAGATTTCCTCATGCCACCCAAGGCACCCACTTAACCCTTTAATCATGTTTAATTACATGTTCCACTTTGGTTAAGTATTCTAATTGTATTTTCTATTGCCACCCAAGGCAACCACTAGATTTTCTCATGCCACCCAAGGCACTTACTTAATCTCCACATGCCACCCAAGGCACCCACTAACCCTTCATGCCCCACTACATGCTTATCTGGGTAAGTGTTTCTTAATTGATTAAGAACGTAACCGTTGTAAAGACCTCTCACATTAGACTATCTTTTATGGCAGCTGGATTTGCCGGTTGGGTCCGGGCAGCCTTACGCCATAACCGAGTCTAACCTCGTGTCTATACACTTGTCACGTATTTAGTTTGTTCCTAAGACCTCTCACATTGGGCCAATCATTTGTAGCCGCTGGATATGCCGGTCGGTTCCGGGCAGTCTTATGCTACAAAAGGGTCCAACCTTGTGTCTTAGTCGATTAATTACACCTAATTAATCACCCCTATAATTTGTATTAATTATCCCTAATTAATTACAAATTTAACGATGTACATAATTGACTCAATTATGTCCATCCACTTTATGGTATGCATAATCATACCAACTTCACACCGTTTCATTAACATGTATATTAACCCCATCGTTCCCCACGTAATTCGCGAACATGACATAAAAGGGAAGATTCATCACAAATACAATGGGTTCAATTTGCATAACATTAGCATCAACATGGGTTTTAAAGGTGTCAACATGCATATAGCATCAAACCCAACTAGCATAAATAATCAACCCAAACTTGCATGAATCACATATGTCATAAAGAGATTAACTTGCATAAGTTACTTATGTCATACAAAAGGGGTAAACTTGCATATGTATGTATGACATACAAAGGGGTTAACTTGCATATGTATGCATATCATACAAAGGTGTAAACTTGCACATGTTACTTGCATAAAATCAAACACCAAACTTGCATAACATGTCATGTATGAACTTGCATATAATCATACACCAAACTTGCATAACATATCATATATGAACTTGCATATAATCAAACACCAAACTTGCATATCATGTCATGTATGAACTTGCATATAATCATACACCAAACTTGCATATCATGTCATGTATGAACTTGCATATAATCATACACCAAACTTGCATATCATGTCATGTATGAACTTGCATATAATCATACACCAAACTTGCATATCATGGTGTCATAATGGATCAATGTTTATCATAGTGATTTGCATAACTAGCATCATGAACACATAGCCTAACACTTGCATAACTTGCATAACATCATGATCATACATCATATGACTTGCATAACTTGTATAACATCATGAACATGTAGCATATGACTTGCATAACTTGCATAACATCATTAACACATAGCCTATAACATGCATAACATCATTAACACATAGCATATGATAACATAATCTCGCATTGATCCACATTCATAGCCATAACCTCATTATATCCTATCATAATCATTTCAACAATTGGTCATTAAGGCTATAGAAACTCACTACTTGTTGATTAGCACTTCAATGAAGAAGATTAAGTTGCTAGAGTTGATTAGAAGTTGATTTGAGAAGCTTTCCTCCTCATTAATTTGTTGGTGGCTCCTCCTAGTTGCATTTTGACGGCATAACGACGTTGTCTCCAATTTTAGTATGAATTAGGGTAGTCTTAGGGTGTATTTATAGAATTAGGATGTAGTTTAGGCCCTTAGATTAACCCTAGATTAGGTTAGAGCCGTCAGATCTCGTCACAAGCCACCAGACACAGCCCAAAAGCCAAACTGATGCACCCAGGTCACCTGGGCTCGACCAGGGAGGTCGACCCCCAGGTCGACACTAGGGTCGACTCCCCAGTCGACCTGGTGGGCAGGTCGACTTCCCAGTCGACCCACTGTGTCTGGCAGGATTTTTCCCGCCACTTCTGAAAATTGAAATTTTCGTATTTAAAATCTGTTTTAAATTTTCTGAAACTTCTTTGGGCCTTATCCGGGTCATACGGACTCCGATTTTTGAAAACTCGGACTCTATTTCGCGTATTTTTCCGAGACGAACGCAATGGCCTAGCCCGTTTCCCCTGATTCAGATTTTTAAATTTAATTCTGCCCTGTTTTAAACTATAGCAAGTTATTCAACATACGGGGTGTTACAACGGCAATTCACACAATCCATTCGATCGGGAATACCTTATAAACATGCCCAAAAATTTAGACCAGTTGTTAAAATAATAGTTTGGTTTATCATCGATTTTTGAACAACGTTTTATTTTAGAAATTAAATCCATTTATATATATATATACACGCATATATATATATATACACATAACAAACAATCACAGTCAACCATGAACAACAATAACACAAGATAAAAACCAACTTATATAAAATATAAGTGGAGAGATCTGAGTGAGTTTTACTCACCTTGAGTTTGATTTGTCGATAAATCAGCTCATTTCAGTCAAATTAAACTGTATTTAGTTTAATTGGAAAATTCAACTGCTGTCTGCCCTGCTCGGTTCTTATTCATCGCGTAGTATGCGTCTTCAGGGTCCTAGTGTTTTTCGTTTCGTCGGAATCTGATTTCGTGAGTGTTCGAAATTAATATTTAATGTTTTAAATTTTTTTTAAACTAAATAACTTTTAACTAAACAAAAATTGGGCCTTACCTTTCAAATTGCCCAGCCCATTTCGTTTTTGACCAACCCGACCCGCATCACTTCCACTTATACCCAAAACCATCGGCTCCCTCAAACCCTCATTACTCCAAACCTCCGCCGCCACTAACATTCCAGAGAAAAAAGAAAATGGAAACCCTCCACCTTTACACCCTTGTCGCCTGACGCTTGTTACCACCAGATCCTACACCCCTGGCCTCACCAGAGGCGCTGCCATCCAAGCTTCCATCCCGACCCCTTTTTCCCCCGAACCGTAACCACAGGCTCCACCAAACCCCAAACTCTCCGACCCCTCCTCCGCAAACCCAAAGCGCAACCCGCGACCGAACCCCGAATCCTAGTTCATCGATTTGCCCTTACCTCCCAAAAATGAAAGATCGAAGCTAAGTACTTGTTTTCTAAATTAAATTTCTGTTTTGATTGTCTGTTGTTTAGAATTTTTGTTCATTTCGAACTGAGTTGTTTTTGTGTGTGGTTGAACCCATCATATTTACAGTAGAAAGGATTCGGTGATTTACGAATTGTTAAATCCTAGCTTAGATTTAGTTGTACCTAAACCTAGGTGCTTCGGTTCTACTGTGATTTGTTTGTGATGTTTTAATAGTGAAGGTGTAGATTTGCAATAGGATTTTTCATGTATTTCTTGCTTAGATCCATGTACGGAAATTGAACTGTTTATTCATAGATTCAGTAAACTGTGTATTGTCAACTCAGCTATTAACATTCAGATTTGTGTTTGATTTTGCCATGTGCGATCCTGCTTAGATATACACAAGCGAATCATATATATATTTGGTACAACTATGTGTTGTTTACTCAAACACAGCTATTTGAAAATATTTTGCAGTTTGTATTGGGTTTTCAACTGTTAGGTAGTCACTGCAAAATTGATTGCACTGTTGTCTATATAGATTTGATGGAGGATATATGTATCAAATTGATTTCATATATCTATTCCCATTATACTATACCCTTCACTGTTCTATAGTTGTTCCTATTATTGATTTGCCTAGATATTAACTGTTGAATTCATTTATTTTTCTTCTCAAATCTTTCAACTTTAAATATATTTATCTATTAGCTACTCATAGTTGTTTCTCTCTACTCCTTTTTCTTTTCAGGTCCTAACTGTGCTACATATATGACTGAATAGGATGGTGATTTAGAAGCGACAAGACCATGCATATATATCATTCCCTTTGTTCATCTTTACTGATTTTCTGTTGTATTGTCTTCTCATTTATCAATGTAGCTATTTAATTGTTTATTTCATTGAGGATTTTGATCTGTGAAATAAGATTTTGACTGTATAAAATATTTGGCTTGTACGTTTGATCATGTTCTGGTGCTTGTGTCGATCATATCTATAGTTGTATTATAATTAGTTTTATAAATAAATAATTTAATTGCAATTTATGGGCTTACATTTGTGCCTTATTCTTGTATATGTTGTGAAGTTGAAATTTTAAAATTGCACTTCACTTGACCTTAGCCATTTGTACTGTGTCCATTGTTTCCGGGTTTTCAACACCCTGATCTCCATTACACGTTTGGTGCAATATAGAATCATGTTGCCTGCATGACAGAGCAATGGCAAAGGACTCCACTTTTGGTGTATGCCAAATCACCTATAGATTTTTGCTAATGCCATGTTCTGCACCAATTCACTAGTTTCTATCATTTTATTGTTTTTGTCCAATTTGCTTTTGATGAATATATATGTGGTATGAATGTAGTATCCAGCTTGATGTGAGTTACATTTATAAATCTTTAACAATGTCGATACAATACAAATTAAATTTCCAAACAGTTTAATTGAATAAAAATAAATCGATATTATTGAATATATTCAAAACGAAAACTTGAAATCAGACTAAGATGGATTAAAAACTCGACAATAAAATCTTTGAGTTAACGGTATCAATATTTATACAAATCCTTATTTAATTAATTAAATAAACGTTATCGTTTTATAACGATTTTTCATAGCGACTATTTTAAAATTTCTACTGGATATAACTAACAAATTATAACACGAAATCTCAATTTTTCTCTTTTATATGAAAAATATAATCAAATCGATTCCAACGTTTCTAGTTTCACAGAATTCTGACTTAAAGCGAATTCTGTATACTCAGTTGAAGTTCAAAACGAAATTTACGAACTACCACGTCATTACTAGTTCGTTTTAAAATTATAATATAAATTAAACGTTCTAACGTCGTTTCAATAACGAATATATTTATATAATTCATTATAAATAATATTTAAACCATTTTAAATCGCTCTTTCACCTTACATAGCAAATTCAATATTTTCGCAATATCCCGAAAATAAAACATTATTTATTTTATTAATATAATTTAAATAGTCAAATTAAAATGGTCAAATCCCATTAATTAAACATATATCAATATTTTAAATAAATAAAATATTTCAAATAAATGACCAGAAAATACGGGACATTACATTCTTCCCCCCTTAAAATAATTTCGTCCTCGAAATTGCTAAGGTAAGAAAAATGTTGCGAATCCTAAAAATTTTAAAATATATTTAAATAATACTTCATTTATCGACTAGTGTAACTATATGGATTTTCGAAATCAAACTGGTGCTACCAATTCCTTTGCAAATACCAAGCTAAATCATTCAGTTTCAACTTATATGCAGTTTCATTTCAATTATATTATACTGAAATTTATTTTCTTGGTTTCAGTTTATTAAATCCTTTATTAATCCATGGATGAAATATATTCAACCAATCCAACAAGCAAACAACAATTGATCAACAACCAAGGCACAACTAACTCAATCAAATCAACTAAATCCACATTCAATATTACTATTTAATTTAATACAACATATTTGAACACTAACCGATTGATACTCGATCGATTTCTATTAATTATTATTTACTAAATTTCCAAGTTCAAATCAATTTTATTTAATTCCAACATTATTTCTTAATTTAATTCCCATATAATTATTAATGATTTAATTTGATTTCACTTAACCCAGTTAAGTTTCAACTCAAAATTTTAACCAAATTTTGAATTTCATTCAAATCAGTCAACACACCATAAAATAATTTGAGAAAATTATTTCTTTTCTATACAAAAATAAATTCTGGGTAAAATTATTTCATTTCCCCTATTTACAAAACAATATTGTGTTCCTTATCAGTTCAACGCTTCTTAACACTTGAACTGATCAACAACACAATACAAAACATTTGTATATAAAATTTACAAATACACTCTCATATATATACACACTCAAACTCAATCTAGGGTGTTACTAACCTCATCTCTATCGAGTTACGCCACAGAGCCAAGGTTATTACTAAACCAATAGCTCTGATACCAACTGTAATGACCCAGGTTTTTCGGCCCTGAAAATCGACATAAATATCCTTATTGTACCTCATGCCGACCTTTCAAACACCGAGAACACCGGACTGTTAATGAAAGAAATTAGAGGGTGAGATAATAAAGAAAGAAAAATAAGAATAGAAGAAGAATAACACAACACAGAGTCTCACATCACAGCGGAACAAAATATAATATAGAAATAAATCTTTATTGAGAGCTTTGAATAAACTTACAATATCAGAGTACTTCAACATCACTGGACAGTTGTAATAATAATCTGTCCTTATATACAACACATCGGAATAATATCATATGTCTGAACTCTTCCAGCCCGTCTTTTCACAGCATTTGATAACCTGAACCTGTACACTCCGGGCTAACCCGAGCATTTACAAAACACCGGGTCAGTCTGGTGAACCAAAGTGAGATAAACTCGCACAGTATTAAGGGTAAATCATCCAATCATGCTTTTAAAGTTCAAAAAATTTTCAAAAGAAAAGGGTTATCGTAAGACCAAATCCACACATAAACACGGATGGCTTTTACCTTACGATAACCCAAAATAGTTTGAAAACAATATCTTTTCTGATATTATAATAATGTCTAAATACAAGTAAATAACAATCTAGTGGAACGCTTGCATCTCACGCTCCACATATATAGTTTACAATCAAAAACCCCAGGCACTTATTGGAGATTGGATTCCAACTCTGACAAGGTATGGGACCACCTGTCGATCGTGTATCTCTAGAGACGAATACACTGGGTTCAACAAGAACGTCTTGCAACCCGGCCTACACATGACCGACCACTCATTTCGCTTGAGTGAATCGAATGTATATCACCAACGGTTGGGATCAGCAACCGCCTCCCGAAAAGGGACAACATCGAATATAGATTAAAGAAACAAATGGAATTTCTCTAGATAGGTGATCATACACCCTAATGGGAGCGACTCACATAGCCATGCCGCCTCCCTGATTTTTGTCAACTCCCGGTTGATGAGGCTGAAGGCTAGAATTTACTTTAAAACATCTGGTCATAATTCACTTTGAATGCCACATCGTCAGATTCGCCAGATTACACCGATTGACGTCCACAAAAATACCCTAGTTTATTTGGCTAGAGAATAACCATTTCTCCGCCATCAATTATGGTATGTTTGGAGAAATCAACGCATGTAATTCCTTTGGAAATACTCTGTTAGACATCCGTCCATACAAGTCATCCAGGAACAGGATGATTCGAAAGCACTCTCCTACTGCATCCTAGGAATCACCCTACAGATCAGTAGCGAGAAGTCCTTGCAACCCGTAGATTCCAATCACGACAGAATCACTGTTGAAATATCTCCGGCCTCTAAATCAGACAAATCTAATCAGTAGTTCTTCCGCTCATGAAGATCAACGGTCTTCCATTGCTCCATCTACAATAATCTTTTTTCACGTGTTCGCTGTTCAGAATGGTTTTCGAATATATATTCGATCCCGGTCTTTCCGTACCAATGATTGTATGGGTCAGGTTTGATAGTCGGTGATTTAACTATCAAATAAATAATTGTGTGGATAACATGAGTTTACTAGTTCAGTATTAACACTACACGGTCTTTTTAAAACAATTAACGATAGTTAATCTTAAATTCTTAAATATTTCATCGTTTCAAATATAACTCATTTAATATATAAGATTTCAAATTTTCAAAACTATTTCACTTTCATATCATATCAAATTCTTTATTCTCTTATCGTTTCAAAACCATTTACTGTTTTATTTCTCATTAACCATATTGGAAAACGACAACGTTATGAAATCTTCTTTCTTTTATTACCTGTATATAATAACCAACTATCTTTAGTATAAACCATTCGCAAAACTTAGCGTTTCAATTTCCTTTTATCTTGAAAATACCATTTCAGATTTTCGTATAATCTCTTTTTATTTCCCTTACTTCGGAAATACAATTTATATACATGTATATAATAAGTCTTGACCCTTTTCCTCCTCCATTACTTGGGATGTCCAATTATAAATTCTCGACCCTTTTACTTACATTCCATTATCATTTCTCATATGGAACCAGATTATTTTCACATTCTCATTACGAACTAATATCACCCTCAGATAATCCCAAAGTCGTTCAAGTTGGGGTATTTAATTACCTCTCAGACCTTGATCAACAACGTTTCTACCTTTAGGTAGACATCAGTTGTAATTCAAAACCCGACATTTTATTCTAATTTCAGACATGCCTGATTTAACCCTTAATTTTACTTCATACACTTCTTTCCTTTGAAATTATTATTCTCAATTATAAATAATATTTCTTAATCCCTTGATCACGAATTTAAATATTCCATTTCCTTTTTCTTCTTTAAATAATACATTCATTGCTCGGATTTTTTGTCAACCCAATCATGACTACCATATTAACAAACTCCAACTAATTAATTAACAATATAATTAACTTAAATAATTTCTTTTAAATTATCTCACAAACGACTATTCAAATTTATATCATTAAGTTAATTTCTACTTGCTCCTTGTAAATCCATCTCCTTTTTCTTCTTTAAATAATACATTCATTGCTCGGATTTTTTGTTAACCCAATCATGACTACCATATTAACAAAATCCAACTAATTAATTAACAATATAATTAACTTAAATAATTTCTTTTAAATTATCTCCCAAACGACTATTCAAATTTATATCATTAAGTTAATTTCTACATGCTCGCTTGTAAATTTGATAAATATCAGATTTTTCCTTTATAAAACCAATTTATAAGCGCGATAAATAAATAATAAATATTTTTCCTTTTTACAAACTCTAATTCAAAATAATAGATTTGAAAATCTATTTTCTGTTATAAAATAAATTTTTATAACTTTAACTTGTCGATTTACCTGACGGTAGATCGATATAGGCCCTGTACTGTCAATTACTCAACCAATGGTGCCCATTTGTTTAAACCAAACAAATAGTGAATTTCATGTCAATATTCTATCATCTAATCAAAACAATTCAATTCAAATAGATAATGGGCTCATAACCATCAAGACTGATAATTCAATGTCAATCAAATTATTTCACACCGCCACGGCAATTCACACAATCCATTCGATCGGGAATACTTTATAAACATGGACAAAAATTTGGTCCAGCTGTTAAAATAACAGTTTGTTTATCATAGATTTTTGTACAACATTTTATTTTAGAAATTAAATCCATTTATATTTTATTTTTTTTGAAACTTGGTAAATTTTATTAGTAAAGCCCAAAGCCTTCACGGCCCATACAATACAACCCAAATAGTACATGGGTATTATACAACGTACATCTAAAAATCTCTTTCCATCTCTACATTCTCTGCAAAAGACGAAAAGTAAAATTAGGGCTTTGTCTTCATGGCGGCCGTTGATTCTCTGCTCGAATTTCTGCGGTCCGTTCCTTCCAGCTCCACTTCTCCATTAGCAATTGTCCTTGTTCCTCTGCAATGATAATCATCTTCTCCTTAATTCGATTAAAAAGCAACTCAATCTCTCTGTTTATGTTTCTCGCGTTGACTAATAGTTCGGTTTTCTTCTTGTTGAAAGCTCTGGCGTTGCGTTCTCTCCATGCCTGCCACACTGTGGCTGTGACGCAAATCTTGCCCACCTCTATCACCAGCTTAGGCACGTTTCTCCGAGTATTCAGGTACTGTATCTCTTCTTCCAAGCTTCCGACTTCATTAGTGTTGAAACATTTGATTTTCTGAATCACCCACAGTCTTTTAGTATATTTGAATTCGAAAAATAGGTGCTTGTTAGATTCGGACTCTTCATTACATAGCAAACACCTGTCTTCACTAATTATTCCCCAGTTCTGTAGCATGTCCTTCATTGGGAGACGTCCCAGTATTGCTTTGTGAAGTACGTGTGCCATTTTTGGGGGACACACTCTCGCCCATACCACTGAGTGCCAGTCAACAGTAGGGTGTTTCGCTCTCGTATCTTCTAGAACATTCTTGAATTTGAAACCACCTTCCTCTGCCCACTGCCAAGTGTCCCAACTTTTCTCATGGTAAATTTGCTTATTCTTCAATTCTTCCTTTAAGTTTCGAAATATAGCATTCCTCTCTTCTACCCATCGATTATTGGTAATTATTGAGTCAACCTGGTGTTTGGGTGCACCATATGCTGAGTAACAGTCCCACCCAAATCTATCTACCAGGCTTTTCCCATTCAGCCATGGATCCAGCCATAAGTCTGTGTTCTTACCATTAGCAATTTATCTTTGAATTTTGTTTTTGAGATCATCTCTTTGCTTAAGGCAATTTTTCCAAATTGTAGAAGCATTATTATCAGCTTTTGTGGTCCAAAAATTACTTTTGATGTACCTAGCCCTCATCCATTGGGCCCATAGGTTATTGGAGGAGATTAAGTTCCAGGCCTGTTTTAAGCCCATACACTTTCTTGAGCTCAAATAAGTTTTTAAGGCCCACTCCCCCTTCTCTTATGGGCCTGCACAAGAGCTTATAACTGATCTTATGCATCCCTCCCCTCCAAATAAAGTTGGCACACACAGAGTTGATCTTAGCAATTGAACAGTCGGGAATTTGAAAAGTTTGAAGCCAAACTCTGACTTTAGAAGTTACGACCGTATGAACTAACTCTACTCTTCCTGCAAAGGATAGTAACTTCGACCTCCACCCTTGTAATTTGTTTCTAATATATATATATATATATGCATATATATATACACACATAACAAACAATCATAGTCAACATGAACAACAATAACACAAGATAAAAACCAACTTATATAAAAGTGGAGAGATATGAGTGAGTTTAACTCACCTTGAGTTTGATTTGTCGATAAATCAGCTCATTTCAGTCAAATTAAACTACATTTAATTTAATTGGAAAATTCAGCTGCTGTCTGCCCTACTCAGTTCTTATTCATCGCGTAGTACGCGTCTTCAGGGTCCCAGTGTTTTTTGTTTCATTGGAATATGATTTCGTGAGTGTTCGAAATTAATATTTATAGTTTTTAAAAAAATTTAAACTAAATAACTTTTAACTAAACAAAAATTGGGCCTTACCTTTCAAATTGCCCAGCCCATTTCGTTTTTGACCAACCCGACCCTTCCACTTATACCCAAAACCATCGGCTCCCTCAAACCCTCATTACTCCAAACCTCCGCCGCCACTAACATTCCAGTGAAAAAAGAAAATGGAAACCCTCCACCTTTACACCCTTGCCGCCGACGCTTGTTACCAAAGGACCCCACACCCCTGGCCTCACCAGAGGCATTGCCGTCCAAGCTTCCATCCCGACCCCTTTTTCCCCCGACCTCTAACCGCAGGCTCCACCAAACCCCAAACTCTCCGACCACTCCTCCGCAAACCCAAAGCTCAACCCGCGACCGAACCCCGAATCCTAGTTCATCGATTTGCCCTTACCTCCCAGAAATGAAAGATCGAAGCTAAGTACTTTTTTTCTAAATTAAATTTCTATTTTGATTGTCTGTTGTTTCGAATTTTTGTTCATTCCGAACTGAGTTGTTTTTGTTTGTGGTTGAACCCATCGTATTTATAGTAGAAAGGATTCAGTGATTTACGAATTGTAAAACCCTAGCTTAGATTTAGTTGTACCTAAACCGTAGGTGCTTCGGTTCTGCTATGATCTGTTTGTGATGTTTTAACAGTGAAGGTGTAGATTTGCAATAGGATTTTTCATGTATTTCTTGCTTAGATCCATGTACAGAAATTGAACTGTTTATTCATAGATTCAGTAAACTGTGTATTGTCAACTCAGCTATTAACATTTAGATTTGTGTTTGATTTTTCCATGTGCGATCCTGCTTAGATATACACAAGCGAATCCTATATATATTTGGTACAATTATGTGTTGTTTACTCAAACACAGCTATTTGAAAACATTTTGCAGTTTGTATTGGGTTTTCATCTGTTAGGTAGTCACTGTAAAATTGATTGCACTATTGTCTATATAGATTTGATGGAGGATATATGTATCAAATTGATTTCATATATCTGTTCCTATTATACTATACCCTTCACTGTTCTATAGTTGTTCCTATTATTGATTTGCCTAGATCTTAGCTGTTGAATTCATTTATTTTTCTTTTCAAATCTTTCAACTTCAAATATATTTATCTATTAGCTACTCATAGTTGTTTCCCTCTACTCCTTTTTTTTCAGGTCCTAACTGTGCTACATATATGACTGAACAGGACGGAGATTTAGAAGCGACAAGACCATGCATATATATATATATCATTCCCTTTGTTCATCTTTACTGATTTTATGCTGTATTGTCTTCTCATTTATCAATGTAGTTGTTTAATTGTTTATTCCATTGAGGATTTTGATCTGTTAAATAAGATTTTGACTGTATAAAATACTTGGCTTGTATGTTTGTTCATGTTCTGGTGCTTGTGTTAATCATATCTATAGTTGTATTATAATTAGTTTTATAAATAAATAATTTAATTGCAATTTATGGGCTTACATTTGTGCCTTCTTCTAGTATATGTTGTGAAGTTGAAATTTTAAAACTGCACTTCACTTGACCTTAGCCATTTGTACTGTGTCCATTGTTTCCGGGTTTTTAACACCCAGATCTCCATTACACGTTTGGTGCAATATAGAATCATGTTGCCTGCATGACAGAGCAATGGCAAAGGACTCCACTTTTGGTGTATGCCAAATCACCTATAGATTTTTGCTAATGCCATGTTCTGCACCAATTCACCAGTTTAAATCATTTTATTGTTTTTGTCCAATTTGCTTTTGATGAATATATATGTGGTATGAATGTAGTATCCAGCTTGATGTGAGTTACATTTATAAATCTTTAACAATGTCGATACAATACAAATTAAATTTCCAAACGGTTTAATTGAATAAAAATAAACCGATTTTTCGAATATATTCAAAACAAAAACTTGAAATAAGACTAAGATGGATTAAAAACTCAAAAATAAAATCTTTGAGTTAACGATATCAATATTTATACAAATCCTTATTTAATTAATTAAATAAACGTTATCGTTTTATAACGATTTTTCATAGCGACTATTTTAAAATTTCTACTGGACATAACTAACAAATTATAACACGAAATCTCCATTTTCCTCTTTCATATGAAAAATATAATCAAATCGATTCCAACATTTCTGGTTTCACAGAATTCCGACTTGAAACGAATTCTGTATACTCAGTTGAAGTTCAAAACGAAATTTACGAACTACCGCACCATTACTAGTTCGTTTTAAAATTATAATATAAATTAAATGTTCTAACGTCGTTTTAATAACGAATATATTTATATAATTCATTATAAATAATATTAAAACCATTTTAAATCGCTCGTTCACCTTACATTACAAATTCAATATTTTCGCAATATCCCGAAAATAAAACATTATTATTTTAATAATATAATTTAAATAGTCAAATTAAAATGGTTAAATCCTATTAATTAAACATAAATCAATATTTTAAATAAATAAAATATTTCAAATAAATGGCCAGAAAATACGGGACATTACAGACTGTATAATATTAACTGTTATATAAATTGCACTGTTATAGATTAATTTCTAGTTTTAATAAAAAAGAAAAAAAAGAACCTCATACGTGCCGACTAGTAACTAATATTATTGAACTACTTATATGTGTTGACTTTGATGCATGCCTTGAATTTATATATTTAATGTACTGATATCAAATTATTAACTGTTATATAAATTGCACCGTTATAGATTAATTTATAGTTTTAATAAAAATGAAAAAAAAGAACCTCATACCTGCTGACTAGTAACTAATATTATTGAACTACTTATATGTGTTGACTTTGATGTATGCCTTGAATTTATATATTTAATGTATTGATATCAAATTCATTTTGTTATCGCTATTGTTCATATATATTATTGATTTCTGTTGATCAATCCCAACTATTACGCTAGATGTTACGGGCATCAAATAAACCCGGGATTAATCATTAAAATGAATTAAGAATGTAGGTTGAAATGATAAATACCTATGACACTGATTTGTATTGAAATGATATATATCCTTTCCCAAAATACTAAAATTAAATTTTAAGTATTACTTGGCCATCAGATAGAAAATTATATACGAATACCGGTTGGTTAAAAAAATGTTATTTTATCTTGAATTTTTGAATATTATAAAAAAATTGTTTTTTTATATCTTGAATTTTTGAATATTATAAACAAATGTTTTTTCTTGAATTTTTGAATATTAATAAAAAAAATGTCTTTTTTCTATTGAATTTTTGAATATTAAATAAAATAATGTTTTTTTATCTTGAATTTTTGAATATTATTTTAAAGGACAAAATAAATGAGATTATTAATCAATTTCCTTTAAATTTGGACTTTGTTCTTTGAAAATTAAAATTTTCAATTTTAATAGGATTCATAAACGTGGATAACTGAAGTTAAATGGAATTGAATAAAATATAGATTTATCGAAATTGAATTGTTTATCCATCGTTGATATTATTTTAAATTAACCTGATTCATTGTAATAACTGAACTGGGAACTCGAGATTTTATAAATGAATAATTCAAAGTGAGAATTATAATTGAAATTCAATTATTTGAATCGAATTATTAAATCGAATTGTTGAATTGAATTGAATTAAATATGTGAAGTTGTATCGATTTGAATTAAGATATCGAAATTTAGTCGAATTGATTTGAAACGAAAATATGATTTCCTGTTTGTTTTAATTTTTGAAGATATGGTTCTAATTCCAACAATAGTGTTTTTAAATAATTTTAAAAACTATTTTATTTTTATAATAATAATTTTCTTAAAATTATTTACCTTATAACTATTTTATTTTATTATTTATTTTAAATTAACTATTTTGATATTTAACTATTTATTTTATAAACTTTTTTAATATTTACCTACAGATTTTACTAAATCTGAAATTCTATTTTAAAAACAAGTTATTTATTTTTAAACTACTTATATTATATATTTAAATTTTTTTCTATTTTAAATTATTTAAAGTTGGAATTGTTTCAAGATTTTAAATTAGTTAAAATGTACATCTTATGATGAATAATATTCTCTCTTGAATACTGAAATGATTTTTATGAAAAGTTGATATTTTGACATGAAGTACGAACACTTTGAAATGTAAAAGAACTGACCGGTGTGAAAAATGTAAATGACTGGTTGTTAAAGAATTCGGGATCGAAAAATGTCATACTCTCTGCCAATACCGAAACCACTTTAACAACTGTGCACGCGGTGGAGTTCCAAAATGAAGTGGTTGATTTGGAGGCGATTACTGGACTTGAAGAAAGAGAATGATGATGGATGTCCTTGACCTTCGGGTCATAATTAAAATGACTAAAACAGGGCTATACCGTGGCCAAGTAGGGTTAGCTACCTCCATCGGCAACACTTCTTCCTTTATTACTATAGTCCCTTGGTAAAATTGATTTGATTTGATGCGCATCCGTGATTTGGGAGTGTTGTTCGAGGTGGGCGATAGTCGCGGCTATGCGTTACCACCAGTCCGGGCATGCAACTAGTATATTCCTATTCTGGGCATACCTCGTCTGCGTTGTCATATTATCCTGATCGAGCCCCCTATGACTTTGATTTGTACCGTACCTATGGAGTGCCCTCTGATAGCCACTACATACTATGGACTTTACGGTATCTGTATAGACTACGGTATTATAAATAGTGTAAGGGTAATAATGGTAATTCCGCTTACGCTATTTTAATATTTTATATTTAAACGTAGACACTATTGTAATAGCGTATTGTATTATGAAGTATCTAGTTTAACGGATCCTTAGGAGATGGAAATTCCCATAACATCTCTTAAGTTTTGCACTCATATTATAGCATGAATTTGATTTAACTAGTATGAGAATATTTTAGTTCTGATTCGAGTATTTTGTCTTTTCATTTGTGCTCGGGTCAACCTGAGTTTTCAGTTATTGACGACAACATTATAAAGATGAAGATGGAGTTTGCTAGAAGTATTATTATTTATTTCCGTTGCAAATATTGGTATGTTTATTACAGTTAACTCTGATAATTGTCGTAAAATATAATTAAATGTATGTTTTAACAGCTTAATGAACTGTTATTTAATTATTATATTTTGTCCTTCCGCTTTGAGATTCTGTGTTTGTTTGTCTTCTTCTCTTCTTTTTCTTATATAAATTTGATTAACAATCCGTATTTTTAATTTGTTTATGTCGATATTGAGGATCATTGTCGATTTGAACGGTCAAAAATCTGGTTGCACTCCGACTCCGTTCCAATAATCAACTTCGTAAAATTCCAATTTTTTGAAATGTTAAATTTCAATTCCTCAATACACACATATCCAGCCTATATTCCATATATTTCAACAAATAAAATTTCCAATTCATTTTAACATTAATAACGTTTATTTCCAAATTCAACCATCTATATTATCGAATCGAGTTTCCAATCCAATTCAAATAATCAAATTCAATTCTAATATTCAACAATAAATATTTGATTCCACCCACCCATTCTGAATTAGGTACTAAATTCAGTTCAACTCAAAACAACATATATTTAAATTTTAAATCTCTAACCTAAGTATTAATATAAAATTAATTATTAACAGATAAATATTTAATTAATTCCATTTCAAATTGCCCAAATTTCCAGGATGTTACAAAAAGCCTGCCCGGAACCGGCTAGCAAATCCAGCAACCACAAGTAGGCCCAACTAATGTGAGAGGTTTGGGTGCCATGGGCCATTCAAATCTAGTACACTATGACACGAGGTTAAACTACTTGTAGTAGAAGCCTGCCCGGAACCCCCGGGCATATCCAGCATCTACAGGTATATGGTTTAATGTAAGAGGTCTAGTGTGTACATATATAAATCTATTATGTGTAAATAGGCAGGTTTACTACACCTAGGGAAGGTCTTAAGTGGCCGACTCTCTTCTATTCTAGTTTGGGTCATAAGTGGTTAGGACTAGGTTCCCCTCCGATTGTTTATTCCTTGGAGAGGAACCAAAGTCGTGGGACCTACACTTATTAGATTCGAAGTAAGTCTATTGGTCCTCCTTCTCTAAAGTGGTTAGGCATAGCGGTAACAGAGTATGGTAGTTCATGGAAGATGTCCACTTCCTCTAGAAGCTTATAGGGGCTCAACTAGGAACATGACTAGTTTATAAAAGATATATGGTCATAGCATGCTCACCAAATGTCTAAGGGAAGTCTTAAGTGACATAGGTGTTCTATAGTAATATAAGTTAAGTAGTAACATTCGCAATACTACTTCTCAGATTACAAGTGAAAGTATAAACTTAATAACTTTGACGTTTTAGGATGGGGTATTAAGAGGCTAGGATCTGCCTTAGGATTATAAGAGATCATAAGAATCCACCTTTAATAGGGCCATAAGTGATCGAGAATGCCCACTTCGTTGGGTCTTTACCCTAAATACACTAATGAAGGTCTTATGCGATTGACTTGGATATCCACCTCATTGGTTAGATACTTTGTGTTTGTGTGAATGTTTGTGTGTTGCGTAGACATACCTTGATATATGTAACTTGTTAAATCTCGAGTATGGACTTTAAATAAATACTATACTTCAGTCACATATAACTTTATTTTATGACCCATCTGCTTAACGTATCCAACGGGTCAGTGGGTGGGGTAGATTCTATGGACGAAGTAATGATGGTGGCTGAAGACGAGGACAAAGATATTATGCTTATTAGTTATCATTGTTGTATTTCTTATGGAAACTTTTGATAACAAATTTATTGATGTACCTATGGAATAATTGTATTTTGATAATATGCATTTGAATTCTGTGGTTTTAATAAAGCGGTACATCCTATTTTAGTATTATATTTTCTCGTTCCGCTGTTTGAGATTTCCATAACGAAATATCTATATATTATCTTGTGTGAATATAATTCCTTATAGGAACCAACAACCTGTTTAGAATGGCTCTAAGTTTCGATGGGCCTTTTCTGGGTCGAAATTTACGCCCATTCCGGGTGGGTTGTTACATTTTGGTTTCGGGTTAACCGAAAGGTATACCAAGCTTAGCTCCTTGCGCTTGGAGATATAAAATTTGGGGTACTTTCCCTTTAGGTTACGCCTTTAGCGGCTTTCCTTAGGGAACATAGCTTATATATTCCCTAATTCCATATCCAAAAGCATGTATTGGAGGATGGATTCAAATACTGCCGAAGGCCAATAGGGTGCATGTTGGTCCTTTGGTCTTAGTGTTGTTGAAGGGTGATTATCCATTGAATGGGACTCTCCCTACCTACAGATGACTATCTTAATAGTCATGTTCTTCGACTATCTCCAAGAGAGGAATTTCTTTATATGGAAACAATACGTGCTTAGTTTAAACTTCTGGAAGCATATAATTCTGATCCTTTAGCTGCCTTTATAGTGAGGATGTTGTAACTCATATGGATGGGAGTGCGTTTCTATGACCCAGCCGAAGGGCCTTCTTTACTGCTATCCTCTTTTATGCATCTTCTGCTATAGCCCTTGAAGGTACATCAAGGCTTTCATTGGTGTGAAAGGCTTGTTTTTCTTTTGGACCAGTTTTGCTCCAGTACCTTCTTATGATTTTTTATTAGTTGTTGCCTCGATGCTTTCAGCAACAACACCCAACGACTTCAGAGGCACATATCTCTATGAAAGCTTGCTTTTTCGAGTTTTTTCTCCTTTTATGTCTTTGGCGATGCCCTTTACACTTTCCAAAAGCGCTTTCTATGCCTCTTCAAGGCTCTTTCTTCCTGCTTTATTTTGATGCATTCAATAGCTTGTGCTTGATGCCACCGGAAATTGCTTTCGCGGTCTCCAAATACCTGGTCTTATGATACTTTAAGTACCTCTACTGCTGACCCTGGTGGATTGGCGTCTTTACCAGCCTTCTTTTGTATTTCACTAAGTGAATATTTTGCTAACGTTTAGCCCCTTCCTCTTGTATGAAAGAAGCTTTTTGAAACACCCCACCTCTGTTAAGGTCACTCAAAATGGGAATGCATTAACTTCGGTGCAGCATTATAGGTAAAAGATACAGATAATTTACAAGACAGACATATAAACAATGAAAAAACTGGAATTATTTCATAAGCAATGTGGTCTAGTCAAAACATTACAACCATTGTCTAAGAATGACTTCCAAGTTATTACAATAAAACTTCTGGGTTGATTAAAAACTCAAAATACATAAAGAAGCATAAAGTAGTAGTAAAGCGGCATAAATCCCGAATAAAAGTGTAACCACAGCCATAGTCCAAGAAAAGTGAATCCAAGTAATACATCTACTCTCTTCAAGCTGGAATAGGTCTGAACTAAGCTGAAGTATTCCCTCCCTGCGGACCGAGGGGGGAGGGTGGGGGGGGGGGGAAGGGGGAACGGAAGAAAAGAAGACGAAAGAAAATGGGTTAGACATAAGTCTGGTAAGTCCAGTGATTTTTCAGCATGTAAACAAGGAAAAGGATCATGACATGAATAAACTGAATATAGGACTATACCATAGTGACAAGGTAACATAAGGCAAAATAAACTGGATATGCTATCGCACTCATTTCCATTTCTCTACACCTACTAACAAATGTTTCAACTAGCATCATGTGTTCATAATAATAAAATGGTCCCTTTATCAATCGGCTCCTACTCTCATGCATTTACTTGTGTCATTCGGCCATGCTTGATTGTAGATACATGTGCTAGTCCCACCATGGGGTGTTTCAATCCCTGTGGTGGCAACCCGACACAATTCAAGATGCACAGTGTATAACTACTGATGCCCAATGCCTGCTTTTCCCATTCCGAAGTACGTGCACGCCCGTACTCCGTCGGAACCTACACTGATGCACCACCCACCGCTATTTTGACCGCTTATAATCAGCCCAGTAATCGTGCCCCACCCTGCCTAGTTCAGGGTGTCATGATACATCTATGTGGGTTACTTTTGAAATGGGTCCCTATTAATAGGGTTTCCTAATCAACATGTTATAATGGTTAAGTGTTCTCCATGTAACCTAACCCCACCCATCTGTTTAATTAGCATGTTGTATTGGTGAAGTGTTGCCTAAGTTAACTTAACCCTACCATTCTTAGCATGTCCGTTCATTAGCATTAATTCATTCATTAATGCCTCATCCTCTCACATTAGAACCGTTGTTTGCGGTTGCTGGATGTGCCGGGCGGTTCCGAGCAAACTTCTACCACAAACTCATTCTAATCTCGGGTTTTAGGCTTAATGCGCTAACCTCTCACATTAGATCTGTTGTTGCGGTTGCTGGATGTGCCGGGCGGTTCCGGGCAGTCTTACACCGCAACTCAATCTAACCTCGTGTTAGATATGTTCATCTTTTAGCCAAATTACATATTTACCATACATGCCCCAAATCTAGGTTTTTATATGCCAATTACCCATAATTGTAGTCAATTCAAGTTATGCCACATTTACTTGTTATTCTCAGAATTACTCAATTAAGTTATACCCAATTCCCCGCATTCCAATCGTACGTTCGACGAGATTCAGTCTAGGTTCCGAATGAACCTAGTATTCGTAAAATAAAACAAAAGAAAGGGAATAGAGAAAGAACACAAGAATTGACATAAGAAACAAAATATGCATGTAAAGGTGTGCCTAGTCCAAGAATCATGTTTCCAATAGGCATGTTGTACATTAATAATAAGTATGGCCAAACTGAGCAAGTTACATCATAGGCAATAAGATTCGATAGAATTGAATATAAGAGAATCACCAATTTGGTGTACAACATGATAGGTTCCATTGTTTCAATCACAACGGTCTCATAAGCATAGATAATTCAGATTTGACAAAAGGATAAACATGAATCAGAATTGATTATCTCACAATTAGGTATAGTGGTGTACAACATGATAGGTTCCATTGTTCCAATCACAACAGTCTCATAAACATAGGTAATTCAGATTTGGCAAAAGGATAAATATGAATTAGAATTGAATATCTCACAATTAGGCATAGTTCAAGATTCAATTATCACAATCATGATTTCTATTAGGTGTTTAAATCTGAATAATAACTGAACTTATAGTAAAAAGGTTAGAAAAGTGAATTAGTTGACGTTGTAGTGATTCTAATCTTTCTTTATTGATTGAAGAAGAAAACCTATTCTTTGATTTGATGCTCTTCTAATTTGATTTCTAGTTTGGAGAAGATGGAGGCTAGGCTAGCTTAGAGATGGACAACATGGTGGCATCATAGAATAGGATTATGAGGTTAGGGTTTAGGTTTGAGGTGATTATATAGATGTGTTAGACAAACCATGACCTTTAGATTAGCATAGGGGTTATCAGAGTCACACAGCTCAAAGACACATCATTCAGAAATCAGAGGAAGACACGTCATCACAGAACACTCCAGAATTCTGTGCTGGACAGACCTCTGCATGAGTGCACTTGGAAGGTGCACCAGTGCATTTTTTCACTGGCGCACTTGACAAGTGCGCCAGTGCATTCTGGTCTGTTTCCGGTTTTTCCTGCCTAAATTCATTCGTCCATGTCTCCTTCATACATTATCCATTTTATGCAAACTCGAATTCTATTTCAAGCAGAATTTTGAGACGAACACAATGGCGAAACCTGTTTCCTCTAATTCTTATTTAAAAATTAATTATTCTTTAATTATCTCTTATGTCATGCTTTAGAATTACTGGGTGTTACATTCTCCCTACTTAAAGGATTTCGTCGGCGAAATCTCTAAGTTAGGAAGAATGTATCCTACCATCCAACATCCATCTACTCAACCATCAATCACAGGCATCCACTGTCCTTAAAAAAAATTCTAATGCATTCATGATCATATGCATAGTGTGTGTATATGTCCTTATCTAATGCAAATTCAGGCGGTCTACTGATTCAATTAACCTCCTTAATGTGAATTATGTCAGTGACATGAGTCCATCATGTATGCAATTATTCCTAATCGTACCTTATAACTTCTACATGAGTGCACAATCATTCATACAAATGCAACATCCATATGATAACACATCAAGTTTCAATCCATATACAAATACATATATGCATATGCAATATGAGTGAATGAGCCGATCTAGTACCTAATGTGTGTGTATATGCATCCATGAGCAACCACTAGCAACCACTTGCAACCATCAATCATAACATGTTTCAAATACATGTTTACATCCATTGGTTTCTACCTAAGGATTAAGAATAGGACCAAGGAGATATACTTAAAAGATAGAAACAAGCATGTATAAACTTAGTGAAAAAGAGATCAAGGATGTACCCACAAAAAGATAAGGGTAGGCTGCGCGTATCTTGTCCTCAGTCTCCCAAGTCGTGTCTTCCTCAGCGTCGTCCTGTTGTACTTTAACTAGATTGACCTCACGATTGCGTAGCTTTTTTACTTCTGTTCCCAAGTTACGAGTTGGAACTCTTCTCACCGACGCTTCTCGTTCCACTTCTATTTCCTCTAGAATGCTCGGCTCCACAACTTCTGCAGGCTCATGTAAGCACTTTCATAGATGAGAAACATGAAAGACATTATGAACTCCAGCCAATCTTTCGGGCAGCTCTAATCTATAAGCCATCGTCCCAATCCTCTCAATGATAGGAAACGGCCTACAAACCTTGGTGCCAATTTCCCTACGGACCCAAAGCTAATGACATTCGTCAAAGGAGATACTTTAAGGAAAACCCTGTCTCCAACCTCAAACTCAAGGTCGGTCCTTCTTTTATCCGCGTAGGATTCTGTCTATCTTGTGCGGCCTTCATTCGTCTTTGTATCAAGTACACCTTCTCTGAAGTTTCTCTAACCATGTTGGGCCCAAGTATGAGCTTGTCTATAGACTCCCACTAACAAGTTGGTGATTGGCATGGTCTTCCATATAAAGCCTCAAAGGGTGCCATGCCTATGGTGGCTTGGTAGCTATTGTTGCAGGCGAACTCCACCAAAGGAAGATGATCCTCCCATGTTCCTCCAAAATCAAGAATGCACAATCTCAAGAGATCTTCTAAAACTCTGTTCGCCCTTTCCGTCTGACCATCGGTTTGAGGGTGATAGGCAGTGCTTAAGCATAGCTGTGTGCGTACAGCCTCTTGTAGACACTTCCAAAACTCACTCTTAAAAATAGGATCTCGATCACTCACTATGCTAGAAGGTATCCCATGCAGTCGAACTACCTCTTTAAGATAAATGGATGCTAACGATGAGGCAGTCCTTCTACTCTTAACAGGTATAAAGTGAGCGCTTTTAGTGAGCCTGTCAACTATTGCCCAAATACTAGCATTGCCCCTTCTTGACCTTGGCAACCCATCTATAAAGTCCATCGAAATGCTATCCCACTTCCACTATGGGACCTATAGAGGATGAAAAAGACCACCAGGCTTCTTTTGCTCCACCTTGACTTGTTGGCATATCAAGCATTTAGAGACAAATTCAGCTACATCCTTCTTCATGCCGTTCCAAAAGAAAACCCTTTTTATGTCTTTGTACATATTGTCTCCACCTGGGTGTATGGTTAACTCAGAATGGTGTGCTTCTTCGAGAACTGTCTTCACCAAATCCCTTGCTTGTGGGATGCATAATCTTCCACCCTATCTCTACCAACCCTTGTCATCGATGGAGTATCTATTGAGGTGACTAGAAGTCTCACCTCTAATTAACTTACCATCATATCAACTATCTGAGGGTCTTCACGTTGCACGGTTCCTATTGAGTCCAAAAGCGAAGGCTACACCTCTAGCGTTGCTAACAAGCCAGGTACAAACTCAAAAAAGGGTCTAAAGTCAAAGGTTGCTATGTACTCCAAGTTTTGCCTTTCCACAAAGAGAGGACTTAAGGTCAGCTTTTTCCTACTTAAGGCGTCTGCTACCACATTGCCCTTGCCAGGGGTATAAGAAATATCAAAATCGTATGAGGCAAGAAACTCCATCCAGCTTTGTTGTCTTAAGTTAAGATCTTTTTGTGAGAAAAGGTACTTTAATGATTTATGGTCAGTAAACAATTCAAACCTTTCTCCTTGTAGGTAATGATGCCATGACTTAAGAGAGAAAACAATGGAAGTTGGTTCTAAATCATGAGTTGGGTAGTTCTTCTCATGTACCTTCAACTGCCTTCCCCCATAACAAACTACCTTGCCTTCTTGCATCAAGACAATGCCTAATCCTGTACTGCATGCGTCTTTGTATACTGTAAACATCTTACTCCCATAAAGCAATGCCAGGACTGGGGTTGTTGTCAGAGCCCTTTTCAATCGTTGGAAAGCAACATCGCAATCCAATTCCCAGGCAAAAGTTTGGTTCTTCTTCATCAATCTTGTAAGTGGGGCTGAGATCTTCGCAAAGTGTTTAATGAACTTTCTGTAATAGCCTGCTAGTCCAAGAAAACTTCGTACTTCAGTTACATTTTGTGGAATCTTCCAATCTTGCACCGTGACTACTTTTGCGGGTTCCACAGCTATCCTCTCTTTGGACACCACATGTCCAAGAAACCTTACTTCTTCTCTCCAAAAATGGCATTTGGAGAATTTTGCTTTCAGCCGATGTGTTCCAAGAGTATCCATAACATCCCTTAAATGCAAAGCATGTTCTTCCTCACATTTTGAGAAAATCAAAATGTCATCCACGAAGACCACTACGAATTTATTAAGGAACTCCCTGAACACCCTAGTCATCAAGTCCACGAAATAGGCGGTGTGTTTGTCAAGCCGAAAGGCATGACAAGCCATGAGAAGCTATTCGAAGAAACCATCCGAGGTCCTGAACGCGGTCTTATCTATGCTGTCTTCATCCACTCTTAGCTAATGGAATCCGGTGGCCAGATCCAGTTGGGAGAAAACTAATGCACCTACAAGCTGGTCGAACAAGTCGTCTATTCTTGGAAGTAGGTGCCTATTCTTCTTGGTCAACTTGTTTAGCTCCTTATAATCCACGCATAGGCGAAGTGAACCATCCGCTTTGGTTACGAACACTACTGGAGCACCCCATTTAGAAATCAGAGGAAGACACATCATCACAGAGCACCCCAGAATTCTGTGCTGGATAGACCTCAGCATGGGCGCACTTGGCAGGTGTGCCAGTGCATTTTTGCACTGGCGCACTTCACAAGTGCGCCAGTGCATTCTAGTCTGTTTCCGGTTTTTTCTGCCTTACTTCGTTCGTCCATATCTCCTTCATACGTTATCCGTTTTACGCAAACTCGGACTCTATCTCAAGCAGAATTCCGAGATGAATGCAATGACGAAACCCGTTTCTTCTAGTTCTTATTTAATAATTAATTATTTTTTAATTATCTCTTATGTCATGCTTTAAAATTATGGGGGTGTTACTCTTTTGTTCTTTAGGTAAAAGTTCTTAAAGATCATGTCCATACCATAGGCAATGCTACTATCCCCCCCTTTGCTCCTATAGGCTTAATAACACTGAATAAGTAATTTGACTTTTATAATTGGGTGCTTTTGGATCACGTCGCTGGAAAGTTTGCAAATTTGAACGGCATCCGGTCCAACTTTATAATTCAAAGCGGGATCCTATTTTGCCACTTACGGGTTTTTCATAAAAAAATGCACTGCAACACAAAAAAAATTAAAATCCAGAAATATTCCCTGAAGAAATCTGGCAAAAAATTACAGAAATGTATGCAACTATTACCAATATATGCATACATGTATGCATATATTCATCCGTCATTTCTATTGAAATCTGGATGAATATATGCATACATGTATCGGTAATCGTTGCCTACATGTATGCATATAAAGTTGAACTAAGCTGCATGTGTTACAAATAGTTGCAGAAATGTATGTATATATTCTGTATGGGTGCAAACGTGTACGCAACAAGGATAAAAAGGATGAAGGCTTACGAAAGTGTGCATTCTTGTATGCATTTATTGACTATATTATGGATAAAAGACATATGCTTGAAAAAACATGACAGAATTGAATATATGTATGAAACGATGCATATATCGCAGTTTAACTGCATACATGTATGCATATATAGTGCAGTTTGATGCATAACCGAAATATATGCATAAATGTATACAATTATTTACAAATAAGTGCATCTTTTGATGCTTAATACTGCTATTTCACTATTTTTTTTTGTTTTTGGTGCCTTTTTTGGTGGTTTTAACACCTGAATTTGTTGATGATTAATTGTTGTATTTAGTTATGAATTTACATGTTTTTTTTGTTTTTTCTGATTTTTTAAAAAATAGGGATGTAATTTATGTGAAACGTTTGACTGGATGTGAGCATAATTTTGAAACTTAACAGGGACTTGAGCCTAATTTTCACTTTATAATTTATACTAACTCAATTTTAGTGTAACAACCTAAATTTTGACATCCCAATTTTGTCTTAAAAATCCTAATCTATCTAAGCCCGAGTTGACTTGTCTGGTATCCTGTAGAAAAGACAGAGATAATAAATATATCAGAGCTCGATAAAATATCTTACAACGGAATGGATAAAATATAATAATCAAATATAGCCTTACCGAAATAATAACGCTATCTAACAAGTGTCCAAAGGCTACCAAATCTCTGCTATAAATCTAACCTACGAGTATGTTATGAGGAGGGGGTCAGAACATAAAGTTCTGGTAAGAGGACAAATTATACATTTTGAAATAACCCTACATATATTGTTTACTTATATTTTCTTAATTATTAGGTTATTTGGGTAACAACACTCAAGGCTTTGCACTCACGTTGTACCCGTCTATTCCCCAGTAGATTAAACCGAATATAGTATATATGCGGCTACACCCAACATATCAAGATACTCCCTGTAGTACCCTCCTCGTACAACCTCCGTCGTCACACCATGGAAGCATACACAACCTCCATCCTATGCCAAACCGCATATGGAAATCTATATCGTTACACCATGTAATCGCACATAACCATCATCGCTATGCCACGTAAGCGTATGGATCCTCATATTCAAACTCCTCGGCTGAATCACGTCTCAACATGGAGTAATGACCTGATGTCTACAATACATAACCCAGTGCATGTATTTAGACCCTCACACGAATGTATTTCCTACTGCAACCCGAGTCTCGTAATAGGGTTGCATCCAATACATGGAACTCGGTCGGGAGCTTTCAATATCTGTAAAGGACAGCTTCATTAGGCATATCATACAAATATTCGCATACGATCTGTCTTTTTTCACCGTGGTTGCGCCCCACCCACGCCCTTCCCTGAACTAATGAAAAACTACATCAAGAGCTAATGGCATGCCCCTAACAACCAATCTTGCATCCAATTTGGTGTATCCCTCACCAATACCTGAATAGTGAAAGAACATTGCTTGTTGGTTTAGCTCTTAGTATTTCTTCATCCCACTGACTGCCAATGACAGGTATCTGACGATTACTATCCTTATTTGGTCCCGACTAGCCTCCTCTGGAGCAAGGCAACCATCAAATAATCTTAAGGTTATCCGCCCAGCCTTCTAGCTACACCATCATAATTGCAGCCAAGGTGTACCCTTAGGTGGAACTACAAACCTTCCTTTAGGTGTACGACTTCATCTTGTTTCCATAGAGGGCCATCTCAGAGTACCCTTTCATGTCCCGTAGAAGTCTTGTACTTCCTTCATGTCCCGTAGAATAATTAGTTGGACAAGCTCCTCTTGTGTCTCCAGACGCTGCGATGATCTATCCCGTTGGGTTCTTCATCTCCATACATACAGACTGGTTCAGTGCATCACGACATTGCATCATTAGATTCTACGTCTAATCTTTTAGTTACACGCTTGCTTTAACTTATATCGTTAGTAATTAACTTGATTATCCACATATTCACTTTTAACTCAAGCTACTTGGTTCATTAACTCACAATTAGCCGCTTACTTTCTTTAGTCAGCCTTGCTTACTTTCTTTAATCAGCCCTACGCCGTCAGAGTGGACTTCTGCTTATTATTATTTACATTTATTTTCCAATTATGAATCTACTAATAATAAGACTACTTTATACTTTCTTATTTAATTATAACTTTATCTTACACTATTACCACAACTGTTGCTGTGGGTTTGCTCATTAACTTAGTTCCCTTAACTAAGGTTTGTCAATAAGTTATCTTTTCATTATTAATTATAACCTATGTTAAAATTTCACTTACCCCTAGGACAAGTCTATCTATTATATTTTGTTCTCATTCATATAATTTATTACGATAGGTTATATTCCCCTTTTCATTACATTTTCCTTAGGTTCCTTAATATGGACCAACTTTTACTATTGTAACCTTTCTTTATTTACTATCTTGTACATTCTTATTATTTCAAGAAAATATTTCGCACATTCGCTACATTGGTTAGCTAAAAGATAAAAAGTCTATTTCAATAATGTACATTAACTAAGATCCGCAGTTGCAAGCTATATCTTTTATTTTAATTGTGGACATACATATATATATTTTATTTGATTAGCGTGCAATATGGTCAAAGAACCTCTATTTCACACTAATCCTTTTTTCCTTTCTTTTCTTGCAACTACGTTCTCGATAAATTTTCCACTATGGAAATGTATTCGCTCTTCCATTCCCAACTAACTCAGTCCATTACTAATTTCCCCCTTTATATTTTCTGAGTTAGATATTAATTCCTGTATTTCATGTACCATTTCCATTTATTGTAAATTTCATACAAAATTAGGCATACCAATTCTTTTACCATAATTCATTGTAATTCTTTTTTACAACATATCCAATTTATCAATGAATAACAATCTTAAGAATATATGTATAATTACTATCAAATTCATAATTTCAGTATTACATAAATTTTTGACCCAAACAGGAAGTTAGTGGAATAGATTCATGCAATAGAAATTTTCTTAACATACATAGGGAATTGATTATATTACAATTAGCACAAATTTCAATTATTTGTCATGTTAAGAATTACGGGGAAAGTAAACGATAAACATACCGTTACCAAAAGGTATAATTTAAATCCACTCACATTATTGCTTTCCAATTCTTGAATCTGATTCAGATCTGCTAGCCCGTGGTTTTCCTAGTTGAATCTAATGTTGAAATAACCACAATTTACATATAATGCTAGAAGAATAAAAGGAATCCTGAAAATTCAGATTCATAGAATTAACCTCACGTAGATAAGAAATCTGAATACTATATTGTACATCTATTATCTTTGTCTTCAAATCTTGAATCACAATTCATAAAAACCAATATTCATACTTCTGAAAGATTTGGAGAAGAAAGAAAATGGCAGAGCCTTGGCATCGTCTCGAAAAATATGATTTGGACGCTAGGCTCTGCTAGTTTATTCATAGGTGTACAGAAGATTCTAGTTTGTTGAATTAAATATAATAAAGTCCGAACCGTAAAGATCGAAAATATAACGTTATTTTTCTTAAAATAAATTCTTGTCTAATATTGCTTGTAACGTTTCTTTTCTTGCTAAATATTGCTACATAAATTATTTTCTTCCATTTTTGATGCATATCAATTCATCGATTTCTTCCTTTCTAATATATATTCAAATTCCAAACGCAACCATTTTCTTGCATATTTTTCATTCATTCACATTTATTACTTTCCGCCCTTAAATTACACTTTAATTTCAATTTTTGAATTTATGCACATATATTTACGCACAACTTCATTTTTTTAAAAATTCAAACGGCATTATATCGACATTTATTTCTTACTCATTTTGATTGACTACAGGTTATTTTTAGGTTTTCTATTCAAATATTTATTTTTACACACATATACACTTTTTTTTTTAAATTGTTTCACTTTATTACGAATACCAATTATATGCTTCATTTATATGCCTCATCAAAACCTTATGCCTCCTAACCTAAATGGGTGCGACAATAAGTAAAAAGAGTACATTTAAAATTCATATGTTGTCTCCATTACTTTCAGCGTTTTTCCAAGAAATGGTAAAAGATTCAATATTAATGGCGGCCTCATCCACTCAACCAAAAACTCCTCCTTTTTCAGCTCAACCTCATCCTCCGTCATCCTCTCAGTTCATCTCTTCAAGGGTATAGCCTTCTTTACTTGACATTGATTCCCTACTAGGTCACCATTTCCCTTCTGAAGCAGACATTGCTCATAACCATGCTCGTATGCATCCATCACCACTGCAACCTCCACTATCTTATGCTCAGGTTGCAGCTTCTCGATCAAGTCTTCTTCCAGTCCTCCTTAATCCCTACGCAAAGAGCCATCGGATCCTGCCAGAGTTCATATCGGTTCAGGAAACGTTGAAGTTTTTGAATTTTAAACGCCGGTGTCTCAAATGCGCTGATAGGGGACGCATGGCGAAGCAATGTAGGAATGCGTTGATATGTTATCATTGATCCTTTTTTGGTCATGCACGCTCGCAATGTCCCAATAAAAGGATATCAACCCTTCAAAATAGAAAAGATGACCTATTGATGCGTCCCAACACAGCTCGAAGAACGAACAGCCGCGAGCCAAGTAGCCTGCAAAATCAAAGAAAGGGGTCCTGTAGATCTACTCAAATCTCTAATCGTAATAATAACCAAAATCATTTCACTCACACTTCAAATCTAATTCACTTATCAATTCCATCAAAAATCCCTCTTCATCTCCTGATCTCTCTTTTAATTCCAATCAAAAATTTCCTCTTCTTCTAGAAATGGCGGATGCTTACCTCTATCTCTCAGCGACTACCATTGATGGGCTTTGGTCCATCGAAATGCTCACCTGAGCCCTTAAATCAATGTTTGTACAAGATCATGAATGACCAATTTGGCATTTCTCAGATAACTCCTTGCTCATCAATTTCTCCGACGCCGCTACCAAAGATCATGCCTTGCACTTAAAAATTCTGAATAAAGAAAACGGAGTGGTTCTCCTTCAGCAAGCCACCATCCATGAAGAAACCCCTGAACCCCCTTTTGAGAGTGCATCATGGGCTAAGATTAGTGGCTTCCCAGAATTTTATCGGAACAGCTCAGAAGCAATTAGAGAAGCTTTAAAGCCAATGGGACATCTTATTCATATGGATTCATGTGATTGGTCTTGTGTTGATCATTGCTTCTTATACGTGAAGATGCAATTCGACGAAGGCATCTCGACCCCATGTACCCCTCCTGAATAATCATATTGTTAAACTCCGGATTGATCGTTGGCCACATGCACACCCTTGCCAATGCCCAGAAATGCTCCTCTTGGGGATAGACAATGAATATGATGGCTACATTTTCTAGCCTTTAGCTCAACAGGATAATCAAATTGAAGATGGAAGGTATGACGTGATGTCAGATGAAGCAGCGAGACAAGTTCCACATTGGAACTTGCAGACCAACAAGACTAGCCATGGTGATGCAACACAAGGATGACGTCATAGTGCCTCGCTGGGACCCACTGGCTGATCTGGATCTCTCGGTCCCTTTGCATCAGCAGTGGCCACCAAATCAAGAGCATTAAGAGAAAGTGCATCAGGAGGGTCAAGGTTCAACGTCTCCTCATGTTTCTTCGTTTGCAATCAGAAGGAGTGCCAAAATCAACAGAGCCCAGTCTCTACCTCCAGGCACATCGGGTAGCTATTTTGAACCTATTGCTTTTTTCAGCTAATAAAGCTTTAAATAAAAAATTAGCAAAATACATGGATGTGTGTTTGCATGATAAACATTATTCTGCCATGCAAACCCTAGAATTATAGCGTACTAACCACTAAATGAAGATAGTTTCATGGAATGTCAGAGGGTTGGGGGACCCCAAAAAATCGTGCTGTCAATCTAATAATCTCCCCACTTCACATTGATATTTTATTTCTACAAGAAACCAAAATCTCTAACCAACCCAAATCCCTTATTCGTCAATTATGTGGACCCCGCTTATCTGGTTGGTCACACGGAGATGGTTTTGATACTCGTGGAGGCTTAATAACAGCGTGGAATGATCACGTGTGGTCTTTGATCCATTTCTTACCCATCCATCTGTTCTACACGTGTCCCTCCATCACATTTCTTCAAACACTATTTTTCACTTCACAAATGTTTATGCACCAAATGACTTACATGGTAGAGCTGAGGTATGGCAATTTTGCCATAACCTATCACAACATATAAATGATCCTTGGATTTTAGGAGGGGACATCAACACTATTCGCTCTTTTGTCGAATGTAATTCAGGCAATGTCTCCAGTGACTCTATCCCCTTTAATTCCTTTATTTAATCTTGTTCTCTTATTGAACCCCCCATCAACAACCGTCGCTTTACATGGTCTAGCAGAAGGGAAGATCCCTCTCTAGCTAAATTGGACCGCATTTTCTTTAATATTAACTGGGATGACCTCTTCCCTTTATCTTTGGCTAATGTTCTAGCTACAACCATTTCTGATCACTGCCCAATTCTTCTAGACACATGCTCAGACACTACTATCGAACGCCCGTTCAGATTTGAGAGACTCTGGCTCTTACAATGTAATGACCCACATTTTTCGATCGAATAATTAATTAATTTAATTATTTAAAATAATGGTTTGGTTATTTGAAATGACCATAAATAAATAATAGTGAATATTTAATCAAAATAATAATTAAATAATATATTTAATTCTGAAATAATCAGAAATTGTTGAATTGAAAAGATAATGTGAACTAGGCAAAATCAAAATATATAATTCAGTTTAGAATTTAATTTGAATGACGAATATATTTAAATAATGACCGTTGAACGTATAATTATATTATAATTAAAATCGAGCTCGAAATGGCGCGGTAGTTCGCGATTTGGCGATTTGAACTTCAATTGAATGTACATGATTCGTTTTAAGTCGGGTTTCTGTGAAATAAGAAATGTTCAGAGCTAGTGTAGTATATTTTTCTAGTAGAAGAGAAAAATCGGGATTTCGTCGTGTAGATTTTTAGTTATGTCCAAATTAAATATTCAGAAAAGCAGCGGTATATTCGTTTGTGGCCATAACAGTTATTTAAAAATATTTGAATATCGGGTTTGAATTTAGACAAGGTTCCATTGAAACATAACGATAATTTAATTTTTAGAATTTTACTGTAATTTTTAATTAATTAAATATGCAACTTTTTATTTGGAGTATTTTGCACCCTGTAATCGACATTTTGAGGTTTCACAAAATGAGTTAGCCTACCGATATTATTATATTCCTGGAGTCAGGACACCTCGCTCGTCACGATGGTGTTTTTATTTCTTTCGATAGTAGTTCGTTAGAGAGTGATATTTTGTGTAGCAGCGTACGCTAAATTGTTTGTGGAACACTTAAAACAAAACAAAGCCACGTTCTTCATTCTACTTCCACTTATTCTCCCCTTGGCTATGATGTGTACACGTAAAACATGGAAACTGCACAGGATCCTTTGTCTCCATCAAACACAGGGAGAAATAAGGACACGCACCCATCTGATTTCAGCCACACAAAGCAAAAAATAATATCTAAAACTAAATTCCTATAAATACCCTGTTCATATCGTTATAACCTAAGATCCTCCTTCTCTGAAAATTAATAAGAAGCCGCCACTATTCTTCTAAGTATCCAAAATGAGAAGATTAAAATCAATATCAAATTGAAATAAAATGGATAATTTACAAAACATAATTCTTTGGATTCCTCTTGAGACAAGCTACTCATCCATACTAAGATTGTTGTGTGCGATGCATCTTTGGGAAGAATGGGTTTCAGCAGATCTACCTAGGGATGACAATCGGAGCCGACATGAACGTCGTTAAGGGGTATAGCCTGAAGGAGAAACAAAGGCGGAAGGGAAGGCAACCCGATGACGGTGGTACCGTCGAACTCGACGGTCCTTGGAGATGGTGGCAGCAGCTTAAGCTTCTCTGATTCGTAGTGGATATTAGGGAGTCTTAAGAAGGGATTTTGGGTCAACTCCGGTTGATGTTTGAAGTCAGGTAGTTGGGGGTTCATTACCGCAGGAGGATGGGTGAACTGCGGTCAACGGTAGGAGTTGCGACTGGGTGTCGACGAGCGTATGTGGTAATACGGTGGTATTTAGTTCTGGAAAAATACTAGCAATAGGTGATGTTGTTTTTGGGGTCTGAAGGGTCGATGTGATGTCGTGGAGATGATGGTGACAAGAGTTGTTTTCTATGTTGCGTGATGTTTTCTGAGAACAAATATTGAAAGGGGAGAGAGGTCCAAAATCATGGAAATGGTGGAATTTTTAATGTACAAGAGCATTCGAGTTTGAGGAAGAAGATGGATTTGTTTTCAACAGGGGACGGGTCTGAAGTTGTCAGCTAAGATGGGTTTGAACGTGAGGCCCAATAACCTTATTTATTTAAATTAAACTATGTATATATATATATTATAACTTGTACAATTTATATTTATTCCATACGGTATCAGAAAATGACGAAACAAGAACCTTTAGGATTGTATGGACGGACACTACCCAATGGAACTGACGGGGAGCGAATCGAAGCTCGTTACAATTTATAGCAAACTAAATTGTCCGTCTGAATCGAGCGATGGTTATCGTTATTAATGATGATCGTCCGATGTGAGTAAAACTCACCAACTCTGTTAAGTTATATTTTTTCTAATGTATATTTAGAACTGATAATCATTTGTTGATTGCTGTGTGTTAACTGTTTGGTTGAATTGCTTGTCTATTGGTTGAAATTGCAGATAACGGTATATATATAAATTGTTAATCGAACATTGATTCTGTTTATCAGAATATTTTATATTTGTGTTGTTTAACATCTGTGATCCAGGGAAACAGGTTAGAGGGACCCAACTGGGTTCCTCAACATTTATAATACTATTTTGATTCATATATTGGGTTATATGATGTGATGAAAAATATGAGATTGATTATAGTGACAATGGTGTTATTTGGTACGGTCAAATACCAAAAGAAATGATGGAATGAAAAAGAGGAATTTCAAACTGTGTATTGAAATAGAATATTTATTAAATCAAAGAATTTTATAAAATGATTATTTACTTAGAAAGAAAATAGAAGTGTAAAACGATGGTTTACTTAGCAAGTAAATAGAAGTATAAAGAAAGATATTTACTTAGAAAGTAGATAGAATTTATTAAGGAATATTTATTTAGGAAATAGAATAAAGATTAAAAGGAAATATTTGTAAACATTTACAAATAGATAATAAATAGAAAGAATATAAGGAATATTTATTTAGATAAATAGAATATAAGGAATATTTATTGGAAAAGTAAATAGAGTTAATGAAAAGGAGTTAGTCGAATTTAGTATTCGAAGGAGTTAATCGAATTTAGTTCTTCAAAATGGAGTTAAGCAAAAATTAGAAAATGACTAGAGATTAATAAGTTGAATGGTTTCTTGAGTATCGATCTAATGTTGGTTTCGGCCTTTGGGGTTTATAGTTAGGAAGTTGTTCTCTTGTTAGTTTATAGTTAGAGTCTGATAGATGTGGAAGAAAAGTGATATGTAATTAAGCCATGGAAATGTTTTCCAGTGTTAATAACGCATAGTTTCTAAACATAGAAAATGAGGAAATATGTGTATATATATATATATATGTTTGATGATTAGATCGATAATTCCATTTGGAAATAAGATCGTTGTGTGTGCACAGACATGTTTCCATTTGATAGTTAAATCACCGAATATCAAAGTTTTCGACCATTTTAATGTTGTTAATATGGAGAGACTGGTTGGATTATTATCCGAAGAACCACTCCGTATTGGCATAAGCTTTGCGAATCATATATGCTAAAGATATTGAAGACGGAGTAAAGTGCAAGGGCTGTTGTATAAATCTTAGATAACAATTGCCTAAGATGGATGTATTGAATAGTGCCTTCGGTTTGTCCAGTCCTAGGATGACCTGTATGGATGAATGTCTGACAGAGTATATCCAATAGATCGCGTAAGTTGATCTCTTCAAACGTATTGAAGTTTGGTGGCGGAGGAATTCGTTTCTCTTAGCTGTATACCCGTGTTATTTTTGGATAAATCAATTTGTGATTTGGTGGGTATGACGATGTGACATTCTAAGTGAATGAAGATGTGGCATGTAAAAGATAAGCGTAGCTTCTAGCCTCAAATCCGGTAAATGACAGAAATCAGGCTGGCAACATGGCTATGTAGGTCGCACCTATTAGGGTGTATAATCACCTGGTATAGAGTTTCATTTACTTCTAAAAATCTATTGTTGATGTTGTCCCATTCGGGAAACGGTTGCTGATCCCAACCGTTGGTGACATACATTCGATACACTCAAGCGAAATGAGCGGTCGGTCATGTGTGACCGGGTTGCAAGATGTTCTTGTTGAACCCAGTGTATTCCTTTCTAGAGGTATACTAGCGAAAAGTGGTTCCATACCTTGTCATAGTTTGAAATCCATTACCCAATACGTGCTTGCTGTTTTGATTGTATACTATATATGTAGAACGTGAGATGAAAGCGCTTCTGCTAGATGATTATTATATTGTGGTTGATAGACATTATTATAATATCAAAAGAATTTTCATATAAAGATTAGTTTCGATTCTCATAAGGGAAAAACCCATTCCGTTATACGGTGTGGTCTTATGAGATATCGTTTACTTGCTTGAACTATTTTAAGCTGTTTTACTCACACCAGTCCCATGACTGACCCGGAGATTATTTTGTTTTGTTTTCCCTAAACTCTTGGGTGCCCAATTTTGTATGGGCATTCAAGTAGTCGGGATTTACAGATACTTGAAGAGCTGGAGCAGGATGCTTCAAGATCATATAGCTATAGTTTATTTCCGCTGTGTTGTAAGTGTTGTACTTTGATAATCATGTATATTCAAGTACAGATTTATATTTCAAAGTTATGTTATATATATTATATGTTATTCGTTCCGCTGTGAGATTCGTGTTACTCTAATGTTGTGTTCTTCTTCTTCTTCTATTCTAAGTTTTTATCTTATCAATTCTCACCCTCTAATTTCTTTCATTAACTTTTCGGTTTTTTTCGATGTTTGGTTAGTCATCATTGAGTTTATGGCGATAACCAAAGTCCACAAAATCTGGGTCGTTACAGTTGGTATCAGAGCTTAAGGTTAAGTTTTACCTTGGCTCTGTGGCATGACTCAGTAGAGATGGAGTTAGTAATACCCTAGATTGAGTTTGAGTGTATATATACGAGTGAACGTATTTGTTATTTGATATAAAAATTGTTTTATATTGTGGAGATTTATTGGTTGAGTTGTTTATGTGTTCTGGTCGATCAGTTTGATCCACTGTATCGATAAGGGTTACTAAACACTTGAATACAATGAACCATCATGGTATGTTTTGAAAAGAGGGTAAATGAAATAATTTTACCCCAAGTATATTTTGATATAGAGAATATATATATATATATATATATATATATATTGGACATATTGGTTGTTATTATAATCGAGTAAGATTATAAATTAAATGGTTATGTAAATAACCAATCAGAATTCATATAAGTGAAATATATTAAAGCAGATGAATTAAATCTGAAATTCAAATCAGAATTGAAATTAAAAACCCGGAAATTGGAAAAGTGTTGGTAAATGGATTTGAATTAAATATATGAGAATTTTAAAATCCTGGGAGATTTTAAATTGTTTTACAAGGATTGTAAATGATATTTTGAACTGATTTCAAAATAAAAGCGTTTAAGAATGATTTTGAAAGTGATATATTATTGAACTCACTTCGGTAGCTGGGAAATAACCCTGATGATGAACCACGACATCATTAGTGTTCATTTTCGAGTATGTAAGTGACGGATTACTACTAAAGATTTTGTTTTTGAATTGTTTTTAGAAAACAAGTTGTTTGAAATCCTAAAAAGGAAAGTTTGATTTTGAGAAAAGAAAAGCTGTTTAAAACTCCCAGGAATAGACTGTGAATTAAAAACAAATTTAAATAAAAATTTGTGGAAATAAATTGGACTTGAATTGAAAACCAACTGAGTGGAATTTTTAAATTGAATTAGCATGATATCGAGAAGATTGGATTTGTAAGATAAGGAGTTGAAATAGAATTGGTTTTGTAAAATCAAGATTTTGAATCAAGAATAGTGGTTGAGTTTAAAATGAAATTCGACTTAGGTATAAGCGAATGGTTGTGTTAAAGATAAACTGATTTGAGATCAAGTTGGAGTTGTATTGGTATTTGCAGAATTGGTAACAGATGGGAATGATATGCCCGACAAAAAGTAAAAGTTTATATTTGATATAAGAATGAGATTTTGATGAGCCGAATTAGCATGCCGCTTGGCTGTTTGATTTTCTTTTGGGTTGGAGATGGCTTAGAGAGGCGAGTTGGAGTTTGACCTATTGACCAATACAAAGGAGGTGCTGGCGAAATTTTTCAGAAAGTTAAGGCATTAGAAAAATTTTAGGATTTTTGAAAATTTTCATTAATAAGAATTAATTAATAATTTAATTAAAATAAATTGGTTTAGTGAAACCGAAGTTGAGAAGTGAACAAATAAGTTCTAACAAGTCAATAGGGTTTGTTTTATACCTTAGCAATTTCGAGGAAGAAATTATTTTTAAGTGGGGAAGAATGTAACGACCCACATTTTTCGATCGAATAATTAATTAATTTAATTATTTAAAATAATGGTTTAGTTATTTGAAATGACCAAAATTAAATAATAGTGAATATTTAATTAAAATAATAATTAAATTTTATATTAAATTCTGAAATAATCAGAAATTGCTGAATTGACAAGATAATGTGAACTGGGCAAAATCAAAGTATATAATTCAGTTTAGAATTTAATTTGAATGACGAATGTATTTAAATAACGACCGTTGAACGTATAATTATATTATAATTAAAATTGAGCTCGAAATGGAGCGGTAGTTCGCGATTTGGCGATATGAACTTCAACTGAATGTACATGATTCGTTTTAAGCCAGATTTCTATGAAATAAGAAACGTTTAGAGATAGTGAAGTATATTTTTCTAGTAAAAGAGAAAAATCAGGATTTCGTCATGTAGATTTTTAGTTATGTCCAAATTAAATATTCAGAAAAACAGCGGTATATTCGTTTGTGGCCATAACGGTTATTTAAAATATTTGAATATCGGGTTTGAATTTAGACAAGGTTCCTTTGGGACATAACAATAATTTAATTTTTAGAATTTTACTGTAATTTTTAATTAATTAAATATGCAACTTTTTATTTGGAGTATTTTGCACCCTGTAATCGACATTTTGAGGTTTCACAAAATGAGTTAATCTACCGATATTATTATATTTTTGGAGTCAGGAAACCTCGCTCGTCACATTGGTGTTTTTATTTCTGTCGATAGCAGTTCGTAAGAGAGCGGTATTTCGTGTAGCAGAGTACGCTAAATTGTTTGTGGAACACTTAAAACAAAACAAAGCCACGTTCTTCATTCTACTTTCACTTATTCTCCCCTTGGCTATGAAGTGTACACGTACAACATGGAAACTGTACAGAAGCCTTTGTCTCCATCAAATACAGGGAGAAATAAGGCCACCCACCCATCTGATTTCAGCCACACAAAGAAAAAATAATATCTAAAACTAAATTCCTATAAATACGTTGTTCATATCGTTATAACCTAAGATCCTCCTCCTTTGAAAACTAAAAATAAGTCGCCGCTATTCTTCTAAGTATCCAAAATGAGAAGATTAAAATCAATATCAAATTGAAATAAAATGGATAAATTACAAAACAAAATTCTTTGGATTCCTCTTGAGACAAGCTACTCATCCATACTAAGATTGTTGTGTGCGATGGATCTTTAGGAAAACTGGGTTCCAGCAGCTCTACTTAGGCCTGACAATCGGAGCCAACATGGATGTCGTTATGGGGTATAGCTTGAAGGAGAAACAAAGGCGGAAGGGAAGGCAACCCGATGACGGTGGTACTGTCGAACTCGACGGTCCCTGGAGATGGTGGCAGCAGCTTAAACTTCTATGATTCGTAGTGGATATTCAGGAGTCTTAATAAGGGATTTTTGGTCAACTTCGGTTGATGTTTGAGGTCAGGTGGTTGGAGGGTCATTACCGCAAGAGGATGGTTGAACTGCGGTCAACGGTAGGAGTTGCGACTGGTTGTGGACGAGCGTATGTGGTAATACGGTGGTATTTAGTTCTGGCAAAATACTGGCAATGGGTGATGTTGTTTTTGGGGTCTGAAGGGTCGGTGTGATGTCGTGGAGATGATGGGGACAAGAGTTGTTTTCTTTGTTGCGTGATGCTTTCTGAGAACGACTTTTGAAAAGGGGAGAGAGGTCCAAAATCACGGAAATGGTGGAATTTTTAATGTACAAGAGCGTTCGAATTTGAGGAAGAAGATGGATTTGTTTTCAACAAGGGATGGGTCTGAAGATGTCAGCTAAGATGGGCTTGAACGTGAGGCCCAATAAACTTATTTATTTAAATTAAACTATGTAAATAAATAAATATATACATATATATTATAACTTGTACAATTTATATCTATTCCATACGATATCAGAATTTTACGAAATAAGAACCGTTAGGATCTTATGGACGGACACTACCCAATGGAACTAACGGGGAGCGAATCGAAGCTCATTATGATTTATAGCAAAATAAATTGTCCGTCTGAGTCAAGCGATGGTTATCGTTATTAACGATGATCGTCCAATGTGAGTAAAACTCACCAACTCTGAATAGTTATATTTTTTTCTAATGTATATTTAGAACTGATAATCATCTGTTGATTGCTGTGTGTTAACTGTTTGGTTGAATTGCTTGTGCATTGGTTGAAATTACAGATAATGATATATATATATATAAATCGTTAATCGAATATTGATTCTGTATATCAGAATATTTTATATTTGTGTTGTTTAACATCTGTGATGCAGGGAAACAGGTTGGAGGGACCCAACTGGGTTCCTCAACATTTATAATACTGTTTTGATTCATATATTGGGTTATATGACGTGATGAAAAATATGAGATTGATTATAGTGACAATGGTGTTATTTGGTATGGTCAAATACCAAAAGAAATGATGGAATGAAAAAGAGGAATTTCAAACTGTGTATTGAAATAGAATATTTATTAAATCAAAGAATTTTATAAAACGATTATTTACTTAGAAAGTAAGTAGAAGTGTAAAAAGATGATGTATTTAGCAAGTAAATAGAAGTATAAAGAAAGATATTTACTTAGAAAGTAAATAGAATTTATTAAGGAATATTTATTTAGGAAATAGAATAAAGATTAAAAGGAAATATTTGTAAACATTTACAAATAGATAACAAATAGAAAGAATATAAGGAATATTTATTTAGATAAATAAATAGAATATAAGGAATATTTATTGGAAAAGTAAATAGAGTTAATGAAAAGGAGTTACTTGAATTTAGTATTCGAAGGAGTTAATCGAATTTAGTTATTTGAAATGGAGTTAAGCAAAAATTAGAAACTGATTAGAGATTAATAAGTTGAATGGTTTCTTGAGTATCGATCTGATGTTGGTTTCGGCCTTCGGGGTTTATAGTTAGGAAGTTGTTCTCTTGTTAGTTTATAGTTAGAGTCTGATAGATGTGGAAGAAAAGTGATACGTAATTAAGCCATGGAAATGTTTTCCAGTGTTAATAACGCATATTTTATAAACATAGAAAATGAGGAAATATGTGTATATATATATATATATATGTTTGATGATTCGATCGATAATTCCATTTGGAAATAAGATCGTTGTGTGTATACAGACATGTTTTCATTTGATAGTTAAATCACCGACTATCAAAGTTTTCGACCATTTTAACGTTGTTAATATGGAGAGACCGGTTGGATTATTATCCGAAGAACCACTCCATATTGGCATAAGCATTACGAATCATATATGCCAAAGATATTGAAGACGGAGTAAAGTGCAAGGGCTGTTGTATAAATCTTAGATAACAATTGCCTAAGATGGATGTACTGAATAATGTCTTCGGTTTGTCCAGTCCCAGGACGACCTGTATGGAAGAATGTCTGACAGAGTATATCCAATAGATCCTGTAAGTTGATCCCTTCAAACGTATTCACATTTGGTGGCGTAGGAATTCGTTTCTCTTAGCTGTATACCCGTGTTATTTTTGGGTAAATCAATTTGTGATTTGGCGGGTATAACGATGTGACATTCTAAGTGAATGAAGATGTGGCATGTAAAAGATAATCGAAGCTTCTAGCCTCACATCCGGTAAATGACAGAAATCAGGCAGGCAGCATGGCTATGTAGGTCGCACCTATTAGGGTGTATAATCACCTGATCTAGAGTTTCATTTGCTTCTAAAAATCTATTGTTGATGTTGTCCCATTCGGGAAACGGTTGCTGATCCCAACCGTTGGTGATATACATTCGATACACTCAAGCAAAATGAGTGGTCGGTCATGTGTGGCTGGGTTGCAAGATGTTCTTGTTGAACCCAGTGTATTCCTTTCTAGAGGTACACTAGCGAAAGGTGGTTCCATACCTTGTCATAGTTGGAAATCCATTACCCAATACGTGCTTGCGGTTTTGATTGTATACTATATATGTAGAACGTGAGATGAAAGCGTTTCTGCTAGATGATTATTATATTGTGGTTGATAGACATTATTATAATATCAAAAGAATTTTGATATAAAGATTAGTTTTGATTCTCATAAGGGAAAAACCCGTTCTGTTATATGGCGTGGTCTTATGAGATATCGTTTACTCGCTTGAACTGTTTTAAACTGTTTTACTCACACCTGTCCCATGACTAACCCGGAGTTTATTTTGTTTTATTTTCCCTAAACTCTTGGGTGCCCAATTTTGTACGGGCAGTCAAGTAGTCGGGATTTACAGATACTTGAAGAGCTGGAGCAGGAGGCTTCAGGATCATATAGCTATAGTTTGCTTCCGCTATGTTGTAAGTGATGTACTTTGATAATGATGTATATTCAAGTACAGATTTATATTTCAAAGTTATGTTATATATATTATATGTTATTCGTTCCGCTGTGAGATTCGTGTTACTCTGATGTTGTGTTCTTCTTCTTCTTCTTCTTCTATTCTAAGTTTCTATCTTATCTATTCTCACCCTCTAATTTCTTTTATTAACTTTTCATTTTTTTTCGATGTTTGGTTAGTCATCATTAATTTTATGGCGATAACCAAAGTCCACAAAAACCGGGTCATTACATTGAATCCTCTTTTGATAACTTTATTTAGCACATTTGGGGTCAATTATCATCCCATCAGTCTACTACTGTCAGGGTGGTTTGCAAACTTCATTCTTTGTGTAAGCTAATTCGTCCATGTGCTAAAAATGTCTGGAACTCTCTAAAATCTTGAATTTCATCCACATAAGATGCCATCCTCAACTTAAATATCACTGAAGAACTCCGTCCATTATCAGAATCTAAAAGCCAAAACCTGAAAGAATATGAGGAAGAATTATATAGACTAATCAAACACGAAGAAATTGGATGGAAACAGAGATCTGGAACTAAATAGATAAATGAGGGAGACAAGAACACTTCTTATTTTCATCGTATGGCTAATTGCCATCGTCGTGCTTCTTTTATATATGAAATTATTCATAATAACTCCATTCTGAATGACCCAAAGGAAATTTGCCATCATTTCACTAATTTCTATCGAGACCTTTTGGGCTCTTCTCGTCCTCCTCCCTCGATAATCGATTGGAAAAATTATACCATTCCCTATCTCAAATAGCCATCGATCACCCCTTCTCTGAAGAAGAAATTTGGGAAGCTTTAAATGACATAGCTGATGATAAGGCTCCTAGGCCAGATGGCTTCGGCCCAGTCTTTTTCAAGCATTTTTGGCCCATCATAAAATCTGATATAATTGGGATGTGCTCAGAATTTTACTCTAACCCCTCTATTATCGCTAAATTGAACTACCCTAGTATCATCCTCTTGCCCAAGTTTCCTGGAGCAAACACCCTCTCTTCATTCAGGCCCATTAGTCTCCTCAATACAACATTCAAGGTCATCACCAAAATCTTAGCTAATAGGCTGCAATCTCATAGTGATTCACTAGTTGGTTGTGAACAATCTACATTCATCTCAGGGAGAAATATACTTGATTGTGTTACAACCACCCAAGAAATCATCTCTTTCTGTCATGTTGCTGATACTCCTGGTGTCCTTCTTAAGCTTGACTTCTCAAAAGCATTTGACTTAGTTAGTTAGGATTTCATTCTTGCTCTTATGGCCCATAGGGGCTTCCCTTTGGAATGGTGTAATTGGATTAGTGTAATCCTAAACACTAGCCTCTCCATAGTTTGTATTAATGGGGAAACTAGAGGAAATTCGAATCGACAAGAGGTTTAAGGCAAGGTGACCTCCTTTCACCCCTAGTGTTTGTACTAATAACTGACGTATTCAGTCAAAAGGCGAAACTATCTCTCTCTCATAACACTTTTTCAGGCATCTCTCTCCCGAATTCGAATTTATGCACATCCAATTTGCAATTTGCTGATGATACAATTCTCTTTGCCTCTCCCACTCTTCTAAACATTCATTATCTTAAAGTTCTTCTCTACACATTTGAAATGGTGTTAGGACTCTTTATTAACTTCAATAAAAGCTCCATAATCATGCTGGGAAACTGTATTAATCCGGTCCTGTTATTGCTAAATGCCTTAACTGCAAGCTTGACTCATTCCCAATTAATTATCTGGGCATTCCTCCCCGCCGTACCAAGCTCCACAAATCTGATTAGCTCCCCCTCATATCTAAAATTGAATCCAAACGTGCAAGCTGGAAAGCCAACTCCTTATCCTCAGCTGGTTGTCTTATCCTTATCAAACATGTCCTCTCATCTATGCCAACATACTAGATGTCCTTCCACAAATTCCCTGTCTGGGTAATTAATAAAATTGATTCAATTCGCAACTCTTTTCTATGGAATGGTAAAATGCTGAAAAAACTAATCAATTGGCAAACTGTCTATCTCCCTCTGAATCATGGTTGTTTTGGAGTTCTTAATCTCTCCACTTTCAATCTTGCGCTGCTTGCGAAATGGTTGTGGTGCACTCTCTCACCAGGAAACTTTATTTGGAAAAATTGGATCTTGCTTCGTATCTATAATTCAAACCCTTCTCTTATTCTTCACTTCCGACCATCAACTAGACCATCACCGTTCTAGAAGGGAGTGTTATCTACACTTTTCAGAACCAGATCCCTATTTCATGTGAAGGTTAACAATGGTGAATCATGTTTATTTTGGATGGATATTTTGAATGAGCATATCCCCTTTTCCAATTTATTTCCCAATCTTGCCTCATTAAATCAATCCAACCCTTTATCAGTTGCAGAGGCCTGTGAACTCGTCCCGATAGGCTTTCTTCCTTCAACAATCTTTGGGCTAGACACACTCAATGAAATTACCTCGATTGGTCATATAATTAACACCAATCATTTATCAAATGGACCAGATTCTTTCATATGGGTTTTGGGGCATTCAAAAATAGTCATTGGCAGCCTGCTACAAATATTAATCCACCCAGGCCGATGTTTCTCCTTCTCTCGTATCTGGAAATGTCACATTCCTTTTCATGTCATCTTCTTACAATGGCTCCTCATACACAATCATATCAACACCAAAGACAGACTCCACCGCTTCAATGTCAATGTCGACCCTGTATGTGTACTCTATAACCAGCAGAATGAATCACTTCCCCGTCTCTTCTTCGAATATGATTTCTTTTTTGCGATATTGGCGGTAATTAGTTCATTCCTGCTCGGATCCATCCCTTTTATCTTGTCTTTCTTTGAATATTGGCAGCATAACCCCCATGATCCCAAACTGGATTCCATATTGGCTCTCTTCTCTTGGAGCATTTGGTTAGAACGAAACGCTCATGTCTTCGACAGACCAAGGAAACTCTTGATGGGAGTATGTTATCACATCCTACATCTTTTCGAAATATAGATAGGCACAACTAGGCATGCACGCCGCAGACTCTCCCTTCTGATGCCGCAATCACCTGGTTCGCAAGGCAGCACCTCAATCTTCTCTTACTGATGTAGGACATGGGTTTATCTCATCAGTATGGGTCATTTTGGTTGTGTATCTATATGATGTGATCGCCGCTGTTTTATGTACATATTTTATGCTATGCTTGTACTCTCTTTATTGACCTGCTGGGTTTGGACCTTTATGCCACTGGTTGGGCTGTCAACCAGATTGTATTATTAATTATCTATATTACGTGTAACCGGCTATGTAGCACCAAGTTACACACCCGTCTTCCTTGAAAAAATATCATATATTCACAGTACAATCAAACAAAAAAAATCTATCTATAAACTGAAAATGCAACAAAAATCAAAGAAAAACAAAAGAAGGAAACACACCAAACCACCAACAAATATCCACAAAACAACATCAACCTGTATCAACTAACTCAATTCCCCATCTACGCATAAACTCTTCATTAACCAACGATCGACAAGTCTTATTTCCATTTTCCTTAATCAAATAGCAAATCTCTTTTTCAGTTAACTTCAACTTAACCTCCTTAGAAATAGATTGATTGCTAAACTGTCGTGCATTTCATTCCATCTAGACGTGATATACTGCAGTAGTGAGGGCTGCACAACCTACATCAATGATCCGATTCTTCCCATGAAAAGCATGTAGAATTTGATTTGCTTCATCCTCCAAATATCCCATAACATTCGAATTCAAACCAAGCTTATCTTTCAAAGAAAACCATATGAAATTAGAATACCCACAACTAAGAAATAAACGTCTTGCTGATTCTTCCTGAATTCCACAAAAAGAACACCTATTCTCATCAACAACTCCATATCTCATTAATCGATCCTTTGTACTTAACCTAACCATCACAGCAACATAGGTAATAAACGCCATCCTCCTTGAATTTTTTGCATGCTATATCACTTTAAACAACTGCTTTATTGGATGTCTTTCTCGTGCTTTCTCCCAAGCCTTATGAAAAGAAAAATCCCCTCCATCACACCACTCATAAAAATCATGTTGTACATTATGATTTAACACTACACACTTCACTTACTGATGCACTTCTCTAGTAGCTGAATGCAAACTTCAACATATCCGACCATCTCGAATTATAGAAGCAACATACTCGTTACGTCTACCCAATGCCTAAAATCTAGAAATTCCAATCAAATCTTCTAAGCATTTACTATTAATCCATGGCTCCGAAGCACAAAAGAGTTGAAGATCCTGAAGATATAACCTTTTCAAAAAGTTGTTTTACATTTGATATTAATCTCAAAGATTGCTTTCCACATGCTAGATAAATTATTATCTATGCTCATATTCCATAACAGTTTGCCTCTACAATATTTCATGGCCATCCATTTGCTCCACAGTTATGAATCAACAAGGAATTTCCACATTAACTTCATGCAGGCAGCTTTTTTAAGATTTTTAAATGATTTTAGACCAGTTCCTTCTTCACTCTTTGGAGCACATAAGGTTTCCCACTTTACTTTATTCTTAGAACCCCCTAAAAATCTGAGCACGTCATGTTCAATTTCTCAATGGTATATTCAGGCAATTGATAAACAAAAAGCCAATACAGCACTGTTAGAATAATCATTGACTGAATTAATACAGCTTCCCACAAAACTAAGGAATTTAACATCCCATGATTGAAGTTTATGTTGAATTATATGCAACAAATCTTGGTAGTCTTGATAATGAATGTAATTTGAAGATAATAGAACACCCAAATATTTTATAGGAAGATGGCCAACATTAAACCTGAGAATATCAACAATCTCATTAGATAAAGTAGCAGAAGAGCTAAAATAAATCTTTGTTTTAAGAGCACTTATTGATAAGCCACTATATTGCTCTAATTTATCAGACACTGATTTTAAAGAGATAGAACTAGAAGCTGAACATTTCCCAAACTCCATTAAATCATCCGCATATAATATATGGGTTTCATTTGGTTCAAAAGCATGAACAGACATGAAAGACTTCTGCAGTGATACTTCATTCATACAAAAGATGAAATATTACATTGCAATAGAAAATAAGTAAGGTGATAATGGATCATCTTGATGTATGCCCCTATTTGGTGAAATGAATCCTTTAGGAACCCCTTGTATCATAATGGAAAAAGTTGGAGCGGAAATGCACTTATATACAACATTTATGAAATGTGTATGAAACCTAATATTCTTCATAATATGACAAATAAATTCTCGATTAATCCTATCATATGCTTTATGAAGATCCACTTTAAAGCAGAAATTATTCTCTCCAGGCTTTTTAAAATCACTGATCAATTCATGCGCAAGCAATATATTATCACCAATGTAATGTGAAGGAATAAATGCACATTGATTGGGTGATATGAGATGAGGTAGGAACCATTTTATCCTATTACATAATATTTTACTGGAAACTTTATAATATAAATCATAGCATGATATTGGACGATAATGGGAAATCTCAACTGGCCTTTCTACTTTAGGAATTATAGTAATAAAAGAATGACTGTAACCTTTGGGTAATTTGGAGGAATTGAACATATCCTGAACAACAGCTAAAAGATCGTTTTTCACATCCTTCTAATGTAGCTTAAAGAACTTTGAATTAAATCCATCTGGTCTAGGACTAATTTTTTTTTTTTGAGGTAGATGGTTGTGCAGCGCATGGTTACACAGCCGATTAGTATAGTATTAATAATAAAGTGGTCTGATTGATAGGCCTAACCAGTGGCACATAGATACAGATGGTGAGTGTCCACAAAATAAAGTCAAGGTAGTTATATTACATAGAGCAACTAGGTAGTACATCAAAATACCAACGGCATAACATAATAACTAAACCATAAAGCATCATAAGCATGTAGCAAAAACGCAGACTGGATAGCATGGTGAAGCCTAGTGTATCATCCACGGAGGGCTGAGCTACTGTACTGAGTGCCCGGAGAATGAGGCGCTTGAAGGGTGTGCCTGAAGCAGGCGTGCCTTGAGATTCCTCTATATGTTTCAAAATGATAAAGGACGAAGCTACATATGCCGTAGTAATGTCTCTTTGGTTTGTTAAAGACATGAGCATTATGCTCAGTCCAGATTCCCTAACTAAAAATCGTCAAAAAGGAGTCAAGCATTTGATCGGGTGGATTGTGTTGCCAGTATTCGAAGAATGAGGTAACAATGGGGACAAAACCCAGGAGAAAAAACTAGTTGTAGCCCAGATTCTATAGGAGAAATCACAATGGAAGAAAAGGTGTTCGATTGATGCATCGTGTGTTTTACAGAAAGTGCAGTGAGGATTATCAATCATGTGAAGATTGAAGAGCCTGTTTTTGGTGTTGACTCGGTTGTGCACCAGGCACCATTGTAGGAAGATCATGCATGGAGACAATCGACATTTCCAAAGACGAGGAAAGGTGAAGATGCGTCTTGGGTGAGATAGGAAACTGTAGCAAGAAGAGACGGAGAAGGTTTTGTTATGGTTGAGGGCCCACGAGTATTTGTCGGGTACAGAAGAGAGGTTTACGTGAGAAACAAGATTTTGAATTTGTTCTGAATCAGATAAGGTATGCAAGTCAAAAAGGCCTGAGGGATATAGGCTATTTGGGCCAGAGCCCAAAACAGTTGAAATAGAGGAGAAAGGCGCATCAGTTGAGGAGAGAATATTTGGAAAAAGTTTTGAGAGAGGTAAGTGGCTACACCAAATATCAAACCAGAAAAGGAAACCTTCGCCAGAACCTAAATTAACTTGAAAATGAGATTTGATTCTAGGGTTTATGGAAATTACGCCATCCCAGAAAGGTGATGTCCTGACTGACGGTGAACAGTGAAGAACAAGGTGGGGATTCGAATCATAATGTCGGAATTAAATCCAATCTTTCCAAACGAAGTTGCCAGGGGAGATTATACGACATAACCAATTAGCCAGCAATGCTTGGTTGAAGAGGAGAAGGTTGGGAATGCCCAGCCCACCGTGGTCCTGGGGCATGCAACATGTTCGCCAATTAATTAGGTGTTTGATTCCTCTTCCATTCCAAAGAAAGAAGAGACAAAGGGTATCGATTTTCGAAATAACCCAAGATGGAAGTTTGTGAAATGACATCCAGTAGGAGGGAATTGAGGATAGAACGGATTTGACTAGTGTGAGTCGACCAGCCAAAGACAGCGAATTAGCTTTCCAAGAAGCCAATCGATGCTCAATTTTTGCGATGAGGGGAATCCAGTCTGTTTTCAGGAGTTTCGTTGGACGTAAAGTGACTCCAAGATAGTTTATCGGAAAATAATCAAGGTTACAGTTGAGACAACTAGAGATGGAGGGGCCAGGATCATTTGTGTTTCCTAGCATGATGATGGAGCTTTTGTTGTAGTTTATAAATAGCCCAGATATAAGTTCGAAGGTGTAGAGGAGCACTTTTAAGCAGTGAGTGTGGGTGGGGGAGGGGGAGAAGAAGAGAATGGTGTCATCAGCGAATTGGAGGTTTGAGATGATGGGGCCATGGTTTGATAGACAGAGACCATGGAGGAGGTTTTTGGATATGGTCAGTTTAACCATGCGATTGAATACGTCGGCGATAAGGACAAAAATGAGGGGTGAGAGGGGGTCTCCTTGTCTGAGTCCACGGTTCGATTTTATGAGTCCTCCCGATTCTCCATTGACACAGACCAAGGAGAAGCTTGTGTTCAGAATGTGTTTAATCCAGTTGCACCATTTGGGTGGGAATCCTTGGTGAGACATTAGGTCAAGAATGAAGTTCTAGTTCACGGAGTCAAAAGCTATGGAGAAATCGAGTTTTAGTTGAACACCTGGAGTGGATGTAAAGTGGCAGTAAGAAATAGCTTCTTGCGTAGCAGCTACACAGTCCATTATGTTACGTCCAAGGATGAAGGCTGATTGTTCGGGACTAACGAGGGAATCAATGAAGGATTGCAGCCTATTTACAAGAACTTTGGTTATAATTTTGAAGGTAGTATTGAGAAGGCTGATGGGGCGGAAAGACGATAAGGAGGCGGTGCCGGTAGTTTTGGGGATGAGGGTAATGTTGGCATAATTGAGTCTGGCAATGGAGGAGGGGTTGGATTGGAATTCAGAACACATAGAGATGATGTCTTGTTTAATGGTAGGCCAGAAATGTTTGAAGAAGGCTGGGTTGAAACTGTCTAGCCCAGGAGCCCTGTCATCTGCCATAGACTTGATCGCAGCCCAAATTTTGTCTTCAGCAAAAGGAGAATCAATATTAGTGGGGGAGCGTGAAGGGTAAAGTAAGTTCCAATCTATGGTTGGGAGAAGAGGGGAAGGTTTACCAAGAATATCACGGAAGAAATTAGTGAAAAGGAGGCAGATATCGAAGAAATCGGTGTAGATTGAGTCAGCATGATGGATCTCAGAGATATAAGAGGATTGACGACGGCCATTAGCTATTTTGTGGAAAGAAGCGGCGTTTCTATCTCCTTCATCAATCCATTTTGTTTTGGCTCTTTGCTTTCATCCCATTTCTTCTTGTTTTATTAATCGATCTAATTATGATTCTAATTCACTGAGATGAGATAATTTCAGGTCGTTGTAACACCCCACGTCCGTTAGTGTCACTCACAAAGGGAATGCACTAAGTTCTGTGGAGCATTTAGGGTAAAAGATGCAGATAAATTACAAGACAGACAGAAATTAAACAGCGGAAAATAAAACTTTGCTTTATTGATAAAATAGTTTGTACAATGATTTCTTTACAATATCAGAGTATCATCTGTCTTACAAAATAAAGAAGCATAAAACAACATTTATATTCCCCAATTTCAGCAAGAGCCAGCCATAGCATTTGAAAAGAGAATCCAAGAAAAACTTCGACAAATCTTCAAGCTGGGAAAGAGTGACAGTCCAACTTAACCTGAGCCATACTATTCCCTCCTTTACTACCTTGGGGGGGGGGACGGAAGAAAAGAAGACGAAAGGAAAACAGAGTCAGCCATAAAGCCTGAGTAAGTTCAGTAACTTCTAGCATGTGAACATGGAAAAACAAAACGACATGAATTAACTAAATACAAGATTACACCATGACGATAGGGTCAACAATATTAGACAAGGTAGTCACAAGATATGATAAGGTAAGATAAACTGGATACGCTCTAATACTTTTGCCGCTTCGCTATTTCCTTGTTATACTGGTTTCTATATCTCTGCACCGCCTATCTAGTGTCCCAACTAGTAACGATAACATGATCCCAATCCCTGTATTTTCCATTGCCTTCCGGCATACATTCATTATTTATTACCTAGATCAAATCTAGGGTTTTCTATCAAGTGCTTTCTAGATTTAACTAGAGTTTACGCTATCTGCTGAACACTTCTCGGATTCAGGATTTATGCCACCTAGTCCAACTAGGGATTATGCTACCTGTCGAACGATGCCCCCAAGTCTAGGACACACTACCTAGAGTGGTATATGTTCCTATACTTCCCCACACATGTATCGCGAATCGTTATCGCTTGTCTAGATGCACATGTCCTGTAATGTGCGGTCCGAGTCCTGCGACAGGGAAAATCAAGGAATACAGAACTCGGTCGGGAGCTTTCAGATATCTGCCAATGCAGATGCTAAGGTCTGTTTTTATTCCAGTGGCTATGGTCCCACTTGACCCCTCCCTCAACTAATGAAAGGCACACCTTGAAAAATGAGAACTATACGCAGGCCCCCGGTGCCCTACTATCCTATGGCCATCCTCACCCATAACTAGATAGCAAGTATATGGTCTTTTGGAGTTCTCCGCCTTTCCACTTCACATATCTCGATTGACTCAAGATGGATGGTAGATGACGAGTTGCTATCACAGGGCTACCATTTTCTCCTCGAATCACGCCGGTCCATCCTGGTCTTTAGGTTGCCATATATTGCAACCAAGGTACCCCTGGTTCTTCTACGCAGACCTTAACCTCTGTGAGCCCAGGAGGATCATCTGCAGCCTCATAGAGGGATACCAAGAGTACCCTCACGTTCCCTCGAAGCCTCGGGCTTCGTAACCCAATTCGTTGGAGCTTTCTTTCTACTCAGACGGACATTCGCTCCTTCCCGTGTTATACTAAGAATTACTACTTAGTTTTACTAAATAAGATTTACCACTTAGTTTCCAGAATCATTGTTTTCTAAGGTTTACTACTCAGTTCCTTTTCCCGTCAATTTGGATTGGTTAAGTGTCATTAGTCAATTCAAGCCAACTTAACCCTCTTCATTCATCCTGTTATACTGGTTAAGTGTTATCAGTAATTCATGCTGACTTAACCCCACCACAAACCAAGTTATATTGGTTAAGTATTTTTTATTACTTAACCCTACCCATTCACCCTGTATTGGTTAAGTGTTACTTTTTAACTTAACCTTGCCCGTCTGTCTTAACTAACATGTTATTAATGGTTAAGTATTATCCCTTCATGTTTAGACTTAACCCTATTCTTTTATCACAATCTGATGGTTAAGTGTTCAAGTTTACTTAACCCTACGGTCTAGCCTAGATAACATATCAAATTGGCTAAGTGTATTTACTTAACCCCAACCTCTAGTCTAGTTAACATGTTAATTTGGCTAAGTGTATCAACTTTACTTAACCCCACCTTCTAGTCTAGTTAACATGTTAGTTTGGCTAAGTGTTTTCTTAGTTACTTAACCCCTACAAATCTGGTCTTTTTACCATAAGTTTGGTTAAGTGTCCCTATGGACTTAGCCCTCCCATTCTAGCTCGACTGTGTTAAGTTGGTTAAGTGTTCCTATAGACTTAACCCTCCCATTCTAGCTTAACTGTGTCTGTATGAACCTAACCCCACCCATCGGTTTGGTTATCTTGTTGAATTGGTTAAGTGTCTTAGTTAACTTAACCCTACCATTCTTGTTCTAGCTTTAACTAAATAAATTAAAGTCGTTACCACTCACATTAGACAGATATTGTTGCGATTACTGGATGTGCCGGTTGGTTCCGGGCAGGTTTACATCGCAACTCAGTCTAACCTCGGGTTAGGCATATTCGTGTTTTCTAAGTTCAAAAGGGTTTTGGTTAATTTTCAAATCAGGTTTTGTAAGTAACCATCCCGTCCGTCGGATCAGTTAGGGATAGCCAGGGAGAGCAGGCAACTTGTATTTTCCAAACCCAAGCCTAGACACTATCCTCTCTGTCACCCTAGAACTTTCTGGTGTACCATTAAAAGAGATGTCGTTAATAAACCTTAAATTTGTCTAAATTTACATTTCCTCATTTAGGCCAAATTCTATAAGTAAATTATTCCTAATTTACTTATTTCTTAATTACCCTTTTAATGTAAACTGTCAACATTAATTCTTATGGCCCATTTTCCTCTCTATATCATATTTATGCCTTTTGGTATGTAAACTATACCAATTAAGTGTCACTAACCCTGATTTTGCTAAACCTGACGGTTATTCCCAATTATGGCCAATCTCATATTTATACCAATATACTTATTACGCCAAATTAGCTAATCCAATCCTGATTTAACATTCTAATTACAGTTCACGTCAAACTAGACTTATTATTCTAGTTCATAACTCATGTAAATGCTAGATTTACAAGTCAATACAAGATTCAAATTACACATCCTATAATTCATGTTAGATTTATCCAATTTGTATTTCTATGAACATGCCATAATTCATGTTCCTAATTTATGCCAAATTCCAAGTTTATAACTATGTTTTTAGTACATTTCACATTATGCCCAAATCCTATTCCCACCCTTCGTATAATTACGATTCAATCTAGATTATGGATAAATCTAGACTCGTAGAAAATAGGGAATGAACCAAAGATGCTATGAAAAGGGATGGACATAATAACTGGCATAAAAGGTTTGAATAACGACGTAGGTTCAAGAACATGGGTAGACCTAACTTAATAGGTAAATTCCCAAGGTCTAAAACCAAGGATAGACAGAATAGAGACGCAGGTTCAAGAACATGGGTAGACCTAACTTAATAGGTAAATTTCCATGGTCTAAAACCAAAGAAAACCAAGGACAGGCAGAATAAATAATCGGGTCTAGACCCAATCTCATAATCACAGAACTTAAGCAACACTTTCCTAGTCATGAATCATAGGTGTTTAATCACAGATGTCCTTGTTATGTCATAGGCAATAGTTTATGTTTTCTAATCAAAGGCATAGGTTTAGTCAAGGAAATAATCCTCATAGTCATAGTCACAGTCATAGGCAAATGTTCATAGTCATAGGCATATGGTTTTAAGGTCCATAGTTTCGTAGTCACGGTCTTATTTGCCCTCGAGTCATAACAGATCTTAATTAGGTTCAAGAGTATAGGCACTGATTCGAATAGAGAGAGAGAGATTTGGCATGTTCTTTTATTCCTTTAATTTCATGTCACGAACAGAGAAAAACTTTCAAATCTAAAAATAACTGACTTACAGAGATTAGACTAGAACAGAAAGATGGCGTTGCTATGATTCGTAGAAAAACAGTCGTTTGAACTTCCTCTTGAATCCTAGTTTGACTTGAACCTCTTCTTGAAAATCTTTTAGCAGCATTTCCTCGTCTTGATTTATTTTTATATATATTATTTTACTCACTTATTTATTTATTTCTCAGAGGCAGCATAAGGATAAAAAAGAATTGTGAATAGAGAAGAAGACCAGGGCTGTTTATATAGTGTTAGGCGGACAAACCTGGTCAGAAAACGTGACTAAATACATCAGAACGAACCAGGTGCAGAAATCTGGAAAAACGGGGGGGGGGGTGTCGACTACCCAGTCGACCTGGGTGCCTTGGGCGGGAAAATTCCCGCCCTGCCCAATCTGGGTCTGTTTTTGAATTTCGAACTCGACCAGTTTTGAAATCTGTACTTCGTTGAATCTTCCAGAAGCCATATCTTCCTCATACGGACTCCGATTTACGCAAAGTCGGACTCGTTTTCATGTAGAATTCCGAGACGAACGCAATGGCGCAGCCTGTTTCCCTTGATTTTGATTTTAACTTTTACTTCTACCTTGATTTGTAAATCTTAGTGTTACAGAACTACGGGGTGTTACATTCTCCCCCACTTAAAAGGATTTCGTCCCCGAAATCTTCAAGTTAGGAAGAATGTGTCCTACCATCCAATCACCCATCTACTCAACCATTCACTCATAGGCATCCATTGTCCTTAAAAGATTTCTAATGCTTTCATCTTCATATGCATAGTGTGTTTATATGTCTTTATCTACTGTAAAATCAGGTGGTCTACTGATTCAGTCGACCTCCTTAATGCGAGTCATGTTAGTGCCATGCGTCCAACCATGTATGCAAGCATCCCTAGTTATGTAAATACTATATGCATGCACGACCATTCATCCATATGCAACACCCATATGATAACATATCAAGTTCAATTTACAAACAAATACATATCTGTAAATGCAATATGAAAGCGTCTGAACTGATCTATTGCCTAATACGTATGCATATGCATCCACAAGCATCCACTAGCAACCACTTGCAACCATCAACCATAACATGTTTCAAATACATGTTTACATCCATTGGCTTCTACCTAAAGATCGAAGATACGACCTAGGTGATATACTTCGGAAAGAGAGAAACAATTATGCGTAAGGCTCCTACACATAGAAATCAAGGATGCACCCTTAAGAAAAAGGGTATGACGCTAGTATCTAGCCTTCTTGAGCTTTACTCCACTGTATCTTAATTAATTTAACTTCGCGATTGTGAAGTTTCTGACCTCCAATTCAAAATAAACAGATGTCAAACACGGTACCAAGTATATGTACTAAGATGATTAGAGGTCTCCCTCTTATCCACCATGCCATAACTATAGGGGTCGAAAGGTTACTACGTGCTTTTTAGAGTGCCTTCCACAACTATTCATCTCTCACGCAAACCATCCTAGTCGAGCTCGATATTCCTCAAGTACAAGCCCCAAAGGCCTAAACCAATATCAGACAAGCACCCAAGGAATATCTCCTCCGAATTTAGACGATCTACGTGAGATGATATAAGCAAACTCGATAGCTATTCTCAAATCCCTACTAAAAATAAACTGGTCGGACCACCAATTGAATTTGAGACTCTAGTGGGATCTTTCTACTATACAAGTACTATGGTGCAGAGACTCGACTATGGAAGTGGATATGAACAAATGCGAAGCGCTAAAACCAAAAGGGAAGAGTACGAACAACAAAACTAGACCCTTCCAACAGAACTTTACTACCTTTCTCCTAGGTACGCTTGGTGGTGAAAGTATGTACTCGCCCTTCTGAAAATCTTGTTCCTCGTTCTTGCCCTTGTCCTTTTAATTATATGCCCTATCCTACCCTAGTAAAAATACTTCCTCTTGTCTTAGGTTTTATAATTTCTTCCTCCTTTGTGAGCTAAACCTACATCCATGAATTCCTCATACTAGGGTTATGCTCCTTAGCCAAACTCCTCATCCTCTTCCGTATGTTGACAAATCTCTCGAAAACTGCTTCCATCGGACGGAAAACCCTATAAGCTTGAAGGAAAACTGGCCGTAGGTGAGACAACTACGACTAAGGATGGAAGCCGGGGCACTACTTCGCCCATCGATGAGGTTACCTCTCAGAAAGCCAGGAGCCCCAGAGACTCAAGAAAGAAGGAGACAAGAATTCAAATAGAGGAAGAGAAGATAGTGCGTATGGCTTTGGGGAATATGCCTTTAAAACAAATCTTTTCTTTTGAAAATGCTTCTTTTAAAACCGTTTTGAAAATAATTTTTCAAATCTTTTATCTAATCCGGTAACCTTCAGCTCTGATACCACATGTAGCACCCCACGTCCGTTAGTGTCACTCACAAAGGGAATGCACTAAGTTCTGTGGAGCATTTAGGGTAAAAGATGCAGATAAATTACAAGATAGACAGAAATTAAACGGCGGAAAATAAAACTTTGCTTTATTGATAAAATAGTTTGTACAATGATTTCTTTACAATATCAGAGTATCATCAGTCTTACAAAATAAAGAAGCATAAAACAACATTTATATTCCCCAATTTCAGCAAGAGCCAGCCATAGCATCTGAAAAGAGAATCCAAGCAAAACTTCGACAAATCTTCAAGCTGGGAAAGAGTGACAGTCCAACTTAACCTGAGCTATACTATTCCCTCCTTTACTACCTGGGGGGGGGGAACGGAAGAAAAGAAGACGAAAGGAGAACAGAGTCAGACATAAAGCCTGAGTAAGTTCAGTAACTTCTAGCATGTGAACATGGAAAAACAAAACGACATGAATTAACTGAATACAAGATTACACCATGACGATAGTGTCAACAAGATTAGACAAGGTAGTCACAAGATATGCTAAGGTAAGATAAACTGGATACGCTCTAATACTTTCGCCGCTTTGCTATTTCCTTGTTATACTGGTTTCTATATCTCTGCACCGCCTATCTAGTGTCCCAACTAGTAACGATAACGTGATCCCAATCCCTGTATTTTCCATTGCCTTCCGGCATACATTCATTATTTATTACCTAGATCAAATCTAGGGTTTTCTATCAAGTTCTTTCTAGATTTAACTAGAGTTTACGCTATCTGCTGAATGCTTCTCGGATTCAGGATTTATGCAACCTAGTCCAACTAGGGATTATGCTACCTGTCGAATGATGCCCCCAAGTCTAGGACACACTACCTAGAGTGGTATATGTTCCTATACTTCCCCACGCATGTATCGCGAATCGTTATCGCTTGTCTAGATGCACATGTCCTGTAATGTGCGGTCCGAGTCCTGTGACAGGGCAAATCAAGGAATATAGAACTCAGTCGGGAGCTTTCAGATATCTGCCGATGCAGTTGCTAAGGTCTGTTTTTATTCCAGTGGCTATGGTCCCACTTGACCTCTCCCTCAACTAATGAAAGGCACACCTTGAAAAATGAGAACTATACGCAGGCCCCCGGTGCCCTACTATCCTATGACCATCCTCACCCATAACTAGATAGCAAGTATATGGTCTTTTGGAGTTCTCCGCCTTTCCACTTCACGTATCTCGATTGACTCAAGATGGATGGTAGATGACGAGTTGCTATCACAGGGCTGCCGTTTTCTCGTCGAATCACGCCGGTCCATCCTGGTCTTTAGGTTGCCATATATTGCAACCAAGGCCTACCCCTGGTTCTTCTACGCAGACCTTAACCTCTGTGAGCCCAGGAGGATCATCTGCAGCCTCACAGAGGGATACCAAGAGTATCCTCACGTCCCCTCGAAGCCTCGGGCTTCGTAACCCAATTCGTTGGAGCCTTCTTTCTACTCAGACGGACATTCGCTCCTTCCCGTGTTATACTAAGAATTACTACTTAGTTTTACTAACTAAGATTTACCAATTAGTTTCTAGAATCGTTGTTTTCTAAGGTTTACTACTTAGTTCCTTTTCCCGTCAATTTGGATTGGTTAAGTGTCATTAGTCAATTCAAGCCAACTTAACCCTCTTCATTCATCCTGTTATACTAGTTAAGTGTTATCAGTAATTCATGCTGACTTAACCCCACCACAAACCAAGTTATATTGGTTAAGTATTTCTTATTACTTAACCCTACCCATTCACCCTGTATTGGTTAAGTGTTCCTTTTTAACTTAACCTTGCCCGTCTGTCTTAACTAACATGTTATTAATAGTTAAGTATTATCCCTCCATGTTTAGACTTAACCCTATTCTTTTATCACAATCTGATGGTTAAGTGTTCAAGTATACTTAACCCTACGGTCTAGCCTAGATAACATATCAAATTGGCTAAGTGTATTTACTTAACCCCAACCTCTAGTCTAGTTAACATGTTAATTTGGCTAAGTGTATCAACTTTACTTAACCCCACCTTCTAGTCTAGTTAACATGTTAGTTTGGCTAACTGTTTTCTTAGTTACTTAACCCCTACAAATCTGGTCTTGTTACCATAAGTTTGGTTAAGTGTCCCTATGGACTTAGCCCTCCCATTCTAGCTCGACTGTGTTAAGTTGGTTAAGTGTTCCTATAGACTTAACCCTCCCATTCTAGCTTAACTGTGTCTGTATGAACCTAACCCCACCCATCGGTTTGGTTATCTTGTTGAATTGGTTAAGTGTCTTAGTTAACTTAACCCTACCATTCTTGTTCTAGCTTTAACTAAATAAATTAAAGCCGTTACCACTCACATTAGACAGATATTGTTGCGATTACTGGATGTGCCGGTTGGTTTCGGGCAGGTTTACATCGCAACTCAGTCTAACCTCGGGTTAGGCATATTCGTGTTTTCTAAGTTCAAAAGGGTTTTGGTTAATTTTCAAATCAGGTTTTGAAAGTAACCATCCCGTCCATCAGATCAGTTAGGGGTAGCCAGGGAGAGCAGGAAACTTGTATTTTCCAAACCCAAGCCTAGACACTATCCTCTCTGTCACCCTAGAACTTTCTGGTGTACCATTAAAAGAGATGTCGTTAATAAACCTTAAATTTGTCTAAATTTACATTTCCTCATTTAGGCCAAATTCTATAAGTAAATTATTCCTAATTTACTTATTTCCTAATTACCCTTTTAATGTAAACTGTCAACATTTATTCTTATGGCCCATTTTCCTCTCTATATCATATTTATGCCTTTTGGTATGTAAACTATACCAATTAAGTGTCACTAACCATGATTTTGCTAAACCTGATGGTTATTCCCAATTATGGCTAATCTCAAATTTATACTAATATACTTACTACGCCAAATTAGCTAATCTAATCTTGATTTAACATTCTAATTACAGTTCACGTCAAACTAGACTTATTATTCTAGTTCATAACTCATGTAAATGCTAGATTTACAAGTCAATACTAGATTCAAATTACATATCCTATAATTCATGTTAGATTTATCCAATTTGTATTTCTATGAACATGCCATAATTCATGTTCCCAATTTATGCCAAATTCCAAGTTTATAACTATGTTTTTAGTACATTTCACATTATGCCCAAATCGTATTCCCACCGTTCGTATAATTACAATTCAATCTAGATTATGGATAAATCTAGACTCGTAGAAAATAGGGAATGAACCAAAGATGCTATGAAAAAGGATGGACATAATAACTGGCATAAAAGGTTTGAATAACGACGTAGGTTCAAGAACATGGGTAGACCTAACTTAATAGGTAAATTCCCAAGGTCTAAAACCAAGGATAGACATAATAGAGACGCAGGTTCAAGAACATGGGTAGAACTAACTTAATAGGTAAATTCCCATGGTCTAAAACCAAAGAAAACCAAGGACATGCAGAATAAATAATCGGGTTTATACCGAATCTCATAATCACAGAACTTAAGCAACACTTTCCTAGTCATGAATCATAGGTGTTTAATCACAGATGTCCTTGTTATGTCATAGGCAATAGTTTATGTTTTCTAATCAAAGGCATAGGTTTAGTCAAGGAAATAATCCTCATAGTCATAGTCACAGTCATAGGCAAATGTTCATAGTCATAGGCATATGGTTTTAAGGTCCATAGTTTCATAGTCACGGTCTTATTTGTCCTCGAGTCATAACAGTTCTTAATTAGGTTCAAGAGTATAGGCACTGATTCGAATAGAGAGAGAGAGATTTGGCATGTTCTTTTATTCCTTTAATTTCATGTCACGAACAGAGAAAAACGTTCAAATCTAAAAATAACTGACTTACAGAGATTAGATTAGAACAGAAAGATGGCGTTGCTATGATTCGTAGAAAAACAGTCGTTGAAGTCGTTTGAACTTCCTCTTGAATCCTAGCTTGACTTGAACCTCTTCTTGAAAATCTTTTAGCAGCATTTCCTCGTCTTGATTTATTTTTATATATATTATTTTACTAACTTATTTATTTATTTCTCAGAGGCAGCATAAGGATAGAGAAGAATTGTGAATAGAGAAGAAGACCAGGGTTGTTTATATAGTGTTAGGTGGACGAACCTGTTCAGAAAACGTGACTAAATACATCAGAACGAACCAGGTGCAGAAAGCTGGAAAAACGGGGGGGGGGAGGGTGGGTTGACCCCCAGGTCGACTACCCATTCGACCTGGGTGCCTTGGGCGGGAAAATTCCCGCCCTGCCCAATCTGGGTCTGTTTTTGAATTTCGAACTCGACCAGTTTTGAAATCTGAACTTCGCTGAATCTTCCGGAGGCCATATCTTCCTCATACGGACTCCGATTTACACAAACTCGGACTCGTTTTCATGCAGAATTCTGAGACGAATGCAATGGCGCAGCCCGTTTCCCTTGATTTTGATTTTACTTTTAATTCTTCCTTGATTTGTACATCTTAGTGTTATAGAACTACGGGGTGTTACAGTCGTCTAGATGGCGTGATGCTTGGTTGATATTCAGGGAGAGGATTTCATCTTGTATGGAGTTTATTCTGGTTTTAATCGAACCCCAAACCGATTTTGCCCAGGACGTATGATTTGTGAAAGGAACGAAGTTTTGTGACGATGGTGGCGATGGGACAGGTGGTATGCATAGGTTGGGCCCAAATATGTTTTACACAGGCATCAAAGAGGGTTCAAGGAGACATAGCTTCTCAAATCTGAATGGGCGCTTAGTGGGAGCGTTTGAGCCAGAGTCCAGCAACAAGGGACAGTGGTCAGACAAGACTGTAGCTAGACCAGAAACAAGAGAGAGGGAGTGTGTGTCTTCCCAGTGAAGGTTAAAAAGGAAGCGATCAAGTTTAGCTAATGATGGGTCAACACGGCGGTTTGTCCAAGTGAAAATTCTATTGGTAATGGGTGGTTCAATTAGGGAGCAGGAATGGATGAAGGTATTGAAGGCCAAAGATTCTTGCGAGAAATTTCCAGAATTTCTTTCATGGTTATTTCGAGTTGTGTTGAAGTCACCCCCGATGAGCCAGGGGTCGTTGATTTGGGAGGATAGATTTTCACAGAGGGTCCAGATATCTTCTCTCTCATGGGGGTCAGTTGGGCAGTAAACAATGGTGAAATGTTAAGTGGTATTCGTATGGTTGTGCTGGAGTGTTACGTGAAGAATTGATGCATGTGAAACAGAATGACGAAGAAACCATGCATTTTCATCCCATGCAGTAATTAAACCACCACGTGTTGTGATGGCTTCTATATGGGCCCAACCAGTTGAAAAAGGGCCACAAATATTTCTAAAAATAGCAGTGGAAGGGTTGGATAGTTTGGATTCTTGCAGGAGTAAGATATCAATATGGTGTGGGGATAGGATCAAGTTGACGACGCGTTGTTTTGTGTGGTCCCCAAGCCCTCTGACATTCCAAGATACTATTTTCATTGGGAAAGGTTAATTCTCTGTGTTTCTAAAGTTTGCATGGCATTATAGTGTTCATCACGCAAACTCACCCCCATGCATTTAGCTAATATTTTGTTTAACAGTTTATTAGCAGAAGAAAAAACAACAGTTTCATAAAAATTACCAGAGCCTCCAGGAAGTGATCTGGCACGGTTGATTCTAGCACTTCTGCGAACGTCAGTTGGGGTGAGGTGTGGGGTGCTAGACACCTGGCGATCTGGTTCAAGTAAGCCTTGGATCTGGAGGTGCAGAGGCATGGAGAGGTCGAAGTCAGTGAGGGGGTCCCATCTCGGTGTGAAGTTGTCTCTGGTTACGCTGTGAAGCAGCATAAGTGAGGCATCTAGTGGGGATTGCTGATTACAGGGAATGTTAAGGTTTGCTTCTTTAATCATAACATCTTGATGATCTTCCTCTGGAGGGCTAGTTGGGGGTGTTATAAAATGGAAGAGATAGCCGCCGTAATCATAGTCAATGCCCATCAAAAGTGTCTCTGGTTTCTTGTAGGGGTGGGAGTACTCCCATTTTTCAACACAAAGTTTGACATTTTTGTTGTTGAGGCATGCTACATAATGAGTGACAGCACTAATTCCTTCAAAAAATTGGATTTTTACATACAGATAGCGGTGGTCGACATTGGACTAGTCACAATCGTCTACCCCCATGAAAAGACCGACTGGTTTGAGAGCCTCTTTGATCGCCTCGTCATTGTGGCGGAGAAACTCAGGGAAGCCTTTAACTCTAGCCCAGGATTCAGGTACAAGGGTGGGCCGGGGGGGTGGGGAGTCTGGATCAGGGCAGGGTTGGAGGAGGAGGCTAGCGCCGGAGCGGTAAAGAAGCCTGAGGGAGAGGGCATGGTTTCTGGTCTTGATGTTCGGGCAGTCTATGAGGAAAACGTTGTCTTCAATGAGCCATATGGCCCACCTATCATGGTTGAGCGACGAAGTCAGAGCTTGCTCCACTTGTTGTGCTGTCCATAATCCGTCCACAATATTGCCAGTAATGAAGCGATGTAGGTTAGACATTAGACGAAAGGAAAGGGGAATTGGGGAAGAAGATTTAGGGTTATGAGCGGTGAGTGAAGAAGAGGATGTTTTAAGGGAAGTAGAATGGTTAAATTTATCCTTTTGAGAGTAATTATGGTCTGAGCTTCGATTAGGTTTACGAAGTGACGACTGCACCCATTTTCCTCGCGCAGACTGAATAGTTGACTATCTTCATGAATTGAAAAAAGAACCTTTTTAACTTCCTCTAGAGAAATTAAACAAAGCAAATCCTGCCGACCTTGTTGATTTATTACTAAAGAAGACTGAAAGAATGGAAATTCTCTTATATTTGAACCATTAAACATAACATTGAAGTATTCTATTGCTTCAGCAACAACCTCCTCTTATTTATATAAAAGTTCACCTATATAATTGATTAAAGCCTTTATGTTGTTACTATGTCTAGGAGATGACATTTTTGAATGAAAGAATTTAGATTTAGTATTTCCCTCTTGAAGCCAAGAAACTTTGGATTTTTACGTGTAACTCCAGAATAAAATTTGCTTTTGAACCATTAATTGATGCTTATCTTCAAGCATATTTTCATATAATTTCAAATTTTCTGGGTCTAAATCTGATGCAGCTTCCCTCTCATTGAATTTATTTTCAGCTTCCGTTAACAACGTATCATCCTTTGGCCTTACTTCATTCCATAATTTCAACTCCCTTTTACATGCTTGTAATTTATAGCTAGGAAAGCTCCACACATTATCATTTAAACCTCTTTCTATACACTCCATGTAACTAGGCTTAAAACTCCAGTTATTTGAATATTTAAAAGGAAAGCCTTTAGATGTAGAGGTAGGTATGAGATCTAGTAGCAATGGGTTATGATCATTAGATAGTTGAGATAAAGATAATGCTTCATATCATTTACTTTATGCAAACAAGAATGATAATACAAAAACCTTATCTATATGATTAGCAATAGCTCATCTCCTCCAAGTATAATTGAAACCAATAGCTTTAATTTCAATGAGATCAAACTTATTAGAAAATTATTAAAAGCTCTTAGTTGTTGAAAAGGAACAGGAAACCACCTTTTTTATCAATAGGAGAAGTAGAGTTATTGAAATCACCCATGAGAATCCAATCCCCATTGATCAATTCTGCCTTTTGCATAATATGCTTCCACAACACTTTCCTTTCATAAAAATTGTTACTAGCATATGTAATAGAGATAAAACACTCATACCACTAGTGTTATTGGCTTGCACAGTCAAATGTTTTTTGGAGGATGAAAGAACACACATAGACCAAATAGCAGAGTTCCAAAGAAGAAGAATTTTGCCTAAAAATATAGCAGGTTGATGAGGAATAAGATCCCAATTTGTAGGAAGAAGGTTTCTGAAAGATAGTATATTATCTACATTAATTTTATTCTCAACCAAACCAACAATTGTTGGTTTGAATTTTGTCAGAAGGGATAAAACTTCATGCATACGAAATGAAGAATTCATCCCTTTGACATTCCAACTCATTATTGTCATTCAATCGTAACTGAGCTCCTTGATTTCTTTTTGGAGGAGCAGTAGAAGTTGAAGTTGCATGAGATTTACCCTTAACATGATCAAGGTATTCACTATTCTTACTAACACCATCTGAAACATCATAATTATCATCTTCTGTGGGAGACTCATTCAAATTTTCAGCCACATGGTTAAGGTCATCAGGTAAAATATTGTGAGGTAATTCAGTGTTTAAAAAGTCTAAATCCCTTTTACTATTATGATTTCCAGAAGAAGATGCATTAACTTAAACATTAGAATCAACATTATTGAAGCCTGAACAAGAAGCATTAACCTTATCCTTAGCTACCCAAGATGGATCTTTATCTAATTCATGAGCCAGAGTTTGATGACCAAACAATTTGCATTTACCACGTCGAGGAGGTAAAAACTCATATTCAACAGTTGTATCTTTTTTAATACCATTATGTAGTCGAATAGGAATTTAATCACATAACTCAGAAGCCAAATCAATTGCAATAAGCACTCTGACATTCCTTGTGATCTTCTTATTAGCAGTGTTATCATCAGTACATATAAGTTCTCCTATAAAACAAGCAATCCTTGAAAGAGCTTTATTCGACCACATTTCCATGTCCAAATTATGAAACTTAATCCAAATATGACTTTATCTACTGTAAATTTATCAAGCTCATAACCAGGATACAATTTAGAAATCATCAGCAAATTTCCAAAATAAGAATAGGTAGACGATGTCAATAGAGAAACAAAATCCATAGAATCCTTAAATGGAACTGTAAAATGAAATCCAGATACTATATGAACTATGAAATTACCTTTGGGCTTCCATACCTTACGAATATACTCCTTTAATTTCATTACTGGTAATCTGAATTCAATAGGATGAAACGTTATTGTATCATGCCGAACATCAACAGACGAATTAAAAATATCCTCCGAAATAAAAACATGGCTTGTCGATGGTTTTACGTACTGTAAAGAGTTCGGATCTACATCTGAGGTTGAAATCTCCACAGCATTTGATGAAGTAGTAGCCGAATTTTTGACACCCCACGTCCGTTAATGTCACACACAAAGGGAATGCATTAAATTCCATGAAGCATCATAGGTAAACAAAAATAGGAATATTGCAAGACAGATATAAAATGATAGCGGAATTAAAAACTTTATTTAATCATAAAGCAACGTGGTTTGAAAACATCACATGTTTGAAATATATAAAAACCATTGCATCATTAAAACTAATATCTTGTACTTTAAAACATCAGAGTACATAAAAGAAGCAAAATTCCCCAAAATAAGCCATAGTAGCAAGGATAGGAGCTTGAGCCATACATCTAAGCAGCTCCAGCAAAATGAAAGCAAAATCACGGCCAAGCCTGAGTATTCCCACCTTGAGAACTTGGGGGAGGGGGCAACGGAAGAAAGAAGAGGAAACAAAAAGGGTCAAACATAAAGTCTGGCAAGTCCAGTTACTTTTAGCAAGTAAATAAATAAAAGTAGCATGATAGGCATATAAAGTGGATAAGAGAGAGATAACAACATATAAGGCAGGTATAACAAGGTAAACATGATAGAGCGTATATAACACTACTACAAAAGTGGGCATATTCGACACTAATTTGTGTGCGTTGCATGAAAAGTGTGGCGAAAGCTATGCATTCTTTGATCTTCTGCAACAACATTCATTTTTTGTTGCATTAGATGTGAACGCAGTGTTGCGGTTGGAATTCTTATGTTGTGACGTGCAACACAAGTTTAAAGTGTTGCATTACACAAATACATGTCAGGTCAACGATCCGCGTCATCAGCATAAACATATCTGCAACCGTAGATGCATTATTAATCCAACAGTTCAAACCAGCCCAGCTCATCTATCCATGTTCTTTTGTTATTACCTTTAAGAAAAAAAATTAAACTTGTAAATACAGATTAGTTAGAAGCTAAGTACGGGTTAATTTTTGGGTAATTCCCGCTACATTTTCATTTATTGCCGCTTACTCATTTTTTCCCCAAATCGCCGCCTACAACCCTCTCATTATTCCCATTTCTTTCGAAAAAAACCTAAATTGATTCTGTCTAACTCTGCAGGTAACCGAAATTGATTCTCTCCAGCTCTACAGGTAGCCGACTGATTCTAAATCCCCTAAATCGCATCAAGAGAGGCGGTCATATCAGCCAAATTTACGCTATCAAGCAGAGCATCGCCAAGTTGCTAGCTTTTTACCATCATAATTTTGTGGATGAGCAAAAGAAGAAACAGGTAAATGATATACCTGTTAATTACAATTGTACATTGGTTGTTGTTGACCAAAGGTGCTGCGAATCGAAGAAGCTCGGTGAATGTGGCACACACGTAAGGTTCCAGAAATCTTATCGTTTATATGATTCTACGAGGTACTTGGTTTTAAATATGGTTTGCAGTAGATGATTAAATTCGAGTTGAATAGTTTTGCAGTTCCAAATCTCTTACTTATTTCAAGGTTGATGTTTTGAAAAATAAGAACAAGATTGAAACAAGATTTGCAGTTTTGAATCTATTGCTTTGTTTCAATTGGTCTTCTTTGTATGCTGGTAATATATCTACTGTCAACGCTTGGTTCCAGAAATTTATTTACTCATAGTAAAAATGAATGCACATGAATTTTTGGTTGAAATTAATATAAATCTTAACACAAACAATGATTGATCGTTGAATTACACATGCTGAAATGTATGCGGACTGGACCACACTTGGACAAACAATGATTGATCTGCTGTTATTATAAGTTCTTTGAAATCTGATTAAATAAGTTAGACAAATTGGAAAAATAAATCAACATGTCATTGGGTATTTCAGTTATAGTTAGACCTGTGAGTAATTGCACTGCTAGTTAGTGACCTGGAATATTTAGTTGTGCTCATTGTGAAGCATAAGTCCCATGATGCGCATGTTTGTGCAATTCAAACAATTTAAATCTAAGTCGATGTATTACACTCTGGTCAAAACTTTTGGGTCTGTTACGTCCTCTTATTTTATCTCCTAAGAAGAAAAAAACATTTTGTAAACTATTTGCAAGCCGGAAATTTTAGCCGAAAGTTCTCTGTTTTGGTTCGGCACCATTACTGCGATATTAGTTGTGCGAAATTTATGAATCCATTTTGGGTTGAATTTGAGGGGGTTCAAAGATCTTGATCTAGTTTTCCTACATGAAAGCCAAATAATCGATCCTCCCTGCTATCCCGAAATCGAGTTGGTCACCGGATTTTGGTCTTTTTCATACACTCTGAGTAAGTCTTTTTCTGATTTTGGTCTCCGGATTTGCTTCACTTGTTGATAAATACACTCTTGCTATCCGTCCTGAAGGTAATCTATCTGTAGAATATACAGTTTTTCATAGATCTGATGAAAAGGCTAGTATATATCCAGTGTGAACTTTTTCTTTCTTTCGGATTAGATGCGAGCTACTACAAATCCAATGTAATCAAATGTAAAGACGAATCGAAGAAGTTTTCAAGAGAACAACTTAATGATGATTTTTGCGATTGCGTAGATGGAACCGACAAGCCTGGTACTTTTGCTGGGTGCACTTGTATTCTTGGTTACTTGGTTACTTGTTTATTACATCAGTCGATTTTTAACTTTTTATTTTTATTTTTCTTTCTTACTGCGATTTAGGTACAACTGCTTGCCCAGAAGGGAAATTTTATTGCCACAACGTGGGTCATTTACCCCAATCAATATTTTCATCACGAGTGAATTTTGGAATATGTGGTAAGCATGCATCATTTATCTATTACTGTCAGCTTCGATTAATATCCTATCAAAGCTAAAGTCTGGGATGCTATTACATGCTATTAACATGTAATTAAATATAGTACATTTTCCAGCATGTCACTTCTATTGATATAGCAATGTTTATGGATATGCAAGTTACTTTACAAACTAAAACTAATATAAAATTATATGCTTAAGACAAAAAATTATGTAGAATAAAAGTGTAGCAAAACATCTGTTACAACTGAAAAATGCATATTCAAAGAGTGATTTTGATATTATGCTAGCTTAGCATATCATATTTTTTCTTGGTTATGTAAGAGTTCTGCAAGATGATAAAACTTACTGGAAATTAATGTATCATAAATTCATAATTTATCTTATGTAAGGTCTCTCCCAGATAGAATAACTTGCAACATACCACTTGATGTGGAGTTGATGGTGCACTTTATTCTATCATTTTGATTGTTGTTGATGACCATACATACAGTAAAAAATAATGCTTTTTTCCAGCTCTCCATTAGTATGGATTTTATTTTATTTTTACACTTGTATAAATGAATTCTCGCATATAGCCTTTTTTCATAAATAATCACACATAAAACAATTTTCTGTGTTATGCAAGTGATGTTTCATATCTTTAACAGTTATGACCAGAATTCTCAACCGTGAAAGATATAAATAAGTGACACGTGCAGATGATATATGAACTCTAAATTGGAGTCATCTTCGTCAACCTCTCGCTTCTGCCTTGTTCAAGACAAGGTATATTTCATTTTTTTTAAATCTTGTAGATCATTGATCATTGGTGTGTGGTGAATGAAAATTCATTTATCTTTATTATCAAAAAAAGTGATGAATATTTTTATGAATATGGTTTCACTTTCACCCTATTAAACTATTGACCCTAGTAAACTATTGAACTATTGAAGTAGTAGCATATTAAACTATTGAAGCAGCAACATAGTATGGTTTCACTTTCACCCTATTAAACTATTGAAGCAGCAGCATATTATGAATATTTTTAGATGAAAAATGTCCTTATAGTTTGTGAAATTTGTTCCATATTGTAAACGTTATTGGCATCTACTGATATTCAAGTGTTTACTTTGCCAAATAGAAACAACCAAAAAGATAGAAAAAAATACATATCTCTCATATTTTTCTCTTCATACTTTAACATAACTTTTTTATATGTTTGTATCCCCTTCAGCTTGAGAAAGAAATCACATGAAATTCCATATAAGCAAGTGACAGCAATGAAGAAACTCATCACCTGAAGTGTTTTTGAGCAATTTCCTGTCAGGCTGGTCATTTACAGAAGTTCATTTTCATTTTTTTATTTCCAGAATTGATAGCAGAGATGAAGTCTAAACTGGGACATTGGAAAACATGCAAGAAATAAAGGCAGAGGAAGCAATTTGAAAATTAGAGGTAATTTGAATTGGAATTTGTTACTTGTTTGTAGATGCATATAAGATATTAACCATCCAAGATAATATGAATACAAGTGAAATACACACGTACAACTGATGGACAATGCAAATGAATGGTTAACATTGGTGCAATGTTGCACATATGGTGCCTGTTTTTCCATTTATTGTGTTAGTTAACAGTTGGGCAAACATTCTTTGCATTCGCACTGGTTAATTAATTATTGCTATGGAAAAGAATATGTTTTGCCACGCTGAGACTTAGTGCTTTGAATGTGTTTTAAATTTAATATGCTTAAGTTGGTTTATGGCTCATTATTGAATGACAGCAAATGGTATTAGGTTGGGTACTTATACACCAGGAGTCATCGAGAGCAGCACAGTGCTGTCTGGCGAAGGAGTTGGAAGCATTCGTGAAATCAAATTCACACCAAGTTCCACATTATTCTCGATGGTTTGAATGTAATGATATGTAAAATATTTTAGATGATTTGAATGTAATGATCAAGTTTTGGATGGATTTATTCTATGTACAAAACCGATATTGTAGAATTTTTAATTAAAACGTTGTATTTGCTTTCTTTTAATGTAGCATTTGTCGTCTTCTGCAGTTGCATTTACTTTTTTTTCTGATGTTGCATTTCAAGATAATAGTGTTGCATTACATAATACAGTGGTGTTGCATTAAATAAAATATTATTAATTCCACATGACACGTGGGCCCTACAGCTCATGTGGCGTGTGACACGTGGGCAGCTGACGTGGAGAGATGACGTGGCATGTGACACGTCGGCAGCTGACGTGGAAAGTCCATGTGGACCCCACTACAATGACCTAGAAGCTAGGCTCTGGCTTCTACTTAAGGCAACGCTGTATGTTGTTGCATTACATGCATATACTGTTGCAATAGGTTGCAAAAGGGTTATAATGCAACACTTTCTTTCCGTTGTCGTAGTTGGGCAAAAGCGTTGCATTAGATGGCTAATGCAACGGCCGCGGATGCCACGCCCCCTTGGTGTTGCCTATTTGAAAAAATGACCTACAGCAACGCTTTTTTGATCTACGGCCACAGAAAAATAGTGTCGAATATGCCCACTTTTGTAGTAGTGGTCTATGACGTTGAAACTATTGTTAATGACATAAGACTATGCCTAAGCCTATGACTGTGAACATAAGACTATGCCTATGCCTATGACTGTGAACATAAGACTATGCCTATAACTGTGAACATAAGACTATTGCCTATGACTATAACAAGGAAAATTGTGGTTAATCACCTATGATTCATAACCATGAGGTTATTGCCTAGGATTATGACTATGAAACTGGATCTAAGCTTGATTTTCTAATCAGAACTATTTTATTTATTTATCCATGGATCTTGATTTTGGGGATTTTTCTATTTAAGTTAGACCTATCCATGTTCTTGAACCTAGATTATTATTCAAACCTTTTCATGTTCATAATGTTATCAGATTTATATGCCTGCGATGTTTAGTCAATTTATTTAGTTATGTCATGCCTTGGAAATAAATTGATAATAAAACATTGTTTATTATGTTATATGTGGAACTGAATGATATTGATATATGCCTGTGGTTCTATTTTATTATCATGTTGAATTGGGAATTTATAAATAAGTCTATTCATATGTATATGAACTTGGAGTATAACCTGTTATGACAAGTTGTGTAGTTTGTCATGTTATGCAAGTTTTAGGTTGTAAAATCATATCACATATGTGACCAAATGTTAGATTTACATGTTTATGTGTATATGTTAAACCTATGTCATATTTCAAGTTCACACTTATTCATATGCTCGTGATTGATTTGCAAGTTCACATATATGTAAATTGATTTAGTCTATGTTGCAAATTCACATATATGTATGTTGATTTAGTCTACGTCGTAAGTTCACACCTATGATATTCATGTTGATTATTTTGCAAGTACACACTTATGGTGTTCTTATTGACTATGCCAAAAATGCCAAGTTTACACCTATGTCATGTTTATGTCAATGAATTTCTTTATGAAAATTTTGTGTATGTTAAATTAGGCTAAGTTTTTAGCCTAATATTATATGTCAAAAATCATGCGGACGAAGATCAGGCTAAGATTATTAGCCTAATATTTAGACGGGGTAATGTTGGAAAAAATTGGTAATTATAGGAAACTTGGCATGAAACTCGCCATGAAACTTGACACGAACTTGACATGAATCTTGAACATGGACATGACACTAGAATGAACTTGAAAATGGCCAACTCGAGGTTGGGTTGAGATTACAGTGTAATTCTGCCCGGAACTGCCCGGCAAATCCATTTACTGCAAACAATAGGATCCAATGTGGGTAGTTGGTCATATCGCACTTGAAAACCCGAGGTCAGACTGAGTTGTGGTGTAATTCTGCCCGGAACCGCCCGACATATCCAGTGACCACAACAACAGGTCTGATGTGAGAGGTTGGGGTGCATTAATGAATTAATGCCACATGATATGGGTAAGTCATAAACTTGAATGACAACACTTAACCAACTTGACATGCTAGACTGATAAGGGTTAAGTCACGAATTTAAATGACAACACTTAACCTATTAGACGAAAACCCTAGTTACGCGGTCCATTTCAGCAGTAACCCACTAGATGTATCATGGTACCCTGGAACTAGGCAAGGTGGGGCATGATTACTGGGCTGATTGTAAGCAACCAGAATGACGACTGTGTTGGTGCGCCAGTGTAGGTTCAGGCGGGCTATGGTCGTGCACGTGGTCCGGAATTGAAAAAGCAGGAATTGGGCATCAATAGGTTTATCTGTGCATGCTTGATTCGTGTCGGTGGTTGGCACCATAGGGCTTGATACACCCTATGGTGGACCTAGCACAGGTGACTACATTCGTAATAGGGCCGTATGACACAGACACACAACGAGCTAGAACTTGTAGGGAGCCGATCGATTAGTGGATCGTTCTGTTGGACCTAGTAATAGGTCATTTCATGATATTGGGCCAAGGGATCATTTCATGATTAATATAAGACATGAGTTTGGGATTCTAGTACAGTTGGTGCAGCGAACCTTGAATGTGTGATGCTATACTTGATTACACTTGAATTATCATGTTATCTTAGTCCATCTTGACAGCATCCTTATGTTTACTTCCAGTTTATACATGTCATGTTATCTTTACCTGTTTTTATGCTGAAAGTCACTAGGACTTACCAGTCTTTATGACTGACCCGTTTTCTTTCGCCTCTTTTCCTTTCGTTTCCCCCTAGGTTATCAGGGAGGAAACTTTAGCACTTAGCTTGGATTTCGCTTGCTTTCGGTTCAACTCATGTACGGTTTGATCTTGAGCTATGTTATGGCTGCATTTCTGCAACCTTGGGGAATTAAGCTACTTTTGATGTTTTATGTCTGTGCTTCTTTATTTATGCAAGACAGAATTTGTTGTAATGGAAAATAATGACCTTGGCTATTTGATGTAAAAGGTTCTGACTCTTTTTGAAAGTAATGAAATTTAGCTCTTGAATCTTCCACTGTTTTATTTATGTTCTGTCTAGTAATATTTCTGTGTTTGTTTACCTCGATAACGTTCCTCCAAAACTAGTGCATTCCCTTCGTGAGTGACCCTAGCAGAGGTGGGGTGTTACACACTTAGAAATCCTTCGAGCCAAACAATCTCACTTGATGTGTAACTCATACTTTTTATTTTGATTCTGTAGAAACTTCTTTTGCTTTTTTTGTCTTCTATGACATTAAGGAATTTCCAAGAAAAATACAATATCCATTTAAAGATCTTCATGAATCTGGACAAGTACCCCAATCTGCATCACTATATGTTGTAAGCACCAAATCTGAGTTTGTAGGAAAATAAAGGCCAAGATTCAGAGCGCCTTTAAGATACTTGAGAATATGAATAGTTGCTTTATAATGTGATATTCTTGGAACAGTCAGAAGTTGACTTAATCGCCGAACGACAAAAGAAATATCAGGTCTAGTAAGAATTAAATACAAGAATTTACCAATTAGCCTTCTATAAATTTCAGGATCTTCTAACTCTTCTCCACCCGAAAGATTAAGTTTTAACCCCTGGCGCATTGGAAATGAAACAGGTTTACATCCCTCTAGTTGATTTTCTCTAAGCATGTCCAAAATATATTTCCTTTGATTTAAGAGAATACCAGAGTGTTAACGTCTAAAATTTTCGTCAACTTCCGAGAGTTCCAAAATTTTGAAACTAAATGTCCAGATAAGAAAAGTATGAGAGATACAGTAATAATGTGCGGGAAAGTAAAGGACACAGTAATTTATGGTAGTTCGATTCAGATTGAACCTACGTCCACTTTGAAGGCTTTGCAGATTTTTATTACTTTTAACAAAGTTCAATGGGAGACATCATTACAAAAAGTTATAATGATTAATGACATTAGATTAATCCTTGTTGTCGAGCTTCCTTGCTGATCGGTAGTTTCCAAGGTCTGAAGCATGTCAGGAAGGTGCCGATGTTTTGGAGGAGTCGGGAGGTTCCGAGGTCTGGAGGTTGTCGAGGAGTCCAAAGGTTGTCGGTGAGTCCGGAGATTGTCGGATTCGAGAGGAGGTCGGATTCGAATTCGAGAGGAGGTCAGAGTTGGAAGGTTCCGAGAGGATGAGCGGAGTCGGGGGATCCAAGAAAAGGTCGGAGTTGAGGGATCCAAGAGGATGAGCGGAGTCGAGGGGATTCGATAAGGTGAGCGGAGTCGGGGTTGAGGAATCCTAGAGGATGAGCGGAGTCGGAGGATCCTAGAGGGGGTCGAAGTTGGGATCCGAGAGGTGGTTGGAATCAGGATACGAAAGGAGGTCGGAGTTGGAAGGTTCAAAGAGGATGAGCAGAGTCGGGGAGTTATCGAGTTCCGGGAGGTGTCGGGGAGGCCCGAGGTCCGTAGATTTGGAAGGTCCCGAGGCCTTCCTCTTCTTCGTTGAGTGGAAGACATGTTGACTTAGTCAACAATGTCTGAGAGGTCCGGGAATGTCCAAAAATAGCGTAAAGGTCCTTGTAGATGTTCAAAAGTGGATGGAAAACGTGTATGCAACGTTTTTAGTGGTCCATGTTATGTCCAATGGCCATGAGGGAGAAGATGGAAGCCATTAATGGTGCTTGAGAGCTTCAAGGATTGCAAAGGTGGTTTAATGTCGAAAAATATGGTTAAACTTTCAAAAGTATGCACATGGGTCCAAGCATATGTGTATTCTTCCTTGTATGATGAAGGAAGGTGTTTAGGAGGCTTTAGGAAAGAATATCTTCTTCCTACGAAGCCACTAAAGCTTGGAGGAGAGCTTGAACCAACCCCTTTTATGTTGAAAGTGAAGGGGTATTTACAGTGAAAGGGTTAGGTGAGAGTAGGTAGGATATGGGGCCTACGAAGCAGAATTTATGGTCCCTCTGTAAAGTGCAGGGAAATTTCATATCCCCCCCTCCCGAGGGTATGAATTTTATATCCTTATGGAGGATATGAAATTCGTATCCCTCCAGAAGGATACAGGATACGAATTTCGTAACCCATTAATGGATACGAAATTTGTATCCTTCCTGGGGCTACGAATTACGTACCGCTCTGGTGATACGAAATTCGTATCCCTCCAGGGGGATACGGGATACGAACTTTGTATCCCTCAAGGGGATACGAAATCCATATCCTTCTTGAGGGAAATTAATTTCATATCCCTATGGAGGGTACAAAATTCATATCCCTTCAGAGGGATATGGGATACGAATTTCATATGCCTCTAGGGGGTTTCGAATTTTGTATCCTTTAAAAGGGATACAAAAAGGAAAGGGACAAGGCTTGCTTGTCGAATTCTGGGCTCACCGTGCTTAGCTGATCCGATGATCTTGAGAGATCAACACGCATTCACGGAAATGGGCGTAACTTTTAAACCATAAGGCCGTTTGGGCCAAACAAAAGGTGTACCTGAAGCTAACTCAGAGGGCTACAGAAGTTACGGTGCAAATCACCATAATTGACATTTTCAGGCCCAAAAGAGGTTGTCTAAAGGGGTTTCTGGCCACTTTTATGTTTAGGTCGCGACTTCGACTGAACCGCTTTGTGTTTTCTGATGATGTTGCTGACATGTGACAGTTTTGACCAAAGGCGTGTTAACACAGGGGGATGCGGAGCATGGTGAAGCTAGACATGGTGATGCGAGGCGTCATGATGCGAGACATGGTGGTGCAAGGCACGTATGCGAAGCACGGATGCGAGCATGGTGGTGCGAGGCACGGATGCGAAGCACGAATGCGAGGCACGGTGGTGCGAGACACGGATGCGAAGCACAGATGCGAGGCATGGGTGGAGCCAAGGATGGATTCTGGAACCAATCGGTGCGTGCTACACAAGCTTATGGATGTGGTCGACACGCGTCGGGTGAGCGATCTTCAACGTTGATGAATCTCACATCCAAGGGATGCGACATTCTGTTAGTGGCCCGACTCAAGTCTTCTGGTGCTAGAACCATGATTTGCTTGATACGATCACACAGTTCTGAGTGCATTCACTTGATTCGTGACTTGTATTGTTCGAGAGCACTTTGGCGAGTCGTGACGACTATACTTGCTCGACCTTGTTTTGGCATGATTCCGGAGGATGTTGGCAACACTTCTGGGCCGTTGAACCACGCGATGGGCCAAGTTGTGTGGGCCTAGACTACTTTTGGTAACCGGACCAAAATGTCGGTTAACTTTGAGTTTCATCATGACACTTCTATTCCAAGAAAATATTGTCGGCTGCCTAAATCTTTGATTGTAAAAGTATTATGCAACTCAGAATTCAACTTATGCATCACTGAATTATCATTCCCAATCAGTAACAAATCATCAACATATGTGACAATCATAGTAAAAGAATCATCCTTGTGCATGAAAAATAGTGAATAGTCTTATTTAGACCGAGTAAAACCCCCAATCAATCAAAAATTTAGTTAATTTGATTCAGCTATGTGGTTTGATTCATTTGTTAGAAGATGTATAACTTTATGATGAAGAGGATGAAGAATTTGTCTGGAAGATTGGGGGGAATAACAATTCTTTTCGGGTTAGAGAACTTTATAAGATGATGAACTTTGCAGGGAAGAAATACGATGGCTTCGAACGTATGTGGAGTTTTAAGGCAGTACCTGTTGGATCTAGATTAACCCTAGAAGGGGGGTGAATAGGGTTTATTGAAATTTATCGCAGAGTTCAAATATTACAGAATATTAAAATTCACAGATCACAGAATATAGCAGAAACAGAAATGCAGAAAGTAAATGACACAAGATATACCCAGCTTCGGCAAAATCCTGCCTGCTGCTGCATTCCTAAGGTTCCTACTAGGTGATAGAACAGATCCCGCATACAAGACCATGTACACTCGTAAACCCTACTCCTATTCTAACCCTACGCTCAAAACCTTAGACTAACTGATATCCACTCGATCAGATTTCCTCTGATTACGACCCCGTAACCAGTAACCCAAATTTTACAGACTTTGTCAACTTTCAATCAACACCCTGACTGATTCTCCTTAATTTTACAGAATTCTAGAAACTGTTTGGGATGGTTTAAAAACAAAGTAGAAAATACAAAACAAATTAAAAAAAAACCCTAGGAGTTAAATTAAAGGGTTATCCCCTTTTAAACTTGGCCGGCCCATTTAATTATTTTCTCGATCCCTTTGTCTCTACAAAAAAATGGCGGCTCTGGTGATAAAAGAAATCTAGGGTTTCTCTCCCCAAATCGATTTTGACTTCGATGGCATTTTGGAATTGATGGAATAGCTTCTCTGATGCTCAATTCTTTGTGGTTTTTCTCGATTGGTTTGGGATTGATTTCTGGCGGTTGAAAACCAGAAAATTTGTGAGTGATTTTGTCTTGAATTCTTTGAAGTGTTCTTATTGAATTTTTCAATCTCACTGCCGATGATGAAATGGTGTTAAAATAGGATTATAGAAAATCCTAATTCCTGATTTCAATCAATGACTTGGCCTGGTTTATGTGCGTGATTTGTGTTGCCTCGATTTCCTTGATTGAAATTGTAAACCACGGCTTTGAATGATTGGATACATATGGAAGATTTTCTGAACTTTAAAACAACCTTTACATTACCCCTTTCGATTGTTGCCAAGTTTGATCTGCCTTGTCATCATGCCATATATGTTTTTAATGCTTTAATACTGGAAATAAATTCAAAAAGGATTTCAATATATGACATGCTCTGATTTGTTGCGAGTTGCTAGATATTTCCACTGATTCACAGCTGTGAAATATCTCCCCTTTGACAATTTAAAAACTGATGCTTTGATAGTTGCCAAACATTGATGTTCTTGAAATAATTCAAAAAATCTTTCCAAATATTTAAGAGTGAATTCTCTGCCTATTACACTCTTCCCAGAGATGCTCTGTGATTTCTGAAATTTGACTGTGCATATCTGAGATTAAAACTTGCCAAAACTAGAAATTTTGAAGAAAAAAAAACTTTTGCCATACTTGTTTATGCAGAAATGATATCTTGCCCAAAATGATTCAACAATTAAATTATTTATCCACTCAGCTTTCCAACAATAAAGAAATATGTTTTAATTTCTTTCCTACATACTGAACATAAAATGGTTCTCCACCATATATCCCACCGTATTTGCTACACTTGCCAAGTCATGCAGATTGAAATGTTTGCCTTGTACTCGTTATAGAGTATCATTCACTTGAGTTAGACATGACATTGGTTGACCCATTCTAGCATAGTGTAGCTGGAAAAGCTGCTTCCTCATGTTTATTGCATTCACCCTTGAGTCAATGAAGAAACTTCCCACTTTTTCTCATGCCATATATACCTGAATTTGTTGCACGTTTTGTTTGTTCATTGCTTGTGTTTGCACCCTTGTTTAATCTGAACATGCATGCACGAACATTTGTTGTATGCATCCGTTCACATGTACATTTGCTATATCATAATTCTGGGCTGATGTTGCACCTTTATACATTTCCACTGTCTACTTGTATCACATGTTAGTTGTACACATACTTGTTCATTTGCATGTAAATGACCATCCATGTAGATATGCTTAGTCTTGAACATTTGCTGTCATTCTGTGTGTACCCTTGACTATAGTGTAGTTACACCCACTATGACTGCTATGAGTTGCATCATGTATATATACTGCCTTGTGACCATTGTCGTGTATTGGCACCACCATGTACAGTCTGATCTGACCTCTAGTTACATGCTTTGTATTATTGCACCATCTTGATGCTATAGCTTTACTCACTATGCTGTTGAGTTGAATCACTTTGCACTGACTTGTAGTTTTGTGTTTGTCGAGCCATTCATGTTTGCTGTGTATAATAAGGCTGACATGTCTTGCTTCACTGTATACATGCTGAAACTTGTATTTGTGCTATTAACATTGCACTTGCATGTCCCATGATCCTGCTATGCTTTCTATGCAAGAAGCTTGCTGTGTTGACGCTGCCATTTGTGCTCGGCCATTTTGACCAAATTGGCTTGACCCATGTTCACCATGCTGACTACTTGTATGTTGATTATTTACGAGCACTGAGTCGAGTTAGTCCATGTGGCTGCTCCTTAGTTGCTCGCTGATTGGCATGGCAGTACACACATGTACATTTATATACGTGTGTATCTGCAGTCGATCAGAAAATTTCCTGTCCCTGTACATATACAAACTGTCTTCCTAGACACAAATGAATCAGATCAAGTCATGAAAAATGATGAGAAACACACCAGAAAACCGAGACAAATAAAATTTCAAAAATAAAATAATATTTGCTAGAGTATGAAATTATTTCTGTTCCATATACTGTGTGTGTGTTTCTGTATATGACAGGTATGAAGATGATGACTGGACTGATGGTGAAGATGCTGTGAAGACAGAAGATAGAAGACTAAGAGACAGTGTCGGTGAATGTAAATGTATCAATGATTGTATATGGATATGAAAATGTAAAATCAGTGATTGTATATATATATATATATATATATATATATGAGATGTATAAATAGAGTGTTATAGTGATGAGTTGTGTAACAACAAAATTGTACTAATGTTTGTATTAAACAAATTTGTTTGAAATAAAATATTATTTTATTGTGTTCAAACAAACTTGTCTATCGTATTCAGTTTATTTACAGGTACAATCTTCTATGAAAATATATGAAATGTGAAATATTAATGGAGTGTACAAACAATGGAGTTGTAAAACTGTACTGTTTGAAAATTGAAATAAAATATTTTATTTAAATAAAATACTGTGTAAATATTTGAATGTCTGTAGAGTAGTAATATATATAAATATAAATATTATATTCCTGCCTGTGATGTATATATAAAACAGTACAGTAATAAATACATTTAAAATAATATTTATTTGGTTGTTATCATCAAACAAAATTCATATAATTGTGTATACAACTGCGTTATATACAACAATCTCCCCTTTTGATGATGACAAACAAATAAAAGATTTTGTGCACAATAAATGTGTTTGGCAGTGAATTTTAAACTTCCCCTATTTATTAGCTCCCCCTATAACAGAAAAACTCCCCCTATATCTATGCATGAGTGAACTGAACTGAATAATAATGAATTTTCAAAATTAAAAATATTTATAAAATATTCACTCATAAATCAAAATCTCAACCCATTCACCCCCTTTTGTTATCATCAAAAGGATACAGAATTTAAAATACAGATGAAAAATGGCTAAAAATTATAATTTCAGCCTAAGAGGAAGAACGATCATTATAAATCTCAATCAGTCATCATAATATACTGAGAACTAGTGGCATACTTCACATTGTAGAAAATGAAGGATTTACGAGAAATTTATATATAATGGAGAGAGTTAAAAAAAATATGAATTTCAATTATTTTCAAAAGAATTTTATAAAAATGAGCACAAAACAGTTATGGATTTGGAATATAACTATAATTTCAACTTAAGTGACAAAATCAAATAATCTCAAATCCCAATAGCTATCAACCCCAAATCATAATATTTCATAAGATTTCAACACATTTCACATATTAGGAAGATGGATTGATAGGCTGGTTTTTATACACCAAGGAGAATTTCAGATTAATTTCAACTTATAGCGCATTATTTCCTTTTTCTTTTTATTTATTTAAGAGCACAATGACCACGCATAACCAGAGCTTGGACTTTTAAATGGGGTCAGTCGTAGCTTAAATTATAAGTTGTCTCATAACCATGCATAACCAGAGCTTGGATTTTTAAATGAGGTTAGAGACACACTTATGTATTAATTATATATTTTTATCATTTTCAGCTTTAAATAGAAAAACTCCTCGGTATATACAACTAATATGAATGATAGAAATGATGTAGGTGCAGGAATGGATTGTGAAATAAATTTCTAAATTAATTATATTATGAAATATGACCAACTGTACCGGGATCATTGAACATTCTCAATTTCACTAATTCTGAATAATAACACAGTCACATTTCCATCACAAATATTCCACTGTTTATTCAAAAGAATTTTATAAAAAAAAAATAAACTCTCCACGTTAATATAAAAGACATGATGGATGACAGAATGATGATAGATAAAGAAGATGGTCGTGAAATAATTGTCAATTCAAAGATATTATAATAAATGTTCAACCATCATGAAAATCTAAATAAAATCTCCTTTTGTTGTTAAATATACTGTAGTCACAATTCATCACAATTTCAAAATCTGGTAATAATTTTGATGAAGTATAAATACAGTTCAATTTGTATATTTATTTCAATTTCTGAATGAATAATCAATAAATAATCTTAAAAATGAAAATCAATTACAAGAGGGATATGAAGATCTATACATGCCAACAGGGATAGATTTGTACAAGGCAAAAAGAATGTGTAGACCTATACAAGGTGAAGATTAGAATCTAAGTACAGATGAGTGAGACAAATATAAGGCACTTCTGATACCACTTGGTGTCCCTATTTATGAGGATTGTAACAAGACACCAGAGACAAATCAGGATATCACAGACAAACAGAAATTTAATCATAAGGTCCAAGTAGACAAGATAACAGATTATGCACATGTATCAGAGCAGCAAACAGATGACTCCAAAACAAACATTTTTCAAAAAGCAGTATCAGAGCAACACAGAAAATATTTTCAAATCATACTTTGTCAAGATGATGGTCACATAAGATAATTAATGATCCAAGATTAAAAATACCATTTATTTTAAATCATTTGATGGAATATGAAAATATCAGGATCCAATGAATCAATCATACCAAATTATAAATTTCAGATTCAAGATATATGTGTGATTCAATAAATCGATAATTTCAAATGATTTTAAATGAACAAATATTCAAATCAAATAATCATGTAATAGCAGTGAATTTTAAGACCATATTTTCAGAGAAATTTTCACAAGTATTTCTGATAAGTACAGGCGTAATTTCAGATCATTTACATCAAGATTGAGAGAAATTCATTATCTAATTTTTTTTTAAATAATTTATTTGAAATCGCTTGAATCAATATCAAGTTTTGAGATATAATGAATCAATCACACAAGGTTGATACTTTCAAATTTAAGAGGTGTGTGAGATTCAAAATATCAGAAATTTCAAATGATCTTAAACAAACAAATTTCAACGATAATGATCTTGGATAAAGATGAATTTCAAGATGTATCACTAATTGAAGGTAATTCAAAATATCCGAGTCAATCTGAAAAATAATGAAATTATCATAACTGATAAATAGTTGAGTGCTGTAAAGAGTATATTATTTCAAGCTTTTCTAAAATGAATTAGAAGAAACTCAAATAGCAGAGGTGTGTGAAATTTCATTAAGTATTCAGAATTTCAAAAAAAAATAGAATTCAGAACAACAGTGTTCAAGATATGACAAGAATACATCAACACTGTTATGAATTCAGAAAAAAATAAACTTCAAAGCAATTGCAAATATTTACAAAGTTAAAATTCAAGATCTGGAAAGTTTGAAAAACATCAGAGTTCTATTCAAATAATGTGAATTTCCAGAAGATCATGAGTACTACAATTGGAGGTTAAAGAAGTAAAAAAAATTACAATGATATGACAGTGACAATCAAACAGACAAAGAAAAATAAACAGAAGGGTTAGAAGGAGAAAAAAAAACTAAAAACAAAGAATATTTACAAAAGTGTGAGTTTAGAGATCATACCGGAATCCAATGTAAAACAGAATCTCTAACTCAACAGACTTGGCCAAGGAACTTCAAATGATTCAATGAGATGAGGCAGTTTGATTTCAGATTCTCTTTAGCAAAGCAGTTCCTCAGCCCTCTTCGGTACCTAACTGTTTATAGGATCGAGTGGTCTAACAAAGTTCGTGAAACCACTCACAATTGTATTCATATGTTTTGGTACCCAGATTTGTTTATATAACAAACCATTAGTATTAACTTTCGTACCCTTAGGAACCCAAATCTGTTTGAACTTGACGAAGCTCGTTTTATTTTTTGGGACCTAAGAATGTTTAAATGGTTTATTATAAAACGAGTTCTCATCACAATTTTGATTCAAAAAACTTCAAAATTTTTAGAGTTCAAATTTTCAAAGAAGTTCTTTCCAAAGCAGTTTGAGGGATTTTTCAAATCATTTGAATTTTGTTTTCCAAAAACATTATTTTTCCCGAGGCCAAGACCATATTTATTTCCAATAGAAACTTGGTTTTGTAACAGCATATTTAATGATTTTTCCCCATTAGAAAATTTATCCGAAGTTGATTCCAATCGTTGAATTTTGGATTTTAGATCGCTATTTTCTTTTAATAAATTTGAGCAATTATTTATAGCGATCTTCTGTTCAGCATTGGACTGTTTCAAAACCAAATTCTCATTTTCAAGCAATTTAATTTTGGCTTGGGATTCGGAAATTTCAAGTTCAAAATGATTTTGTTTTTCAGATTCAAGTTTTTCAAAGGTTTTGAATATTTCTACCTCAATTTCAAGCTCATTCAGAATAGACTCAGTTTTCAACAAGCTTGATTTTCAGCAAAAATATATTTGGAATTCTCAGTCGTTTTAAAATTTTCAAATTCTTTTTGCAAATATTTGTTTGTGCTTTCAAGCTCTATCTTGTTCTCTTTTAAGATCAGAATTTCATTCTCAAGTTTTTGAATATTTTAATTTTGACGAACAAGATCAATTTTCAAATTTAAACAATTTTTGCAATTAGAATTTGAAGACTTCTTAACCTTTTTAAGATTTGATTCCAAAAGATTATTTTTGCATATCAACTCAAGTTTTTCAGATTTCATAATTTTATTTTTAGATTTTAGATTCTCAACAGATTCGGTTAAATCATTTAAACGATGAGTTAAATTTTTATGAGAGAGATCTTTTGTTGAGTCTACATCTGAATTTCCATTTGTACAACCTGTTAAGCACAAATTTGAAGCTGAATTGGCTTTCTAGGGTTTTGAGCAGTTATCAGTTTTTCCATACAGCGCATTGAGAGTCTGCCAGATTTCCTGCGCAGTTAAACAATGGGAAATAAAGCTATATTGTACATCATCAATACAAGAATATAAAATACGAGTAGCGCGTAAATTAAATTCAATATCAACCCTATTTATAATATCATACCCATTAATAATACTATTCCAACATTTAATATCAACAGATTTCAAAATAGGATTTCATTTCTGATTTCCAATTTAAAAAGTTGTACCATTAAGAATAGAGGGAATATGACTGGACTGACTCTCTATGGACTGACAACTAGGGATCACCATTAATCTAGAGTTAAACAAAAATACCCGTTCTGATACCACTTGTTAGATCTAGGTTAACCCTAGAGAGGGGGTGAATAGGTTTATTGAAATTTATCGCAGAGTTCGGATATTACAGAATATTAAAAACTATTCACAGATCACAGAATATAGCAGAAACTGAAATGCAGAAAGTAAATGACACAAGATATACCCAACTTCGGCAAAATCCTGCCTACTGCTGCATTCCTAAGATTTCTACTAGGTGATAGAACAGATCCCGCATACAAGACCATGTACACTCGCAAACCCTGCTCCTATTCTAACCCTATGCTCAAAACCCTAAACTGACCGATATCCACTCGATCAGATTTCCTCTGATTACGACCCCGTAACCAGTAACCCAGATTTTACAGACTCTGTCAACTGTCAGTCAACACCCTGACTGATTCTCCTAGATTTTACAGAATTCTAGAAACTGTTTGGGATGGTTTAAAAACAAAGAATAAAATACAAAAAAAAGTAAAAAAAATCCTCGTAGTTAAATTAAAGGGTTATCCCCTTTTGAACTTGGCCATCCCATTTAAGTATTTGCCCGATCCCTTTGTCTCTACAAAAAAATGGCGGCTCTGGTGATAAAAGAAATCTAGGGTTTCTCTCCCCAAATCGATTTTGACTTCGATGGCTTTCTGGAATTGATGGAATAGCTTCTCTGATGCTTGATTCTTTGTGGCTTTTCTCGATCGGTTTGGAATTGATTTCTGGCGGTTGAAAACCTGAAAATTTGTGAGTGATTTTTCTTGAATTCTTCGAATTGTTCTTGTTGAATTTTTCAATCTCATTGCCGATGTTGAAATGGTGTTAAAATAGGATTATAGAAAATCCTAATTCCTGATTTCAATCAATGACTTGGCCTGGTTTATGTGCGTGATTTGTGTTGCCTCAATTTCCTTGATTTAAATTGTAAACCATGGCTTTGAATGATTGGATACATATGGATGATTTTCTGAACTTTAAAACAACCTTTACATTACCCCTTTCGATTGTTGCCAAGTTTGATCTGCCTTGTCATCATGCCATATATGTTTTTAATGCTTTAATACTGGAAATAAATTCAAAAAGGATTTCAATATATGACATGCTTTGATTTGTTGCGAGTTACTTGATATTTCTACTTATTCACTGCTATGAAATATCTCCCCTTTGACAATTTAAAAACTAATGCCTTGATAGTTGCCAAACATTGATGTTCTTGAAATAATCCAAAAATCTTGCCAAATATCAAGAGTGAATTCTCTGCCTATTACACTCTTCCCAGAGATGCTCTGTGATTTCTGAAATTTGACTGTGCATATCTGAGATTAAAACTTGTCAAAAATGGAAATTTTGAAGAAAAAAAAACTTTTGCCATGCTTGTTTATGCAGAAATGATATCTTGCTCAAAATGATTCAACAATTAAATTATTTTATCCACTCAGCTTTCCAACAATAAAGAAATCTGTTTTAATTTCTTTCCTACATACTGAACCCAAAATGGTTCTCCACCATATATCCCACTGTATTTGCAATACACTTGCCAAGTCATGCATATTGAAATGTTTGCCTTGTACATGTTATAGAGTATCATTCACTTGAGTTATACATGACATTGGTTGACCCTTTCTAGCATAGTGTAGCTGGAAAAGCTGCTCCCTTATGTTTACTGCATTCACACTCCATGTACATGCTGTTGACTCACTTACTTGTATTCGAGCATGCCGATTTCCTTGAGTCAGTGAAGAACCTTCCCACTTTTGCTCGTGCCATATTTACCTGAATTTGCTGCATGTTTTGTTTGTTCATTGCTTGTGTTTGCACCCTTGTTTAATCTGAACATGCATGCACAAACATTTGTTGTATGCATCCAGTTCACATGTACATTTGCTATATCACAATTTTGGGCTGATGTTGCACCTTTATACATTGCCATTGTCTACATGTATCACATGTTAGCTGTACACATACTTGTTCATTTGCATGTAAATGACCATCCATGTAGATATGCTTAGTCTTGAACATTTGCTGTCATTCTGCGTGTACCCTTCACTACAGTGTAGTTACACCCACTATGACTGCTATGAGTTGCATCATGTATATATACTGCCTTGTGACCATTGTCGTGTATTGGCACCACCATGTACAGTCTGATCTGACCTCTAGTTACATGCTTTATGTTGTTGCACCATCTTAATGCTTAAGCTTTACTCACCATGCTGTTGAGTTGAATCACTTTGCACTGACTGGTAGTTTTGTGTTTGTCGAGCCATTCATGTTTGCTGTGCATAACATGGCTGACATGTCTTGCTTCACTGTATACATGTTGAAATTGTATTTGTGCTATTAACATTGCACTTGCATGTCCCATGATCTTGCTATGCTTTCTGTGCAAGATGCTTGCTGTGTTGACGCAGCCATTTGTGCTCGGCCATTTTGACAAAATTGGCTTGACCCATGTTCACCATGCTGACTACTTGTATGTTGATTATTTACGAGCGCTGAGTCGAGTTGGTCCATGTGGTTGCTCCTCAGTTGCTTGCTAATTGGCGAGGCAGTACACACGTGTAAATTTATGCATGTGTGTATTTGCAGTCGATCGGAAAATTTTCTATCCCGGTACATCTACAAACTGTCTGCCTAGACACAGATGAATCACATCAAGTCATGAAAAATGATGAGAAACACACCAGAAAATTGAGGCAAATAAAATTTTAAAAATAAAATAATATTTGCTAGAGTATGAAATTCTTTCTGTTCCATATATTGTGTGTGTATTTCTGTATATGACAGGTATGAAGATGATGACTGGACTGACAGTGAAGATGCTGTGAAGATAGAAGATAGAAGACTAAGAGACTGTGTCAGTGAATGTAAATGTATCAGTGAACGTATATGGATATGAAAATGTAAAATCAGTGATTGTATATATATATGAGATGTATAGATAGAGTGTTATAATGAGGAGTTGTGTAACAACAGAATTGTACTGATGTTTGTATTAAAAAATTTGTTTGAAATAAAATATTATTTTATTGTGTTCAAACAAACTTGACTATCATATTCAGTTTATTTACAGGAATAATCTTCTATGAAAATATATGAAATGTGAAATATTAGTGGAGTGTACAAACAGTGGAGTTGTAAAACTGTACTGTTTGAAAATTGAAATAAAATATTATATTTAAACAAAATACTATGTAAATATTTGAATGTCTGTACAATAGTATTATATTTAAATATAAATATTATATTCCTGCCTGTGATGTATATATAAAATAGTACAGTAACAAGCACATTTAAAATAATATTTATTTGGTTGTTATCATCAAACAAAAATCATATAATTGTGTATACAACTAGGTTATATACAACAGTACCTACTAAGGTCAAGATTCATATGTGGATGATCATGCATAAAAAGCTTAATATGGTGAGCAGATTACATCAAAAGGGAGTTCAAGTCACTGGTGGTTATGTTTTTTGTGCTGAAGACGATGAAAATTACCTGCACTTATTCGTTGATTGTGATTTCGCTTTCTATGTGTGGATGAAGTGTTTAGTTAGCCTTAATATTTGCTTAGATTGGTCTAGCTTCATTACCGATCAATTTCTTTTTTGGCACAGCACTTTTATTTCAGTACCTGATACACCTATGCGACAACTGTTTGTTGTCTTGAACTTTGCTTATGTTTGGATTCTTTGGCATGAAAGAAACTCACGAAAGTTTAAATGTAAAATGAAACAACCCAACTCAGTTATTTATTACGTTCTCAAATTTGTTTCTCAATGGTCAGGCAATGACGAGGTCAAGTTTGTGGACACCATTGGCGCTAGAGTCATGGATATAGCTCGTGGAAGCCGAGCTTGATGCAGCTTCCGCTTCAGTTAGTTTGGGTTCTTAGCTACTATGTGGATGTTTTATGTATATTATGGGTACTGTTTTACCGTGCCTACGTGTATGCGTTTCTTTTTGGGTTGTACATATTCTTGTATATATTAGTAGCACGTCTTTTGTATGTTGTGCTGAACACCACGTTGTACTTGGTTTATGTTTAATGAATGAAGGCGTGAATCTAGCGATTCACTACCTTTTTGCATAAAAAAAATTTAGTTAACTCCTTATTCCAGCATCTACTTGCCTGTTTTAAATTGATCTTTTAAGTTTGCAAATTTGACCTGGTTTCACTTTCTTGTAGCCAAGAGGAGTCATGTATACTTCTTCATCAAGATATTCATGAAGAAAAGCATTTTTAATGTCCAGTTGTTGAATATCCCACTTCTTTGTAGCAGCAACAACAATGATTAACCTGACAGTGGTTAGTTTTGCTACTGGACAAAAAGTATGTTAATAATCTTTACCAGATATTTGTTTATCACCTCTTGCAACAACTCTGCTTTTACATATTTCCACATCTCCATTTGGTTTAAATTTGGTATTATACACCCATTTGGATCCAATCGCCTTCTTTCCAAAAGGCAAATCAGTCAATTCCCATGTACCATTACTTTCAAGTGCCTGCAATTCTTTATTTATTGCTTCTACCTATTCAGGATGATCTTTTGCTTAATTATAGGAAGAAGGTTCATAAGCTACCATTACATTGTTCAAACTATGTAAATTCTCATTGTTCCAATGAGCAAGACATGGTTCTGCATAAACATTAAAAGAAGCAGAATTATATGAATCAACATTTTGAACAACTCTGGTAGATGGTTTTGTCATAACAAAACCATCAAATTTCTTTGGCAATTTACTGATTCTGGAAGAAAAACTAAGATTTTGTGTTGTAATAGCTTGTGTAACTGGAGGACTGATGGGATTTGCATTAGAAATTTGAGGAGAATCAGAATCTGGAAGAGTAGCTTCAGAAATATGTTGAGAAAACTGATCAGAATTTTGATCATAATTTTGAGAATTTGTATGATGAGAAAAAATTTGAATATCAAAAGCAAAATTAACTTGAGGAAGGGGAGTCTCTGATATTTGAGGAATATATGAGGGAATCAATTTTGGATCATCCTTGAATGGAAAATAATTCTCAACAAAATAAACATCTCTATTGAAAACCACTATATGAGTATTGAGGTCATATAACTTATATCCCTTTTAAGCATAAGGATAACCTAATAAGATGCATTTTTTGATCTAGGGGTAAATTTATAAGGTAATTTTTTAGCAGCAAAACATAAGCATCCAATAACTCTCAAATAACTATAATTATGATGCTTTTTCATAAGAAGTTCGTATCGTGTTTCCTACTTCAAAACAGAACTAGGTAAAAGTTTTGTAATATGAGTTGCAGCAAGCACACAATAACCCCAAAATTTGTAAGGAAGACCAACATGAAATCTTATAGTTTTAGCAGTTTCAAGAAGATGTTTATGCTTTCTTTCTACCTTACCATTTTGCCGAGGATTTCCTGGAATACTTCTTTGATGAATAATACCTTTATTTGCAAATAACATTCTACATGATTCTTGAATTATCTCAGACCCTTTATCACTTCTAATCACTTTCGCTTTCTTGTTGAATTGAGTTTGAACATATTCAAGAAATCCATCAATAACGTAATATACTTGAGATTTTAAATGAATCAAATGGGTCCAAGTAGTTCTAGTATGATTATCGACAATTGTCAAAAAATATTTGGAACTAGACAATAAAGGTCTTGAATATGGTTCCCAAAGGTCTATGTGTAACATGTCAAAAGAATCATCAGCATAATAATTTGATCTTAGAAAAGGCATTTTATGATGTTTACCCAGAATACAAGCGTCACAACCAAAATCATAATTATTGTTATCGTCATATTTGCTTGGAATGGAAACTATTAAATGTTTCGTATGACTGACATAAATATGCCCTAACCTAGCATGAATAATATCAATACTAGGTTTTACATTTGAAGTAATGGTATTATTTGCATAAGAAAAGGAAGTATTAGTAAAAATAAATTTAGAAGAACTAACTGAATCACGTGAGACATGGTTTGAAGAAGATTTGCAGAATTTGTATAGACCAAGATGTCTTGATCCAACAACATATTCTTGCTTAGTAGAAGGGTCCTGAAAATAGCATGAATTTCTTTTAAATTTTGCAATTAGATGATTATCATCTAATAATCTGCCAACGGAAAGAAAATTATGCTTAAATTCAGAAATATAAAAGATATTTTTATGAATTATTCTAGAGTTCAAATCAATTGTGCCAACATATTTAACCATTTTAATAGTGCCATCAGGCAATGATATTTTAATTGGATTATTTAGTTATTTGAGTGAAGCAAAGAATGCCAAATTAGATGCCATGGTTTGTTGCTCCACTGTCTATGATCTAACTATCACCACCAAACTTCTTCATTAACCAATCAAAAATTGAAGCTGAAAATATACCTGCACAATTTGCAATAGTATATAAAAGATTACCTTCAGATGTAGTCCCTTTAGTGTTTTGTTGAATCATCTTGAGAACATCATTATAAAAAACAGAAGCCATAACAGGATCAATAACCTTATTTGTTGTTCTTGATTCTCCAATTTCTTGAGGTCCTTTTCCCAAAATTCCATCATTACTAATCTGAACATTTCCTGCCATCCTTGAATTTTTCTTTCCTTTAAAAGTTGTCCACTATTCGGGATATTCAACCAACTTAAAACAGTGCTCAATAGCATATCCTTTCTTCTTACAATGTTCACATATAACTTTACTTTTTTTGCCTCTTAAGATCTTTCTTAACAGTTTGATAAGCAGGCTTTGGAAAGATTTTTAGAGCTTGAACTTGAAAAGAACTTATTTCATTTACAGTAGTAACACTATTAAGCTTATTTTGTTGTTCAACTTGCTGTAGAATGTAATATTCCTTATGAACATTTGGAAGTGGGTCAGAACTAAGTACATTTACTTTTACTTGATCAAAATCCTTATTCAATCCAGAAAGAAACTGCATCAACTTATTTCTCTGGTCAATTTCAAGAAACTTCTTAAAAATTTCACAAATACAATTGTTCATAGCACAACATGAACATTCAGGAAAACCTTTTAGCAATTGTACTTGGTCTCAAATTGTAACACCCCGTAGTTTCAATAAACTAATGAATACTTAATTAAATATTGGGAAATAAGTAAAGCGAACTGCACCATTGCGTTTGTCTTGGAATTATGCTTAAGATATACTCCAAGTTTGCATAAAACAGACAACGTATGAGAAAGTTATTAAGCTTAGAAGTTAGTATATGTATAAGAGAATTATATGTGAACAAATCAAGTCCAGAAAATTCAAAACAGTTCAAAAATCAAGCAGGAGAACAAAGCAGGATTCTGGCCCGTTGGGGGTCGACCCACCCCAGATCCGTCCAGGTTCATTTCTGAACCTGGACTTGTTTCTGAACGAGATTCGTTGGCGGTAGGCTATATATAGGACCTCATTTCTATTGTTTTTACACATTAAAAAGAATGAAGAACGAGATGGTGCCCCTGCTTGGATTGAGTAAGCCTATTTTTCTTCATCAACGACCTATTCGAATATAAGAAATTCTTCTGTAACATCTGCTTGTTATTCTCTGTTCTCTAGATCCAACCTCTTTGAGTTCATGTTATTCTTAGATATAAACATTTAACAAGTAATCCTGACATGTTTATAAATCTAGATCTAAACCTATGCCTGTTAAGAATCTAATTCATACCTAAACAGATCTTTCATTACTTGTACATCTGATCTACTTTTCAGTTCATATATGCCTATTTATGTTATCTTATGCCTATTCTGTTATTATGCCTATTTCGTTTATCTTCTCTCCCTCTCTCCCTTTTTATTTTTATAGCCTGGGCTACCTTTGAGCTTAGGCCTATCGTTGAAATATGTGAATGAACGAAGTTGGGAATGGTTGGGAAGGGTAAACTGGGGCATAACATGCATTATGAATTATGACTGGGATTGGGGCATAACCTATACTGTGATCTAAAGACTAAAAGTTGGGGCATATCTTATACTATGAATTATGACTTGAGGGTTGGGGGAATGTGAATCTGTAGGCTTAACAGTTAGATTAAGCGAAACATGTAATGAAACTGTAATACTTAACCTATTTAAATATGTGGAGGTTTATATGAATCTGTTAAATTGTGTATGAGTTAAGTAAACCTGTTTAAATCGGGGGGGATTAAGTAAATATGTTAAGTCTATTGGGGGGTAATATGAACCCGATAAACTTAACCTGTTTATTGTTAGGGTTATGGGCCCTTTAAAACTGTTAGGCATAACCTGTCAAAATCCTAGTAGTTGGGGATACAAGTCTAGGGGGTGGCTTTTGTCATCTGTTGCGTGGGACTCCCATCAGTTAGTAACCCATTCTGGTATCATAGAGGGACCCCGAACTAGGTAGGGGTCAGAGCATGCTTACTGAGCTTATTATAAGAGGTTCATATCCGTGGAGGTGTTCTGATGGCGCATTCCAACGAAGTCATGTGCGTGCATGGATCCGGCTTGCTCGAAAAAATAAGACGTTGTAACACTAGTAAATAGGTCTGTGTCTTTTTAGGGGTTGCCACTTTAGGAAGTGATACATCCTACTGTGCGGTTGGCACTGGGTATTTATGGGATAGGGAGTCAATTGATTGGGGATAGTAATTAGGGTACATCTAGTCCTCCCCGTTTAGGTTCCCTGGTTTATGGTTGGGGTAACACCCATTATTTCTGTTCGTGTAACACCCATTATTTCTATTGGGGTACCTGTTATTACTGTTTGGGGGTAAAACCTGTTACTAGAAGTACATCTAAGTCTACCATATGTTTCTGTTGGAATCATATCTTTTATTCTAGTTTTGGTGCAGAGAAAAAGTAATTGAGAATCATAATCTTTTCAATTCATCTTGCTTATCCTTTTCATTCTGTTATACCTGTTATATGATACTGTTATCTCTCATCATTTTATATGCTTGTCATGATGCTTTTACTTATTTGTATGTTAAAAGTAACTGGACTCGCCAGATTTTATGTCTGAACCGTTTTGTTTCCTTTCTCTCCCTTCCTTTTCCCCTTAGGTTCTCAGGGTGGGAACGCTCATGCTTGACTTAGACTCTCTCTTTTGTTTTGGCTTGTATTTGGATACTGCTTAGATGTACCACTTTGACTATCTATCTATTTTTTTATGGCTACTTATGGGGACTATGGCTTTTTACTACTGTACTTTGATGGTTTTTAGTGCAAGACAAATGCTTTTACTTGATGTACTTTATTCCAATATTTTAGTTTGATGTTGTAACTGGATTTTGAGACCATGATGTTTTCTGCGGAAAAATAAAGTTTTAAATTTCCGCTGCTATTTTATATATTTGTCTTGTGATGTTCTGTTTATCTATAACGCTTCACGGAACTTATGCATTATGTTAAAGAGTGACATTAACGAATGTGGGGTGTCACATTTGGTATCAGAGCTGAAGGCTACAAGATTGAATAGAAGATTTTGAAAATTGTTTACAAAAAGGTTTTAGAAAGAAAGTATTTTCAAAGGAAAGTCTGTTTTTAAAATAAACATATTCCCCAGAGCCATATGAAGTATATTTTGATTCTCTGTTTGAATTGCTTTTCTTTCAGCATGCCTGGGGAACTGAATATTCCCGAGGGCATTCAGATACCAGCTTGGTTCCGTATATATCTCGAGGTTACAGCACTTGCTAGAGGACAAGCAAACGCCCATCCCCCAGCTGCAGTTGTTGTCCCTCCTCCTCCACGAGCTGATAATTTCTCCAAGATATACAAGGATTTCCGTGCTATGGGAGGAAAGCCATTCCGTGGAACTGAGATCTTTGTAGAAGAAAGGAATTGGCTTTAAGAGACGGTGGATTTGTTTGGGATTTTTGAGGTTGACGACCATAGGAAGATTCAGTTGGCCGCTTGGCGACTGAAGGATGAGGCTTCATTCTGGTAGGAAGTGACGCAAGCAGGGCATCCAGTTGAGACTTGGTATGATTTCCGATAGAGATTCGAGCTGAAGTTTCTTTCTTAGGCAGAAGAGAGTATGCAAATGGAAAGGTTTCTAGCACTTAAGCAAGGAAGCATGTCTGTGAAAGAGTATGTCAATAAGTTCAATCAGCCGGCAAGGTTTGATTTGGAGTTGGTGAATACCCCGCACAAGAAAGCTTTGAGGTTTGTAAGAGGATTGAATGAACCCCTCCATGGGTTGGCTATGTCTCGTATTCCAATGGGAGTAACTTTCGAGAAGCTTGTTGATATGGTATTGCTGCACGAAGAGGATAAAGGAGAAAAGAAAGAGGCTAAGACTGATGAGACACAAAACAAGAAAGTGTGGCCCAAAAAAGAACATCAAAAACAAAAGAAAGGCGGAAAGAATGATAAAGCTCAAGGGAACAAGGAATGTGATAGTTGTGGACGGATGGGTCATTTGAGCAAAGATTGCAGAAAAAGGATGAATGCTTGTTTCCACTGTGGCGAGGTCGAACACTATTCTAGGGAGTGCCCGAAGAAACGAGGATAGGGCCAAAGGGCAGGATCTTCTGGAGAGAAGATGCATGCTCTCGAGGCCAGTGTACCGGACAGAGGTAGGAAAGTTTCTATTGAAGGTTTGATTTCCCTTTCCGATCATCTTGTTAGGACTCTTTTTGATTTGGTGCTTCACACTCTTTTATATCTGATTCTGTGGTTGAGTCTCTACACCTTAGTGCTAGTATGGTTTTAAATCCCGTTGTTGTCTCAAACCCCATTGAGGTAATGACTCATATGTTTATGATTTGTCGGGGTTTGAGGATATCTATGTTGGCGTCGATTTGAGTGTGACGCATATGTGCTTGGTTTTATGGGATATGTTTTGATTCTAGGGATGGATTGGCTAGTCATGTATGGTGCCATTCTAGACTGTGAGAGGAGGGTCGTTAGACTTTTGACTTACATTGGGAGGACTCTCGAGATTTCTTGTGACCCATGGGGGTTGGTCATGCTTAGTTTCCTAGAATAACTTGACGCTTCTGTCGATGATCTACGATCTGTATTGGTATTCTGTGAGTATTCAGATGTTTTTAAGGATGTTAGGGTCTTACCTCTGAGGCACGAGATTTATTTTCGGATATATTTGGTGGATAATGCAAAGTCAGTCGCATTGCCTGTGCGCTACATAGCTCCTAGGGAAAGGAGGGAGCTTTGCAAGCAAGTATAGGAGCTACTTGAGAAGGGGTTTATTAGGCAAAGTATATATGAATGGGGTGCTCTAGTCCACTTTGCAACTAAGGTAGAGGCTCACTTCGCTTATGTGTGGATTACAGGAAGTTGAATAAACTCACTAAGAAGAATAGGCACCCACTTCCGAGGATAGATGTTCTGTTCGACCAACTTGTTGGTGCATCTATTTTCTCTCAACTAGACTTGGCCATGGGTTTTCACCAGTTGAGGGTGGCCGAGGACAGTATAGACAAAACCGCTTTCAGAACTCCAGATGTTTTCTTCGAGTGGCTAGTCATACCTTTTGGGTTGACGAATGCACCCGCCCCTTTTGTAGATCTGATGAGTGGGGTGTTCCAGGAGTTTCTGAATAAGTTCGTTGTGGTCTTTGTGGATAACATTTTGATTTTCTCGAAGAGCGAAGAAGAGCATGCCCTACATTTAGGGAAGGTTTTGAAGACTCTCCAAGCACACCAGCTTAAGGCGAAATTCTCCAAATGTCATTTTTGGAGAAAGGAAGTGAGATTTCTACGACATGTGGTCTCTAAGGATGCGATAGCAGTGGATCCCGCGAAAGTAGTTACAGTTCAAGATTGGAAGATTCCAAAGAATGCAACGGAGGTGAGGAATTTTCTTGGTTTAGCAGGCTATTATAGGAAGTTTATTAAAGACTTCGCAAAAATATCAGCCCCGCTCACTAGACTGACGAATAAGAATCTAACCTTTTTATGGGATATTGACTATGAGGATGCTTTTCAGCGATTGAAGAGGGCTCTGACAACATCCTCAGTTTTGACTTTACCTGATGGGAACAAAGTGTTCACAGTGTACACCGATGCATGTGGTACAAGACTTGGTGTCGTCCTGATGCAAAAGGAAGGTAGTATGTGTTAGCCTACTTTGTGAACTAGGCAACACAAAGTCGAGAAACCAAACATTGAAGGGTATTTTTAATTATAAGGCTTCGGTTCGGATTGAAGGAAAACACTACAATTCAGATTGATAGCTGCAGCTGTTCGGATCGGATAGGATCCTGTTCGGATCAGATAGAGTTCTCTGTTCGGATCGGTGATCTCTTACTGGATAGATTGGTAAGGCATATCCAATCGGTTCGGAAGGCAACTAAATCTCGAATGGATCGGAAAGCCATCTGCTTGACACAACACTGGAGCGGAGCGGAATAGGTTAGAGAGGGAGAGGCGCCCAAACCAGTCCGGTTCGGATCGGGTATCCCGATCCGAACCCCTTACCTGCACGTCTCCGACCCGCACCCATGATCCATGTTAATCTCCTGTAAAATCGCTTGGAGAACCGGACCGGCTATGACTAATTCCTACCCCTAACGTCCTCCCTTTTGATGTGTTGTCAACCTGATAATTCATCCGAACCCGGAGAGAATGCGATGGATGACACGTGGCCCGACCCGGATCAAGTCTCAAGCAAATTCACACCTATAAATACCCCATCTGGAGACAAAGAGAAGGATCTTTTTTCAGCACTTAGAGAATTCAATCACCTCCATCATCCGAACTCCATTACTCCCGGAGAATCCAAACCATCTTTCATTTCTTGTTTTAGTCAATTGAGTGAACAAAAGTGAGTTGTGAGTGAATATTACTTTGTATTTGCAACTGAATTATTGAATATAGTGAAAAATAAGTGGACGTAGGCATTTGTTCGCCGAACCACTATAAATCCTGCGTGTTCATTTTTATTTTTATCTCATTTTATCTTGTTTCAAGTCAATTTGGGTGTTAGGACCACTTTTGGGTCTAACATTTTTGGTGCTTTCACTGAGAATCCTCATCTAAATTCTTTATTTTCCGGGATCTCTTTCTACTTTTTGGACCGTTGAGTTCAAAGAAGTGAATCCTTAAGTTTCTCCGCTTTCTTACATTCGTTGAAGTAATTGACAAAGACTCATGGCCAAAGGAAAAGGCAAGGAAGTTCAGTCTTTTCGAGGAAATGGGGCTGGCGAAGATCAGCAAAATGCTGTTGTAACAAGGTCTCGGGGGCAGAGTTCAGCAGCAGGAAGAATCAATGCAGGAAATCCGAGCCGCCAGCAGGGGAGAGCTCCGATCCGATCCGGGTAGGAGACTCTGAAGCAGTGCATTCCCCCAATTTGAACCGACCTGAACTGCCCGCTGCGCTCCGATCCGACCAGGCACCCCAGCTCCGATCCGACCCGACCTCTTACCTCCGACCCGACCCGATGCTTGGTGAAGCTGGAACCTCTACTCGAGTCCCTACGAATGCTCCAATTCCAGCTGCCAGGGTTGGAGATCAGGTCAATCCATCTGCGCCCATCACTCAAGGAGATTTTTCGCGCTTGCTTGACATGCTTGAGAGCACAAGGGAAGCTATGAGAGTTCATGAGCGCACTAATCTCATGATGCAGGAAAATATGAGGCTCATGAGCCGGGAGATCAATGAGCTCCGTCGACAGAGAACTCCATCACCGGTTCGTCACACACCCGTAGATCAATCTTCATCTTCCGAGGAAGAGAGGCCCCGTGAACGAAGGCCACTCGAACGACCTCAGAACGTGGAGCATCTGACGTTTGGATCTTTGGGATCTCGCGAGGATATCGCACAAGCATTAGGAAACGATGGCCCCACTCGGGGGCAAAGACTCCAGTCCCCTCTTCCCGAGATCGACCGGGAACACAGGGAACGGAATCGAGCAGAGGCAGCTCGAAGAAGAAGGGCATCTCCTGAGCAAGAGCCCAGAAGGAACTCGGATGCTAGGGCCAGGGAACCTGAGCAGCCCCTAACTAGTGCTGATGTACAGGCAATGGTTCGCCGAATTATGTCTGAGAGCCGGAATTATACAAATGAAGACTATGGCATTGAACGAAGCCATACTCCGTTCACCGACGATATCCTCGACTTCCAATTTCCCCGACGCTTTTACTTGCCACAAATGGACAAGTATAACGGAAGGACTGATCCAGGACAGCATTTGATGCGGTATTCGTGGCTCATGAATGCCGCTGCTGCCCCTGATGAAGTGAAGTGCAAAGCATTCCCAATCTACCTAGAAGATGTGGCATTATTCTGGTTTACCCGACTTCCTCCTCGTTCAATTTCTAATTACAAAGAACTAAGCGAGCGTTTCATGAACCAGTTCCGACTACATGCCCGAAAGTCCAAGAGTGTTATTGAATTGTCGAGAATCAAACAGGCACCAGGAGAATCTTTAAGGGCATATCTTGATCGTTTTAACCAAGCCGTAACTGAGGTCAGTGACCCGCACGAACCCACTATTCTGATGGCATTAAAGGAAGGAGTCGATCCTGAATCCGAATTTGGAGACTACCTTTCTGGGAAAACACCCCCCACAAGGGCGATATTCTACGAAAAAGCCGATATTTATCTAAGACGAGAGGAGGCCAGGGCAAACCGAAAGAGAAAGTCTGAGACAGCTTCAAAGGAGAATGTGCAGAGTAATATTGCCGTGAAGCAGTCTGGGGAAAGTTCTGGCAAGGTTGAAGTAAATGTAGGAAACAAGGGTGGAAACAGCAATACTGGAAATGGGGGAAACAACAACAGCCGTAATTCGAACGGTAACAGAAGAAACAGAAATAGGGGAAGTGACCCTAACAAAAGGCCCCGATTCCAGAACTACGAGAACTATACACCATTGAATGACACCCTGGAAAATATTTACCTGGATACGTACAATGTGTTGCAGTACGAAAGACCGCCACCTCGTGATTCGACCGAGAAAGAAATGGCGACAGGGAAATTTTGCTTGTTTCACGGAACACATGGACATTCGACCAATGAATGTCGGCATTTGAGGGATGTAATTGAAAAGCTGCTGCGTGAAGGAAAGTTGGACGAGTACAAGGTTGCCCCGAGGGACCGGGGACAAGGAGAGCAGGCTCCAAAACAGATCCTACCTGCTCCTAAGCCTACCGCGCAGCAGAAAGGTAAAAGGATTGTCATCAACTCCATAGTAGGCGGGCCTCACCCGGCAATCCGAAGTTTTAGGTCAATGGACATATATGTGAATGCTGCCAAGCATCTAGATGTGAATGAAGGTGACGATTTGGAAGATGTCACCCCATAAAACAACAAAAAACCATGTTCGACGACGTGGTATTTCGCAGCCGAGACAACACGGGGATACAATCTCCCACCAATGATCCGTTGGTTATTACTACCACCATTGGGCCGGCCTTGGTCCATAAGGTATTAGTAGACAACGGAAGTTCCGTTAATATTTTGTTCAAGAAGTCATTTGATCAGATGAAGCTTGAGCCCGAAGATCTGAAACCTTGTGAAGGATGGATTAGAGGCTTCAACGGAGCGACGACAGCTCCCATGGGATATATAGAGTTGCCCGTGACCCTAGTGCAAGGAGAACGTAGAAGAGTGCGAATGCTTCAGTTCGTAGTATTGGACGTAGATTCGCCATATAACGCATTTTTAGGGAGACCTGCCCTCGCTGAATTTAGAGTTTGTATCGCCCCTTGGTGCTTGTTGCTAAAGTTCCCAACCGAAGCCGGGACTGGAATAATAAGAGGGGATCAGGTTTCTGGACGGGCCTGCTATGTGGCCGAACTGAAGATGTTGATGAAAGGAGTTAATGCTGAGAGTAAGGATGCCTCGTCTCCCTCAAAGGGGGACTCGGCATAGCAATTAGAGAGATTGAACCCGAGGGAGTTGCCCAAAGGAACGCCTGAAGACCTGGATCCCAGAAAAGACGAGGAACCAGAGGCTAAGAATGCAACTCCTAACGAAGCGACAGTGGAAATTCCCATTGATAAAGCTGATCCGACGAAAGTTTTGAAGATTGGTTCTCAATTGGATCCACGTCGTGCTGAAGAACGGACGGACTTCTTGAAGGCAAACTTAGATGTGTTCGCCTGGACCCATGCTGACATGTGTGGGATATCACCTTCCATTATAAGTCACAAATTGAATGTAAACCCGAAGCATCCGCCTGTGAAGCAAAAGAGACGCATGCTGGGCCCAGAGAGGTCGGCTGCTCTCAAAGAGGAAGTAGAGAAGTTGAAGCAGAATGGATTTATTCGAGATTCGACTTATCCCGACTGGATATCGAATCCCGTCTTAGTAAAGAAGCCAAACGGAAAGTGGCGAACTTGTATTGACTTTTCAGATTTAAATAAAGCTTGCCCAAAAGATAGTTTCCCACTTCCCAGGATTGACCAGCTTGTAGACTCGACAGCAGGTCATGAACTTCTTTCTTTCATGGACGCATACTCTGGATACAACCAAATTCCTATGCATGTACCAGACCAAGAGCATACGAGTTTCATTACGAATTTGGGGCTATATTGTTATGTTGTAATGCCATTCGGGTTAAAAAACGCTGGAGCTACTTATCAGCGCTTGGTAAATAGAATGTTTTATGATCAAATAGGAAAAACTATGGAAGTTTATGTGGATGATATGCTTGTTAAATCAAAGCAGTCTTCCAGCCATACGCAAGACTTAGCGGAAATGTTTGGTATCTTGCGAAAATACCGTATGAAATTGAATCCTTTAAAATGTTCATTTGGAGTGGCGTCGGGGAAGTTCCTTGGCTTCATTGTGAGTTCCGAGGAATTGAAATCAACCCTAGCCAGATAGCAGCGATTAGAAACATCGAAGAACCGAGGAGAATTAAAGACGTCCAAAGTCTGGCAGGGAAAGTAGCGGCGTTGAGTAGATTCATCTCCAAAGCCACAGATAAGTGTGTTCCGTTTTTTGATTTGATAAAAAGGGGAAAGAAGAACTTCCAGTGGACTCCCTATTGTGTTGAGGCCTTTCAAAATCTGTTAGAGCTGTTAGAGAAACCGCCAATCTTATCAAAGCCTGTAGATCACGAAGAATTATTTGTTTATCTAGCAGTCTCGGCTCACGCTGTCAGCACAGCCCTGGTTCGAGAAGAAGACAAAATACAAAGGCCAGTGTACTATGTGAGTAAGAAATTAGCAGCGGCAGAGCGCAACTACCCAAAGATTGAGAAGCTTGCTTACAGCCTCCTGATCGCGTCCCGAAAACTTCGTCACTACTTCCAAGCCCATCCAATAACCATATACACCGACTAGCCATTAAGACAGGTGTTGCAGAGACCCGAAGCATCGGGAAGGTTGATCAAATGGAACATAGAACTAAGCCAGTTTGATTTGAATTTTCAACCACGAAAGTCAATCAGGGGGCAAGCTCTAGCAGACTTTATTGCGGAGTTCACCATTCCAGAGGAGGAAATAATTAATGACCGAGTGGTCAAATCCGAGGATAAGCTAGAGATAAATCCGTGGAAGTTATATACAGATGGAGCTAAAAATGACCGAAGGTCCGGAGCTGGAATTGTCTTAGTCACTCCCGAGGGACGGTTGTTATATTACGCCCTGCGATTAGAATTTTCGGCAACTAACAATGACTCTGAGTATGAAGCCCTGATTGCCGGGCTGAAACTTGCTAAAGACCTCGGAGTAAAAATGATGGACATATTTTGTGACTCTAAAATTGTTGTTTGTCAAGTGCGAGAGGAATTCGCGGCTCGAGGACCTCGACTTATCGCCTACCTCAAGAAAGTGAAAGAGCTATCGAATAGCTTAGAGCGGTACAACATAACACATATTCCCAGAGTTGAAAACCAGAAAGCGGATAGACTGGCAAAACTGGCTAGTTCTGACAATCCAGAGGGGACTGAGGTAATTCCAATTGAAACGTTGGAGTCGCCAAGCTTTGAGTCAATGGAAATTGAATTCGCTCTTGAAGCGGAACCAGAGAAGGAGTCATGGATGACTCCAATTAAGAATTTCCTTAAGAATGGGACACTCCCATCGAAGAAGAGTGAGAAAAGAGCTGTAGTTCGCAAAGAAACCAGATATGTTATACAAGACGATACTCTCTATAGACAAGGATTTTCTATGCCCCTGTTACGATGTATCGCACACGACGACATCAAGCGTGTACTAAGAGAAGTGCACGAAGGTGAGTGTGGAGATCATACAGGAGGTCAAACTTTAGCAAAGAAAATATTACGGTACGGATACTTCTGGCCTACGATCAACAAAGATGCGGCTGATTATTCACGACGCTGCGATAAGTGCCAGAGATTCGCCAAAATCCCCAGGGCACCGCCAACCCAGCTTAAATCGATGGTGAGCCCTTGGCCATTTGCCACATGGGGAATTGATATCATTGGAGTTTTACCGATTGCTAAAGGAGGAGCTAAGTATGCAATAGTAGCCGTGGATTATTTCACAAAGTGGGTGGAAGCTGAGCCCTTGACTAAGATCACCACAAGAAAGGTGATAAGTTTTGTGGTCAGAAATATTATATGCCGATTCGGGATCCCAAGGACGATTGTTACTGACAACGGGACCCAATTTGATAGCTTTGAATTCAGAAATTTTTGCCAGAAATATAAGATAGACAAACGATATACTGCAGTTGCCTATCCACAATCGAATGGGCAAGTAGAGGCAGTAAACAAAGTTATAAAATCCATCCTCAAGAAACGGTTGGAGCGTGCAAAGGCAAGATGGGTTGACGAATTGCCCCTAGCTTTGTGGGCATATCGAACAACATTTAAAACGGCTACCGGTCATACCCCTTTCTCTCTCTCCTTTGGCTCAGAAGCAGTAATTCCAGTTGAACTAGAAGTTCCTTCCCACAGGGTGACGTATTATGACCCGATGACGAATCGGGCACTTTTACTTGAGTCTCTTGATGAAGTCGAAGAGAAAAGGGACGAAGCAGACTTGCGTGCAGCAAGACATCGGCGTCAGATGGCACGCTATTATGACAAAAAAGTTCGCCTCAGAACTTTTGAACCAGGAGATTTGGTGCTAAAGAGAGTTTTTCCATCCCTTCCTCACCTCGGCCCAAAATGGGAAGGACCCTTTGTCATCCAACGGAAACTTGAAAAAGGAACCTTCAAGTTAACGACCGTAGATGGCGAAGAAGTTCCTCGAGCATGGAATGCCCAACATTTAATGCGATATTTGGATTAGAAATGCTATACTTTTTGTTATTTTTCCTGTGAATTCTGTAACAAGACATGCCTTGTCTGGGGAAAATCTGATGATATGAATAAAGGACTATAAAGTGGATGTAGGCTACGACTTAGCTGAACCACTATAAAAATATTGTGTGTTATTTACTTTTATGCATTTACATTCATTAGTTATTCTGTTGTGATTATAAAATACAGGATAACTCAGAGCCTAAAAAGGTTGAAAACAGTTTAGACATAAAAAGGAGCACAACGATTATTTGTGCGATAAGACATAAAAGAAAAAGAAATTCTTTTCTTAACTCTAACTCTCCAGAGAAAGAGAGAGAGTATAAAAGCGTCTCCGACTGAGCGCTGAAAAAGAAATTTTCCTCCCGACTCTAACTTTCCAGAGAGAAAGAGAGTATAAAGGCGTCTCCGACTGAGCGCCGAGAAAGAAGTCTTTCCCCGTTGAACGACCGGGGAATAAACAAATGACTGAACTCGAACTCTAACTCTCAAGAGAAAGAGGGAGAGTATAAAAATGCCAGAAAAAACGACAGGTACTGACGACACAGGAAGTGCTATCCAGTCAGAGAATTGGGAGCATTCAGATTGCATGGTTAAGCATTGAACAACTTATGGAAATTGACTGGGGACACATATGCATGCACATATTTCTCCCCTCCACAACTTCATTTCATAACTATAGACATGCATTTTTACATAAGTGCAGAACTATTAACAAATAAACATTGCAAAAAGTGAATTATTTTTATTTACAAATGAATGAATTTGTACAGGGAAGTAACTAAAGAAGAAAGTGCAGGAGCTGCTTTTGTAGCAGCAGTTATTGGTTCACAAAAAATGCTAAAAAGATGCAGGGGAACCCACTATTTGGGTTTGGAATGAGCCTTCGATTTCTTGGCAGCTTTTTCCGCATCCTTTGCTTCCTTCTCGGCTTCAGTCAAGATTCGTTTCGATTTCTTTTTTCCTGAAGATGCGGTACTGGAGCCAGTAGACTTCTTCCCGGAGGGCGGGACACTGGAATCAAGAGAAGTTTTTTTAGCAAGTTCTTCGGTAATAGATCTAGTTGAGAGCTTAACAACTAACCTTGAACCTGCATCCACGACTGCGAGGGGCTTGAGGACCTCAGGGTCTAGTTCTTCGGCCTTTAATTGCAAGCGCTTGTCTTGATCAGCCTTCATGGCCGCCAAGGTAACGTCATCGGCGCTTTTCGACTCCCCAGTTATTGCAACCTCCGGTTCCTCATCATGCCCCTCGTCTCCTCCGTCGTCTTTTAAAGCTGCGATCATTTCTTCATCATGGGGAGTGGTGACCTTAGTTGGTTCATTTCCTTCTCCCAAGTCTATGGAAGCAGCCTTGTCTTCCCCTTTTTTGGCCCCATCTGCGGGCTTTGTCCCAGCGGTAGCTCCTTGAGCTACATCTGTTTTTGCGGATGATTCAACACCTACAGAATGAGAAGCATCGGTTATCAACTCAGGCGAAAGTAAAGGGTTTCTCATCGAACGTTCAATCACGTAGCCAAAGGTAGTAGTAGCCTTGGCAAATTGAGGAGAAAAGATAGGAATACCTTCTGAAGACTTTTCAGCGGGGGTGACTACTACCTCTGAAGTTATTTCAGGAATGGGAGATAGCAAAGTTGTCTGGGGAATTCCCGGGTTTTCGGGATCATACCCTTCTACTTCGGGAGTTGTAGGAGCAGAAGAAGAGGAGCCAGCTTCGGGAATGGTTTTCTGTTTAGACTTCCGCCTCTCTTCTTCCATGGCCTCAGCAATTAGGCGGCGCCCTTCAGCTAGGCGCTCCGGTTCATCGTCTCTCAAGTATTTCTCCATCAGCTTATCTTCATCAAGGGAATTGACCTTAAGTTCTTCTTTTTCCCACTCAACGATTTGATTCCATACTTGAACCAGAGTGGATGGATAGTCCTCAATCCAAGAAATGTTTCGACGACGAATAATATGTGCGAAGAATTCAATCATTAATTCGCCGAAACTTTGAATCTCAACCTCCGCCTCAGATAATTGCTTGCGGGCTTCCTCCGCAGATTTAATGGCACATTCCACATTGCCCTCGGCCAGAGCAGCCCTGTTTTCTGCCTCCAACAGCTTCGAAGCCAAGTCAGCATTCTTCTTTTCTAATTCAGCACTCCTTTTTGCTAACTCGGCGTTTTTCCGTTCAAGCTCAACATAAGCAAGGTGTGTTTTAGCGGCTTCTGATTTGGCCTCGTCAGCTTGCTTTTTTAGTTCAGAGCGCTCCTGAGTATGGGACTCAAGCAAGTCATGATAACGCTTTTGCATGTCCTCAAACTGTTGTTTGAAATTAGAAGCATTCTTTTGAGCGACAGCTAGTTGAGCCTGAGTGTCTTCTAAGTCTTTTCCTAAGGTTTTTAAGGCCTTAGCATCCTCCTCCGCGGTCTTTTGCATTGAGTTAGCATTTGTCATTAGAGTGCGGACGATTCTAGAAAGATTGCGTGAATACTTGAACATCTCGGAATATTGTTTTTCTACCAAATCAATTTTTGCCTTGGCCTCATCTGCCCAATTAGAAGAAATAGGTTCAAGGGTAGGTAGAAAGGTCAGAGTCTCGAAGTAGTGCTCGGGAAATTGCTCCTTTAAATATGCCAGCTTTACTGCAGTTCCCGCATCTGGTGGAGGAGGAGCGAGGATTGTTAATTCGGTGTCCCTTCCTGAAGAAGATTCTGTAGAACCCTTGTCTGTCCTAGGTCGTTTAGTAGCAGGGACCTTTTGCTTACTTCGATACCCGGTTTCCTTTGGAGGAGTTTTCTCTCTACTCCGCTTTTCATGGGAGGAAGTGGAATCCTTAGATGGTGGTCTATCCTCCTCCCTACGACCTTGATAGCTCTTGTATTTTTCTTGTTCCGGTCGAACTGGTGAGCGGGAGCGTGAGGGCCGAGATCGATAGGGATCATAAGGTCTTCTTTCCTCCCTACCACGGTCATCCCGACGATCATACTCGACATCCTGAGGAGGATTGGACATGCTGCGACGAAGCTTTCTTATATCATAATAGGATCGAGACATTGTACCTGCACGATAAAATAAACGAAGTTCAGAATCAATGGATTCATGGAGAAAGAATTGCAATGAATGCTAATGATGTGGTGTAAAGTGCATCCTAAATGGTGTGTGTCCCCCCAACCAACCCGAGTCTGAAGCTAGACTGGTGCGGGCAGGCTCTTTGGCCTTAGCGGGAGTAGTTTCTTCAGAAGAAGTGAAGACTAAAGGGTCCTTCCTGAAGTCCTCTGAAGTATATATAGTCTCAGGTAAGGGGAGATCCCCCAAACCCTGAAATATGTGCTCATCAGTGCTAGGAACATCCCCTTCGGAAGCGTGAAGTGGCGACTCTTGGGAAGATTTTGACTTGTCTAGAGAAGTAGTTTCCTCGGGGGCAATATACCCTTCACGATGCTTTTTGGCCAGATTAGCCAATTCATCATCTTGCGTAGAAGATGGAGAAGGTGAAGTGTGAAGAGAAGCCGTAGGAATTCCTGAACCTTCTCCTATCTCTGGGACCACATCCACTGGAGGAATGTACGCGTATGGAACCGTCCCATGTCCAATGCTACGAAAAACAGATAGCATCCCATGAAAGTGAAGGTATTCATCTTTAAGGACCTCGTCGATCGTCAAGAATTTTTGATCACCATTAAGAAGTCGGTGCATCCGATCAAAGAACACCTGATCTGATATCTGTTTGGGATTGTCAACTGCAAATAAAAAGGAAAACAGGTCAGGGTGATGATTCAAGTGTATAGAGTCCGGGTTCAGAAGATCAACGCCTTACTTGATTTTGTCCATCTCCTGGCGCATCCAGACTGTTGCTTTATATAGAACCATTCTAGTCTGGAATCTCCAGCTTTACTGCTAAATGGTGCAGAGATTATCTTTCTCTTTGGGACTGATTCAAAATAGCAGAAGGATGGAGTCTCTCGAGTCCGATGCTTAAAATTATAAAAGAAATGAACGTCATCGAATGTGAGCTCTAGGCCTAGGATTTCACGATAGGCTATGTACAAGGTATGCAAATAAGCATATGAATTGGGATGCAACTGCATGGGGGCAATCCGCATTTGTCTTAAGAAATCAACGATGAAAGGCGAGAACGGAGGAATGGCGCCGACCATGCACATCAATCGAGTGACCGTCATATATCCTTCTGGAGGGTTGTGGGGACGGTCAGAGCGTGAGGGCACTAGGGTGTCCCTTTTCATTATTCCATACTTCAAGCAAATTCGAACAAGTCGGTCGTTGTCGATTGTCGATTCTACGGAATCTGGAGGTGACTCCAATATAATGGCTGAGTCAAATTCATCGGGTGCTCGATTGTCACCAATCCCTCCTTCCTCCTCAAAGCCCAGGGAAACTTCATTCTCTGAAGACGCTTCGTTGCTTCCCCGATGCCCAACTACGTAATCCGGACCTTCACTGTCCCATTCCGGATCGGACGAAGAAGATATATCCTCAAGAGTGATTTTGCTAGAAGTTTCCGGAGCTTCTTTCCTCTCAGCTAGACGGGAAGAGCGTCTGGGCCTCATTGTCATGGAACTATTGAAGAAGCAATAGCACGGATTAGAGTAAATTATCCCGTGTCCCCCTTTGTGTATGTGTGTGAACTAAAGTGTGCGCAGCAAATATGGGAAATGCAAAATAAAAGTACAGCAATGTAAGACGAAGCTTTGAAGAGAAAGTGATAGTCAGAGTTGTTCTTAATTCTTGTTTCTGTTCGCAAGGCACTATCCTAACTGTCCACGAGGTTATCGTCTAGAGTGAATGTTAGTTGAATTAGTTGGGTAATCTTTGTGTGCCAAGTTTGATACGTTCGGTTCGGTTCGGATATGCATATGATAATTGGCTCAACACAAATACAGATATAGGGTCGGTTCGGATGCTTCATTAAAGCAAGGTCAGTTCAAGACAAGGGAAACAATGGGTTCGGAAGCAGGACTGATCTGATCGGATCGGGTGACCCGATCCGAACCGAACCAGCATCACTTAACCCGTCCATTTATTTCAACCTCTTATCCCATTCTCTTCTCCGACCCGAACCGACATTTTCCTTCCTTCCCGTCTTTCTAAAGTATGCAACCCGAACCGATCCCCTTTCCTTCTCCTTTCTTTTTGCTCCTTCGTCTTCTACCCGAACCAATTTGTCATCACACTCTTTTCTTCATCTTCTTCCTCTTTCCCCCTTGCTCACAAACGAATCCGTTCTATCACCAAAGCTACCGTTAAGGACAAATATTTGCCCTCTCCAGCCTCGCAACGCCTCGAAGTGATGGCGGATCCACCAGTAACGACGTGGAGTTCAAGCAAAGCCCCATGGCTAAACCATCCCAATCAACCACGAATTGAAATCAAAAGCAGTTACAACGAAGTTATTCGAGATTAAAAAAGCTACCTATATGTTTGATTTGGGAAATCTACAAGGAATAGTTTCAGAATATTGGAGTTTCTGACGTTTTCAATACTAGGGTTGGGAGCGGCAGCAGAAAAGAAGAAGGAAAGAAGGAAGACAGTGACGGATTTATATAAGGAGTGATGTTGACTCCTCGTATTCCTATTCTTTCTCACCCGCTCGGACCGGAGTGAAGGCCCAGTAGCACAACTCTGCCTGAAGGCCCAACGTCCAAGAACCAAATCCACGAAAACGCATCGGATCGGAATCCGAACCGAATAAACTTCACATATTAATTTAGCACCCGACTCGAATTGAGTTCAAACGAGAGATAAAAGAAGGGCATACCCGAGAGAAGCACTATGTGTCGAGAAAAATTCCCAAACTTGTTCAGAAATGAAGAAAATGTGCTCGAGTCGGACACCGAACCGAATAGAAATCTGTGCATTCCTCCTGACCGTTCCGATTCAAGGACTAGCATTTCGAACGACATCAAAGCACGCTTCGTATACAACAGAAGCATCCTTTGAGGGGGCAAAATGTTAGCCTACTTTGTGAACTAGGAAACACAAAGTCGAGAAACCAAACATTGAAGGGTATTTTTAATTATAAGGCTTCGGTTCGGATTGAAGGAAAACACTACAATTCAGATTGATAGCTGCAGCTGTTCGGATCGGATAGGATCCTGTTCGGATCAGATAGAGTTCTCTGTTCGGATCGGTGATCTCTTACTGGATAGATTGGTAAGGCATATCCAATCGGATCGGAAGGCAACTAAATCTCGAATGGATCGGAAAGCCATCTGCTTGCCACAACACTGGAGCGGAGCGGAATAGGTTAGAGAGGGAGAGGCGCCCAAACCAGTCCGGTTCGGATCGGGTATCCCGATCCGAACCCCTTACCTGCACGTCTCCGACCCGCACCCATGATCCATGTTAATCTCCTGTAAAATCGCTTGGAGAACCGGACCGGCTATGACTAATTCCTACCCCTAACGTCCTCCCTTTTGATGTGTTGTCAACCTGATAATTCATCCGAACCCGGAGAGAATGCGATGGATGACACGTGGCCCGACCCGGATCAAGTCTCAAGCAAATTCACACCTATAAATACCCCATCTGGAGACAAAGAGAAGGATCTTTTTTCAGCACTTAGAGAATTCAATCACCTCCATCATCCGAACTCCATTACTCCCGGAGAATCCAAACCATCTTTCATTTCTTGTTTTAGTCAATTGAGTGAACAAAAGTGAGTTGTGAGTGAATATTACTTTGTATTTGCAACTGAATTATTGAATATAGTGAAAAATAAGTGGACGTAGGCATTTGTTCGCCGAACCACTATAAATCATGCGTGTTCATTTTTATTTTTATCTCATTTTATCTTGTTTCAAGTCAATTTGGGTGTTAGGACCACTTTTGGGTCTAACAGTATGTTATGGTAGTAGGCAGTTGAGAGTTCATGAGAAGAACTACCCTAACCATTATTTAGAGTTGGTTGTTATATTATTTGCGGTTAAGACTTGGCGACATTATCTATTTGGAGAAAATTTCAAGTTGAGAGATCCTAACGTCATATGATTTTGAGATTGCTTATACCCCTAGCAAGGGTAATGTGGTGGTGGATGCATTGAGTAGGCAGAGGATGAATTTGAGTCCTCTATTCGTAAAGAGGCGGAGCTTGGAGTACATATCGGCCTTCAATTTTAAGCCATCTATGGGTCTTATACCTGGTTTGTTGGCATCCTTAAAGGTGCGACCTACTCTTATGGATCAGATAGGATCTTCGTAGCGAGAGGACCCACGGATAATAGATATCTTGTATAGGCTCGGTAGAGGGGAGACTTCTAGTCACCTTAGTAGATATTCCACGGATGATAGAGGGTGGTTGCGACGAGATGGAAGGCTTTGTGTTCCCCGAGTTTGGAGTCTATTGAAGATGATCCTTGAGGAAGCCTATCATTCTAGGATGACTATCCATCCAGTTGGTGATAAGATGTATAGAGATATGAAGAGGGTTTTCTTTTGGGCTAGGATGAAGAAAGATGTAGTGGAGTTTGTCTCTCGATGTTTAGTTTGCCAATAAGTCAAAGCTGGGCAAAGGAAGCCCGGTGGTTTACTTCATCCTTTGGAGGTCCCACAATTGAAGTGGGAGAGAGTCTCTATGTATTTCATTGATGGTTTGCCTAGACCAAGGAAGTGCAACACCAGTATCTGGGTTATAGTAGACTGGCTTACTAAGAGAGCTCACTTCATTCCTGTTAAATGTAAGAGAACGACATCATGGTTGGCATCAGTTTATCTTTGTGAGATCGTCCGTCTACATGGAGTACCTTCTAGCATACTAAGTGATCATGACCCCATCTTTACTAGTGAGTTCAAGAAGAGCCTACAAGAGGCATTAGGTACACAGTTGTGTTTGAGCACCACATATCACCCTCATACTGATGGGCAGACTGAGAGGGTGAAAAGAGTTCTTGAGGATCTTTTGAGGTTGTGTATCCTAGACTTCGGAGGGACTTAGGAGGAGCATCTTCTGTTGGTTGAGTTTTCCTACAACACCAGTTATCAGGCTAGTATTGGCATGGCTCCTTCGAGGCTTTGTTCGGACGACCTTGTAGATCACCTATTTGTTCGTGAAAGTCTACAGCTAGGCTTCTACTCGGATTGGAGATGATTGGAGAAACCTCAGAAAAGATCGATCTTATTCGAAGACCCATGAAGACACCTCAGAACAGGAAAAAGTCATACGTAGATAAGAGAAGGACCGATATTGAGTTTTAAGTGGGAGACATGGTTTTTATTAAGGTATCACCTCTGAGGTATGTGGTTCGTTTTGGATATGTAGGGAAACAGGCGCCAAGGTTTGTGGGGCCATTTCCCATAGTGGAAAGGGTATGTCAAATGGCCTATAGGGTGAAGCTACCAGAAAGATTGGCGGGTGTTCATGATGTTTTCCATGTTTCTCATTTGTGGAAGTGTCTGCATGATACAGCAGAGGTAGTTGAGCCGAGTATGCTTAAGGAAGTAGAGGTAGAACGGAAGGCGAAGGTTAGACGAGTTCCTACCCGTATTCTTGGATCAAAGGTTAAGAAGCTTCACAACCGAGAGGTCAAATTGATGAAAGTTCAATGGGGAGAAGAGCACGAGGATGCAACTTAGGAGACTAAAGACAAGATTCGCGCTTCGTACCCTTTTCTTTTCAAGGGTATGTTCTTAACTTCTTTTTCAAAGCTTTTATTCGTACTTGCTTCCATCATTAGAGTATATCCTATCAATCAAATCTTCGACCCTTAGGTAGAAACCCAATGGATGTAAACATGTGTTTGAAACATGTTATGTTTGATGGATGCAAGTGTTTTCTAGTGGTTGCTCGTGGATACATATAAACACACTATGCAATAGATCGGCTCAATCACTCTCATATTGCATATGGATTTGTGTGCATCTTTTTTCTATTTATGGATGAAAATGAGTATATCAACATATGGATGATGCATTCTGATGGAGTGCACACGTATAGAGTTTTACATAATATACTAGGACTATTTGCATACATGTTGGATTCATGGCACTAACATACATTGCATTAAGGAGGTCGACTGAACCAGTAGACCACTTGATCTTTCGCATTAGTATAGGGACATATATACATACCTTTGCATATGTTCATATAAACATTAGAAACCTTTTAAGGACAATGGATGCATGTGATTGATGAATGAGTAGATGATTGATGGATGTTAGGATATACTTCTTCTAAACTTGGGGATTTCGGGGACGAAATCCTTTAAGTATGGAGAATGTAACACCCTATAATTTCAAAGAACACTGTAATGATAAACTAAATAATACTTAATTAAATATTGGTAATTGAGTAAAACGGACTACACCGTTGCATTCATCTCGGAATTCTGCTTAAGATAGACTTCAAGTTTGCATAAAACGGACATCGTATGAGAAAGTTATTAAGCTTAGAAGTTAGTATACGTATAAGAGAATTATATGTGAACAAATCAAGTCCAGAAATTCAAAATAGTTCAAAAATCAAGCGTGAGAACGAAGCGGGATTTTGGCCTGTTGGGTGTCGACCTGCACCCAAGGGGGTCGACCCACTCAAGGGGGTGTCGACCCACACTAGATCCATCCAGGTTCATTTCTGAACCTGGACTTGTTTCTGAACGAGATTCATTAGTGGTAGGCTATATATAGGACCTCATTTCTATTGTTTTTACACATCCAAAACAATAAAGGACAAGATGCTGCCCCTGCTTGGATTGATTTAGCCTATTTTTCTTCATCAATGACCTATTCGCATATAAGAAATTCTTCTGCAACATTTGCTTGTTATTCCATGTTCTTTAGATCCAGTCTCTGTGAGTTCATTTTAGTTTTAGATATAAACATTTAAAAAGTAATCCTAACATGTTTATAAGTCTAGATCTAAACCTATGCCCGTTAAGAATCTAATTCGTACCTAAATAGATCTGTCATTACATGTACACTAATCTACTGTTTAGTTCTTATATGCCAATTTCTGATATGCCCATTTCTAAAGACTAACATGCATTATGAGTTATGACTGGGATTTAGGGCATAACCTTTATTGTGATCTAAAGTCTAAAAGCTGGGGCATATCTTATACTATGAATTATGACTTGAGGGTTGGGGGCATGTGAATCTGTAGGCTCAATAATTAGATTAAGCGAAACATGTAATGAAACTATAATACTTAACCTGTTTAAATATGTGTGGGTTATATGAACCTGATAAATTGTGTAGAGGTTAAGTAAACCTGATTGAATCGGTAGGGGTTAAGTAAATATGTTAAATCTATGGGGGTTATACGAACTCGATAAACTCAACCTATTTATATGTTGGGATTATGCGGGCCTGTAAAGCTATTAGGCATAACCTATCAAAATCCTAGTAGTTGGAGGATACAAGCTTAAAGGGTGGCTTGTGTCATCTGTTTTGTAACAACCCGTATTTTCAATAACCTGTAATAACATAAATCGAGGCAGAATTTAATTCTAAAATGGGAATCAAGGGAAACGGGCTATGCCATTGCGTTCGTCTCGGAAAAATACGCGAAATAGAGTCCGAGTTTTCGAAAATCGGAGTCCGTATGACCAAGATATGGCCTCGCGAAGTTTCACGAAAATTCCCAAATTAAAGTATACTTAATTAAGTGAAATGGGTTGTGTAGATATATATATATATATATATTGATATATATATATATATATAATTGAAAATTTAATAAATAAATATGCAAAAATGCTCAAAACAGCGAATTGGGAGAGGGGAATAACCGAACCGGCCGATTTTTGAAGTCGACCCGAGCCCGCTGGGTCGACTAGGGGTTAATCCAGGGTGTTTGGCTGTCAACCCGTGGGCCGATTCGCTCAAGTGCAGATTTTGCATTTGAATGGTTCTCATGGTCCATCTTTAATCTAAAGGCCCTAGATGGTTCCTACACTTGACTTCTTCCCCAAGACATGCTTTGATGGCTTGGATTGAATCTAGGGTTAATCCTATGGCCTAAAACACTTGCCTAATCTATAAATAAGACCCTAACCTACCCTAATTCATTCATAATTAAACCTAGTGACTAAACTATGGCAAAATGCTAGCTCTCATGGCCTCCACTAATTTTATGAAGAGGGTTGCATACTAATCACTCTCTAATCAACTTCTAATCCCTTCTTAGCATCTTAATCTTCTTCATTTGGTGTTCAAAGTTGCTAGTTGTGAGTTTCTATCACTTTGATGATCTTTTGGTAAACTAATTAGATGAGATGTGATGAGATTTATGGTTTTGTATGTGGGTTAATGAGCTTTGAATCATATGATATGATGTTAGCATTAATCTTATGTTTATGCATGTTGAGTATGTAAGCTTATGCAAGTTTAATATGATGTATGTTATGTTTGCATGATGCTAAATATGCAAGTTGTGGGCTATGTAATCATATGCATGTTATGCAAGTTCATGGTAATATGCTATGCAAGTTACATGTATGTAAATATGCAAGTTACATGTTTGTTAATATGCAAGTTACATGTATGTAAATATGCAAGTTACATGTTTGTTAATATGCAAGTTACATGTTTGTTAATATGCAAGTTACATGTATGTAAATATGCAAGTTACATGTTTGATAATATGCAAGTTACATGTTTGTTAATATGCAAGTTACATGTATGTAAATATGCAAGTTACATGTTTCTTTATATGCAAGTTACATGTTTGTTAATATGCGAGTTACATGTATGTAAATATGCAAGTTACATGTTTATTAATATGCAAGTTCATGATGACACATTATGCAAGTCTATAAGCTAATATGCAAGTTTGTTATGCAAAATGAATATGTAAGTTATGTGACATATTATATGCAAGTTATGTGACATGTTATGCAAGTTCATATGCAAGTTATGTGTTTGTTAATATGCAAGATGGCACCTTTGAAACATGTTCATTCATATGCAAGTTGACACCTTTTATATGTGTTATATCATGAACGAAATTACGTGGGAACGATGGGGTAATTAAATGCATAAGTTAATAAGATTGTGTGAAATTAATATAATTATGCATAACACAAAATAAATAAACATAGTATGGGAATTTGCCTATTTGGTTAGGTGTACCCATACTATGTGTTGGGAATTTACCTATTGAGTTAGGTCTACCCCATGGGAATTTACCTATTAAGTTAGGTCTACCCATGTTAAGAAAACTTGATTAATTAGGGATAATTAATATAAAATTATGAGGGTGATTAATTAGGTGTAATTAATTGACTAAGACACGAGGTTGGACTCAGTTGTAGCGTAAAACTGCCCGGACCCAACCGGCTTAACCAGTTGCTACAAATGTTAGCCCAATGTGAGAGGTCTTAGGCACAAACTAAATACGTAATTAATGTAAAGACACGAGGTTAGACTCTGTTATGACATAAGGCTGCCCGGACCCAACCGGCTTAACCAGCGGTCATAAAAGACAGTCTAATGTGAGAGGTCTTTACAAAGGTTACGTTCTTAATTAATTAATTAAGAAACACTTAACCACATTAGCATGTAGAGGGACATGAGGGGTTAAGTGGGTGCCTCGGGTGGCATGAGAAAATCTAGTGGTTGCCTTGGGTGGCAATAGAAAATACGATTAGAATACTTAACCAAAATGGAACATGTAATTAAAACATGATTAAAGGGTTAAGTGGGATATACTAGAAAAAGGGACAAGCTTAGGTGGGTAGCTTGTGGAGGCCCATTTCAACCAGTAACCCATACGTATCTTTGTGGGCTCGACCCATGTCGAGGACGGGACACGCATACTGGGCTTGACTGTAAGAGGCAAACGGGTTAGCGGTGGCAACGCAAGTCCAACGGGCTTCATATGCGTGAGTGGGCCCGGGCTGGTAGGTAAGCCGTTGTTGCATCGAGTAGATATAAGCCGTGCACCTTTAGTTTCATCAGGTTGCCACATTGGGGAATGATACATCCCACGGTGGGGCCAGCACGGGTATCTACGTTAGGGAGCCGATCGAATGGGAAGTAGTGTGTACACCTAGTGGATTGTAGGGCCCCGTGGCGCCTACTTGGTCACCTAGGGGTACGCAGGTACTAATTAGTAAATTTTATAAGTCCTTGGGTGGGATCAACCTTTAAGTTAGGAACGACTGGTGTGGTGCAGTTTAGTAATTTACCTTAGGGAGGGTAGATGCGTCTTTATCCTTTATCTTCGTTTAGTTGACTGCTTAGGGTAGCCATTCATCCCTATATGTTACCGTATATCAGTTTATGTCTTCTCTGGTTACTTTAACGATTGTATTGTTAAAGTTATAGGACTCGCTCAGACTTATGTCTGACCCTGTTGTTTTTATCTTTTTCCCAACCCTCAGGTCCTACGGTGGATCCTAGCAGTAGTGGAGCTTGATCGGATTGCTGTTCCAGTCTTTAGGAGCGAGGATAGATGTAAAGCTCCAGTTATCCAGTTATCTTTTCTTTTGTTTGGCTATTGTATGAGAGTGGGATTATGTACTTCTTTATTTTGATGGATATTGTACTTGACCTTTATTGTGGTTTTATGATGTAACCAGACATGTTTTACTTCCGCTGTTATGAGATGATGTTTTAAAATTTCAAGTACTATTTATATCTGTCTTGTTGTAATTTTTCTGTTCTATATTCACTAAAATACTCCACCGATGCTATGGCATTCCCTTAGTGAGTGATCATAGCGGGAGTGGGGTGTTACACGTGGTATCAGAGCTTAAGGTTACCAGAACAGATAAAATTTTTGAGAAAAACTATTTTCTAAGAGTATTTTCGAAGAAAGTATTTTTAAAAGCATGTCTTCTAAGAGAAAAAGTTTTTGAAAAAGAAAAGCATAATCCCCAATAGCCATATCTTTATCTTTCGGAATCTCCTTTTTGAATCTTTCCTCTTTCGTTTCAGCATGGCTGAAGATCTTAACATCCCGGAGGGTTTAGTTATACCACTATGGTATAGGAGGTTGCAAGAGGCTAGGGCCGCGGCTGCGGGTCCGGCCAATGCTACTACACCAGAGACAACCGCTCCTCCTCCTCAGCCTAGAGTGGATAATTTTGCTAAGGTTTGCAAGGAGTTCAAGGCTATAGGAGGAAAACCTTTTCTTGGTTCAGAGACTTTCGTAGAGGCTAGAGATTGGCTTAAGGAAGTGGAAGAGTTGCTAGATATCTTTGAAGTGGAAGAGGGAAAGAAAGTCAAGTTGGCGGCTTGGTTAATGAAGGGAGAGGCCTCATTCTGGTGGGAGGTCACTAATGGAGAACGCCCTGTTGACTCTTGGGCAGATTTTAAGCAAAGGTTTGGGGCTAAGTTTCTCTCAAGGGCGGAAGAGAATCTGTTTATGGAGAAGTTCTTGAATTTGAAGCAAGGGAATCTCACGGTGAAAGAATATGTCAACAAATTCAATCAATTAGCAAGGTTTGGCATAGAGTTGGTGAATACACCGGAGAAGAAGGCTTTGAGGTTCGTTAGAGGCTTGAACGAACCATTGCAAGGAATAGCTATGACTCACATTCCTATGGGGGCCACTTTTGAGAAGCTTGTCTACATGGCACTTATGCATGAGGATGATAAGAATTCTAAGGCACCAGAGAAAAAGGGGGATCAGAAGAAACCGCAACAGCAACAACAAGGCAAGGGCGGAAAAGGCAATGGTGACAAAAAGAAGACGAAGAAGAAGTGCTTCAATTGTGGAACACCAGGACACCTTAGTAAGGATTGTCGCAAAAAGAAGAAGACCGGTTGCTTTCATTGTGGTGAAGCAGGGCATCTTGTGAAAAACTGCCCAAAGAAGGGGCAGAAGACGGGGTCTACCTCAGGAGGCCAGGTGCAAGCTCTTATAGCACCACCTCAGTCAGGGGGGCAAGTTCAGGTTCTCTCAGTTCCACCGATTCAGCAGAGAGGTAGAACTATTTCCGTTGAAAGTCTGGTTTTTCTGTTTGATCATCCAGTTCGTACTTTGTTTGACTCTGGCGCATCGCATTCTTTTATCTCATCATCGTTAGTTCAGTCACTGCACTTAGACACCAGTCTAGTTGATGATCCCTTGGTTGTCTCAAACCCAATTGGGGGCTCCATATATCTGTCTATGATATGTTTGGGTTTGAAGATTTCTATACTTAGCGTTGAGTTTAGATGTGATGCTTTTGTATTGGGCTTCACGGGCTATGGGTTGATCTTGGGCATGGACTGGTTATCCAGTAATGGTGCCGTTCTTGATTGCGAAAGGAGAGTTGTCAGGCTCATGACCCGCTTGGGTAACACTCTCGAGATCTCTTGCAATCCCATGGAATCTGTTTTGCTAAGTTATCTTGAATCGCTCGATGCTTCGGTCGAGAGTTTGTGTTCTGTCAGAGTAGTCCGGGAATATCCGGATGTGTTTGAAGAAGTAAAGGGTTTGCCTCCGAAGCGGGAGATAGATTTCCGAATTTATTTGGTGGATAATGCCAAACCAGTGTCTTTGCCAGTACGCCACATGGCTCCTCGTGAGAGAAGAGAACTTCATAAGCAAGTAGGGGAGTTGCTTGAGAAGGGGTTCATAAGGCGAAGTATATCGGAGTGGGGAGCTCCAGTAGTGTTTGCCACGAAGGCGGATGGGTCCCTCAGACTTTGTGTGGATTATAGAGAACTTAATAAGCTCACGAAGAAGAATAGACACCCATTACCGAGGATAGATGATCTCTTTGATCAGTTGGTTGGCGCGTCAGTATTTTCGCAGATGGACTTAGCTACAGGGTTTCATCAGTTAAGAGTGGCGGAGGACAGTATAGAGAAGACTGCTTTCCGGACTCCGGATGGTTTTTATGAGTGGCTAGTGATGCCATTTGGGTTGACAAACGCCCCCGCATACTTTGTTGATCTCATGAGTAGAGTGTTCAGAGAGTATCTGAATAAGTTTGTAGTAGTTTTTGTGGATGACATCTTGGTCTTTTCCAAGAATGAAGAAGAGCATGCCTTACATCTCAAGGAAGTGTTGGAGACTCTTCGAGCGCATAGTCTTAAAGCTAAATTCTCTAAATGCCATTTTTGGAGAAGAGAAGTGCGATTCTTAGGGCATGTGGTCTCTAAGGAAGGGATAGCTGTGGATCCCGCAAAGATAGTATCTATCCAGGATTGGAAAGTTCCTAGAAATGCTACCGAGGTAAGAAGTTTCTTGGGGTTGGCAGGATATTATAGGAAGTTCATCAAAGACTTCGCGAAGATATCAGCCCCATTAACCCGCTTGACGAAAAAGAATCTGGTTTTCTCGTGGGATGTAGATTGTGATGATGCTTTCCGACGGTTAAAGAGAGCTTTGACCACCGCTCCAGTTTTAGTGCTCCCGGATGGGAGTAAGCCGTTTGTTGTTTATACCGATGCTTGTGGAACAGGATTAGGCGCAGTCTTGATGCAGGAGGGAAGGGTAATAGCCTATGGAGGGAGACAATTGAGAGTGCATGAGAAGAATTACCCTACCCATGATCTAGAGTTGGCCGCGATTGTTTTCGCACTTAAGTCTTGGCGCCATTATCTTCTTGGTGAGAGATTCGAGTTGTTCACCGACCATAAATCATTGAAGTACTTATTCTCTCAGAAGGATTTAAACTTAAGACAGCAAAGGTGGATGGAGTTCTTAGCATCCTATGATTTCGAGATAGCGTATACCCCTGGTAAGGGTAACGTGGTGGCAGACGCCTTAAGTAGAAAAAGGCTATCTTTGAGTCCATTGTTCGTGGAACGACGAAGCTTGGAGTTTCTTTCTTTGTTTGACTTCAGACCTTCTGTTGATTTTGTACCTGGTTTGTTGGCATCCTTGGAGGTTAGACCTACTCTTTTGAGACGGATTGGCGAGGCTCAGCGAGACGACCCACAGTTGGTTGTGTTGGTAGAGAAGCTTATAAGAGGGGAGTCGTCCAGCCATTTGGGTAGATACACCATAGATGATAAGGGATGGTTGCATAGAGACGGTAGACTTTGTGTACCGCAAGATGAGGGTTTGAAGAAGGCTATTTTGGATGATGCACATCGTTCAAGAATGACTATTCATCCCGGTGGAGACAAAATGTACCAAGACATGAAGAGAGTTTTCTTCTGGGCCGGTATGAAGAAAGATGTGGCCGAGTATGTGGCTAGATGCTTAGTGTGCCAACAAGTTAAAGTGGAGCAAAGGAAACCCGGTGGGTTGCTACACCCATTGGAAGTTCCACAGTGGAAGTGGGATAGTGTCTCGATGGATTTCATCGACGGGTTACCGAGATCGAGGAAGGGCAATACGGGAATTTGGGTTGTGGTAGACAGACTTACCAAGAGTGCCCATTTTATACCCGTAAAGAGTAAGAGGACCGCTCCATGGCTTGCTTCAGTCTATGTTAGAGAGATTGTTAGATTGCATGGCGTACCATCCAGCATTGTGAGTGATCGAGATCCTATTTTCACTAGTGAGTTTTGGAGAAGTTTGCAAGAGGCGGTAGGGACTCAGTTGTGTTTGAGCACCGCATATCATCCTCAGACGGACGGTCAGACTGAGAGGGTGAACCGTATCTTAGAAGATCTTTTGAGGCTTTGTATCTTGGATTTTGGAGGTACATGGGAAGAACATCTTCCTTTGGTGGAGTTCGCATATAATAACAGCTTTCAGTCCAGTATTGGTATGGCTCCTTTCGAAGCTCTTTATGGAAGGCCTTGTCGATCTCCTACATGTTGGTGGGAATCTACGGATAAGATCTTGCTTGGGCCGGATATGGTTAGAGAGACTTCAGAGAAGATTGATTTAATTCGAAAAAGGATGAAAGCAGCGCAAGATAGACAGAAATCTTATGCGGATCGGAGAAGGACGGATCTTGAGTTTGAGGTTGGGGACATGGTTTTTGTCAAAGTATCTCCATTGAGAAATGTTGTTCGCTTTGGGTCCGTAGGGAAGTTAGCACCGAGATTTGTTGGGCCGTTTCCTATTAAGGAAAGGATTGGACGGATGGCATATAGGGTGGAGTTGCCCGACAGACTTAGTGGTGTTCATGATGTATTCCATGTATCACATTTGAGGAAGTGCTTACATGAGACCGCGGAGGTGGTAGAGCCGAGCTTGCTTAGAGATGTAGAGGTAGAGCGTGATGCGACGATTCGACGAGCTCCTACTCGCATCCTTGGGTCAGAAACTAGGAAGTTGAGGAACAGAGAAGTTCAGCTAGTTAAAGTGCAATGGGGAGATGACGAAAGCAATGCTACTTGGGAGACGGAAGCAAAGATGCGTTCTTTGTATCCATTTCTTTTTGAGAGTATGTCTTTTAACTTCTCCTTTATTGCTTGTCTAGTACTTATCTTATCTTTAGTATATCCTCTCGCTAATACCTATGACCTTTAGATAGGGTAAAACCTATGGTTGAAACATGTGTTTGAAACATGTTATGGTTGATGGATGCATATGGATGCAATTGTTTGCTAGTGGTTGCTCGTGGATGCATATACACACACATTAGGCACTAGATCGGCTCAGTCACTTCATGTTGCATATTGCATAAATGGATGTGGTAGTTAGATTGATGGATGTATCATGGCTGTGTTATCATATGGATGATGCATTTTTGTGTATGGTTGTGCACGCATGTAGAAATTTGTATGTGTCAATAGGGTTTCGCATACATATTGGATGCATGGCACTATCATGGTTTGCATTAAGGAGGTTTACTGTATCAGTAACCGCCTGATTTTCGCATTAGGTAAGTACATATACACACACTTTTGCATATATCCATCCAGCATTTAGAATCTTGTAAGGACAATGATTGCTCGTGGATGATGCTTTGAGTAGATGGATGATTGGATGGTAGGATACGTTCTTCCTAACTTGAAGATTTCGGGGACGAAATCCTTTAAGGAGGGGAGAATGTAACAACCCGTATTTTCAATAACCTGTAATAACATAAATCGAGGCAGAATTTAATTCTAAAATGGGAATCAAGGGAAACGGGCTATGCCATTGCGTTCGTCTCGGAAAAATACGCGAAATAGAGTCCGAGTTTTCGAAAATCGGAGTCCGTATGACCAAGATATGGCCTCGCGAAGTTTCACGAAAATTCCCAAATTAAAGTATACTTAATTAAGTGAAATGGGTTGTGTAGATATATATATATATATATATTGATATATATATATATATATAATTGAAAATTTAATAAATAAATATGCAAAAATGCTCAAAACAGCGAATTGGGAGAGGGGAATAACCGAACCGGCCGATTTTTGAAGTCGACCCGAGCCCGCTGGGTCGACTAGGGGTTAATCCAGGGTGTTTGGCTGTCAACCCGTGGGCCGATTCGCTCAAGTGCAGATTTTGCATTTGAATGGTTCTCATGGTCCATCTTTAATCTAAAGGCCCTAGATGGTTCCTACACTTGACTTCTTCCCCAAGACATGCTTTGATGGCTTGGATTGAATCTAGGGTTAATCCTATGGCCTAAAACACTTGCCTAATCTATAAATAAGACCCTAACCTACCCTAATTCATTCATAATTAAACCTAGTGACTAAACTATGGCAAAATGCTAGCTCTCATGGCCTCCACTAATTTTATGAAGAGGGTTGCATACTAATCACTCTCTAATCAACTTCTAATCCCTTCTTAGCATCTTAATCTTCTTCATTTGGTGTTCAAAGTTGCTAGTTGTGAGTTTCTATCACTTTGATGATCTTTTGGTAAACTAATTAGATGAGATGTGATGAGATTTATGGTTTTGTATGTGGGTTAATGAGCTTTGAATCATATGATATGATGTTAGCATTAATCTTATGTTTATGCATGTTGAGTATGTAAGCTTATGCAAGTTTAATATGATGTATGTTATGTTTGCATGATGCTAAATATGCAAGTTGTGGGCTATGTAATCATATGCATGTTATGCAAGTTCATGGTAATATGCTATGCAAGTTACATGTATGTAAATATGCAAGTTACATGTTTGTTAATATGCAAGTTACATGTATGTAAATATGCAAGTTACATGTTTGTTAATATGCAAGTTACATGTTTGTTAATATGCAAGTTACATGTATGTAAATATGCAAGTTACATGTTTGATAATATGCAAGTTACATGTTTGTTAATATGCAAGTTACATGTATGTAAATATGCAAGTTACATGTTTCTTTATATGCAAGTTACATGTTTGTTAATATGCGAGTTACATGTATGTAAATATGCAAGTTACATGTTTATTAATATGCAAGTTCATGATGACACATTATGCAAGTCTATAAGCTAATATGCAAGTTTGTTATGCAAAATGAATATGTAAGTTATGTGACATATTATATGCAAGTTATGTGACATGTTATGCAAGTTCATATGCAAGTTATGTGTTTGTTAATATGCAAGATGGCACCTTTGAAACATGTTCATTCATATGCAAGTTGACACCTTTTATATGTGTTATATCATGAACGAAATTACGTGGGAACGATGGGGTAATTAAATGCATAAGTTAATAAGATTGTGTGAAATTAATATAATTATGCATAACACAAAATAAATAAACATAGTATGGGAATTTGCCTATTTGGTTAGGTGTACCCATACTATGTGTTGGGAATTTACCTATTGAGTTAGGTCTACCCCATGGGAATTTACCTATTAAGTTAGGTCTACCCATGTTAAGAAAACTTGATTAATTAGGGATAATTAATATAAAATTATGAGGGTGATTAATTAGGTGTAATTAATTGACTAAGACACGAGGTTGGACTCAGTTGTAGCGTAAAACTGCCCGGACCCAACCGGCTTAACCAGTTGCTACAAATGTTAGCCCAATGTGAGAGGTCTTAGGCACAAACTAAATACGTAATTAATGTAAAGACACGAGGTTAGACTCTGTTATGACATAAGGCTGCCCGGACCCAACCGGCTTAACCAGCGGTCATAAAAGACAGTCTAATGTGAGAGGTCTTTACAAAGGTTACGTTCTTAATTAATTAATTAAGAAACACTTAACCACATTAGCATGTAGAGGGACATGAGGGGTTAAGTGGGTGCCTCGGGTGGCATGAGAAAATCTAGTGGTTGCCTTGGGTGGCAATAGAAAATACGATTAGAATACTTAACCAAAATGGAACATGTAATTAAAACATGATTAAAGGGTTAAGTGGGATATACTAGAAAAAGGGACAAGCTTAGGTGGGTAGCTTGTGGAGGCCCATTTCAACCAGTAACCCATACGTATCTTTGTGGGCTCGACCCATGTCGAGGACGGGACACGCATACTGGGCTTGACTGTAAGAGGCAAACGGGTTAGCGGTGGCAACGCAAGTCCAACGGGCTTCATATGCGTGAGTGGGCCCGGGCTGGTAGGTAAGCCGTTGTTGCATCGAGTAGATATAAGCCGTGCACCTTTAGTTTCATCAGGTTGCCACATTGGGGAATGATACATCCCACGGTGGGGCCAGCACGGGTATCTACGTTAGGGAGCCGATCGAATGGGAAGTAGTGTGTACACCTAGTGGATTGTAGGGCCCCGTGGCGCCTACTTGGTCACCTAGGGGTACGCAGGTACTAATTAGTAAATTTTATAAGTCCTTGGGTGGGATCAACCTTTAAGTTAGGAACGACTGGTGTGGTGCAGTTTAGTAATTTACCTTAGGGAGGGTAGATGCGTCTTTATCCTTTATCTTCGTTTAGTTGACTGCTTAGGGTAGCCATTCATCCCTATATGTTACCGTATATCAGTTTATGTCTTCTCTGGTTACTTTAACGATTGTATTGTTAAAGTTATAGGACTCGCTCAGACTTATGTCTGACCCTGTTGTTTTTATCTTTTTCCCAACCCTCAGGTCCTACGGTGGATCCTAGCAGTAGTGGAGCTTGATCGGATTGCTGTTCCAGTCTTTAGGAGCGAGGATAGATGTAAAGCTCCAGTTATCCAGTTATCTTTTCTTTTGTTTGGCTATTGTATGAGAGTGGGATTATGTACTTCTTTATTTTGATGGATATTGTACTTGACCTTTATTGTGGTTTTATGATGTAACCAGACATGTTTTACTTCCGCTGTTATGAGATGATGTTTTAAAATTTCAAGTACTATTTATATCTGTCTTGTTGTAATTTTTCTGTTCTATATTCACTAAAATACTCCACCGATGCTATGGCATTCCCTTAGTGAGTGATCATAGCGGGAGTGGGGTGTTACATGTTTCATGGGACCCGTATCAGTTAGTAACTCATTCTAGTATCATAGAGGGACCCCGAACTAGATAGGAGTCAGGGCACGCTTACTGAGATGATTATAAGAGGTTCATATGGGTAGAGGTGTTCTGATGGCGCATTCTAATGGAGTCATGTGCATGCATGGGTCTGGCTTGCTCAGGAAAATAAGACGCTGTAACACCAGTAAATAGGTCTGTGTCTTTCTGGGGGTTTCCACTTTAAGAAGTGATACATCCTACCGTGGGGCTGGCACTGGGTATTTACGGGATAGGGAGTCGATCGATTGGAGATAGTAATTAGGGTACATCTAGTCCTCCCCGTTTAGATGCCCCTGGTTTATGGTTGGGGTAACTCCCGTTATTTCTATTGGGGTACCTATTATTACTGTTTGGGGGTAAAAACTGTTACTAGAAGTACACCTAAGTCTACCATATGTTTCTGTTTGGGTCATATCTGTTATACTAGTATTGGCGTAGAGAAAAAGTAATTGAGAATCGTAATTTGTTCAGTTCATCCTACTTATCCTGTTCAGTCTGTTATACCTATTATATGATACTGTTATCTGTCATCAGTTTATATGTCAGTCATGATGCTTTTACTTATTTGTATGTTAAAAGTAACTGGACTTACCAGACTTTATGTCTGACCCGTTTTGTAACGTCCCGCAATTTTGTCGGGTTGAATTTGAATATTTAAATCAGTTTAAATATTGAATTTCGAATATAAATGGATTTATATATTAATTAAAACGAAGTTGAATGAATAAAAATATATTTTTAATATAATCGAGCCCGTAATATCGCGGCAGTTCGTAATTTAACGTTCTGAACTTCAACTGAGTGTACCAGACTCATTTTGAATCGGATTTCTTCGAAACAAGAAGCGTTTGAATCTGTTGAACTGTATCTTTCTAACAGAAGTGAAAAACCAAGATTTCGTTGTGTAGATTGCAAGATATGTTCAAATCAAATATTCAAAAAGTCACTGCAGAATCGTATATTGAGCAATACGGTTTATTTGAAATAACAAGATATCGGATTCGAATCTGGATAAGGTTCTTTTGTGAAATAATGATCATTTAATTTTTAGAATTTTACTGCAATTTTTAATAAATTAAATAAGCAACTTTTTATTTGGAGTATTGTGCACCCTGTATCGGTATTTCGGGATTTCAAAATATGAGTCAATCTACCGGTATTATTATATTTTCGGGATCGTGGCACCTCGCTCATCATGATTGTATTGTTACTTCTGTCTGTAGCAGTCCGCACATGAACGGATCTTTTTATGTGATGGGGTACACTGTTTTCTGACTCATGAAATAAAGAAAGTTTTATATAAAATATTATATTAAACTATATAGGGCCATATGTCAAGTTGGGCATACACGTAGGTTCCAAGGATCAGTTAAATATACAAAGAGAAACCTTACCCTATGAACATCACAGCACATGCCTATGGCGGCTATTACTCCAGGACAAAGTAAAGAAGAAAATCAGCACATGCGTGAGTTAATGCACCATACTTAAAACCATACCCTTCCCCTATACCTACCTATGTCCTAATGCTTAAGAGTTAAGGTTCCCAAACAATATAATATAAACATTGCTTCCTTTGTTTCAAAACACAGCAAATATATTAACAAGGACAAATCAAATCGAGCTTGTATATCTAAGTAAATCTAAGACTAAAACAACCATGCTCCTACCTATCTAGCCAAGTAGGACGTGGTATTAATATACATGACAAGGTGTAGTGTAGCATGAATGAACAGAAAACATACACCATCCCCTATTACTTAACCACGAAGGAGTTCAAACTATAAATACACAAGGTCTCGCATGTTTTCCTCAGCAAGATACAAACGGCCTCTCGTTCTTTTTCGCTCAAGGGAAGTCAATGAAGCAAAGTAGTCGTGAAGCATCCATGGATGTTGCGGTTTACAGGTGGAGACACCGGAGCTCGGTGCAATGCGGCGGCGAGCTGCTGAAGTGTTGAAAAGCGAAGGGATGAAAGCAAGGACAGGAAAGTGTGGCGGTGGATGCGAGAACGTGAGGTATAGAGTTATCTCGGTGGCCTGTAACCTTACCAGTGGAGTGGAGGAAGGTAATAATGGCGATGGAGGCTTATGAAGTTTCGGAAATGAGAGTAGCGGAGTTTTAGTGGTGAGAGGTTGGCGGAGCTGAAGCATGCAAAGCTCATGGGGTTGCGTATAGTGGTTTATTTAGTAGTGTATAGTGGCTGAAGTCTGAAATGCATGGAGGACGTTGAGTTCATTTTGCGGGCAACGTTGTTGGAGAAAGTGATGACAGGAAACAGCCATGCATGCGGCATTTAGGAGAAAAAAGAAGAGTGTCGAACAAAATAAAAACTGGGTACATGAAGACTAGGATTTGCGGTGAAGGGAGTTGTTTGCGGGTGGAGTGCTTGGACGAGAGTAGCAGAACACCAGGAAGTGAAGGACGCCATTTTGGGTTTGGGTATCTTGTACATATTGGTTTCAAAATGTGGTGAAGTGGTGTTGTGAAATTTCGGTGAATGATCGGCAATGAAGTTTGAAGTTTTTACTGAATCAAGAAATTTAGACGGGAAGAAGAAGGAGCGTACAAACGGTGTATGGGCTGATGGTGAAAAGAAGAACATGCGGGTTGGTCATGAATGGTTCACTGAGATGAGAACGTCAGTAAGAGGAAGCAAGGAACGACGCAAATCGTTATTTAACGGTTAACGCGCCAAGGTGAGTAAAATCACTAACTCTGATCTAATTTAAAATATTGCAATTATATTTTAATATTGTTTGAATGCTGTGTAATGGTCGATTAGGTAGATTGCAAATTAATTTGGTTGAATATTATATACCGTTATATATATGTACACATCATCAGTTGGACACTGATTCCACTGATTAGAATACCCCCTAGTATAGAGTTAGTGTAAATTGTGTTGATTGACATCTGTGGATACGGAAACCGGTTGGAGGAATCCGACCGGATTCCTTGATATTTATATGTACTGTTTGTTTTGTATACACTGTTTGAACCCGAATTTTATTTAAAACCCCATATGAATATTGATGTTGAACGTAAATTCAACATTTGTTTAGATTAAATAAATAAACGGTATCGATTGGGAAGGTGACATCAGTCGACCGTAAAACCATCGTTTTGTTAAGGAGTGGATTGGCCGTCAGGCAAATCAACGAAGTTAATTATAGAAATTATATTTTTATAATTAAAGTAAAGTTTTAAATTTATAATAGAAGTTCTATTATAAAACATTATTTTAGAGATCGTTTGTATAAAATAAATAAAAAACGATTGTTGACATTTTAATGAGTTTATAAAGCAAAAATTGTCCGACAATTTAATATTTGGATAATTATATTTAAGATAAACAATTTAGGAATATTATTAGATTTATTATATTAATCTAATGTTGAGATGTAATTAAGATCAGTTAAAGAATCTACTTATGAAATGAAGTTGATTTAATCAACTGTTATTTGGAAAATGATTATTAGATTAATTGGCCTTTAAATTAATCTAGTGAAAACAGTTTATAAATAAATGAGATTTAATTGCCTTTTAATTTAAGAAGTTATCAATAGAACTGTGGAATAGAGAAAGCGAAAAGTTAATGTGGAATATAAATAATCATAAAACAACCGAGTTCAAAATAAAGATGTGGTATTATAAAACCATATTCCAAAATAAAACAAGGAAATATGATTTGATATATATTAAGTAATAAGGAGTTTAGAGTTACGAACGTATATCTGTTCTAAGATAAGAACGTTGTCGATCAAGGTCTGAGAGGTAAATAGAATACCCCAACTTGAACGGCTTCACTATTATCGAGGAACGATAACAGTTTGTAACGGAAAGAGATGTCAAGATGTGTATAAAAGGAATACGGCAGCGTATTGCCAGTCTTAGAATTATAGCGACAAAATAACGCTGTTGATAAGATAAGTGTGACTGTTATGTCAAGATTAGTTATAACAAAGAATATCACAGCGTATGACAAGTTGAACTATAGCAATAAAATAACGCTGTTGATAAGGTAAGTGTGGCTGTAATGTTGAGATTAGTTATAAGGAGAATATTACAGTGTATGACAAGTTTAGAACTATAGCGACAAATTAACTGTTGTTGATTATACTTAAGCATGATTTTATATACAGCAGCACTTCCTAGGAAATGTAATAGTTTGGTTTGAAATCCACTTATTCTAGAGTAATAAGTAACGACGTTTGTTCAAAGAAATATAAGAAAGAGTTTAGAAAAAGGATTGGGGAATCGTATTAGAAAAATGATGACAGCATTTCGATGTTCGAAATGTGATTAGAATTAAACAGTTAGGATTTGGAACTAGAATTCGACGATGTCGAATGTATTAAAAGTAAAATATTTTTAGGGATTATAACCTGATAGAATAATTAACATTTAGTTTAAACAAATAAATGTTAATAGGATAGAAATCAGTATTTAGTTATCAACTGGATATTGTTTTGATCAGAAGTTGACTTAGAAATAGAGTTTATAAAGTGGAATAGGAATATAAAGGTATGAAAGAGGTTTCGAAAACAAGATAAGGGGAATTATTACGTAATAAAGAGTATATGATAAAGATGTTTAGATTTCTATAAGAAGGGATGGTATTCCCATTTCAAAGGGAATAATGTTTTAAAAGTGAACGTTGGGCTGATTAAAAGGTTAAGATAAATTTGGAAATATTTTCCAATGTAAATAGGGTAGATTACCCAAGTATAGGAATAGAGAATGGGAAATTAATGGGAAATAGTTCGAACGTGAATAACGTATATTCTCCGGAACATGAGAGAATAAGAGTTTACAATAACTGGAAATGTTTTCCAAGAAGTATAAAAAGGGCTAAAACGGGATTTGGGAAATATCTAGTAAGATATGAGAATGCGAATAATAAAAACGAATGATTAAATAAAAGTGCCATGGTTGTGTGTGTTTAGTTGATCATTTAAATGGATGTTGTTTTTACTCCGATAGTTAAATAACCGACTATCGAAGTGCTTTGACCATCGTTGTCAATATGGAGAGACCGGTTGGATACGTTATCCGAAAACCACTCCGTATAGGCATAAGCGCTGCGAATTAGATATGCTGAAGATAATTGAAGACAGAGTTAAATGCAAGGGTCGTCCAGTTCTAGAATGGTGTTTTGTCTGTCCAGTCCCAGGACAACTTGTATGGACAAGTGTTTGACAGAGTATTTCCAACGGTCATGCCGTTGATTTTACGAATATACCAAGTTGGTGGGGAGAAGATAACTTCACTTTATTCTACACCCAGTGTGCATTTGTGTAATCAATGTGTGATTACGGATTTGACGATGTGACATTCAAAGTGAATGGTGATCAGATGTTCTGAAGATAGACGTAGCCTCTAGCCTCACAACCGAGAATGACAGAAGTTGGGCTAGGCAGCATGGCTAGTTGGGTCATCCCCAAGCAGGGTGTATTGTCACCGATCTAGAGAAAATTCATATTTATACTTCTTTTCGATTCTTTATCTTCGGATGACGGTTGGATGGCCTACAACCGTGGTGGCAATATATTCGCGACACTCAAGCTAAATGAGTGAGCGGTCATGTGTGGCCGGGTTGCAAGACGTTCTTGTTGAACCCTGAGTGTATCCCCTCTAGAGTACACTATTCAGAAGGTGCTCCCATACCTTGTCTGTTGAAATCCAATCTCCAATAAACGCCCTACGGTTTATGATTTTATACTATATATATGTGGAACGTGAGATGCTAGCATTCTGCTACTTGGAAAATTATTTGTTTAGACATTATCATAATATCACTGTTTTTGATATCAAAGTAATTTGGGTCATAGTAAGGTAAAAGCCGTGCATGTTTATGTGTGGGATGGTCTTACTATTATCCTTTTGTTTCAAAAGGATTTTCTTCAAAGTAAAACCGTGTGGTTAGAATTTACTCACACCAGTCCCATGACTGACCCAGAGTTTATTTTGTTTGTTTTCCCTAAACTCTTGGGTGCCCAAATTTGTACGGGCAGTCAAGTGTTTCAGGCTTTTACAGATACATCTGGAGGAGCTCTAAGTAGGAAGCTTCACCACTAGTTATGTAGAGATTATTTCCGCTGTGATATATGGTATGTATATACAATACAGTTTTGTAATTCAAAGTTATACATTATATTTATTTCATTCCGCTGTGAGTTCGTGTTACTCTGATTCTGTTCAGTTGTTGTATTCTTCTTCTTCTATTCTATTAGTTCTATCTTTTCTATCTCACCCTCTAAATTCTTCTATTAATGTCGTGGTATTTTCGATGCTCGAAAAATTGACAGTGTATTTATGTTGATTTTCTAGGTCGAAAAATCCCAGACATTACAGTTGGTATCAGAGCTGAAGGTTAAGTTATTACCTTGGCTCTATGGCGTAACTCAATAGAGATGGAGTTAGTAATACTCTAGATTGAGTTGAGTGTATATATATGAGTGCATATTTGTGATTAATATAAAAACTGTTTTATATTGTGTTGACTGGTCAGTCGAGTGGTTTATAAATTCTGGTCGAAACAGTAATGCAAACTGCGTCGATAGGTGGTTCTAAACTCTTGAACAGAGTAATTCGACACAGTATGTTTTAAAAGTGGGTAAATAAAATAATTTTACCCAAAGTATATTTTGATATAAAAAGAAGTATATATCTTGATATTAATATAATATATTGGATATGTGATCATTATTATGATCGAACAGGATTATAGTTGAGTTGCTTATATAAATTACCAATCTAAATATTATATAAGTATGATATGCAAAATCAGATGAGCTGAATTTGAATTAAAAACTAGAATTGAAATAAAACTCTAGAAACTTAGAAAAGAAATGAAATTGAATTTGAATTAGATATAAGGGAATTTTAAAATCCTGGGAGATTTAAAAATTGTTTTCCAAATGATGTGAAAGATATTTTGAAGTGATTTTCAAAATGGAAGTGTTTCAAAATGAATTTTGAAAAGTAATATAGTATTGAACTCACTTCGATCACTGGAAAATAATTCTGATGATGCTGGCCACATCATCAGTGTCATTTTCGAGTTGTAGAGTGACGGATTACTACCAAAGATTTTGTTTGAATTATTGTGAGGAAACAAGTTGCTAGAAATTCAAATGTTTTGAATTACCATTATTATATGCAAATATATGATTTCGAACTGATTTGAAAAATCCCAGGAATTTGAACTCTGAAATAAAGGATTTAACTTATGGAGTTAAAATGGAAAAAGTGGAACTTAAAACTAAGTGAAATAAATTTTGAATTGAATTGAAGACAGTTAAGTAAAAATCGTGTTGGAGTAGAAATTAATTTGATAAAGGAATTGAATTTGTGAAATAAGAGTTTGAATAGAACTTAACTTGGTTGAAGAATTGGACTCAGATAGATAAAAGTTTGAAACCAAGAATGAAATGGGAGTTTGAAATGGTGTCGGGTTGGATATAAGTGAATTGGATTTGAAGATAAATTGATTGAAGATCAGTTGGAAATGTTTGGATATATGCTAGTTTAATAGCAGATGGCAGAGATAGAGTTGAATGCCCAACAGAGAAGGTACATGTTTATATACGAGTATGAGATTTTTTATGAGTCAGTTTGGGCAAGCCGTTTGGCTGTTTGATTTTCTTTTGGATTGGAGAAGGCCCGGAGTGGCAAGTTGTTGTAGTACCGAGTGAGCCGTGCAGAGAAGATGCTGGCGAGATTCTCTGAAAATTTAAGCTGTTAGGAAATTTTCAGAAATTTTGAAAATATTCGATATAAGAAGGAATTAATATTTTAAATTGGAATTAATTAGTTCAGTTGAAGCTGAAATTATGAAGTAAACCAAAAAAGGATTTTTAACCTGTTTATAACAGAGATTGTAGCATTTTTCCCATCTTAGCAATTTCGAGGACGAAATTATTTTAAGGGGGAAGGACTGTAACGTCCCGCAATTTTGTCGGTTTGAATTTGAATATTTAAATCAGTTTAAATCTTGAATTTCGAATATAAATGGATTTATATATTAAATAAAATGAAGTTGAACGAATAAAAATATTTTTTTAATATAATCGAGCCCGTAATATCGCGACAGTTCGTAATTTAACGTTCTGAACTTCAACTGAGTGTACCAGACTCATTTTGAATCGGATTTCGTCGAAACAAGAAGCGTTTGAATCTGTTGAACTGTATCTTTCTAACAGAAGTGAAAAACCAAGATTTCGTTGTGTAGATTGCAAGATATGTTCAAATCAAATATTCAAAAAGTCACTGCAGAATCGTATATCGACCAATAAGGTTTATTTGAAATAACAAGATATCGGATTCGAATCTGGATAAGGTTCTTTTGTGAAATAGTGATAATTTAATTTTTAGAATTTTACTGTAATTTTTAATAAATTAAATAAGCAACTTTTTATTTGGAGTATTGTGCACCCTGTATCGGTATTTCGGGATTTCAAAATATGAGTCAATCTACCGGTATTATTATATTTTCGGGATCGTGGCACCTCGCTCATCACGATTGTATTGTTACTTCTGTTTGTAGCAGTCCGCACATGAACGGATCTTTTTATGTGATGGGGTACACTGTTTTCTGACTCATGAAATAAAGAAAGTTTTATATAAAATATTATATTAAACTATATAGGGCCATATGTCAAGTTGGGCATACACGTAGGTTCCAAGGATCAGTTAAATATACAAAGAGAAACCTTACCCTATGAACATCACAGCACATGCCTATGGCGGCTATTACTCCAGGACAAAGTAAAGAAGAAAATCAGCACATGCGTGAGTTAATGCACCATACTTAAAACCATACCCTTCCCCTATACCTACCTGTGTCCTAATGCTTAAGAGTTAAGTTTCCCAAACAATATAATATAAACATTGCTTCCTTTGTTTCAAAACACAGCAAATATATTAACAAGGACAAATCAAATCGAGCTTGTATATCTAAGTAAATCTAAGACTAAAACAACCATGCTCCTACCTATCTAGCCAAGTAGGACGTGGTATTAATATACATGACAAGGTGTAGTGTAGCATGAATGAACAGAAAACCTACAAAATCCCCTATTACTTAACCACGAAGGAGTTCAAACTATAAATACACAAGGTCTCGCATGTTTTCCTCAGCAAGATACAAACGACCTCTTGTTCTTTTTCGCTCAAGGGAAGTCAATGAAGCAAAGTAGTCGTGAAGCATCCATGGATGTTGCGGTTTACAGGTGGAGACACCGGAGCTCGGTGCAATGCGGCGGCGAGCTGCTGAAGTGTTGAAAAGCGAAGGGATGAAAGCAAGGACAGGAAAGTGTGGCGGTGGATGCGAGAACGTGAGGTATAGAGTTATCTCGGTGGCCTGTAACCTTACCAGTGGAGTGGAGGAAGGTAATAATGGCGATGGAGGCTTATGAATTTTCGGAAATGAGAGTAGCGGAGTTTTAGTGGTGAGAGGTTGGCGGAGCTGAAGCATGCAAAGCTCATGGGGTTGCGTATAGTGGTTTATTTAGCAGTGTATAGTGGGCTGAAGTCTGAAATGCATGGAGGACGTTGAGTTCATTTTGCTGGCAACGTTGTTGGAGAAAGTGATGACAGGAAACAGCCATGCATGCGGCATTTAGGAGAAAAAAGAAGAGTGTCGAACAAAATAAAAACTGGGTACGTGAAGACTAGGATTTGCGGTAAAGGGAGTTGTTTGCGGGTGGAGTGCTTGGACGAGAGTAGCAGCACACCAGGAAGTGAAGGACGCCATTTTGGGTTTGGGTATCTTGTACATATTGGTTTCAAAATGTGGTGAAGTGGTGTTGTGAAATTTCGGTGAATGATCGGCAATGAAGTTTGAAGTTTTTACTGAAGCAAGAAATTTAGACGGGAAGAAGAAGGAGCGTACAAACGGTGTATGGGCTGATGGTGAAAAGAAGAACATGCGGGTTGGTCATGAATGGTTCACTGAGATGAGAACGTCAGTAAGAGGAAGCAAGGAACGACGCAAATCGTTATTTAACGGTTAACGCGCCAAGGTGGGTAAAATCACTAACTCTGATCTAATTTAAAATATTGCAATTATATTTTAATATTGTTTGAATGCTGTGTGATGGTCGATTAGGTAGATTGCAAATTAATTTGGTTGAATATTATATACCGTTATATATATGTACACATCATCAGTTGGACACTGATTCCACTGATTAGAATACCACCTAGTATAGAGTTAGTGTAAATTGTGTTGACTGACATCTGTGGATACGGAAACCGGTTGGAGGAATCCGACCGGATTCCTTGATATTTATATATACTGTTTGTTTTGTATACACTGTTTGAACCCGAATTTTATTTAAAACCCCATATGAATATTGATGTTGAACGGAAATTCAACATTTGTTTAGATTAAATAAATAAACGGTATCGATTGGGAAGGTGACATCAGTCGACCGTAAAACCATCGTTTTGTTAAGGAGTGGATTGGCCGTCAGGCAAATCAACGAAGTTAATTATAGAAATTATATTTTTATAATTAAAGTAAAGTTTTAAATTTATAATAGAAGTTCTATTATAAAACATTATTTTAGAGATCGTTTGTAAAAAATAAATAAAAAACGATTGTTGACATTTTAATGAGTTTATAAAGCAAAAATTATCCGACGATTTAATATTTGGATAATTATATTTAAGATAAACAATTTAGGAATATTATTAGATTTATTATATTAATCTAATGTTGAGATGTAATTAAGATCAGTTAAAGAATCTACTTATGAAATGAAGTTGATTTAATCAACTGTTATTTGGAAAATGATTATTAGATTAATTGGCCTTTAAATTAATCTAGTGAAAACAGTTTATAAATAAATGAGATTTAACTGCCTTTTAATTTAAGAAGTTATCAATAGAACTGTGGAATAGAGAAAGCGAAAAGTTAATGTGGAATATAAATAATCATAAAACAACCGAGTTCAAAATAAAGATAAGGTATTATAAAACCATATTCCAAAATAAAACAAGGAAATATGATTTGATATATATTAATTAATAAGGAGTTTAGAGTTACGAACGTATATCTGTTCTAAGATAAGAACGTTGTCGATCAAGGTCTGAGAGGTAAATAGAATACCCCAACTTGAACGGCTTCACTATTATCGAGGAACGATAACAGTTTGTAACGGAAAGAGATGTCAAGATGTGTATAAAAGGAATACGGCAGTGTATTTCCACTCTTAGAATTATAGCGACAAAATAACGCTGTTGATAAGATAAGTGTGACTGTTATGTCAAGATTAGTTATAACAAAGAATATCACAGCGTATGACAAGTTGAACTATAGCAATAAAATAACGCTGTTGATAAGGTAAGTGTGGCTGTAATGTTGAGATTAGTTATAAGGAGAATATTACAGTGTATGACAAGTTTAGAACTATAGCGACAAATTAACTGCTGTTAATTATACTTAAGCATGATTTTATATACAGCAGCACTTCCTAGGAAATGTAATAGTTTGGTCTGAAATCCACTTATTCTAGAGTAATAAGTAACGACGTTTGTTCAAAGAAATATAAGAAAGAGTTTAGAAAAAGGATTGGGGAATCGTATTAGAAAAACGATGACAGCATTTCGATGTTCGAAATGTGATTAGAATTAAACAGTTAGGATTTGGAACTAGAATTCGACGATGTCGAATGTATTAAAAGTAAACTATTTTTAGGGATTATAATTTGATAGAATAATTAACATTTAGCTTAAACAAATAAATGTTAATAGGATAGAAATCAGTATTTAGTTATCAACTGGATATTGTTTTGATAAGAAGTTGACTTAGAAATAGAGTTTATAAAGTGGAATAGGAATATAAAGGTATGAAAGAGGTTTCGTTAACAAGATAAGGGGAGTTATTACGTAATAAAGAGTATATGATAAAGATGTTTAGATTTATATAAGAAGGGATGGTATTCCCATTTCAAAGGGAATAATGTTTTAAAAGTGAACGTTGGGCCGATTAAAAGGTTAAGATGAATTTGGAAATATTTTCCAATGTAAATAGGGTAGATTACCCAAGTATAGGAATAGAGAATGGGAAATTAATGGGAAATAGTTCAAACGTGAATAACGTATATTCTCCGGAACATGAGAGAATAAGAGTTTACAATAACTGGAAATGTTTTCCAAGAAGTATAAAAAGGGCTAAAACGGGATTTGGGAAATATCTAGTAAGATATGAGAATGCGAATAATAAAAACGAATGATTAAATAAAAGTGCCATGGTTGTGTGTGTTTAGTTGATCATTTAAATGGATGTTGTTTTTACTCCGATAGTTAAATAACCGACTATCGAAGTGCTTTGACCATCGTTGTCAATATGGAGAGACCGGTTGGATACGTTATCCGAAAACCACTCCGTATAGGCATAAGCGCTGCGAATTAGATATGCTGAAGATAATTGAAGACAGAGTTAAATGCAAGGGTCGTCCAGTTCTAGAATGGTGTTTTGTTTGTCCAGTCCCAGGACAACTTGTATGGACAAGTGTCTGACAGAGTATTTCCAACGGTCATGCCGTTGATTTTACGAATATACCAAGTTGGTGGGGAGAAGATAACTTCTCTTTATTCTACACCCAGTGTGCATTTGTGTAATCAATGTGTGATTACGGATTTGACGATGTGACATTCAAATTGAATGGTGATCAGATGTTCTGAAGATAGACGTAGCCTCTAGCCTCACAACCGAGAATGACAGAAGTTGGGCTAGGCAGCATGGCTAGTTGGGTCATCCCCAAGCAGGGTGTTTTGTCACCGATCTAGAGAAAATTCATATTTATACTTCTTTTCGATTCTTTATCTTCGGATGACGGTTGGATGGCCTACAACCGTGGTGGCAATATATTCGCGACACTCAAGCTAAATGAGTGAGCGGTCATGTGTGGCCGGGTTGCAAGACGTTCTTGTTGAACCCTGAGTGTATCCCCTCAAGAGTACACTATTCAGAAGGTGCTCCCATACCTTGTCTGTTGAAATCCAATCTCCAATAAACGCCCTGCGGTTTATGATTTTATACTATATATATGTGGAACGTGAGATGCAAGCGTTCTGCTACTTGGAAAATTATTTGTTTAGACATTATCATAATATCACTGTTTTTGATATCAAAGTAATTTGGGTCATAGTAAGGTAAAAGCCGTCCATGTTTATGTGTGGGCTGGTCTTACTATTATCCTGTGACGGCAAAGAATTTCGCTCGGTCCGAACCAGTCGCTAAACCGACCCAGACCGTTCGAAACGCCCTATCGTTTGAGAACAGGACAAAACAGAACGCATACAGAAGAACATTTCATTGTATATTACAACAATGCATCAGATTACAAGAATATACAGAGTATAAATGAATATTACACAGAAATATCAGAGATTTAAATTACATTTAAATACATAGCAGCGGAAAATAATACAATACACAACTAGAAGGAGATATACGGATACAAAGCTTTCCGGATATCGTTCCAGCTGTAAACCAGGATCCTGTGAATATAAATCTGCAAAACCAAAACTACTAGCTGCCCGTGTCAAAATAGGGGCACCCAGAGTTTAGGTTAAAACAATAAACTCCAGGTCAGTCATGTGACTGGTGTGAGAACTAAAACAGTTAATCTTTATTTTAAATCATTAGGTAACTCAAGGGACCACGCCGTATAACACGGAACGGGTTTCCTCCCAAGAATACCAGTGCATAAAACAAACAGCGCAATGCTAAATAAAGAAAAATGAAGCTGTTATAAGACCCAGGTCCCATCACACAATGCAACGCAGCCGAGGATAGGGTTTTCCCTTATAACAGCCAAAGAATGCTTGATACGTTTTAAAACAAATCATTTGATACTATTATAAGTGCATAGTTCATAAAACAACTTCAAATCATAAGTATCAATCATAGGCGGCATGAGCGCCCCATCCCACTATGTCGCCATACTAGGATCTACAAATAAAACCGCAAATGTCACGTATTTGGAAATTGGATTTCTGTCTATGAACCGAGGCAAAAGATAGTCCTCTACCGATTCGTGACTCTCTAGCCCGAGCCACAGGCAAGTACTCAGTCAAGCCTTGGAGCGACATGGCCGGTCCACCGATGTGGATTAAAATGCCTGAACACTACGTTTCCCCACCCTATGGGGTGTAAGTCTGGTCCGTCAGCCGACCAGAATGCATCGGCCGAAACCGATATAACCGAGGCGCCTCGCAACAGCAACAACCACATAAGTCAAACTCGTCAGGGCGTGTAAAACCACTGACGCCACTTCTAGCTAGAAAGAAACGCAAGTCCTCCCTGAGGTCCGTCTCCCGTTTTTGGTTCATACCGGGTGTGAAACTCGCGAAGTAAACGTTACACAAAGCTACGCCACAAAGGCCGTGCTTTGATCATCACCACAAGACTTTGCTTTTCAACAGAAGCCTCGATCAATTGCCACTTAGGCATGCCACACAGGCAATTCACTCCATGCGTTTGATATCCATCAATATATAACCCCTGAGCTCGTACGTCTCAGAGAAGGGCGTTAAGCAAGAGAATAAATTCTCCGCCGCCAAACAGATATATATTTAATAGAGATCAATCACACAGACTAAAATCCAATGTCAGACACACAGTCCATTTACAAGTCCGTTCCGGGTCTGAACGAAACCGGAGGCACCTAGTACCCCGCATATCCATCGATCTCCAAGTACGTCTGGACGATCACTAACTGTTTCCATCTTCTTGGGTGTACAGCCCAATCAAGATCATCAGTTATCACCCAAACGACGTGAAGACCTCCGGTCTTCGACCATCGTCTTCATCTTCGACACCACGTCGAATCCGTTATTCAGAATGGGATAAACCCGGTCTTTCCGAATAACTCGCGTATACTTTAAATAAGTGCTACACAAACACAACATACGCCTCATTCCAATTCATCAGTCACTAACCGTAAATTAATCAAGAGAATAATTCCCCAAATATTAACCCCGAAGGCCGAAACCAACATCAGATCAATATTCAGAAAACCATTCTACTTAGCTAACCGACAGTTAGTTTCTGATTTCACATTCATAGGGAAAGATTCCCATTAATTTTATCAAAGATAAATTCCTTGAATTTATTCTTTAATCAACTTTTGAATATCAATTCAAACTAGTCGGGATTAGCGAACCTTACCGAAGTAATCATTTGTTTTAATTTCCCAATCCCAACCTATTCATCCCATGAAGTAAAACTGGTTATACTTCATATCTAACACCACGGTGTTATTGGTAAATTCAATTACCATTTCACGTTCAAATCTAATTAAAGATTTAACTATCGCCTGGAGCAAAACTGGTGATACTCCATTTCGATTATTTCAATCTAATTAAAGATTCATTAAAACTCCACTTAGTTTTAATCGTTAACTGGGTTAAAGAATCAGTGTCATTTAAAACACGGTTCACGATAAACCCAAAATCACATTCCATTAATTATCGGGTTAAAGAACAAGTGTTATTTAAAACACTGTTCACGATAAACCCAAAAATCAATATCAATTCTATTCCAATTAAATATTATTTAATTGGTACACTTCATTAAATCTAAATAAAAAGATTTAATCATTTCTCAACTGGGTTCAAGAACAGTGTTAGTGAAGACACCATTCACGACAAACCCAAATCACATTCGATATTCAATACAAGGCTCTGAATAGAAAATATATCGGCTTATATTCAATATCGAATTCTACGACTAACAAATGTCGTATTGGAAATAACGATATATATATATCTTTCAAATTTCCGTAACAACACCTGTATAATCACGAATTCCAACATCGAAATATTCCGAAGACAATTTCGATTCAAATCCACTCCAATGAAATCATTGGATATTCTGGTTATTTTTAAAACCCTTTCCAAATTCAATTTATTTATTTAAAAATAAATAGAATTATAATTCTAGTTCAAAACTAGTTCATTTCGATAAAAATCTATTTTTATCTTTTCAAATAGGGAGTTTTTCATCCCAATGCTTTCTAAATCATTTCTTATGATTTTACATAAATTATTACTATTTTTAATAATTTTATCAAGGCCCGTACAGTCGATTTCCATCAACGGCCATCGAACTGCACTTACAGCGACCTTTTTCGAATTTGATTTGGACGTATCTCCAAATCCAACCGTTAGATTTCAAATTTCTAATATTCGTTAGAAAGCTCTTTTCGATACGAACCCAACGGTTCCGGTTTTAGGAGAATCCGACGGTCGGATCTCCCGTAATGTCCGTTTGAAATAAATGGTCGAAATTCGCGAACTGCCGCGGCGCGGCGCGTTCTATTCAGGCCATTATATTATATATATAATATATATAATATATATTTCGTCGATTCCTATTTAAAACGAATTATATAAATAGTTTTAAATTCGTTTCAAAAGCAATTTCAACTTTCTTTTCAATTCAAATCAAAATTGAATTCTTCTTAATAAATTCGTCTTAAAATTCATTTCTATTCAATTCCAATTTCAATTCAATTTGAATTCATTTCAATTCGCTTTCAATTCAATTGGAATTCGTTTTCAATTCAATTCATTTCGAAATCGTTTTCAATTCAATTCATTTCGAAATCGTTTTCAATTCAATTCATTTCGAAATCGTTTTCAATTCAATTTACTTCGAAATCGTTTTCAAAATCGATATAAATATCGATCACGTCAAAATAGCGTCAATCTAATCAACACGGCTTCATAAATTTCTATTTTCAAATATTCTATTTCAAATATTTCTTTTTCAAAAATAGTTGTTATTATCAAAATATTTCGTTCAACACATGACCAATCTCAATGGATGAGTACTGTCAACACATGAACCTTTATTTTATATTGATAAAGATGTAAATTTTATTACTGAAATATTTCGTTCAACACATGACCAATCTCAATGGATGAGTACTGTCAACACATGAACCTTTATTTTATATTGATAAAGATGTAAATTTTATTACTAAAATATTTCGTTCAACACATGACCAATCTCAATGGATGAGTACTGTCAACACATGAACTTTTATTTTATAATATTCTTTATTTTTCAAATTGGAATGAGGCCCAATCAATTACCATATAAAGTTAATTATATGGATTTTCATACAACACATGTATAATAGCATGGAAAAATAATCAACCATCAACCAAAGTGCACTACACTGTATAAGCATCAAATATAGATATTCAACGCTTATAACAGCCTGTTAATCAATCGATCGACATATTTAATAAATCAGGATGAGTGAACTTCAAATTTCATCCCAACACCCGTGTGGGGATTCAAACAATCACACGCATATTTTATTTGTGCAGTTGGGCGATGTGTAAAATTTATCGTCCCAATCAATGTCATTCAAATAGGTGTACATAAACAAACCGTCCGGTTTATAGATGAATATTTTATTTTATTCACTTCACGTTAAAAATTATATTTTTAACGATAAAACATTTTTTTTCAATCTATGAATTTCTATTCAATTCATTCTTTAAATAAAATGATATTTTTATTTTTCTAACTTATTTTAGAAAATTTCGGCGGCATAACGGCACGATACTAGAAACGGGACGAGGCCTAGCCTTATCCCCGGTCTAGTGAAGGCCCACGCCATTCACACATCAATCAAATCAATTCGTTATGCACACCACAAAATTTGGAGTAAGAGTCTAACCTAGCCTTACTCCTTCGCCTTATAACGGCGCACGTCTAATCCTAATCAATTTATCGATTCGATTTTTCACACCACAAACCACATTCAAACCAATATCGCAATCAATCACCAAACAGTCAAACAAACAAGTCCATGGTCTGTGGACGATTGTGTCGGGTGCTACTAAACACCGTCTGCATCCTAGTATATATATATAACTAGATAATAAATTGAAAGGTGAGAAATTCTCACTTATAGCTATCCAGGCTCCACGGCACTTCTTATGCAGGAAATCTTCACTGTTCTCGTCGATATCACTTTCTTCGCCCGTATTCTCGACATATGCAAAAATCGAATTTTTACTTCGCTATTCAATATATAAAAATCGAATTTTCTAATATAAAGATTATATTTTTAATATTCCTATGATGTAAAAATTATATTTTTAATTCTCTACCTAACCAAAAATCATATTTTTACATCATCTATATAGTAAAGACTATATTTTTAATACTTTAAAAATATAAAAATCATATTTTTAATACTTTAAAAATATAAAGATCATATTTTTACTACTCTATTTTCTATATAAAGATCTCGTCTTTTTACATAAAAAGATTTTAGCTTTTCAAATATAAAGATTGAACTTTTTCTATGCAAAAATCTATTTTTCTTCTAAATTCAAAAATTTGTTCTTTTCTATTTCAAAAATCCGGTCTTTTACTTGTTAAAAAAACTAAAATATATTTTCTTTCAAAACAATGTATGTATTTGTTTTCAAATGAAAGAGGTTTCTATTTTTCTATAACAATGCTATTTTTCTAAACAAATCTATTTTTATTTCTAGACAAATCTTTTTTTTTCCTAAATCAAAACTACGATCCTTTTTCTAAACGAAAATATGAACTTTTACTTAGATAAAAATCCTATCTTTATTCTCTAATCAATTTAAAAAAAGGTCAAATCTTTTATATCTCAAAAATCACATCTTTTATAACTCAAAATAAAATCAGTTTTTAAATTATGTTAAAATCCGTTTTTAAATTATGTTAAAATCAGTTTCTAAGTTATGACAAAATCAGTTTTTAAAACAATAAAATAATCAGTTTTTAAAACAATAAAATAATCAGTTTTTAAAACAATAAAATAATCAGTTGAAAGAAAAAAAGAGGACTTACGGGGGGGGGGTTTAGCAGGTCGTCGGAGGGCTTCTCGAGGCGGAGGTGGAGTTGTCGGAGTCGTTCAGGTGGGTGGCGAGCTTTGGGGGCTGCGGTGCGATGTCTGCTCACGGAGGCGCAGCGTTTCTGGGCGGAGAGGCTCGCGTGGTCGAGCTCGAGCTCTGGCAGGGCGGCGGTCGATAGCAGCAGGGGGGGCGGGTCGTGCAGTCGATCGGAGGGAGGTCGGCGATCGATTTAGACTTAGGGTTTTTTTTTTTTTCTGGTTGACATCAAAGTGAACGGGGGGGGCCAAGGCGAGATTAAGGGGAAGAAAGTTTTTTTTTTATATAATAATTTATTTAATTTCTTTTAAATTTCAAAACTTCATGCTTATCGAAACGAACTCTAATTTAAACTCAACGACTGCCGCCCCTAGCGTTTTACCCTCATTCCGAACACAATGGGATATGTATCGTAGGTTGATTCGACTGTTTGAATCAGTTTCCGTTAAATTTACATTTAAATCTATATATTGAATTTTAAACGTACATTTCGAATTACCGGGGTTACATACTAACTCTATAAATTCCACAAAAATATTTTCTAGCTTCGTACTGACGATACGGTCCTAACAAAACTAGTTTCGTCGTATTCTGAGACCGTTGGAAAAATGGCCAATTTCCAGTCGATTAAAATCAACTGAAACTGGTCAAACGCGTTTTCTTTTGCCACGCTCACATATTGATTCGAAAAATTATGAAATTTGAAACCTAGCAATAACTTTACATCCCGGACCCAACAAAACTGGTTTCGTCGAAATCCGAGGTCGTTTGCAAAATGGCTATTTTTAAGGGCTATATATTATATTAAAATATATATAAATTCCACAGCGACTATTTCTAATTTTCAACTGGACATATCTCATCATTTATAAAGTGAAATCTCAGTTTCTCAACTTCGTTGGAAAGATATCATCAATTAGATCCTAATGTTTTTGGTTTCACAAAAATCCGGATTGTTTTGCACCCGGTACATTCAATTGAAGTTTGAAATCGAATTATCGAACTACCGCGCCATTTTTAATTCTATTTATAATTATATATAAATATTTATATTCTAACGACGACGCGTATAATATATACGTTCGAATTCTATTCAAAATAAGTTTCTCGTCGATATTATTTAAAATAATTCATTTTAAATAATCAAAATTCGCTAAAATTGCCAAAATAAAATTTTTAAACTGGCCCAGATTTTACGGGTTGTTACATATCCTTTTGTTTCAAAAGGATTTTCTTCAAAGTAAAACCGTATGGTTAGAATTTACTCACACCAGTCCCATGACTGACCCAGAGTTTATTTTGTTTGTTTTCCCTAAACTCTTGGGTGCCCAAATTTGTACGGGCAGTCAAGTGTTTCAGGCTTTTACAGATACATCTGGAGGAGCTCTAAGCAGGAAGCTTCACCACTAGTTATGTAGAGATTATTTCCGCTGTGATATGATGTATTGTGCTCTGATATATGGTATGTATATACAATACAGTTTTGTAATTCAAAGTTATACATTATATTTATTTCATTCCGCTGTGAGTTCGTGTTACTCTGATTCTGTTCAGTTGTTGTATTCTTCTTCTTCTATTCTATTAGTTCTATCTTTTCTATCTCACCCTCTAAATTCTTCTATTAATGTTGTGGTATTTTCGATGCTCGAAAAATTGACAGTGTATTTATGTTGATTTTCTGGGTCGAAAAATCCCAGACATTACACGTTTTGTTTCCTTTCTCTCTCTTCCTTTTCCCCCCAGGTTCTCAAGGTGGGAACGCTCATGCTTGACTTGGACTCTCTCTACAGTTTTGGCTTGGATTTGGATACTACTTAGATGTACCATATTGACTATCTATCTACTTGTTTATAGCTACTTATGGGGACTGTGGCTTTTTACTTATGTACTCTGATGGTTTTTAGTGCAAGACATATGCTTTTACTTAATGCATTTTATTCCAGTATTTCAGTTTGATGTTGTAACTGGATTTTGAGACCACAATGTTTTCTGTGAAAAAATAAAGTTTTAAATTTTCGCTGCTATTTTATATATCTGTCTTGTGATGTTCTATTTCAATTTACCTATAATGCTTCACAGAACTTAATGCATTTTATTAAAGAGTAACATTAACAGATGTGGAGTGTCAGACAAATACTTTTCAGTTTACGATAATATTTTTCTATTGAACAATCATCCTATTGAGTTGAAGTAAGATTTTTGTGCAATTAAAACATTCTAGGTGTAGTAGTTGTCCAAATCTCTCATTCAACTCTTTCCACAATTGATGAGAAGAATAAATAAACATAAATCTCTCAGCCAAAGTTTTATCCATTGAATTTAAAATCCATGACATTATCATGTAATCATTTCTTACCCATTTTTGAAGATCGACAGAAGATGCACTAGGCATCGGAAGAGTTCCATCAATAAACTATAACTTATTTCGAGCTATCAACGCCATTTTTACAGTTTTACACCAATTCAGAAAAATTGTACCTGTAAGAATATGACTCTCTAATTGCACACCTAGATGATCAAAATTAGTCAAATAATACGGATCGTTGAAATTAACTTCAGATGAATTAAAAGCAGTAGAATTATTCTGCGAATCAGAATCTTCATTATTCGCCATTTTAGGGTCTTGGAATTTAAAGCCGGAACATGGAAAGAAGCAGGAGACTATTGCTTAATTGATCAAGAAACGACAATCAACCGTACTTCGATACCATGATAAGTTTCTGAATCTTAGAAATTTCGAAGAAGAAGGAAGTTTTCCATTATTTCATATCTGAACTTTTACAACCAAAATACGTGTGTTTATGTTGGCCAAAACAAACATGCCGAAAATAAAAAATAAAACTGGGCCTGATAAAAGGTTGAACCCAAAAACATAAAATGTAGGAAAAAAAATAAAAAGAACAAAAATACAAACTGTTTTACATCCAATTTCTGCACACAATACACCATTTAACACATGCAGACACTATACTACAAACATCCTCATCCATGAAGGAATTAAAAAAAAAAGATAACCCAAAACTACTAAAGAGCTACAATAGTGAAGTGCTGCCAAGTATTCTTAAATTAGACAATAAAATAAATGGGCTGCATAATATGTTCTCTTAGATCTGCAGTATTAGCCCAGCAGATAAGGACTTGTGTCGAGGTAACAATGGCGTGAGTTTGAAACCTGGAATGACATGCTAAGGTTTTGCCGTGTGCATACGCTAAGATCAACCACTTATGTGGTACCCGCGGACCAAGTTAGATGCACTAGGGGGTTTTACGACTCCGGTCAGTTTCCCTTCTGAATGAATTAAAAAAATGTTCTCTTAGATTGACTCGATGAAGATTTATGTAGGATAATTTACCACCTTCATTCCACTTGAGCTGCTATTTTATTATAATAAACGAATCAAACAACTTAACCAAAGCCTACCCTTAATTTTTGTAACTACGCGGGTATTACTAAGTCTAGCTAAAGACATATACATGTTAGTTGAGGTATAACTCTACAATGACAAATCAAAAGAAGATAATTATAAAAGAGAAAAAGCGTAAGAAAGTCGTAAATATCTTATGTTTTGACTAGGTATTAAATTTTCCTAATGATTTGCTAATTTTTATGATAATCATTTAAAAGGACAATTAGTGCATCTCTGCCTTTTTGGAACCATTACTTACTATTTTCTTGTATTTAGGTAATATCCTAGTTATGTTACAGATGTTAAATATGCAGCACTAACTTATCACCTTAGGAGCTTTACTGTCAGAAAAACTCATCTATATATATAAACTTGTACTGGATGTTAGCAACTATGACTAAGAAGGTCAAAAAAATGATCCAATTCTATCAACAAAAGAAATAGTCGTACTCAGAGTATAAAATATCACACTATTTTAAAATTACAATATTTGCAGGGATAATATTAGAATTGAACCCACATATCGGATCATGTTGCCAATATTAAATTAAATTTTCAACCAAAGCTGAGAAAGTAATATGTAAAATAGAGTTCTAACCATAACTCAAAACAAATTTACACTACATATGTTTCCAGATTAATTGATAATAAAATGCAGTTGTCCTTTATCACAATAGTTAATCTTTAACAAACTACACGCAACAGCCAATAATTAGACAATAAAGTTACTTAGTGTTCTTGTTCTTTTGTATATTAAATCTCTACAAACATTACGTTATTTAATTCTGATATTCACTAACTTCTGAGTAATGAGCATTTTATGGATAAGTAACATTTAACAAACAAGAACAACAAAGCTGCTTTATATAAATAAGCCATTAAACAAAATAAATCAAACCAATTAAATTTAGAAAAACTGTAAATACATATTAAAGTTCAAAAACATTCTTTTTCTAGCATAAAGTCAAATAATTAGAGAAGGGGAAAAAATTGGTGCCTTGCGATAGAAACGAAGGTAAAAATAATTATCAGAAAACAATAGTTATTCAAAAACATTCTTTTTCTAGCAATGGTTATATTTAGGTTGTTGAAAATGAAGTCCTATTTCAACTCAAGATTTGTTTAAATAACATGGTTTTTATGGCCAAACTATACATGAGTATAACTTAGCAGAAAACAATGTGCAAAAATAAAGAGTCCATCGCACCTGAAATGCCAAAGTCTGTAATAATCTGAACAAAAAATAAGCTTTGATCCACTGACTTTCTTATCCATTTACATTAATCTTCTTCTTTCTCTTTCAACATGCAGATCCCATGAATGTTTCCGTACAATTTAACAAATATACATTGAACAATTGCAATTTGCAATCCAATTTCAACAAACAATGTAATTCCAAGAGATTCAAGTGCTATGATAACACAACTTTCACAATACCTACCATGCAACTTTATCTTCAACCATGTTTTCGGTGTTAGGAAGAGTAAAATTTTAATAGATCCTAGATAGATTAAAATGGCATTAGTCGGGGAACATATTAATGCAAACATGCATCAGTATAAGCAAAAAATATTCCAATGTTAAAATCTAAAGGCGACAATAGCTGAAGGGTTTTCTCATGTTTTCATGGTAAGACCAATACTATGATGATCATCATTATCATAAGAAGAAGATATGAGTTTTTTAATTAGGTACTTTTGACATAGGCCTTTATTAAGGTTTAAAATACATGAAAAGTCCTTCACTAAATTTCAGAGTAAATTAGGTCCCTGTTTTTTATCCTCGATTGTTGCAGACATATCGGCAATATTTCATAAAAGTTGCTAGCATATCAGCAACATTTCATAAAAGTTGCTGACATATCAACAACTTTTTTATACACAGTATAAAAGTTGCTAACATATCAGCAATTATTTACAAAAGTTGCTGACATTTCAGCAATAATTTTTCACTTTTCTGTACACTATGTAAAAGTTGATAACATATCAGTAGTTATTTATAAAAGTTGCTAACATTTCAATAATAATTTTTCCTTTGCTTCTGAAAACAGCGGGCGGATTTACAATTAAACTTTACCAGTGAAAGTTGCTGGCATATCGAAAATTATTTATAGTAGTTGCTGACATATCAACAATAAAATTCTTTATTTATAGAAAATAGGGACCAAATTTACAATGAAACTTTGACAAGGGCTGTCTTTACAATATGAAGTATAATAGGGATGCCTCCCTAATTTACACTTCTTAATTCATGATCCTCTTCTCTTCCATTTATAGTTTGTCTATTTTCAATATAATTAACTTGAGTTTTTCCATCAATATTAGGCTTAGCAAAAGGATTTACTTCATCGATTTAGCAATTGGACTTAAGTATGTATGTTATAATTAAATAAGTTAACTAAAGCTAACTATAACCCTTACCTTCCACCTATCTAGATTATTACCAATAAGATGAACCGTAACAGTTTAGCAATTATCGTTGTCAAATTTGTAGTGTTCTTTAAGGAGTTGTCTATATAAAATGCAAATGCAATTTAGATATACTTCACGGTCCTTTTTGAAGTATTAACTTTACTTAACTTTTATCGGAAAGAAAATCAAAATTATCACTAATTTTACTTACCTTTTATCAAAAAGACAATGCATTCAACTGTTCTTCCTTCAATAATCTAGATGATAAACCTTTAGATTTTCCAATATGTGCAAGCCTTCCTAATGTGAACATGGGATTCAAATTATGATAAATGATTAATTAGCAATTCGTAATACGTTATTCATAAGATATGACATATACCTACTTATGATTGCTTGCTCATTAGTAAAATCTGAAGTACCATGTTAGACTGTATGTTTCCTAGGCTCTGGATTGACTTCCCTGTATAAATGAGGTTCTCTGACCAACTAAAGTAAAACTACATGGTAAGGGGCCACGAAAAGGTAAAATAAGTATCATTTTTATATCTAAGAAGTTTTCCATTATATCTAAAGTGTTCAAGTCAGTGGAATAAGTTGCCTTCAAAGCACTACACCAAAAAAAGCATTTTGCAATGGTTTTGAGCCGTTGCTAAGTGGGAGGTGGTAAAATATTTGCAACGGTTCTTACATGCTGTAAAATTTAATACAGCTTGTTGCGAGGCTTAGTTCTGCAATGGGCCAAAACTATTGCTCAGCCAAGGTTCGCAACGGCTATAGTCCGTTGCAAACTTTATTTTTGCAATGGCCTTTAACTGTTGCTATATTGTCTCCACGGCTTTTGCTGGTTTCCTTATTTTACAGTCCATACTCTTCTGATTGTTGTACTATCGTTCTAGTTTTAATGACTTAACTTGAACGCACAAACAAATATATATCGTTTCTCAAATTTCAACACATATCATTCCTTCAAATCAACCACTATTCATTATTCAAAAATAATCGGGCATAATTTGATGAAATACTAATTCCATAAAAGTGTCATAATAGTCAAATTGGTCAAACTGAACACATTGGTTATTTAGACTATGCATATAAAAAATAACTTAATAGAAGTTTCAGTCAACATAACTATAGACAATGTCATGCAAGTGTTATTACACGAAACACACAAAAAATATGGTCATTTGTCACAAGAAATCATTTAAAATTTTCTTTGTGGTTTTCATAGGCATCTTGTTAGCGGGTTTGCATAGAAATGCTCTCTAACCTTGGACTTGCTCCCATTTTCTTTCGTAAGGACCACCAAGTCTATTTGCATGATGCTTCTTTGTTAAAAGTTGGAATTTCTCCCTTGTTATTTTCCCTTCGTCCAACTGATCTATTAATTTCACAATTGTTTGTCTGAAAATATACCAAATACTTATATAGAATCAGTGCCAGCAAAGACATTACTTTTTTTTAATATGAAAAAGAGCATATAACATATAAAAAATACTACTTTTACTAAATAAAAGTTAATCAGAATGAAAGAATCCACAATTCTATTGGATTTGCATCAGTTTCTGGTCTATCAGTAAACATGTTTACTGTAATAATCATATGTTTAGTAGTACTGCACTATCTACACATACCTATCAGGATTAATTGTCTTGAGAAATCCTTCAAATCAAGCTTAAGCCATATTACCATCATAAGTATAAACAAGAACATCACTTTTCAAAGCCATAATATAATCCACTGTAGGCAATCTATTTTGATGCATTTTTAAAGGATTCAACTACTGTTCAGTTGCCAAACTATATTGTGTATGTATGTTTATGTATTCAACTTTCAGGGCATCCATGCTATGAGTACCATACATTTCTCCTGCAACAATGTATATATTTGTTGTGGAAGGACATCCCATTGCTTTCAAGAATATAACAGCTTCTCAAGGAGTCATACGACATCCTCTTAATATTCTTCTTTCTCTGCTGTTGATTTCTTTCTCCTTTTTTTTGACTTTTCTCAGGAGGGAAACCAACCGGAGTCATAAAAAACCCCAGTGCACCTAGCCTAGTTCGCGAGCACGACATAAGTAGTTGATCTTAGAGTATGCACATATTGAACTCTTGGAATGCCTTTCTGGGTTTCGAACCTGCACAACTGTTACCACGATGCAAAGTCTTTAACCACTGGGCTAATGCTGCAAACGTTGATTTCTTTCTCTTTCTAAGTTTTACTTTAGAGCGCATTGCTTTAGGTTCTTGTGCTTCTGCTGGTGTTAGATTGAGGCTACAACTAGTGAATGATAACATATCCTTCTCATATCTGTAATATAAAATTAAAAATCAAGTTGTTACATCATTCTTTTGCTCTAAATTTGAACTTCGAAACAACTGCCTTGTAGAATACCAAAAGGTTATATGTATTATAACTTTGTGATGCATGTCATAAACTAATTTATTTGATATAACTAATGGACATTTCTTGCAACCTTAACATATCTTTATAAATAGCATAAAGTTTTACGTTATACCTAATTATAATTTGTAAGTACCTCAAGAGGAGAGCAATGTAATAGCTACTTTCATTAATTATTCTTTCAATAAGCTTATTTCCTAGATCTTCAATTTGGGGTGTGTACTTATGCACCTTGTAGTTGGCATGACACCTAGGAGTCCGTGTGTAAACTTTATCACCTTGTGTTTCTTTAAAAATTTCTCATAGTTTTTGCAATGAAATGCGTACAGAGATATAAATAGTAAGTTTAGTTAATTAACTTAATTCTTACATAAGAATTAAAAGCCACAACAACTGGGTAAATTTTAGAAAATGGTACCTTTGACTAGGAAGTAGGGCCTCTTACAAATGATCTGACTTTTATATTTATCAGGTAGCCTCTCAACAATTTCAATATCTTCTTTTAGAACATCCATAAAATATTTTCAGTCGAATATATCTTTGAATTCACTGCACATCATGATTTTATTTTAGATTAACATGTACACTGTAGGATAAAAATTGTTAATGTAATTTTCAAGTACCTTTTATCTGTCCAAAATGAAGAATGATCTATTAAAGGAAGAACTAATGTTGCATTCGTTAGTTTAGCAGCTACCACCATGTCGCATATATGTTGTTATGTATAAAACTTTATTTTTACTACATGTTAAATATCTATAAAATGTGAATCAATACTCCTGTTCTCATTTGATTTAGACTACCATTAGCGTGCACAATTAAATAACCATTTGTAGAACTTCCATCAACTCCTGAAACAAGACTAAAATAAATCGTAAATTGCTTGGCTAGTGTCAACACTATATTGATTAAAAGAAGACTACACATAAAGTGCCTGGTAAGACTTAGTGATTTATCTTCTGGTATTTCTATGCATTGCTTGTAATCTTTACTATTTTGCCTCATCTAAATTTCAGGTATTTGGAGCAAGATATAAAATAGAACCATGCAACAACTATACGCACACAACATATTTAAACTATACCTTTCAAAATACATGCAAAATAAGATATAATAAATATATGTGGTATATCTGTCAAATGAAATGCGCATGGACTCTTCATATTTGTGTTACAAGTGACAAGTAAAATTTTGAAATCAATCCTTTTCTTGAAACTGAAGGTCAGATTACTGCTAATTTTTCTACCTGTTTGTGTGTCTTGTAGTTCAAACTTCAAACCATGTATTAAGCATTGGTAAGTTGTAATGCAATTGGAAGGTGTCACATATTATTATATATAGTTGTAACGACCCATATTGTACGTATCGGAGGATCGTAGAATATTTGTTTTATTTTCATACGAAGTCATATGGTTGTGTAACTTTGGGAAACGGCTATTGCGGTCATTTCCCACATTCACGATTTTTGCAGGATTTTAAAATGACCATTTTACCCCTAAAGATTCTTTTTTTGCCAATAACTTTTGATTGGTAAGGAGTTTTAACCTAAAACTACTTCCATTGGATTCAAATGATGGTTTCTCATTCCGTAGAGTGTTCACATTAATCAAACGGACTTACCCTTTAGGAGATATGGCTGAAATAATGAAACGACCCGAACTTCCCCATGAAGGAAATCGCGGATTGTACTAAGGACAAGACGAATCAGAATGCAAACAGAAGAACATTTCATTGCTTATTACAACAATTCCATTAGAATACAAGAATATACATAGTATAAATAAATATTGTACATCAGAGAAATATCAGAGATTCAATTTACATTACATAGCAGCGGAAAATAATACAAAACACAACTGAAAGTAATACACGGATACAGAGCTTTCCGAGTATCGTTCCAGCTGTAAACCAGGATCCTGTGAATATAAATCTGCAAAACCAAAACTACTAGCTGCCCGTGCGGAAAATAGGGGTACCCAGAGTTTAGGTTAAAACAATAAACTCCAGGTCAGTCATGTGGCTGGTGTGAGAACTAAAACAATTATTAATCTTTATTTAAAGTTAGGTTAAAACATATATCTTTTAAATTTCCATAACAATATCTGTATAATCACGAAATCCAACACCGAAATATTCCAAAGACAATTTCAATTCAAATCCATTCCAATTCAATAATTGGAAATTTTGGTTACTTTTAAAACCCTTTCAAATCCAATTTATTTATTTCCAAAATAAATGGATTATAATTCTAGTTCAAAACTAGTTCATTTCGATAAAAATCTATTTTTATCTTTTCAAATATGGATTTTTTCATCCCAATTCTTCCCAAATCATTTCTTATGATTTTACACAAATTATTACTATTTTTAATAATTTTATCGCTTTCCATCAACGGCCATCAAACTGCACTTACAACGACATTTTCCAAATTTGATTTGGACATAATTCCAAATCCAACCGTTAGATTTCAAATCTCTAATATTTGTTAGAAAGCTCTTTTCGATATGAACCCAATGGTTCTGGTTTTAGGAGAATCCGACGGTCGGATCTCCCGTAATGTCCATTCGAAGTCAATGGTCGAAATTCGCGAACTGCCGCAGCATGACGCGTTCTATTCAGGCCATTATATTATATATATATAATATATATTTCATCGATTTTCTTTTAAAACGTATTTTATAAAAAAATTTAAATTCGTTTTCATAACGATTTCAACTTCATATTCAATTTCTAATCAAAATTGAATATTCCATATCACTAATCTCTAAATGATAATATTTTCCAAACATTATATTTTGAAATTACTTCCTTTTCTATATTCATAATAAAAATGAATAAATTCGATATACATATCGCTCGCGTCAAAATGGCACATATCTAATCAACACGGATTTTATTCAACACATGAATGTTTATTCTATTCAACACATGAATATTTATTTTATTTAACACATGAATATTTATTCTATTCAACACATGAATATTTATTTTATTCAACACATGAATTTTTATTTTATTCAACACATGAATTTATACTATTCAACACATAAATTTTCTTTCTATTCAACACATGAATTTTTTTTCTATTCAACACATGAATTTTCTTTTATAATATTCCTTATTTTCCCAATTGGAATGAGGCCCAATCAATTACCATATAATATTAATTATATGGATTCCCTACAACACATATATATAATAGCAACGATAAATCATCAACCATCATCCAGAGTGCACCACACAACTGCATAAGCATTAAATATAAATAATTAACGCTTACACAGTCTGTCAACCCATTGATTGACATACAACTAAACAATCAAGATTAGTGTACGTCAAATATCATCCCAATACCTGTATGGGGTTTCAAATCAACAAACACAGATTTTTATTTGTGCAGTTGGGCGATATGTAAAATTTATCGTCTCAATCAATATCAGTCAAATGGGTGTTCATAAACAAATCGTCCAATTTGTTTATAAATATTTAATTTATATACACATTAAAAATTATATTTTTAACTATAAAATATTTTATTCATTATACTTCACTCAATCAACTTTCACAACACATCAATTAAACAAACAAGTCATCCATGGTCTGGGGACGACGGGTGTCGGGTGCTACTAAGCACCGTCTGCATCCCAGTATATATTTTTAACTAGAAAATAAAATAAAGTGAGAAGTTCTCACCGAGGGTTCCACTCCGCCATTTCATTTCTGAATTTTTGAACCATTTGAATTCGTTTGAAATTCCAATCCAGTCCTTGCCACGCTGTTCATAATAAAAATTATATTTTTATTGCTTCCTTCCAATAAATAAGAATCACATTTTTATCTCAACATATATATAATAAAAATCAGATTTTTATTTCGCTACATATATAAAGACTAAATTTTCATTACCTATATATTATAAAAATCATATTTTTATTCTCTACATCATATAAAAATCATATTTTTATACATATGAACACCCTATAAAAATCGCCTCTTTATACGCGTTTCATGAACAAAAGTCTTATCTTTACTTCAATAAAAATATAATCTTTATTTGGCTATACATATATAAAAATTACATTTTTATTGACGCTACTTCCTTATACAAATCATTTCAAAATTAACTCTTTATTCATTGTTGTTCATATATGAAAGATCAAAACTTTTAAACAATAAAAATCAAAACTTTCCTCACTAAAAATCTAAACTTTATGTAAGAATTTTTTTTACTTTATATATAATAAAAAACCTTATCTTTCTTCATGATGCAAATATAATCTTTTCGATGATAAAACATAATCTTTCCATAATTATAAATATGATCTTTATATAATTAAAAATATAATCTTTACTATGATAATGAAAATCATTTCTTTTCATGATAAAAATCATTTCTTTTTAAACACCATTAAAAACCGAAAATAAAAATTAAATTCGGATTTATATAAAAAAAACTAAATAAAAATAAACTAAAAACTCACCGCTACTCCGATATTCAGTGAAGGAGGGGCGCCGTAGTTAGCCGCGTTGAAGGTGGCTTGGCGGCCTAGAGTTTTGGCGATGATGGATGGATCTGAAGCGAAGTGATGGCGTCGGGGTTTTCTGCGAAGGCTGGGCGTGGTTCGAAGAAGGCCAGAGGAGGAGGAGAACGTGGCGGGGCGTTCTAGGGAAGAGCGCCGGTTGGCAGACGAGCTAGAGGGTGGCGCGACGGAGCGTGGGCGGGATCGACGGGTTTGGGAGCGACGTCTTTCTCCCCCCTTTTTTTATTTCAGTATGAAGCGTTGACCAAGAACAGAGAGGGAGGGAGAGAGTTAATTATATAATTTAATAATATTTAATCCTATTAATTCTCTAAAAAGCAACTTTCATTTTCGAACTCCTATAGAGACCCAACGACTGTCGCCTTTAGCCAATTACCCCCATTCCAAACACAATGGGATATGTTTCGTTAGCCTATTCTATCGTCTTGATCAGTTTCCGTTAAATTTTAAATATAATTCATTATACATTCAGTTTAAACGTACATTTTAATTTACCGGGGTCACATACTGACTCTAAAAATTCCCGAAAAATATTTTCTAGCTTCATATTGACGATACAGTCCTAACAAAACTAATTTCATCGAATTCTGAGACCGTTTGAAAAATTGTCATTTTTTAGTCGATCAAAATTGACTGAAACTGTTAAAACACATTTTACTTCGCCACGCTCACATATTGATTTGAAAACTTATGAATTTTGGAATCTAGTAATAACCAGCCATCCCAAATACAACAAAAGTGGTTTCGTCGAAAACCGAGGTCATTTGCAAAATTTTCATTTTTAAGGGCCAGAATTCCATAGCGACTATTCTGAATTTTCAACTGGGCATAACTTTTTATCCCCGCTATGAAATTTCAATTTTTCGGATTCGTTGGGAAGATATTCTCAAATAGATTCAAATATTTTTGGTTTCCCTCAAATTCGGTTTATTTTGAACCCTGTACATTCTTTTGAATTTTGAAATCGAACTTTCAAACTACCGCGCCAATTTCAATTCCTTTTATAATTAAAAATAAATATTTATATTCTAACGTCGATCTATATAAATACATACATTCTAATTCTATTCAAAATAAATTTCTCGTCGTAATTATTTAAAATAATTCATTTTAAATATTCAAAATTCATTAAAATTGCCAAAATAAAAATTGGCTCAGATTTCCGGGTTATTACAATCTCCCCTACTTAAAACTTTTCATCCCCGAAAAGGAATGAAGCTGAAAGTTGTTTGACTAATCAAATCAGCTTTCATTATTTTCATTATGGCTTAAGTTCTTCAACTTTTCAGTTTCTAAGAGCTTTTCAAATTTTTCAAAAATTTGGCTAACACCTTAAATTTTTGAAAAATTTCGCCATAACCTCCCCTGCACCGGGAGCTTCGGGATATTTCAAATAGCCTCCCATGGCCCTCACCAATCCAAAAAGAAAAAGAAACAGCCAAGCGGCTAGCCAAGCGGCTAGCCAAGCGGCTAGCCAATCGGCTCATAAAATCATCGAAAACCCAAAAAATACAATAAACATGTACCTATTTGTCGGGCAAACAATTTTATTCCTCTTCTCTAGCCTCCTTGCTATGACCTGTTCAATGTAAGTACATGTATATGCATGCAAATGCGACTAATTTTCAATACAATTCACTATTTGATACAATCTAGCTAAATGGTCCAAATTTTAATTAATCAACCAATAATCAAACAACACAATCAGAAATTAATTAGTTGATTAACGTTTCAAATTCATAATTTTGATACATAGTCCAAAAATCAGATTTTTGATGCTAAATCACAACAAGTAATCCTATGTAATTTTTGGTTCTCACACCAGTCTAATGGAAATATATAGATGTCTCACTTTCGAAACACAAACATAAATCCTGATGATGGAACTCCATCATCAAAATCATCTCCGGGCGACTAGAGTGTGATTCTATATCTATTGAGTATATTAAAACTTCGAATACACGTGGATCAGACGTATATACAAAATCTGTATATACTTGATTGTCCAAATCAATACAACTAAATATGCAAATACGTATAATTAATTTAAATTTTCAAAACAAACTTCGTTTTCATTTTAAAAATATACTCCTCACACTCATTCTAGGATACTGCTGATCCTATCTCTAACGAGTCATTCTTGTTGGATATTATTAATCCAATCTCTGATGTATTCTCTCGTATGGTTCTAATGTGTCTTGTTCTCGAGCTCTGTAAACCAAAGCTCTGATACCACAATGAAACGACCCGAACTTCCCCGTGAATGAAATCGCGGATTGTACTAAGGACAAGACGAATCAGAACGCAAACAGAAGAACATTTCATTGCTTATTACAATAATTCCATCAGAATACAAGAATATACAGAGTATAAATAAATATTATACATCAGAGAAATATCAGAGATTCAATTTACATTACATAGCAGCGGAAAATAATACAAAACACAACTGAAAGTAATACACGGATATAGAGCTTTCCAAGTATCGTTCCAGCTGTAAACCAGGATCCTGTGAATATAAATCTGCAAAAACAAAACTACTAGCTGCCCGTGCGGAAAATAGGGGTACCCAGAGTTTAGGTTAAAACAATAAACTCCAGGTCAGTCATGTGACTGGTGTGAGAACTAAAACAATTATTAATCTTTATTTAAAGTTAGGTAAATCAAGGGACCACGCCATATAACACGGAACGGGTTTCCTCCCAAGAATACCAGTGCATAAAACAACAGCGCAATGCTAAATAAAGAACAATGATGCTATTATAAGACCCAGATCCCATCACACAATGCAACGCAAGCCGGAGGACAGGGTTTTTACCTTATAATAGCCAAGAATGCTTGGTACGTGAAATTTCATGTTTTATTATTACTTTAAGTGTATAGTGTTAAAACAATTTCAATCATAAGTATCAATCATAGACGACATAAGTGACCCATATCACTATGTCACCATACTAGGATCTACAATCAAAAACCGCAAAGTCACGTATTGGAAGTTTGGTTTCCATCTATGAACTGAGGCAAGGGATCATCCTCACCGGCTTCGAGACTCTCTAGCCTGAGCCTCAGGGTCAGAGCGCATCGACCCTTGGATCGTCAGGGCCGGTCCACCGATGTGGATTAAAATGCATGAACACTGCGTTTACCCGCCCTTTGAGGCGTAAATGAGCCAAATGACTCCATCGGCTCCACATAGTCACCGATATATCTGAGGCGCCTCGCAATCCAACAACCACACAGGTGAAAATAATATAAATGTCAGGGCTGGTAGGTCACTGACACCACCCTAGCTAGAAGGAAACGCATGCCCTCCCTGAGGTCCTCTCCCTTTTCTGGTTCACAACTGGGGTGTGAGGCTCGCGAATCAACGCTACACAAAGCTATGCCACACTGGCCGTGCTTTGACCATCAACCACAAGACTTTACTTTTCAATAAAAGCCTTGATCATTGGCCACTTAGGCATGCTACACAGGCAATTCACTCCATGCGATTGATATCCATCAATATATAACCTCTGAGCTTGTACGTCTCAGAGAAGGGCGTTAAGCAAGAGAATAAATTCTCCCTCGCCAAACATATATATATTTAATAGAAATCAATCACACAAAATAAAATCCAATGTCAGACACACAGTCCATTTACAAGTTCATTCTGGGTCTGAACGAAACCGGAGGCACCTTGTACCTCGCATATCCATCGATCTCCAAGTACGTCTGGACGACCACCAACTGATTCCCTCCTCTTGGGTGTACAACCCAATCAAGATCATTAGTAATTATCCAAACGACGTGAAGACCTCCGGTCTTCGACCACCGTCTTCATCCTCGACACATCGTCGAATCAGCTATTCAGAATGGGATAAACCCAGTCTTTCTGAACAACTGGCGTGTATAATAAACAAGTGTTACACAAACACAACATACGCCTCATTCCAATTCATTATATTCTTTTATTCAAATATTCTTATACTTTGGGAAAGGTTCCCATTAATTTTATCAAAGATAAATTCCTTAAATTTATTCCTTAATCTTCCTTTAAATATCAATTCAAATCAAATTATTGTTTATCAAAACTAGTCGAAATTAACGAACCTTACCGAAGTAATCATTTGTTTTAATTTCCCAATCCCAACCTATTCATCCCATGAAGTAAAACTGGTAATACTTCGTATCTAACACCACGTGTTATCGGTAAATTCAATTACCATTTCACGTTCAAATCTAATTAAAGATTCAACTATCGCCTGGAGCAAAACTGGTGATACACCATTCTCGATCATTTCAATCTAATTAAAGATTCATTAAAACTCCACTTGGTTTTAATCTTCCCAAAAATAAATATTAATGATTGTTTAACTTGGTAAACCATATCCTGTCTATAACTGGGTTAAAGAACCAATGTCATTTAAACACGGTTCACAATAAACCCAAAATCACATTCTATTCCATCAGCCTTTAACCATAAATTAGCAAGTGAATAATTCCCTAAGTGTTAACCCCGAAGGCCGAAACCAATATCAGATCTATACCCAGGAAACCATTCAACTTAACTAATCTCCAGTTAGTTTCTGATTTTCTTAACTCCTTTGGGTCTAAGAACAGTATTATTAAAGATACCGTTCACGACAACCCAAAATCACATTTGATATTAAATACAAGGCTCTGAATAGAAAATATATTGGCTTATATTCAATATCAAATTCTACGACCAACAGATATCATTTTGGGAATAACGATATACATATATCTTTCAAATTTCCATAACAATATCTGTATAATCACGAAATCCAACACCAAAATATTCCAAAGACAATTTCGATTCAAATCCATTCCAATTCAATTATTGGACATTTTGGCTACTTTTAAAACTCTTTCAAATCCAATTTATTTATTTCCAAAATAAATGGATTATAATTCTAGTTCAAAACTAGTTCATTTCGATAAAAATCTATTTTTATCTTTTCAAATATGGAATTTTTGATCCCAAATCATTTCTTATGATTTTACACAAATTATTACTATTATTAATAATTTTATCAAGGCCCGTACAGTCGATTTCCATCAACGACCATCGAACTGCACTTACATCGACCTTTTCCAAATTTGATTTGGACATAATTTCAAATCCAACCATTAGATTTCAAATCTCTACTATTTGTTAGAAAGCTCTTTTTGATAGGAACCCAATGGTTCCGGTTTTAGGGGAATCCGATGGTCAGATCTCCCGTAATGTCCATTCGAAGTCAATGGTCGAAATTCGCGAACTGCCGCAGCGCGGCGCGTTCTATTCAGGCCATTATATTATATATAATATATATAATATATATTTCGTCGATTTCCTTTTAAAACGTATTTTATAAATCGTTTTAAATTCGTTTTCAAAACGATTTTAACTTCATATTCAATTTCTAATCAAAATTGAATATTCCATACCACTAATCTCTAAATGATAATATTTTCAAAACGTTATATTTTGAAATCACTTCCTTTTCTATATTCATTATAAAAATGAATAAAATCGATATACGTATCGTTCGCGTCAAAATGGCGCATATCTAATCAACACGGCTTTTATTCAACACATGAATGATTATTCTATTCAACACATGAATATTTATTTTTTCAACAAATGAATATTTAGTCTATTCAACATATGAATATTTATTTTATTCAACACATGAATTTTATTTTATTCAACATATGAATTTATACTATTCAACACATGAATTTTCTTTCTATTCAACACATGAATTTTTATTCTATTCAACACATAAAATAATATTCCTTATTTTCCCAATTGGAATAAGGCCTAATCAATTACCATATAATGTTAATTATATGGATTCCCTATAGTACATGTATATAATAGCAACGATAAATCATCAACCATCATCCAGAGTGCACCACACAACTGCATAAGCATTAAATATAAATAATTAACGCTTACACAGTCCGTCAACCCATCGATTGACATACAACTAAACAATCGGGATTAGTGTACGCCAAATATCATCCCAATACCCATGTGAGGTTTCAAATCAACAAATACAGATTTTTATTTGTGCAGTTGGGCGACGTAATAAAATTTATCGTCCCAATCAATATCAGTCAAATGGGTGTACATAAACAAATCGTCCGATTTGTTTATAAATATTTATTTTATATACACGTTAAAAATTATATTTTTAACTATAAAATATTTCATTCATTCCACTTCACACAATCAACTTTTACAACACATCAATTAAACAAACAAGTCATCCATGGTCTGTGGACGATGGGTGTCGGGTGCTACTAAGCACCGTCTGCATCCTAGTATATATTTTTAACTGGAAAATAAAATAAAGTGAGAAGTTCTCACCGAGGGTTCCACTTCGCCATTTCATTTCTGAATTTCTGAACCGTTTAAATTCGTTTGAAATTCCAATCCAGTCCTTACCACGCTGTTCATAATAAAAATTATATTTTTATGGCTTCCTTCCAATAAATAAGAATCACATTTTTATCTCAACATATATATAATAAAAATCAGATTTTTATTTCGCTACATATATAAAGACTAATTTTTTTATCTGTATATTATAAAAATCATATTTTTATTCTCTACATCATATAAAAATCATATTTTTATTCATATGAACACCCTATAAAAATCGCCTTCTTATACGCATTTCATGAACAAAAATCTTATCTTTACTTCAATAAAAATCTAATCTTTATTTGGCTATACATATATAAAAATTACATTTTTATTGACGCTACTTCCTTATACAAATTATTTCAAAATCATCTCTTTATTCATTGTTGTTCATATATGAAAGATCAAAACTTTTAAACAATAAAAATCAAAACTTTCCTCATTAAAGATCTAAAATTTATATAAGAATTTTTTTAACTTTAAATATAATAAAAAACCTTATCTTTCTTCATGATGCAAATATAATCTTTTCGATGATAAAACATAATCTTTCCATAATTAAAAATATGATCTTTATACAATTAAAAATATAATCTTTACTATGATAATGAAAATCATTTCTTTTTAAACACCATTAAAAACTGAAAATAAAAATTAAATTCGGATTTATATAAAAAAAACTAAATAAAAATAAACTAAAAACTCACCGCTACTTCGATATTCAGTGAAGAGGGAGGGGCGCCGGAGTTAGCCGCGTCGAAGGAGGCTTGGCGGCCTAGAGTTTTGGCGACGATGGATGGATCTGAAGCGAAGCGATGGCGTCGGGGTTTTCTGCGAAGGCTGGGCGTGGTTTGGAGAAGGCCAGAGGAGGAGGAGAACGTGGTGGCGCGTTCTGGGCAGGAGCGGCGGTTGGCTGACGAGCTGGAGGGTTGTGCGACGGAGCGTGGGCGGGATCGACGGGTTTGGGAGCGACGTCTTTCTCCTCCCTTTTTTAATTTCAGTATGAAGCGTTGATCGAGAATAGAGAGGGAGAGAGAGAGTTAAGGAGTTTATATAATTTAATAATATTTAATCCTTTTAAATCTCTAAAAAGCAACTTTCATTTTTGAACTTCAATCGAGACCCAACGACTGTCGTCCCTGGCCAATTACGCCCATTCCAAACACAATGGGATACGTTTCGTTAGCCTATTCTATCCTTTCGATTAGTTTCCATTAAATTTAAAATATAATTCATTATATATTTAGTTTAAACGTACATTTTAATTTACTGGGGTCACATACTGACTCTAAAAATTCCCAAAAATATTTTCTAGCTTCGTATTGATGATACGGACCTAACAAAACTAATTTCGTCGAATTCTGAGACCGTTTGAAAAATGGCCATTTTCTGGTCGATCAAAATTGACTTAAACTGTTAAAACACGTTTTACTTCGCCACGATTACATATTGATTCGAAAAATTTTGAATTTTGGAATCTAGCTATAACTAGCCATCCTGGATCCAACAAAAGTGGTTTTGTCGAAAACTGAGGTCGTTTGCAAAATTTCCATTTTTAAGGGCCAGAATTCCATAACGACTATTCTAAATTTTCAACTGGGCATAACGTTTTATCCCCGCTATAAAATTTCAATTTTTTGGATTTGTTGGAAAGATATTCTCAAATAGATTCAAATATTTTTGGTTTCGCTAAAATTTGGTTTATTTTGAACCCTGTACATTCATTTGAATTTTGAAATCGAACTTTCAAACTACCGCGCCAATTTCAATTCCTTTTATAATTAAAAATAAATATTTACATTCTAACGTCGATCTATATAAATATATACGTTTTAATTCTATTCAAAATAAATTTCTCGTCGTAATTATTTAAAATAATTCATTTTAAATATTCAAAATTCATAAAATTGCCAAAATAAAAATTTTAAATTGGCTCAGATTTCCGGGTTATTACAAATAAGGTTTGAAGATGGAAAAATAGCCCAATTGGGCTTAATAGGGTGATTAGCAACTAGACTCGGGATTAGGGTTATGGGAGGACTGAAAGAAGTTGGAGAATCACCTGCTTTCATTTTTCTAGCCGCCGCAAACATTTCTCTAACTCTAATCGTGGATTCCATCTTCCAAATATATCTTTAATCACTTTTTAATCACTAACTGATCAAATCTAGCAGGATTAGCACCAAATTCAAGATAGAGTTGCTACACCACATTGAAATCCGAGCCAAACCAGTAAAAGTTTCAGATCTAACATTTATTCTTGGCTAAGATGAGTGTTTAGTGTGTTTATTCACTAATTATGACTAATTAGGGATGATTAGTGATAAGTAGCGAATTAATGACTTAGAAAAATATTGAAAAATATGCATAAATTCATATTTTATGTCACTGGTAAGAATTTGGTTTAAGTTTACTAATCCCGGAATTTAGGGGATTAAGGGGAAAACCATGGGTTTGGGTATGTTTGATCTAAAATAGCCTATGTGATTGATATTTTGGTCTTTTTGATTGAACCTATATGTTGTTACCATTGTTTGGGATGTTTCATGATTGTTTAGTAAAGTTAGAATAGTTGAAAACGTCGTCGCATAGCAAGAATAGACGATACAAGCTTGCTGGAAAAAGGCCAGTATTCCGGTTCGGATCGGATGGGAAACCGAACCGAACAGAAATAACCAAACTGAACTGGAGCTCGAGCACAAGGAAGCATGGCAAGAAGGAAGGCCATCCGAAAAGAGTTGGGATCAGACCTAAGCTTGGCAGTGGATCGGATCGAATCAACTGAAGGACTGAACCGAACCCAGACAAGAGGACCGAATCGAACCAAGGACCCCGAACCGAACCGAAGTGAGGTTCCAATGATGATCCAAGCCGAACCGAGGTGACGAACCGAATTGAACTGGATGTGTGATACTACTTCTACGCGATGACTCTTCTGAAGAGCAACTCCAATTCGACCAAAACCCGAGATGCAAAGGAAGTCCAAATGAGGAGTTATTGCTCAGGATCCAGATGGGAACCAACGAGTTGACTTCAAGAGTTGGGCTTTGCTGCGGGACGTGTGCAAAGGAGTTATCGATATCTATAACTTTGGTTCACCATTGAGAGAGGGGGCATGTAGACGAACCAGAGCCAGGGCTGTGTGGACTGGTTGGCCCATAACCTGGAGTCAGGGCTGTATGGACTGGGTAGGATTATTGACTATAGACCAGGGCAGTGTGGTCATAGCAATAGTTGTACGGAGTTGGACTCCATCATGGCCCCAATAGATTAGGTGATCAAAGTCGTGGATATCGTATGCTTTACGCACCGAGCGAGTGATGTGAGGATGATTGCTATGTTTGATGTTTGCTATCACTATGACACGCGCACTTCCATTTTACACTCTATGCTAGTGTTACCTTAGAGTATTGTGCATCTTATTACGCTAACTCTTTGGTTGCAGGTATAAGTCAGGTATGATTATTTATACCTGTTATTGCTTTATTTAGTGATATAGATTTTCTACCGCTCACACCAGACTTCCGTCTGACCCAGAGTTTTATGTCTCTTCTTATTACTCTGGGTTCTCCTAAACGAGCAGATTAGAGGCAGGTTGGGTGGTTATGCACGAGTAGCTGTCCGGAGACAAGCAGGAGGCCATGTTTTTAAGTATGTTTGTTATTTTATAGTTGACTAAGTACTACTTGTGTTTCTGGTTAATCTAAAATGAAAAGTACTTTGTTGTAGTATAATGTTGTAGTATAATCTTGCAGTAGTATTATATTGCAGTACATGTCCAATTTAAATTGCAAAAGGTGTTGCCATAGCTATGATATAATGTTGCAGTATGTGATATTAAATATTATAACAAACTAGCCAAGTGTTGTCACTGGATGGTAAAAGTGTTGCCATAGATTAATGAATATGGACCCCACAACAGAATTCCATAAAGGTAGGCTACAGATTTTAGTGGGCCCCACATGTTGGGGACCAGGTTGTGGGGCCCACTTTTTAGTAAATTTAGTACTTGTGGCAACAACAGTACCAATGTTGCCCTAGGGTCGCAAAAATGATGCCTTTGACTCTAGGGCAATGCAACAAAATGCAACACCAAAAAAGTGTTGCCTTCGATCTTTTTTGGCCTACAACAATATTTGTTGGTACTTCCTGCATCACTTCTCTGGTGTTGTAGTAGGTCATTTATCGCGTAGTGTAAGTAGCTCGTACAACACCAATCAAGTTTGAGCAATGATCAAAATTGTCCTTTGGAACCGACTTTTTTAGATATTAGCTGGATTGTCATTTGTGTGAATCTTCAATAGCTTTATCTTATTTCTCTCTTCTTCAACCATGAGAAAGAAACTCCTAACATCAATGTGCTTTGTTCATGAGCTGTAGGCTTGATTTTTCACAAGATGAATTGCGCTTTGACTATCTGAATACAACTCCATGGTCTTCTTCATCATTAATAAACCATCTAAAAGTTGCAATAAATCCTTCCTTAATCGCTTCCACAATAGAAATGAGCTATGCCTCTGTAGTTGATAAAGCTACAACAGACTACAGTTTGGATCTCCAAGAAATCCGGCCTATGCAAAGTGTATAAACATATTCCGAAATTGATTTCCTACCATATCTATCCCCAGCATAATTTGAATCGCAATAACCCCTTAGAGTTATGTCATTAGTTCCAAACAACAAGCCAATGTCAGGAGTACCTCTTAATTATCTAAGAATCCACTTTATTGCTTGCCTATTTGTCTTTCCTGGGTTAGACATGTATCTGCTAACAACACCAACTCCATGAGCTAAATCGGGCCTTATGTATACCATAACATATATATCTGGCTTCTAACTGCATCAGAGTAAGGAATATTACACATATTCCCGTTGTCTTCATCCGATGTGTGGCATATCTCAAGATAGCTTAAATTGAGAGCCTAATGGAGTAGCCACCGGTTTAGCATTCTCCATACAAAATCGAGATAGGACTTTCTCGATATATTGAGTTTGAGTGAGCCTCAAAACTCTTTTCTTTCTATCCCCCTGAATCTCCATCCCCAAAATTCTCTGTTTGTGTAATAACCCGGAAAATCTGAGCCAGTTTAAAATTTTTATTTTGGCAATTTTAGCGAATTTAGAATATTTAAAATAGATTATTTTAAATAAAATTGATGAGGAAATTTATTTTGAATATAATTCGACGTATATATTATATACTCCGTCGTTAGAATATAAATAATTATATGTAATTATAAATAGAATTGAAAATGGCGCGGTAGTTCGATAATTCGATTTTAAACTTCAATTGAATGTGCCGGGTGCAAAACAATCCGGATTTTAGTGAAACCAAAAACAATAGGATCTAATTGATGATATCTTTCCAACGAATCAGAAAAATCAAGATTTCATAGCGGGAATCAAAAGATATGTCCAGTTGAAAATTCTGAATAGTCGCTATGGAATTCAGGCCCTTAAAAATGGGAATTTTGCAAACGACCTCGGATTTCGATGAAACCAGTTTTGTTGGGTCCGTGATGTCAAATTATTGCTAGATTCCAAATTTCATAATTTCTCGAATCAGTATGTGAGCGTGGCAAAGGAAAACGCGTTTGACCAGTTTCAGTTGATTTTAATCGACTGGAAATTGGCCATTTTTCTAACGGTCTCAGAATTCGACGAAATTAGTTTTGTTAGGACCGTATCATCAATACGAAGCTAGAAAATATTTTTCGGGAATTTTTAGAGTTAGTATGCGACCCTGGTAAATTGAAATGCGCGTTTAAATTCAATATATAGAGTTATATGTTGATTTTGACGAAAACTGATCGAAACGATCGAATCAGCCTACGATACATATCCCTTTGTGTTCGGAATGGGGGTAATTAGCTAGGGGCGACAGTCGTTGGGTCTCGTTTGGTGTTCGAACGAAAAAGTTACTTTTTGAAATTGAAAATAAAATAAATATATAAATAATATATATTCTTTCCTTCCCTCCTCCTTTCCCGTTCATTTTCAGAAATTGGAAAATAAAATAAAATAAAAACGAAGGACGGAGCCTTCCAGCAGACCGCCGCCTTCCATCGTGGGTCCCCTCGGCCTGGCGCGCCGCCATGGCGCAGCACCCCGGCACCCCCTTCCCTCCAGCCTCCTCCCTCTCTCCTCCGTTCCCTCTTCTTCCCCCAAAACCGAATGATGCCCCCTGGCCAAACCCTAGCCCTAACCGCCTCCGACCTCGACTCCTCCTCTTGCACCAGCTACCACCAGCGGCCGGCCTCGCCCTCCCACGCCACCACCTGAAGTCCACCGCCATCGCTCCTCAAATCTGACGCCCCCTCCCCACAGCCCACCGGACCCGCCACCTGACCGCGAGCTCCTCCACTCCGACACAGCGCCCTCCCCTCATCGCTTGGAATCCGCGAGCGCAACCCCTCCCTTTTCGAATGCCATTTACAGTAAGTTTCTATTATTTTTATTTAATTTGTTCATTTATCTTCTATATGATTAGTAGGATAAAAACTGATTTTTATTTGTTTAAAAGGTTTTGATTTTTATTTATTAAAAGATATGATATTTAGTTAAGGCAAAATATAATTTTTATTCATTTGACTGACATGTATAAATTGGATTTTTATTGTTTGAATGGAAATATAAAAGTACGATTTTTCTTATATGAAAACCACAAAAAGAACGAATTTTTCTATATGTGAATAAAGTAAGAATAGGATTTTTATTGTCGAATGGTTAAATAAAAATATGATTTTTATTCTAAAAAGAGCGTTATAAAAATATGATTTCTTTTATTTTAGGGAAAAATATAATCTTTACATAATAGTCGAGGTAAAAATATAATCTTTATATTTAAAATGGCGGTGGAAAAATATAATCTTTTATGTGTAAAAGACGTTATAAAAATATAATTTTTACATGATAATAATATTGGAAATATCATCTTTATATGTGTAGAAAAGTAAAAATGTGATTTTTTATATATTGAACATCGAAGTAAAAATGTGATTTTTATATATTGAACATCGAAGTAAAAATGTGATTTTTATATATTGAACATCGAAGTAAAAATTCGATTTTTATATATTGAATAGCATAATAAAAATTCGATTTTTATATATTGAATAGCGTAGTGAAAATTCAATTTTTATATATATAGTGGCTACGGGCAACAAAAGTGATAAGAGACGAGAACAGTGAAGATTTCCTGCATTAGAAGTGCCGTGGAGTTAGGATAGCTATCTGTGAGAACTTCTCACCTTTCAATTTAATTTTCTAGTTATATATATATACTAGGATGCAGACGGTGTTTAGTAGCACCCGACACCCGTCATCCACAGACCATGGATGGCTTGTTTGTTAAATTGTTTGGTTGTGTAGTTGGTTAGATTATTTGGTTGGAATTGAATTGTTGGGTGAAATGAAATTGATTTGATTGATGTGTGAATGGCGTGGGCCTTCACTAGACCGGGGATAAGGCTAGGCCTCGTCCCGTTTCTGGTATCGTGCCGTTATGCCGCCGAAATTTTCTAAAATAAGTTAGAAAATAAAAATATCATTTTATTTAGAGAATGAACTGAATAGAAATTCATATGTTAAAATAAAATGTTTTATCGTTAAAAATATATAATTTTTAACGTGAATATGAATATAGTGAATGTGAATAAATAAATATTCATTTACAAACCGGACGGTTTGTTTATGTACACCTATTTGAAGGACATTGATTGGGACGATAAATTTTGCACATCGCCCAACTGCACAAATAAAATATGTGTTTGATTGTTTGAAACCCCACACGGGTGTTGGGATGAAATTTGAAGTTCACCTATCCAGATTGATTAAATATGTCGATCGATTGATTGACAGGCTGTTATAAGCGTTAGATATCTATATTTGATGCTTATACAGTGTAGTGCACTTTGGTTGATGGTTGATTATTTTTCAATGCTATTATATACGTGTGATGTATGAAAATCCATATAATTAATATTATATGGTTATTGATTGGGCCTCATTCCAATTTAGAAAATAAAGAATAATATAAAATAAAGGTTCATGTGTTGACAGTACTCATCCGTTGAGATTAGTCATGTGTTGAACGAAATATTTTAGTAATAAAATTTACATCTTTATCAATATAAAATAAAGGTTCATGTGTTGACAGTACTCATCCGTTGAGATTAGTCATGTGTTGAACGAAATATTTTGATAATAACAACTATTTTGAAAAAGAAATATTTGAAATAGAATATTTGAAATTAGAAACATATGAAGCCGTGTTGATTAGATATACGCCATTTCGACGTGAACGATATTTATATCGATTTTATTCATTTTATAATGAATATCGAAAGGATTTCAAAATCTGATATTTTGAAAAGAATTGAATTCGAATTAAATTGAATATAAATGAATTCAAATTGAAATTGAATAGAAATGAATTCGAATTGATATTGAATTGAATTGAAAACGAACTGAAATTGAATTAGAAATCAATTTGAATTGAAATCAATTTGAAATGAATTTAAAATGAATTTAAAATGAATTTAAAATGAATTTAAATTGGAATATTCAATTTTGATTTGAAATTGAATATGAAGTTGAAACCGTTTTGAAAATGAATTTTAAACTATTTATATAATTCGTTTTAAATAGAAATCGACGAAATATATATTATATATATATATAATATAATGGCCTGAATAGAACGCGCCGCGCCGCGGCAGTTCGTGAATTTCGACCATTTATTTCAAACGGACATTACGGGAGATCCGACCGTCGGATTCTCCTAAAACCGGAACGGTTGGGTTCGTATCGAAAAGGGCTTTCTAACGAATATTTGAAATTTGAAATCTAACGGTTGGATTTGGAGATACGTCAAAATCAAATTTGAAAAAGGTCGTTGTAAGTGCAGTTCGATGGCCATTGTTGGAAATCGACTGTACGGGCCTTGATAAAATTATTAAAAATAGTAATAATTTGTGTAAAATCATAAGAAATGATTTAGAAAGAATTGGGATGAAAAACTCCATATTTGAAAAGATAAAAATAGATTTTTATCGAAATGAACTAGTTTTGAACTAGAATTATAATTCTATTTATTTTTAAATAAATAAATTGGATTTGAAAAAGGGTTTTAAAAATAACCAAAATTTCCAATGATTGCATTGGAATGGATTTGAATCGAAATTGTCTTCGGAATATTTCAATGTTGGAATTCGTGATTATATAGATGTTGTTATGGAAATTTGAAAGATATATATTTATATCGTTATTTCCAATACGACATTTGTTAATCGTAGAATTTGATATTGAATATAAGCCGATATATTTTCTATTCAAAGCCTTGTATTGAATATCAGATGTGATTTGGGTTTGTCGTGAATGGTGTCTTCACTAACACTGTTCTTGAACCCAGTTGAGAAAAGATTAAATCTTTTTATTTAGATTTAATGAAGTGTACCAATTAAATAATATTTAATTGAAATTGAATTGATATTGATTTTTGGGTTTATCGTGAACAGTTTTTTAAATAACACTTGTTCTTTAACCCGATAATTAATGAATGTGATTTTGGGTTTATCGTGAACCGTGTTTTAAATGACACTGATTCTTTAACCCAGTTAACGATTGAAACTAAGTGGAGTTTTAATGAATCTTTAATTAGATTGAAACAATCGAAATGGAGTATCACCAGTTGTACTCCAGGCGTTAGTTAAATCTTTAATTAGATTTGAACGTGAAATGGTAAATGAATTTACCGATAACACCGTGGTGTCAGATATGAAGTATAACCAGTTTTACTTCATGGGATGAATAGGTTGGGATTGGGAAATTAAAACAAATGATTACTTCGGTAAGGTTCGTTAATCTCGACTAGTTGAATCGAAATTCAAAAAGAAGATTAAAGAATAAATTCAAGGAATTTATCTTGGATAAAATTAATGGGAACCTTTCCCTATAAATGTGAAATTTAGAAACTAACTGTCGGTTAGCCAAGTAGAATGGTTTTTTGGATATTGATCTGATGTTGGTTTCGGCCTTCGGGGTTAATATTTGGGGAATTATTCTCTTGTTAATTTACGGTTAGTGACTAATGAATTGGAATGAGGCGTATGTTGTATTTGTGTAACACTTATTTAATATATACGCGAGTTATTCGGAAAGACCGGGTTTATCCCATTCTGAATAACTGATACGACGATAAGTCGAAGATGAAGACGGTGGTCGAAGACCGGAAGTCTTCACGTCGTTTGGATAATTACTGATGATCTTGATTGGGCTGTACACCCAAGAAGATGGAAACAGTTGGTGATCGTCCAGACGTAGTTGGAGATCGATGGATATGCGGGGTACTAGGTGCCTCCGGTTTCGTTCAGACCCAGAACGGACTTGTAAATGGACTGTGTGTCTGACATTGGATTTTAGTCTGTGTGATTGATTTCTATTAAATATATATCTGTTTGGCGGCGGAGAATTTATTCTCTTGCTTAACGCCCTTCTCTGAGACGTACGAGCTCAAGGGTTATATACTGATGGATATCAAACGCATAGAGTGAATTGCCTGTGTGGCATGCCTAAGTGGCAATTGATCAAGGCTTCTGTTGAAAAGCAACGTCTTGTGGTGATGATCAAAGCACGGCCTTTGTGGCGTAGCTTTGTGTAACGTTTACTTCGCGAGTTTCACACCGGGTATGAACCAAAAACGGGAGACGGACCTCAGGGGGGACATGCGTTTTCTTTCTAGTTAGAAGTGGCGTCAGTGGTTTTACACGCCCTGACGAGTTTGACTTATGTGGTTGTTGCTGTTACGAGGCGCCTCGGTTTGATCGGACGATCCGGGTCCGATGGAGTCATTTATTGGCTCATTGACACACCATAGGGTGGAGAAACGTATTGTTCAGGCATTATAATCCACATCGGTGGACCGGCCCTGACGATCCAGGGGGCAGTTGCGGCTGTTCCTGAGACACGGGCTAGAGCGTCTCGAATCAGTTGACGACTATCTTTTGCCTCGGTTCATAGATGGAAATCCAATTTCCAAATACGTGACATTTGCGGTTTTAATTGTAGAACTAGTATGGCGACATGATATATGGTATTCATGCCGCCTATGATTGATACTTATGATTTGAAGTTGTTTTATACACTGTACACTTATAATAGTATCAAATGATTTCTTTTAAACGTATCAAGCATTCTTGGCTATTATAAGGTAAAAACCCTATCCCCCGGCTTGCGTTGCATTGTGTGACAGGACCTGGGTCTTATAACAGCTTCATTTTTCTTTATTTAGCATTGCGCTGTTTGTTTTATGCACTGGTGTTCTTGGGATGAAACCCGTTCCGTGTTATACGGCGTGGTCCCTTGATTTGCCTAACTTTAAAAATAAAGATTAATAACTGTTTTTAGTTCTCACACCAGTCTCATGACTGACCTGGAGTTTATTGTTTTAACCTAAACTCTGGGTGCCCCTATTTTGACACGGGCAGCTAGTAGTTTTGGTTTTGCAGATTTATATTCACAGGATCCTGGTTTACAGCTGGAATGATATCCGGAAAGCTTTGTATCCGTATATCTCTTCTAGTTGTGTATTGTATTGTTTTCCGCTGCGATGTATTTAAATGTAATTTAAATCTCTGATATTTCTGTGTAATATTTATTCATACTCTGTATATTCTTGTAATCTGATGCATTGTTGTAATATACAATGAAATGTTCTTCCGTCTGCGTTCTGTTTTGTCGTGTTCTCAAAAATAATCCGCGCTTTCTCTTCTCTTCGGAGACCGTGGAAGTTCGGGTCGTTTCATCGTGGTATCAGAGCTTTGGTTTACAAAGCTTAGAGAACAAGACACATTAGAACCATACGAAAGAATTCACCAGATATTGGATTAGCAATATCCAATGGAATGACTCGTTAGAGATGGGATCAGTAGTATCCTAGAACGAGTGTGAAGAGTATATTTTTAAAGATGAAACGAATTTTGTTTTGAAAATTTAAAATCAATTATTCGTATTTGATTATTTATGTAACGACCCGGATTTTCGGCTATTTGATTTCGAATATTTGAATATATTTTAAATATCATAATTAGAATATTAACGGATTTTTAATATTTAATTTGTTAATTAAACAGCGGCTGAACGTTTAAATTTATATTTAAAATAAAACGTGCACAGTGTTGGTTAAATAGCAATGCTAGAAAGCATACGCTATGTCCTAGAGACGTCTGTAAATATTCGTCGACGGTCGTTGGAACGAGCAAAATAAATTGCCTTTTTATTTGCTAGAGACAAGGAAATCTTGTTCCAAACACCATTCTATAAATATATTAACATCATTTACATTGAGTTTCTTAAAAGCAGAAATAGAAATGAATAAATCTAAACATAAATTAGTTGAAATGTAACAAGACAAATTAAGGTGGTACACACTTCAACCTGGAATAGCAAGAACGTAGCGAGTACATTGGTAAACCGGTCATTGTGTCTAACTATACAAATCCACGAATTTATGGAAACTATATTAGAATCAGTTCATAATCAAGGTTATATGACATTTGGAAGGACAACAAAATCTTCTTTGTATTTTCGAATCGTGCAGCATGTATTTAAGATTGGCACATGCATACTGAAATTGCAGACCTAGTGAACATATACAGACTATAAATACGTGCCTACTCTGTATGAACAGCGACGTAAGTTCCTAAGCTAGACGGTGAAAAGCAGATCTAAATGCTAGTCCATGTAGAGTAATAAATATATATAAACTGCTGTAGATAACACCTCAAAATATGACATTCGAAAAGATACAGTACTTCTCTATATTCATTTATCTATACCCAGATTTGCACATGTAAGTAGTACACATCACAGTAGACTCCATATACCACTCTGTACAAAGGCTGTCGTACTTGCCATACATTCAACACAGGATATACAAATCACTTTTCAAATCTTTACAATGAATAGACAATTCAAATAGCCATAAAATCTAGTGTGAACCCTCCAAAATCTTCTGTAAAGTATAGCACAGCAGCCTACATGACAGCTCGACCATTAGCCGAAGTGTACCTGTAAGAAAATTGATAAGAAATGAAAGAAAATTAGCATGTTAGAAAACAGAAAAGATTTTGAACAGCTAAAAAGAAGAAAAAAAAAATCAAATCAGAATAGATAAACAAATACAATATGAACCCAAAAACAATATAATGTAGTAAAACAGGAAAAGCAATGTATTTGTACACATGATAGTCTAAAAGAACCAAAGAGAATTCATTATAAAATTCAATGTCAGCATGTCCAGTTCCTTTCAACAAACAGTAGAATGCGAGTACAGATAAGGGAAGATAGTGTACAAACAGTAATAGACAGGGACATTACACAGATAAGAAAAAGAAAACAAATATATGTGTTTTCTTTTCATAAATCTGTACAAACCGATCGAACAGATATATATGTATATATATTGATACTGAAAATCAGATGTATACATCAAAATCTGGACAGACATATATATATATATTCTTATAACAGCTAAGGGACAGAAGGAACAGAGCATAAAACAGCTAACCAAAAGCAGTAAAATTCATAGCTGTAAGAATTAAATATATTGATATACCAAATCGAAACAAAACAGTGATAAGGTTCATATATAAAAATCGAATAACTAATATATACAGAAGTTTCACATGCTTTCAATGTTGCCATGTGTTTCAAGATCTGAACATGGAATCGATGGTACGATTTCAGATCTTTATTGATTTAAACAAGTCATGGCCTTAATCCTACACAATCTTCACACATCACTGTTAACATCAAGCAGCAATCAAAATTTTGTAAAAAGAAGAGAAAGCCATATGGCCTAAGGGTCTATAACTGGACTGCCTATGTTGAGCTATTGATGGACGTTGATCTCATCAAAAATCTACCACACTATAAATACGTATCGGCCTCAAGTGTTTCACCCATTCCAGAGAATCATATGAACTATTCAGTAAACAATAACCCATTCTAACCACTTCTAAATTCAAAACAAAAATTATACAACTATCGTAAATCAAGTAAAATACTTATCTGCGTTCGTGGGTTCACACCCTTAGATTCAACAAGTTTTGACGGATTTGCTGATGGTTTTGTTCGAGGCCAAGGACTTAGGGTTTGGTTAAATCCTCACGGTGGAAGCCTCGGCTCGAGTTGTGGTGGTTCTTGAAGCGTGAAGTAGCGGTAGCACCTTTGGTTGCTGAAACAATGAATGAAATTGGAAGGGGGACGGAGCGTGTTGCGTAGGGAGCTTGCAGAAGCCGCTACTGTCGGTTTTTGATGAAGAAGGAGTGAAGGAGATCGAAGAAGTGGGTGTGGCGACGAAGTAAAACTTCGATTTCCCTGAACGGAAAAGGGGATCCGATTTAGGGTTTCATTTTTATTTGGAGGCGGCGGATTTGTGAGCATTGGATATACGAGAGAGGGTTTTGTAGAAAATGGAGCGGGCTGTAGGGTTTTGTGGTAGATGTTGGGCTTGAGCTACGGGCCTTATAAAAAAAAAAAAAAAGAATGGAAGAAAGATGTGCGGCAGATTTCAAGATGGAACAAACAATGTCATGCAATGGAATCAACGTGCCTGTTGGAAATCAAAGGAAGCCGGATTCGTTGTGGGATAGGTAGTTGATGTTTTGAACGAGGCAAAGAAGTTAAGGATCGACTTAAACCAAAAGTAATTAAGGTAAAATCTTATTTAATTAAGAGATTAAACTATTTAATTTTAAACTGTAGACTATAACGTTGATAATCTTTTTATTAGATGAACAGAATGGAGTGAAACGACCGACATTAGAATCACATTTTCGAATACTACATCCTGGAAGCAGTGTGGATTGGTTTGGGAGTAGCTTGAGTTTTTAAACTTATGTTTAATTCAAATTAAAACGAACGGTTTCGACGATGGATGGAATCAAGGTGAGTTAAACTCACTCAGTTTCCCATTTATATTTTATATAAATTGGGTTTTTATTTTGTGTGCTCTGCTTGCCAATGGTTGACTGTTTGCTAGTTAAATATCTATTTGTTGATTGAACTGAGGAAATTAAACCGTCGTTTAATCCCAGTGAAATACCAAATCGTTTTTAACGATTGGTTCCAATAAAGGTAACTTACCTTGTTGGTCACGTTTATAAAATAAACGTGTTTGATGGTTTGAATTGATTGAATTGTTTTGTTTATTGATTGATTTGAGTATTGGGTGTTGACTGAAATTTCAACATCTGTGCAGTTTAAACCAATGGACGGTATTGGTTGAGTGTTTGGCAACATATGGCCTATAAGATTTATTTTTATAACTGAAAATAGATTTGAACATATTATTTTAACATAAAGTTTATAGAAAGGAAAATAAATAAATAGTTTATTTAAGATTTGATTTATTTTAATCAATTTTATAAAGTCAGCTCTGATGTAAATCAGATTTATAAGTACGAGATTGAGAAATAAATCGAATGATATGGTTTGATTTTAATAAGATTTTAAAAGGGAGTTTAATATTTATTTTGGAAAATAAAGGGATTAATTTTGAAAGTAGTTAACTACCAAAGTGGATTATTATTTTAATAATTTAGAAAATACTTTCTAATTGAGATTCATTTAAAAGGAACCCGAGGTTGAAGTGGAATCCAATTGAATGGTAAAAAGGAATTACGAACAGATTTTATGTTAAAACCCGAAATTGTACAACAAGTTAAAAAAGGGAATTTTAAGCAAGGATAATGGCCTAGAAATGAATAATTGTTTGAGTCAAGTGAAAAGTGATGTTTTAGAAAGAGGATTTCTTAATTAGTGAGTTAAGAACTAGTGGTATATTCGACAAAGAGATTTTCAAAAGGAAAGAAGGTTTATGAAAACGTACTTTTGAATAAAATGGAATTTGCATTAAGATTAGATGAGATATTGGTTATATTACAATTCGTATTTATTTTGGGTATGAACGTTGTCGATCAAGGTCTGAGAGGTAATTAAAATACCCCAACTTGAACGACATCAGGATTATCTAAGGGTGATATGAGTTGTAATGGGAAAGGGGATTAGTGATAATTTATTTCCATTAGCGAAATAATAAAAAAAAAATGGGCTTTATCCAACAGGGATAGGTACTGGGTTCTGTCGGGTAATAAATAAAGAATATTTCATAATGTTGTTTAATTAAAAGGCCAAGTGATGCCGAATACTGAACCAGTGAACTCAATGGATTGTCATGATTGAAACACTGTTTATTTTGATAGTTAAAACACCGACTATCAAATCTGTCCAATACGATTGTTGGTATGGAAAGACCGGGGTCGAATTTATATTCGAAAACCATTCCTACTAGCAAATACGTGAAGATATTAGAAATGGTCGAGATGGAGCATTGAAGACCGTAGATTTTTGTAAACGGAAGGACTGCTAATAATCTCTGGTCTGCAGCCAGAGATGTACTGTGGTTCTGTCGTGGTTGGAATCCACGGGTTGCAAGGACTTCTTGCTACTGATCCATGGGGTGATTCCTATATGAGATGCAGTAGGAGAGTGCCTTCGGTTCATCCTGTTCCTGGATGACTTGTATGGACGAGTGTCTGACAGAGTATTTCCAAGGGGAATTACGTACGTTGATTTCTTCAAACGTACCGTAGTTGATGGCGGAGAAATGGTTTTCTCTAGCCAAATAACTAGAGTATTTTTGGGGACGTCAATTAGTGGTACCCAGAGGATCTGACGATGTGGCATTCAAAGTGAATGGTGGTCAGGTGTTCAAAAAGGAGTTCTAGCCTCAAGCCTCATCAACCGGGAGATGACAAAAATCGGGCAGGCAGCATGGCTATGTGGGTCGCTCCCATTAGGATGTATAATCACCTATCTAGAGAAATTCCTTTTGTTTCTTATTCTATCGATTCTGCCCATTCGGGAACGGTGGTTTGAGTCCAACCGTTGGTGATATACATTCGATACACTCAAGCGAAATGGGTGGTCGGTCATGTGAGGGCCGGGTTGCAAGACGTTCTTGTTGAACCCTGTGTATTCGCCTCTAGAGATACACGTGCGGAAGGTGGTCCCATACCTTGTCAAGTTGGAAACCCAATATCCAATAAGCGCCCGCGGTTTTCGATTGTATACTATATACGGGGAGCGTGAGATGCAAGCGTTCCTCTAGATTTGTTAATTATTTGTATCTAGACATTATCATAATATCAGATCAAGATATTGATTTCGAAAACTGGTTTGGGTTATCGTAAGGTAAAAACCGTCCGTGTTTATGTGTGGATTCGGTCTTACGATTATCCTTTCCTCTGAAAAGATTTTGACTCTAAAATCAAGTTGTGTGTCACCTTAATACTGTGCGAGTTTTACTCACTCTGGTTCACCAGACTGACCCGGTGTTTTGTAAATGCTCGGGTTAGACCGAGGTGTACAGGTTCAGGTTATCAGGTACTGTGAAGTCCAGAGACGAGCTAAAGATGTTCAGATGAATGATGTTCCGCTGTGTGATTATATATATGAGGACAGATTATCAAAACTGTCCAGATGTGTATTGTACTCTGATATTGTAAGTATTTTCAAAAGCTCTCAATAAAGATTTATTTCAGTATTATATTTTGTTCCGCTGCGATATGAGATTCTGCGATGGTTCTTCTTCTTCTTCTATTCTAGTATTTCTTTCTTTCTTATCCCACCCTCTAATTTCTTTCTAACAACTACCTGGTGTTTTCGACACTTGGGTTGGCAAATGATACGGGGTTTGTGTATTATTGTCAAAGTCCAGGCGTCGAACCCGCTGGGTCGTTACAGTGGTATCAGAGCTATTGGTTTAGTAATAACCTTGGCTCTGTGGTGTAACTCGATAGAGATGGGGTTAGTAACACCCTAGATTGAGTTTGAGTGTATATATATGAGAGCGTATTTGTAAAATTTTATATACAGATGTTTTGTATTGTGTTTGTTGATCGGTTCAAGTGTTAAAAAGCATAGAACTAGCAATGGATACAATACTGTTTTATAATGGAGGTAAATGAAATAATTTTACCCAATGTATATTTTATAGAAAAAGAAATCATTTTCTATATTATACTAATGTGGGGTGTTTGTTTGTTTGTTTGTTCTGATTGATTTGAATTGAAATCAAATTTGAATTTTGAAATAAAATTGAATTAATTATAAAATCAATTTATCAGTTGAATCGGGTACGGAAATGAAACTGGACCTGGTTAAAGAAAAATCAAGTTAAAGAATGAATTCAAATTTGAGAGAACTTGAATGAATTAGGGTTTAAAAAAAAAAAAAAATTGGAACAAATAAAGTGGGATTCAAATAAAGGGGGTTGCCACTTGGATCTTGAATTTTCGAAGAAATTTAGGTCTAGAGTGGCAGGGGTAGTCGTACCGATCGAGCCATGCAGGAGAGGTGCTGGCGAAAATATTCGGATAATTTTAGAGTTCGAATTTATTTTGAATTTAATGCAAAGGTAATAATTTTAAAATAATACGATTTGGAATATTCTTCTTACTTTGCAATTTCGAGGACGAAATTATTTTAAGGGGAGAAGAATGTAACGACCCGGATTTTCGGCTATTTGATTTCGAATATTTGAATATATTTTAAATATCATAATTAGAATATTAACGGATTTTTAATATTTAATTTGTTAATTAAACAGCGGCTGAACGTTTAAATTTATATTTAAAATAAAACGTGCACAGTGTTGGTTAAATAGCAATGCTAGAAAGCATACGCTATGTCCTAGAGACGTCTGTAAATATTCGTCGACGGTCGTTGGAACGAGCAAAATAAATTGCCTTTTTATTTGCTAGAGACAAGGAAATCTTGTTCCAAACACCATTCTATAAATATATTAACATCATTTACATTGAGTTTCTTAAAAGCAGAAATAGAAATGAATAAATCTAAACATAAATTAGTTGAAATGTAACAAGACAAATTAAGGTGGTACACACTTCAACCTGGAATAGCAAGAACGTAGCGAGTACATTGGTAAACCGGTCATTGTGTCTAACTATACAAATCCACGAATTTATGGAAACTATATTAGAATCAGTTCATAATCAAGGTTATATGACATTTGGAAGGACAACAAAATCTGCTTTGTATTTTCGAATCGTGCAGCATGTATTTAAGATTGGCACATGCATACTGAAATTGCAGACCTAGTGAACATATACAGACTATAAATACGTGCCTACTCTGTATGAACAGCGACGTAAGTTCCTAAGCTAGACGGTGAAAAGCAGATCTAAATGCTAGTCCATGTAGAGTAATAAATATATATAAACTGCTGTAGATAACACCTCAAAATATGACATTCGAAAAGATACAGTACTTCTCTATATTCATTTATCTATACCCAGATTTGCACATGTAAGTAGTACACATCACAGTAGACTCCATATACCACTCTGTACAAAGGCTGTCGTACTTGCCATACATTCAACACAGGATATACAAATCACTTTTCAAATCTTTACAATGAATAGACAATTCAAATAGCCATAAAATCTAGTGTGAACCCTCCAAAATCTTCTGTAAAGTATAGCACAGCAGCCTACATGACAGCTCGACCATTAGCCGAAGTGTACCTGTAAGAAAATTGATAAGAAATGAAAGAAAATTAGCATGTTAGAAAACAGAAAAGATTTTGAACAGCTAAAAAGAAGAAAAAAAAAAATCAAATCAGAATAGATAAACAAATACAATATGAACCCAAAAACAATATAATGTAGTAAAACAGGAAAAGCAATGTATTTGTACACATGATAGTCTAAAAGAACCAAAGAGAATTCATTATAAAATTCAATGTCAGCATGTCCAGTTCCTTTCAACAAACAGTAGAATGCGAGTACAGATAAGGGAAGATAGTGTACAAACAGTAATAGACAGGGACATTACACAGATAAGAAAAAGAAAACAAATATATGTGTTTTCTTTTCATAAATCTGTACAAACCGATCGAACAGATATATATGTATATATATATTGATACTGAAAATCAGATGTATACATCAAAATCTGGACAGACATATATATATATATTCTTATAACAGCTAAGGGACAGAAGGAACAGAGCATAAAACAGCTAACCAAAAGCAGTAAAATTCATAGCTGTAAGAATTAAATATATTGATATACCAAATCGAAACAAAACAGTGATAAGGTTCATATATAAAAATCGAATAACTAATATATACAGAAGTTTCACATGCTTTCAATGTTGCCATGTGTTTCAAGATCTGAACATGGAATCGATGGTACGATTTCAGATCTTTATTGATTTAAACAAGTCATGGCCTTAATCCTACACAATCTTCACACATCACTGTTAACATCAAGCAGCAATCAAAATTTTGTAAAAAGAAGAGAAAGCCATATGGCCTAAGGGTCTATAACTGGACTGCCTATGTTGAGCTATTGATGGACGTTGATCTCATCAAAAATCTACCACACTATAAATACGTATCGGCCTCAAGTGTTTCACCCATTCCAGAGAATCATATGAACTATTCAGTAAACAATAACCCATTCTAACCACTTCTAAATTCAAAACAAAAATTATACAACTATCGTAAATCAAGTAAAATACTTATCTGCGTTCGTGGGTTCACACCCTTAGATTCAACAAGTTTTGACGGATTTGCTGATGGTTTTGTTCGAGGCCAAGGACTTAGGGTTTGGTTAAATCCTCACGGTGGAAGCCTCGGCTCGAGTTGTGGTGGTTCTTGAAGCGTGAAGTAGCGGTAGCACCTTTGGTTGCTGAAACAATGAATGAAATTGGAAGGGGGACGGAGCGTGTTGCGTAGGGAGCTTGCAGAAGCCGCTACTGTCGGTTTTTGATGAAGAAGGAGTGAAGGAGATCGAAGAAGTGGGTGTGGCGACGAAGTAAAACTTCGATTTCCCTGAACGGAAAAGGGGATCCGATTTAGGGTTTCATTTTTATTTGGAGGCGGCGGATTTGTGAGCATTGGATATACGAGAGAGGGTTTTGTAGAAAATGGAGCGGGCTGTAGGGTTTTGTGGTAGATGTTGGGCTTGAGCTACGGGCCTTATAAAAAAAAAAAAAAAAAAGAATGGAAGAAAGATGTGCGGCAGATTTCAAGATGGAACAAACAATGTCATGCAATGGAATCAACGTGCCTGTTGGAAATCAAAGGAAGCCGGATTCGTTGTGGGATAGGTAGTTGATGTTTTGAACGAGGCAAAGAAGTTAAGGATCGACTTAAACCAAAAGTAATTAAGGTAAAATCTTATTTAATTAAGAGATTAAACTATTTAATTTTAAACTGTAGACTATAACGTTGATAATCTTTTTATTAGATGAACAGAATGGAGTGAAACGACCGACATCAGAATCACATTTTCGAATACTACATCCTGGAAGCAGTGTGGATTGGTTTGGGAGTAGCTCGAGTTTTTAAACTTATGTTTAATTCAAATTAAAACGAACGGTTTCGACGATGGATGGAATCAAGGTGAGTTAAACTCACTCAGTTTCCCATTTATATTTTATATAAATTGGGTTTTTATTTTGTGTGCTCTGCTTGCCAATGGTTGACTGTTTGCTAGTTAAATATCTATTTGTTGATTGAACTGAGGAAATTAAACCGTCGTTTAATCCCAGTGAAATACCAAATCGTTTTTAACGATTGGTTCCAATAAAGGTAACTTACCTTGTTGGTCACGTTTATAAAATAAACGTGTTTGATGGTTTGAATTGATTGAATTGTTTTGTTTATTGATTGATTTGAGTATTGGGTGTTGACTGAAATTTCAACATCTGTGCAGTTTAAACCAATGGACGGTATTGGTTGAGTGTTTGGCAACATATGGCCTATAAGATTTATTTTTATAACTGAAAATAGATTTGAACATATTATTTTAACATAAAGTTTATAGAAAGGAAAATAAATAAATAGTTTATTTAAGATTTGATTTATTTTAATCAATTTTATAAAGTCAGCTCTGATGTAAATCAGATTTATAAGTACGAGATTGAGAAATAAATCGAATGATATGGTTTGATTTTAATAAGATTTTAAAAGGGAGTTTAATATTTATTTTGGAAAATAAAGGGATTAATTTTGAAAGTAGTTAACTACCAAAGTGGATTATTATTTTAATAATTTAGAAAATACTTTCTAATTGAGATTCATTTAAAAGGAACCCGAGGTTGAAGTGGAATCCAATTGAATGGTAAAAAGGAATTACGAACAGATTTTATGTTAAAACCCGAAATTGTACAACAAGTTAAAAAAGGGAATTTTAAGCAAGGATAATGGCCTAGAAATGAATAATTGTTTGAGTCAAGTGAAAAGTGATGTTTTAGAAAGAGGATTTCTTAATTAGTGAGTTAAGAACTAGTGGTATATTCGACAAAGAGATTTTCAAAAGGAAAGAAGGTTTATGAAAACGTACTTTTGAATAAAATGGAATTTGCATTAAGATTAGATGAGATATTGGTTATATTACAATTCGTATTTATTTTGGGTATGAACGTTGTCGATCAAGGTCTGAGAGGTAATTAAAATACCCCAACTTGAACGACATCAGGATTATCTAAGGGTGATATGAGTTGTAATGGGAAAGGGGATTAGTGATAATTTATTTCCATTAGCGAAATAATAAAAAAAAAATGGGCTTTATCCAACAGGGATAGGTACTGGGTTCTGTCGGGTAATAAATAAAGAATATTTCATAATGTTGTTTAATTAAAAGGCCAAGTGATGCCGAATACTGAACCAGTGAACTCACTGGATTGTCATGATTGAAACACTGTTTATTTTGATAGTTAAAACACCGACTATCAAATCTGTCCAATACGATTGTTGGTATGGAAAGACCGGGGTCGAATTTATATTCGAAAACCATTCCTACTAGCAAATACGTGAAGATATTAGAAATGGTCGAGATGGAGCATTGAAGACCGTAGATTTTTGTAAACGGAAGGACTGCTAATAATCTCTGGTCTGCAGCCAGAGATGTACTGTGGTTCTGTCGTGGTTGGAATCCACGGGTTGCAAGGACTTCTTGCTACTGATCCATGGGGTGATTCCTATATGAGATGCAGTAGGAGAGTGCCTTCGGTTCATCCTGTTCCTGGATGACTTGTATGGACGAGTGTCTGACAGAGTATTTCCAAGGGGAATTACGTACGTTGATTTCTTCAAACGTACCGTAGTTGATGGCGGAGAAATGGTTTTCTCTAGCCAAATAACTAGAGTATTTTTGGGGACGTCAATTAGTGGTACCCAGAGGATCTGACGATGTGGCATTCAAAGTGAATGGTGGTCAGGTGTTCAAAAAGGAGTTCTAGCCTCAAGCCTCATCAACCGGGAGATGACAAAAATCGGGCAGGCAGCATGGCTATGTGGGTCGCTCCCATTAGGATGTATAATCACCTATCTAGAGAAATTCCTTTTGTTTCTTATTCTATCGATTCTGCCCATTCGGGAACGGTGGTTTGAGTCCAACCGTTGGTGATATACATTCGATACACTCAAGCGAAATGGGTGGTCGGTCATGTGAGGGCCGGGTTGCAAGACGTTCTTGTTGAACCCTGTGTATTCGCCTCTAGAGATACACGTGCGGAAGGTGGTCCCATACCTTGTCAAGTTGGAAACCCAATATCCAATAAGCGCCCGCGGTTTTCGATTGTATACTATATACGGGGAGCGTGAGATGCAAGCGTTCCTCTAGATTTGTTAATTATTTGTATCTAGACATTATCATAATATCAGATCAAGATATTGATTTCGAAAACTGGTTTGGGTTATCGTAAGGTAAAAACCGTCCGTGTTTATGTGTGGATTCGGTCTTACGATTATCCTTTCCTCTGAAAAGATTTTGACTCTAAAATCAAGTTGTGTGTCACCTTAATACTGTGCGAGTTTTACTCACTCTGGTTCACCAGACTGACCCGGTGTTTTGTAAATGCTCGGGTTAGACCGAGGTGTACAGGTTCAGGTTATCAGGTACTGTGAAGTCCAGAGACGAGCTAAAGATGTTCAGATGAATGATGTTCCGCTGTGTGATTATATATATGAGGACAGATTATCAAAACTGTCCAGATGTGTATTGTACTCTGATATTGTAAGTATTTTCAAAAGCTCTCAATAAAGATTTATTTCAGTATTATATTTTGTTCCGCTGCGATATGAGATTCTGCGATGGTTCTTCTTCTTCTTCTTCTATTCTAGTATTTCTTTCTTTCTTATCCCACCCTCTAATTTCTTTCTAACAACTACCTAGTGTTTTCGACACTTGGGTTGGCAAATGATACGGGGTTTGTGTATTATTGTCAAAGTCCAGGCGTCGAACCCGCTGGGTCGTTACAGTGGTATCAGAGCTATTGGTTTAGTAATAACCTTGGCTCTGTGGTGTAACTCGATAGAGATGGGGTTAGTAACACCCTAGATTGAGTTTGAGTGTATATATATGAGAGCGTATTTGTAAAATTTTATATACAGATGTTTTGTATTGTGTTTGTTGATCGGTTCAAGTGTTAAAAAGCATAGAACTAGCAATGGATACAATACTGTTTTATAATGGAGGTAAATGAAATAATTTTACCCAATGTATATTTTATAGAAAAAGAAATCATTTTCTATATTATACTAATGTGGGGTGTTTGTTTGTTTGTTTGTTCTGATTGATTTGAATTGAAATCAAATTTGAATTTTGAAATAAAATTGAATTAATTATAAAATCAATTTATCAGTTGAATCGGGTACGGAAATGAAACTGGACCTGGTTAAAGAAAAATCAAGTTAAAGAATGAATTCAAATTTGAGAGAACTTGAATGAATTAGGGTTTAAAAAAAAAAAAAAAAATTGGAACAAATAAAGTGGGATTCAAATAAAGGGGGTTGCCACTTGGATCTTGAATTTTCGAAGAAATTTAGGTCTAGAGTGGCAGGGGTAGTCGTACCGATCGAGCCATGCAGGAGAGGTGCTGGCGAAAATATTCGGATAATTTTAGAGTTCGAATTTATTTTGAATTTAATGCAAAGGTAATAATTTTAAAATAATACGATTTGGAATATTCTTCTTACTTTGCAATTTCGAGGACGAAATTATTTTAAGGGGAGAAGAATGTAACGACCCGGATTTTCGGCTATTTGATTTCGAATATTTGAATATATTTTAAATATCATAATTAGAATATTAACGGATTTTTAATATTTAATTTGTTAATTAAACAGCGGCTGAACGTTTAAATTTATATTTAAAATAAAACGTGCACAGTGTTGGTTAAATAGCAATGCTAGAAAGCATACGCTATGTCCTAGAGACGTCTGTAAATATTCGTCGACGGTCGTTGGAACGAGCAAAATAAATTGCCTTTTTATTTGCTAGAGACAAGGAAATCTTGTTCCAAACACCATTCTATAAATATATTAACATCATTTACATTGAGTTTCTTAAAAGCAGAAATAGAAATGAATAAATCTAAACATAAATTAGTTGAAATGTAACAAGACAAATTAAGGTGGTACACACTTCAACCTGGAATAGCAAGAACGTAGCGAGTACATTGGTAAACCGGTCATTGTGTCTAACTATACAAATCCACGAATTTATGGAAACTATATTAGAATCAGTTCATAATCAAGGTTATATGACATTTGGAAGGACAACAAAATCTGCTTTGTATTTTCGAATCGTGCAGCATGTATTTAAGATTGGCACATGCATACTGAAATTGCAGACCTAGTGAACATATACAGACTATAAATACGTGCCTACTCTGTATGAACAGCGACGTAAGTTCCTAAGCTAGACGGTGAAAAGCAGATCTAAATGCTAGTCCATGTAGAGTAATAAATATATATAAACTGCTGTAGATAACACCTCAAAATATGACATTCGAAAAGATACAGTACTTCTCTATATTCATTTATCTATACCCAGATTTGCACATGTAAGTAGTACACATCACAGTAGACTCCATATACCACTCTGTACAAAGGCTGTCGTACTTGCCATACATTCAACACAGGATATACAAATCACTTTTCAAATCTTTACAATGAATAGACAATTCAAATAGCCATAAAATCTAGTGTGAACCCTCCAAAATCTTCTGTAAAGTATAGCACAGCAGCCTACATGACAGCTCGACCATTAGCCGAAGTGTACCTGTAAGAAAATTGATAAGAAATGAAAGAAAATTAGCATGTTAGAAAACAGAAAAGATTTTGAACAGCTAAAAAGAAGAAAAAAAAAATCAAATCAGAATAGATAAACAAATACAATATGAACCCAAAAACAATATAATGTAGTAAAACAGGAAAAGCAATGTATTTGTACACATGATAGTCTAAAAGAACCAAAGAGAATTCATTATAAAATTCAATGTCAGCATGTCCAGTTCCTTTCAACAAACAGTAGAATGCGAGTACAGATAAGGGAAGATAGTGTACAAACAGTAATAGACAGGGACATTACACAGATAAGAAAAAGAAAACAAATATATGTGTTTTCTTTTCATAAATCTGTACAAACCGATCGAACAGATATATATGTATATATATATTGATACTGAAAATCAGATGTATACATCAAAATCTGGACAGACATATATATATATATTCTTATAACAGCTAAGGGACAGAAGGAACAGAGCATAAAACAGCTAACCAAAAGCAGTAAAATTCATAGCTGTAAGAATTAAATATATTGATATACCAAATCGAAACAAAACAGTGATAAGGTTCATATATAAAAATCGAATAACTAATATATACAGAAGTTTCACATGCTTTCAATGTTGCCATGTGTTTCAAGATCTGAACATGGAATCGATGGTACGATTTCAGATCTTTATTGATTTAAACAAGTCATGGCCTTAATCCTACACAATCTTCACACATCACTGTTAACATCAAGCAGCAATCAAAATTTTGTAAAAAGAAGAGAAAGCCATATGGCCTAAGGGTCTATAACTGGACTGCCTATGTTGAGCTATTGATGGACGTTGATCTCATCAAAAATCTACCACACTATAAATACGTATCGGCCTCAAGTGTTTCACCCATTCCAGAGAATCATATGAACTATTCAGTAAACAATAACCCATTCTAACCACTTCTAAATTCAAAACAAAAATTATACAACTATCGTAAATCAAGTAAAATACTTATCTGCGTTCGTGGGTTCACACCCTTAGATTCAACAAGTTTTGACGGATTTGCTGATGGTTTTGTTCGAGGCCAAGGACTTAGGGTTTGGTTAAATCCTCACGGTGGAAGCCTCGGCTCGAGTTGTGGTGGTTCTTGAAGCGTGAAGTAGCGGTAGCACCTTTGGTTGCTGAAACAATGAATGAAATTGGAAGGGGGACGGAGCGTGTTGCGTAGGGAGCTTGCAGAAGCCGCTACTGTCGGTTTTTGATGAAGAAGGAGTGAAGGAGATCGAAGAAGTGGGTGTGGCGACGAAGTAAAACTTCGATTTCCCTGAACGGAAAAGGGGATCCGATTTAGGGTTTCATTTTTATTTGGAGGCGGCGGATTTGTGAGCATTGGATATACGAGAGAGGGTTTTGTAGAAAATGGAGCGGGCTGTAGGGTTTTGTGGTAGATGTTGGGCTTGAGCTACGGGCCTTATAAAAAAAAAAAAAAAAAAGAATGGAAGAAAGATGTGCGGCAGATTTCAAGATGGAACAAACAATGTCATGCAATGGAATCAACGTGCCTGTTGGAAATCAAAGGAAGCCGGATTCGTTGTGGGATAGGTAGTTGATGTTTTGAACGAGGCAAAGAAGTTAAGGATCGACTTAAACCAAAAGTAATTAAGGTAAAATCTTATTTAATTAAGAGATTAAACTATTTAATTTTAAACTGTAGACTATAACGTTGATAATCTTTTTATTAGATGAACAGAATGGAGTGAAACGAATTTTTCTATATGTGAATAAAGTAAGAATAGGATTTTTCTTATATGAAAACCACAAAAAGAACGAATTTTTCTATATGTGAATAAAGTAAGAATAGGATTTTTATTGTCGAATGGTTAAATAAAAATATGATTTTTATTCTAAAAAGAGCGTTATAAAAATATGATTTCTTTTATTTTAGGGAAAAATATAATCTTTACATAATAGTCGAGGTAAAAATATAATCTTTATATTTAAAATGGCGGTGGAAAAATATAATCTTTTATGTGTAAAAGACGTTATAAAAATATAATTTTTACATGATAATAATATTGGAAATATCATCTTTATATGTGTAGAAAAGTAAAAATGTGATTTTTTATATATTGAACATCGAAGTAAAAATGTGATTTTTATATATTGAACATCGAAGTAAAAATGTGATTTTTATATATTGAACATCGAAGTAAAAATTCGATTTTTATATATTGAATAGCATAATAAAAATTCGATTTTTATATATTGAATAGCGTAGTGAAAATTCAATTTTTATATATATAGTGGCTACGGGCAACAAAAGTGATAAGAGACGAGAACAGTGAAGATTTCCTGCATTAGAAGTGCCGTGGAGTTAGGATAGCTATCTGTGAGAACTTCTCACCTTTCAATTTAATTTTCTAGTTATATATATATACTAGGATGCAGACAGTGTTTAGTAGCACCCGACACCCGTCATCCACAGACCATGGATGGCTTGTTTGTTAAATTGTTTGGTTGTGTAGTTGGTTAGATTATTTGGTTGGAATTGAATTGTTGGGTGAAATGAAATTGATTTGATTGATGTGTGAATGGCGTGGGCCTTCACTAGACCGGGGATAAGGCAAGGCCTCGTCCCGTTTCTGGTATCGTGCCGTTATGCCGCCGAAATTTTCTAAAATAAGTTAGAAAATAAAAATATCATTTTATTTAGAGAATGAACTGAATAGAAATTCATATGTTAAAATAAAATGTTTTATCGTTAAAAATATATAATTTTTAACGTGAATATGAATATAGTGAATGTGAATAAATAAATATTCATTTACAAACCGGACGGTTTGTTTATGTACACCTATTTGAAGGACATTGATTGGGACGATAAATTTTACACATCGCCCAACTGCACAAATAAAATATGTGTTTGATTGTTTGAAACCCCACACGGGTGTTGGGATGAAATTTGAAGTTCACCTATCCTGATTGATTAAATATGTCGATCGATTGATTGACAGGCTGTTATAAGCGTTAGATATCTATATTTGATGCTTATACAGTGTAGTGCACTTTGGTTGATGGTTGATTATTTTTCAATGCTATTATATACGTGTGATGTATGAAAATCCATATAATTAATATTATATGGTGATTGATTGGGCCTCATTCCAATTTAGAAAATAAAGAATAATACAAAATAAAGGTTCTTGTGTTGACAGTACTCATCCGTTGAGATTAGTCATGTGTTGAACGAAATATTTTAGTAATAAAATTTACATCTTTATCAATATAAAATAAAGGTTCATGTGTTGACAGTACTCATCCGTTGAGATTAGTCATGTGTTGAACGAAATATTTTGATAATAACAACTATTTTGAAAAAGAAATATTTGAAATAGAATATTTGAAATTAGAAACATATGAAGCCGTGTTGATTAGATATACGCCATTTCGACGTGAACGATATTTATATCGATTTTATTCATTTTATAATGAATATCGAAAGGATTTCAAAATCTGATATTTTGAAAAGAATTGAATTCGAATTAAATTGAATATAAATGAATTCAAATTGAAATTGAATAGAAATGAATTCGAATTGAAATTGAATTGAATTGAAAATGAACTGAAATTGAATTAGAAATCAATTTGAATTGAAATCAATTTGAAATGAATTTAAAATGAATTTAAATTGGAATATTCAATTTTGATTTGAAATTGAATATGAAGTTGAAACCGTTTTGGAAATGAATTTTAAATTATTTATATAATTCGTTTTAAATAGAAATCGACGAAATATATATTATATATATAATATAATGGCCTGAATAGAACGCGCCGCGCCGCGGCAGTTCGTGAATTTCGACCATTTATTTCAAACGGACATTACGGGAGATCCGACCGTCGGATTCTCCTAAAACCGGAACCGTTGGGTTCGTATCGAAAAGGGCTTTCTAACGAATATTTGAAATTTGAAATCTAACGGTTGGATTTGGAGATACGTCCAAATCAAATTTGAAAAAGGTCGTTGTAAGTGCAGTTCGATGGCCATTGTTGGAAATCGACTGTACGGGCCTTGATAAAATTATTAAAAATAGTAATAATTTGTGTAAAATCATAAGAAATGATTAAGAAAGAATTGGGATGAAAAACTCCATATTTGAAAAGATAAAAATAGATTTTTATCGAAATGAACTAGTTTTGAACTAGAATTATAATTCTATTTATTTTTAAATAAATAAATTGGATTTAAAAAAGGGTTTTAAAAATAACCAAAATTTCCAATGATTGCATTGGAATGGATTTGAATCGAAATTGTCTTCGGAATATTTCGATGTTGGAATTCGTGATTATATAGATGTTGTTATGGAAATTTGAAAGATATATATTTATATCGTTATTTCCAATACGACATTTGTTAATCGTAGAATTTGATATTGAATATAAGCCGATATATTTTCTATTCAAAGCCTTGTATTGAATATCAAATGTGATTTGGGTTTGTCGTGAATGGTGTCTTCACTAACACTATTCTTGAACCCAGTTGAGAAAAGATTAAATCTTTTTATTTAGATTTAATGAAGTGTACCAATTAAATAATATTTAATTGAAATCGAATTGATATTGATTTTTGGGTTTCTCGTGAACAGTGTTTTAAATAACACTTGTTCTTTAACCCGATAATTAATGAATGTGATTTTGGGTTTATCGTGAACCGTGTTTTAAATGACACTGATTCTTTAACCCAGTTAACGATTGAAACTAAGTGGAGTTTTAATGAATCTTTAATTAGATTGAAACAATCGAAATGGAGTATCACCAGTTTTACTCCAGGCGTTAGTTAAATCTTTAATTAGATTTGAACGTGAAATGGTAATTGAATTTACCGATAACACCGTGGTGTCAGATATGAAGTATAACCAGTTTTACTTCATGGGATGAATAGGTTGGGATTGGGAAATTAAAACAAATGATTACTTCGGTAAGGTTCGTTAATCTCGACTAGTTGAATCGAAATTCAAAAAGAAGATTAAAGAATAAATTCAACGAATTTATCTTGGATAAAATTAATGGGAACCTTTCCCTATAAATGTGAAATTTAGAAACTAACTGTCGGTTAGCCAAGCAGAATGGTTTTTTGGATATTGATCTGATGTTGGTTTCGGCCTTCGGGGTTAATATTTGGGGAATTATTCTCCTGTTAATTTACGGTTAGTGACTAATGAATTGGAATGAGGCGTATGTTGTATTTGTGTAACACTTACTTAAAATATACGCGAGTTATTCGGAAAGACCGGGTTTATCCCATTCTGAATAACTGATACGACGATAAGTCGAAGATGAAGACGGTGGTCGAAGACCGGAAGTCTTCACGTCGTTTGGATAATTACTGATGATCTTGATTGGGCTGTACACCCAAGAAGATGGAAACGGTTGGTGATCGTCCAAACGTAGTTGGAGATCGATGGACATGCGGGGTACTAGGGGCCTCCGGTTTCGTTCAGACCCAGAACGGACTTGTAAATGGACTGTGTGTCTGACATTGGATTTTAGTCCGTGTGATTGATTTCTATTAAATATATATTTGTTTGGCGGCGGAGAATTTATTCTCTTGCTTAACGCCCTTCTCTGAGACGTACGAGCTCAGGGGTTATATACTGATGGATATCAAACGCATAGAGTGAATTTCCTGTGTGGCATGCCTGAGTGGCAATTGATCAAGGCTTCTGTTGAAAAGCAAAGTCTTGTGGTGATGATCAAAGCACGGCCTTTGTGGCGTAGCTTTGTGTAACGTTTACTTCGCGAGTTTCACACCCGGTATGAAACAAAAAGGGGAGACGGACCTCAGGGGGGCATGCGTTTTCTTTCTAGTTAGAAGTGGCGTCAGTGGTTTTACACGCCCTGACGAGTTTGACTTACGTGGTTGTTGCTGTTACGAGGCGCCTCGGTTTGATCGGACGATCCGGGTCCGATGGAGTCATTTATTGGCTCATTGACACCCCATAGGGTGGAGAAACGTATTGTTCAGGCATTATAATCCACATCGGTGGACCGGCCCTGACGATCCAGGGGGCAGTTGCGGCTGTTCCTGAGACACGGGCTAGAGCGTCTCGAATCAGTTGAGGACTATCTTTTGCCTCGGTTCATAGATGGTAATCCAATTTCCAAATACGTGACATTTGCGGTTTTAATTGTAGAACTAGTATGGCGACATGATATATGGTATTCATGCCGCCTATGATTGATACTTATGATTTGAAGTTGTTTTATACACTATACACTTATAATAGTATCAAATGATTTCTTTTAAACGTATCAAGCATTCTTGGCTATTATAAGGTAAAAACCCTATCCCCCGGCTTGCGTTGCATTGTGTGATAGGACCTGGGTCTTATAACAGCTTCATTTTTCTTTATTTAGCATTGCGCTGTTTGTTTTATGCACTGGTGTTCTTGGGAGGAAACCCGTTCCGTGTTATACGGCGTGGTACCTTGATTTGCCTAACTTTAAAAATAAAGATTAATAACTGTTTTTAGTTCTCACACCAGTCACATGACTGACCTGGAGTTTATTGTTTTAACCTAAACTCTGGGTGCCTCTATTTTGACACGGGCAGCTAGTAGTTTTGGTTTTGCAGATTTATATTCACAGGATCCTGGTTTACAGCTGGAATGATATCCGGAAAGCTTTGTATCCGTATATCTCTTCTAGTTGTGTATTGTATTATTTTCCGCTGCGATGTATTTAAATGTAATTTAAATCTCTGATATTTCTGTGTAATATTTATTCATACTCTGTATATTCTTGTAATCTGATGCATTGTTGTAATATACAATGAAATGTTCTTCCGTCTGCGTTCTGTTTTGTCGTGTTCTCAAAAACAATCCTCGCTTTCTCTTCTCTTCGGAGACCGGGGAAGTTCGGGTCGTTTCAATTTGTTTCCTAAATCTTTCATCTCAAACTCCTTGCTGAGCTCCATCTTCAACTCTGAAATTCTAGTCATGCTTTTTATCAACATATCATCAACATAAAGCAACAAACAGATAATGTCATCATTACATTTCTTAAAATAGACACATTGGTCCTTAAAGCTTCTAGAGTAACCTTGTGAGATTATAAACTTATCAAATTTCTTTCACAACTGTCTAGGAGACTGTTTAAACCATAAAGAGATTTGTTAAGTTTACAAACATGACTAAGCCTGCTACTATCAATGAAACCCTCCGGTTGTTGTAGGTAAATGTCCTCCTTAAGGTTACCATGCAAGAATGTTGACTTGAATCTAATTGTTCCAACTCTATGTTGGAGTAAGCAACCAATGCCAAAAGAATGTGAATGAAAGTGTGTCTACCAATCAGAGAGTAAATATCGTGGAACTCCACACATTTCTTCTGAACATAACCCTTCGCCGCTACTCTTGCCTTGTACCTTAAGTCACCATTGTTGCCATATTTCACCTTATAGATCCATTTACATCCAATTGCTCTCTTGCCGGAAGGAAGTGGAACTAAATCCCAAGTATGATTTTTGTGCAAAGACTCAATTTCCTCTTCCATGGCAACTAACTAGCTGGAACTATCGACTGAACTAATGACATCTCTATAGTCTCTGGGTTCATCATGAAATATGATTAATGCATAAGATGCCATGTCATCAAAGTCAATGTCTTCAATGCTTAATCCCACAAATCGCCAAGCCACGTAGGTCTTTTCTTCTCTTTGGTTGGTCAAGTTTGAATTTGAGCTCCACCTTAAGATTGATCCTCTGCCCTCTCCTTATCAACCACAGTGTCATCAGAATCACCATTTTTACTCGTGTGGAAGTCTGATGATCTACCTTGTGTTTGGTATTCTGAATTGGTCTGCTCAACATCATCATTAACTAAAGAAGAAGGCTTCACCTTCAATAGATACTTCTCATCACATGTAACATGCCTGCTAGTAACAATCTTCTGGTTAGTATGGCATCACAACCTATAACCTTTAATTTCTTTCTTAGAGCCAAGAAAGATACACTTGCGCAACCTTGGATCCAACTTCCCTTCGCTCTATGCACATAAGATGGACAAACAAACACTCTAATAAAGGAATATGAAACATGCTCTCCATTCCATACTTCTTCAGGAATCTACATATCTATGGCGGTAGAAGGTATGTGGTTGATAAGGAAAACTTCCGTAGATAATGCCTCTACCCAAAATCTCTTCTTTAATCCCACTGTAACACCCCACACCCGCTAAGGTCACTCACAAAGGGAATGCCTTAACTTCGGTCGAATATTTTATGTGAATATAGAACAGAAAAATTACAACAAGATAGATATAAGAAATACATGAAATTTAAAACATCATTTCATTGCTGCAGAAGGTAAACATGTTTGGTTACATATCAAAAACCAACAAGAGTCAAGTACAAAATATCCATCTCGTTAAAACATAAGTACATAATCCCGCTACATACTAATAGCCATAATAGAAAAGATAACCGAGCTTTACTTCAAGAGTCCAAGCTCCACAAGATAGATAAAGCAATCTGATCAAAGCCAACTAATGTTAGGCTCAGTCTGATAACCTGAGGGTTGGGAAAAAGATAAAAACAACGGGGTCAGACATAAGTCTGAGTGAGCCCTATAACTTTAACAATACAATCATTAAAGTAATTAGGGTATGATATAAACTCGGTACGGCACAATTGGGGATAAATGACTACACTAAGCAGCCAACTAGACTTAGGATGAACTAAGATAACAGTAAAGACGCGCCTATCCACCCAAGGATATATACTACACTGCACCACACCAGATCTACCCACCCAAGGGTAATTCCTACACTTAAAGATTGATCCCACTAAGTGTACTTAGTAATCTTAATAGTAGTCTCGTGTACCCCTAGCTGACTACATAGGTGCCGTCTGCTCCTATCTCCACTAGGTGTACCCAAGATAACGGTAAAGACGCATCTACCCACCCAAGGGTAATTTCTAACTGCACCACACCAGTCATTCCTACTTAAAGGTTGATCCCACCCAAGGACTTAGAAAATTTACCCAGTAGTTTCGTGTACCCCTAGCTGACTACATAGGTGTCGTCTACCCCTATCTCCACTAGGTGTACCCACTACTCCCCAAGCGATCGGCTCCCTACCATAGATACGCGTGCTGGCCCCACAGTGGGGTGTATCACTCCCCAAAGTGGCAACCCGATATTATCAATGGTGCACGGCTTATATCTACACGATGCAACAACGTCTTACCTACCAGCCTGGGTCCACACACGCATATGAAACCCATTGGACTTGCGTTGCCACCGCTAACCCGTTTTGGCCTCTTATAGTCAAGCCCCGTACGCGTGTCCCGTCCTCGACATGGGTCGAGCCCAATAAGATACATATGGGTTACTGGTTGAAATGGGCCCCCACAAGCTACCCACCTAAGCTTGTCTCTTTTTCTAGTGTATCCCACTTAACCCTTTTGAATAATCATGTCCACTTACATGTTTAAAGTTTGGTTAAGTCATCTAATCATATTTCAATTGCCACTCAAGGCACCCACTAGATTTCCCATGCCACCCAAGGCACCTACTTGATTTCCACATGCCACCCAAGGCACCTACTTAACCCTTTAATCATGTTTAATTACATGTTCCACTTTGGTTAAGTATTCTAGTCTTATCTTCTATTGCCACCCAAGGCAACCACTAGATTTTCCCCATGCCACCCAAGGCACTTACTTAACCATTTAATCATGTTTAATTACATGTTCCACTTTGGTTAAGTATTCTAATCTTATCTTCTATTGCCACCCAAGGCAACCACTAGATTTTTCCCCATGCCACCCAAGGCACTTACTTAACCCTTTAATCATGTTTAATTACATGTTCCACTTTGGTTAAGTATTCTAATCTTGTCTTCTATTGCCACCCAAGGCAACCACTAGATTTTTCCCCATGCCACCCAAGGCACTTACTTAACCCTTTAATCATGTTTAATTACATGTTCCTCTTTGGTTAAGTATTCTAATCGTATTTTCTATTGCCACCCAAGGCAACCCACTAGATTTCCACATGCCACCCAAGGCACCCACTTAACCCCTCATGCCCCACTACATGCTTATCTGGTTAAGTGTTTCTTAATTCATTAAGACCGTTACCTTTGTAAAGACCTCTCACATTAGACTATCTTTTATGGCAGCTGGATTTGCCGGTCGGGTCCGGGCAGCCTTATGCCATAACCGAGTCTAACCTCGTGTCTTTACACTTGTCACGTATTTAGTTTATGCCTAAGACCTCCCACATTGGGCCAATCATTTGTAGCTGCTGGATTTGCAGGTCGGTTTCGGGCAGTCTTATGCTACAAAAGGGTCCAACCTCGTGTCTTAGTCGATTAATTACACCTAATTAATCACCCCCATAATTTGTATTAATTATCCCTAATTAATTGCAAATTTAACGATCTACATAATTGAATCAATTATGTCCTTCCACTTTATGGTATGCATAATCATACCAACTTCATTTCATTAACATGAATATTAACCCCATCGTTCCCCACGTAATTCTCTAACATGACATACTTAAAAGGGAAGATTCATCACACATACAATGGGTTCAACTTGCATAACATTAGCATCAACATGGGTTTTAAAGGTGTCAACATGCATATAGCATCAAACCCAACTAGCATAAATAATCAACCCAAACTTGCATGAATCACATATGTCATAAAGAGAGTAACTTGCATAAGCTACTTATGTCATACAAAGGGGTAAACTTGCATATGTATGTATGACATACAAAGGGGTTAACTTGCATATGTATGCATATCATACTAAGGTGTAAACTTGCACATGTTACTTGCATATAATCAAACACCAAACTTGCATAACATGTCATGTATGAACTTGCATATAATCATACACCAAACTTGCATAACATATCATATATGAACTTGCATATAATCAAACACCAAACTTGCATATCATGTCATGTATGAACTTGCATATAATCATACACCAAACTTGCATAACATATCATATATGAACTTGCATATAATCAAACACCAAACTTGCATAACATGGTGTCATAATGGATCAATGTTTATCATAGTGATTTGCATAACTAGCATCATGAACACATAGCCTAACACTTGCATAACTTGCATAACATCATGATCATATATCATATAACTTGCATAACTTGCATAACATCATGAACATGTAGCATATGACTTGCATAACTTGCATAACATCATGAACATGTAGCATATGACTTGCATAACTTGCATAACATCATGATCACATAGCATATGGCTTGCATAACTTGCATAACATCATGAACACATAGCATATAACTTGCATAACTTGCATAACATCATGAACACATAGCATATGATAACATAACTTGCATTGATCCACATTCATAGCCATAACCTCATTATATCCTATCATAATCATTTCAACAATTGGTCATTAAGGCTATAGAAACTCACTACTTGTTGATTAGCACTCCTATGAAGAAGATTAAGTTGCTAGAGTTGATTAGAAGTTGATTTGAGAAGCTATCTTCCTCTTTAATTTGATGGAGGCTCCTTCAAGTTGCATTTTGACGGCATAACGACATTGTATCTATTTTTAGTACGAATTAGGGTAGTCTTAGGGTGTATTTATAGATTAGTTAGGTGTTTTAGGCCATTAGATTAACCCTAAATCAGATTAGAGCCGTCAGATCTCGTCCTAGCCACCAAGCATAGCCCCAAAGCCAAAATGGTGCACCCAGGTCACACAGACCGACAGGGGGGTCGACCCCTGTGTCGACCCCTAGGGAGGGGGTCGACACCCATGTCGACCCTAGGGTCGACTCCCTCTGCCTGGCGGGAATTTTCCCGCCTCTTCTGAAATGTTTAAATTTTTGTATTCAAATCTGTTTTGAATTTCTGAAAACTTCTTCGGGCCTTAACTGTGTCATACGGACTCCGATTTTCGAAAACTCGGACTCTATTTCGCGTATTTTTCCGAGACGAACGCAATGGCATAGCCCGTTTCCCTTGATTCAGATTAAAATTTAGTTCTGCCCTGTTTTATATTATAGCAAGTTATTCAACATACGGGGTGTTACATTCTCCCCTACTTAAAGGATTTCGTCCCCGAAATCTCTAAGTCAAGAAGAACATATCCTACCAACCAAACAACCATCTACTCAAACCATCAAACACGGGCATCCATTGTCCTTAAAGTTTCTAATGCTGCATGAACATATGCAAAGAGTGTGTGTATATGTTCCCTGTCTATTGCAAAATCAGGCGGTCTACTGATTCAATTGACCTCCTTAATGCAAACCATGATAGTGCCATGCATCCAATATGTATGCGAAAGAACCCTACGACACATACTATTTCTACATGTGTGCACAATCATACACCAAAATGCATCATCCATATGATAACACAACCATTATACATCCATTAATATAGCTACCTACACACAATTTTATGCAGTATGCAATATGAAGTAACTGAGCCGATCTAGTGCCTAGAGTGTGTGTATATGCATCCACGAGCAACCACTAGCAACCACTTGCATCCACACGCATCCATCAAACATAACATGTCTCAAAAACATGTTTCAACCATATGTTTACCCTTTCTAAAGGTCAAAGATACTAATGAGAGGACATGCTAAAGATAAGATAAGTACCAGACAAACGATAAAGGAGAAGTTAAAAGACATACCCTAAAAAAGGAATGGGTACAATGAACGCATCTTCGCTTCTGTCTCCCAAGTAGCATTACTCTCCTCCTCTCCCCATTGCACTTTGACTAGTCGAACCTCTCTGTTTCCCAACTTCCTAATCTCTGACCCAAGGATGCGGGTAGGAGCTCGTCGAATAGTCGCATCACGCTCTACCTCCACTTCTCTAAGCAAGCTCGGCTCTACCACCTCTGCGGTCTCATGTAGGCACTTCCTCAAATGTGACACATGGAATACGTCATGTACCCCACTAAGTCTCTCGGGTAAATCCACTCTACATGCCATGGAGCAGTCCTCTTGCTTTTCACGGGTATGAAATGGGCGCTCTTAGTAAGCCTGTCTACTACAACCCAAATTCCCGTATTACCCTTCCTCGATCTCGGTAACCCATCAATAAAATCCATCGAGACGCTATCCCACTTCCATTGTGGAACTTCCAATGGGTGAAGCAACCCACCAGGTTTCCTTTGCTCCGCTTTCACTTGTTGGCACACCAAGCATCTAGCGACATACTCGGCCACATCTTTCTTCATACTGGCCCAAAAGAAAACTCGCTTCATGTCTTGGTACATTTTGTCCCCACCGGGATGAATGGTCATCTTTGAACGATGCGCATCATCAAGAATAGCCTTCCTCAAACCCTCGTCTTGCGGTACACAAAGTCTACCGTCTCTACGCAAGCACCCCCTATCGTCTAGGGTGTACCTACTCAAATGGTTGGACGACTCCCCCTTTATGAGCTTCTCTACCAACTCAACCAACTGTGGGTCGTCCCGCTGTGCCTCGCCAATCCGTCCCAAAAGAGTAGGTCTGACCTCTAAAGATGCTAGCAAACCGGGTACAAAGTCAACGGAAGGTCTGAAATCAAACATCGAGATAAATTCTGAGCTTCGTCGTTCCACGAACAATGTACTCAAGGACAACCTTTTTCTACTTAAGGCGTCCGCCACCACGTTACCCTTGCCAGGGGTATACGCTAACTCGAGATCATAGGATGCTAAGAACTTCATCCACCTTTGTTGTCTTAAGACTATGCGCTCAAAGAGTCTCCAACACTTCCCTAAGATATAGGGCATGCTTTTCTCCACTTTTAGAGAAAACCAGGATATTCTCCCATGCAAAATCGTCACAACTATCCATCTCTCACGCAGACCATCCTAGTCGAACTCGACATCCCCCAAGTGCAAGCCCCAAAGGCCTAAACCAATATCAGACAAACACCCAAGGGATACCTCCTTCGGATTCAGACGACCTACGTGAGATGATACTAGTAAAAACGGCTAAATAATTAAGCACTTGTCCAACTCTGGATGTCCTTGCCAGTCTCGCTCCAAAACCGCCGTTGATCAAATAACTGGCTTTGCTTAACCTATTAAGCACATACGAAAACTTATTTCGCTCTTAGAAAAGACCAAGATGTCATCCACAAAGACCACTACGAAGTTATTTAGGTACTCCTTGAACACCCTACTCATCAAATCAACAAAGTATGCAGGGGCGTTCATCAAACCAAATGGCATCACAAGCCACTCATAGAAACCATCCGGAGTCCTAAAGGCAGTCTTGTCTATGCTCTCCTCGGCCACCCTCAACTGATGAAACCCCGTGGCCAAGTCCAACTGCGAAAACACTGAGGCGCAAACCAACTGATCAAAGAGATCATCAATCCTCGGCAATGGGTGTCTATTCTTCTTTGTGAGCTTGTTGAGTTCTCTATAGTCTACACAAAGTCTGAGGGACCCATCCGCCTTCGTGGCAAAAACTACTGGAGCTCCCCACTCCGATATACTTCGTCTTATGAACCCCTTCTCAAGCAACTCCCCTACTTGCTTATGGAGTTCCCTCCTCTCACGAGGAGCCATGTGGAGCACTGGTAAAGATACTGGTTTAGCATTATCCACCAGATATATTCGGAAGTCTATCTCCCGCCTCGGAGGTAAGCCCTTCACCTCCTCGAACACATCCGAGTACTCCCGTACCACTCTAACAGATCGCAAACTCTCGACCGAAGCGTCAAGCGATTCAAGATAACTTAGCATAACAGAACCTATGGGATTACAAGAGATCTCGAGAGTGTTACCCAAGCGAGTCATGAGCCTAACAACTCTCCTTTCACAATCAAAAATGGCACCATTACTGGATAACCAGTCTATGCCCAAAATCAACCCATAGCCCGTGAAGCCCAAGACAAAAGCATCACATCTAAACTCAACGCTAAGTATAGAAATCTTCAAACCCAAACATATCATGGACAAATAAGTGGAGCCCCCAATTGGGTTTGAAACAACCAAGGGATTATCTATCAGACTGGTGTCTAAGTGTAGTGACTCAACTAATGATGATGAGATAAACGAATGCGATGCGCCAGAATCGAATAAAGTTCGAACAGGATGATCGAGAAAACCAAATTTCAACCTAGACGGTCCTACTCCCATCAGGTCTACCAGCCGTGAGGGAATACATCTACCCTCCAGAAGATCCTATACTTTGTCCTTACCTCTTTGGACAATCCTAATAAGGTGTCCTATTTCTCCAAAACAACTAGCCTTCTCCTTCACATTCTCCTTTCATGACCTCCCACCACGATGAGGTTTCATCCTTTATTTACCTAATAGCTATTTGAACCTTCCTCCCTCGTCCATCTTAAAGGTACCCACAAGCCCTCCACCTCCTTGGACTAACTCCTTAGCCCGACAAACGTCTTAGTCCCTTGAAGTGGTTCCTCCGTCCTCCATACGGAAGTCCTTATTTATCTTAAAAAGACATCTATACGTGGAGGGGAAATTCAAAAAGAGATAGAGGAAGAGATTCAAAACGGAGAATCGAAGGAAGGATATATGGCTCTTGGGGATTATGTTCTTTTCTTTCAAAAACTTTTCTCTTAAAAGACATGTTTTTGAAAATACTTCTTCCAAAAATGTTTTTAGAAATATAGTTTTTCTAAAAGTTTTATCTGTTCTGGTAACCTTAAGCTCTGATACCACGTGTAACACCCCACACCCGCTAAGGTCACTCACAAAGGGAATGCCTTAACTTCGGTGGAATATTTTATGTGATTATAGAACAGAAAAATTACAACAAGACAGATATAAGAAATACTTGAAATTTAAAACATCATTTCATTGCTGCAGAAGGTAAACATGTTTGGTTACATATCAAAAACCAACAAGAGTCAAGTACAAAATATCCATCTCGTTAAAACATAAGTACATAATCCCGCTACATACTAATAGCCATAATAGAAAAGATAACCGAGATTTACTTCAAGAGTCCAAGCTCCACAAGATAGATAAAGCAATCTGATCAAAGCCCACTAATGTTAGGCCCACTCTGATAACCTGAGGGTTGGGAAAAAGATAAAAACAACGGGGTCAGACATAAGTCTGAGTGAGCCCTATAACTTTAACAATACAATCATTAAAGTAATTAGGGTATGATATAAACTCGGTACGGTACAATTGGGGATAAATGACTACACTAAGCAGCCAACTAGACTTAGGATGAACTAAGATAACGGTAAAGACGCGCCTATCCACCCAAGGATATATACTACACTGCACCACACCAGATCTACCCACCCAAGGGTAATTCCTACACTTAAAGATTGATCCCACTAAGTGTACTTAGTAATCTTAATAGTAGTCTCGTGTACCCCTAGCTGACTACATAGGTGCCATCTGCTCCTATCTCCACTAGGTGTACCCAAGATAACGGTAAAGACGCATCTACCCACCCAAGGGTAATTTCTAACTGCACCACACCAGTCATTCCTACTTAAAGGTTGATCCCACCCAAGGACTTAGAAAATTTACCCAGTAGTTTCGTGTACCCCTAGCTGACTACATAGGTGCCGTCTGCCCCTATCTCCACTAGGTGTACCGACTACTCCCCAAGCGATCGGCTCCCTACCGTAGATACCCGTGCTGGCCCCACAGTTGGGTGTATCACTCCCCAAAGTGGCAACCCGATACTATCAATGGTGCACGGCTTATATCTACACGATGCAACAACGTCTTACCTACCAGCCCGGGTCCACACACGCATATGAAACCCGTTGGACTTGCGTTGCCACCGCTAACCCGTTTTGGCCTCTTATAGTCAAGCCCAGTACGCGTGTCCCGTCCTCGACATGGGTCGAGCCCAATAAGATACATATGGGTTACTGGTTGAAATGGGCCCCCACAAGCTACCCACCTAAGCTTGTCTCTTTTTCTAGTGTATCCCACTTAACCCTTTTGAATAATCATGTCCACTTACATGTTTAAAGTTTGGTTAAGTCATCTAATCATATTTCAATTGCCACTCAAGGCACCCACTAGATTTCCCATGCCACCCAAGGCACCTACTTGATTTCCACATGCCACCCAAGGCACCTACTTAACCCTTTAATCATGTTTAATTACATGTTCCACTTTGGTTAAGTATTCTAGTCTTATCTTCTATTGCCACCCAAGGCAACCACTAGATTTTCCCCATGCCACCCAAGGCAACCACTAGATTTTCCCCATGCCACCCAAGGCAACCACTAGATTTTCCCCATGCCACCCAAGGCACTTACTTAACCCTTTAATCATGTTTAATTACATGTTCCACTTTGGTTAAGTATTCTAATCTTATCTTCTATTGCCACCCAAGGCAACCACTAGATTTTTCCCCATTCCACCCAAGGCACTTACTTAACCCTTTAATCATGTTTAATTACATGTTCCACTTTGGTTAAGTATTCTAGTCTTGTCTTCTATTGCCACCCAAGGCAACCACTAGATTTTTCCCCATGCCACCCAAGGCACTTACTTAACCCTTTAATCATGTTTAATTACATGTTCCTCTTTGGTTAAGTATTCTAATCGTATTTTCTATTGCCACCCAAGGCAACCCACTAGATTTCCTTATGCCACCCAAGGCACCCACTTAACCCCTCATGCCCCACTACATGCTTATCTGGTTAAGTGTTTCTTAATTCATTAAGACCGTAGCCTTTGTAAAGACCTCTCACATTAGACTATCTTTTATGGCAGCTGGATTTGCCGGTCGGGTCCGGGCAGCCTTACGCCATAACCGAGTCTAACCTCGTGTCTTTACACTTGTCACGTATTTAGTTTATGCCTAAGACCTCCCACATTTGGCCAATCATTTGTAGCCGCTGGATTTGCCGGTCGGTTTCGGGCAGTCTTATGCTACAAAAGGGTCCAACCTCGTGTCTTAGTCGATTAATTACACCTAATTAATCACCCCCATAATTTGTATTAATTATCCCTAATTAATTACAAATTTAACGATGTACATAATTGACTCAATTATATCCATCCACTTTATGGTATGCATAATCATACCAACTTCATTTCATTAACATGAATATTAACCCCATCGTTCCCCACGTAATTCGCTAACATGACATACTTAAAAGGGAAGATTCATCACACATACAATGGGTTCAACTTGCATAACATTAGCATCAACATGGGTTTTAAAGGTGTCAACATGCATATAGCATCAAACCCAACTAGCATAAATAATCAACCCAAACTTGCATGAATCACATATGTCATAAAGAGAGTAACCTGCATAAGCTACTTATGTCATACAAAGGGGTAAACTTGCATATGTATGTATGACATACAAAGGGGTTAACTTGCATATGTATGCATATCATACTAAGGTGTAAACTTGCACATGTTACTTGCATATAATCAAACACCAAACTTGCATAACATGTCATGTATGAACTTGCATATAATCATACACCAAACTTGCATAACATATCATATATGAACTTGCATATAATCAAACACCAAACTTGCATATCATGTCATGTATGAACTTGCATATAATCATACACCAAACTTGCATAACATATCATATATGAACTTGCATATAATCAAACACCAAACTTGCATAACATGGTGTCATAATGGATCAATGTTTATCATAGTGATTTGCATAACTAGCATCATGAACACATAGCCTAACACTTGCATAACTTGCATAACATCATGATCATATATCATATAACTTGCATAACTTGCATAACATCATGAACATGTAGCATATGACTTGCATAACTTGCATAACATCATGAACATGTAGCATATGACTTGCATAACTTGCATAACATCATGATCACATAGCATATGGCTTGCATAACTTGCATAACATCATGAACACATAGCATATAACTTGCATAACTTGCATAACATCATGAACACATAGCATATGGTAACATAACTTGCATTGATCCACATTCATAGCCATAACCTCATTATATCCTATCATAATCATTTCAACAATTGGTCATTAAGGCTATAGAAACTCAATACTTGTTGATTAGCACTCCTATGAAGAAGATTAAGTTGCTAGAGTTGATTAGAAGTTGATTTGAGAACCTATCTTCCTCTCTAATTTGATGGAGGCTCCTTCAAGTTGCATTTTGACGGCATAAAGACATTGTATCTATTTATTATGAATTAGGGTATTCTTAGGGTGTATTTATAGATTAGTTAGGTGTTTTAGGCCATTAGATTAACCCTAAATCAGATTAGAGCCGTCAGATCTCGTCCTAGCCACCAAGCACAGCCCCAAAGCCAAAATGGTGCACCCAGGTCACACAGACAGACAGGGGGGGTCGACCCCTGTGTCGACCCCTGGGTCGACCCCTAGGGAGGGGGTCGACACCCATGTCGACCCTAGGGTCGACTCCCTCTGCCTGGCGGGAATTTTCCCGCCTCTTCTGAAATGTTTAAATTTTTGTATTCAAATCTGTTTTGAATTTCTGAAAACTTCTTCGGGCCTTAACTAGGTCATACGGACTCCGATTTTCGAAAACTCGGACTCTATTTCGCGTATTTTTCCGAGACGAACGCAATGGCATAGCCCGTTTCCCTTGATTCAGACTTTAAAATTTAGTTCTGCCCTGTTTTATATTATAGCAAGTTATTCAACATACGGGGTGTTACACCCACAGTCAGATGTAAGCAACGAGTTCTTTCCAACAAAGTTTGATTCATTATATCTGCAACCCCATTTGACCGAGGGGCATGGTGCAGTGTCTTTTGAATACTCAAACTCATAAAATTTGAAGAATTTTTGAGAAGTGAATTCACCACCATTATTTGAACAAACAACCTTCACTTTCTTTCTAGACTGTTTCTCAACAAGAGATTTGCAACTTTGAAACCTATCAAAAGTTTCACCTTTGGACTTCATAAAGTAAACCCATACCTTTCTAGAAAAATCATCAACAAATAAAATGAAACACCTGGCTCCTCCAAAAGATAGGCATGGTGCGGGGCCGCAAACATCAGTGTGGACATACACTAAAACATCTTTAGACTTTTTCTCTGCACTGCCAAAAAAAACCTTTGTCTGTTTTCTAAGTACACATCCTTCACAAAAACCAAGTTTTGAATGCTTAACACCATCAATCAAACCTCGCTTTCTCAAAACTTCCAAACGGCACTCTCCAATGCGACCCATACGAAAATGCCATAATCTGGTAGAATTGGAATCAATAGAATCAACCACCAAAGCAGACTCCGCAATAGCAGTTGTACCCTTTAACAAATACAGATTTCCATCTTTTATCCCTTTCATTATTATCAATAAGCCATTTGAAATTTTTAATGAATCCTTTTCTATTACACACTTTAAGACAAAATTGCACAATGCTCCAATGAAGTTCGAACTACACCTTAAATCAGGTACATGCTTGACGTATAAAGTACAAACAACACCATCAAACATTTTGATTTTTACCGTTCCAATACCAAGCATGCGACAAGAAGCATTATTTCCCATGAGAACTTCTACTCCATCAATCTAACGATAAGTGGAAAAGAGTGCCTATAAGGTGTCATGTGATAGGATGCTCCTAAATTAATAATCCATATAGTACTTTTCATAGAAGTGGCAGAAGCCGAAAAAATGTCAGTATCACTTTCTGAATCCGATGTCTCTGCAGTAGAAGCTGAAGCCTTTTGAGGAATAACTTTGTTTTTATTCTCCAATTTAGGGAAAATTGTAATGTAATATCCAGGTTTTTCTACAATAATGACCAAATCCCTTACGAGATCCCCTTGACTGAGATCTGGACTTAGCTCTATCTCCACCATATGTGGGTCTACTCTTGCTTCTTCCTCTTTGTGTAATAAGACCTTTGGAATCATTCTCCATGCTCATGCTTGCTAACTTTCCTCTTAACATCTCGTTATGCAAATTTGTCTATACATCGACCAAGCAAATAGATGAACGCCCATAGATCACAGAGTTAACAAAAGTGTTATACTCTACATGCAAAGAAAATAACATAATAATAGCTTGCCCTTCATCCTCAATCTTTACATCAACTGCTCGAAGATTCATGATAGGCATGTTAAGGGCATCCACGTGAGAAAATACATCGGTTCCAGGATTCATCTTGAATGAATAAAGTTGTTGTTGTAGGATGATGCGGTTGGTGAGAGACTTGTCGTAGAACTTTCTCTAAAGAGCATCCCATAGATCCTCAGTAGTTTTCAGATGAGAAAACACTCTAAGTACTTCATCAGAAAGGCCAAGTTGGATGTAATATGATCATCCCCTTTAAATTCTTCTATCTCTTCAGTTGCTAAATTCCTCAATTTCTCTGGATCTGAGACAACTTTAAATGTCCTCTTTTTCTTCAATGCCACTTCCATCTTCACCTTCCATGTACCAAAATCCCCTTTTTCCATCAAATCTACTAACTTCGTAATTTGTAACGCTTCTACCACTGTTATTTTTTGTGGAGTTAGACATGGCTTAAATAGTCTTTGAATAAAACAACAACTCTGATACCAAACTATATTGAGAAATAAGTGGTTTGGGCAGCGAAAGAAGAATACCTAATAATCTAGCTTATCGACAATCTCAACAATGCCAAACCGGCAAAGATGATAAAGAAAAACAAATGGCTTAAACTATAGAGATAAACATAAATAGAAAAGGGAAAGAACACACCAATATAGTGAGATTCAGCTATGCCTACGTTCTCGGACCCAACAACCTTTTATTTTTTCACTTTAAGAGGAAGTACAAAATGAGAAGAAATACACAACTCAACACAACTTTCTCACCCTATAATAGATACAGAAATATTGATCTTATTGAAGATAATGTATGGAGAGAGATTTTGTTCTTATGTGTGTTCAAAATATGAGAAATTTCCTGTGTATATATATGAAGAAGGATAAGAATGCTTCGTGGATAAGGATGAAATATTTCCTGATTGATTCCACCACAAATCTAGCACATTTTTAAATTGCTTCCAACTATACAAATACTTGATTGATTCCTTAAATCAAATGTATACCTTATCCATATTAATATATCATTTTCCCGATTTGACTTGATTACGAGAATCAATTAATATCTCCTTATTTATATATTTAAAACGTACAAACTTAATAGTGCTACTTTGAAGAATCAAGTTTTACTAGCAATTTGAAGTGTTTGTGTGTAACTTACTTTAATATATCCATATCACTAACCTATACTGTAAAATCAATATGATGAAGAAAGGACGAACTACATGTTTGTACTTTGTACTACTATATATAAGGGTGTGAGAACTCTTAATTCATTGTGTTTTATCTTCGATCTTTGGTAATTATATATATATATACACATATAACTATAATGCATCGGCTGCCATACCTTTTTGTGTAAGCGCAAGCATTTTAAGATAAATTTTGAATTGGACAGGCTTGTTATTGGGTTTTCAAAATAATTCATATTTTTAGACTTTTAAATTTCAATTTCAACTTTTAATCTTTAAATAATTTCCATCATGTTATGTGTTGATGTTTACTTATGATGAAGATTGTAATAAATATATTTTGCTTATATTTACGTCAGATGGAATTTGCAATAAATATCTCTACTCAAAATTATACAACTGAAATTTTGCTTATACACTGCAATTCTACTCAATTGTGAATAGATTTTTTTGGAAAATCACGTTGGTTTGATTGCAGACTATATTTAATTTTACTTTCTTAGGCATTCGATCTAAAGTATTTGTACCATATATAACTAGACAAAACCTATGACCGCTAATTTGCCTTGACATTACAACATAATTTGACGTTTCTTATTGTTTTTTCAATGTTCTGATGACAACTTCTTTATTTTCTTTAGAGAACAATCCTCATTTACTTTTTGCAAAAATCATTGTAAAAAATAATCGTTAAGATCACTTGGGATGAGCAAGCATTATTTATCACTAGGGATGAACACACATTTAACAACAATTCATCATTTGCAAGCAAAATAATATTTTATAATTCTTAAAACAAATTTAAAAAAATAATATTTTTCTGTAATTCAATTAAAAGATAAAAAAATCAAGTGGTACACATGTGCATAATTTATATGCACTTGTCTGTAAAATAATCAAGTGTATTACATGATATAATTCCTTTATATAATCATAGTGATCTACAACCCATCTTAATGAATAAGAAGAAACAATTTAAACTCATAAAATCTAACAGCATGTCTCACATTTACATCAACAAAACTATAGCCACTAATAAGTAAATGACAACCCAAATGTAAGAAATCAACAATCAGTAGAAATAAAAATTAAATGAAAACAAATATTCTGTTTTTCCTGGTTAGTGGAAGGAATGGTGGTAGAATACAACACCCAAATCAAATCAAAAAAAGAATTAGTAAACCATAACCCCAATCTAACAAATCAGCAATCAGTATCAACCAAAATTAAAAGAAGAACGCAGCTACAATATTAAACAAAGATTAAATTATTATTTTTTAATATGGGTTCATAGAAAACTACCACAAGGGTATGAAAACTATTAGAAAGCAATTCTAAAAGGGAAAGTCACATGAAACTCAAAGAAATAGTAGATTATTTGATTAAAGGGTTTGTGATTTTACTCGGCTTATCATTAAACATGCCTAAATTCGAAAAGCACATGGCTAGTGAGGCAACAAGAGATTCCTGCATGTTTTCCAATCGATATCACCTCAGCCAATCGATCAATGTTGAGATTGAACAAATTAGTCGATATTAATACCTAATTCACAATATTTGCGATCGAATCAAGTAACAATGGCATAAACATAACTGAAAAGGTAAAACTAAACATTATAATAGCTTCCAGATAGTCGAGAACCGCCCACAAGAGGAACTGAACTGACGTATGTTAAGGATGAAAAATATCAAGGAAGTGAGTTTTAGGGCGCAGATCGACGGAAAAAATTGAGGAGAATTACCAAAAAGAAGAAAAAAGAAATGGGCGTATTGCTTGTTAAATTACAGTGGATGGGGGCATTTTAAAGAAAAGATGATACAAAATTCTTTCGTACTAGATCAAAACACATCCAAAATTGCAACGGTTATAACCTGCTTGCGAATTTCCGCCTGATGTGTTGCAAAACGGCTGTTTTGGTGTTGTGAAGCCAAGATGTCTGACTACTAAATTTCAATTTTTATTTTAAGATCGCCATCCAGAATTCCCATGTAAGTTTATGCTTTGCATAGTAGAATTTGGCAGCTGAATCACTTGCATGTCTGGATCCAAATTGTTTATATACAAGCATATGCAAATTAGAGAAACTAACAAAACAAATATGTGATGGTTTCAAAGGACAGGAGACCGACTTTGCTAGTCACATGTGAAATGTTGACATAATATGAGACGATGCTACAACTCTACATTTTTTTATCTGAGCATCCAAATCCATTAGTATGTAGAACACAACACATTTCCCTTATTATGTCTACAAATATTCACTTAGCTAGGCTTTCCCCATTAAATTTTATTCCACTAAAGTTTGTAACTTATAAAAGTGTAAACAAGAAGAGAATATATTAAATAAGAAAGCAAAATAAATCCATCAAGTAGAAAAGTTAAATTATTTGCCAACACATGACTTTTGGCCCAGTTTCATCATCCTTATGACTACATTATTTTTTCCATTATAAAATGTAACAGCAGTACGAAGCATAAACCTCAACTAAGGACCTTGATGCCAAGCAAAGACATCGACTGTATGAAATCCATCTAGTATGCATCTGTAATACTAAGATATTCCTCATATACACTCAGGGCCGGTCCTGGCCTAGTGCGAGCCGTGCGACCGCACAGGGCCCATTAGGTCAGGGGACCCAAAAAAAACTGTATTATCTTTACTAGAGCTGCTTTTTCTTATTAGGATGTGTATACTTGATAGTAATTTATCTATGCAAAAGTAGATATGATTGTATGTTTTGTTGACATCAATCAATTTATTAAAATGGATATGTGGCTTGTGTGGACCTCTAGTTGACAGATTGAAAATATGGGTAAAAACTTTATGAATTTGCTGAAACACGCAATTTTCTCAATGGAGATGCACAGTAGAAAAAACACATTTTCACCTAAGTTCAATTTCATTAAAAAAATTAAGGACCCAAAATTTTGGGCCCGCACTAGGCCCATAAATACTCAGGGACGGCCCTGTATACACTTGCTGATGGATGAGGTTTATATACTGCATATGAGATCTTGATGTATAGAGCTTACCTGCTACTTGTCAACTATGAAATATGACAACATGACTTGTGATTTAGTTCAAAGAAAAAAATGAGAACCATCTACGTCATCATAAACTCCGAAAATATAATGCTTTTTAAAATTTTAAACCATTTCTTTGCAGACTATTTGGTTTCCCAGGTCTGTAAACAATCAAAATGGAACTATATAAGCTTGATTTTGGAACTTTCTGGCTTAAAATTATGAATATAAATATAATTTTAACCAACAAAATGTATTTTTACATTTTTTTATTTTGTGTAATAACCTGGAAATCCGAGCCAATTTAAAATTTTTATTTTGGCAATTTTAGTGAATTTTGAATATTTAAAATGAATTATTTTAAATAATAACGACGAGAAATTTATTTGGAATAGAATTAGAACGTATATATTTATATAGATCGTCGTTAGAATATAAATATTTATTTTTATTTATAAAAGGAAATGAGAATGGCGCGGTAGTTCGATAATTCGATTTCGAATTTCAAATGAATGTATAGGATTCAAAATAAGCCGGATTTTAGTGAAACCAAAAATATTAGAATCTATTAGAGAATATCTTTCCAACGAATCGGAAAAAACAAAATTTCATAGCGGGGATAAAAAGATATGTCCAGTTGAAAATTCAGAATAGTCGCTATGGAATTTTGGCCCTTAAAAATAGCCATTTTGCAAACGACCTCGGTTTTCAATGAAACCACTTTTGTTGGATCTGTGATGTCAAGTTATTGCCAGATTCCAAAATTCGTAATTTTACGAATCAATATGTGAGCGACTGGAAAATGCCATTTTTCAAACGGTCTCGAAATTTGACGAAATTAGTTTTGTTAGGATTATATCGTCAATACGAAGGTATAAAATATTTTTCGGGAATTTTTAGAGTCCGTATATGGCCCCGGTGAATTGAAATGTGCGTTCAAATTCAATATATAGAGTTATATTTTGATTTTGATGGAAACTGATCGTAACTGTCGAATTGGCTTATGATACAAATCCCATTGAGTTCGGATTGGGGGTAATTAGCTGGAGACGACAGTCGTTGGGTCTCGTTTCGAGTTCGATTAAAAAGTCAACTTTTTATTGAAAAATAAAATAAATAATTTTTATATAATGTAACGACCCGGAAAATCTGAACCAATTTAAAAATTTTTATTTGGATATTTTAGTGGATTTTAAATATTTAAAATAGAAATTTTAAATAATAATGATGAAAAGTAAGTTTGAATCGACAATTGAAAAGGAATATAATGAATTCTAATTATAAACAAGGCCTGAAATGGCGCGGAAGTTTCAAAATTTGAATTCAAACTTTGACTGACTGTACCAGGTGCAAAACAAAACGGATTTGAGTGAAACCAAAAATATTTAAAGCTGTTAGTGAATACCTTTCAAACGAATCTGAAAAATTGAAGTTTCATAACAGGAAGCAAAAGTTATGGCCAAATGAATTTTCTGAAAGGTCGCTATGGAATTTATATAGCCCGTGAAAATGGCCATTTTGCAAACGACCTCGGAATTCGATGAAACCACTTTTGTTGGATCCGGGATATTAAACTATTGCTAAGTTTCAAATTTCATAATTTTTGAAGTAAGTATGTGAGCGTGGCAAAGGAAAATGTGTTTGGTCGATTTCTATTAAATTGGATCGACCAGAAATGGGCCATTTTTCAAACGGTCTCAGAATTCGACGAAACTAGTTTTGTTGGGACTGTATCGTCAAAACATAGCTAGATTTATTTTTCGGGAAATTTTAGAATCATTTTGTGGCCCTGGCAAATTGAAATGTACGTTCAAATTAAATATTGAATGTTTTATATTTTAATTTGAAGGAAAACTAACTGAAACAGTCGAATGGGCCTATGAAACATATCCCATTGTGTTCGGAATGGGGTTAAAATGCTAGGGACGACAGTCATTGGGTTTGGATTGGAGTTCGTATGAGACAAGGGGTATTTTGGAAATTTAAAAATATATAAATAAATAAAAATATCTCATTGGCCACATCACTTTCTCTATCCCCGACTCTATCCAAAACCGATGACGGAAAGCCTTTCCTTTCATCTCTCCTCGGTTTCTTCTAATCCGCTCAATAAAAACCCCTGCCCCTTTGGAGAATTTTGTAGTGCTCGAGAAGATCTTCAAATCCATATATAGTTTGGATTTTTTCGTTGTGTGGTTTGGGAGAATCGACGCCTGGAAGTTGCGGGTTTCAAGCCGTCGCCGCACCCTCATCAGACCGTCGAACTGGCCCACACCCCCCTGCGCATGTGCGCCTCTCCTCCCCCTTTGGCACTGCGAAGGCCGATGGGCGAATAGGTACACGGATTCGAAGAAAAATCCAAACCTAGTTTTGAACGAAACAACTGATGTACGGCTGAAACTATTTAATAGCAGTTTAAAGCGCTACAGTTTTTGATTTCACTATAAAAATCATATCTTTTTTGTTTCTTGACGAAATTCAGTGAAACAAGAGACAGTGGACTCGTGTAGACGTCTTCTACATTCTAGAAGAGACCGCATATTTTTCTGAGCCTCCTGCTATTTTTGGTGGAGTGGAACCCAATGTGAGATTTCTAAATTATAAACAATATGGAAAACGACGATGTACAAATTATATGTTGATATATGAGTTATATAAGTGTTGTACACCTCATGTATAAGCGTTGTATAAGTTGTACGTTCGATATATAAGTTATATATGCGTTGTAAAAATTATATATGTGTTGAATAGAAGTGAAATTATATAAGTTATATATGCGTTGTATAAGTTGTACATCGGTGGACCGGCCCTGACGATCCAAGGGGCTGTTGTGGCTGTTCCTGAGGGGCGGGCTAGAGCGTCTCGAATTCGGTGAGGACGATCCCTTGCCTCGGTTCATGACGGAAATCCAATTTCCAAATACGTGATTGTGCGGTTTTGATTGTATACCTATATATGGCGACATAGTGGTATGGGGCATTAATGCCGTCTATGATTGATATTTATGAGTTGAAATTGTTTTTGAAACATATAAACACTAGTAGTAATATCAAATGCTTTTGTTTTATTCGTATCAAGCATATCTTGGCCATTATAAGGTAAAAACTCTATCCTCCGGTTTGCGTTGCATTGTGTGATGGGAACTGAGTCTTATATTGGCTTCATTTTTATAAAATGCAGTGCGATGTTTAAAAGAATTATTTGTTTTAAAGCACTGGCAATCTGATGGAGTAAACCCGTTCCACGAAAGTGGCGTGGTCCTGTGATTGGCCATATTTTAAATGTGTTAAGTAGATTTCTCATACCAGTCCCATGACTGACTCGTAGTTTGTTTCACTTTCAAACTCGGGTGCCCCTTTTTCTACACGGGAAGCCTTGTGTTCAGGTTTAGCAGGTTTTTTCTGGATAGCTGGAGCTGAAGATGGATTCTGTCATTTATCTCTTTTTATGCTGTTCAGCTCCTATTGTACATATTATGGTTATTTCTGCTGTAGGCATTTATTTATAGTTGAACTGTATTTGTACTAAGTATGATCCCGTATACTGTGTAACTCTGATGATTATGTTTATCCAGTGTATTATTTGTTCATTATCTGGTGTATTTATTTAATTCTGTTCTGCTATTATCTGTTTCTGTGTTATATTCCAAAGATTACCCTTGCCACCGCCAGTACGGGGTTTGGGGTCGTCACATCGTGGTATCAGAGCTAGGTTAAGCTTAGTGCTGGAATATAACATATTAACGAACTCGTCAGAAATAGAACCAATAGTGTTCTAGGACGGGTAACTCATTACAGATCGGATTAGTAATATCCTAGTATGAGCAAAGCAGAAGGAAATACACCCCGATAGACACATTTACATTTGAAGTATATGTCTCTATATTATGAAATATCTTTTCTGTGACCTAACACTTGATCTTCTATTTGTAGAAGTACTCGAAAATGAGTGTCAGAAACATGAGGAATGCAGAACCCGATCTAGAGGCTCTATTAAAGAGATATCGAAATCTGGGTGGAGCACAATTCACGATGAATCTATAATTCAAACTCAAGCTATGATGAGTTCTGTTGAAAGAATTTTTGAACGTATACAGTTGTAACGACCCGGATTTCGCCCGACCCCAATCGATTGCAAGATCGATCAAGACCGTTCAAAACCCGCGTACGTTAACTTTGGGCATACAACACATCAGGACAACAACACAGACTTTTATAACATCAATAATAAATGTTACATCAGAGTACAGAATATATCAGAGTACATTGATAAATAATACAGCGGAAGATACATTTACAATAAATTAAATACATTGCAGCGGAACTAATCTCAGCGGAAGGCCATCAATATTCTGGACCCAGCTTCAGACTTCAATCCAGGATCCTGCTTAACTATATCTGCAAAAAGCTACTCGACTGCCCGTGTGGAAAGAGGGCACCCGAGTTTGCAAAGTGAAACAAACTACAGGTCAGTCGTGGGACTGGTGTGAGAATTCTTAACTTAACCTATCTAATAAGTAGGCTAATCATAGGACCACGCTGCTAACGCGGAACGGGTTTACTCCATTGGATTTCCAGTGCATAAATAAAGTGAATCGTCAAATAACGTAATGCTTTTTAGAAAAATGAAACCATTATAAGACCCAGGTCCCATCACACAATGCAACGCACACCAGAGGATAGGGTTTTACCTTATAATGGTCAAAAGATGCTTGATACGTAAAAACGATATTATTATTAGTGTGTATATATATATATATATTTAAAACATTTCAATATAAATGTATTAACCTTAGACGGCATAGTACCCCATCCTACTATGTCGCCATACATAAGTTTACAATCAAAACCATGATGTCGTATTGGGAAATGGTTTTCTGTCATGAAATCGAGGCTAGGGATCGTCCTCTTCCGATTCGAGACACTCTAGCAAATGCCTCAGGATCACACCTATGGGCAACCCATGGAGCGGTAGGGCCGGTCCCCACCTAATGGTAGTGGATTGGAAATTCCTGAACATACGTTTCCCGACCCTTTTGGACCTATAATGTGACCACTTCCGGCCTATAAAAAAAACAAGGTACCTCAATCCATAATCCACAGAGTAAAATGCCGGACCGTTTTAAAGCCCAAACACCACTTCTAGCTAGAAAGAAACGTATGCACTCCCTACGGTCCATATCCCGTTTTTGACTCATACCGGGGTGTGAGGCCCGCGAAGTCACGATATACACAAAGCTATGCCTAAGGAGACTGTGCTTTGATCATCAACCACAAGGCCTGCTTTTCAACAAAGCCTTGATCATTTGCATCTTAGCATGCCACATTGTCAGACCTTACCATATTATTGATCATCTACCAATATATATATAACCTCTAAGCTCATACGTCTTATAGAAGGGTGATAAGTAAAGAATAAATTCTTCACCACCAAACAGAAATATATAATCAGTAGCGTTCAACAAATACAGCAAGAACAAATACAATGTTAGACACACAATCCATTTACAAGTCCGCTCTGGGTCTGAGCGAAACAACGTGTCCGTCGATCTCCAAATGCGTTTGGACGATCATCACCAAATACCTTGCCTTGGAAGGCCAATCCCAATTCAAGATACCAGTCATCATCATCCCAATGATGTGAAAACCTTCGGTCTTCAATCATAGTCTTCATCTTCGACTCTTGATCGTCATGATGATTATTCAGAATGGGTTAAACCCGGTCTTTCTGAATAACTCGCGTATTTTGGGTAAAAAGAAAATATTGGAAAATCACACATTACGCCACATTCCAACTCTGAGTATTCTTTTAATAAGATATTCGTTTTAAAAGATTCTCATTAATTTTATCAAAGATAAACATTGAAAATAAAATCTATAAATCAATTTCCGAAATATTGAATTTCACAGAAATCAAATCAATACATAATCGATATAAATTTCTGTATCGGACTAATAATATAAATGGAATAACTGCAAAGCCTCTTAAATTCCATGTATAATATCAGTCTTCTTTTACAGAAGTCCATTTCGATTATTACCAATCGAATTTCTACTTAATTCCAATTTAATATATTAAATTGAAAAAATTGATTTTTTAGAAAATGCCTTTATAAATCTATAAAATAGATTTATAAATTCCAAATAATAATTTCAATGTAAATTGGATTAAAGGACAAATGTCGTTTAAAACATCGTCCACGATAAATCCACTTCACATCTCAATTTATTTCATATCACAAAATATAATTGCAAATGCTAGTAATCTTTTAAAAACATATTTTAAAATAATCATAAAAATATTCTTTATATAAAAGATTCTAAATGAGAAGTATTCTTTATATTACAAATCTTTATCTTTTACAAATATTCTTTGTTTTAATATAAAGTTGATTAAAATATATTACAAAAATATATGCACTCTATATAAAAAGTATTTCTAATGTAAAAATAGTCTTATTTAAAAGAACACCTGAATCGAAATGCGACTCAAACATTTACCATCTAATTTGGGTTACATGGATTTCACACACATCATCAAATCATCTATCTACATCCAAAGTGTAAATTCCATTGTGTAAGCGTTAAAATTAAATAATAACGCTCATCGCAGCCTGTCGATCTAACAATCAACATACAACTGAATATTGGGATTAGTGTATGCAAATTTTCATCCCAACACCCGTGTGGGGTTTCAACCATCAAACAAATAATAACCTAATTTGTGCACTTGGGCGATGTGTGAAAATTATCGTCCCAATCACATACACAAGTCGGGAAAATTGTGAATGGAAATGTAATACACAATACATATAATGATGACAAGAAAATATCTCTATTGCAATGAATGAATAAGCATAATAACTTTGTCTCTATTGACAATTCTAGTTTGCTAAATTAAACTCTTAGCAAAAATGGTTATTTTGTTTTGGTAATTCTAATGAGACAAAATGATAAATATTTTGATTTAACTAACCTATCTTGACAAGTATACATCTTGCCAAACATATATATATATATATATTTATATTTATATATATATATATATAAATTGCTACCACTAATTCATTTTTGCAAAAATGATTATTCCTAACAAAATGTATAATTTGGTTTAACTAGTATAAATTGATTAAAATGAATAATTATTTTTAACTAACGTAAATTAACAAAAATGAATAATTGGTTTTTAACTAATATAAATTTACAGAAGTGAATAATTTGTGTTTCAATTCTAATAAAATATTCCAATGCTATATTTTGTTTCATTCTTTTAATTTAGACAAAATAAGTGTTTTTGTCTATTTTAGTTTAATGATAAAAATGTGAATGTTTAGTTATTAAAATGTAACTTTTAAATTTTATCCTTTATTTCAAACAATCTTTATTCATATCAAAATTATAAATCAAGAATATAATTTTCAATCTGATGATTTGTTTGCATTAATGAATTGCAAACAAAGATGAACTTTATTTTAAGGTTTTGTTTGCAACAAGGAATGCAAATAACAAATGTAACTTTTATTTTTATTTAAAAGTATATTTGAGTGAATGTAAAAAGAACCTCATTTCCAAAGTGTATTTACATTATTGAATGTAAATAAAAGAAACAAATTTTATTTAAATGAGTATTTGTATTTATGAATACAAACAAAGAATGGTTTGTTTACAAATTTTATATTTACATTAGTGGATGTAAATAAAAGAACAAAATTTATTTCCAAAGTATAATTTAAACAAATTCTATTAAATGTATAAAAGTGTGTACATTTGTGTTGGTAAATGTAGATAAAGAAAATAGACTATAGTTTCATTGAATATTTGCATTGATAAATGCAAACAAAAGAATAAACCTTAGTTTCAATGCATATGCGTATTGATAAATGGAAACAAAGAAATAAACTTTATTTTCAATATATGTTTTATTTTCTAGTTTTATCTGTGTTGTCGAACACAAATAAAAATGTACTTTTTATTTTCAAGTTATGTTTGCATAGGTAATTCCAAATAAAAGAACAAACTTTATATTCTACGTAACTTCTGAAAATAATTTCTTATTTACATGTAAAGTGTAAACAAAATTGTTACTTTCATTTCAGTAATCAAGTTTTAACAAAAATGATATTTTCAATTCAACAATCAAGTTTTGACAAAAGTGATGATTTTTATTTCATAAATCAAATTCTAATGAAGATGTTACTTTTATTATAATCTAACTTATGAAATAAATTACAACTAAAGTGTAACCTTAAATTTTCATCCCTTTTGTTGTATAAAACTTTACATTACAAATGCAAATTTTGAATCTCTAATCTTTTTAATAAAAGAAAAAAATACAACAAAAAGTATTCCTACATTTTTATTTTCTAATGTGACAAAATAAAATATAAACATAATCTCCACATAAAATGGTATTGCATAAAAATGTAGTTTTCATATCTTATCTTAATATTGAACAAATTGTCAACAAAACATTACAAATAAAAGACAACCATTTTTTAGACATGACACAAGATGTATAACTATCAGGCCTAAACTTTTTTGTTGTAATTTATAATATCAATAAAAAGATTTTATTTAATTTTACAAAGTTACCAGAAAGTAAATTCTTTATCATAACCTTTTTATTTGAAAACAATACTACATAAAGGTTTAACCTTTGTTGTAAAATCTTTTTATTTTAATCTTATTATAAATAAAATAAAATCTTTAATGTCCATACTTCTTATTGTAATAAATTTACAATAATATTTAATATTCTAATTCTAAAACATCCTATGCTTAAGGTGACAGTAAAAAGAAATCTTTACTGTAATTCACAAATCCTGTTCTTAATGTAAACAAATAAAAGTAAAATTCTATTTGTTAGCCAAATTCTGTTGTAATGGAAACAAATAAAAGTATATTCTATTTGTTGTTCATATTCTATTGTAAATAACAAAATAAGAAGAATATTTTATTTGTCGTTCAAATCCTGTTGTAACATCAACAAATAAAATAAATCTTTATTTGTCGTTCAAATTTCATTGTTCATTTTTAGAATAATCAAAGTAATAAGAATAATATTTTTATAAATTTAAGAGCAACTAGATCTGAATAAAATATTATTTAAATCTATATTTTAGTTTTAATTTTTTTTTCTACAAATAAAATTCAACCATAAATGAGATTTCAATGCGAATCTATCATAACATAACCAACAAACATACCACAAGCAATCATCAACAATTCAACAATCACAGAACATTTCAGATCTGAATTTACATCATTATACAATTATTTTTAACGCAAGAAAAATAATTTATAATTAATTAAATAATAAAATTCAGAATTATCACATTGCTTTTTGCTGAAAATTTGACTGTCTCGGAATCAGCTCTGGTCCGCGCCATCGCGAAGATCTCGGAAAGACGAGTCCAACGCAACTGACGGTTCGTCAATCGGACCTCGTATGAAGGAGATATTGATTTTTAAAGATCGGATAAATTAAATATTTAATTAATAAAATAATAAAAAAAAAGGAAAGACCTTCTTCCTCGTCGCTGTAGACACGCCGAACCCATATCACGTCCGCACCCCCTTCTGCGCGCTCCACCCTCCGAGCCACCGACCGCCGATCAGACCCCGCCACGTCGAAGCCCTAGCCGAGCTCCACCTTCAGCCGAAACCCCATCGAACTCAACCCTCCCCTTGGCTCGGAATCCGAACCCGAACCCACCACGTTTCAGCCCAAAATTCGTGAAATTCGTGAACCAAAACCCGATCTTGACCGCATGGATTGAAAGATCTCTCCGAGAGCTTCGATTTGGTACCAAGTTTGTTGATTTTCGTTGAGCGGATCAAAAGTTATGAGCGTTTGAAATTGGAGAAATTCTGGCCTTCGGTTTAGGTGGCGGCTGCCATGTCAAATTAGGGTTTCGGCCTGAATATTTTAATAATATTTTAATATTAAATCTCGAAAGTTGTGCTTAAAAGGTGGATTTTCGGACTTTCTCTGATTTGGGCCTGCTTACTATCGTTCTTAGGATTCTGACACCTTCTGAACGCAATGGGATAGGTCCTGTGGCCCAATTCCGAAATCTGTACGATTTTTATTTAAAATTGCATTAAAAATTAATTAATTAAATATTGACCGTACATTAAAATATGTCGGGGCCACATACGACCTCTAAAAATTACAAAAAAAAAATTTGGCTTTCTTATGACGATACGGTTCTAACGAGACTAATTTCATTGAATTCTGAGACTGTTTGAAAAATGGCCTTTTTCAAGTCGTTTAAATTTAACTATAAATAGTCAAAACACATTTTCTCTTGCCACACTCACATATTAATTCGAAAATTTTTGAAAATTGAAACCTAGCAATAATTTGACATTCTGGTTCTAACAAAAGTGGTTTCGTCGAAAACGGAGGTCGTTTGAAAAATGACTATTTTCAAGGCCAATATATTTAATATTAAAAATACATTTTTAAACAAATAAATTCCGAAACTCAAAATATTTAAGTGTTTACTATTTTTCAATGCAGAAACGTCATTCCTAACTCAATGGAAGTGGTTTCGAGTCGAAATTCCTTCATATTTGAAAAGTAGCCTTTTGGACCATATATATTATATATATAAATTCTACAGCGACCTTTCTATAAATTGAATTGGCCATAACTTTTGATTTCCGCTATGAAATTTCAATTTTTCAGATTCGTTAGAAAGATATGGTTAAACAGATTTAAATATTTCTGGTTTCACTCAATTCTGATTTATTTTGAATCCTGTACATTCAGTTAAAGTTCAAAATCAAATTTTCAAACTACCGCGCCATTTCTAACTCCATTTATATTTAAATTAAATTTATTCGTTCTAACTTCGACAAAAATAAATTCTAGCCATTACTATTAATAATAAATTATATTATATCCTCAAAATTCATTAAAATTTTCTAAAATAAATTTTTTAAATTGGTTCAGAATTTGCGGGTTGTTACAATCTCCCCCACTTAAAATCTTTTCGTCCTCGAAAAGGAAATGAAGCTAAAGTTGTTTCTTTAACTAATTTAATTTTCATTCTTTAATTGTTTAATCATTTTATTAGTTGAATTCATATTCACACAACACAATCATCAATCAATTAGTTGATTAAATTTTCAAAAATATATAACTTTTATATATTCAAAAATCATATTTTCTAAAATCGAACTATATATAATAACAAGTACGTTAATTATGAATTCTTCTTCACTCTGACTCATTCTAGGGCATTGCTAACCCCATCTCTAATGAGTATTCTCATTCTAGGATACTGCTGATCCTATCTCTAATGAGTATTCTTATTGGATATTACTAATCCAATCTCTGACAAGCCTTTTGTTCAATTCTAACGAGTTGTACCCCAAAGATTTGAGCTACCCAGAGCTCTGATACCAGCTGTAACGACCCGGATTTCGCCCGACCCCAATCGATCGCAAGATCGATCAAGACCATTCAAAACCCGCGTACGTTAACTTTGGGCATACAACACATCAGGACAACAACACAGACTTTTATAACATCAATAATAAATGTTACATCAGAGTACAGAATATATCAAAGTACATTGATAAATAATACAGCGGAAGATACATTTACAATAAATTAAATACATTGCAGCGGAACTAATCTCAGCGGAAGGCCATCAATATTCTGGACCCAGCTTCAGACTTCAATCCAGGATCCTGCTTAACTATATCTGCAAAAAGCTACTCGACTGCCCGTGTGGAAAGAGGGCACCTGAGTTTGCAAAGTGAAACAAACTACAGGTCAGTCGTGGGACTGGTGTGAGAATTCTTAACTTAACCTATCTAATAAGTAGGCTAATCACAGGACCACGCCGCTAACGCGGAACGGGTTTACTCCATTGGATTGCCAGTGCATAAATAAAATAAATCGTCAAATAACGTAATGCTTTTTAGAAAAATGAAACATACTCAGGTCCCATCACACAATGCAACGCACACCAGAGGATAGGGTTTTACCTTATAATGGTCAAAAGATGCTTGATACGTAAAAACGATATTATTATTAGTGTATATATATATTTAAAACATTTCAATATAAATGTATTAACCTTAGACGGCATAGTACCCCATCCTACTATGTCGCCATATATAAGTTTACAATCAAAACCGTGATGTCATATTAGGAAATGGTTTTCTATCATGAAATCGAGGCTAGGGATCGTCCTCTTCCGATTCGAGACACTCTAGCAAATGCCTCAGGATCACACCTATGGGTAGCCCTTGGAGCGGTAGGGCTGGTCCCCACCTAACGGTAGTGGATTGGCAATTCCTGAACATACGTTTCCCGGCCCTTTTGGACCTATAATGTGACCACTTCCGGCCTATAAAAAAAACTAGGTACCTCAATCCATAATCCACATAGTAAAATGCCGGGCCGTGTTAAAGCCCAAACACCACTTCTAGCTAGAAAGAAACGTATGCACTCCTTAAGGTCCATATCCCGTTTTTGACTCATACCGGGGTGTGAGGCTCGCGAAGTCACGATATACACAAAGCTATGCCTAAGGAGACCGTGCTTTGATCATCAACCACAAAGCCTGCTTTTCAACAAAGCCTTGATCATTTGCATCTTAGCATGCCACATTGTCAGACCCTACCATATTATTGATCATCTACCAATATATATAACCTCTAAGCTCATACGTCTCAGAGAAGGGTGATAAGTAAAGAACAAATTCTTCACCACCAAACAGAAATATATAATCAGTAGCTTTCAACAAATACAGCAGGAAGGAATACAATGTCAGACACACAATCCATTTACAAGTCCGCTCTGGGTCTGAGCGAAACAACGTGTCCGTCGATCTCCAAATGCGTTTGGACGATCATCACCAAATACTTTGCCTTGGAAGGCCAATCCCAATTCAAGATACCAGTCATCATCATCCCAACGATGTGAAAACCTTTAGTCTTCAATCATATTCTTCATCTTCGACTCTTGATCGTCGTGATGATTATTCAGAATGGGTTAAACCCGTTCTTTCTGAATAACTCGCGTATTTTGGGATTAAAAAGCAAATATTGGAAAATCACACATTACGCCACATTCCAACTCCGAGTATTATTTTAATAAGATATTCGTTTTAAAAGATTCTCATTAATTTTATCAAAGATAAACACTGAAAATAAAATATATAAATCAATTTCCAAAATATGGAATTTCACAGAAATCAAATCAATACATAATCGATATAAATTTCTGTATCGGACTAATAATATAAATGGAATAACGACAAAGCCTCTTAAATTCCATATATAATATCGGTCTTCTTTTACAGAAGTCCATTTCGATTATTACCAATCGAATTTCCACTTAATCCCAATTTAATATTTTAAATTGGAAAAACTTGATTTTTTAGAAAATGCCTTTTTAAATCTATAAAATAGATTTATAAATTCCAAATAATAATTTCACTGTAAATTGGATTAAAGGACAAATGTCGTTTAAAACATCGTCCACGATAAATCCACTTCACATCTCAATTTATTTCATATCACAAAATATAATTGCAAATGCTAGTAATCTTTTAAAAACATATTTTAAAATAATCATAAAAATATTCTTTATATAAAAGATTCTAAATGAGAAGTATTCTTTATATTACAAATCTTTATCTTTTACAAATATTCTTTGTTTTAACATAAAGTTGATTTAAAATATATTATGAAAATATATGCACTCTATATAAAAAGTATTTCTAATGTAAAAATAGTCTTATTTAAAAGAACACCTGAATCGAAATGCGACTCAAACATTTACCATCTAATTTGGGTTACATGGATTTCACACACATCATCAAATCATCCATTTACATCCAAAGTGTAAATTCTACTGTGTAAGCGTTAAAATTAAATAATAATGCTCATCGCAGCCTGTCGATCTAACGATCAACATACAACTGAATATGGGGATTAGTGTATGTAAATTTTCATCCCAACACCCGTGTGGGGTTTCAACCATCAAACAAATAATAACCTAATTTGTGCACTTGGGCGATGTGTTAAAATTATCGTCCCAATCACATACACAAGTCGGGTAACTTGTGAATGGAAATGTAATACACAATACATATAATGATGACAAGATAATATCTCTATTGCAATGAATGAATAATCATAATAACTTTGTCTCTATTGACAATTTCTATTTTGCTAAATTAAACTCTTAGCAAAAATGGTTATTTTGTTTTGGTAATTCTAATGAGACAAAATGATAAATATTTTGATTTAACTAACCTATCGTGACAAGTATATATCTTGCCAAACATATATATATATATATATATATATATAAATTGCTACCACTAATTCATTTTGGGTTAAATGAATATTCCTAACAAAATGTATAATTTGGTTTAACTAGTATAAATTGACTAAAATGAATAATTATTTTTAACTAATGTAAATTAACAAAAATGAATAATTGGTTTTTAACTAATATAAATTTACAAAAGTGAATAATTTGTGTTTCAATTCTAATAAAATATTCCAGTGCTATATTTTGTTTCATTCTTTTTATTTAGACAAAATAAGTGTTTTTGTCTATTTTACTTTAATGATAAAAATGTGAATGTTTAGTTATTAAAATGTAACTTTTAAATTCTATCCTTTATTTCAAACAATCTTTATTCATATCAAAATTATAAATCAAGAATATAATTTTCAATCTGATGATTTGTTTGCATTAATGAATTGCAAACAAAGATGAACTTTATTTTAAGGTTTTGTTTGCAACAAGGAATGCAAATAACAAATGTAACTTTTATTTTTATTTAAAAGTATATTTGAGTGAATGTAAAAAGAACCTCATTTCCAAAGTGTATTTACATTATTGAATGTAAATAAAAGAAACAAATTTTATTTAAATGAGTATTTGCATTTATGAATACAAACAAAGAATGGTTTGTTTACAAATTTTATATTTACATTAGTGGATGTAAATAAAAGAACAAAATTTATTTCCAAAGTATAATTTAAACAAATTCTATTAAATGTATAAAAGTGTGTACATTTGTGTTGGTAAATGTAGATAAAGAAAATATACTATAGTTTCATTGAATATTTGCATTGATAAATGCAAACAAAAGAATAAACCTTAATTTCAATGCATATGCGTATTGATAAATGCAAACAAAGAAATAAACTTTATTTTCAATATATGTTTTATTTTCTAGTTTTATCTGTGTTGTCGAACACAAATAAAAATGTACCTTTTATTTTCAAGTTATATTTGCATAGGTAATTCCAAATAAAAGAACAAACTTTATTTTCTACGTAACTTCTAAAAATAATTTCTTATTTACATATAAAGTGTAAACAAAATTGTTACTTTCATTTCAGTAATCAAGTTTTAACAAAAATGATATTTTCAATTCAACAATCAAGTTTTGACAAAAGTGATGATTTTTATTTCATAAATCAAATTATAATGAAGATGTTACTTTTATTATAATCTAACTTATGAAATAAAATTACAACTAAAGTGTAACCTTAAATTTTCATCCCTTTTGTTGTACAAAACTTTACATTACAAATGCAAATTTTTAATCTCTAATCTTTTTAATAAAAGAAAAATTACAACAAAAAGTAATCCTACATTTTAATTTTCTAATGTGACAAAATAAAATATAAACATAATCTCCACATAAAATGGTATTGCATAAAAATGTAATTCTCATATTTTATCTTAATATTGAACAAATTGTCAACAAAACATTACAAATAAAAGACAACCATTTTATTAGACATGACACAAGATGTATAGCTATCAGGCCTAAACTTTTTTGTTGTAATTTATAATATCAATAAAAAGATTTTATTTAATTTTACAAAGTTACCACAAAGTAAATTCTTTATCATAAACTTTTTATTTGAAAACAATACTACATAAAGGTTTAACCTTTATTGTAAAATCTTTTTATTTTAATCTTATTATAAATAAAATAAAATCTTTAATGTCCATACTTCTTATTGTAATAAATTTACAATAAAATTTAATATTCTAATTCTAAAACATCCTATGCTTAAGGTGACAGTAAAAAGAAATCTTTACTGTAATTCACAAATCCTATTCTTAATGTAAACAAATAAAAGTAAAATTCTATTTGTTAGCCAAATTCTGTTGTAATGGAAACAAATAAAAGTATATTCTATTTGTTGTTCGTATTCTATTGTAAATAACGAAATAAGAAGAATATTTTATTTGTCGTTCAAATCCTGTTGTAACGTCAACAAATAAAACAAATCTTTATTTGTCGTTCAAATTTCATTGTTCATTTTTAGAATAATCAAAGTAATAAGAATAATATTTTAATAAATTTAAGAGCAACTAGATCTGAATAAAATATTATTTAAATCTAAATTTTAGATTTAATTTTTTTTTCGCAAATAAAATTCAACCATAAATGAGATTTCAATACGGATCTATCATAAAATAACCAACAAACATACCACAAGCTGTCATCAACAATTCAATAATCACAGAACATTTCAGATCTGAATTTACATCATTATACAATTATTTTTAACGCAAGAAAAATAATTTATAATTAATTAAATAATAAAATTCAGAATTCTCACATTGATTTTTGCTGAAAATTTGACTGTCTCGGAATCAGCTCTGGTCTACGCCATCGCGAAGATCTCGGAAAGACGAGTCCAACGCAACTGACGGTTCGTCAATCGGACCTCGTATGAAGGAGATATTGATTTTTAAAGATCGGATAAATTAAATATTTAATTAATAAAATAATAATAAAAAAGGAAAGACCTTCTTCCTCGTCGCTGTAGACACGCCGAACCCATATCACGTCCGCACCCCCTTCTGCGCGCGCCACCCTCCGAGCCACCGACCGCCGATCAGACCCCGCCACGTCGAAGCCCTAGCCGAGCTCCACCTTCGGCCGAAACCCCATCGAACTCGACTCTCCCCTTGGCTGGGAATCCGAACCCGAACCGCCACGTTTCAGCCCAGAATTCGTGAAATCCGTGAACCAAAACCCAATCTTGACCTTATGGATTGAAAGATCTCTCTGAGATCTTCGATTTGGTACCAAGTTTGTCGATTTTTGTTGAGCGGATCAAAAGTTATGAGCATTTGAAATTGGAGAAATTATAGCCTTCGGTTTAGGTGGCGGCTGCCATGTCAAATTAGGGTTTCGGCCTGAATATTTTAATATTAAATCTCGAAAATTGTGCTTAAAAGGTGGATTTTCGGACTTTCTCCGATTTGGGCCTGCTTATTGTCATTCTTAAGGTTTTGACACCTTCTGAATGCAATGGGATAGGTCCCATGGCCCAATTCCGAAATCTGTACGATTTTTATTTAAAATTGCATTAAAAATTAATTAATTAAATATTGACCGTACATTAAAATATGCCGGGGCCACATACGACCTCTAAAAATTGCAAAAAAAAAAATTTTTTTTGGCTTTCTTATGACGATACGGTTCTAACGAGACTAATTTCGTTGAATTCTGAGACTGTTTGAAAAATGGTCTTTTTCAAGTCGTTTAAATTTAACTGTAAATTGTCAAAACACATTTTCTCTTGCCACGCTCACATATTAATTCGAAAAATTCTGACAATTGAAACCTAGCAATAATTTGACATTCCGGTTCCGACAAAAGTGGTTTCGTCGAAAACGGAGGTCGTTTGAAAAATGACTATTTTCAAGGCCAATATATTTAATATTAAAAATACATTTTTAAACAAATAAATTCCGAAACTCAAAATATATAAGTGTTTACTGTTTTTCAATGCAGAAACGTCATTCCGAACTCAATGGAAGTGGTTTCGAGTCTAAATTCCTTCATATGTGATAAGTAGCCTTTTGGGCCATATATATTATATATATAAATTCTACAGCGACCTTTCTAAAAATTGAATTGGCCATAACTTTTGATTTCCGCTATGAAATTTCAATTTTTCAGATTCGTTAGAAAGATATGGTTAAACAGATTTAAATATTTCTGGTTTCACTCAATTCTGATTTATTTTGAATCCTGTACGTTCAGTTAAAGTTCAAAATCAAATTTTCAAACTACCGCGCCATTTCTAACTCCATTTATATTTAAATTAAATTTATTCGTTCTAACTTCGACAAAAATAAATTCTAGCCATTACTATTAATAATAAATTATATTATATCCTCAAAATTCATTAAAATTTTGTAAAATAAATTTTTTAAATTGGTTCAGAATTTGCGGGTTGTTACACCAGTTGAGAGATGATCAGAAAAGATTAGTAGCATCTTGGGCGCTCAAAGAAGAAGCTTTAATCTAGTGGGAAACAATCATCAAAGATAATCCAGATGGTGATATCACCTGGGATAGATTCAAAGAGATTTTCTTAGAAAGATTTACTCCTCCTGAAGTGACTGAGCGATTATGTGATGAATTCTCTTATCTGATACAAGGAGATATGACCATTCCAGAATATCATAAGAAATTCAACGAACTTTCTCAATTTTCTCCTCATCTGATTCAAGATCCAAAGAGGAAGAATCCGAGATTTATTCATGGCCTGCAAAGAAAATATCAGAATAGTGTGATGAGGAATGTGAAGCTTCCTTTTTCTGAAATGATATACATGGCTTATCAGTATGAAGATCTCCATAAGTAAGGTATGTTGCGGGACAAGGAAGAAGTCAGTTCTAGTAACAAAGCGGAGTCGATGACTGATAGTCCTGAGGCTAGTAAGAAGCCCAGAGCCAAGAGGAAGAGGACTAGATCTGAGAAAGAACCGGTAATGACTGCCACATGCTCAAGCTGCAATAGGCAAGGACATTTGGCGATAAGTTGTAAGTCTTCGAACAAACGAAGAAAGGATGAATCTAAATCCAAGAACAAGTTTCAATAAACCCAGGAATGTAATCTTTGTCATCAGGCTGGTAATGTAAAGCAAGACTGCGGGCTGTTGAAAAAGACCAAAGAGGTTCAAGTAAATGAAATGGCAGAAGTGCCTGCATCTTCGTCTGCTCAGGAAAGGCCAAATGTTTTAGAAGGCACACTTACTATCAAAAACATTCCAGTCAAAGTACTGTTTGACACAGGTGCATCAAGAAGCTTTATTGCTAAAAATGCAGTCAAGAAGTTGGATTTGAAATTAAGGAAGCTTAAAGAACCCATCACTGTCCATAATCCGGTTGGGGGTTCTCTCGATCTTAGCTTGATTTGTGCGGTGCTTGTCTCTTTTTCCTGTTATAAGTTTCCTACCATCTCTATCATCATGAATTTTACTGAATTCGATCTTATTTTGGGATTGGATTGGTTAACCAAATATGAGGCAGAGGTTAGATGCGCCGACAGAGTTGTTAGGGCGAAGATTAAATCAGGTAATTATATAACCATTCCCTGTGAAGGTCAGAATGCTAATAGAAAAGACTTCTAGGCAGCTTTGGATGTTTCTCCTGTTCAAATAGAAAATATCCCTGTAGTCACAGAGAATATTCCCAACCTCATCAAAGATATTCACGTCGTCAAGAATTATGCGGATGTGTTCGAAGAAGTTGTTAGTCTACCTCCATAGAGGGAAATTGATTTCAAGATCGCTTTAATCCCGAATGCAAGGCCAGTAGTGCATGCCATTTGGAGGATGACCCTAAAGGAGAAAGAAGAACTAGACAATCAAACACGACAGATCGTATGGAAGGGTATGATCAGGCCTAGTTTCTCTGATTGGGGAGCAGCAGTGGTATTTGTCCCAAAATCTGATGGTACTCTGCGACTATGTGTGGATTATCGTGATTTGAATAAGCAGACAATAAAGAATAAATATCCATTGCCGTGAATCGATGATTTATTGGATCGTCTGAATGGAGCACAAGTATTTTCAAGGATGGACCTAGATACAGGCTTCCATCAGCTTCGAATTGCCGAAGAGTGTATTCCTATGACAGCATTCAGAGGTCCAGACTTATTCTATGAGTGGTTAGTAATGTTGTTCGGCTTATGTAACGCTCCAGCTTACTTCGTCGAGTTGATGAATAGAGTGTTCAGAGGAGTCCTGAATAAATTTGTTCTGATTTTTATTGACGATATTCTAATCTTCTCTAAATCAAAGGCCGAACATGAAAAGCATTTGGAACAGGTTCTAGAAATTCTGAGAAGGAATGTATTGAAAGCTAAACTTTCCAAATGTATATTTTGGCAAGATGAAGTGAAATTTCTTGGCCATGTCGTATTGAAAGAAGGAACTGCTGTGGATCCAAGTAAAATCACAGCTATTCAAAACTGGAAGCAGCCTAGTACTCCCACAGAAGTCCACAGTTTTCTCGGATTGGCTAGTTATTACCGGAAGTTCGTTAAAGATTTTTCGAAGATATCTAGTCACTTAACGAAGCTTACAAAGAAACACGCGAAATTCAAGTGGACTCCCGAATGTGAGGAGGCTTTTCAGAAGCTAAAGGTCAGATTAACGACTGCTCCAGTGTTAACCATTATCGACGAAAATCAGGATTTAAAAGTCTGGACAGATGCCTCTAGAGAAGGCCTGGGTGCAGTGTTAATGCAAAGAGGTCAAGTGATTGCTTATGCTAGCCGTCAACTGAAGCCACACGAGAAAAACTATGTCACTCATGATCTTGAGTTGTTGGCTATAGTATTTGCTTTGAAAATATGGAGACACTATCTTCTGGGTGAGAAATTCGAACTGTTTACAGATCACCAGTCGTTAAAGTATTTGTTCACCCAGAAAGACTTGAATCTGAGGCAGCAACGTTGGCTAGAGTTCCTTGCAGCATACAATTTTGAGATTCTATACACGCCAGGGAAAGCCAATGTCGTGGCCGATCCGCTGAGTCGAAAGAATGTAATGATCGCCAGCTTTATTATTATGACTTCCTTGATTGACAAAATATCTATTCTTCAGAAGGATGATAATTTTATTAAGGATATGATCAAAAGGGTTCAGAAAGGCGTACCCTCGTGTTTTCAAGTAGATAACGATGGGACCCTGAGATTGAAAGGAAGGATTTGTGTTCCCGACATCCCCGAGTTAAAAAAGGAAGTGTTAGACGAGTGTCACAAATCCAGCTGAGTATCCATCCCGGTGTGGCCAAAATGTATAATGATCTCAAGCGAACATTCTGGTGGAAGGCTATGAAAAGAGACGTTTCAATATATGTTAGCTGATGCCCTACTTTCCAACTAGTCAAAAGCGACCAACAGAAACTAGCTGGATTGTTGCAACCGCTGGATGTTCCAGGTTGGAAGTGGGAACATATTTCCATGGACTTCATAGATGGTTTGCCCAGAAGCAGAAAAGGAAATGACAGTATTTGGGTGATCGTAGATCGCTTCACGAAGACCGCCCATTTCATACCTGTCAGATCAAACTGAACTGCTCAGAGTCTGGCACAGATATATTTCAAGGAAATTGTTAGACTACACGGAGTGCCGATCAGTATAGTTAGTGATAGAGATCCAATATTCACTAGCAAATTCTGGGAGGCATTTCAAGTAGAGCTGGGAACGAAGCTGAACTTGAGCACCTCTTATCATCCTCAGACAGATGGTCAGACTGAGAGGGTGAATCGTATGCTAGAAGATCTATTGCGGGCTTGTGTTCTAGATTTCGGTGGATCATGGGAAGACCATTTACATTTGGCTGAGTTCTCATATAACAACAGCTACCAAGCGAGCCTGACAATGTCGCCATTCGAAGCATTATATGGTAGATCGTGCCGATCCCCTGCTTGTTGGGTCGAACCCGGTAATAGGCTTGTATTGGGACCAGATATGATCCGTGAGGCTGCCGACAAAGTCGATTTCGTTAAGAAACGATTACTCGCCACCCAAAGCTGACAGAAGAGTTATGCTGATTCAAGAAGAAGGGATTCGGCTTTTTCTGTTGGTGATTATGTGTATATAAAGGTTTCTCCGATGAGAGGAGTGATTCGATTTGGCAAAACTGGAAAGTTAGCGCCCAGATTTATTGGTCCATTCCCTATTCTTGAACGGATTGGAACCCTCGCTTATAAAGTTAAATTGCCTGATTCGCTGCCTGGAGTGCATGATGTATTTCATATATCTCAATTTCGAAAGCAAGTTCATGATCCAGACTTGATCGTGGAAGAAGCCGCACAACAGGATATTGAAATTACTCCAGAATTAGCTGTGAGAAGAGAGCCGCTAAAGATTATCGGCAAAGAAACCAAGGAACAAGAAAGTTCACTTAGTCAAAGTGCAATGGAGTGGGGATCCGCGAAATTGTACTTGGGAAACTGAGGAGAGCATTCAGAAAGCCTATCCTAAGTGTCGAGTGGATATCTCTGATTGACTCCGGTGCAAGGTACATTTACCATATTTTGAAATTTCCAGTTGTTCTCTACTTTATAGTTATTTTCTTTTCATAGATGTAAACTTTTAATTCTATAGTCTGAATGATTTTAAAAGAGTATAGGAATTGAGTAGTATATTTTTGAAAAGTTAAAAACAATTTGATTGTTGTTTGTGTTGTGTGGTAGTAGATTTGATTAATTAAATTATTAAAACGATAGTTAATTTAATCAATAATAGAATGAATGGTAGAATTTATTCGATTAAATCACACATTGAACTGATATGAAAATAGATAGAAATATATACATGTGCATCATATATGTTTGAACAGGTAAATGGATTAGCTGTTGAGTAAAGAAATTTTTGCATGCCCGACAAATAGGTAAACCTTAATGAGTTGGATGCGAAATATTATTATATCAACTCCTGTGAATGCCATTGGATGCGGAGTGCTAATTGTTCTGTGTGTGATAATAAATGTCGCCATAGGATAGTAACAATTAATTTTGAACTACACTACATGGCATACTTCTCGAAGATAGGCATACTTCATCATATACCACATAAGCATTTGGAGCTTGTGTGACAAGGTGGAAGATTTACCATACGAGCGAGAAGCTTGTATGGCGATGACTATATACTACAGGTTGAACTGATGACGGATATGGACCATATGAAATTGTAACGATAAACTGCCAGAATAATAAAACCCCACACGGGTCTGGAGTTGACAATAATCACGTCTCTCTAGTCATTAGATACAGCGCATGGATTATTTATTTCCCATACGGGACGAGGTGGCAAAAATTTATTCTCTGGAGCAATTAAAATACACACTCCCTCAGGCTTTGACAGGGTGACGAGAATTTATTCTCTAGAGTTATTATCAATACACGCTCCCCTGTAAACACCAGAATATATCACTATAAATATGTGTGTGCTTTATAGGATTTATTGGGTACCTAATACGGCCCAATAAATTTCCAAACCCCTCCACGTACAAAGGAGGTTATGGCGAAATTTTTCGAAAATTCCGGGTGTTAGCCAAATTTTTGAAGAATTTGAAAATTCTCAGAAAACGAAAAGTTGGAGAATGGAAGCCAGATGGAACGTAGAGTTGATTAATCAAACCACTTTTGACTTTGTTCCATTTCGGGGACGAAAAGTTTTAAGTGGGGGAGATTGTAACGACCCGGAAAATCTGAACCAATTTAAAATTTTTAAATTGGATATTTTAGTGGATTTTAAATATTTAAAATAGATATTTTGAATAATAATGATGAAAAGTAAGTTTGAATCGACAATTGAAAAGGAATATAATTAATTCTAATTATAAACAAGGCCTGAAATGGCGCGGTAGTTTCAAAATTTGAATTCAAACTTTGACTGACTGTACCGGGTGCAAAACAAAACAGATTTGAGTGAAACCAAAAATATTTAAATCTGTTAGTGAATACCTTTCTAACAAATCTGAAAAATCTAAGTTTCATAACGGGAAGCAAAAGTTATGGCCAAATGAGTTTTCTGAAAGGTCGCTATGGAATTTATATAGCCCGTGAAAATGGCCATTTTGCAAACGACCTCGGAATTCGACAAAACCCCTTTTGTTGGATCCGGGATGTTAAACTATTGCTAAGTTTCAAATTTCATAATTTTTGAAGCTAGTATGTGAGCGTGGCAAAGGAAAACGTGTTTTGGTCAATTATAGTTAAATTGGATCGACCAGAAATGGGCCATTTTTCAAACGGTCTCAGAATTCGACGAAACTAGTTTTGTTGGGACCGTATCGTCAAAACATAGCAAGATTTATTTTTTGGGAATTTTTAGAATCAGTTTGTGGCCCTGGCAAATTGAAATGTACGTTCAAATTAAATATTGAATGTTTTATATTTTAATTTGAAGGAAAACTGACTTAAACAGTCGAATGGGCCTACGAAACATATCCCATTGTATTCAGAATGGGGGTAAAACGCTAGGGACGACAGTCGTTGGGTTTGGATTGGAGTTCGTATGAGACAAGGGGTATTTTGGAAATTTAAATATATATATATATATATATATAAATAAAAATATCTCATTGGCCACATCACTTTTTCTCTCCCCGACTCTGTCCAAAACCGACGACGGAAAGCCTTTCCTTTCTTCTCTCCTTGATTTCTTCTAATCCGCTCAGTAAAAACCTCGCCCCTTTGGAGAATTTTGTAGTGCTCGAGAAGATCTTCAAATCCATATATAGTTTGGATTTTTTCGTTGTGTGGTTTGGGAGAATCGACGCCTGGAAGTTGCGGGTTTCAAACCGCCGCCGCACCCTCATCAGGCCGTTGAACTGGCCCACACCCCCTGCGCACGTGCGCCTCTCCTCCCCCTTGACGCTGCGAAGGCCGATCGACGAATAGCAACACGGATTCGAAGAAAAATCCAAACCTAGTTTTGAACGAAATAGCTGAGGTACGGCTGAAACTATTTTAAACTATTTAATAGCAGTTTAAAGCGCTACGGTTTTTGATTTCACTATAAAAATCATATCCTTTTCGTTTCTTGACGAAATTTAGTGAAACAAGAGACAGTGGACTCGTGTGGACGTCTTCTACATTCTAGAAGAGACCGCATATTTTTCCGAGCCTCCTGCTATTTTTGGTGGAGTGGAACCCAATGTGAGATTTCTAAATTATAAACGATATGGAAAACGACGATGTATAAATTATATAGTTGATGTATGAGTTATATAAGCGTTGTACACCTCATGTATAAGCGTTGTATAAGTTGTACGTTCAATATATAAGTTATATATGCATTGTAAAAATTATATATATGTTGAATAGAAGTGAAATGCTTATATATATATATGTATATGTATATATACCAGTACTTAGGCACATCCGTTGGACGTGTGCGTAAACAATTAAAGCATAGCTTGGTTTTGTGCATAAACATTGTTTTGTGCAAAGCAGTGGAATAACAAAAACAGTAGCAATAAAGATATTACGTTCACTGCCAACCACGTGACATAGTAGGACAACAAATGAACATGAATTTGCATGAATATTGTTTGATTATTTGGATCTTGAATACGCCTATCATGACAACTATGAATGGTTCACTCATACTACAACGTACATAGATTTCATATTAAATGAAGTATTATACAACAAATCGATTAACTCATTGCCCCAGTTCATCAAATATTGTATAAGAATAGAAAAAAAAATAAGTACAATTATTTTAACCTATGTTAATTCTATTCTACTATCAAGTCATGGCTGGCTTCAAGCGTAACCCGTTCACCTCCCACAACCATATTGGTCAGATAACTCCACGGCAAGCCCAGACCTGAATACACATAATCCAAGTTGAGCCATGGGCATATTAAGAAAATTCTGAGAATTTATATCCATCACCTGAATTCGATCCTGTAACTGAATCATCAATAAAAGATCACGTGCAAAAGAAAACTCATCCAATATCGCAAGATGGTAACTATCACAGAACATTACTCTAGCTTTAATTCTCTAATCTTGAAACTTATAAATGAGAGAAATTAATGCATCCATAAGCGTAGCACGATTTGAGGAAAATGTTGGCTTCCTTCGCACGACTTCCGGAATGACCACAAACATCTATGGAACTCTTCTTAACCCACTGACTACTCTGTCCTCTCCAAATTCGTTTTCTTCTGGTTTTGCCAGTCCTCTTATGGAATCATAAGCAGCTTGATGTTTTTTAGGCTTTTCATGCCCACTTACCTTAAAAAAAACATAAATGTTTATTTACACGATTATAGATTTTCTACATCTAAGTAAATCTTGTACTCTAACATATATAACTTCTTATATTTTAGATGCTCTCACATCTAATTTTAATAACAGACCTTAAAAGTAAAAATATAGATGATGGTGTTAATATTTTATCAACCAAAGGTGTTATGTAATATGGTACTGATCATTTGGATACAGTTGAAAATTCATATCAACAATCAACATTACGACAACATACATCATACCTCTTGATATGAGGTAAGACAACTCTGTGGTATAGCTCTCATGGACCACCTCTACATGTGCAACAACTCGTCTAACCAATAACGGACCCTGATGATCAGCCATGACAATAGCTAGCAAACACCGGTGGAGTATAACTTACACGGTTCAAAGTAGTTACTTAGCTCTCATAACCACTGTAGTAAACAACTGTGTATTAATACACTAATCATGTACGTCAGCACATGCTGCAGTAATACATATGGCGTCATTCTATATGTATTTCCACTTTTGATTTTCAAATACATACAGTATATACTTTGTTCCTTAGTAATAAATATGTCCGATGTTTATGTTATATGTATCATAATAAAGGAGCAAGAAGTTTGAACACACATATGTATTTGTTGACATTAGATATGAACAAAGAGGTATTTGTATTGGCCTAAACATGGCTTCATTGCTATGCATTAAAGAAGATCGTTTACAGTTGTTTGTCACTTCCATTTATTGTTTTGCATTGTTAATCAAGGCAGTCAAAAGTTTCCATTATTAATCTTCCAAAGAATGCAACTTAAGTGTACAATTGGATACCGACCAATAAGATTTCAATTACAAAGACCAAAATTTGCTTTAAACAGCAAATAAATAAATGGTTGATCTAATTAAAATAGTTTCCACAATATTCATCATCTTAGATAAGGCAGCCACCTTTTCATTTAAAAAGACTGCATATAACTTTTGATTGACATAATTATATTTTCCAACCTTTTTTCCTTATTGGCCCTTACACATATTTAAGATAACAAATAGCACTGATGTTTGAACTCCCTAAATAAAATAATTTCTAAATTAATATCGCAAATTAGCGTAGATGTTCAATGTCAATTTAATATTTCTGAGTTGGTGTTCAAAATATGCAGTTCTCTATTATATGGTATTCCCCATTATACTAATATTCCCCGTTACAGAGTAGTACAAAAGTGTTAAAATAGAAAGTTGTCTACGAAGAATTTATTTTTGAATTAGTCATCATTATTGCATAATATACATGTGAGTAGTAAGACAAATTTTCATATGAAGAAAATGCTAAATAAAAATATTGTAAAAAAATTGTTACCCGTACTGTTTCTTTTCAGAGATTTCCATGCATGATCTGCCATATCATTTCCAAAACAAAGTGAACCTATAAAATATGGTCAAAATATTGAATTGAGTTCATCCTGCTGAAGAAAACAAAATGATATCACATGTACCATTCAAATTTAGCAGCAAACATAGACTCAAAGAATTTTTATACATACGTTGGCCAAAACAAACAACTTTCATTGTAATTAGTGTCATTTTCATGCACATATATCATTGCCCTTTTATCATTAAAGTAACACATACATGCTTTGTAAAACATATATAGTGTATAAATAGTGTAGATATGCTACAGTACAACTAAAAATTGGTATTAAAATTTAAGAATGGTAGAAATACATACATACATAGCCGTGAAAGCACTCAAATAATGAATCCACTTTTGCAATAGTTTCGAATCTAATCATCCAAAAATAAGAATACTGGGTATATGTTTGAGTCTGTAACAAAACAGGTAACTAACAAATATTTCAAGCAATGACTAATCATAAATCTTTATTTCTCCATGGAATTGTGAGCAAAACATTATCTGTATAGCCACAATTTTCTGTGTTACCTACGCTTCTAGGTTCTATTCATAGTTTGAAATAGCAAAATGTAAATAATATTAAAGACATAAGCAGTCATTTTGCCGTTTCACTTATCTATTGGAATATAACAGAAAGCGAAAATGAGCGTATCTAGTGTGTCCTGATTTTGAATCCTAGTTGACATTACATTGAATCAATGGGGTTTGTCCTTAGTATTTAAGAATCCTGTAATTCTAAATTATTGTAAGAGTATATTACTACCTTTTAAAGGTTATATGAAATAAAATACCTGAGGTACAACGCCATAAGGAGGCAAATCCGCAGAAGGAGCAACGGAGTCGAGGGTAATTCGAAAGTAATCCTTAGAAACTTTTTGTTTATGGTCCCTGGGTAGTTCCTTCCATGCTGAATCCAACAGCTTGTCCAACTCGAACTTGTTTGAAAGAATTCTTTTGATGTTGTTGCCATCAAAGGTGTTTTCTCTATGGGCAACAATAGCAGGATCTATTTCAAGCCTTCCAATTATTCCATATAAAAAGTTTTTGAATTCTTCCAAGAAAAATTTCTTGTGAAGGTTGCATTTCTGCACGTTCTTTGGGAAAAGTTGGAAAACTGGCTCAACTATGTTATCCAAAACCTGTAGTTGTAACCAAAACGTTAAGTTCTTCGATAGAATTGAACATATGAAAACAATCATTGAAACAATTATGTTTACCTCACAGGTTAACTTTTTTTTCTTAATCATACCAAATCACTTTGTTAATTAATTGAAGAATCTGTTGTTTGACGAATCAAATAATTTTCAGGAGTTTATAGCCACTGACAGATGTACTTGGTGTTTTATAAAAGAATATAGTATATAATGTTTTACCAAAGAGCCAGAAGACGTACCAAATTGGAAACTGCCCTTCTTCAATTTCAGATCTCGGGAGCTTTCATGTGCGAGTGCGGCTTTAGAGATCCGTGATTTTGTAAGTTTTTTTCCTTTTTGGAAAGTCAGCGCTGGATTCAATAGGAAGAAAATTCCTGAATTTGCAAATAAATAAGGATGACGGTGCAAATCGGCGGCAGGAAAAGCCTTATCAGGAGGTAGCGGCGTTCAGGTTTGTGTAGAGGAGAATGCAGATCGGATTCAAATTTTTGGGAAGGAAGCGCTGCAGTTACAATTAGAAACATATGAAGACTGGATCTGGATCAATCTGAGTCTAGACAGGTGACCATCAACCGGTCGGTCCGTTAGAGGTTGTAGAAGGAAGACTGGATCTGGACAGCAGAAGGCAGCAGGAGGTTAAGAAATGAAGGATTTGAAGATCGAATTTGCTGATGGGTAGATAAAGGTGGAAAATGGAGTCCGACAAGGGTTTGTAATGGGGAAGAAAAGAGGTGGAAAACAGAAGAAAGGGGGAGAACGGAGTAGGATAAGGAAGAAAAGAAAAGAAATGTCTTAGAACTGGGCGCACTATCCGTATATGCTGGGGAGCGGAAGAAAAAAGACTGGTTTGCCCTTCAACCGAATATTCTGTGATGCAAAGTTGTACGGAGGGAAGTGGGTTTTTGGGAAATGCATAAAAGCTTCACCATCCTGAAGTATTTGTATTATTATAAAGATATATACGCCCCTCGTCCACAAACCATGGACAATATTTATTGATTGTGATTGGTGTGAAAATTGATTGATTACGAGTGGTTGATTAGAATTGTTTGTGGTTGAAAAATACCCATTTGTGGTTGAGAATTATTTGGTTGAAACCACATAGGATTAGTTTGTGAAAATGAAAAAAATATACATGCCGCCTGCGTGCGAACTAGATGCATGATTCCCCATTGTCAAAAGCTGCGAGGCTTTAAGGTAGAGCGAGGAGCCGTACTAGGGACGGCCCCTGTTTTAACTACCCTGCCGTTATGCTGCCGAAATTTTGAATAATATTCAAGTGTTAGAATTATTTTCCTGTGTTGGAACTATATTCGTGTGTTGAATAGAAAACCTTCATGTGTTGAATAGAAATTCATTCATTGAATCATATTCATGTGTTGAATGGTATTCGTGTTTCAAATAAATTGTTTTAACAATAAAAATCACATTTTTACTATATATATACAAACTATAGAAAACCGTTCATGTGTTGAATAGAAATTCATTCGTTGAATAGAAATTCATGTGTTGAATGGTATTCGCATTTTAAAATAAATTGTTTTATAATAAAAATCCTATTTTTAACATCTATATGAACTATATAAAATAGTAGTGTTTTTGAAATAAATTGTTTTAACAATAAAAATCACATTTTTACTATATATATACAAACTATAGAAAATCGTTCATGTGTTGAATAGAAATTCATTCGTTGAATAGAAATTCATGTGTTGAATGGTATTCACGTTTTAAAATAAATTGTTTTATAATACAAAACCTATTTTTATCATCTATACGAACTATATAAAATAGTCGCGTTTTGAAATAAATTGTTTTACATTAAAAATCGCATTTTTATTATATACATGAATTGTTAAAAATATTGAAGTGTTGAAATAGAAGACAGTTGGATAAAAATATCATTTTTATCAAAAGTATGAAAAGTATATAGTTTTGAAATCGAAGAATCAATTATATTTATATATATATATATAAATATAATTAAATTTATCGAATAGCGAAGCTGCAGTTCGTGTTTTGAAACCATGATTTCAAACGATTAGTGCGGGAGATCCGACCATCGGATTTTCCCGAAACCGAAACCGTTGGGTTCGCTTTGGAAATATCTTTCCAACGACACCAACTTTGCAAAAATCCAACGGTTGGATTGTCTGGAATGTTTAATTCAAATCTGAAGAAAAACAGCGCCAGAATCGATTATATTTATATATATATATAAATACAATTAAATTAAATCGAATAACGACGCAGCAGTTCGTGTTTTGAAATCGAAACTTCAAATGATTATACCGGGAGATCCGACCGTCGGGTTTTCCCAAAACTGGAACCGTTGGATTCGTTTTGAAAAGATCTTTCTAATGATGTAAATTTTGTGAAGATCCAACGGTTAGATTTTCAGACATGTGTAAATCAAATCTGAAGAAAAACAACGCCACGGCCTCGTTATGGCCCGAAGCGTCATTTGAATGAATTGGCTATTTTAAAGTAAATAAAAATAGCGATAAATCGTTATAAAATATTATAAACAATATGGATGTGAAATTTAGAAATTAATTGAAGGTTAGCTAAGTCGAATGGTTTCCTGGGTTTTGATCTGATGTTGGTTTCGGCTTTCGGGGTTAATATTTGGGAAATCGTTCTCTTACTGATTTACGGTTAGTGACTAATGAATTGGAATATGGCGTATGTGTGTTTGTGTTGCAATTTTTCATTATATACGCGAGTTGCTCAGAAAGACCGGGTTTATCCCATTCTGAATAACTGAATCGCCGATAAGAAATCGAAGAAGAATACGGTGGTCGAAGACCGGAGATCTCCACCTCATTTGGATGGTAACTGATGTCCTGATTGGGAGGCATCCCGAAATATGGATAATGAGTGGTGATCGTCCATGGGTTTGCGAGGTATATAGTGCCTCCGGTTTCGTTCAGACCCAGAACAGACTTGTAAATGGATTGTGTGTCTGACATTGGAATTTATTCTGTGTGATTGATAGCCATCAGTTGCACGGTGTGAATTGCCTGTGTGGCATGCTAAGATGCAGTGATCAGGGCTTTTGTTGAAAAGCAAAGTCGTGTGGTTGATGATCAAAGCCCGGCCTGTGTGGCAGAGCTTTGTGTATAACGTTAATTCGCGAGCCTCACACCCCGGTACGAACCAGAAACGGGAGAGGACATCGGGGAGGGCCTGCGTTTCTTTCTAGCTAGAGGCGGTGTCGGTGCTTAAACTGGCTAACATTCATATTATTTTCACCTATGTGGTTGTTGCTGTTGCGAGGTGCCTCGGATATACTGGTGACTATGTGAAGCCGAAGGAGCCATTCGTTGGCTCATTTACGCCCCAAAGGGGGGGGACAAAGTGTTCAGGCATAATAATCCACATCGGTGGACCGGCCCTGACGATCCAAGGGGCAGTTGCGGCTGTTCCTGAGGGGCGGGCTAGAGCATCTCGAATTCAATGAGGACGATCCCTTGCCTCGGTTCATGACGGAAATCCGATTTCCAAATACGTGACTGTGCGGTTTTGATTGTATACCTATATATGGCGACATAGTGGTATGGGGCATTAATGCCGTCTATGATTGATACTTATGATTTGAAATTGTTTTTGAAACATATAAACACTTGTAGTAATATCAAATGCTTTTGTTTTATTCGTATCAAGCATATCTTGGCCATTATAGGGTAAAAACTCTATCCTCCGGTTTGCGTTGCATTGTGTGATGGGAACTGAGTCTTATAATGGCTTCATTTTTATAAAATGCATTGCGATGTTTAAAAGAATTATTTGTTTTAAAGCACTGGCAATCCGATGGAGTAAACCCGTTCCACGAAAGTGGCGTGGTCCTGTGATTGGCCATATTTTAAATGTGTTAAGTAGATTTCTCATACCAGTACCATGACTGACTCGTAGTTTGTTTCACTTTCAAACTGGGTTGCCCCTTTTTCTATATGAGCAGCCTTGTGTTCAGGTTTAGCAGGCTTTTTCTGGATAGCTGGAGCTGAAGATGGATTCTATCATTTATCTTTTTTTTATGCTTTTCAGCTCCTATTTTACATATTATGTTTATTTCCGCTGTAGGCATTTATGTATAGCTGAACTGTATTTGTACTAAGTATGATCCCGTATACTGTGTAACTCTGATGATTATGTTTATCCAGTGTATTATTTGTTCATTATCTGGTGTATTTATTTAATTCTGTTCTGCTATTATCCGTTTCTGTGTTATATTCCAAAGATTACCCATGCCACCGCCAGTACGGGGTTTGGGGTCGTCACATATAATCCCCCCTCATTCTTCTCAGTCCACAGATAAAAAAAAGGATGAACCTGTCGACCTCGTCTAGCCGCTAACCCCCACGTCGCGCCCCCGGCGCCCCTCCACTCACTGACGCGCCGTGCCTTTCCACTCCCTCCTCGATCCTCTCCATCTCCCACTGCGCTCTCCCTTTCTAAAACGCAAGCCCCACGAACCCTAACCCCCAAATTAAACCTGCCACCCTCCCTTCACCGCGCCACCGCGGATGTCGGAGCCCCCCTTGTGCCAGTCGCCGGAGATCCCCCTACCTCGTCGTCCAACATCTCCCCCCCGTCTCTCTCTTCGTTCCTTAACCCTAAACTTCCCTTTTTACAACCACCGCGACCGCTACTGCACCACCATCACCGCGTCAGGGATGCCATTTCCCCCTCCGATCCGCTGTGAGATTTTCTATACTTAATTATATTTTTATTTAATATGATTTCTAGTTTTAGAAAATCTCATTTATTTTTAACTAAGGAAATGTTGGATTTTTAACTAAGTAAAGATAAGAATTTTGGTCAGGTAAAAATACGATTTTTATAATGACTTCGTTGTGGTAAAAATACGATTTTTATAATGTATGAAGAGATGTAAAAATATAATATTTATATAGAAAGAAGAAAATTTAATTTTTATATAAGGTAGAGAATAAAAATTTGATTTTTGTATAATGTAAAGAATAAAAATATGATTTTTATATTGGTAGAGTATTAAAAATATGATTTTTAATGTACAGAACATCATATTAAAAATGTGATTTTAATATGAACAGCGTGGAGAAGACGTCGTTGGAAGTACGGGCAGATCCAGACTGCTCTGAATTTCAGAAATAGAGAATGGAGGAGTGGAACCCTCGGTGAGAACTCCTCACTTTTAAATTTATTTCTAGTTGAATTATATACTAGGATGCAGTCGGTGCTTAGCAGCACCCGACACCCGTCGTCCACAGACCATGGATGACTTGTTTTTTTGATTGCTGTGTTGTGAAATTTGATTGTCTGATGTGAAATGAAATAAAATATTTTATAGTGGAAAATATTTTATAGCTAAAAATATATTTTTTAACGTGTATATAAAATAAATAGAAATAAACAAATCGGAGATTTGTTTATATACACTGATTTAACTGATATTGATTGGGACGATAAACTTTACACATCGCCTAACTGCACAAATGAAAAAATGTGTTTGTTTATTTGAAACCCCACACGGGTATTGGGATGATATTTGGCGTACACTAATCCCAATTATTTAGCTGTATGTCGATCGATTGGTCGACAGACTGTGTAAGTATTAATTATTTATATTTAATGCTTATGTAGTTGTTTGGTGCACTCTGGATGATGGTTGATTATGTATCGTTGTTGTTATATACATGTGTTGTAGAAAATCCACATAATTAACATTATATGGTAATTGATTGGGCCTCATTCCAATTAATAAAATAAATTCATGTGTTGAATAGAAAATAAATTCATGTGTTGAATTGAAAATAAATTCATTTGTTGAATTGAAAATAAATTCATGTGTTGAATAGAAAATATATTCATGTGTTGAATTGAAAATATATTCATGTGTTGAGTTGAAAATAAATTCATGTGTTGAATAAAAGCCGTGTTGATTAGATTGATGCCATTTTGACGTGAACGATATTTATATCGATTTTATTCATTTTTAGAATGAGTATAGAAAAGGAAGTGATTTCAAAATATAACATTTTGAAAATATTATCATTTGTATATCGATAATGTGGAATATTCAATTTTGCTTCGAAATTGGATATGAAGTTGAAATCGTTTTGAAAACGAATTTAAAACGATTTATAAAATACGTTTTGAAGGAAATCGACGAAGTATATATTATATATATAATATAATGGCCTGAATAGAACGCGCTGCGCCGCGGCAGTTCGCGAATTTCGACCATTGACTTCGAATGGATATTATGGGAGATCCGACCATCGGATTTTCCTAAAACTGGGACCGTTGGGTTCGTATCGAAAAGAGCTTTCTAACGAATATTAGTGATTTGAAATCTAGCGGTTGGATTTGGAATTATGTCCAAATCAAATTAGGAAAAGGTCGCTGTAAGTGCAGTTCGATGGCTGTTGAGGGGAAGAATTGGGATGAAAAACTCCATATTTGAAAAGACAAAAACTAGATTTTTATCGAAATGAACTAGTTTTGAACTAGAATTAAAATCAATTTATTTTTGAAATAAATAATTTGAATTTGAAAAGGGTTTTAAAGGTAACCAAAATTTCCAATAATTGAATTGGAATGGATTTGAACCGAAATTGTCTTTGGAATATTTCGATGTTGGATTTTGTGATTATACAGATATTGTTATGGAAATTTGAAAGATATATTTATATCGTTATTTCCAATACGATATTTGTTGGTCGTAGAATTTGATATTGAATATAAGCCGATATATTTTCTGTTCAGAGCCTTGTATTTAATATCAAATGTTATTTGGGTTTGTCGTGAATGGTGTCTTCATTAACACCGTTCTTAAACCCAGTTGAGAAAAAGATTAAATCTTTTTATTTAGATTTAATGAAGTGTACCAATTAAATGGTATTTAATTGGAATTGAATTTGAATTGATTTCTGGGTTTATCGTGAACGGTGTTTTAAATAACACTTGTTCTAACCCGATAGAATGGAATGTGATTCTGGGTTTTCGTGAACGGTATCTTCAATAATACTGTTCTTAGACCCAACGGAGTTAAGAAAATCAGAAACTAACTGGAGATTAGTTAAGTTGAATGGTTTCTTGGGTATTGATCTATTGTTTGTTTCAGCCTTCGAGGTTAATACTTAGGGAATTGCTCACTTGCAATTTTACGGGTAAACGCTGGTAGAATGGAATGTGAATTTGGGTTTATCGTGAACCGTGTTTTAAATGACATTGATTCTTTAAACCAGTTAAAGATTAAAACTAAGTGGAGTTTTAATGAATCTTTAATTAGATTGAAAAGATCGAGAATGGAGTGTCACCAGTTTTACTCCAGGCGATAATTAAATCTTTAATTAGATTTGAACGCGAAATGGTAATGGAATTTACCGATAACACCGTGGTGTTAGATATGAAGTATTACCAGTTTTACTTCATGGGATGAATAAGTTGAGATTGGGAAATTAAAACAAATGATTACTTTGGTAAGGTTCGTTAATCCCGACTAGTTTGAAGTGATATTCAAAGGAAGATTAAAGAATAAATTTAAAAGAATTTATCTTTGATAAAATTAATGGGAACCTTTCCCTAAGAATGTGAAATTTAGAAACTAACTGTAGGTTAGCTAAGAAAAATGATTTCCTAGGTATTGATCTGATGTTGGTTTCGGCCTTCGGGGTTAATATTTGGGGAATTATTCTCTTGTTAATTTACGGTTAGTGACTGATGAATTGGAATGAGGTGTATGTTGTGTTTGTGTAACACTTGTTTATTATATACGCGAATTATTCGGAAAGACCGGGTTTATCCCATTCTGAATAACTGATACGACGATAAGTCGAAGGTGAAGACGGTGGTTGAAGACCAGACCACGTCGTTTGTGTGATTACTGATGATTTTAATTGGGCCGTACACCCAAGAGGAGGGAATCAGTTGGTGATCGTCCAGACGTACTTGGAGATCGATGGATATGCGAGGAATAAGGTTCCTCCGGTTTCGTTCAGACCCAGGACGGACATGTAAATGGATGCGTGTCTGTCTGTATATTCTTGTAATCTGATGGAATTGTTGTAATATACAATGTAATGTTCTTCTGTCTGCGTTCTATTGTGTGTTGTTCTCAAAGTATCCGCTCTTTCCATTATGGGGAAGTTACGGGTTTTCACAGTTTATCATGAACCGTGTTTTAAATGACATTGATTCTTTAACCCAGCTAAAGATTAAAACTAAGTGGAGTTTTAATGAATCTTTAATTAGATTGAAAAGATCGAGAATGGAGTATCACCAGTTTTGCTCCAAGCGATAGTTAAATCTTTAATTAGATTTGAACGTGAAATGGTAATGGAATTTATCAATAACTCCGTGGTGTTAAATATGAAGTATTACCAGTTTTACTTCATGGGATGAATAGGTTGGGATTGGGAAATTAAAATAAATGATTACTTCGGTAAGGTTCGTTAATCCCGACTAGTTTGAAGTGATATTCAAAGGAAGATTAAAGAATAAATTTAAAAGAATTTATCTTTGAAAAAATTAACGGGAACCTTTCCCTAAGAATGTGAAATTTAGAAACTAACTTTTGGTTAGCTAAGAAGAATGGTTTCCTGGGTATTGATCTGATGTTGGTTTCAGCCTTCGGGGTTAATATTTGGGGAATTATTCTCTTGCTAATTTACGGTTAGTGACTGATGAATTAGAATGAGGCGTATGCTGTGTTTGTGTAACACTTGTTGATTATATACGCGAGTTATTCAGAAAGACCGGGTTTATCCCATTCTGAATAACTGATTCGACGATGAGTCAAAGATGAAGACGGTGGTTGAAGACTGGAGGTCTTCACGTCGTTTGGATAATTACTGATGATCTTGATTGGGCCGTACACCCAAAAGGAGGGAATCAGTTGGTGATCGTCCAGACGTACTTGGAGATCGATGGATATGCGAGGTACAAGGTGCCTCCGGTTTCATTCAGACCCAGAACGAACTTGTAAATGGACTATGTGTTTGACATTGGATTTTATTCTGTGTGATTGATTTCTATTAAATATATATCTGTTTGGCGGCGGAGAATTTATTCTCTTGCTTAACGCCCTTCTCTGAGACGTACGAGCTCCGGGGTTATATATTGATGGATATCCATCGTACGGAGTGAATTGCCTGTGTGGCATGCCTAAGTGGCAATGGATCAAGGCTTCTGTTGAAAATATAAGGACCCGTAACTTCTCCGTGAAGGAAAGAGCGGATACTTTGAGAACAACACACAAAAGAACGCAGGCAGAAGAACATTCATTGTTTATTACAACAATTACATCAGAATACAAGAATATCAGAGTATGAATAAATATTACACAGAAAATATCAGAGATTTAAATTACATTTAAATACGTCGCAGCGGAAAATAATACAATACACAACTAGAATAAATACGTGGATACAGAGCTTTCCGAGTATCGTTCCAACTGTAAATCAGGATCATGTGAATATAAATCTGCAAAACCAAAACTACTAGCTTCCCGTGTCAAAATAAGGGCACCCAGAGTTTAGGTTAAAACAATAAACTCCAGGTCAGTCATGTGACTGGTGTGAGAACTAAAACAGTTATTAATCTTTATTTTAAAGTTAGGTAAATCAAGGGACCACGCCGTTAACGCGTAACGGGTTTCCTCCCAAGAATACCAGTGCATAAAACAACAGCGCAATGCTAAATAAAGAACAATGAAGCTATTATAAGACCTAGGTCCCATCACACAGTGCAATACAAACCGGAGGATAGGGTTTTACCTTATAATAGCCAAAGAATGCTTGATACGCTAAATTTGATCTTTTATTATTACTATAAGTGCATATTGTCAAAACAATTTCAATCATAAGTATCAATCATAGACGACATGAGCGCCCCATCCCACCATGTCGCCATATATAGGATTACAACTAAAATCGAAACATCACGTATTGGAAGTTGGATTTCCATCTGTGAACCGAGGCCAGGGATCGTCCTCTACCGATTCAAGACTGTCTAGCCCGGGACTCAGAAACAGCCGCAACTGCCCTATGGATCGTCAGGGCCGGTCCACCGATGTGGATTATTATGCCTGAACACTACGTTTCCCCGCCCTTTGGGGCGTAAATGAGCCTACAAATGACTCCATCGGCTCCACATAGTCACCAATATATCCGAGGCGCCTCGCAGCAGCAACAACCACATAAGTCAAACTCGTCAGGACGTGTAAAACAACTGATGCCACTTCTAGCTAGAAAGAAACACATGTCCTCCCTGAGGTCCTTCTCCAGTTTCTGATTCACAACCGGGGTGTGAGGCTCGCGAACTAACGCTACACAAAGCGATGCCACAAAGGCTGTGCTTTGATCATCAACCACAAGACTCTGCTTTTCAACAGAAGCCTTGATCATTTGCGTCTTAGCATGCCATGCAGGCAAACCACTCTATGCAACCAATATCAGTCACACAGAATGAAATCCAATGTCAGACACACAGTCCATTCACAAGTTCGTTGTGGGTCTGAACGAAACCGGAGGAACCTTATTCCTCGCATATCCATCGATCTCCAAGTACGTCTGGACGACCACTAACTGATTCCCTACTCTTGGGTGTACGACCCAATCAAGATCATCAGTAATTATCCAAACGACGTGAAGACTTCCGGTCTTCAACCACCGTCTTCATCTTCGACTAATCGTCGTATCAGTTATTCAGAATGGGATAAACCCGGTCTTTCCGAATAACTCACGTATTTTATAAATAAGTGTTACACAAACACAATATACGCCTCATTCCAATTCATCAGTCACTAATCGTAAATTAGCAAGAGAATAATTCCCTAAACATTAACCCCGAAGGCCGAAACCAACATCAGATTAATACCCAGGAAACCATTCTTCTTAACTAATCTTCAGTTAGTTGTTAAATTTCACATTCTTAGGGATAGGTTCCCATTAATTTTATCAAAGATAAATTCCTTAAATTTATTCTTTAATCTTCTTTTGAATATCAATTCAAACCAAATTATGGTTTATCCAAACTAGCCGGGATTAACGAACCTTACTGAAGTAATCGTTTTTTTTAATTTCCCAATCCCAACCTATTCATCCCATGAAGTAAAACCGGTAATACTTCATATCTAACACCACGGTGTTATCGGTAAATTCAATTACCATTTCACGTTCAAATCTAATTAAAGATTTAACTATCGCCTGGAGCAAAACTGGTGATACTGCATTCTCGATCTTTTCAATCTAATTAAAGATTCATTAAAACTTCACTTAGTTTTAATCTTTAACTGGGTTAAAGAAACGATGTCATTTAAAACACTGTTCACGATAAACCCCAAAATCACATCACATTTCAATCAGACCCTAACCGTAAATTAGTAAGAGGACAGTTCCCTAAAATATTAACCCCGAAGGCTGAAACCAACATCAGATCAATATCCAATAAACCCTCCAACTTAACTGATCCCCAGTTATTTCCTAATTTTCTTAACTCCATTTGGGTTTAAGAACAGTATTATTAAAGATACCGTTCACGACAACCCAAAATCCCATTTGATATTAAACACAAGCCTCTGAATAGAAAATATATCGGCTTATATTCAATATCGAATTCTGAAACCAACAAATATCGTATTGGAAATAACGATATAAATATATCTTTCAAATTTCCATAACAACATCTGTATAATCACGAAATCCAACATCGAACTATTTCGAAGATGATTTCGATTCAAATCTATTCCAATTCATATATTGGAAACTTCTGGGTTTTTTAAAACCATTTCAAATCCAATTTATTTATTTTAAAAATAAATAAATTATTATTCTAGTTCAAAACTAGTTCATTCCAATAAAAATCTACTTTTATCTTTTCAAATACGGAGTTTTTCATCCCAATTCTTCCCAAATCATTTCTTATGATTTTACACAAACTATTACTATTTTTAATAATTCTATCAAGGCCCGTACAATCGATTTCCACCAACGGCCATCGAACTGCACTTACAACGACCTTTTCCAAATTTGATTTGTACATAATTCCAAATCCAACCATTAGATTTCAAATCTCCAATATTCATTAGAAAGAACTTTTCGATACGAACCCAATGGTTCCGGTTTTAGGAGAATCCGACGGTCGGATCTCCCGTAATGTCCACTCGAAGACAATGGTCGAAATTCACGAACTGCCGCAGCGCGGCGCGTTCTATTCAGGCCATTATATATATAATATAGATATATATTATATTTCATCGATTTCCTTTTAAAATGTATTTTATAAATCGTTTTAAATTCGTTTTCAAAATGATTTCAACTTCTATCTCAAATTCAAATCAAAATTGAATTTTCCAATATAAATTCGTTTTAAATTCAATTCAAATTGATTTCAATTCAATTTCAATCCATTTTAAATTCAATTCAAGATGATTTCAATTCTATTTCAATTTAATTCGAATTTCAAATCATTTCAATTTAATTCAAATTTCAAATCATTTCAATTTAATTCGAATTTCAATTCATTTCAATTTAATTTGAATTTCAATTCTTTTCGATTTTCTTTGAATTTCAATTCTATTCAATTTTCAATTTCAAAATATTCGATTTTGAAATCACTTTTCGATATTCATTGTAAGACGAGTAAAATCGAAAAAATTCCCGTTCGTGTTAAAATGGCATTTAACTACTTAACACGGCTTCACATTTCAATATTCACTGAATATTATTTTAAAATATTCGATAATTCTTAACTGGAATCAGACACAGTCAATTACCATATAATGTGATTATATGGATTTCACACAACAAATGTGTATAACAACAATGAAAACAGCAATCCATCATCCAGAGTGCATTCTACACTGTATAAGCATCAAATATAAATATTCAACGTTTATAACAGCCTGTCAGTCAATCGATCGACATACAACTAATTATTGGGATTAGTGTATGCCCCATATCATCCCAATACCCGTGTGGGGTTTCAATCAATCAAACACAAGTTTTATTTGTGCAGTTGAGCGATGTGTAAAATTTATCATCCCAATCTATATCAATCAAATCGGTGTACATAAACAAATCGTTCGATTTGTAAATGAATATTTATTTTATTTCAACACATGAATATATATTTTATTTCAACACATGAATATATATTTTTCACACATCACAATCAACAGTCAAATTTCACAACACAGCAATCAAACAAACAAGTCATCCATGGTCTGTGGACGACGGGTGTCGGGTGCTACTAAGCACCATCTGCATCCTAGTATATATTTCAAACTAGAAATAGAAATAAAAAAGAGGAGTTCTCACCTAGAAGCTAAACCAAACGCCACGACTCTTCATATGTAGAAATCTTCGCCGTTCTCGCCTTTTGTCACTTTCATTGTTCGTAGCCACTACACATATAAAAATCACATTTTTATATTCTCTATTATATGAAAATCATATTTTTATAACTACGCTATATGGATAAAATTTCTATTTTTATACCGCTACTATATAGATAAAAATTCTATTTCTATAACGATGCTCATATAATAAAGATTATATTTATATATCGCCACTCATATAAAAATCACATCTTTGCTCCTTCTACATAATAAAGATCGAATTTTTAATACTTTTGTAATATAAAAATCATATTTTTATTGTCTCTACTATATAAAAATTATATTTTTACTTTGCTACATACATAAAAATTATATTTTTAACTTCATACTTATATAAAAATTATATTTTTAATGCGATGTTTTTATATTTAAAAATCAGTTCTTTTTATTTTCTAACAATCTAAACTCTTTTTTTATATGAACTAAGAAGCGAATTAAACAATGTATTTAAATAAATAAAGATAACAAAAACCGAATTTAAAATAAATAAAGAAGGAGAAGCTCACTTTGGTTGACCGGAGGGAGAGAGGGTGTCGCCGGTGGTCAGAGAGGGGGGGAAGGCGGAGGCGCAGGTCGCCAGAGGTGGGGTCGACTGGCGGTGGGCCCTAGGGGGAATCGGGTGTTTGGGGTTCGGTCTCTTTAGCGTGGAGGGGGTTTAGGGCTGCGCGCTGGGGAAGAAGGAGGGAGGAGGGGTACGATGGCCGGCCCGAGCCATAGCGACGACGACGTTGGCGATTTGAGGTGGGGGGAGGCGATCGCGATTTCCCCCCTTTTGTTTTTTTCTTTTTTTATTCGAATGAACGTTGACTCAGAGAGGAGAGAAAGAGTAGGGATAATATAATTTTATATATATTTTATTATTTTCAATTTCAAAAAGCAACTTTTTATTTTGAACTAGAAATCGAACCCACCGACTGTCGTCCATAACTAATTACCCCCATTCCGAACACAATGGGATATGTATCGTAAGCCGATTCGACCGTTTCGATCAGTTTTCGTCAAAATCAAAATATAAATCCATATATTGAATTTGAACGCATATTCCAATTTACCGGGGCCACACACGGACTCTAAAAATTCCCAAAAATATTTCCTAGCTTCGTATTGACGATACGGTCCTAACAAAACCAATTTCGTCGAATTCTGAAACCGTTTGAAAAATGGCCATTTTCCAGTCGATTAAAACCAACTGAAACTGCTCAAACGCGTTTAGCTTCGCCACGCTCACATATTGATTCGAAAAATTACGAATTTTGGAATCTAGCAATAACTTGACATTGCAGAACCAACAAAAGTGGTTTCGTCGAAAACCGAGGTCGTTTGCAAAATGGATATTTTTAAGGGCCAAAATTCCATAACGACTATTTTGAATTTTCAACTGGGCGCATCTTTTGATTCTTGCTATGAAATTTTGATTTTTCGGATTCGTTGGAAAGATATTTTCAAATAGATTATAATATTTTTGATTTCGCTAAAATCTGCTTTATTTTGAATCTTGTACATTCATTTGAAGTTTGAAATCGAATTTTCAAACTACCTCGCCATTTTCAATTCCTTTTATAATTTAAAATAAATATTTAAATTCAAACGACGATCTATATAAATATATACGTTCGAATTCTATTCAAAATAAATTTCTCGTCGTTATTATTTAAAATAATTCATTTTAAATATTCAAAATTCACTAAAATTGCCAAAATAAAAATTTTAAATTGGCTCTGATTTTCGGGTTATTACAATCTCCCCCACTTAAAACTTTTCGTCCCTGAAAAGGAACGAAGCTGAAAGTTGTTTCACAAATCAACTCCACTTTCAGTACTTTCTTTATGGCTTAAGTTCCTCAACTTTTCAGTTTCTACGAACTTTTCAAATTTTTCAAAAATTTGGCTAACACCCTAAATTTTCGAAAAATTTCGCCATAACCTCCCCTGCACCGGGGACTTCGGGATATTTCATATAGCCTCCCATGGCCTTCTTCAATCCAAAAGAAAAAGAAAAGGCCAAGTGACTAGCCAATCGACTCATACAATCATCCAAAACCCAAGAAATACAATAAACATGTACCTATTTGTCGGGCAAACAATTTTATTCTTTTGCTCTAGCCTCTTTGCTATGATCTGTTCAATGTAAGTACATGTATATGTATGCAAATGTGACAAATTTTCAATACAACTCAATATTTGGTTCAATTTGGCTAAAGGTTCAACATTTTAATTAATCAACCAATAATCAAACAACACAACCAGCAATCAATTAGTTGATTAGCTTTTCAAATCCATAACTTTGATACATAGTCCAAAAAAGTACATTTTTGATGCCAAATCACAACAAATAATCCTATGTAGGTTTTGGTTCTCACACCAGTCTAATGGAAGTATATAGATATCTCACTTTCAAAACACGAACATAAATACTGATGATGTCCGGACATCATCAGAATTACCCCCGAGTGGCTAGAGTGTGATTCTATATATATCCAGTATATTAAAACTTCGAACACACGTGGATCAGACGTATACGCAAAATCTTTATATATTGGATTGTCCAAATTCAATATAAAAGAAATAATCAAATACGAATAATTGATTTAAATTTTTCAAAACAAAAATTGTTTTCATTTTAAAAATATACTCTTCACACTTGTTCTAGGATACTACTGATCCCATCTCTAACGAGTCATTCCCATCGGATATTACTAATCCAATCTCTGATGAATTCTTTCGTTTGGTTCTAACGTGTCTTGTTCTCAAGCTTTGTAAACCAAAGCTCTGATACCAAATATAAGGACCCGTAACTTCCCCATGAAGGAAAGAGCAGATACTTTGAGAAAAACACACAAAAGAACGCAGACAGAGGAACATTTCATTGTTTATTACAACAATTACATTAGAATACAAGAATATACAGAGTATGAATAAATATTACACAGAAAATATCAGAGATTTAAATTACATTTAAATACATCGCAGCGGAAAATAATACAATACACAACTAGAATTAATACGCGGATACAGAGCTTTTCGAGTATCGTTCCAGCTGTAAATCAGGATCCTGTGAATATAAATCTACAAAACCAAAACTACTAGCAGCCAGTGTCAAAATAAGGGCACCCAGAGTTTAGGTTAAAACAATAAACTCCAGGTCAGTCATGTGACTGGTGTGAGAACTAAAACAGTTATTAATCTTTATTTCAAAGTTAGGTAAATCAAGGGACCACGCCGCTAACGCGGAATGGGCTTCCTCCCAAGAATACCAGTGCATAAAACAACAGCGCAATGCTAAATAAAGAACAATGAAGCTATTATAAGACCCAGGTCCCATCACACAATGCAACACAAACCCGAGGATAGGGTTTTTACCTTATAATAGCCAAAGAATGCTTGATACGCTAAATTTCATCTTTTATTATTACTATAAGCGTATAGTGTCAAAACAATTTCAATCATAAGTATCAATCATAGACGGCATGAGCGCCCCATCCCACTATGTCGCCATATATAGGATTACAACTAAAATCGAAACGTCACATATTGGAAGTTGGATTTCCATCTGTGAACCGAGGCCAGGGATCATCCTCTACCGATTCGAGACTGTCTAGCCCGAGCCTCAGGAACAACCGCAACTGCCCCATGGATCGTTAGGGCTGGTCCACCGATGTGGATTATTATGCCTAAACACCACGTTTCCCCGCCCTTTGGGGGCATAAATGAGCCAAAAAATGACTCCATCGGCTCCACATAGTCACTGATATATCCGAGGTGCCTCGCAACAGCAACAACCACATAAGTCAAACTCGTTAGGGCGTGTAAAACCACTGACGCCACTTCTAGCTAGAAAGAAACGCATGTCCTCCCTGAGGTCCTTTCCCGTTTCTTGTTCACAACTGGGGTGTGAGGCTCGCGAATTAACGCTACACAAAGCGATGCCACAAAGGCTGTGCTTTGATCATCAACCACAAGACTCTGCTTTTCAACAGAAGCCTTGATCAATTGCATCTTAGCATGCCACACAGGCAAACCACTGTATGCAACCGATATCAGTCATACATAATGAAATTCAATGTCAGACACACAATCCATTTACAAGTTCGTTCTGGGTCTGAACGAAATCGGAGGAACCTTATTCCTCGCATATCCATCGATCTCCAAGTACGTCTGGACGACCACTAACCGATTCCCTCCTCTTGGGTGTACGACCCAATCAAGATCATCAGTAATTATCCAAACGACATAAAGACCTCCGGTCTTCAACTACCATCTTCATCTTCGACTAATCGTCATATCAGTTATTCAGAATGGGGTAAACCCGGTCTTTCCGAATAACTCGCATATTTTATAAATAAGTGTTACACAAACACAACATACGCCTCATTCCAATTCATCAGTCACTAACCGTAAATTAGCAAGAGAATAATTCCCCAAACATTAACCCCGAAGGCCGAAACCAACATCAAATTAATACCCAGGAAACCATTCTTCTCAACTAATCTTTAGTTAGTTGTTAAATTTCACATTCTTAGGGATAGGTTCCCATTAATTTTATCAAAGATAAATTCCTTAAATTTATTCTTTAATCTTCTTTTGAATATCAATTCAAACCAAATTATGGTTTATCCTAACTAGCCGGGATTAACGAACCTTACCGAAGTAATCATTTGTTTTAGTTTCCCAATCCCAACCTATTCATCCCATGAAGTAAAACTGGTAATACTTCATATCTAACACCACGGTATTATCGCTAAATTCAATTACCATTTCACGTTCAAATCTAATTAAAGATTTAACTATCGCCTGGAGCAAAACTAGTGATACTCCATTCTCGATCTTTTCAATCTAATTAATGATTCATTAAAACTCCACTTAGTTTTAATCTTTAACTGGGTTAAAGAACCGATGTCATTTAAAACACGGTTCACGATAAACCCCAAAATCACATCATATTTCAATCAGTCCCTAATCATAAATTTATAAGAGTACAGTTCCCTAAAATATTAACCCCGAAGGCCGAAACCAACATCAGATCAATATCTAAGTAACCCTCCAACTTAACTGATCCCCAGTTAGTTCCTAATTTTCTTAACTCCATTTGGGTTTAAGAACAGTATTATTAAAGATACCGTTAACGACAACCCAAAATCCCATTTGATATTAAAAACAAGGCTCTGAATAGAAAATATATCGGCTTATATTCAATATCAAATTCTGAAACCAACAAATATCGTATTGGAAATAACGATATAAATATATCTTTCAAATTTCCATAACAACATCTGTATAATCACGAAATCCAACATCGATTTATTTCGAATATGATTTCGATTCAAATCCAGTCCAATTCATATATTGGAAACTTCTAGTTATTTTAAAACCATTTCAAGTCCAATTTATTTATTTTAGAAATAAATAAATTATTATTCTAGTTCAAAACTAGTTCATTTCGATAAAAATCTACTTTTATCATTTCAAATATGGAGTTTTTCATCCCAATTCTTCCTAAATCATTTCTTATGATTTTACACAAATTATTACTATTTTTAACAATTTTATCAAGGCCCGTATAGTTGATTTCCATCAACGGCCATCGAACTGCACTTACAACGACCATTTCCAAATTTGATTTGGACATAATTCCAAATCCAACCGTTAGATTTCAAATCCCCTATATTCATTAGAAAGCTCTTTTCGATATGAACCCAACGGTTCCGGTTTTAGGAGAATCCGACGGTCGGATCTCCCGTAATGTCCACTCGAAGTCAATGGTTGAAATTCACGAACCACCGCAGCGCGGCGCGTCCTATTCAGGCCATTATATATATTAATATATATATGTATATATATTTTATATTTCGTCGATTTTGTTTTAAAATGTATTTTATAAATCGTTTTAAATTCGTTTTCAAAACGATTTCAGCTTCTATCTCAAATTCAAATCAAAATTGAATTTTCCAATATAAATTCGTTTTAAATTCATTTGAAATCGATTTCAATTCAATTTCAATCCGTTTTAAATTCAATTCAAAACAATTTCAATTCCATTTCAATTTAATTCGAATTTCAAATCATTTAAATTTAATTTGAATTTCAAATCATTTCAATTTAATTCGAATTTCAAATCATTTCAATTTAATTCAAATTTCAATTCATTTCAATTTAATTCGAATTACAATTCTTTTCAGTTTTCTTTGAATTTCAATTCTATTCAATTTTCAATTTCAAAATATTCGATTTTGAAATCACTTTTCGATATTCATTATAAAACGAATAAAATCGACAAAATTCCCGTTCGTGTTAAAATGGCGTTTAACTACTTAACACGGCTTCACATTTCAATATTCACTGAATATTATTTTAAAATATTCGATAATTCTGAACTGGAATCAGACATAGTCAATTACCATATAATGTGATTATATGGATTTCACACAACAAATGTGTATAACAACGATGAAAACAGCAATCCATCATCCAGAGTGCATTCTACACTGTATAAGTATCAAATATAAACATTCAACGTTTATAACAGCCTATCAATCAATCGATCGACATACGACTAATTATTGGGATTAGTGTACGCCCCATATCATCCCAATACCCATGTGGGGTTTCAATCAATCAAACACAAGTTTTATTTGTGCAATTGGGCGATGTGTAAAATTTATCGTCCCAATCTATATCAGTCAAATCGGCGTACATAAACAAATCGTTCAATCTGTAAATGAATATTTTTCTTAAGTGAAAAGAAATGTATTCCCGATTTTGGACAGGGAATGTTTTATAAAAAAGTTTTATAAAACCGAACAGATTTCTAGGCCTAAACCCGATATTATCGAAGAGATTTTGAAATGTATTATGTGTTACATTGTGGTTCATACATATTTGATTAGTTGCTATTAATGATGTATCTGTTTGGTGGCGGAGAATTTATTCTCTCGATTAACACCCTTCTTTGGGACGTACGAGCCCAAAGGTTATGTGATTAATAGTGACTGATCATATGTGTGAATTACTGATGTGAAGTACTATATTTTGAAAGTATTTATGATTATTATGTTGTGAAATGATTTTCCCTACTTCGGGATATGAAATGATTTAGTATGTGGCTGAAGATTGTAATAACCCAGAAATCCGAGCCAATTTAAAATTATTATTTTGGCAATTTTAGTGAATTTTTAATATTTAAAATGAATTATTTTAAATAATAACAATGAGAAATTCATTTGGAATAGAATTAGAACGTATATATTTATATAGATCGTCATTAGAATATAAATATTTATTTTTAATTATAAAATGAATTGAGAATGGCGCGGTAGTTCGATAATTCGATTTCGAATTTCAAATGAATGTATAGGATTCAAAATAAACCGGATTTTAGTGAAACCAAAAATATTAAAATCTATTAGAGAATATATTTCAACGAATCCGAAAAATCGAAATTTCATAGCGGGGATAAAAAGATTTGGATGAATGAATGGTGATTAAATTTACCAAAATAAGTTATGTGATTAAACCAAATTTACTTAGTTGTTGATATTGATTGGGACGATAAACTTTACACATCGCCCAAGTGCACAAATAAAAATATGTGTTTATTGATTTGAAACCCCACATGGGTATTGGGATGGTATTTGGCATACACTAATCCCAATTATTTAGCTGTATGCCGATCGATTGGTCGACAAGCGTTAATTATTTATATTTAGTGCTTATGCAGTTGTGTGGTGCACTCTGGATGATGGTTGATTATTTATCGTTGATGTTATATACATGTGTTGAATTGAAAATAAATTCAAGTGTTGAATTGAAAATAAATTCATGTGTTGAGTTGAAAATAAATTCATGTGTTGAATAAAAGCCGTGTCGATTAGATTGATGCCATTTTGATGTGCACGATATTTATATCGATTTTATTCATTTTTAGAATGAGTATAGAAAAGGAAGTGATTTCAAAATATAACATTTTGAAAATATTATCATTTGTATATCGATGATGTGGAATATTCAATTTTGATTCGAAATTGGATATGAAGTTGAAATCGTTTTGAAAACGAATTTAAAACGATTTATAAAATACATTTTAAAGGAAATCGACGAAGTGTATATTATATATATATATAATATAATGGCCTGAATAGAACGCCCAGCGCCGTGGCAGTTCGCGAATTTCGACCATTGTCTTCGAATGGATATTACGGGAGATCCGACCGTCGGATTCCCCTAAAACTAGAACCGTTGGTTTCGTATCGAAAAGAGCTTTCTAACTAATATTAGTGATTTGAAATCTAGTAGTTGGATTTGGAATTATTTCCAAATCAAATTTGGAAAAGGTCGTTGTAAGTGCAGTTCGATGGCCGTTGATGGAAATCGACTGTAAGGGCCTTGATAAAATTATTAAAAATAGTAATTATTTGTGTAAAATCATAAGAAATGATTTGGGAATAATTGGGATGAAAAATTCCATATTTGAAAAGATAAAAGTAGATTTTTATCGAAATGAACTAGTTTTGAACTAGAATTAAAATCAGTTTATTTTTGAAATAAATAAATTGAATTTGAAAGGGGTTTTAAAGGTAACCAAAATTTCCAATAATTGAATTGGAATGGATTTGAATCAAAATTGTCTTTGGAATATTTCGATGTTGGATTTCATGATTATACATATATTGTTATGGAAATGTGAAAGATATATTAATATCGTTATTTCCAATACGATATTTGTTGGTTTCAGAATTTGATGTTGAATATAAGCCGACACTATTTTCTATTCAGAGCCTTGTGTTTAATATCAAATTGGATTTGAGGTTAATACTTAGGGAATTTCTCACTTGCTATTTTACGCTTAAAGGCTGGTAGAATGGAATGTGAATTTGGGTTTATCGTGAATCGTGTTTTAAATGACATTGATTCTTTAACCCAGTTAAAGATTAAAACTAAGTGGAGTATTAATGAATCTTTAATTAGATTGAAAAGATCGAGAATGGAGTATCACCAGTTTTTCTCCAAGCGATAGTTAAATCTTTAATTAGATTTTAACGTGGAATGGTAATGGAATTTACCGATAACACCATGGTGTTAGATATGAAGTATTACTAGTTTTACTTCATGGGATGAATAGATAAAGGAAAGAGCATATACTTTGAGAACAACACACAAAAGAACGCAGACAGAAGAACATCACATTGTATATTACAACAATTCCATCAGATTACAAGAATATACAGAGTATTAACAAATAATATACATTATAAAATATTAGAGATTACAATACATTACATAGCAGCGGAAAATAATACAATACACAACTAAAAGTAATACACGGATACAGAGCTTTCCGAGTATCGTTCCAGCTGTAAATCAGGATCCTATGAATATAAATCTGCAAAATAATACTACTCGACTGCCTGTGTGGAAAATAGTGGCACCCGAGTTTGCAAGGGAAAAGCAAACTACAGGTCAGTCCTCGGATTGGTGTGATAAACTCTACAGTTAAAATTATCTTATATAAAATGATAAGGCAAATCACAGGACCACACCGCTAATGCAGAACAGGTTTACCCCCATGAATGCCAGTGTATAAACAACAATCAATATAGATATATGGATCTACTATGCATCAATCAACATGCAATGTCCCAATCTACCCATTTAGATTAATCACCACACTTAGATTTTCCAAATCCAATTTAATTTACAGAAATTATTCCATTGGATTTTATTCTCGATTTCTTATTTCAAATCATTTGAAATACATATCTAACTTTCGATGTCAAAGTAGATTTCACTTCGGGATCTCAAATCAAATCGTTTGGAAATATGAATTCCAAAACATAACAATGCATACAAACAAGTATGCAACCAAATATCGTGCTCCCCATCGACAAGGCAAAGGGTACGCACCTAGCAACTCGATATATATAAATGTGCACCTATCCCACATAGGAGCAGGCTACACCGACGATGAACCTCCCACACATGGAGAGCATACACCGCCCTCTCACCCATACTTTTAGTCTCAGGGTTAACCGAATCTTTAGCCACATACTAAATCATTTCATATCCCGAAGTAGGGAAAATCATTTCACAACATAATAATCACAAGTACTTTCAAAATATAGTACTTCACATCAGTAATTGACACATATGATCAGTCACTATTAATCACATAACCTTTGAGCTCGTATGTCTCAAAGAAGGGTCTTAAGCAAGAGAATAAATTCTCCGCCACCAAACAGATACATCATTAATAGCAACTAATCAAATATGTGATGAACCACAACGTAACACATAATACATTTCAAAATCTCTTCGATAATATTGGGTTTAGGCCTCGAAATCCTTTCTGTTTTGTAAAACATTTTTATAAAACATTCCCTATCCAAAATCGAGAATACATTTCTTTTCACTTTAGAAAAATATATCATTTCACAATCATTCATTAAATTTGAAATGAACACAACATCCCTAAACACCTTATCGTCAAATCGTGAAGTGTTTCACAAGGTGTTAGCACACAGATATCTTTATCCAACCCAATGCTAAATGTAAAGGCATATTTTGCTCATAAACTGGTCGAGCACCATCCAAACAATCAATCAACCACAATCAATATCAATAATTAAGTAAATTTGGTTTAATCACATCACGTGTTTTGGTAAGTTTAATCACCATTCATTCATCCAAATCTAATTAAAGATTTATTCAAACCCCAATTGGTTTCATTTCTAAAATCATTTCATATTGAATGTTCTACTTTTTGGAAATTAATCCTGCTTTTACGCGGGTTAAAGAACTAATGTGATTTAAACACACTTCACGACAAACCCCAAATCCAATTTGATATTAAACACAAGGCTCTGAATAGAAAATAGTATCAGCTTATATTCAACATAAAATTCTGAAACCAAGAAATATCGTATTGGAAATAATGATATTAATATATCTTTCAAATTTCCACAACCATATCTGTATAATCACGAAATCCAACATCGAAATATTCCGAAGAACATTTCAATTCAAATCCATTCCAATTCATATATTTGAAATTCTAGTTACCTTTAAAACCCCTTTCGAATTTAATTTATTTATTTCAAAAATAAATTGATTTTAATTCTAGTTCAAAACTAGTTCATTTTGACATAAATCTATTTTTATCTTTTCAAATATGGAGTTTTTCATCCCAATTCTTCCCAAATCATTTCTTATGATTTTACACAAATTATTACTATTTTAAATAATTTTATCAAGGCTCGTACAGTCGATTTCCATCAACGGCCATCGAACTGCACTTACAACGACCTTTTTGAAATTTGATTTGGACATAATTCCAAATCCAACCGTTAGATTTCAAATTTCTAATATTCATTGGAAAGCTCTTTTCGATACGAACCCAATGGTTCTGGTTTCAGGAGAATCCGACAGTCGGATCTCCCGTAATGTCCGTTCAAATTCAATGGTCGAAATTCGCGAACTGCCGCAGCGCGGCGCGTTCTATTCAGGCCATTATATTATATATATATAATATATATTTCATCGATTTCCTTTTTAAAACGTATTTTATAAATTGTTTTAAATTCGTTTTCAAAATGATTTCAACTTCATATTCAATTTCTAATCAAAATTGGATATTCCATATACACGAAAATTTTATACAATGTATATATATGTTAAAAAATATCTTTAACCAATCAATATTTATTTCATTCACACTTCATATATAAATTATTTTTGAAATAAATAAAATAAATATCGTATATATTGAAAAGATTATATATATGAAAGTGAAAACATTATATATATGAAAGTGAAAACATTATATATATGAAATGTGAATATATATATATGTATATATATGAAGTGAAAATTATATATAACAATGTGATAATTATATATAGCAATGTGAAAATTGTATATAGCAATGTGAAAATTATATATGTAGTGATGTGAAAATAATATATAGTATCAGAGCTGGTTGCTTAATTGGTACGGGTGATAGGGGGTTCTTGCTTCGCGTTAGGTGGCGAACGGGAGACTCTTACCCCTACATCTCCCGACAATGTGGGTTGGTCGAGTCGCGAGGCTGGCCGTAAAAGCAGTTCTGAGGTACCAGTGTAAGCCACGGGGGGAGGTTAGTCCTCTGCCTTAGGGGATGAGGGATGGTTGAAAAGCCTACCAAATTCCCCAGGTCGTTACAGTTGGTATCAGAGCTTTGGTTTACAAAGCTCAGAGAACAAGACACGTTAGAACGAAACGAAAGAATTCATCAGAATTGGATTAGTAATATCCAATAAGAATGACTCGTTAGAGATGGGGTCAGTAGTAACCTAGAACGAGTGTGAAGAGTATATTTTTAAAATGAAAACAAGTTTTGTTTTGAAAATTTAATTCAATTATTCGTATTTGAATATTTATTTGTATTAGTTTGGACAATCCAGTATATAAAGATTTTGCATATACGTCTGATCCACGGGTATTCGAAGTTTTAATATACTGGATAGATATAGAATCACACTCTAGTCGCCCGGAGATGGTTCTGATGATCGCTTTAGTTCGAACATCATCAGAATTGGTATTCGAGTTTTGAAGGTGTGATATTTATATATTTCCTATTGACTGGTGTGAGAACCAAAACTAGATAGGGCTTATTGTTGTGACTTGGCATCAAAAGTGTGATTTTTTTACTATATATCCAAGTTATGAATTTGAAACGTTAATCAACTAATTTTTTGCTGGGTGAGTTGTTTGATTATTGTTCGATTAATTAAAATGTTAAACTTTTAGCCAAATTGTACCAAATAGTGAATTGTATCGAAAATTAGTCGCATTTGCATGTATATACATGTACTTACATTGAACAGGTCATAGCAAAGAGGCTAGAGCAGAGGAATAAAATTGTTTGCCCGACAAATAGGTACATGTTTACTAATTTATTGGGTTTTGGATGATTTTATGAGCCGATTGGCTAGCCGCTTGGCTGTTTCTTTTTCTTTTTGGATTGATGAGGGCCATAGGAGGCTATTTGAAATATCCCAAAGTCCCCGATGCAGGGGAGGTTATGGAAAAATTTTCGAAAATTTAGGGTGTTAGCCAAATTTTTGAAAAATTTGAAAATTCTTAGAAACTGAAAAGTTGAAGAACTTAAGCCATGATAAAAATAATGAAAGTTGAGTTGATTAGTTAAACAACTTTCGGCTTCGTTCCTTTTCGGGGACGAAAAGTTTTAAGTGGGGGAGATTGTAATAACACGGAAATCCGAGCCAATTTATAATTTTTATTTTGGCAATTTTAGTGAATTTTTATTATTTAAAATGAATTACTTTAAATAATAATGACGAGAAATTTATTTGGAATAGAATTAGAACATATATATTTATATAGATCGTCGCGAGAATATAAATATTTATTTTTAATTATAAAAGGAATTGAGAATGGCGCGGTAGTTCGATAATTCGATTTCGAATTTCAAATGAATGTATAGGATTCAAAATAAACCGGATTTTAGTGAAACCAAAAATATTAGAATCTATTAGAGAATATCTTTCCAAAATCGAAATTTCATAGTGGGGATAAAAAGATATGTCCAGTTGAAAATTCAGAATAGTCGCTATGGAATTTTGGCCCTTAAAAATAGCCATTTTTCAAACGACCTCGATTTTCGACAAAACCACTTTTGTTGGATCCGTGATGTCAAGTTATTGCTAGATTCCAAAATTCGTAATTTTTCGAATCAATATGTCAGCGTGGCAAAGGAAAATGCATTTGACCGGTTTCAGTTGATTTTAATCGACTGGAAAATGGACATTTTTCAAACGGTCTCGGAATTTGACGAAATTAGTTTTGTTAGGATCGTATCGTCAATACGAAGCTAGAAAATATTTTTCGGCAATTTTTAGAGTCCGTATATGGCCCCGGTGAATTGAAATGTGCGTTCAAATCCAATATATAGAGTTATGTTTTGATTTTGGTGGAAACTGATCGTAATTGTCGAATTGGCTTACAATACATATCCCATTAAGTTCGGAATGGGGGTAATTAGCTAGGGATGACAGTCGTTGGGTCTCGTTTCGAGTGCGATTAAAAAGTCGACGTTTTATTGAAAAATAAAATAAATAATTTTTATATAACCCCCCTTCATTCTTCTCAGTCCACAGATAAAAAAAGGGTGATCCCATTGACCTCGTCCAGCCGCCATCCCCCAGTCGCGCCACCGCCGATCTCGAGCGGCGCCCCCTCCACTCACCGTCGTGCCGTGCCTTTCCATTCCCTCCTCGATCCTCTCCTTCTCCCTCCACGCTCTCCCTTTCTAAAACGCAAGCCTCACGAACCCTAACCCCCAAATTAAACCCGCCACCCTCCCTTCACCGCGCCACCGTGGATGTCGGAGCCCCCCTTGCGCCAGTCGCCGGAGATCCCCCTACCTCGTCGTCCAGCAGCTCCTCCCCCGTCTCTCTCTTCGTTCCTTAACCCTAAACTTCCCTTTTTACAACCACCGCGACCGCTGCTGCACCACCATCACCGCATTGGGCACGCCATTTCCCCCTCCAACCCGCTGTGTGATTTTCTATACTTAATTATATTTTTATTTAATATGATTTCTAGTTTTAGAAAATCTGACTTATTTTTAACTAAGGAAATGTTGAATTTTTAACTAAGTAAAGATATGAATTTTAGTCGGGTAAAAATACGATTTTTATAATGACTTCTTTGTGGTAAAAATATGATTTTTATAATGTATGAAGAGATATAAAAATATAATATTTATATAGAAAGAAGAAAATATAATTTTTATATAAGGTAGAGAATAAAAATTTGATTTTTATATAATGTAAAGAATAAAAATATGATTTTTATATTGGTAGAGTATTAAAAATATGATTTTTAATGTACAAAACATCATATTAAAAATAGGATTTTAATATGAACAGCGTGGAGAAGACGTCGTTGGAAGTACGGGCAGATCCAGACTGTTCTGAATTTCAGAAATAGAGAATGAAGGAGTGGAACCCTCAGTGAGAACTCCTCACTTTTAAATTTATTTCTAGTTGAATTATATACCAGGATGCAGACGGTGCTTAGCAGCACCCGACACCCGCCGTCCACAGACCATGGATGACTTGTTTGTTTGATTGCTGCGTTGTGAAATTTGATTGTGTGATGCGAAATGAAATAAAATATTTTATAGTGGAAAATATTTTATAGCTAAAAATATAATTTTTAACATGTATATAAAATAAATAGAAATAAACAAATCGGAGATTTGTTTATATACACTGATTTGACTGATATTGATTGGGACGATAAACTTTACACATCGCCCAACTGCACAAATAAAAATATGTGTTGATTTGAAACCCCACACAGGTATTGGGATGATATTTGGCGTACACTAATCCCAATTATTTAGCTGTATGTCGATCGATTGGTCGACAGACTGTGTAAGCGTTAATTATTTATATTTAATGCTTATGCAGTTGTGTGGTTCACTCTGGATGATGGTTGATACTTATCGTTGCTGTTATATACATGTGTTGTAGAAAATCCATATAGTTAACATTATATGGTAATTGATTGGGCCTCATTCCAATTAATAAAATAAATTCATGTGTTGAATAGAAAATAAATTCATGTGTTGAATTGAAAATAAATTCATGTGTTGAATTGAAAATAAATTCATGTGTCGAATAGAAAATAAATTCATGTGTTGAATTGAAAATAAATTCATGTGTTGAGTTGAAAATAAATTCATGTGTTGAATAAAAGCCATGTTGATTAGATTGATGTCATTTTGGTGTGAACGATATTTATATCGATTTTATTCAGAATATAGAAAAGGAAGTGATTTCAAAATATAACATTTTGAAAATATTATCCTTTGTATATCGATGATGTTGAATATTCAATTTTGATTCGAAATTGGATATGAAGTTGAAATCGTTTTGAAAACGAATTTAAAACAATTTATAAAATACGTTTTAAAGGAAATCGACGAAGTACATATTATATATATAATATAATGGCCTGAATAGAACGCGCCGCGGCAGTTCGCGAATTTCGGCCATTGACTTCGGATGGATATTACGGGAGATTCGACCGTCGGATTCTCCTAAAACCGGAACCGTTGAGTTCGTATCGAAAAGAGCTTTCTAACGAATATTAGTGATTTGAAATCTAGCAGTTGGATTTGGAATTATGTCCAAATCAAATTTGGAAAAGGTCGTTGTAAGTGCAGTTCGATAGCCGTTGATGGAAATCAACTGTACGGGCCTTGATAAAATTATTAAAAATAGTAATATTTTGTGTAAAATCATAAGAAATGATTTGGGATGAAAAACTCCATATTTGAAAAGATAAAAATAGATTTTTATCGAAATGAACTAGTTTTGAACTAGAATTAAAATCAATTTATTTTTGAAATAAATAAATTGAATTTGAAAGGGGTTTTAAATGTAACCAGAATTTCCAATAATTGAATTGGAATGGATTTGAATTGAAATTGTCTTCGGAATATTTCGATGTTGGATTTCGTGATTATACAGATATTGTTATGGAAATCTGAAAGATATATTTATATCGTTATTTCCAATACGATATTTGTTGGTCGTAGAATTTGATATTGAATATAAGCCGATATATTTTCTATTCAGAGCCTTGTATTTAATATCAAATGTGATTTGGGTTTGTTGTGAATGGTGTCTTCATTAACACTGTTCTTAAACCCATTTGAGAAAAAGATTAAATCTTTTTATTTAGATTTAATGAAGTGTACCAATTAAATGGTATTTAATTGGAATTGAATTTGAATTGATTTCTGAGTTTATCGTGAACGGTGTTTTAAATAACACTTGTTCTTTTACCCGATAAAATGGAATGTGATTTTGGGTTGTCATGAACGGTATCTTCAATAATACTATTCTTAGACCTAACGGAGTTAAGAAAATCAGAAACTAACTAGAGATTAGTTAAGTTGAATGGTTTCTTGGGTATTGATCTGATGTTGGTTTCGACCTTCGGGGTTAATACTTAGGGAATTGCTCACTTGCTATTTTACGGTTAAAGGCTGTTAGAATGGAATGTGAATTTGGGTTTATCGTGAACCATGTTTCAAATGACATTGATTCTTTAACCCAATTAAAGATTAAAACTATGTGGAGTTTTAATGAATCTTTAATTAGACTGAAAAGAACGAGAATGGAGTATCACCAGTTTTGCTCCAAGCGATAGTTAAATCTTTAATTAGATTTGAACGTGAAATGGTAATGGAATTTACCGATAACACCGTGGTGTTAGATATGAAGTATTACCAGTTTTACTTCATGGGATGAATAGGTTGGGATTGGGAAATTAAAACAAATGATTACTTCGGTAAGGTTCGTTAATCCCGACTAGTTTGAAGTGATATTCAAAGGAAGATTAAAGAATAAATTTAAAAGAATTTATCTTTGATAAAATTAATGGGAACCTTTCCCTAAGAATGTGAAATTTAGAAACTAGTTGTAGGTTAGCTAAGCAGAATGGTTTCTTGGGTATTGATCTGATGTTGGTTTCGGCCTTCGAGGTTAATATTTGGGGAATTATTCTCTTGTTAATTTACGGTTAGTGACTGATGAATTGGAATGAGGTGTATGTTGTGTTTGTGTAACACTTGTTTATTATATACACGAGTTATTCGGAAAGACCGGGTTTATCCCGTTCTGAATAACTGATACGACGATAAGTCGAAGGTGAAGATGGTGGTTGAAGACCGGAGGTCTTCACGTCGTTTGGGTGATTACTGATGATCTTGATTGGGTTGTACACCCAAAAGGAGGGAATCTGTTGGTGATCTTCCAGACGTACTTGGATATCGATGGATATGCGAGGAATAAGGTTCCTCCGGTTTCTTTCAGACCCAGGACGGACTTGTAAATGGATGTGTGTATGACATTGGATTTCATTCTGTGTGATTGATATCGGTTGCATAGCGTGAATTACCTGTGTGGCATGCTGAGATGCAAATGATCAAGGCTTCTGTTGAAAAGCAGAGTCTTGTGGTTGATGATCAAATCACGGCCTATGTGGCATAGCTTTGTGTAGCGTTGATTCGCGAGCCTCACACCCCGGTTGTGAACTAGAAATGGGAGAGGACCTCAGGGAGGACATGCGTTTCTTTCTAGTTAGAAGTGGTGTTAGTGGTTTGACACGCCCTGACGAGTTTGACTTATGTGGTTGTTGCTGTTGCGAGGCGCCTCGGATATATCGGTGACTATGTGGAGACGATGGAGTCATTTGTTGGCTCATTTACGCCCCAAAGGGCGGGGAAACGTAGTGTTCAGGCATTATAATCCGCATCGGTGGACCGTCCATGTCGCTCCAAGGGGCAGTTGCGGTTATTCCTGAGGCTCGGGCTAGAGAGTCTCGAATCGGTTGAGGACGATCCCTGGCCTCGGTTCACAAATGGAAATCCAACTTCCAATACGTGACGTTTCGATTTTAGTTGTAATCCTGTATATGGCAACATAGTAGGTTGGGGCGCTCATGCCGTCTATGATTGATAGTTATGATTGAAATTGTTTTGACACTATACACTTATAGTAATAATAAAAGATGAAATTTAGCGTATCAAGCATTCTTTGGCTATTATAAGGTAAAACCCTATCCTACGGCTTGCGTTGCATTGTGTGATGGGACCTGGGTCTTATAATAGCTTCATTGTTCTTTATTTAGCATTGCGTTGTTGTTTTATGCACTTGTATTCTTGGGAGGAAACCCGTTCCGTGTTATACGGCGTGGTCCCTTGATTTACCTAACTTTAAAATAAAGATTAATAACCGTTTTAGTTCTCACACCAGTCCCATGACTGACCTGGAGTTTATTGTTTTAACCTAAACTCTGGGTGCCCTTATTTTGACACGGGCAGCTAGTAGTTTTGGTTTTACAGATTTATATTCACAGGATCCTGATTTACAGCTGGAACAATACTCGAAAAGCTCTGTATCTGTGTATTACTTCAAGTTGTGTATTGTATTATTTTCCGTTGCTATGTAATGTATTGTAATCTCTGATATTTTATAATGTATATCATTTGTTAATACTCTGTATATTCTTGTAATCTGATGGAATTGTTGTAATATACAATGTAATGTTCTTCTGTCTGCGTTCTTTTGTGTGTTGTTCTCAAAGTATCCGCTCTTTCCTTTACGGGGAAGTTACGGGTTTTCACATTTTGGAAATCATCAGCCTTTGAGACTTGACATTACTAAAAATGAGTATACTAAACTTAATAGGATTTTATTTCTTGTGATGAATTTCAATATACTCCACTATGATTTAAAGCTCATAATTTAAAAAGATTACCAATTTTTGATATTCTCTGTGATTCCAGAATTATCGATTCCGACCTTAGTTCATCATTATCAATGATGGAATCTGAATTGATCTAGAGGCAAAGCCAACTTCTTAATTCTGGAGGCTCCTAACGATTTACAATGTATGACCCTTTTGTTTTAATACTTGCTCTCACATCATTGTTTGATACTCTAAAAAGCAAACGACACTGTACCTGAATGATGATGCAGGTGCTAGTATAGAATTTCGGAGGTCGACACAAATTTTCAGACGCTAAAAAAATGAAGATCAAACAATACACCGAAATTGATATGAGCAAAAAATAGCTAAATTAAAGGCGAATCCTTCTTTAGATCAGAAGTCATGCCTATTCTCAGTCTTGAGGCAACACCAATCTCCAGCAGCAATTGGATCTGGTGAGAAAATGGTAATGAGAAATATAAGGAAGAGCTGAAGTCTATCTCAGATCTAGATAGAACATTGATTATGAGAAATATGATTAGGAATTGAAGGAAGCCGTATAAAATGGAAAATTTTAAGGATTGGAAAACAATCCGAAGAAAGGTCACAGAAGAAACGAAAGAGAAAAAATAGGCGTGAAATTTTGGCTTTAGACTGTTTTATATAACAATATGATTTTTGTTTGACGATAACAAAAACATATATTGTTATAAATGTGCTTGTAATTGCACTATTCTACTACATCACATACATAAATAAATATTTATATTTTGAATAGAACACTATTGCACAAGAATTTAAATATTGAAACAATATTTTATTTAAATATAATATTTTATTTCATTTTTAAATAGCACAAACTTCTAACTTTAATATTGTACATTTCATTGATATAATAAATTCAATTTCATATACATAGCTCCTCACCACATTTCACTCAGTTTCGCTCATTCACTTATTGACACTCACTTTGTCTTCAGTATGCTCAAGAGTCAATACAATCATTTGCATACTTACCACAGAAAAACACACAGTAAACTGGAACTAAAATTGATTTACTTTCTAGCAGATATAAACTTATTTTAAATTTTATTTTCCTTATAATTTTTGTATGTTTCTCAACATATTTCTTGACTTGGTATGATATATATACACACACACACATCTAACTGTATCTAGACTACTTGTGATATTTACATATATAAACTGCACATACACAATACATGTATAAACTGCGCACACACACAATACATGTATACACATGTGTATGTATATGCACATATATTTTGTGTAGGGGCAATATGGTCAAATTTCAGTGAGTGCGTATGAACCAAGAGATTCAATGCAAGTGAGAAAGCACATGTGAAGCAACAATCATATACATACATATACACACACACATTTGTGTATATATACATGAATGTATACATGGTAATAGCAAGCATAGACAAGTCTCAAGACAAGTAGGCACTGTCCATAAGTTCAAAGCAGGCAAGCTCAAATAAGTCTAGTGAACTAAGGCACGTGAACAAGGTGAAAGCAACATGCATGAGAATACAGCATGTACAGGCAATACATGACGAAGATCAAGATGGCACACAACAATGAGGCATCAAACAAGAATTAGTGTTCAGGTGATATGGTGCAACTGCTAAACAACATGTCATAAGAATGAAGCAACTTCATGTGTACACTAGTATTTTTTAGATACAAAATACACAGGTGCAACACAAAAGTTCACATACACTAAGTTCAGGTTCAGGCTTCAACAATTACAAAAGGACCATGCAAATCATCAAGACTTGGAAGCAAAGAATACATAAGGTAATGAAATTCTACATATACACATGTACATGGCAACACAGTAGTAATTCAAGCATATGTTGCATGCTCGGTAAAACATAGTCATGGCATGTACATGAATGCATGATCAGTAAGGTACGTCAGGCTACAAGAATATACTATAACAAGATGCTCATGTGTATGTCAAGTCAAGGGAAGTGCAAATGACCCAAGCCAGTATAACAAGGAAGAATGCATGGATCGTAATGCACAAGACATAACTGATGCATATGGTGCAACAATAAAAATGGGAAGCTAATATTCGAATGTGCGGACTAACAAATGAGCATGTGCACAAGCCAACGGTGTGAACAAAGTGAATGGTTAAAGTGAATAGATTTGTACAATAGGGCATAAATATGGTCCAGGCTCAAGCAATTGTAAACACAGCTAGAATGCATTCAATAGCATGAAACTCATGAATTAAAGCACTCAACTACACTACAAACATGTATGGTTCATGGGACAAGTACATTTGCATTGGAGGTTCAACTGCATGGCCAGGAAGGTGCAGCATGTTTTAAAGAGTAGGGCTAACAAATACAAAATGTATGCAAGACAAATATGAGTGCAGCTAGAGTATGCAACATGGACATGTAAACAACACAGTGTTAAGACTCAAGACAGAGCACACAAGTGCAAACAAATTTATGTGCACAGATAAAATCAAATGCAAATCAAGATGCAAGACTCAATATACATGCTCAGGAAAAATATACACTGCAATAATATACATATACAAACATAACCATGTGTATATATTAAAATCTAGTGCTTGTAGAAAATGTCAAGACAAATCAGGTGATAAATCTCTCAAACCGCATGCAAGAATAAGTTGCAGAATTGGTTTATAAATTCATGCAATTCCAATTATGGAATGATTTATTTCTCCAAGTACATTGTGTGCTTAAAACATTACCAGATACATTAAAGAAAAACTTGCAGCAATTTGTCAACATGATTAAGGAATTATTTTTGCAAGGTATAATTCAATCACGCTGAATCAACGTTTCCAAAAATAGTTTGAGTATACATGGGAAGTTTTATTTCAAGCATATGGTGAAATATTAAATCGAAGAAATCATCTCCAGAAAACCAAGTAGCTAAGAAATTTATTCGAGTCTTTCTACTAATTCACATGAACGTTTTAAGGGCCATAAGGACAATTTCAATTGTTTCCAGGAATTCAAGCAATCAAAGGATCACGGCAATTTTTATCACGCACAAATCAACACAAATTACGGCCAAGTCTATGGGTGAAATCAGAGATGATTATGTATTTGAAAATCCTGTAAGTACTAAACAAATCATCATTGGCAACCCATCGAAACAAAAGCAACAGATTCGAGAGCAAAAAAAAAATCAAATCAATATACTCACGTGTTTCGATCGCAAAGGAAAACCCCAAATCGTACGATAGCAAGCAACATTATTGAAGCCTTCAGAGAATTCATCAATAACCAGAAGTCGTGAATTGATTTGGGGAAGCAAAGAACCCTAACTTATTTCAGCCACCATTAAAAATAAGGGAGCCTTATTTTAAGTGTCAAAACAAAAAAAGGGGGGCCGACATCTTATTTTACAAAGGGGCTTTTTGAGTTGTTTTTATTTTTATTGTTTTTATTTTTTTACAAAACATTTAATAGTTTTCTTGTTTTCTCTAAACTAGGGTTTATGAGTTATGGGGTTATAATTAGGAGAAAATCTGATCTTGGGGATAAAGATCAGTCCAGGGTTTTGAGCGTAGGATTAGATCAGTAGAAAGGTTTGCAAGTTTACAGGTTTTTGTAACCGGAAAGCTTTTTTAATATCTAGTAGAAATTTGGGGAATGCAGCGTTATGCAGGGGTTTGTCGAAGGGGGGTAAAATCTATGTCACTTACTTTCTACATTTATTTTCTCTACTGAAATCTATGTTGTGATATTTCTAATAGCTTGTAAAACTTCAATAAACCCTATTCACCCCCCTCTATGGTTAATCTAGATCCTACAAGTGGTATCAGATCCTGGTATTTTTAAATCTAGAGTCATGGTTTTCCCTAGTTCTCAATCCAGTGAGAGTCAGTTGTAACACCCCGCATTTCTAATTATATAATAAAAATAAAATTTGAAAAGCTTTCAGAATTTGGTCATGGAATTAGCATCATTGCATCACTGGCGATTTTCTGATCAAATTAGACCTATGGTTTGCAGAAAACAGATTCAAGATGGAAAAGATATCTTTAAATGAAATATTACAACAAATGTGAAAGGAAGATATAAGAACACTAAAAAGAACAATGACTACCATTGTATTTAGTCTTGTTGACAAAAGCTTATGTAGCCCAGTTGGTAGGGGTATGTCTCTCCCAAGTGAGTGGTGCAAGTTCGAGTCCCGTTGGCGCCATATTTTTAATTTAGAGGGATGGTTAAAGAAATGCATATTCTAAGAGGAAAATATGTTTAAATGTACATAAGGAAAATTATACATAAAGGTGAGTATAAAAATATATGTATACATGGATATGTAAATATATGCGTATGTGTGTGAAAAAATATACATATGAAAGAGAAATCCGAAATAAACCTGTAATCAATGAAAATAGGTAAGAAATAAATGATGAAATAACGCTGTTTGAATTTTGAAAAATAAATACAAATTGTGCGCATATATACACACACACACATATTCATATATATATATATATATACATAAAGACGTATAAATTCAATTGTTGGCATAAAAAGTGCAAGTTAAGAGCAGAAAATAATTGATGCATAATAAATGGAAAATGGGCAATAAATTAGTTGCCTTTGAAATTAGAATGCATTAAAAGAAATAAAACAACTAATTGATAGCGTTATTAATTGCATTGATTAATGGACAAGGAATTGAAAGATTGTATGCGTATATACAATGCATAAATTTGAAATTCGAACTTAAGGATAAATTATAACTAGAATATTATAAATCAGATGAACTATATTAAGCAGGAAATTAACACTAAAACAAAATTCAAAATGAAGTAGGAAAGCACGTTTGGACCTAGGATGGGTTGACCCACCTCTAATGTGGGTCGACATAGGAGTCGACCAAATCGGATCAGATCTATTTTTTTTAGATGACATGTTTTGTATAATAAATGGTTCGGAGTTTATTTGGTTAATACGATGGACCAGACTTTCTTGTACAACTATAAATAGAGTAGTAGGGCCTAGCCTCCAACTCATGTTTTCTGAGACAACGCCAAGGCTTTGCCATTTTCTTTCCTCTCCAAATCTTTCAGAAATTAGAAAATTAGTTTTAGGAAATTCTGATTCAAGATTTGAAAATAAAGAATGTAAATCTACAACATAATTGTTCAGAATTCTGATCAACGTGAGGTAAGTTCTTGGGGCTGATTTATTTATGTTTCCCTCTTCTTTTAGCATCAGATTTGTGAATCCGTGGTTGTTTTAATAATAGATTCAGTTAGGATTGTAACGTCTCGTATTTTTAGTGATTAGATATTTAATATATTTTATTATATTAAATGTTGAATTTGTATTTTAAATGGATTTATGAGATATAATTCATTTATTAAAAACAAAGTTGAACATATATTTTATATTTAAATTAAAACGAGCTCGAAATGGCATGGTAGTTCGTAATATTGAATTTTGAACTTCAATTGATTATACATAATCCATTTTTAGTTAGAATTCTTTGAAATAAGAACCTTTCGAATCTATTTGATTATAATTTTCTAATGAAAGAGAAAAATCGATATTTCATCTTATAAATTGTAAGTTATGTCCAAATCAAATTTTAAAATAGTCGCTGTGGATCCGTTTATACATTATAACGTTTATTTAATAAATTTAAATATGGTTTTTATATATATTGATATCGTTTAACTTGAAATTTCTTAAATAATGAGTTATAATTTCATATTTGTGAATTTGAAGTGATAAATATTTTTTTTCATTAGGATGTATATATGATGATAATAATTTAATTATTATTAAATTGGATTGTTTTGTAATTTAATTAATAATATATCGATATTATATAGGACTTAGAAATAACTGTTCACCAAATGACCTCCATTTCCGACTAAACAGATTTTCTTGTAGTACATATAATTAGTTATCGCTAGATTCCCAGTTTGGAGCCAATTGGAGTTGTTTTGTCGGTACATCCAATTTAAACATGAACCGATAAATATGTTGGAAATTAAAAATAATGTCATTGTGCAACTGGAGTCCGATTTCAACAAAATTAATTTCATTGGAACTGGAACGTCAAGATGTAGCGATGTTTTTATTTTCGTTGAGTTTGGAGTCGGTGTTTGGCGGTGCGTATATTTTACGGTCAACGGTTAACGGTTAGCGTAATATAAACTAACCGTGATAAAATAAACTTAAGCGCCAAGTAAATAATGTCAAACCCTATTCTTCCCTACCCTATAGTCTCTGCGTATATTATCAAATCACGCCTCTTTCTTTTCAAACAGCCTACCCTCCGTTGAAAGCTCTGATTTTTTCCCCAATTTGAATACACAACTCACTGCACTGATTCTCCTTTTCAAATGAGCCACACTATATATATATATATATATATATATATATATATATTTGCAACGACTTATGGTGCTTTCTTAGATACCCTACACTGTCTTCTTCCTCTATTTGAGTTATTCTTTTCACGCTGAAATGACTTACCCTATTCAAATGCTTTGCAGATCTACCCTGGAGCCTATAATATTATGTAGGAGTATATATTAATATACATATACTTAAGCCTTCAGAATGAAACCCGTAACAACCCGGAATTTTGAGGCAATTTTTTTTATAGGATTTTAAATTGTTAAAATGATTTATTTTAAAATAATAATGACTAAAAATTTATTTTAATTCCTTTTGGAATTAGAAACAGCACGGTAATTTGAAAAGTCAAAGCTAAACTTTGACTGAACATACCGGATTCAGAATTTAACGGATTTTAGCGAAACCAAAAGTATTAGAATCTATTTAAAAATATCTTTCTAGCGAATCAGGAAAATTGAAATTTCATTGTAGGAATCAAAAGTTATGCCCAGTTTAATTTAGAAAAGTCGCTGTATTTTTTTTAGATATTTTAATATAATATATTGGCCTTAAAAATAACTATTTTGCAAACGACCCCTGTTTTTGACGAAACCACTTTTATTGGAACCGGAATGCCGTTATTGTTGGTATCAGAGCTCTGGTTAGCTCAAATCTTTGGGGTACAACTCGTTAGAACTTAACAAAAGACCTATCAGAGGTTGGATTAGTAATATCCAATAAGAATACTCATTAGAGATAGGATCAGTAGTATCCTAGAATGAGAAAAACTTATTAGAGATAGGGTTAGCAATGCCCTAGAATGAGTTGAGAGTAACAAGTTTATAATTAACGTATTTGTATAATCTGATATTAGAAAATATGAATTTGATATACAAAAGTTATATATATTTGATAAGTTAATCACCTAATAAAATTATTGAAACTAATAAAAATAAAAATGAAAATAGAATGGTTAGTTAAACAATTTTTAGCTTCGTTCCTTTTCAAGGACGAAAAGATTTTAAGTGGGGGAGATTGTAACAACCCGGAATTTTGGGGCCAAATTTTTTTTTTGGGATTTTAAATAGTTAAAATGATTTATTTTAAAATAATAACGACTAAAAATTTATTTTATCTCCTTTTGGAATTAGAAATAGCAGGGTAGTTTGAAAAGTCAAAGCTGAATTATGACTGAACATATTGGATTCAAAATTTAACGGACTTTAGTGAAACTAAGAATATTAGAATCTATTTAAAAATATCTTTCTACAGAATCTGAATAATTGAAATTTCATAGTGGGAATCAAAAGTTATGCCCAGTTTAAAATTCAGAATAGTCACTATAGAATTTATATATATATTTTAATATTAAAAATAGCAATTTTTTAAACGACCTCTGTTTTCGACGAAACCACTTTTGTTGGAACCGGAATGTCAAATTATTGCTAGGTTTCAATTTTCATAATTTTTATAATTAATATGTGAGCGTGGCAAAAGAAAATGTGTTTTGTCCACTTCAGTCAAATCAGATCGACCAGAAAATGGCTGTTTTTCAAACGGTCTCGGAATTCGATGAAATTAGTTTTGTTAGGACCGTATCGACATAACAAAGCCAAATATATTTTTCTGGAATTTTCTGAGTTCATATGTGGCCCCGGTGAATTTATTTGTATAATTAAAATAAATAAATAAATGATTTAAATTTTAAATTAAAGAAATCAGACCACCAATATTCGTTTGGGCTCACGGGACATAGCCCATTGTGTCCGGAGTGTGGGTATTTGGCTAGGGGCGACAGTCGTTGGAGTTCGTGACAATTTTTGAGTTTTAAGGAGAATAAAATAATAAAATAGAATAACCAATAAATACACCGTATAGTGTATTTTCCCTAAACCCTAATACATAGCCGCTGTATTCAATTTTCAATGGATGAAATACTCCAAATTTCAATCCTTAAATTCTCCCTCATCTTTTCAAATTAATCATGAAATCAATACTCAAATCGAAGAGCATTTCGAATTCAACAAATTGATACGGTTATGATCTAAAACCATTGCAAGAATCTCTCAAATTTTGGTCTCAAAGTGGCCAAATTCATGCTGGATTTTTGAGAAGAGGGCTCCACCGAGTTAGCCGCCCTTGCAGGCGTTGGGTGAGGTGGTGACGCCGCCCCGTCTGGCGTGTTCTGATCGAAGGCCGGCGGCTTCTGGTGGCGGCGCAAAGAGGAAGTTCAAATCGATAAAATGGGTTACGGGGTCCTGAAATTCACATCATAGAAGAAGGATTAAACGTTGGTTAATGCTTTGATTAGCCTAATTATTTTATTAATTAATTATTAATGTTATTTAATTTTAAATTACAATAACTTGTTCAAACAGACACGGAATCACGCACGATCAGTTGTGTTGCACTCGTATCATCGAACTCTAAAACATAGAACAATCCATAACTGAAATGGAACACTTTGGAAATTCAGGAAATTTCAGATCTAAGTTATTCTGAATAAAAAGCTCGGTGAGATTTCTATTTTATAATTTAAAAGTAAATTATTATTGAAATGTGAAATTATATTTATTTCATATAAAGTCAATGGTGATGTTGTGTATATATTTATTCAGTGTTCGTTGTTGTATGATTTCGATGAATTCTTGAATTGATTTGTGTGTCTCATATTTGTTAGGATATGATTGTTGAAAATAATTATATCATGTTTGTGACAATAATTAGATTGTCATTTTGTTGAATTGGGTTAAACAAAATCAAATGACATTTTGTCAAATTAGAATAAAAACACTGTTCATGTTAAAATTGTCAAATTTGAATAAAACATCATTATGTTAGAATTGATAAACTAGAATAAAACATCGTTATGTTAGGAATAAATAAAAATTACATTTTTATTGTCTAAAGAATAAAAAGAGTGACATGCTAAGGAGATAAAAGAATTGTTATTTCAATGTTAACATACTAGAATTTGTTATTTTAATGTTAACATACTAGATTGTGTTATTTTAATGTTAACATACTAGAATTTGTCATTTTAATGTTAACATAATAGAATTTGTCATTATAATGTTACCATAATAGGAATATCATTAATATTAAATATGTATTGTCTGCATAAATATCACTGTTATTGTTAACATGACATTGTTGGTAGATTTAGATTAACAATAAAAATCTCACCTTTATTTTTAACATGGAACACTGTTTTGTCAAGATATAATAATTAGACAAAATACTCATTTCTGCTAAAGTAGTTTAGATAAAACAAAATATCATTCTTGTTAATTAAGTAATTGTTAAGAAATAAAATTATCATTTTATTTGTTAAGTTAAATTAGATGTAACAAATAAAATTGTCATTCTTTTATTTGTTACGTAGAATACAAATTGTACACAAATAAATTATTCTTTTATTGTGACATTGAAATACATAGAAAATGTAAACAAATAAATCATTCTTTATTTGTAATTGAAATACATAGGGTAATGTTTGTAAACAAATATGTAATTCATATAGAAAATATATGTTAAGATAAAATGTCACTTTATTTAGAATTGTCTTCTGAAAATGAAAAATGCTGTTTGATTTAGAAATGAATCATAAAATATGATTCATTGTTTTGAAATGTAATTACATTAAAATCCATTCTTTAATGTAAATGAATCATAAAATATGATTCATTGTTTTGAAATGTATTTACATTGAAACATGCATTTTTGTCTAAATTAAAAGAATGAAATAAAAACATAGAAATGAAACATTGAAAAAGATTTATACTTTTATTTGCACTTTTAGATGCAAATGAAACATAGGATTGGAAAGTGTTTATTTTATTTACATTTTTGTTGTAAATAAAACATATAATTAAAAAGCACCATTTTATTTACATTTTTGTTGTAAATAAAACATAAAATTAAAAAGGATTTATTTTATTTTATTTACACTTTTGATGTAAATAAAAAGAAACTCATGGAATGGAAGAAAATTATATGTTTATTTGCAAATTAGTTGCAAATAAAAGACATGAATATAAAAGTACATTTTTATTTGCAAATTAGTTGCAAATAAAAGCCATGGATTAAAAAGAGAAATTTATATTTACATTTTAGACGTAAGTAAAAAACATAGATTTAAAGTGACACCTTTATTTGCGTTTAGATGTAAACAAAAAGAATACCTTTGAAGTTACATTTTTATTTACGTTTTAGATGTAAACAAAATCATAAAAATAAAAATTATATTTTTGTTTACATTTTAGATGTAAACAAAACATAGAAATGGAAGTTACATTTTTGTTTGCATTTTAGATGTAAACAAAAACACGGATTGAAAAGCACATTTTTATTTACATGTTGGATGTAAATAAAAAATAGGAATATAAAAGTATATTTATATTTATAATTTAGGTGTAAATAGAAACATGGATTAAAAGTTGACATTTTATATTCAATAAAAAGTATAGAATTTAAAAGAAGCATTTTTATTGTCATTTTAGAGACAATAAAAAGAGTAGATTTTGATGTCATGTTTGTTGAGATAAAAAGAGTAGAAATAAAAGTTACATTTTTATTAACATTTCATATGCAATAAAAAGAATAGGAATAAAATACGTTTTAATGCTAAGTAAAGAGTTATAGAAATATCCATGTGTTAGGATTTAAACATGATTTTTTTTTTATTTAAAGGATTTACCAAAAATAAACTAGAACTGTCAGCAAAGGTGTAAGAATCATTTTTGTGGTATATACATACATTAGAATTTTTATGCGAAGCTAAATATTTGTATGTACAGTTAAACGCGTTAGCAGATTCGCCAAACGATTTATATTTATAATTATATAAATATAAATTAAATTTAAACGAAACCCGCGTGGTAGTTTGCATTTTGAAATCGTAACTTTAAACGGTTATACCAAGAGATCCGACCGTCGAATTTTCCCAAAACTGGAACCGTTAGGACCGCTTTGGGAAGATCTTTCCAATGATACAAATTTCGTAAAAATCTAATGGTTAGATTTCGAGAAATGTGTAAATCAATTTTTGGTAAAAACAGCGCCAGGGCGGCCTATTGACCCGAAGCGTCGTTTAATTATAATTGAGCTATTTTAAATAAATAAAAATAACGATAGATCGTTATAAATAGATTTGAATGATATGAAATGATTAAAATGACAAGTATTCGAGGATTATTTGAAAAGACAGAGTTCAACTCATTTCAAATAATTACTACGAAGATATAAGTCGAAGATTTGAAGACGGTGATTGAAGACCGACGATCTTCGCATCGAATGGATGAGGACTACTAATGCCCGTGATTGGAGTAGCTACCTTGAAGGGGCTACAGTGGTAGTTGTCCGGTCGTATTTGTTGATTGTTCGGATATGCGAGGAATAAGGTGCCTCCGGTTTCGTTCAAACCCAGAACGGACTTGTAAATGGATGGTATGTCTGACGTTGTATTCCTTTATGCTTTATTCGTTGATCTCTGCTATATATATATATCTGTTTGGTGTTTAACACTCTTCTCTGAGACGTACGAGCTTAGAGGTTATATATTGGTAGGAATCAATGGTATGGATTGACAATGTGGCATGCTAAGATGCATGGATCTAGGCTTTTGTTGAAAAGCAGGGCCTTGTGGTTGATGATCAAAGCATAGCCTGTTTAGGCATAGCTTTGTATATAGCATGACTTCACGAGCCTCACACCCCGGTAGAGTCTAAAACGGGACAAGGGAACGCAGGGAGTGCACACGTTTCTTTCTAGCTAGAGTGATGTCAGCGACCTACCAGCCCTGACATTTTACTTATGTGGATGATGGATTAATAGGTACCTCGGTTTTATAGGTTGTTAGTGGCCATATTGAGGTCCAAAGGGACCAGGAAACGCGTGTTCAGGCATAACTAATCCACTACTGTAGGTGTGGACCGGCCCTACAGGATCCAAGGGTTGCCCATAGGTGTGATCCTGAGGCATTTGCTAGAGTGCCTCGAATCGGTAAGGAGACCGCCCCTAGCCTTCACTCTTGATGGAAACCCAATTTCCAATACGACACCATGCGGTTTTGATTGTAGAACTAGTATGGCGACATAGTATATGGTAGCTATGTCGTCTATGATTGATACATTATGATTGAAATTGTTTTTGAAAACTTATATACACTAATAATAATATCAAATCCGTTTTTATCGTATCAAGCATTTTTGACCATTATAAGGTAAAACTCTATCCTCCGGTTTTCGTTGCATTGTGTGATGGGACTTGAGTCTAATAATGGTTTCATTTTTCTAAAAAGCATTGCGTTGTTTAACGATTTACTTTATTTTATGCATTGGCAATCTAATGGAGTAAACTCGTTCCGCGTTAGCGGCGTGGTCCTGTGATTAGACTTATTGTTAGATTAGTTAAGTTAGATTTCTCATACTAGTCCCATGACGGACCTGTAGTTTGTTTCACTGGCAAACTCGGGTGCCCATATTTTCCACATGGGCAGTGGAGTAGCTTGTTTGCAGATATCTATTCTTTTAGTAGGATCTTGGATCGAAGCTTAAAGCTGTGTCCAGAGCATTGATAGTCTTCTACTGTATCAGTTTAAGTCTTCCGCTGCACTGTATTATATATAATGTAAAATTTATCTTCCGCTGTATTATTTTATTCGATGTAATCTGATATTCTGTACTCTGATGTAACATTATTATGATGGTTATAAAAGTCTGTTATTATTGTTCTAATGTATTGAATTCCCAAAGTTAATGTATGCGGATTTCGAACGATTTTAGTCAATCTAGCGATCAATTAAGGTCGGGCAAAATGCGTTTCGTTACAAAACCTACTCTTAAAAAATAAATAGTACACAATGTGTTGTATATGCAGTCTGTACATACAAAAGAAGAGCTAACCTATGTTTTGTTACATCAGCCTATATCTCTACTGAAAAGAAGTGAAAGTAAAAGTTAAGCTATCCCCACTATAAATGTACCCTATAGCTGCATCCCTATCCATTCTACATTGTAAATCTAAATGGAAATACACCAAATCCCTATCTCCTCTTTACACAATTTTTCTGCAGCTACCATTGAAATGAAAAGAACAAAAAGAAAACTCAGGGATTGCACCACAATGTGTCCCTATTTCTCATCCAAGCATAGAGCTAATAAAATAGGATACAACATGACCCTTATCTTCATTTTCGCGCATATATATACCAGCACCTTCATTCATTTCTGAAACCAAGTATTCAAAACCACCATTTAAAAATCCCACATGAGCCTTATAAAACAAAAAAAGAACAGTAGTGCAGAAGCAAAAAGCTGTAAGGTGACAATATATTCGATACACTCAAGTGAAATGAGTGGTCGGTCATGTGTGGCCAGGTTGCAAGATGTTCTTGTTGAACCCAGTGTATTCCTCTCTAGAGATACACTATCGGAAGGTGGTTCCATACCTTGTCATAGTTGGAAACTCAATCCCCAATAAGCGCCCGCGGTTTTTGTTTGTATACTATATATGTAGAGCATGAGATGCAAGCATTCTGGTAGATGGGTATTTATTTGTATTTAGACACAATTATAATATCAGAATAAGATATGATTTCAACGATTGTTTGGGTTATCGTAAGGTGAAAACCGTCCGTGTTTATGTGTGGATTGGTCTTACGATTATCCTTCGAAAAGATTTTAACTTTAAAATCAAGTTGGATGTTACCTATAAATTTAGTGTGTTTTTTCTCACTCTGGTTCACTAGACTGATCTGTGCATTTGTAATGCTCGGGTTAGACCGGGTTGTACAGGTTCAAGTTATCGGATGCAGTAAAGAGATGTGCTGGAAGAGTGTAATAACTCGGAAATCCGAGCCAATTTAAAATTTTTATTTTGGCAATTTTAGCGAATTTTGATTATTTGAAATGAATTATGTTAAATAATATCGACGAGAAATTTATTTTGAATAGAATTCGAACGTATGTATTTAATAGATCGTCGTTAGAATATAATTATTTAATTATAATTATAAAAGGAATTGAAAATGGCGCGGTAGTTCGATAATTCGATTTCAAAATTCAAATGAATGTACCGGGTACAAAATAAACCGGATTTTAGTGAAACCAAAAATATTTGAATCTAATTGAGAATATCTTTCCAACGAATCCGAAAAATTGAAATTTCATAGCGGTAATAAAAAGTTATGTCCAGTTGAAATTTCAGAATAGTCGCTATGGAATTCAGGCCCTTGAAAATAGCCATTTTGCAAACGACCTCAGAATTCGACGAAACCACTTTTGTTGGATCTGTGATGTCAAGTTATTGCTAGGTTTCAAATTTCGTAATTTTTCGAATTAATATGTGAGCGTGGCAAAGGAAAACGTGTTTGGACAGTTTCAGTTGATTTTAATCGACTGGAAAACGGCCATTTTTCAAATGGTCTCGGAATTCGACGAAATTAATTTTGTTAGGACCGTATTGTCAATACGAAGCTAGAAAATATTTTTTGGGAATTTTTCGAGTTATTATGTGACCCCGGTAAATTGAAATGCGCGTTCAAATTCAATATATAGAGTTATATGTTGACTTTGACGAAAACTGATCGAGACGATCGAATCAGCTTACGATACATATCCTATTGTGTTCGGAATGGGGGTAATTAGCTGCGGACGACAGGCGGTGGGCCTCGTTTCGAGGTCGAAATAAAAAGTTGCTTTTTGAAATTAAATAATTAAATAAAATAAAATTAAAATCCCCTTTCATCTCTATACCCTCAGCCCCCCCCCCCCCCGTTTCATCATTCAGAAGGAAAAAAAACCCGAAAACCCCAAATCGCCCCCCTTCAGCCGCGCAGCCGTCGTCTCACCTCCCTACCGCCTCCGCCATCGCCCCCCTCCGGTCGACGACGCCGCCTCCCCCCCCCCACACCCTTCGAACCCCCTACGTCTCGCTCCTCCTCTTTTCCTTCTCCAATTGCAGCCGACGCCCCCATGCACAAACCCAGTGCCGCCTCCACCTCTAGGACGCCACCACCATCCGCTGCCGCCTGACAAATCCAGCGCAGCCCTCAACACTTCCTCCTCCCAATCAATGTAAGGTTTTATTTTATTTTATTTATTTATTGGTTTAAAGAATTTAATTGTTTTGTTTAAAGTATGAATTATACTTATTTAAAGGTGAGATTTTTAAAATGGTAAAGGTGAGATTTTTAAATTGGGAAAAATTATACTTTTATAGATAAGAGATTATATTTTTATAACATGAAGGTTTCAATTTTTATAGTAGAGATTTGAAATGTGAACATGATTTTTAATATACATAGCTTCATGTAAAAAAATATGATTTTGTTTATAAAGAAAAATAAAGATATAATTTTGTTTAAAACTAAAAAGATCATACTTTTATCATAGAGAAAGGTTGGATTTTTATATATTGAATAGCAAAGTGAAAATTCGATTTTTATATATTGAATAGCAAAATAAAAATTCGATTTTTATAAATTGAATCGCAAAGTAAAAATTCGATTTTTATATATTGAATAGCAAAGTAAAAATTCGATTTTTATATATTGAATAGTAAATTAAAATTCGATTTTTATATATTGAATAGCAAAGTAAAAATTCGATTTTTATATATTGAATAGCAAAGTAAAAATTCGATTTTTATATATTGAATAGCAAAGTAAAAATTCGATTTTTATATATGTAGTGAATACGGATGACGAAAGCGATGAAAGAAGGAACGGCGAAGACTTCTACATTTGAAGAGTCGTGGCGTTTGGTTTAGCTAGTTGGTGAGACTCCTCACCTTTTATTTATTTTTCTAGTTGAAATATATACTAGGATGCAGACGGTGTTTAGTAGCAACCGTGTAACAACCCGGAAATGCGAGCCAGTTTAAAAATTTTATTTTGGCAATTTTAGCGAATTTTGAAAATTTAAAATGAATTATTTTAAATAATAACGACGAGAAATTTATTTTGAAATGAATTCGATGAATATATTTATATACGTCGTCGTTAGAATATAATAATTATATATAATTATAAATAGAATTGAAAATGGCGCGGTAGTTCGATAATTCGATTTCAAACTTCAATTGAACATACCGGGTGCAAAATAAACTGGATTTTAACGAAACCAAAAATATTCGAATATATTTGAGAATATCTTTCCAACGAATCCGAAGAATTGAAATTTCATAGTGGGAATCAAAAGTTATATCCAGTTGAAAATTCAGAATAGTCGCTATGGAATTTCGGCCCTTGAAAATAGCAATTTTGCAAACGACCTCGGATTTCGACGAAACCACTTTTGTCGGATCCGGGATGCCAAATTATTGCTGGATTCCAAATTTCATAATTTTTCGATTCAATATGTGAGCGTGGAAAAGGAAAACACGTTTGACCAGTTTCAGTTGATTTTAATCGACTGGAAAATGGCCATTTTTCCAGCAGTCTCAGAATTTGATGAAATTAGTTTTGTTAGGACCGTATCCTCAATACGAAGCTAGAAAATATTTTTCTGGAATTTTTCGAGTTAGTATGTGGCCCTGGTAAATTGAAATGTGCGTTAAAATTCAATATATAGAGTTATATTTTGATTTTGACGAAAACTGATTGAAACGGTCAAATCAGCCTACGTGACATATCCCATTGTGTTCGGAATGGGGGTAATTAGCTATGGACGACAGGCGGTGGGTCTCGTTTCGAGGTCGAAAATAAAAGTTGCTTTTTGGAAATAAAAATAATTAAATATTAAAATGTATATATTCCACCCCCTCACTTCTCTCTCCCTCCTCACTTCCAATCCGACGACTTCTAAAATAAAAAAACGAAAGCCCTAAATCGATCAAACACCGTCGCCCAAGCCTCGGCCGCACCACCGCCCAGGCCGGCGAGCTACCCCGTCGAGCTACCCCCTCTCCGTCCCGCCACTTCGTACGCGACTCCCCCCTTTTCTTCTTCCTCGACCCGCGGGATCCCTAATGCCCTAGCCCGCAACCCTTAAGCCCTAAACGCTACCGACCGCTAAGGGAGGACCCCACTCCGGCGCAGCAACCCCCGGCAGCCCTCCAATCTCACAGAACCCCCTCCCCTTGACAGTGATCCCTAGTTCGAAGAAAGATGAGTGTTTAATTTGTTTTGTTTAAGTTTAATTAATGGAAAGCTGTGATTTTTAAAAGGCAAAGAAAGATTTGTTCTTTTTATCAAAGAAAGATTCTTTTTATCAAAGAAAGATTTGTTCTTTTTATCAAAGAAAGATTCTTTTTATCAAAGAAATATTTGTTCTTTTTATCGAAGAATGATTATATTTTCAATCGAATAAAGATTTGATTTTTATCGTTTTGAAAACCATATAAAGATGTGATTTTTATTCGTTTTGAAAAGCATTCAAAGATGTGATTTTTTGAAAACGAAAAGAAATGATTTTTAATGTAGAGAATAAAAATATGATTTTTATCATATGTGAAATATAAAAATGTGATTTTTATAAAGTAGAAGTATTAAAAATACGATTTTTATATTATATAGATAGTAAAGATTTAATCTTTATATTTGAAAAGGCGAAATCTTTATATTTGAAAAGGCGAAATCTTTATATTTGAAAAGGCGAAATCTTTATATTTGAAAAGGCGAAATCTTTATATAGAGAATAGCGTGATAAAAATATAATCTTTATTATATGAACCTCGTTATAAAAATAGAATTTTTATCTATATAGTAGCGATGTAAAAATAGAATTTTTATCTATATAGTAGCGATGTAAAAATATAATTTTTACCTATATAGTAGCGATGTAAAAATAGAATCTTTATCTATATTGTAGCGATGTAAAAATAGAATTTTTATCCATATAGCGTGATAATAAAAAAATGTGATTTTTATATACATAGCAACAATATAAAAATGTCATTTTTATATATGTAGTGGCTACGGACAACGAAAGTGACAAAAGGCGAGAACAGCGATGACTTCTACCTATGAAGAGTCGTGAAGTTGGGATAGCTTTGGTGAGAATTTCTCACTTTAATTTCTTTTTCTAGTTATATATATATATATATATATATATATATATATATATACTAGGATGCAGACGGTGCTTAGTAGCACCCGACACCCGTCGTCCACAGACCATGGACGGCTTGTACGTTTGTTTGATGTGTTGTGAAATTTGTTTGTGATGTTGATGTGAAATCGATAATAAAATGTAGATGGTTGAATAAATTAATTATCGTTAAAAATATAATTTTTAACGTGAATGTGAATAAATAAATATTTATAAACAAATCGGCCGATTTGTTTATATACACTGATTTGACTGATATTAATTGGGATGATAAATTCTACACATCGCCCAACTGCACAAATAAAAATCTGTGTTTGTTGATTTGAAACCCCGCACGGGTGTTGGGATGATATTTAAGTACACTAATCCCAATTATTTAATTGTATGTCGATCGATTGGTCGACAGACTGTGTAAGGGTTGATTATTTATATTTGATGCTTATGCAGTTGTGTGGTGCACTTTAGATGATGGTTGATTGTTTATCGTTGCTATTATATACATGCGTTGGGTGGAATCCATATAATTAACGTTATATGGTCATTGATTGGGCCTCATTCCAATCGGGAAAATAATGAATATTATAAAAGAAAATTCATGTGTTGAATATAAAAATAGTCATGTGTTGAAGATATTTATGTGTTGAAACTATTCATGTGTTGAGTAAAATATTTTAACAATAAAATTTACATCTTTATCATATTTAAGATTAGAACCACTTTACAGTTGGAGTCTGATTAAAAATCAAACGATAGATACCATAATTTTATAAAATATTTTACATAACAAAAATAGTCATATGTCGACAGTACTCATGTGTTGAGAGTAGTCGTGTGTTGAATAGAATAAATATTCATTTGTTGAATAGAATAACGAATTTATTGAAATATATAAAGCCGTGTTGATTAGAGTTGCGCTATTTTGACGTGAACGATATTTATATCGATTATATTCATTTTTATAATGAATATAGAAAAGGTAGTGATTTCAAAATATAACGTTTTGAAAATATTATCATTTATATAGTAATGATACGAAATATTCAATTTTGATTTGAAATTGAATATGAAGTTGAAATTGTTTTGAAAACGAATTTAAAACGAATTATATAATACGTTTTGAATTGAAATCAACAAAATATATATATTATATATATTAAATGGCCTGAATAGAATGCGCCGCGCCGCGGCAGTTCGTGAATTTCGACCTTTGACTTCGAATTGACATTGCGGGAGATCCGACCGTTGGATTCTCCTAAAACCAAAACCGTTGGGTTCGGATCGAAAAGAGATTTCCAATGAATATTAGAAATTTGAAATCTAATGGTTGGATTTGGAATTATGTCCAAATCAAATTTGGAAAAGGTCGCTGTAAGTGCAGTTCGATGGCCGTTGATGGAAATCGACTGTAAGTGCCTTGATAAAATTATTAAAAATATCAATAATTTGTGTAAAATCATAATATGTGAATTGGAAAGAAATGGGATGAAAAATTCCACATTTGAAAAGATAAAAATAGTTTTTTATCAAAATGAACTAGTTTTGAACTAGAATTAAAATCAATTTATTTTTGAAATGAATAAATTGAATTTGAATTGGTTTTGAAAGTAACCAGAATTTCCTACATATATAAAAGTGGAAGTGGATTTGAATCGAAATTATCTTCGGAATATTTCGATGTTGGATTTCGTGATTATACAAATATTGTTATGGGAATTTGAAAGATATATTTATATCGTTATTCCCAATACGATATTTGTTGGTTTCAGAATTTGATATTGAATATAAGCCGGTATATTTTCTATTCAGAGCCTTGTATCTGATATCAAATGTGATTTGGGTTTGTCGTGAATGGTGTCTTCATTAACACTGTTCTTAAGCCCAATCGAGAGAAAGATTAAATCTTTCTATTTAGATTTAATGAAGTGTATCAATTAAATAATATTTAATTAGAATTGAATTTGAATCGCTTTTTGGGATTATCGTGAGCGGTGTTTTAAACAACACCTGTTCTTTAACCCGATTAACAATAGAGTGTGGGTTTGTCATAAATCGTGTTTTAGATGACATTGGTTCTTTAACCCAGTTAAAGACAGGTTATTGATTTTTGAGAAGATTAAAACTAAGTGGAGTTTTAATGAATCTTTAATAAGATTGAAAAGTGAATTGATAATTTAAACTATCAAATCTGAAAAGTGATCGAAAATGGAGTATCACCAGTTTTGCTCCAAAGCGATAGTTAAATCCTTAATTAAATTTGAACGGGAAATGGTAATTAATTTTACCGATAACACCATGGTGTTAGATATGGAGTATTACCAGTTTTTCTCCATGGGATGAATAGGTTCGGATTGGTAAATAAAATAAATAATTACTTCGGTGTGGTTCGCTAATCCCGACTAGTTTGGAAAACCATAATATGGTTTGAAATGACATCCAAAGGATGATTAAAGAATAAATTTAGAAGAATTTATCTTTGATAAAATTAATGGCAACCTATTCCCTAAGAATGTGATTTGGTGAATAGAAGAATATTCTGAATTGGAATGAGGCGTTTGTTGTGTTTGTGTAACATTTGTTTATCATATACGTGGGTTATTCAGAAAGGCCGGGTTTATACCCATTCTGAATAACCGATTCGACAAGATGTCGAAGATGAAGATGGTGGTTGAAGACCGGAAGTCTTCACATCGTTTGGGTGATTAATGATGATCTCGATTGGGCTGTACATCCAAGATGAGGGAAACAGTTGGTGATCGTCTAGACGTACTTGGAGATCGATGGATATGCGAGGAAAGTGCCTCCTGTTTCGTTCAGACACAGAACGAACTTGTGAATGGATTGTGTGTCTGACATTGGATTTTATTCTGTGTTGATTGATCTCTATTAAATATACATCTGTTTGGCGGCGGAGAATTTATTCTCTTGCTTAACGCCCTTCTCTGAGACTTACGAGCTCAGAGGTTGTATATCGATGAACATCAGTCGCATGGAGTGAATTGCCAGTGGGGCACGCGTAAGTGGCAATTGATCAGGGCTTCTGTTGAAAAGCAAAGTCTTGTGGTTGATGATCAAAGCATGGTCTGTGTGATGTAGCTTTGTGTATAACGTGAGTTCGCGAGCCTCACACCTCGGTATGAGTCAAAAACGGGATAGTGACTGCAGGGAGAGCACGACGTTTCTTTCTAGCTATGGTGGTGTCAATGACCTACCAGCCCTGACATTTATATACTTTTCACCTGTGTGGTTGTTGGAATGCGAGGCGCCTCGGATATAGGTCTGTAAGGACCGGGAAACGTGTGCTCAGGAATAACTAATCCTCCAAAGTTAGGTGAGGACCGGCCCTGAAGATCCAAGGATCATAGTGGGGTCCTGAGACATTTGCTAGGGTGTCTCGAATCAGAGAGGAGCTTTCCCCTTGCCTCGACTCATGACGGAAATCCAATTTCCAATACGTGATATTGCGGTTTTATTTGTAGAGCCTAGTATGGCGACATGATAGATGGTACCCATGCCGCCTATGATTGATATTTATGATTGAAAATTGTTTTGACACTATACACTTATAATAGTATTAAACGATTTGTTTTAAACGTACCAAGCATGTTTGGCTATTATAAGGGAAAACCCTATCCTCCGGCTTGCGTTGCATTGTGTAATGGGACCTAGGTCTTATAATAGCTTCATTTTTCCAAAGAGCATCGCGCTGTTTTGTTATATGCACTAGTATTCTTGGGAGGAAACCCGTTCCGTGTTATACGGCGTGGTCCCTTGAATTACTCTCTTTTAAAGTAAAGTTTTGAATAACTATTTTAGTTCTCACACCAGTCACATGACTGACCTGGAGTTTATTGTTTTAATCTAAACTCTGGGTGCCCCTATTTTCCACATGGGCAGCTAGTAGTTTTGGTTTTGTAGATTTATATTCACAGGATCCTGATTTATAGCTGGAACGATACTCGGAAAGCTCTGTATCTGTGTATTACTTTCAGTTGTGTTTTTGTATTGTTTTTCCGCTGCTATGTAATTATTGTAATCTCTGATATTCATCGAATGTATTTTATTCATTTATACTCTGTATATTCTTGTATCTGATGGAATTGTTGTAATAACAATGAAGTGTTCTTCCGTATGTGTTCTGATTTGTCGTGTTCTTAAGGTAATCCGGGCTTTCCTTACCGGGGAAGTTACGGGCTATCACAGTTGGTATCAGAGCTTTGGTTTACAGAGCTCGAGAACAAGACACATAAGAACCATACGAAAGAATTCATCAGATATTGGATTAGTAATATCCAATTAGAATGACTCGTTAGAGATGGGATCAGTAGGATCCTAGAACAAGTATGAAGAGTATATTTTTCAAATGACAACAAATTTTGTTTTAAAATTTAAATTGTTTTATGTGTATTTGAATATTTATTTATATTGAATTTGGACAATCCAATATATAAAGATTTCGCGTGTACGCGTCATGAACATATATTCAAAGTTTTAATATACTGGATAGATATAGAATCACACTCTAGTCGCCCGGAGATGATGTTGATAATGACCATGGCATGATCAATATTTATGTTCGTGTTTCGAAGGTGTGATTTCTATATGATTCCATAGACTGGTGTGAGAACCAAAACTAGATAGGTTTATTGTTGTGATTTGGCATCAAAAGCATGATTTTCTTTATATGTAGTAAAATTATGAATTTGAAACATTAATCCACTAATTGATTGATGATTGTGTTGTTTGTTTATTTGTTTGATAATTTTGAACCATTATGCCTAACTAAATCAAATATTGAATTGTATTGAAAATTGGTCGCATTTGCTTGCATATACAAGTACTTACATTGAACATGTCATAGCAAGGAGGCTAGAGCAGAAGAATAAAATTTGTTTGCCCGACAAATAGGTACATGTTTACCATAATTTACCGTTTTGTTTGGGTGATGATGATTTTATGAGCCGCTTGGCTTTTTCTTTTTCTTTTTGAGATCAGAGGGCCTGTATGGCAATTTCGGGATTTTCCCGGTGCAGGGGAGGTTATGGCGAAATTTTTCGAAAATTTAGGGTGTTAGCCAAATTTTTGAAAAATTTGAAAAGTTGTTAAAAACTGAAATGTTGAAGAACTTAAGCCGTAATAAAAAGAATGGAAGTTGAGTTGGTTTTTAAAACAACTTTCGGCTTCGTTCCTTTTCGAGGACGAAAAGTTTTAAGTGGGGGAGATTGTAACAACCCGGAAATGCGAGCCAGTTTAAAATTTTTATTTTGGCAATTTTAGTGAATTTTGAATATTTAAAATGAATTATTTTAAATAATAACGACGAGAAATTTATTTTGAAATGAATTCGACGAATATATTTATATACGTCGTCGTTAGAATATAATAATTATATATAATTATAAATAGAATTGAAAATGGCGCGATAATTTGATTTCAAACTTCAATTGAACATGCCGGGTGCAAAATAAACTAGATTTTAACGAAACCAAAAATATTCGAATCTATTTGAGAATATCTTTCCAATGAATCCGAAGAATTGAAATTTCATAGTGGGAATCAAAAGTTATGTCCAGTTGAAAATTCAGAATAGTCGCTATGGAATTTCGGCCCTTAAAAATAGCAATTTTGCAAACGACCTCGGATTTCGACGAAACAACTTTTGTTGGATCCGGGATGTCAAATTATTGCTGGATTCCAAATTTCATAATTTTTCGATTCAATATGTGAGCGTGGCAAAGGAAAACGCGTTTGACCAGTTCCAGTTGATTTAAATCGACTGGAAAATGGCCATTTTTCCAACGGTCTCAGAATTCTACGAAATTAGTTTTGTTAGGACCGTATCGTCAATACGAAGCTAGAAAATATTTTCCTGGAATTTTTCGAGTTAGTATGTGGCCCTGGTAAATTGAAATGTGCATTCAAATTCAATATATAGAGTTATATTTTGATTTTGACGAAAACTGGTCGAAACAGTCGAATCAGCCTACGTGACATATCCCATTGTGTTCGGAATGGGGGTAATTAGCTATGGACGACAGGCGGTGGGTCTCGTTTCGAGGTCGAAAATAAAAGTTGCTTTTTGGAAATAAAAATAATTAAATATTAAAATATATATAATCCACCCCCTAACTTCTCTCTCCCTCCTCACTTCCAATCCGACGGCTTCTGAAATAAATAAAAAACGAAAGCCCTAAATCGATCGAACCCCGTCGCCCAAGCCTCAGCCGCACCACCGCCTAGGCCGGCGAGCCACCCCATTGAGCTACCCCCTCTCTGTCCCGCCACTTCGTACGCGACTCCCCCCTTTTCTTCTTCCTCGACCCGCGGGATCCCCAATGCCCTAGCCTGCAACCCTTAAGCCCTGAACGCCACCGACCGCTAAGGGAGGACCCCACTCCAGCGCAGCAACCCCCGGCAGCCCTCCAATCTCGCAGAACCCCCTCCCCTCGACAGTGATCCCTAGTTCGAAGAAAGGTGAGTGTTTAATATGTTTTGTTTAAGTTTAATTAATGGAAAGCTGTGATTTTTAAAAGGCAAAGAAAGATTTGTTCTTTTTATCAAAGAAAGATTCTTTTTATCAAAAAAAGATTTGTTCTTTTTATCAAAGAAAGATTCTTTTTATCAAAGAAAGATTTCTTGTTTTTATCGACGAAAGATTATATTTTCAATCGAATAAAGATTTGATTTTTATCGTTTTGACAACCATATAAAGATGTGATATTTATTCGTTTTGAAAACCATATAAAGATGTGATTTTTTGAAAACGAAAAGAAATGATTTTTAATGTAGAGAATAAAAATATGATTTTTATCATCTGTGAAATATAAAAATGTGATTTTTATAAAGTAGAAGTATTAAAAATACGATTTTTATATTATATAGATAGTAAAGATTTAATCTTTATATTTGAAAAGGCGAAATCTTTATATTTGAAAAGGCGAAATCTTTATATAGAGAATAGCGTGATAAAAATATAATCTTTATTATATGAACCTCGTTGTAAAAATAGAATTTTTATCTACATAGTAGCGATGTAAAAATAGAATTTTTATCTATATAGTAGCGATGTAAAAATATAATTTTTACCTATATAGTAGCGATGTAAAAATAGAGTTTTTATCTATATAGTAGCGATGTAAAAATAGAATTTTTATCTATATAGTAGCGATGTAAAAATAGAATTTTTATCCATATAGCGTGATAATAAAAAAATGTGATTTTTATATATGTAGTGGCTACGGACAACGAAAGTGACAAAAGGTGAGAACAACGATGACTTCTACCTATGAAGAGTCATGAAGTTGGGATAGCTTTGGTGAGAACTTCTCACTTTAATTTCTTTTTCTAGTTATATATATATATATATACTAGGATGCAGACGGTGCTTAGTAGCACCCGACACCAGTCGTCCACAGACCATGGACGGCTTGTATGTTTGTTTGATGTGTTGTGAAATTTGTTTGTGATGTTGATGTGAAATCGATAATAAAATGTAGATGGTTGAATAAATTAATTATCGTTAAAAATATAATTTTTAACGTGAATGTGAATAAATAAATATTTATAAATAAATCGACCGATTTGTTTATATACACTGATTTGACTGATATTGATTGGGATGATAAATTCTACACATCGCCCCACTGCACAAATAAAAATCTGTGTTTGTTGATTTGAAACCCCACACGGGTGTTGGGATGATATTTGAGTACACTAATCCCAATTATTTAATTGTATGTTGATCGATTGGTCGACAGACTGTGTAAGCGTTGATTATTTATATTTGATGCTTATGCAGTTGTGTGGTGCACTTGGGATGATGGTTGATTGTTTATCGTTGCTGTTATATACATGTGTTGGGTGGAATCCATATAATTTACGTTATATGGTAATTGATTGGGCCTCATTCCAATCGGGAAAATAATGAATATTATAAAAGAAAATTCATGTGTTGAATATAAAAATAGTCATGTGTTGAAGATATTTATGTGTTGAAACTATTCATGTGTTGAGTAAAATATTTAAAAATAAAATTTACATCTTTATCATATTTAAGATTATATCCACTTTACAGTTGGAGTCTGATTAAAAATCAAACGATAGATACCATAATTTTATAAAATATTTTACATAACAAAAATTGTCATATGCCGACAGTACTCATGTGTTGAGAGTAGTCGTGTGTTGAATAGAATAAATATTCATTCGTTGAATAGAATAACGAATTTATTGAAATATATAAAGCCGTGTTGATTAGAGTTGCGCTATTTTGACGTGAACGATATTTATATCGATAATATTCATTTTTATAATGAATATAGAAAAGGTAGTGATTTCAAAATATAACGTTTTGAAAATATTATCATTTATATAGTAATGATACAAAATATTCAATTTTGATTTTAAATTGAATATGAAGTTGAAATTGTTTTGAAAACGAATTTAAAACGAATTATATAATACGTTTTGAATTGAAATCAACAAAATATATATAATATATATATTATATATATTAAATGGCCTGAATAGAATGCGCCGCGCCAAGGCAGTTCGTGAATTTCGACCTTTGACTTCGAATTGACATTGCGGGAGATCCGACCGTCGGATTCTCCTAAAACCGGAACCGTTGGGTTCAGATCGAAAAGAGATTTCCAATGAATATTAGAAATTTGAAATCTAACGGTTGGATTTGAAATTATGTCCAAATCAAATTTGGAAAATGTCGTTGTAAGTGCAGTTCGATGGCCGTTGATGGAAATCGACTGTACGGGCCTTGATAAAATTATTAAAAATATCAATAATTTGTGTAAAATCATAATATGTGAATTGGAAAGAACCGGGATGAAAAATTCCACATTTGAAAAGATAAAAATAGATTTTTATCAAAATGAACTAGTTTTGAACTAGAATTAAAATCAATTTATTTTTGAAATGAATAAATTGAATTTGAATTGGTTTTGAAAATAACCAGAATTTCTTATATATATAAAAGTGGAAGTGGATTTGAATCGAAATTATCTTCGGAATATTTCGCTGTTGGATTTCGTGATTATACAAATATTGTTATGGGAATTTGAAAGATATATTTATATCGTTATTTCCAATACGATATTTGTTGGTTTCAGAATTTGATATTGAATATAAGCCGGTATATTTTCTATTCAGAGCCTTGTATTTGATATCAAATGTGATTTGGGTTTGTCATGAATGGTGTCTTCATTAACACTGTTCTTAAGCCCAATTGAGAGAAAGATTAAATCTTTCTATTTAGATTTAATGAAGTGTATCAATTAAATAATATTTAATTAGAATTGAATTTGAATTGCTTTTTGGGTTTATCGTGAGCGGTGTTTTGAACAACACCTGTTCTTTAACCCGATTAACAATAGAGTGTGATTTTGGGTTTATCGTGAATCGTGTTTTAGATGACATTGGTTCTTTAACCCAGTTAAAGACAGGTTATTGATTTTTGAGAAGATTAAAACTAAGTGGAGTTTTAATGAATCTTTAATAAGATTGAAAAGTGAATTGATAATTTAAACTATCAAATCTGAAAAGTGATCGAAAATGGAGTATCACCAGTTTTGCTCCAAAGCGATAGTTAAATCCTTAATTAGATTTGAACGGGAAATGGTAATTAATTTTACCGATAACACCGTGGTGTTAGATATGGAGTATTACCAGTTTTGCTCCATGGGATGAATAGGTTGGGATTGGGAAATAAATAAATAATTACTTCGGTGTGGTTCGCTAATCCCGACTAGTTTGGAAAACCATAATATGGTTTGAAATGACATCCAAAGGAAGATTAAAGAATAAATTTAGAAGAATTTATCTTTGATAAAATTAATGGGAACCTATTCCCTAAGAATGTGATTTTGTGAATAGAAGAATATTCTGAATTGGAATGAGGTGTTTGTTGTGTTTGTGTAACATTTGTTTATCATATACGTGGGTTATTCAGAAAGGCCTGGTTTATACCCATTCTGAATAACCGATTAGACGAGATGTCGAAGATGTAGACGGTGGTTGAAGACCAGAAGTCTTCACATCGTTTGGGTGATTACTGATGATCTCGATTGGGCTGTACATCCAAGATGAGGGAAACAGTTGGTGATCGTCCCGACGTATTTGGAGATCGATGGATATGCAAGGAAAGTGCCTCCGGTTTCGTTCAGACCCAAAATGATCTTGTAAATGGTTTGTGTGTCTGACATTGGATTTTATTTTGTGTTGATTGATCTCTATTAAATATACATCTGTTTTGTAACGTCCCGCATTTTTGTCGGTTTTAATTTGAATATTTAAATCGGTTTAAATATTGAATTCAGAATATAAATGGATTTATATATTAATTAAAACGAAGTTGAACGTATATAAATATATATTAATTATAATCGAGCTCAGAACGACTCTGCAGTTCGAAAATTTAACATTCTGAACTTCAACTGAGTGTACTGGACTCGTTTTGAATCGGATTTCTTCGAAACGAGAAACGTCGGAATCTGTTGAACTGTATCTTTCTAATAGAAGCGAAAAACCAAGATTTCGTCGTATAGACTGCGAGATATGTCCGAATCAAATATTCGAAAAGTCGCTGTGAAATCGTTTATCGACCGAAACAGATATTTGAATATAACTTAATATCGGTTGCAAATCGGTATAGGGTTCTTTTGAGGCGCAGCGATAATTTGAATTTTAGAATTTTACTGTAATTTTTAATTAATTAAATATGCAACTTTTTATTTGGAGTATTGTGTACCCTGTATCGGTATTTCGGGATTTCAAAATATGGGTCAATCCACCGGTATTATTATATTTTTGGGATCGTGACACCTCATTGAGCACGACCGTATTCTTATTTCTGTCCGTAATGGCTCAGACATGAATGTAATTTTTCGTGACATGATACACTTACATTACAAAACATAAATAAATTCACACGCTAATCAAAAGACTCTAGACATGCTCAACTACCTCAAATTTAACAACATGAAATGTCATACGTCCATACATGAATTAAATGAGAGGGAGCACATGCCTAAGATAGCCTTGCAGACCAAATAAAAACATATAAAAAAAGAAATTCAAAAGCCCACCTAAATACTACAAATAGGAACGTGCACCCATATAGTTTCAACATCACCCTACTCACATCAGGCAAACAAAAATCTAGAAACCCATACCCTATTTTTCTACTGAGATGAAAACCCCATACCCTATTCCCTATTTGCGTTAAATTGAAGCAAAACGAACCCATACCTTAATTAATTTATACGCCATTCGCTATACCCTAATACTATGCCTCCTATTCCTTAACCACTAAGGTTTCGAACAGCTATAAATACACAGAACAAAAGCAGTTTCGTTTAATCTTCTTCCCAAAGTTTCTGTCGAACCTTTCAATGGTTCTCGATAATAAATTTAAACAAATTCAAATCCCTACAATAAAAGAATTAAAAACATATCTTTCTATAAATAAGCATGGAGTTCAGATCTGTCATGAAGTCTCCAAGGTGAACGAAATGGGATATATGAAGTCGAGACTCGGGGAGGGAGTGGATCATTCGGTAGTTACTATGAGTGGGGCGCAGGCAAGATGATGGAGCGTGCATGGGTGCTGTTGCGTTGAAGCTTGTGGAAAGTGTATGATGTAGCTTTCTATTTTTACGTGGTAGAAGGAGTGGTAAGAAGAAGACTGGGTGTTCGACGACATGGAGCGAGGTCACGGCTTGCGGACCACAGGCAGCGTGAAGGGGGAGCTTGTGTGTATCGATGGAGGTGTGTTCGAAGTTGCTGGAAGGGTTGTTGCGGAAAAGTAGACAAGTATGGAAACATGGGACTGATGAATGTGTGTGAGCAGTGGTTGGCGTGGGATATTTTACGGCGGAGCGGATTTGAAGTGGGATGTAATGGTGAAGTGGAGTAGCAGAACGCAAAGAAGAAAGGCGGGGACGTCGGCTTGCTGGAGCTGTCATTTGCATGGGGTAGTGCGTGAGTATCATAGCTGTTGGAGTGGCACTTGTTGGGGAGAATTGAATGAATGCATGGACACATGCATCTCTGTTGTAGCACGATGGAGCATTGGGTGACGCAAAAGCCAAAAGGAAAAGTGGCGAACAGTTGGGTGACTAGCAAGCTACAGGCGCGATACTAGAGAAGAGGAACACTGTGTTGAAGCATCATCTAGTGGAGGAAGCCAATGTTTAACGTGGACATGCTGGTGCGGAGGGGGCAGTTTAACGTTGGGAGATGCAGGCATGGGAAAGCATGTACCAAGTTTCGGTGTGGCAAGGAGTGGTGACTGCAGTAGTATGGAGGGGCGGACGTTGTACAGTACGGTGTGATGAAGAAGCCTATTTGCGTAGTAATTAACGAGAGCAGTTTGTGTTTCGGGAAGCAGCAGTCAAATCCTAAAAGCGGAGTTGAGGAACGTTTATACGAAAAGATGTACAGGCGCGAACACAAGTTGGTGCGAGTGCTTCTAATTTGGTATGCGGAAATTGTGGAGTTAACGAAGCAGTTGTGCCTGCAACCTTTGCATCTTTGTTGAACTCGGAGTTGAGTAGGTGACCCAAGTGGTGAAGTGTGTAACCATGAACGTCAAGGGAAGCAGTGTGAGAAGAAACCAGGAACATGCGTGTTCGAGGCGGAGTTGTGGTAACCAAAGTGGCGGAAAGTTCAGCATTTGAAAATCTGGAGCATGCGGACTTTTGTAAATGTAAGTAGTGTGTAGAAGACGGCATGATTAGTAAAACGAACAAATGGCGATCAAGGACAAATTTGTAATGGTGGTGAAACCAAAACGAGAAAGGGAGAAGAACAGACGAGGACGAAAATCAGTAGAAAACGCCGGGTCTAATCAACCGACGCAAATCATTACAAAACGGTTAACGCGCGAAGGTGAGTAATTTCACTAACTCTGATCTATTTTATATTGTATTTTAATGTTGTTTGAATGCTGTGTGATGGTCGATTAGGTAGATTACAGTTAATTTGATTGAATGTTGTATATCGTTACATAAGTACACATCACCGATTAGACACTGATTGCATTGATTAGAACATTCCCTAGTATAGGGTTAGTGATAATTGGGTGGACTAACGTCTGTGGATGCGGAAACTGGTTGGAGGAATCCGACCGGATTCCTCGATATTTATATGTACTGTTTGTTTTGTATGCACTGTTTGAACCCGAATTATATTTAAAACCCGGTGTGAACATTGATGTTGAACGGAAATTCAACATTTGTTTAGATTAAATAAATAAACAATATCGATTTAGAAAGTGTTAACAATCGACCGTAAAACCATCGTTTTGTTAAGAAACTGATTTACCGTCAGGCAAATCAATGAAGTTAATTATAGAAATTATATTTTTATAATTAAAGTGAAGTTTTAAATTATAATAGAAGTTCTATTATAAACCAGTATTTTAGAGTTCGTTTTTATAAAGCAAATAAAAGCGATTGTTGATATTTAAACAAGTTTATAAAGTAAAAACTATCCGACGATTAAATATTTGGATAATTATATTTAAGATAAATAATTTAGAGATATCATTAGATTAATTAGATTAATCTAATGTTAAGAAGTAATTAAAATCAGTTAATGAATTTACTGATGGAAATAAGTTGATTTAATCAACTGTTATTTGGGAACATGATTTTTAGATTAATTGGTCTTTAATTAATCTAATGAAAACAGGTTAGAAATAAGTTTATCAAAATTAATGAGAGTTAATTACCATTTTAGAAGTTATAGATAAGAACTGGGGAATGGAGAAAGCAAAGAGTTAATGTTTAAATTAAATATTCATAAACCACAGAGATTCCAAAGTAAGAATATGGTGTTGTAAAACCATATCCCAAAATACAACAAGGAAATATGATTTAATAAATATATTAAGTAATAAGGAATTTGAATACAGACTTGTATCGGTTCTAAGGTAAGAACGTTGTCGATCAAGGTCTGAGAGGTAAATAAAATATCCCAACTTGAACGGCTTCGCTATTACCGAGGAACGATATCAGTTTGTAACGGAAAGAGATGTCAAGATTTTTGTAACAGAAATAGATGTCAAGATTTTTGTAATGGAAAGAGATGTCAAGATTTTTGTATAAAAGGAATATGGCAGCGTATGCAAGTCTTAGAATTATAGCGATAAAATAACGCTGTTGATAAGATAAGTGTGACTGTTATGTCAAGATTAGTTATAACAAAGAAAATTACAGCGTATGACAAGTTGAACTATAGCAATAAAATAACGTTGTTGATAAGGTAAGTGTGACTGTAATTAGTTATAAGGAGAATATTACAGCGTATGACAAGTTTAGAACTATAGCGACAAATTAACTGCTGTTGATTTGACTTAAGCATGACTTTTATATATAGCAGCACTTCCTAGGAAATGTAACAGTTTGGTCTGAAATCCACTTATTCTAGAGTAATAAGTAACGACGTTTGTTCAAAGAAATATAAGAAAGAGTTTAGAAAAAGAATTGGGGAATCGTATTAGAAACTGATGACAGCATTTCGATGTTCGAAATGTGATTAGAATTAAACCATTAGGATTTGCAACTAGAATTCGACGATGTCGAATGTATTAAAAGTAAACTATTTTTAGGGATTATAATCTGATATAATAATTAACATTTAGTTGTAAACAAATAAATGTTAAAGAGGATAGGAGTCAGTACTTAGTTTAAACTTGATATCGAATTGATAAGAAGTTGACTTAGAAACAGTGTTTATAAAGTGAAATAGGGATATAAAAAGTATGAAAGAGATTTCGGTAAACGAGATAAGGGAAAGTATTTCGTGAATAAAGAGTTATATGATAAAGGTGTTCATATTTTCTATAATAAGGGAGGGTATTCACATTTCAAAGTGAAAAATGTTTTAAAAGTGAATGTGGGGCCGATTAAAGGGTAAAAGGAAATTGGAAATATTTTCCAATATAAATAGGGTAGATTATCCAAGTATAGAAATAAAGAATGTGAAATTAATGGAAATATTTCGAACGTTGATAACGTATATTTTTCTAGAACATGAAAGAGAGTTTATAATAATTGGAAATGTTTTCCAAGAAGTGTAAAAAGGCTAAAATGGGATTTGAGAAATATCTGGTAAGATATGCGAATTCGAATAATAAAACGAATGTTAAATAAAAGTGACCATGGTTGTGTGTGCTTAGTTGATCATTTAAATGGATGTTATTTTTACTTCGATAGTTAAATAACCGACTATCGAAGTGTTTGACCATTGTTGTCAATACGGGGAGACCGGTTGGATATGTTATCTGAAAACCACTCCGTATAGGCATAAGCGTGCGATTTGATATGCTGAAGATAATTGAAGACGAAGTTAAATGCAAGGATCGTCCAGTTATAGAATGGTGTGTTTTTGTTTGTCCAGTCCCAGGACAACTTGTATGGACGAGTGTCTGACAGAGTATTTCCAACGGTCATGCCGTTGATTTTACGAATACACCAAGTTGGTGGGGAGAAGGTAACTTCTCTTTATTCTACACCTAGTGTGCATTTGTGTAATCAATATGTGATTACGGATTTGACGATGTGACATTCAAAGTGAATGGTGATCAGATGTTCTGAAGATAGACGTAGCCTCTAGCCTCACAACCAGGAAGTAACAAAAGTTGGGCTAGGCAGCATGGCTAGTTGGGTCATCCCCAAGCAGGGTGTATTGTCACCGATCTAGAGAAAATTCATATTTATACTTCTTTTCGATTCTGTATCTTCGGATGACGGTTGGATGGCCTACAACCGTGGTGGCAATATATTCGCGACACTCAAGCTAAATGAGTGAGCGGTCATGTGTGGCCGGGTTGCAAGACGTTCTTGTTGAACCCTGAGTGTATCCCCTCTAGAGTACACTATTCAGAAGGTGCTCCCATACCTTGTCTATGGAAATCCAATCTCCAATAAGTGCCCTGCGGTTTATGATTTTATATTATATATGTGGAGCGTGAGATGCAAACGTTCTGCTACTTGAATGATTATTTGTTTAGACATTATCATAATATCACTGGTGTTTGATATCAAAGTATTTTGGGTTATAGTAGGATAAAAACCGTCCATGTTTATGTGTGGGTTGGTCTTACTATTATCCTTTTGTTTCAAAAGGATTTTCAAAGTTAAACAGTATGGTTGTAATTTACTCACACCAGTCCCATGACTGACCCAGAGTTTATTTTGTTTGTTTTCCCTAAACTCTTGGGTGCCCAAATTTATACGGGCAGTCAAGTGTTTCAGGTTTTTACAGATTCACTTGGAGGAGCTCAAAGCCGGAAGCTTCACCACTAGTTAGAAATTATTTCCGCTGTGATGTATATGAGTTATACTCTGGTATGATATGTACATATACAAATTCATATTTGTATTTGAAAGTTAGGTTATAATACAATTTATTTATTCCGCTGTGAGTTTTGTATTTACTCTGATTTGGTTCAGTTGTGATCTTCTTCTTCTATTCTATTAGTTCTATCTTTTCTTTCTCATCCTCTAAATTCTTTCTATTAATGTCCCGGTATTTTCAATGCTCGAGAAATTGACAGTGTATTTATGTTGATTTTCTGGGTCGAAAATCCCAGACGTTACATGTTTGGCGGCGGAGAATTTATTCTCTTGCTTAACGCCCTTCTCTGAGACGTACGAGCTCAGAGGTTGTATATCGATAGACATCAGCTGCATGGAGTGAATTGCCAGTGTGGTACGCGTAAGTGGCAATTGATCAGGGCTTCTGTTGAAAAGCAAAGTCTTGTGGTTGATGATCAAAGCATGGTCTGTGTGACGTAGCTTTGTGTATAACGTGAGTTCACGAGCCTCACACCTCGGTATGAGTCAAAAACGGGATAGTGACTGCAGGGAGAGCACGACGTTTCTTTCTAGCTATGGTGGTGTCAGTGACCTACCATCCCTGACATTTATATACTTTTCACCTGTGTGGTAGTTGGAATGCCAGGCGCCTCGGATATAGGTCTGTAAGGACCGGGAAACGTGTGCTCAGGAATAACTAATCCTCCAAAGTTAGGTGAGGACCGGCCCTGAAGATCCAAGGATCATAGTGGGGTCCTGAGACATTTTCTAGAGTGTCTCGAATCGGAGAGGAGCTTGCCCCTTGCCTCGACTCATGATGGAAATCCAATTTCCAATACGTGATATTGCGGTTTTATTTGTAGAGCTTAGTATGGCGACATGATAGATGGTACCCATGCCGCCTATGATTGATATTTATGATTGAAAATTGTTTTGACACTATACACTTATAATAGTATCAAATGATTTGTTTTGAACGTACCAAGCATGTTTGGCTATTATAAGGGAAAACCCTATTCTCCGGCTTGCGTTGCATTGTGTGATGGGACCTGGGTCTTATAATAGCTTCATTTTCCAAAGAGCATCGCGCTGTTTTGTTATATGCACTAGTATTCTTGGAGGAAACCCGTTCCGTGTTATACGGCGTGGTCCCTTGAATTACTCTCTTTTAAAGTAAAGTTTTGAATAACTGTTTTAGTTCTCACACCAGTCACATGACTGACCTGGAGTTTATTATTTTAACCTAAACTCTGGGTGACCCTATTTTCCACACGGGCAGCTAGTAGTTTTGGTTTTGTAGATTTATATTCACAAGATCCTAATTTACAGCTGGAACGATACTCGGAAAGCTCTGTATCCGTGTATTACTTTCAGTTGTGTTTTGTATTGTTTTTTCGCAGCTATGTAATTTATTATAATCTCTGATATTCATTGAATGTATTTTATTCATTTATACTCTGTATATTCTTTTATCTGATGGAATTGTTGTAATAACAATGAAGTGTTCTTCCGTCTGCATTCTGATTTGTCGTGTTCTCTAGGTAATCCGGGCTTTCCTTACCGGGGAAGCTACGGGCTATCACAACCCGACACCCGTCGTACACAGACCATGGACGGCTTGTATGCTTGTTTGTTTGATTTTGCTGTGTAGTTGATTGTGTGATATGATGTGAAATGGAAATAAAATATTTATATAGTTAAAATATTTTATAGTTGAAAATAGAATTTTTAACGTGTATTTAAAATAAATAATTATAAACAAATCGGAGGTTTGTTTATATACACTGATTTGATTGATATTGATTGGGATGATAAATTTTACACATCGCCCAACTGCACAAATAAAATATGTGTTTGTTGATTTGAAACCCGACACGGGTATTGGGATGATATATGACATACACTAATCCCAATAATTAGTTGTATGTCGATCGATTGATTGACAGACTGTTATAAGCGGCGAATATTTATATTTGATGCTTAAACAGTGTAGAATGCACTTTGGATGATGGTTGATTATTCGTCATTGTTGATATATACATGCGTTGTATGGAAATCCATAGAAATAAAATCTATATTGATTTGAATAGAAATATTTGAAATAGAATACTTGAAAATAGAAATATTTGAAATAGAATATTTGAAAATAGAAATATTTGAAAATGAAATATTTGAAATAGAATATTTGAAAAAAAAGAAATATTTGAAAAATAAATATTTGAAATAGAATATTTGAAAATAGAAATATATGAAGCCGTGTTGATTAGATTGACGCCGATATTTATATTGATTTTATTCATTTTATAATGAATATCGAAAGTGATTTCAAAATCTGATATTTTGAAAAGAATTGGAATTCAAATTGAAATTGAATAGAAATGAATTCTAATTGAAATTGAATAGAAATGAATTTGAATTGAAATTGAATAGAATGAACTCGAATTGAAATTGAATTGAAAACGAACTGAAATTGAATTAAAAATCGATTTGAATTGAAATTAATTTGAAATGAATTTAAATCGAATTTATAAAGAAAAATTCAATTTTGATTTGAATTTGAAAAGAAGTTGAAATCATTTTGAAAACGAATTTAAAACGATTTATATAATACGTTTTAAAAGGAAATCGACGAAGTATATATTATATATTATATATATATAATATAATGGCCTGAATAGAACGCGTCGCGCTGCGGTAGTTCGTGAATTTCGACCATTGACTTCGAATGGATATTGCGGGAGATTCGACCGTCGGATTCTCCTCAAACCAGAACCATTGGGTTCGTATCGAAAAGGGCTTTCTAACGAATATTAGAAATTAGAAATCTAACAGTTGGATTTGGAATTATGTCCAAATCAAAATTGGAAAAGGTCGTTGTAAGTGCAGTTCGATGGCCGTTGATGGAAATCGACTGTACGAGCCTTGATAAAATTATTAAAAATAGTAATAATTTGTGTAAAATCATAAGAAATGATTTGTGAAGAATTAGGGTGAAAAAATGCCATATTTGAAAAGATAAAAATAGATTTTTATCGAAATGAACTAGTTTTGAACTAGAATTATAATTCTATTTATTTTTAAATAAATAAATTGAATTTGAAAAGGGTTTTAAAAGTAACTAGAATTTCCAATAATTGAATTGGAATGGATTTGAATCGAAATTGTCTTTGGAATATTTCAATGTTGGATTTCGTGATGATACAGGTATTGTTATGGGAATTTGAAAGATATATTTATATCGTTATTTCCAGTACGATATTTGTTGGTCGTAGAATTTGATATTGAATATAAGCCGATATATTTTCTATTCAGAGCCTTGTATTTAATATAGAGTGTGATTTGGGTTTGTCGTGAATGGTGTCTTCATTAACACTGTTCTTAAGCCCAGTTGAAAAAAAGATTAAATCTTTTTATTTAGATTTAATGAAGTGTACCAATTAAATAATATTTAATTGGAATTGAATTGGTATTGATTTTTGGGTTTATCGTGAACCGTGTTTTAAATGACACTGATTCTTTAACCCAGTTAAAGATTAAAACTAAGTGGAGTTTTAATGAATCTTTAATTAGATTGAAAAGATCGAGAATGGAGTATCACCAGTTTTACTCCAGGCGATAGTTAAATCTTTAATTAGATTTGAATGTGAAATGGTAATTGAATTTACCGATAACACCGTGGTGTTATATATGAAGTATTACCAGTTTTACTTCATGGGGTGAATAGGTTGGGATTGGAAAATAAAATAAATGATTACTTCGGTGTGGTTCGCTAATCCCGACTAGTTTGAATTGATATTCAAAGAAGATTAAAGAATAAATTTAAAGAATTTATCTTTGATAAAATTAATGGATCCTTTCCCAAGGTATAAGAATATTTGAGTAAAAGAATATTCTGAATTGGAATGAGGCGTATGTTGTGTTTGTGTAACACTTGTTTATTATATACGCGAGTTATTCAGAAAGACCGGGTTTATCCCATTCTGAATAACAAATTCGACGTGGTGTCGAAGGTGAAGACGGTGGTTGAAGACAGGAGGTCTTCACGTCGTTTGGATAATTACTGATGATCTTGATTGGGCAGTACACCCAAGAGGAGGGAATCAGTTAGTGGTCGTCCAGACGTACTTGGAGATCGATGGATATGCGAGGTACTAGGTGCCTCCGGTTTCGTTCAGACCCAGAACGAACTTGTAAATGGACTGTGTGTCTGACATTGGATTTTATTCCATGTGATTGATTTCTATTAAATATATATCTGTTTGGTGGTGGAGAATTTATTCCCTTGCTTAACGCCCTTCTCTGAGACGTACGAGCTCAGGGGTTATATATTGATGGATATCAAACGCATGGAGTTAATTGCCTGTGTGGCATGCCTAAGTGGAAATTGATCAAGGCTTCTGTTGAAAAGCAAATTCTTGTGGGTGATGATCAAAGCACGGCCTGTGTGGCATAGCTTTGTGTAACGTTGATTTGCGAGCCTCACACCCCGGTTGTGAACCAGAAATGGGAGAGGACCTCAGGGAGGGCATGCGTTTCCTTCTAGTTAGAAGTGGCGTCAGTGGTTTTACACGCCCTGACGAGTTTGACTTATGTGGTTGTTGTTGTTGCGAGGCGCCTCGGATATATCGGTCGATCCGGGACCGATGGAGTCATTGGACTCATTTACGCCCCAAAGGGTGGGGAAACACAGTGTTCAGGCATTTTAATCCACATTGGTGGAGCGGCCCTGACGATCCAAGGGCTTACCTGTGTCTGGGTCCTGAGGCTCGGGCTAGAGAGTCTCGAATCGGTCAGGACTATCTTTTGCCTCGATTCACAGATGGAAATCCAATTTCCAAATATGTGACTTTGCGGTTTTATTTGTAGAGCCTAGTATTGGCGACATGATATATGGTACCCATGCTGCCTATGATTGATACTTATGATTTGAAATTGTTTTGACACTATACACTTATAATAGTATCAAATGATTTGTTTTTAAACGTATCGAGCATTCTTTGGCTGTTATAAGGTAAAACCCTATCCTCCGGCTTGCGTTGCATTGTGTGATGGGACCTGGGTCTTATAACAGCTTCATTTTTCTTTACTTAGCATTGCGGTGTTTGTTTTATGCACTAGTATTCTTGGGAGGAAACCCGTTCCGTGTTATACGGCGTAGTCCCTTGATTTACCGAACTTTAAAAATAAAGATTGATAATTGTTTTAGTTCTCACACCAGTCACATGACTAACCTGGAGTTTATTGTTTTAACCTAAACTCTGGGTGCCCTTGTTTTGACACGGGCAGCTAGTAGTTTTGGGTTTTGAAGATTTGTATTCACAGGGTCCTGATTTACAGCTGGAACGATACTCGGAAAGCTCTGTATCCATGTATTACTTCTAGTTGTGTATTGTATTATTTTATGCTGCTATGAATTTATTGTAATCTCTGATATTTTCTGTTGTGTAATAATTATTCATACTCTGTATATTCTTGTATTCTGATGGAATTGTTGTAATATACAATGAAATGTTCTTCCGTCTGTGTTCTAATTTGTCCTGCGTTCTAATTTGTCATGTTCTTAAGATTATCCGGGCTTTCCTTACCGGGGAAGCTACAAGTATTTGACTGAAGAGTTCAGACATATTAGTATTTATTCCGCTGTGTGTTGAGGACAGATTATCGTAACTGTCCAGATATGTGTTGTACTATGATGATTTTAAGTTTATTTCAAATTCTCAATAAAGATTGATTTCTATATTATATTTTGTTTTGCTGCGACGTGAGACTCTGTGTTGTGTTGTGTTGTTTCTTCTTCTTCTATTCTAATATGTCTTTTTTTCTTATCTCACCCTCTAAATTCTTTCTATTAACTATCTGGTGGTTTTCGATACTTTATTTTTGGCAAGTAATACAGGTTTATGTATTGTTATCGGAATTCGAATGCCGAATTCCTTTATCGAGTCGTTACAGTGGTATCAGAGCATATAATTTAGTAATAACCTTGCCTTTATGGCATAGCTTGATGGAGATGGGGTTAGTAATACCCTAGATTGAGTTCAGCTTGTATATATATACATACATACATATATATATATATATATGAAAGAGCGTATTTGTAAACTTTATAATAATATTTTGTATTGTGTTATTTATTCAATTCAATTTTGAATTCACAATGGACACGATATTGTTTTGTAAAGAGGGTTGAAATAATTTTGCCTAGATTATATTTTATAATTTTATCAGATTATTCATATTGCTTTGTTTGAGTGATTTGAATAGAATTCAAATGGGAAGTTAAATGATTTAATAAAATCAAAGGAGGATTACACATAGAGTTTGTGATTGAAAATTTTGATATGGAAATTAAATGATTTGGGATTTAACTTAAAGCTAAGTTAAATGAAAATGGAAAAGGTGAAAATTGAAATAATTGAAATAATTATTAGTTAAGTGCATATAAATTCAATTGGTTTTGGTTATGTTGATTGCTGATGGTTGTTTGTTGGATGATAAACTGGTCAAATAAAAATCCATCAAGAGTTGAACGAATTAAAATCCAAGAGAAATGAATTCTAATATAATTAATTTGAATAAAATCAAATATGAAATGAAATTAAAGGATTTAATATTGTATATTTTATTGCATTGTGAATGGAGTTAAGTACAGGTTGGAAGGAGAAAGAGCTGTTGGTTGATTTGCTTGATTATTAGAGTTTGATTGGCTGACAAAACGGTAAACCTTAATATTATTAATTAAGTGATTGGTTTTATACCCCTGAGTTAGGTAGCCGCTTGGCGTTTGTTTTCTTTTTATCGATATAAGGCCTGGAGTGGCGTTTGTAGTTGTTTGGATCGAACAATACAGAGGAGGTGTTGGCGAATTTTTTCATAAATTTTTAAAACTTAGGATATCTTTTTTATAATTTAATTAATTATTTGAAAAATAATTGGGATTGAAGCATTCTTCTAACTTAGTAATTTCAGGGACAGAATTCTATTAAGGGGGAAGGAATGTAACGTCCCGTACTTTTAGTGATTAGATATTTAATATATTTTATTATATTAAATGTTGAATTGGTATTTTAAATGGATTTATGATATATAATTCGTTTATTGAAAACGAAGTTGAATATATATGTTATACTTAATTTAAAACGAGCTCGAAATGGCATGGTAGTTCATAATATTGAATTTTGAACTTCAATTGATTATACATTATCCATTTTTAGTCGGAATTCTTTAAAACAAGAATCATCTGAATCTATTTGATTATAATTTTCTAATGAAAGAGAAAAATCAAGATTTCGTCTTATAAATTGTAAGTTATGTCCAAATCAAATTTAAAAATAGTCGATACGGATTCGTTATATAACGTTTATTTAATAAATTTAAATATGGTTTATATATATAGTGATATATATATATATTCGATATATATACAATGATAATAATTTAATTATCATTAAATTGGATTGTTTTGTAATTTGATTAATAATATATCGATATTATATAGGCCTTAGAAATAACCGTTTACCAAACGACCTCCATTTCCGATGAAACAAATTTTGTTGTAATACGTATGATTATTTATTACTAGATTTTCAGTTTAGTGCCAATTGGAGTTGTTTTGTCGTTATGTTCAATTTAAACATGAACCGATAAATACGCTGGAATTAAAAATAATGTCGTTGTGCAAAAGGAGTCCGATTTCTACGAAATTAATTTCATTGGAACCGGAACGTCAAGACGTAGCGGTGTATTTATTTTCATTGAGTTTGGAGTCAGTGTTTGGCGGAGCGTAATTTTACGGTCGTTAACGGTCAGCGTAATATAATCTAACCGTAATAAAATAAACTTAAGTGCCAAGTAAACAATTTCAACCCCTATTCTTTCCTACCCTATATTCTCTGCATATATTATCAAATCACGGCTCTCTCTTTTCATTTCAACAGACCGATGTATTGTTGAAGTCGCCTCTTTCTTTTCAAACAGCCTACCCTCTGTTGAAAGCACCAATTTTCCTCATCTGAATATACAACTCACTGCACTGATTCTCCTTTTCAAATGATCCATACTATATATATATATATATATCCAACGACTTATGGTGCTTTCTCAGCTACCCTAAACCGTCTTCTTCCTCTATTTGAGCTATTCTTCCCACGCTAAAACAACTTACCCTATTCAAATGCTTTGCAGATCCACCCTGCAGCCTATAATATTATATAGGAGTATATATTAATATACATATACTTAAGCCTTAGGAGTGTAACCTACTCTTAAAAAATAAATAGTACACAACGTGTTATATGTGCAGTCTGTACATACAAAAGAGCATGAGCCAACCTATGTTTTGTTACATCAGCATATATCTCTACTGAAAAAAAGTGAAAGGAAAACTCAAGCTATCCCCACTGTAAATGTACCCTATAGCTGCATCCCTATCCATTCTACACTGTAAATCGAAATGAAAATACACTGAAGCCCTATCTCTTCTTTATACAATTTTTCTGCAGCTACCATTAAAATGAAAAGAACGAAAAGAAAACTCAGGGATTGTACAACACCGTGTCTGTATTTCTCATTCAAGCACAGAGCTAATAAAGTAGGATACAACGTGACCCTTTTCTTCATTTTTCCGCCTATATATATCAACGCCTTCATTCATTTTTGAAACCCAATATTCAATACCACCATTTAAAAATCCCACGTGAGCCTTAACAAGAACAGTAGTGCCGATGCAAGCAACAAAAAGAATGGAGAGAAAAAGGAATTGCATGAACAGATAGAAGGTGGTGGAGCTTCAACAAATCATGATGGGGAGAAAGTGATAAAAGAAGTGGAAACAAATATAGGTGAGGCAGAAAAAACAAATGAAAAAAAAATGGAATAAAATAGCTTCTGTGGTGTGTGTCAAGTGGGTTGTTGGGAGTTCAAGGGGGAAGCGGTGGTGCTCTGGGCTGACCGACGGTCGGAGGCTTGGTGAGCGGTCGGTGCTATTGTGTAAACATGAGGAGTGGATTAGTGCGGTGGAGGAGAGAGAACATGGGAGGGAACGTATGGCATACTGTAGAAGGAAATATGTAAGGAGAAGAAGAAAACTATGGGGAAGAAAAGGAGAACGTATGCATGAGGGAAACGACGATTGTGTTTGACGCATCGTGGATTAAGAGCAGCTGCGAAATAATGGAGAAGCAACAATATAAATTTTCGGATGGGAAGAAGCTTTCCATGAGGGAATTTCAACACGTGGGCTTAACATGAATGAATAAATGGGCCGGTGGGCCTATATTATAAAAAAGGAAAAAAGAAGAAGAAAGGGAGACGCGAAGAGGAAAAGGGGACCGTAAAGTTTCCCTATAGCAGTTTAATATGATTGGGGAAAGGACTATGAAGAAGTGGGTATAGGGTAGTGACGTGGGCCGACAATGGAAGGGTAAGGCCCATTCGAACTTAAAAACAAAGTTTTAATTTAATTCTAATTGTTATGCAAACTTGTTAATATTATATTTCGCTCGTGCATTGCCATATTTTCGAATGGTTGAACTCATTGGAATCGTACAATCGTAGGCTACGAGATGGAGCAGATTTGGTCAGCACCGGAAGCGACGAGAATTTTTAATTAACTTAAACGTTAGTTTAATTTAATTAAAGAAAATCGTTTAATCGACCGAATTAAAGCAAGGTGAGTTTAACTCACTTAGTTATCCCACTTGTATTTTATATAAGTCAGGTCTATTGTTTGTGTAATATGGTTGCTAGTTGATGGATGATTTGATGACTGTTTGAATATATGCTAAATATTTTCATACAACTGGTTTAAATTAAACGTTCGTTTAATTTAATCAAACCAAATCATTATTTTTAACGATTATTTCCAATCGAGGTGACTTACCTTATTGGTTAAGTTTACAATAATATAAACATTTTTAATTAAAATTGGGTGCTTGAATTATTATCATTAATTGAACATTACCAATTAAAGTGATTATTTATGTTATTATGGCAGGTAATATATTATTGTATTAAATGGGTTGTTCTAACATATTTGGGTGCCGGGAAAAACAGGTTGGAGGGTTCCAACTAGATTCCTCAAATTTATTGTTTATTTGGTATTACAAATATACGGACGGTTTAACCAGTTTTGCTTGGATGATTACTTTGATCATTGATTGTTGAATCTAAATTCAACATTTGTTTATTATTAACTAATGGAAAATATTGGTCGAGTAAGTGATGACAAATGGCCTAAAAATAAACCGTTTTATGAATACTAATTTACCGTCAGGTGATTCAACAAGAATGAAGTTATTTTACAACTAAAGATAGTTTTGAAACAAGATTAATGTTTATTAATTATTATTTAAGTTTACAAGAAATTATCAAATGGTTTTATAAAGTAATTTTGTATGAAAATAAGATTTGAAAGAAGGTAAGCAAGAATTAACCTAAGAGTTAAGGCTAGAATTAATTGTTTTTTAGAAACAATTAGATAGTGATTATGTGGAATTGATTTTTATTTAATAATCAAAGTAAATGGGTTGAATTAAATTAATTATATTATTAATTAATTTAATGGAAAGGGCAATTGGAATGGATTAACAAGTTAGCTGTTTTAAGTTGAATAAGTCAACCGCTTACATGGTAATCAATCATTAAATTTGTTATAAATGAATTTAATAGAAGTTTATAAAGTCTTAAAAACTTCCTATTAGTCAAATGAGTTTTTTAGCAAGTTTATATTAATAGTAATATAACTATGTTTATTTGTTTAAATTGAATTCTCTTTAATTGCATTTCAAGAAATCCAAGACTTGATGAGGATATTTCAAACCAAGTTATTTGGTAATATCGTAAATGATTGCAGTTATGGAAGGGAGTTAATAAAGTTGTAAACTTTATAATGATTTATAAAATAAATGAAATGTTAGAAGTGCAGAAAATATATGAAATGAGAATCAAGACAGGAGCCAAAGTGAATTGAAGTGGGTTGGAAAATTAAATAAAGATTCGATACTAAATCGGGTATTTTAAAACAAGAAATGGAGTTTAGTTAAGATATAACCAAGTTATGTTGGAGTAAGTTTTAACTTAAGTATTTATATAGTATTTGATTTATATTTGAATCAAGGCTTATTTATAATGTTTTAAAAGAGATATTAAGTATGATAAGGAATTTGATATAGTTTTATAAGAAATTAGAACTTGTTGTACGTTAGTTGTGTCGAGTAACTTTCGAAGTGTCAATCTGATGTTAATTTCGGCCTTCGGGGTTGATATTTATAGATTTATTCACTTACTAATTTAGAAAAAGAGATAACAGAGTAGAATCGAGATGTTAATTGAATATTCTTATATTAAATAAGAAAAGGACAACGTTTTCCTAGTATTGAAAATTTAGAGTTCTAAATTAACCAGATGTTAATTATTAAAGAGGGCAAGTGAAGCCGAATACTGGACCAGTACATTTATTTTATTTTATGGATGAATGTTGATTTATTTGATAGTTAAATAACTGATTATCAAATCTGGCCAATTATCGATTGTTGGTACGGAAAGACCGGGATTGAATTTATATTCGAAAACCATTCCGACCAGCAAATACGTAATCGTGGAAGAGTTTAGATGATGATCGAGATGGGGCATTTGAAGACCATAGATCTTCATAAAATGGAAGTATTGTTTATAATCTCTGGTTAGCTCCCAGAGGTAAACAGTGATTCTGTCGTGGTTGGAGTATGTGGATTGCAAGGACTACTAACTACTTATCCATAAGGTGATACCTAGGATGTAGTAGGTTTGCCTTTGGTTTTTCCAGTCCTAGGACAACTTGTAGGGATGAATGTAATGATGTGACATTCAAAGTGAATGGTGGCCATATGTTCAAAAAGATTATAACCTCAAGCCTCACAACCGGGAAATGACAAAAATCGGGCAGGCAGCATTGCTAAATGAGTCGCTCCCATTAGGTTGTATTGTCACCATCTAGAGAATATTCATATTTGTTACTTCTTTTCATTTCTGTATCTCCTTGGAACTACAGTGGTCGCAAGAAAAAGCCGTAAGGTGATAATATATTCGACACACTCAAGAGAAATGAGTGGTTGGTCGAGTGTAGGTGGGTTGCAAGATGTTCTTGTTGAACACAATGTATTCTTCTCCAGAGATACACTACCCGAAGGTGGTTCCATACCCTGTCATTGTTGGAAACTCAATCACCAATAAGCGCCCGCGGTTTTTGATTGTATACTATATAAATAGAGCGTGAGATGCAAGCGTTCTGCTAGATTGCTATTTATTTGTATTTAGACACTATCATAATATCAGAATAAGATATGATTTCAACGATTGTTTTAGGCTATCGTAAGGTAAAAACCATCCGTGTTTATATGTGGATTGGTCTTACGATTATCCTTTTCTTTCGAAAAGATTTTAACTTTAAAATCAAGTTGGATGTTACCTATAAACTTAGTGTGTGTTTTCTCACTCTATTTCACTAGACTGATCCGTGCATTTGTAATGCTTGGGTTAGACCGGGTTGTGCAGGTTCAGGTTATCGGACGAAGTGAAGAGACATGCTGGAAGAGTTCATATGTATTAGTATTTATTCGCTGTGTGTTGTATATGAGGACAGATTACCATAGCTGTCCAGATATGTGTTGTACTCTAATGATTGTAAATTTATTTCAAGCTCTCAATAAAGATTTATTTCTATATTATATTTTGTTCTGCTGCGATGTGAAACTCTGTGTTATGTTGGTTCTTCTTCTTCTTCTATTCTAATATTTCTTTCTTTCTTATCACCCCCTCTAAATTCTTTCTGTTAACTATCTGGTGGTTTTCGATACTTGAGTTCTGGCAAGTAATACAAGTTTATGTATTGTAGTCGGAATTTGAGTGTCGAATTCCTTTACCGGGTCGTTACAAGGATGCCACGGAATAACAAGTCTGGATTAGATTCAAGGAGTGGAGAGTGGTCGGGCGAGTGGATGAAAATTATACCTTTTGAATAATGGTATAATTTATTTTCAGTTATGTTAAGAATATTATTATTGCATATATTTATTCGATAAATCTGTTAATTGGATTGAAAATCAATGAAACAATGAAATTGTGGAATGTACAATGAAAAGTAAATATGTTACTGGAAATGCTGATAATGACAAATTGGATATTGTAAACAAAATCACAGTGAAATTAGGAATAATGGAAAAATAATAGATATGCCTAAATTGTATGAAAATTTACAGTAATTGGGAAATTGCAGATAACTGCACTGAGACACGAGGTTAATTTCAACTTGTGGTAGAAGCCTACCAGGAACCGCCATGCAAATCCAGCATCTACAAGTGGTCAGCTTAATGTGAGAGGTCTAGTGCTTAAAAATATATAAAATATATGTATACAACATGCAATAAATAAATCAATAATTTAGTAATGCCTATTGGGGTAGGACAAAATAGATGTTTTGGGGAGTCTCAGGAAACTATGACTATTAGGTTCATAAGTGACATTAATTGTAACCAATAGAAATAAATGGTACTTATGAAAATATACAAGTTGGTGAAGAAATGGACGTTACAACAGTAAAAATTTGGTTAATGTTAAAGTACCAAGGAAAATGTGATGAACGGGGAATATAACCTATTACAATTAATCATAAGAGTAAGAATGTAATATAATAGGTAGGCTTGTCCTAGAGATAAGTGGAAATTATGACATGGGTTATAATAAATAAAAAGGAAACTAATTAATAAACCTTAGTTAAGAGAACTGAGTTAATAAGTAAACAACAACGATAGGTTGTGATGACAGTGTAAGATTTATGATTAAATAAGGAAGAACGACGTAGACTTATTGAATGAAATAAGTTGAACTTAATCATATACATTAAGTAACATGTTAACAACAAACATGTGGATTGGAATAAGATACTTAATTATACATTAAATAAAACACATTATTGAAACTTGTAAAAATGTAATTGACAGTAAATGACATGGTAATAAAAAGGGGTTGTAGATTACTTTCGTTAATTACAATCCTATGTAAAAGGTTATAGATTCTTATCGATAAAGTAAGCACGATTAAAAGATTAAACATAAGGTCTAATAATACGTTTGCATGATGCGCTTGGACCAGTCCACATGAACGAAGGTAAAGAACCCAATGGGGTTGATCAACAGGGTGTCTAGAGATACGAGAGGAGCACGCCCACTTGATTACTTTACACGATATGAGGCTTGATTACTTGGCGGGACTGGAGGGAAATACGCGCCTTCCAAGGGACATGGTAGGGTACTCCGTGGTGGCCCTCTATTGCGGTTCACGCTCAGGATGTACTCGCAGAGGTGGGGGTCTGCGCAATACCACCCAGTGGGTATACCTTGACTGCAACAGTAGCTCGGCAGTCAGAAGGATGCGGTGGTATGGCATTAGTGTGATTCGACGATCAGCCTTGGGAGAGGTTGGTCAGGACCAAATTAAGGATAGTAATGGTCGGATACCTGTCATCAACCGTTAGTAGGATGCAGAAGGACTAGAGCTAAACCAAGATAATATTGACCTTTCACTATTGAGGCATGGTTGTAGGACATGCTAAATTGGATGATAGATTGGTTGCTAGGGGCACATCACTTAGTTCTTGATGTAGCCTTTCATTAGTAGAAGGAGGAGCCTAGTTGGGGCCATAACCACCGTGAAAACCAGAACATACTTGGATATCTGTACTATAGGTCCTTTAAGCGGATATAGGCATGAATGGCTCCCAACCAAGTTCTGTGCATTGAATGCAACTCTATTACGCCACTCAGGGTATATTAGACAGTACGCATGTGTGAGCGCCTAGGTACGCGCACCGGGTGGTGTATCATAGACGTTAGGGAATTACTCCATACGCTTGCATGGCATAGCAATAATGGTTCTGTGCGGTAACGTAGCATTATGATTTGGATTTTCCTACATCGTTCCATGTAGAATACACTTTCGTGGCATGAGGGTGGAGACCGTGCGAGAAGGGTACTATTGGAAGTGCCTTGATGTGTTGGGGGTAGCTACATATATACTATATTAGGTTAATCTACTTGGACATAGATGGGTACGATGTGAGTATAGATCCTTGAGTGCTGTTAACCCAAACAACCTAATAAATAAGAAAACATAACTGAACGGTATATGTAGGGTTATTTCAGAATGTATAATTTGTCCAATCACCAGAACTTTTGTGTTCTAACCCCCTGCTCATAACACACTAGAAGGTTAGGTTTGTGGCAGAGATAGGATAGCTTTGGATACTGTTAAGGCAATATTATTACTTCGATAAGGCTATATTTGATCATATTATATTTTATTTTATTCATTCCGATATGAGACGTTTACTGAGCTCTGATATATTTATTATCTCTGTCTTTTCTGCAGGATACCAGACAAGCCGACTCGAGCTTCGATAGATTGGGGTTTTTGAAAAAAAAGGTCTATCAAAATTCGGGTTGTTACATCTGGTGTCAGAGCTTAGGTTTAGGATTCCTATATAGATAATGGGTGAATGTACTTGTATTTTATAGAAATATAAATATATCATATATATACACACCTAGACCCATAAAGGAACCCACTAAATAGGAAGAGAGGCCCATGGATAGAATTAGGATATCGGTTATGTACACTAAAGAAATGGTTATGGGAATTTAAGAATAAAAGACATTTAGGAGTATTGGGTGAAAAGTGTACAATGTATTTTGTAATAAGGAAAGAAGGATCCCATATGTTAGTATATCAAATTAGTGGGTTTGGCAATAGAGCCTTACAAATCGAGAAAGGGTAAAAAGAAAAAAATGGATTAGGAATATATATCTACTTAAGAGAAATGACTCTATTGGGATATTAAGGAAGGATTAAGTATGTTAGAGACCCACTTTGAGTCTTGCCCCATTGTTAACTTTTAAGAACTTGAAATTTTAAAAGCTTTTGGGTAATAGTTTACACTATCAATGTAACACCCCGCATTTTTAATTAAATAATAAAATAAAATTTGAAGAGCTTTTAGAGTTTGGTCACGGGATTAGCATCATTGCATCCATGGTGATTTTTTTTTTCAATTTAGACCTATGGATTGCATGAAACAGATTCAAGATGAAAGAGATACCTTTAAATGAAATATTACAACAAACATGAAGATGAAGTATAAGAAAAGAACAATGACCACAATTGTTTTTAGACTTGTTAACAAAAGCCTATGTAGTCTAGTTGGTAAGAGTGTGTGGCTTCCAAGAGAGTGGCGCATGTTTGATTCCCACGGGCGCCATATTTTTATTTTAGAGAAACGACTAAAATAATGCACGTTCTAAAGGGAAAATATGTATAAACGCACATATAAAGAAAATTATACATATAAGGAAGTACAAAAATATGTGCACACATTTATATGTAGATATATGCGTATATATGTGCATATATATATATATATATATATATATATATATATATACAAAAGAGAAATTCAAAATAAACCTGCAATCAATGAAAATAGGAAAGAATTAAATGATGACATAATGCCGTTTGAATTCTAAAAATGAAATAAAAGTTGTGCATATATATATATACATGTAAATTCAAATATTAGAAGTTTGTATACGTATAATGAGCTTATATATGAATATAATATAAGAATAATTCAAATCAATTCAAACTGAAGACAATGCACGATAGAAGAAGAAGAAAAGATCGAACCAGGGCTTGGGTCAACCCAAGCAAGGGTCGGGTCGACCCATAGGTCGACCCAAGGGGGTTGGGTCAACCCAGGGGTCGACACACCCCAGATCTAGGCAGATTCTGTAACGAACTGGCATTTTCGACTCCGAAAATCAACATCAAACTACCATGTTGACCCTTTCAGACATCGAACATTCCAGATCATTAATAGAAAGAAGTTAGAGGGTGAGAATAGATAAGGTAGAAATATTAGAATAGAAGAAGAAGAAGAAACACCACACAGAGTCTCACATCGCAGAGGAACAAAATATAATACAGAAATAAATCTTTATTGAAAGCTTTAAATTACTTACAGTATCAGAGTACCTCATACAATGGGACAGTTATAATGGTTTGTTCCCATATACACCACACAGCGGAATAGTAGTAATATCATACGTCCGAACAACTCCAGCTCGTCTCTTCATAGCAGTCGATAACCCGAACCTGTACAACCCGGCCTAACCCGAGCATTTACAAAACACCGGGTCAGTCTGGTGAACCAGAGTGAGATAAACTCGCACAATAATAAGGGTGAACCATCCAAATCATGATTTTAAAGTTCAAAATCTTTTCAAAAGAAAAGGATAATCGTAATACCAAATCCACACATAAACACGGACGGTTTTTACCTTACGATAACCCAAAACAGTTTTGAAACCAATATCTTGTTCTGATATTATAATAATGTCTAAATACAAGTAAATAGAATATAGTGGAACGCTTGCATCTCACGCTCCACATATATAGTATACAATCAAAACCCGCAGGCGCTTATTGGATATTTGATTCCAACTTGACAAGGTATGGGTCCACCTTCCGATAGTGTATCTCTAGAGACGAATACACTGGGTTCAACAAGAACTTCTTGCAACCCGGCCCTCACATGACCGACCACTCATTTCGCTTGAGTGTATCGAATGTATATCACCGACGGTTGGGATCAGCAACCGTCTCCCGATAAGGGACAGCATCGAAACATAGATTTAAGAAACAATAGGATTTTCTCTAGATAGGTGATCATACACCCTAATGGGAGCGACCCACATAGTCATGCTGCCTGCCCGATTTTTGTCATTTCCCAGTTGATGAGGCTTGAGGCCAGAATTAACTCTTGAACATCTGATCGTCATTCACTTTGAATGCCACATCGTCAAATCCATCAGATATCACTAATTGATATCCACAAAAATACTCTAGCTGGAAGCTAAGAGAGCGGCAATTCTCCGCCAACAACTATAGCACGTTTGAAGAAATCAACGTACGTGATCCTTTGGAAATACTCTGTCAGACATTCGTCCATATATGTCATCCAGGAACAGGATGAACCGAAGGCACTCTCCTACTGCATCCAATATAGGAATCACCCCATGGATCAATAGCGAGAAGTCCTTGCAACCCGTTGATTCCAACCACGACAGAATCACAGCTTTCCTCTACTTGCCAGGCAGAGAATATTAGTGGTTCTTCCGTTTATGAAAACCCACGGTCTTCAATGCTCCATCTCGATCATCTTCTGAGATCTTCACGTATTTGTTGGACGGAATGGTTTTCGAATATAAATTCGATCCCGGTCTTTCCATACCAACAATCGTATTGGGAGGGTTTGATAGTCGGTGTTTTAACTATCAAATATATACAGTGTTTCAATCATGACACTCCAATGAGTTCACTAGTTCAGTATTCAGCATCACTTGGCCTTTAACAACTGATTTACTTTTTGTTAAATTAAAAACTTCTAATTCTTTAAATATTCAAAAATACGATATTTGAATAACTCTAATTCGGTTTAACTCTAGTCGATTAACTCTAGTTGATTAACTAATACTCGACTTAAATTCATTCGCTTGACCCTAGATCGCAGCGATCACAATGGTTACGCCTGGTTCCCTCAGGAAACATCCGTCCGCCGTAGGCTATCTGCAGCCCTGCGAATTTCGCTAGCAGTCGTACGAATTGGCAACTCATCCTGAATAACTATGTTTGACTAACTCTATCTTGGATAACTATATTTTTATATACTAGGTAAAATAACTTATAACTCTAATCAATTTCCCACTTAATACTTCCTTCCAACATATTTGTTACGCCATTCTTTATTTTTTTAAATTCGGGAATCCATTTGTTTTTAATAAGGAAATTTATAGCACCTATGTGATAACAATAGCGTTATAATTACTATTTAGATTTACAAAACAACAGCGCTATAATCGCTGTTTAGATTACAAAACATATATTATAACTACAGCGCTAAAATCGCTGTTTACACAACAATTATCAAAGTTTATCCATTCATCTCATTTCTTATGCTCATAATTGTAAATCTGATTAACATCAGAACAAATCGAAGTCTTAAATAAATAAAATATTTATTTTTCTTTATAAACCTTTATTCAAATAATATATTCAAAATCCAACTCCAGTTATAAAGTAAATTTTATAACTTCATCTTTATCGATTCACCTGACGGTGAATCAATATTTATAACACGATTGATTTCATAGGCCATACGCTGCCAAATACCCAACCAATATTACCCATTGGTTTAAACACAACACAGGTTGAATGTTCAGTCAAAAATCAACAATCAAATCAATCACCCCAAACAGGACAATTCATATGTGATAATATGAAAACAAACAATATTTTTGAGGAATCCGGTTGGATCCCTCCAACCTGTTCTTCCCTGTACTCGAATGGTTATCTCAAATCAGACCATTCAGTTTTGTTTAACTGATAACACTAAATAGCAACCATTCAACATCAACCACAAGCAATTCAAACAATTCAACCATTTAAACACGTTTATAAATAAACGTGACCAACCAAGGTGAGTTACCTTTATTGGAACCAATCGTTAAAATAACGATTTGGAATTTCACTGAAATTAAACACAGTTTAATTTCATCAGTTAAATCAACAAATAGGTATAACTAGCAAACAGGCAATCATCAGCAAGCAGAGCACACAATTAAAAACCCAATTTATATAAAATATAAATGGGAAAACTGAGTGAGTTTAACTCACCTTGATTCGACTGTCGTTTAAACGGTGCATTTTAATTAAATTAAACATGTGTTCAATCTAATTAAAATCTCCGACTGCATTCATCTCTGTCGATTCCCAGCTCCACAAATGCGGTGCTCGTCCGTACAGTTCCGACACAAATTGATTGTAAATTCTAATAAGATATGTACCTGTCATTCATACATAAGTTTATAGTGTAATTATAATAATTAACTTCTTAATTAAGATTTAGTTAATTAAAATATTATTTTGTTAATCTAAATCCGGTCCCAACTTCTTCGTTTCTGCCTATGCTACAACTATAGAATCCTAGACATATTTACTTAACTCGGCCATAATCATTAAATAAATTAATAATATAACCACTTACCTTAATTACCGTAATCAGTCCACCCTTTTTCGTTTTCTTGTTACTCTCGAATGCCCAAAACAAGAAGTGCCTGCTCCCTTAATTATTCCCTTAACCATAAATGGTATGAGTGATTATGTTTGCATAGGCACTCCTTCTTTAATCCCCCCCCCCCCCCAGGTTAGCGTCACCTTTCCAATGCTTAACCACTTGAAACCATTGTCCCCTTCCTTCTTCCATACGACACTTATTTGGTCTCCTTTTAATTGTGTCTGAACCGCACAATAGTATAATACCCATCTGCTCATGATACTTCCCAAAACATCAACTATCTTTTTGCATTGTCAACTTTCAAAAACCAACGATCGTTCTTCTGTTTACCTTACTTCCTGTTAAAACGTTTGTTCGTGATAAACTTTCCCCTAAGCACAGTGCTCTCCACCCCACGTCCTCGTTGCTTCTCCAAAAACTGAGAACCTACTCACCACACGTTCATCCGCTCACGTCCTAGCTCCGCCACACAGCTCCATCCGTACACTGCCACCAGCGTACCGCACAAAACTCCTCCGGCTCCAACCCCTCTCTCCGCCCGTCACATCAGTTCCGACCACCCCCAGCTCGAGCTCGTGCCCTCTGCGCTGATCGACCCCCAACTCGTTGAACTTGGCTGCTACTGTTTACTGCCACCGGTCACCGCAAAGACCCTCGAATGGCTTCTCCCCATATCACTGCTTCGCACCTCATTTGCCCCACGCAACCTTTGTATTTTCTTTCTTTCTTTCTCTTTTTTTTTCTACTGCGTTGGACTGAGGTCTTCATTTGAAATGAAAAAATGCGAATGAACAGCATGGGTCCGTATTCATATAGGAGAGAATTCCTTGGCTACCAAGGAAAACATGGTACACATAGGTGCTGCGTTAGCTTGAAGATAGGGTGGCTGATGCGAATGTGTTTTCTTTTCAAGAGAATGACCTCTGCATGTCTTGTGTTTTCATTTACGCTGTCTCCTTTCAATGACCTTGTATAAACTTATGACGTGAGCAGGTTCGTAGAAGTATACGGTTAGGCTTACAGATGCATGTGCCGCTTTTAATGTTGCCAGCATGTAAACAGTCGGTGAGAACAAATGAAAAGACTGATGTGCTATTTGCTTTATGAACGAGAAGAGAAAGCTCAGTTTGATATTTTGTTGAGAGGGTACGGTTTTCATCAAATAATATTACCCGATACTTCATCCTAAAGTAATGTGATAAAATCACCACAAATGATTTCGGTTTACTGATAAAAATGCTGTTCTTGATGTAAAACGATATTCCGGACCCAATGGGACAGGTTTTGTCGCAATCCGAGGTCGTTTGAAAATTTTTCCTTTATGAAACCGGAAATAAACACGCATTTAATTTTTCCACGATCACCAGATAAATCAAATCAACTCGAAACTGCGAAGTCTGATAATAACTTTTCGATACGAACCCAACGACACTAATTTCGTCGCATTCTGAGACTGTTTGCCCGATAGGCTGTTTTTACCCTGAACCGCCCTACCCTTTTTAACGCCAAATTTCTCGATCTCTAAAAATAACAAACTATATACCTATCCTGACTATAATCGACGCTACGAACTCAACGGAACTGGTTTCGCGGCCTAATTCAATCGTCTTCTCGAGTTACGCCCAAATATCCCTTTATTTAATTAATTACGCGCTATAGGAATTATATGGGCGTTTACGGCTACCGTGGTCATATACGACATCGATTTTCCATGCAGTTTGATTTTCTGACAATAATTTAACGATACGATTCTAATGAAACTGGTTTTGTCGAAATCTGAGTCCGTTTGCAAAACGGCTATTTTAAAGGCCTATAATTAAATAACGGTTTTCCATAGCGACTATTTCAAAATTTGACTTAGCCATAACTATCAAACTATAACACGAAATCTGGATTTTTCTCTTTCATATGAAAATTATCATCAATACGGTCCCAACGTTTCTTGTTTCACAGAAATCCGACTTATAACGGATCCTGTATTCTCAGTTGAAGTTCAAAACTCTATATTGCGAACTGCAGCGCCATTTCAGGCTCGATTTATAATATATATAAATATATAATGTTCAACTTCGTTTTAAATAACGAATTCAATATTAAATTCCATTAATATTCCCAACATAATATTTAAAACTAATTTAAATATTCATATTCAAATGGTCGAAAAACACGGGTCGTTACATTCTTCCCCCCTTAAAATAATTTCGTCCTCGAAATTGCTAATGTAAGAAAGAACGTTATAAAGTCATTAAATTTCAAATCCAATTTTATATTAAATTAGAAACCAATTCAATACTGTAAATAAATATTTTCAAAAATATCGAAAATTTTCTAACACTTTAAATTTTCGAAAAAAATTTCGCCAGCACCTCCTCTGTACGGCTCAATCGGTACAACTCCAACTCGCCTTTCTAGGCCTTCTCCAATCCAAAGAAATAAACCAGCCAAGCGGCTTGCCAAATAGGCCCATAAATCACCAAACCCATATAAAAATAAACGTTTACCTTTTTGTCGGGCATATCACTATATCTTTCCCGTCTGCCACCCTGTCAGCATATACAAATGCATTCCCAAACAAAATTCCAACTTTATCCTCAAAATTAAATCCTTCACGTGTCCAAGCCAAATCCCATTCTTAACTTAATCTCCATCCATCATCAATTCCAACCAACATTATTTCAGATTCTTGTCTCACAAATTTCAAAATCTGATTCTACTCAATATATTATCTCCCGATTCAATTTCCAGTTAATCGGTTTCAATTCAATCCATATTTGCTTTCACAAATTCCTTTAATTTGTTTAATTCCTGCTATCTCTCCTGGGAGTTTTAAACAGTTTAGTTTTTCTAAAATAAATTATTCCCTTTCGGGATTCAAAACAACTTGTTTTTTTTTTCATTTTTCATCCAAGCAATTCAAAACAAGATCTTTGGTAGCAATCCGTCACTTAGAACTCGAAAATAAACACTGATGATGTGGCCAGCATCCTCAGAGTTATTTCCCAGCTATCAAAGTGAGTTCAATACTATATCTTTTCAAAACTTCAATTTTAAACACTTTCATTTTGAAATCTAATTCAAAATAAAATTCACGATGCTTGTAAACAATTTAAAATCTCCCAGGATTTTAAAATTCTCATATATTCAATTCAAATCCCTTTATGAACACTTTTCCCAGTTTTCAGCATTTTAATTCTAGTTCTGATTTAATTCAGATTCAATTAATTTGCTTTTATATTATACAAATTCCAATTGGTTATTTATATTTCAATTATAATCAACCAACACATCCAATATACTATAACACTTCAAATATATATAATTCTTTTATATTAAAATATAATTTGGGTAAAATTATTTCATTTACCCTCTTTCAAAACATACTGTGTCGGTTTATCATACTTGAGTGTTTAGAAACCCCTATCGATACAGTGGATCAAACTGATCGACCAGAATTCACAAACAACTCAACCCAATAAATCTCCACAATATAAAACAATTTTTATAAAATCTACAAATACGTTCACTCGTATATATATACACTCAAACTCAATCTAGGGTATTGCTAACCCCATCTCTACTGAGTTACGCCACAGAGCCAAGGTAATCACTTAACCTTCAGCTCTGATACCACTGTAACGAACTGGCATTTTCGACTCCGAAAATCAACATCAAACTACCATGTTGACCCTTTCAGACATCGAACATTCCAGATCATTAATAGAAAGAAGTTAGAGGGTGAGAATAGATAAGGTAGAAATATTAGAATAGAAGAAGAAGAAGAAACACCACACAGAGTCTCACATCGCAGCGGAATAAAATATAATACAGAAATAAATCTTTATTGAAAGCTTTAAATTACTTACAGTATCAGAGTACCTCATACCATGGGACAGTTATAATGGTCTGTTCCCATATACACCACACAGCGGAATAGTAGTAATATCATACGTCCGAACAACTCCAGCTCGTCTCTTCATAGCAGTCGATAACCTGAACCTGTACAACCCGGCCTAACCCGAGCATTTACAAAACACCGGGTCAGTCTGGTGAACCAGAGTGAGATAAACTCGCACAGTAATAAGGGTGAACCATCCAAATCATGATTTTAAAGTTCAAAATCTTTTCAAAAGAAAAGGATAATCGTAAGACCAAATCCACACATAAACACGGACGGTTTTTACCTTACGATAACCCAAAACAGTTTTGAAACCAATATCTTGTTCTGATATTATAATAATGTCTAAATACAAGTAAATAGAATCTAGTGGAACGCTTGCATCTCACGCTCCACATATATAGTATACAATCAAAACCCGCAGGCGCTTATTGGATATTTGATTCCAACTTGACAAGGTATGGGTCCACCTTCCGATAGTGTATCTCTAGAGACGAATACACTGGGTTCAACAAGAACTTCTTGCAACCCGACCCTCACATGACCGACCACTCATTTCGCTTGAGTGTATCGAATGTATATCACCGACGGTTGGGATCAGCAACCGTCTCCCGATAAGGGACAGCATCGAAACATAGATTTAAGAAAAAATAGGATTTTCTCTAGATAGGTGATCATACACCCTAATGGGAGCGACCCACATAGTCATGCTGCCTGCCAGATTTTTGTCATTTCCCAGTTGATGAGGCTTGAGGCCAGAATTAACTCTTGAACATCTGATCGTCATTCACTTTGAATGCCACATCGTCAAATCCATCAGATATCACTAATTGATATCCACAAAAATACTCTAGCTGGAAGCTAAGAGAGCGGCAATTCTCCGCCAACAACTATAGCACGTTTGAAGAAATCAACGTACGTGATCCTTTGGAAATACTCTGTCAGACATTCGTCCATATATGTCATCCAGGAACAGGATGAACCGAAGGCACTCTCCTACTGCATCCAATATAGGAATCACCCCATGGATCAATAGCGAGAAGTCCTTGCAACCCGTTGATTCCAACCATGACAGAATCACATCTTTCCTCTACTTGCCAGGCAGAGAATATTAGTGGTTCTTCCGTTTATGAAAACCCACGGTCTTCAATGCTCCATCTCGATCATCTTCTGAGATCTTCACGTATTTGTTGGACGGAATGGTTTTCGAATATAAATTCGATCCCGGTCTTTCCATACCAACAATCGTATTGGGAGGGTTTGATAGTCGGTGTTTTAACTATCAAATATATACAGTGTTTCAATCATGACACTCCAATGAGTTCACTAGTTCAGTATTCAGCATCACTTGGCCTTTAACAACTGATTTACTTTTTGTTAAATTAAAAACTTCTAATTCTTTAAATATTCAAAAATACGATATTTGAATAACTCTAATTCGGTTTAACTCTAGTCGATTAACTCGAGTTGATTAACTAATACTCGACTTAAATTCATTCGCTTGACCCTAGATCGCAGCGATCACAATGGTTACGCCTGGTTCCCTCAGGAAACATCCGTCCGCCGTAGGCTATCTGCAGCCCTGCGAATTTCGCTAGCAGTCGTACGAATTGGCAACTCATCCTGAATAACTATGTTTGACTAACTCTATCTTGGATAACTATATTTTTATATACTAGGTAAAATAACTTATAACTCTAATCAATTTCCCACTTAATACTTCCTTCCAACATATTTGTTACGCCATTCTTTATTTTTTTAAATCCGGGAATCCATTTGTTTTTAATAAGGAAATTTATAGCACCTATGTGATAACAATAGCGTTATAATTACTATTTAGATTTACAAAACAACAGCGCTATAATCGCTGTTTAGATTACAAAACATATATTATAACTACAGCGCTAAAATCGCTGTTTACACAACATTTATCAAAGTTTATCCATTCATCTCATTTCTTATGCTCATAATTGTAAATCTGATTAACATCAGAACAAATCGAAGTCTTAAATAAATAAAATATTTATTTTTCTTTATAAACCTTTATTCAAATAATATATTCAAAATCCAACTCCAGTTATAAAGTAAATTTTATAACTTCATCTTTATCGATTCACCTGACGGTGAATCAATATTTATAACACGATTGATTTCATAGGCCATACGCTGCCAAATACCCAACCAATATTACCCATTGGTTTAAACACAACACAGGTTGAATGTTCAGTCAAAAATCAACAATCAAATCAATCACCCCAAACAGGACAATTCATATGTGATAATATGAAAACAAACAATATTTTTGAGGAATCCGGTTGGATCCCTCCAACCTGTTCTTCCGTGTACTCGAATGGTTATCTCAAATCAGACCATTCAGTTTTGTTTAACTGATAACACTAAATAGCAACCATTCAACATCAACCACAAGCAATTCAAACAATTCAACCATTTAAACACGTTTATAAATAAACGTGACCAACCAAGGTGAGTTACCTTTATTGGAACCAATCGTTAAAATAACGATTTGGAATTTCACTGAAATTAAACACAGTTTAATTTCATCAGTTAAATCAACAAATAGGTATAACTAGCAAACATGCAATCATCAGCAAGCAGAGAACACAATTAAAAACCCAATTTATATAAAATATAAATGGGAAAACTGAGTGAGTTTAACTCACCTTGATTCGACTGTCGTTTAAACGGTGCATTTTAATTAAATTAAACATGTGTTCAATCTAATTAAAATCTCCGACTGCATTCATCTCTGTCGATTCCCAGCTCCACAAATGCGGTGCTCGTCCGTACAGTTCCGACACAACTTGATTGTAAATTCTAATAAGATATGTACCTGTCATTCATACATAAGTTTATAGTGTAATTATAATAATTAACTTCTTAATTAAGATTTAGTTAATTAAAATATTATTTTGTTAATCTAAATCCGGTCCCAACTTCTTCGTTTCTGCCTATGCTACAACTATAGAATCCTAGACATATTTACTTAACTCGGCCATAATCATTAAATAAATTAATAATATAACCACTTACCTTAATTACCGTAATCAGTCCACCCTTTTTCGTTTTCTTGTTACTCTCGAATGCCCAAAACAAGAAGTGCCTGCTCCCTTAATTATTCCCTTAACCATAAATGGTATGAGTGATTATGTTTGCATAGGCACTCCTTCTTTAATCCCCCCCCCCCCAGGTTAGCGTCACCTTTCCAATGCTTAACCACTTGAAACCATTGTCCCCTTCCTTCTTCCATACGACACTTATTTGGTCTCCTTTTAATTGTGTCTGAACCGCACAATAGTATAATACCCATCTGCTCATGATACTTCCCAAAACATCAACTATCTTTTTGCATTGTCAACTTTCAAAAACCAACGATCGTTCTTCTGTTTACCTTACTTCCTGTTAAAACGTTTGTTCGTGATAAACTTTCCCCTAAGCACAGTACTCTCCACCCCACGTCCTCGTTGCTTCTCCAAAAACTGAGAACCTACTCACCACACGTTCATCCGCTCACGTCCTAGCTCCGCCACACAGCTCCATCCGTACACTGCCACCAGCGTACCGCACAAAACTCCTCCGGCTCCAACCCCTCTCTCCGCCCGTCACATCAGTTCCGACCACCCCCAGCTCGAGCTCGTCCCCTCTGCGCTGTTCGACCCCCAACTCGTTGAACTTGGCTGCTACTGTTTACTGCCACCGGTCACCGCAAAGACCCTCGAATGGCTTCTCCCCATATCACTGCTTCGCACCTCATTTGCCCCCACGCAACCTTTGTATTTTCTTTCTTTCTTTCTCTTTTTTTTTCTACTGCGTTGGACTGAGGTCTTCATTTGAAATGAAAAAATGCGAATGAACAGCATGGGTCCGTATTTATATAGGAGAGAATTCCTTGGCTACCAAGGAAAACATGGTACACATAGGTGCTGCGTTAGCTTGAAGATAGGGTGGCTGATGCGAATGTGTTTTCTTTTCAAGAGAATGACCTCTGCATGTCTTGTGTTTTCATTTACGCTGTCTCCTTTCAATGACCTTGTATAAACTTATGACGTGAGCAGGTTCGTAGAAGTATACGGTTAGGCTTACAGATGCATGTGCCGCTTTTAATGTTGCCAGCATGTAAACAGTCGGTGAGAACAAATGAAAAGACTGATGTGCTATTTGCTTTATGAACGAGAAGAGAAAGCTCAGTTTGATATTTTGTTGAGAGGGTACGGTTTTCATCAAATAATATTACCCGATACTTCATCCTAAAGTAATGTGATAAAATCACCACAAATGATTTCGGTTTACTGATAAAAATGCAGTTCTTGATGTAAAATGATATTCCGGACCCAATGGGACAGGTTTTGTCGCAATCCGAGGTCGTTTGAAAATTTTTCCTTTATGAAACCGGAAATAAACACGCATTTAATTTTTCCACGATCACCAGCTAAATCAAATCAACTCGAAACTGCGAAGTCTGATAATAACTTTTCGATACGAACCCAACGACACTAATTTCGTCGCATTCTGAGACTGTTTGCCCGATAGGCTGTTTTTACCCTGAACCGCCCTACCCTTTTTAACGCCAAATTTCTCGATCTCTAAAAATAACAAACTATATACCTATCCTGACTATAATCGACGCTACGAACTCAACGGAACTGGTTTCGCGGCCTAATTCAATCGTCTTCTCGAGTTACGCCCAAATATCCCTTTATTTAATTAATTACGCGCTATAGGAATTATATGGGCGTTTACGGCTACCGTGGTCATATACGACATCGATTTTCCATGCAGTTTGATTTTCTGACAATAATTTAACGATACGGTTCTAATGAAACTGGTTTTGTCGAAATCTGAGTCCGTTTGCAAAACGGCTATTTTAAAGGCCTATAATTAAATAACGGTTTTCCATAGCGACTATTTCAAAATTTGACTTAGCCATAACTATCAAACTATAACACGAAATCTGGATTTTTCTCTTTCATATGAAAATTATCATCAATACGGTCCCAACGTTTCTTGTTTCACAGAAATCCGACTTATAACGGATCCTGTATTCTCAGTTAAAGTTCAAAACTCTATATTGCGAACTGCAGCGCCATTTCAGGCTCGATTTATAATATATATAAATATATAATGTTCAACTTCGTTTTAAATAACGAATTCAATATTAAATTCCATTAATATTCCCAACATAATATTTAAAACTAATTTAAATATTCATATTCAAATGGTCGAAAAACACGGGTCGTTACAGATTCGTTCGATGAATCTGGAAGGTTTTTCAAACCATATTCGTTGTTGACTCAGCACTGCGTGTACAAAATCATATCACTTTCTTGAAAAACTATAAATAGGATAACAGAGCCTAGCCTAAATCTCATATTTTCTGAGAGGATGTCTAGACTCTGCCATTCTTCTTCCTTCTCAAATCTCTTCAGAAAATAGAATAATTAGTCAAAAGAAATTCTGATTCAAGATCTGGGGGAAAAGAATGTTTATCTGCAAATGGGTGTTCAGAATTCTGATCGAAGTAAGGTAAATTCTTGGATCTGGTCAATTTAGATTTCTCTTCTTTCTTGCCTTTTCTTTTAGTTTGAATTGTGAATACATGGTTATTTAGGTTCTAGATTCAGTTAGGGGGCCATGGAATGCTAGGTATGGGCCAGATTCATGAATTGGAAAGCTTTTAGGTGAGTGGATTAAAGTTATACTTTTGATAATGGTATATCTATCTTTTGGCATTCCTCGTTAATATGTATGAATCTGCTGAAATATAAAATCTGCTAAAATATATAAATCTGCTGAAATGTATAAACCTGTTAGAATACGTGGAAAGGATTATTATTGTATATAGACCTGTTCTAATAAATTTTTAATTGGATATTGTAAGTTAAGTTGCAATGAAATTAGGAATAACTGTGGTAATTGAAATTACGTCTGCTAGAACATTTCTGTTGCATAAGACCAGTTTCCATTAATCACCTGTCTAAATTGGGAATATCTGTGAATGTTGTAATTATGAAATTTACAATGAACATGAATATTTGTTTAATAATATTATCATGCTAAAAGATTTTAAATAAGAATTACAGTAAAATTTGGAAGAATGAATATGCCTAAATCAACAGCAAATAGAAAATTGTAACTGCACTTAGTGAGACTAAATTCAACTTACGGTAGAAGTCTGCCCAGAACCGCCTGGCAAATTCAGCATCCACAAGTGTTTAATTTAATGTGAGGGGTCTAGTGCGTAAATATACATGTAACGGTGCTAAGACACGAGGTTAAGTCCAACTTGTGGTAGAAGTCTGCCCGGAACCATCCGGCAAATCCAGCATCCACAAGTGGTCGGCTTAATGTGAGAGGTCTGGTGCATAAACACATATATGAATATATGCATATAGCAGGATATAAATAAATGGACAAGTGGAAATTATAACTTAGGCTATAATAAATGATAGAGAAAATGTGATAACTTATGTAATGAGATAAGTTATACTTAATTATAAATTAAGTGATCTGTAAATCTGTAAACCTGAAACCTGTTGTTTGTAATAAGTAGAGAAAAAAGGGGAAAAACTTATGAAATGCAATAAGTTGTACTTAGTTATATATTAAGTAATTTGTAAACCAGAGAATCTGAATCTTGTTGATAAGAAGAACTCGTTATCTGAAAACCTGATAATCTGAAATCTGCTGATAAGAATAATGTGTTAATAGCTTATTAATGGGCTTAAATGGGTTAGGTTATATAACTGAAATTAGTAAGCAAGAGGAATTTGGTAAATTGAATAAGAAGTCAATATGAATTGAAATAGCCAAGTCATGAATAAGAAGTCATGAACTTGGTAATTGAAATAACGAAGTCATGAACTTGGTAACTTGAATAAGAAGTCATGAGACGCAAGGGAGCACACGTCCATCTGATTATTCTGCCTGTTCTGCCTATTGTTCTGTTGAAATTCTGCTGGCTCCGAGTGACCAGAAGGGGAAGCACACAACTTCCTGGGACATGGAGGGTACTCCTGGTAGTCCTCTGTGTGGTGACAACATTTAGGCTGTGCTCGTATAGGTGGGGTCTATGCGTTACTACCCGGTGAGTATACCGTGACTACCACGATAAGGCCAGTCAAAAGGCTATAGGGTGACATAGGTGATTCGAAGATCTTGTTGCCTTGTGACTAGGCGGGTTACGACCATATCAATTGTTTGTCTTAGGCAGGTCTAACAATCTGATTAATAGTAATCGTCCGGTACCAGTCATCGACAGGCAGCGTGATGCGTGATGTGGAAAGATGGGGAACTAAACCTACAGGCCATTGACCTTTCACTATCAAGGCTTTGGTTGCGGGATAGGCCAATTAGGAAGTTGTTTGTTGTTTTATTGGGTCACGTCACTAGCTCTCATATGTTTGTCTTTCACTAGTTGAGGGAGGGGTCTGGTGGGACCATAACAACCGTGAAAATGCAGACCATAACATCTATATATATAGATATCTGAAAAGCACCTGACCGAGTTCCGTGTTTCTTATGCAATCCTGTTACAGAACTCGGTGCTCAAAAGATAATACATGCGGATACAAGCATGCCCTTTTCGGATGGTGTATCGTAAAGGTTAAGGCATCAAGTACGATTGATGATACATACGTGAGAAAGTCTAGATACATGCATGTCTGCTCTAAGTGGTGTCACTACAACAAAAATAGTATTACAACGTCGTTTTTACAATTGGCGTTGGCTACGCGTTGTAGTAAAGGGCTATTACAATGGTCATTTAAAGCCCGTTGTAACGGATGTCCTATACAACGCCTTTTTTTACAATGGGTAATCAAAGCCCATTGTAATAGTACTCTTTTACAACCGTTCTTTCTTGCTCATTATAATATATATGAATTTTACAACGTTCACAAAATGCCTATTGAAAGAACCCGTAACTTCCCCGTGAAGGAAAGCACGAATACTTTGAGAACAACACACAAAAGGACGCAGACGGAAGAACATTTCATTGTATATTACAACAATTCCATCAGATACAAGAATATACAGAGTATAATTGAATAAATTACATTCGATAAATATCAGAGATTACAATAAATTACATAGCAGCGGAAAATAATACAAAATCACAACTAGAAGTGATACACGGATACAGAGCTTTCCGAGCATCGTTCCAGCTGTATATCAGGATCCTGTGAATATAAATCTGCAAAACCAAAACTACTAGCTGCCCGTGCGGAAAATAGGGGCACCCAGAGTTTAGGTTAAAACAATAAACTCCAGGTCAGTCATGTGACTGGTGTGAGAACTAAAACAGTTATTAATATTGGTTTTAAAGTTAGGTAAATCAAGGAACCACGCCGTATAACACGGAACGGGTTTCCTCCCAAGAATACTAGTGCATAGAACAAACAGCGCAATGCTAAATAAAGAAAAATGAAGCTGTTATAAGACCCAGGTCCCATCACACAATGCAACGCAAGCCGGAGGATAGGGTTTTTTTACCTTATAACAGCCAAAGCATGCTTGATACGTTTAAAACACATTATTTGATACTATTATAGGTGTATAGTGTCAAAACAATTTCAATCATAAATATCGATCATAGGCGGCATGAATGACCCATACCACTATGTCGCCATACTAGGTTCTACAAATAAAACCGCACCATCACGTATTGGAAATTGGATTTCCGTCATGAGCCGAGGCATGGGGCAAGCTCCTCTCCGCGTTCGAGACACTCTAGCAAATGCCTCAGGACCCCACTATGATCCTTGGATCTTCAGGGCCGGTCCTCTCTTACTTTTGAGGATTAGTTATTCCTGAACACACGTTTCCCGGTCCTTACAGACCTATATCCGAGGCGCCTCACATTCCAACAACCACACAGGTGAAAAGTATATAAATGTCAGGGCTGGTAGGTCACTGACACCACCCTAGCTAGAAAGAAACGTCGTGCTCCCCCTGCAGTCACTATCCCGTTTTTGACTCATACCGAGGTGTGAGGCTCGCGAATTCACGTTATACACAAAGCTACGCCACACAGGCCGTGCTTTGATCATCAACCTCAAGACTTTGCTTTTCAACAGAAGCCCTGATCAATTGCCACTTACGCGTGTCACACTGGCAATTCACTCCATGCGACTGATGTCCATCGATATACAACCTCTGAGCTCGTACGTCTCAAAGAAGGGCGTTAAGCAAGAGAATAAATTCTCCGCCGCCAAACAGATGTATATTTAATAGAGATCAATCAACACAGAATAAAATCCAATGTCAGACACACAATCCATTTACAAGTTCGTTCTGGGTCTGAACGAAACCGGAGGCACTTTCCTCGCATATCCATCCATCTCCTAGTACGTCTGGACGATCACCAACTGATTCCCTCATCCTGGGTGTACAGCCCAATCAAGATCATCAGTAATCACCCAAACGATGTGAAGACTTCCGGTCTTCAACCACCGTCTTCATCTTCGACATCTCGTCGAATCGGTTATTCAGAATGGGTATAAACCCGGCCTTTCTGAATAACCCACGTATATGATAAACAAATGTTACACAAACACAACAAAAGCCTCATTCCAATTCAGAATATTCTTTTATTCACAAAAACACATTCTTAGGGAAATGTTCCCATTAATTTTATCCAAGATAAATTCTTCTAAATTTATTCTTTAATCTTCCTTTGGATATCATTTCAAATCATTTTATGGTTTTCCAAACTAGTCGGGATTAGCGAACCACACCGAAGTAATTATTTATTTTATTTCCCAATCCCAACCTATATATCCCATGGAGCAAAACTGGTAATACTCCATATCTAACACCACGGTGTTATCGGTAAAATTAATTACCATTTCACGTTCAAATCTAATTAAAGATTTAACTATCGCTTTGGAGAAAAACTGGTGATACTCCACTCTCGATCACTTTTCAGATTTGATAATTTAAATTATCAATTCACATTTTTAATCTAATTAAAGATTCATTAAAACTCCACTTAGTTTTAATCTTCTCAAAAATCGATATCTTGCCTTTAACTGGGTTAAAGAACCAATGTCTTCTAAAACACGACTCACGATAAACCCAAATCACATTTGGTATTAAATACAAGGCTCTGAATAGAAAATATATCGACTTATATTCAATATCAAATTCTGAAACCAACAAATATCGTATTGGAAATAACGATATATAATATATCTTTCAAATTCCCATAACAATATATGTATAGTCACGAAATCCAACATCGAAATATTCCGAAGATAATTTCGATTCAACTCAAGTCCAATCCACGTATTGGGAATATTGATTATTTTTAAAATCACTTTCAAATTCAATTTATTTACCTCAAAAATAAATTGGTTTTAATCCTAGTTCAAAACTAGTTCATTTCGATAAAAATCTATTTTTATCCTCCCAAATGTGGAATTTTCCAGCCCAATTCTTTCCAATTCACATATTATGATTTTACACAAATTATAGATATTTTTAATAATTTTACCAAGGCCCGTACAGTCGATTTCCAACAACGGCCATCGAACTGCACTTACAGCGACCTTTTTCGAATTTGATTTGGACATAACTCCAAATCCAACCGTTAGATTTCAAATATCTAATATTCATTGGAAAGCTCTTTTCGATACGAACCCAACGGTTCCGGTTTTAGGAGAATCCGACGGTCGGATCTCCCGCAATGTCCGTTCGAAATAAATGGTCGAAATTCACGAACTGCCGCGGCGCGACGCGTTCTATTCAGGCCATTATATATATAATATATATATATTATATATATTTCGTCGATTTCCTTTTAAAACGAATTTTATGAATAGTTCTACATTCGTTTCAAAACAATTTCAACTTCCATTTCAATTCAAATCAAAATTGAATTCTTCTTTATAAATTCGTTTTAAAATTCATTTCTATTCAATTCAATTTGAATTCATTTGAATTCGCTTTCAATTCAATTCATTTCGAAATCGTTTTCAATTCAATTCATTTCGAAATCGTTTTCAATCCAATTCATTTCGAAATCGTTTTCAATTCAATTCATTTCGAAATCGTTTTCAATTCAATTCATTTCGAAATCGTTTTCAATTCAATTCATTTCGAAATCGTTTTCAATTCAATTCATTTCGAAATCGTTTTCAATTCAATTCATTTCGAAATCGTTTTCAATTCAATTCATTTCGAAATCGTTTTCAATTCAATTCATTTCGAAATCGTTTTCAATTCAATTCATTTCGAAATCGTTTTCAATTCAATTCATTTCGAAATCGTTTTCAATTCAATTCATTTCGAAATGAATAAAATCGATATAAATATCGTTTACGTCAAAATGGCGTCAATCTAATCAACACGGCTTTATATTTTCAAAACTTCTTTATTCTGTTCAACAAATGAATATTTATCCCATTCAACACATGAATCTATATTTCTTTCAACACACGACTAATCTCAACACATGAGTCCTGTCCACCCCTCACTATTTTTATATTCAACACATGAATTTTCATTTATAATATTCATTACTTTCCCGATTGGAATGAGGCCCAATCAATCATAATATAACGTTAATTATATGGATTCCATACAACACATGTATATAATAGCAATAATAAACAATCAACCATCAACCAAAGTGCACTACACTGTATAAACATCAAATATAGATATCTTACGCTTATAACAGCCTGTCAATCAATCGATCGACATATTTAATCAATCAGGATGAGTGAACTTCGAATTTCATCCCAACACCCGTGTGGGGTTTCAAACAATCAAACACAGATTTTTAGTTGTGCAGTTGGGCGATGTGTAAAATTTATCGACCCATTCAATATCAGTCAAATCAATGTATATAAACAAATCGGCCGATTTGTTTATAAATATTTATTTATTCACTTTCACGTTAAAACTATATTTTTAATGATAATATATTTTATTTTAACACATGAATTTCTATTCATTTCATTTACACAATAAAAATGATATTTTTCTTTTTCTAACATATTTTAGAAAATTTCGGCGGCATAACGGCACGATACTAGAAACGGGACGAGGCCTAGCCTTATCCCCGGTCTAGTGAAGGCCCACGCCATTCACACATCAATCAAATCAATTTCAATTCACCAAACAATTCAATTTAAACCAAATAGATTAACCATCCACACAACCAAACAATTTAACAAACAAGTCATCCATGGTCTGTGGATGACGGGTGCTACTAAGCACCGTCTGCATCCTAGCATATATATATATATATATATATATATATATATATATATAACTAGAAAAAAAGAATTTAGAGTGAGAAGTTCTCACCGAAAGCTATCCAATACCACGACTCTTCTTTGATAGAAATCTTCATCGTTGTTGCCTTTTTCATCTTCGTTGCCCGTAGTCACTACATATATAAAAATCGCACATTTTTATATTTTGATGTCTTTAAAATAAAAATCACATTTTTATTTATTCATTTTCAATTTAGAAATCATATTTTTATAATCACTTCATACATTTAAAAATCGAATTTTTACTACGATGTTTTCTATATAAAGATCTCGTCTTTTCAAATATTTCGCCTTTTCAACTATAAATATTTCGCTTTTTCAAATTTAAAGATTTCAGCTTTTCTAATTTAAAGATTTCACCTTTTCTAATTTAAAGATTTCACCGTTATGAAAATCACCACTTTATTTTCAAACCATTAAAAATCGTATTTTTAACTATGCTAAAATCGTGTTTCTAAAACACCGATATATTTATAAAGTTCGTATTTTTACAACAGGGATATACAACCAAAAACCATATTTTTAAACTAATCTTTTTATATTTTTATAAACAACGTTATTATATTTTTATAAATCATATTTATAAAAATCTGATTTTTATTTCTAAAAATCATATATGTATATTTTTTTTTTCTACATCCATATGCTAATTTTAAATTTAAAACAATGCAAATTTATTTAAAAACAAAGATTTTTACATTAAAACAAATATTTATTTATAAAACAATGTATATAGTAAATAAATAAATCAGTAAAAACTACCTTTCTCTACGTTTGAATCCTTCAGGAACACAACCGTTCTTTCAGACCATAGCCGCCCCTCTAGGGCTTCAATTTGCGCGAAATCCAAGGCTCAAGATGTCGATCTGAAGCTTCCACGAGGACAGCCTTCGAGAGAGCTTTCCAATGCCACCACCCATGCTTTGATCGACGGCCGCATGAAGCTTCGATCCTGGAACGAACGGCGGACGTCTGGGCGTTGCGGTCGACATCGGGGGGGGGGGGGGGGGGAAGAGCGGTCGTGGGTGGCGATGGCGAAGGGCGGAGGCGGCGGACAAGATCGAAAGGGGGGCTCCGTCGCTGTTCGGTTTCCTTTTTTTTTTATAAAACTGAATTCGGTAATGAATTACAGAAGGGGGGCTTAGGGGATAAAGGAGAAGGAGGGGCCCAATAATATTTAATTTAATTTAATTTTTATTTTTTTCTCCTAAGTGTTGACTTTTCGTCCGAGCTCGGAATCACACCCAACGACTGTCGCCACTAGCGTATTACCCCCATTCCGAACACAATGGGAAATGTATCGCAAGCTGATTCGAACGTTACGATCAGTTTCCGTTGAACTTACATTTAAATCTCTATATTGAATTTTAAACGTACATTTCAAATTACCGGGGTCACATACTAACTCGAAAAATTCCCGAAAAATATTTTCTAGCTTCCTATTGATGATACGGTCCTAACAAAACTAATTTCGTCGAATTCTGAGGCCGTTAGAAAAATGGCCAATTTCCAGTCGATTAAAATCAACTGAAACTGGTCAAACGCGTTTTCCTTTGCCACGCTCACATATTGATTCGAAAAATTATGAAATTTGGAATCTAGCAATAACTTTACAACACGGACCTAACAAAACTGGTTTCGTCGAAATCCGAGGTCGTTTGCAAAATGTCTATTTTTAAGGGCCTGAATTCCATAGCGACTATTCAGAATTTTCAACTGGACATATCTTTTGATTCCCGCTATGAAATCTTGATCTGTCGGATTCGTTGGAAAGATATTATCAATTAGATCCTATTATTTTTGGTTTCACTAAAATCCGGATTGTTTTGCACCCGGTACATTCAATTGAAGTTTGAAATCGAATTATCGAACTACCGCGCCATTTTCAATTCTATTTATAATTATATATAAATATTTATATTCTAACGACGACGTATATAAATATACGTTCTATTTATATTCAAAATAAATTTCTCGTTGATTTTATTTAAAATAATCTATTTTAAATATTCAAAATTCGCTAAAATTGCCAAAATAAAAATTTTAAACTGGCCCAGATTTTCCGGGTTATTACACCTATTATAATAGGTATCAATTTTACAATGGACAAAAAATGACCGTTGTAATAGATGTTAATTTTACAACGGCCAAAAAAGGCCCGTTGTAATGGATGTGAATTTTATAACGCATAAAATGTCGTTATAATGAATGCTCGCTTCGAATTTTCAATTATAAATAATTAGTAATCATAATGCTTTCTTAAAATTAATATTTAGTATTTATTAATTTGTCATTAATAATATTGTATATATTAGTCATATATGTAACTAATTACTAACTATAATATTACATTACTAATAATATTAATCATATGTTATTAACATTTATTAATCATTAATAACATTATATTAATCATATGTCACTAATATTTATTATTTAGTAAGATTTAATAATTAATCATCAATAACTAATTTACTACAACACTTTGTAAAAGTTTTTTAGGGAACCTTCGACATATGAAAGGATTGAATCAACATGGATCTTTTTTAATATGTGCCTTAGATACATTTAAGCAAGAACGATGGATGAATGAAGTGCAAATTTGCAGCTGCGAACAAGATATTTGAGAAAAGCACTTAAATCAGGGTAATTTAATTCATGTTTTTTAATTCAACTAATTTATAATTAATTGATTATTTTTTTAATTGTGTAATATGTTTTTACTAATCGCGAATTGCATGAAAAAAATTGCTAAATTTCATTAAAATAAAAAATATTTGAAATAAATAAATTGTAAACTTTTAATTTTCTCAATTTTGTTCAAAACAACTATATGTTGGAAGTTTTTGCATAAAATTCACTACAACAAAAATATCCTATTACAACTCCCTTTTTAGCCGACGCATAATTTATCATTAATAATTTATTATAACTGATAATTTGTAATTAATAATCAATAATACTTACTCACAAATTTATATATAGTAATTTATAAATAATAATTTTAGATGTCAACTTATATAAAAAATTATTTGAAATTTATAGTAATTAATGATTATTAATAAATAATTCATAATTATTATCTATAACCAATAAAAAATTATATTTTAATAATTCTTTATGGTTTATTATTAATAGCTAGTAAGTTATAGTTAATATTTATTAATTACATTAAATAATTAATAAATATAATTAAGAACTAATAATTATGGTATTAAATATTACTATTAAATAATTTTCAGTTACTATTTAGTATTTAATATTGATTATATAGGAGTAAATAATTGATCATTAATAACATTATATGTTAATAATTTTATAATAATAATTATTTATCATAATTATATTAAAAACTAATGTTGAAAATTAAAAATTGATAATATATACATATTAATTGTTAACAGTTGATATATTAACATCAAATTATAATTAACAAATGAAGCTACTTTTAATAATTATTTTTTTACTAGTTAATAATTATGATTAAATAATTAATTTCCACAATTATTTTCCTTAGTTTAAATTTTTCTTTAATTAATAGTTTAATTATGGTATAAATTAATTAATACTTATAGAACTAAAATTAAAATTTCCAAACAAAAATGAGTTAAGAGTAAAGCAAAATTCCACAAATATTAACAAATATCGGTACTTAAAATTTATATGCGGTACTCATAATCAATTTTTATTCTCACCCGCCCAATGTACTAGATGTTTGATACAATTAATTTGTTCAATCCGTTGTAATAGATGTCAACTGTCATAACTTTGTTAGTTGTAAAGTTATATTTTACAATATCTGTAGTTTACCAGTTGTAACAAATAACAATTTTTGAGAACTCTTAATTAAAGTTAAATAGTATTCTAAATTAAATTTACAAGTTGTTTTCATAAAGTTTGAATTCTTTTAGATTTTCATGAAATTCAAAAAAAAAATTATAATAATATCTACTGTTGCTTCCATTTTAACCAGTACACTAATTTCTCTCTCCCGTTTCCGCAAATTTTCACTTTGCCGCTTTACTTTACATCCATTAACCATTGAACTTTCATTGTCCGCCCCTCACCCCTAAATTCGCGCATGTTCTCAATGTCTTGCAGTAACAAAAATTAGGGTTCTAAGCTTTCTCTGTAATTTTGATCAGACCGAATTCCATCAATCCTTTCTCCATCGCTGCAAGAATCCAAAAGAATGATTCAACATGACATCGACAACCAAAGAACCGCCTTCAAATCCCTAGAGTAATCCCTAAACTCAAGCAAACCCGCCTCCTTGAGAATTGCACAACATCTCGAATCAATTGGAGCTAGTGATTGGGGTTAAACATTTAATTTCATGTTGAGTGCCTCAATTTTTTTTGATTCAGATGAGAATCGAGATATGCGTTGGATCAGGCTAAGCTAAGACGCTTCAACTGGTTTCGTTGTCTCCACTAACAAATTTAGTTCGTGTTTCCATGGTAATAGGTAAGCCTTTCATATTAAAATTATTTGATTAAATGGAGTTAGAAGGATGAGTAATGGTTGATATTAAATCAAGAGTAAGATTTCCCTTCATTCTACTCTTTCAATTTCAAACTTACTTTTCCTCTACCATACTTTTGCGGCTCCTCTTTTATGTGTTATGACACTAATCATCAATAGTATTATTCTGGATTTTCCATTTGATTTTTGGGATGTGTTCAAGTATTTCAGTGTTTTAGGGCTATTATATCATCAAGATGTGTCCTAAGGGACTGTTAAAGTGCATATTTTAAAGTTAAAATGTAGCTTTTAGTTAAAACCAAGAGTCAGACTAATAGTTGTCTTTGGGGAGATCATTGACTGATCCGTGTTCTTTTAACATTTTTAGCTTAGGTTCTCTTTTTAAGCCTGTACCATTGCTTATTTTTTTTCTTATAAGTTTGTTTATTTTACTGCTTCAATTGCACTCATGTTATTCTTGTTATAGACCTTAAATTAATAACGATTCACATGCATGTATAATATAAACCAAGTGTCTTTAAGAAAAAACATAAAGGATTAAAGTACTTATATTTACATAATGATGTGTATGTTTGTGCATATATATTAATAAAATCTCTCAAATGAAATCACATATGCAACCATATGTTGTGAACTATCATTGTCACAACATATAAAAGTGAATATAAAATCCGCAAAAACGGTACGCAATGATAAGCATCAATTATGCATATGATATATATTTCACTACACCTTATGTGCTTTATCATTCTACATCATCACCTTCTATTTTTAATTATTTTATTTTACGTAATAGCCAATATGTAATGGCCTGCAAATCCGTACTATCTGAGTTGACTACATACATCACACATCCAACCCAAATATCACATAAATACGAATCATTTTTTTTAGAAGAAAAAGGTAGAAAAAGAATAGAAATAGCAAAACAGAATCTCACATCGCAGCGGAACAAAATATAATATCAAACTTTTTAAATACAAAATTTTAACTGTATAACATACAATTATCAGAGTACAACACAGGGGAAATAAAAATACTATATATCTAACACTGAAGCCTCCTGCTCTAAGCTCCTTTAGATAGATCTATAAAATCCTGAACTACTTGACTGCCCATACAAATTTGGGCACCCAAGAGTTTAGGTAAAATAAAACAAAATAAACTCTGGGTCAGTCAGGGGATTGGTATGAGTAAACAATTTAAAACAGTTTGAGAAAATAAATGATATCTCATAAGACCACGCCGTATAACACGGAATGGGTTTTTCCCTTATGAGAATCCAAAATACTTTATTTAACTTTCAAAATCCTTATAAAAGAAAAGGATAATCTTTATATCAAACTCTTTTGATATTATAATAGTGTCTAAATCAAATAAATAGAAATCTAGTGGAACACTTTCATCTCACGTTCCATATACATAATATACAATCAAAACCGCAGGCACTTATTTGGTAATGAATTTCCAACTATGACAAGGCATGGAACCACCTTCCGATAGTGTATCTCATGAGGAGAATACACTGGGTTCAACAAGAACATCTTGTAACCCAACCACACATGACCGACCACTCATTTCGCTTGAGTGTATCGAATGTATATCACCAACGGTTGGGATCAACAACTGTTTCCCGAATGGGACAGCATCGAAAGATTAAAGAATGAAATGAATATCTCTAGATAGGTGATAATACACCCTAATGGAAGCTACCCACATAGCCATGCTGTCTGCTCGATTTTTTTCATTTCTTGGTTGTTGAGGCCTGAGGCTACGATTACTTATCATTCATTGATAGCACAATCAATTTGAATGCCACATTGTCAGATCTGTTAATCACTAATTGATTTGCACAATTATATTCTAGATATTATGATAAGAGAATAAATTCTCCGCCACCATATATATCTACACAGACCAACATATATGATCATTGGAAATACTTCATCAGACATTCGTCCATACACTTCGTTCTGGGACTGAACGAAACTGAAGGCACAATTTCCATTAACAGAAAAGTCCTTGCACTTTACTCCGTCTTCGATTATCTTCATATAATATGATTCGCAATGCTACTGCCAATACGGAGTGCTTCTCGGATAATAATCCAACCGGTCTCCCCATATTGACAACGATATTGGCAAACACTTCGATAGTCGGTTATTTAACTATTAAAGAAAAACAAACATCCATTCAAAACATCAAACAATCACTACGCCCTTTTAATTAATATTTCATTAATTAAAACACTTCTCAATTTCCTTATCCATATTCGTTAACACGATATTTTCGACAATCATCTTGGCCTCTTACGCTATTTGGAAAACATTTCCATATATCGCCTTCTTTTATTTTCTATACCTAGAAAATGTAACAACCCGAATTATAAGTATATTTTTTATTCAATTATTTAATTTAAAATTTTGGTTTCTATTTTATTTTGTTTATATAAAACTCAATTTATTTATATTTTATTATGATAACTATTTTGATTTGGATTTAAAATTAATTTATTTTGGATTTTTATATAGTGAATGAATTTTATTTTACTTTAATTTAATAATTGAAACAATATTGTATTCCAAATCCTATTGAATTCTATTGAGATGATTCATTTGAATTGGAATTCATTCCTTAAGATTTTATTTACACTGTAGACTCGTATTGTTATATATATTGTTTCCAATATTACTGAAATTATATTGTTAATTTATTTCATTTGATATCGTTCGAAGTTTGATTTATAAAAGAATTTTCATCGTATAACTTCAAATCTATTCGCTACGTTTTTAATTTAAAGACCGTTCGTTTATTGTTATTTCAAGTTTCATTTAAATTTTGATCTATTCTGATTTTCATTTTTTGAAAAAAGTATTGTTCAACTTTAATTTTTTAGCATTCGTCTTTGGTCTATTCAGTTTAAAACTATTCGGTTCTGTTTGAGTTGTTAAATCTGTTCGTTATTATTTCATTCAAAACCGTTCATTAACCTTTATCCCCTAGTTTTATATTGTTTAAACCGTTCGTTAACTTATATATCGCAAGACGCCTTTGCCTTTTCATTTGAACCGTTCAATTTCCAAACGACTGTCCATCCCCTAAAGCTGCATCACACCCCATAAGGCTCATTCAATTTCCAATGACACCATTCGTTTATTTTAATACCAAATGCCTTGTGAATCCAAACGAATATTAAACAAACAACCACTATCCTATTTCTTCCCATAAACAATGAAGTAGCAGCTTTCACGTTTCCTCACCATTTTCTTCTTGACTGGTTCTATTTACACCCCTCTTGTTCCCTTTCACACCCCGCTAATTTATAAAATTTTAATATTCCGAAATTGCCCTCCCTTCAGATCACAAAATAACACATTTAAAATAAATAATCGTGCAAATAAGCTTGAATGTAACTAGGTTTATGTAAAATCCTCGCTCGGTCTGAGTGAGGTTTGCATGCTAACCTCGCTACCATCAAACTAGGTTTGTATTATAACCTAGTTAGGGTCGAGTGAGGTTTGTATGATAACCTAGTTTGGAGTAAGCGATGTTTGTGAATCAACCACGTCATATTTGTACGTGATTCAAAAATTATGATGGCATTTTGGGTATAAATCGGGGTGTGAAGAGGAAAAACTGGGGTGTGATGATTTTTTAAAGATGAATGGGGTGGGAAAGGAGAAAAGCGGGGTGGAAATAGAATTAGCCTTTCTTCTTTCCTCCAGCTCCGTTTTCTTCTGACCGTTAATTCGTTGTCCTCCCTCCCTTGTTTAGTTCATTGTCCTCTCTCCGCCTTGCTTCCCTTCCCGCCCCGAATGATGTCGACCCCAAGCTCCGCCCCACTCCACCTTGACTGCTCTTCCCCACTCCGCCTTGACTTCTCAGCCCCACTTTGCCTCCAGCTCGTCGACCCTCCTCTCCCGCGCCACCTGAAGCCTCCTGTCCCATCCGTTATCAGTTCGCACCCTTTACCCTATCGTTGGCCACTGACTTGAGCTGCTCCTTCCTAGTGCTGTCGGCCTTCCCTTCCAGCCCGTCAAAGCTAACCACCCGCCTCCAATTGAAGTCCCTGCACTCTCCCAGTCCAACCGACCCCTTACGGTCTCCATCGGCTAGACTCCCCATGCCTCGAACCCGCTGCTCCACCCACTCGTGCTTCGCCTCCGCCAATCTGGCCTCCTTCTGCTCGACTCCTATCTGAACTGCTTAAGTCTTGCTTTTGCGTTTATGTGATATTATATACATATATTTATATATATAAGAAATGAGTACTGTTTTTTTTTTTGAGTTTTCCTGTGTGCTTTCTAATATATAAAGATTTTGCGGTTGTTAGAGTTTGTTCTATGTGTGAGTTTTTTTGTCTGTGTGATGTGTGAGTTTTGTATTCATTTTTAATGGGTTGTGTACTTGCATGACTTAGTGAGTGTAGATATATATATGTATACAGTGTATTATATATGTGGATATATGTGTGTGGTGTAGTGTACTGTGTGGCGTGAGTTTGTTCTTTGCTTGAATTGGTGTGTATTCCAATGTCGCGTGTTCTTGTGTAGTTAGTGCATGTGTGTGTGTTAGTATGTTTGTGTGCGTGATTGTGTGGGTGGTTACATATGAATAAATATATATATTTATAATGGTTTTGTAGCGTTATATAATTTATAATATTTTGTAGTTTTCGGTGTGTTTATAAAAATATATACTATAAATTCTGTGTATATACAAATATATTAAATATATATAAGACTTTTTAAAAATGAATTATTGTGTTTATTTCGAGTTGAGTTTGTATCGAGTTCCGAAACCCAGATAGCTATTTCCAATCCGTTGAGGAATTTCCTAGACTCCTCATAAATAATAAAATATTGAGTGTCGTCTCCATTTCTATGCCACGAAAGGTGAGTTTATCTCACACCTGACTTACATTTTTCATAGATGTTAGATCAATAATGAACTATTATATGAAATGTATAGGATTGCCGATAGAAATTGTTTGATTTGATATATATGCATATTTCATATGTGACACGATATATTCATATGACACGAAGTTACACAGATGATATATAAACTGTGATTGATGTTATGTGATTGTTGTTGATAACCTAGTTTTAGGAAAAATCACTAAGGGTTGAAATGATACATACCCGAACGAACATTAGAATAAGGACAAATCGTTATGGGTTGAAATGATAGACTTGAACGATTTTTAATGAATTTGGGATCTTGCGTTGAAATGATAGACATGTGGAAATTTTAAAAATCGTGGATTGAAATGATACATATCCGTATCACTTGACCATAGGGTAGAAAACTATATACGGACACCGTTGGTCATGTTTTCGAAGTTAACTGATTTGAGAAATTTAATTTTATATTAAGTTAAGATTTTCTATTTTTATATTTTCTATTTATATTTTAAAGATTTTAAACTTAAATTTTATAAATTTTAAATTATATGTTTAAATGATTTTATGAGTAAATATAATTTTAAATGTTTATTTAAGATTTTACTTATAATTTTATTTAGTTTAAACCACATAATTTATTTATATAAGTATTTTTTTATTATAATAAATATTTCTTTAAACCTATTTTTATATTATTTTAAACTTATATATGTTTATAATCTATTTCTAAGTAATTTTGGAATTTTATAAACTTGTATATATATTTATATACACATATCTATTTCCAAAATAAATTTATATATATATATATTTTATAAACTTTAATAATAAAATTAAGATGGATAAGTTAAGGATTCCACGACTTAAATTCAAGGTTTAAAGATTTTAATTTTATATGACGACATTGATTTAACGAATGAACGTATATAAGAAATAAATATGAATTTGAATCGAGATAAATTTTCGAGGAATGAACGTGAATCGTGAATTCGATTGAAATTGAATTTCCAAATCTAAGGAATGAATTTGATTATAAATCAATTAAATGTGAATTTGAATTCGGTTTTGAACTCTTACGAGAAATGATCCTAAATTGTGATTAATTTGAATTATAGCTGACATGAAATGAATTCAATTTTATAGTGATTGAATATGAATTGGAATATATAAAATTTTATATATAAAATTGGTTTTATAAATCGTTTGGTTTGAGTTAATAAATCCTGAAAGCGAATTTATAAGAATGGTTTAAAACGTATGATTTAAATCTATAAGCGATGACATTGAAATTTAAGTTTTGACTTGAATTATACATTGTGAATTCAAACCAAAATTTTGAGTTTCTGTGAATTGATTTGAGACATTTTCTTATAAAGGTAGAAATTGAATTATCTTGAACTTGAAATTTTTGTGAATATAAACCAAACCAAAATATTATCGAAGTTAAATGTTTTGGTATCGATTTAACATGAAATTGAAATCTTTAAGGTATAACTTTAATATAAGTCGATTTTGAGTTGAAAGTCATTACGCGAATATTTTTGGAAGAATTATATAAAATCGAAGTTAAAGGTCATAGTATTGGTTTATACTATATTTGCGATCTTTTCGATATGAATTTCGAAATCGATTTGTTAAAGCGAATTAAGTAAGTCGTTTTCAAAATTTTAATATAATCGAAGTTAATTATTTAATTTTGATTTTTGAAATTGAATTTGAATATGAGATTCGTATAAACTATTTTATAAAGTGACTTATAAAATAATGACCACTGTGTGAAAAATGTAAACGATGGTTGTTAAAGAGACCGAGATCGACTATTGTCATTGTAATAACCCGGAAAATGTGAACCAATTTAAAATTTTTAAAATTGGTTATTGTCAAAGAATTTAAACAATTGAAATAGCATATTTCAATAAAATAATGAATTGGGAATAGTGAGGCAGTTTGAAAATTTGAATATAAACTTTGTCTAACTGTACCGGGTGGAAAATATAACAGATTTTAGTGAAACCAAAAATATTTGAATCTGTTTATGAATACCTTTCTAACGAATCTGAAAAATCAAAGTTTCATAGCAGGAATAAAAAGTTATGGCCAAATGAATTTTCAGAAAGGTCGCTATGTAGGATATATAGCCCTTGAAAATAGATATTTTGCATACGACCTCGGAATTCGACGAAACCACTTTTGTTGGATCCGGGATGTCAAACTATTGCTAGGTTTCAAATTTCATAATTTTTGAAGCTAGTATGTGAGCGGGGCAAAAGAAAATGTGATTGGTCAATTTCTGTTAAAATGGGTCGACCTGAAAATAGACATTTTGCATACGATCTCAGAATTCGATGAAACTGGTTTTGTTGGGACCGTATCATCAAAACAAAGCTAGATATATTTTTCTAGAATTTTTCGATTTAGTTTGTGGCCCTAGCAAATTGAAATGTACGTTCAAATTGAATATTAAATGTTTTACACTTTAATTTGAAAAATAACTGACTGTAATAGTCGAATTGGTCAACGAAACATATCCCATTGTGTCCGGAATGGGGGTATTTAGCTAGGGGCGACAGTCGTTGGGTTGAAATTGGTGAACGTTTGTTCAAAGGGATATTTTGGGAATTTAAAATTTAAATATAATAGGAAATATCCTTCATTTTCTCTCTCTTCTGAAAAATTGGTCAAACCCTACGAACGAATGACGGAAACGCTCTCGAAACTTCCAAGCCCGATCGCTGCCGCCACAGGCGTTTTCGCCACCCCCTCCAGTTGACTTTTCCGTTCGCCTTTCCCCCTTCTTTCAATCAATCCAAGCCTCGACTGAAACCATCTAGTATCTGCGTCGAATTTCAGCTAGGAAGTTACCACCTTTGGAGCGCCGCCGAGCATCAGAGGGGCCGTCGAGTTTGCTGCCACCACAGGCGCTGGAAAGCCTGTTCGAAGCTCTTCGACGTTGCAGCATCTGATCGTGACGAAACTGCACAGATTGATCGTGAATTTAAAACCTAGTTTCGAAGGTTTGAAAAAATATCTGCTCTGAAATTTCTGAATTGAAAATAACACTTTTAAGTGTTGCAAAACTTTGAAAAATCATATCTTTTTAGTGTGTTAACGAAATTCAATGAAACAGGAAACATCGGGACCGCGGGGAGGCTCTCTACCATCTAGCAGAAGCCACGGATTTTTCTGATCTACATACGATTTTTAGCACTTCAAAAACCAATGTGAGGAATCTAAATTAAATTGTGTGAATGGAATCGTGTTGTATAAATTATATAAGCGAAGTGTAAATTATATACGCATGGTATACCTCATGTACATGTGTTGTATAAGTTATATTAGCGATGTATAAATTATACAAGCGTTGTATGAAACATATATGCTTTGAATTGTGATGAAATGCAAGTGAATTATAGAAATAATATATATATATACTCCCTTCGTCCACAGACAATGGACGATATTTATTGCTTGTGATTGGCGTGAAAACATATAGTATGACGAATGGTTGGAAATAATTGTTTATGGTTGATATTGTGGTTGAAAAATACCTTTGTGGTTGAAAAATACCCTCTTGTGTTTGAAACAAATTAGAATAGAATTGTGGAAATGAAAATAAAACATGCCGCCTGCGTGCGAACTAGATGCATGATTCCCCATTGTCAAAAACCGCGAGGTTTTAAGGTAGAGCGAGGAGCCGTACTATGGACGGTCCCGGTTTTAACTACCCTGCCGTTATGCTGCCGAAATTTTCTGAAATATTCATGTGTTAGAATAATTTTCATTTGTTGAAATTAATTACATATGTTGAAACCAATATTCATATTTTGAATTGAAATTCATTCGTTGAATCGAAATTCATGTGTTGAATGTTATTCGAATTTTAAATAAATAGCTTTAGCGATAAAAATCACATTTTTATATATATACAAACTATAGAGAATATTCATGTGTTGAATTGAAATTCATTCATTGAATCGAAATTCCTGTGTTGAATGTTATTCGAATTTTAAATAAATAGCTTTGGCGATAAAAATCACATTTATATATATATATATATAAAAACTATAGAGAATATTCATGTGTTGAGTTGAAATTCATTCGTTGAATCGAAATTCACATGTTGAATGTTATTAGAATTTTAAATAAATAGCTTTAGCGATAAAAATCACAATTTTATATATATACAAACCATAGAGAATATTCATGTGTTGAATTGAAATTCATTCGTTGAATCGAAATTCATGTGTTGAATGTTATTCGAATTTTAAATAAATAGCTTTAGCGATAAAAATCACATTTTTATATATATATATACACAAACCATAGAGAATATTCATGTGTTGAATTGAAATTCATTCGTTGAATCAAAATTCATGTGTTGAATGTTATTCGAATTTTAAATAAACAGCTTTAGCGATAAAAATCACATTTATATATATATACAAACTATAGAGAATATTCATGTGTTGAATCGAAATTCATTCGTTGAATCGAAATTCATGTGTTGAATGTTATTCGAATTTTAAATAAATAGCTTTAGCGATAAAAATTATATATATATATATATATATACACACAAACCATAGAGAATATTCATGTGTTGAATTGAAATTCATTCGTTGAATCGAAATTCATGTGTTGAATGTTATTCGAATTTTAAATAAATAGATTTAACGATAAAACTCACGTTTTTATATATATACAAACTATAGAGAACATTCATGTGTTGAATTGAAATTCATTCGTTGAATTGAAAATTCATGTGTTGAATGTTATCCGTATTTTAAAATAAATTGAATAGACAATAAAATTTACATTTTTATTGTGAATATGAAGTGTTAAAAACATTCACGTGTTGAATAAATATTTTTGATGATAAAAATATTACTTTTATCATATATACACTTTGATAAAAATACACACGTGTTGAAATAAATATTAGTTCGCTAGAAATATTATTATTAGCTTTGTTCTGCATATATATACATGTGTCGAACAGGAAAAATGGATTAGATGTAGAGTAAAGAAATTATTTGCGTGCACGACAAATAGGTAAGCCTTGATGAGTTGGCTGCGCAATTTTATTTTTATATCAACTCCTGTGAATGCCATTGGATGTGGAGTGCTGGTTATTCTGTGTGAAATAATAAACATCGCCATAGGATAGTAACAATTAATTTTGAACTACACTACATGGCATACTCCTTGACGATAGACATACTTCATCATATTCCACATAAGCATTTGGAGCTTGTGTGACGAGGTTGAAGATTTACCATACGAGCGAGAGGCTTGTATGGCGATGATTATATACTACAGGTTGAACTGATGACTGATATGGACTATATAAAATATAGTGAAAATAAGGGAAACATCTCTAAAATCAAAGTTAATTCTCGCCACGTCCCCCCGCTTTTTTTTATATGTTTCCGGTCCCTAAAATTTGTAACAACCCGAAAATCTGGGCCAGTTTAAAATTTTTATTTTGGTAATTTTGGTGAATTTTAATTATTTAAAATGAATTATTTTAAATAATATCGACGAGAAATTTATTTTGAATATAATTCGAACGTATATATTATACGCGTCGTCGTTAGAATATAAATAATTATATATAATTATAAAAGGAATTGAAAATGGCGCGGTAGTTCGATAATTCGATTTCAAACTTCAATTGAATGTACCGGGTGCAAAACAATCCGGATTTTAGTGAAACCAAAAATAATGGAATCTAATAGTGAATATCTTTCCAACGAATCCGAAAAATCAAGATTTCATATCAGGAATCAAAAGATATGTCCAGTTGAAAATTCTGAATAGTCGCTATGGAATTCAAGCCCTTAAAAATGGACATTTTGCAAACGACTCGGATTTCGACGAAACCAGTTTTGTTGGGTCCGTGATGTAAAGTTATTGCTAGGTTTCAAATTTCATAATTTTTCGAATCAATATGTGAGCGTGGTAAAGAAAAACGCGTTTGACCAGTTTCAGTTGATTTTAATCGACTGGAAATTGGCCATTTTTCAAACGGTCTCAGAATTCGACGAAACTAGTTTTGTTAGGACCGTATCGTCAATACGAAGCTAGAAATAATTTTTCGGGAATTTTTCTAGTTAGTATGTGACCCCGGTGATTTGAAATGTACGTTTAAAATTCAATATAGTGATTTAAATGAAAATTCAAAAGGAAACTGATTCAAACTATCAATTCAGCTTGCGGTACATAGCCCATTGTGTTCGGAATGGGGGTAAAACGCTATGGACGACAGGCGGTGGGCCTCGTTTCGAGGTCATATGTAAAAGTCAACTCTTTAGGATAAAACGAAATAATTAAATAAAAAAAAAAAAAAAAAAAAAATAATATCTCTCTTCCATTAACCCGCTGGCCCCCCCCCCGATCATTTAACAGAAAATAAAAATAAGGAAAGAAAAAAAAAAAAAAAAAAGAAATCGAGCCGCCGCCTCCACCCTACATCCGTCGCCGCCGCGATGGAGCCACCCACCTCTGGCGCGCCTCCCTCCCTCAATCTCCGCCTTCTCCTTCTTTCCTTCCAGCCTCGAACGAAACCCCGAAGCCCTGAACCCCTCCGCTCGATTACAGCGAACCCCCCCCCTTTGTTCCACTTCGAATCGAACCCCACTAATCCGCCTCCGCACCACCAGCTCGGACCAGCACGCCCTCCGACGATCTGCAGAAACCCCCCCCCCCTTATCTGTAAGTATTTTTATTTTTATTTTTAAAAGTATTAAAAACTGTTTTTTTTTTTTTTTGTGTAAAACTGTTTTTTTAAAAAGAAAGAAAACTGTTTTTTTTAGTTAGTAAAACTGTTTTTTTTATATAAAAGTAAAAAGAATATAAAAACTGAAAATGTTTAAAAGTTAAAAACTGGATTTTTAAGAATTTAAAAACTGAATTTTTGAATATAGAAAACTGATTTTTGTTTTAAGTTTTTAAAACAGAATTTTTAAAAGAAGTAAGTTATAAAAACTGTTTTTAAAAAGAAATTAAAAACTGATTAAAGATTTTAAAAAGAGAAAAGATTTAAACTTGAAAAGGTAAAAGAAAAGATTTGATCTTTAAAATGGAAAAGGCGGGATCTATATTTTTGTAAAAATATGATCTTTATATTTTTAAAGTATTAAAAATATGATTTTTATATTTTTAAAGTATTGAAAATATAATCTTTATAGGATAGAGAATATAAAGATATCATCTTTGTGTATGTAACGAAATAAAAATCTGATTTTTATTTTATATATGAAGCGACAGAGAAGATTGAACTTCGATAGAAAAATGGAATTTTTATATATTGAACTTCGATAGAAAAATATGATTTTTATATATTGAATAGCGAACTAAAAATTCGATTTTTATATATTGAATAGCGAACTAAAAATTCGATTTTTATATATTGAATAGCGAACTAAAAATTCGATTTTTATATATTGAATAGCGAACTAAAAATTCGATTTTTATATATTGAATAGCGAACTAAAAATTCGATTTTTATATATTGAATAGCGAACTGAAAATTCGATTTTTATATATTGAATAGCGAACTAAAAATTCGATTTTTATATATTGAATAGCGAACTAAAAATTCGATTTTTATATATTGAATAGCGAACTAAAAATTCGATTTTTATATATTGAATAGCGAACTAAAAATTCGATTTTTATATATTGAATAGCGAACTAAAAATTCGATTTTTATATATTGAATAGCGAACTAAAAATTCGATTTTTACATATGTAAAGGATCCGGGCAACGAAGGTGACAAAGATGCGATAGCGATGAAGATTTCTATCAATGAAGTGCCGTGGAGCTAGGATAGCTATATGTGAGAATTTCTCACCTTTCAATTTATTTTCTAGTTATATATATATACTAGGATGCAGACGGTGCTTAGTAGCACCCGACACCCGTCCACAGACCATGGACTTGTTTGTTTGGCTGTTTGGTTATTGATTGTGATATTGGTTTGAATGTGGTTTGTGGTGTGGAAAATCGAATCGATAAATTGGTTAGGAGTAGACGTGCGCCGTTATAAGGCGAAGGAGTAAGGCTAGGTTAGACCCTTACTCCAAATTTTGTGGTTTGCAAAATGAAATTGATTTGATTGATGAGTGAATGGCGTGGGCCTTCACTAGACCGGGGATAAGGCTAGGCCTTGTCCCGTTTCTAGTATCGTGCCGTTATGCCGCCGAAATTTTCTAAAATAAGTTAGAAAAATAAAAATAGCATTTTATTTAAAGAATGAATTGAATAGAAATTCATAGGTTGAAATAAAATGTTTTATCGTTAAAAATATAATTTTTAACGTGAAGTGAATAAAATAAATATTCATTTACAAACCAGACGGTTTGTTTATGTACACCTATTTGAATGACATTGATTGGGACGATAAATTTTACACATCGCCTAACTGCACAAATAAAAAAATCAGTGTTTGATTGTTTGAAACCCCACACGGGTGTTAGGATGAAATTTGAAGTTCACTCATCCTGATTGATTAAACATGTCGATCGATTGATTGACAGGCTGTTATAAGCGTTGAATATCTATATTTGATGCTTATACAGTGTAGTGCACTTTGGTTGATGGTTGATTATTTTCAATGCTATTATATACATGTGTTGTATGAAAATCCATATAATTAATTTTATATGGTAATTGATTGGGCCTCATTCCAGTTTTGAAAAAGAAATATTTGAAAAAGAAATATTCGAAATAGAATATTTGAAAATAAAGGAATATATGAAGCCGTGTTGATTAGATTGACGCCATTTTGACGTGAACGATATTTATATCGATTTTAGAAAACGAATTCAAAATGAATTGAAAACGAATTCAAAATGAATTGAAAACGATTTCGAAATGAATTGAATTGAAAACGAATTCAAAATGAATTGAAAACGATTTCGAAATGAATTGAATTGAAAACGAATTCAAAATGAATTGAAAACGATTTCGAAATGAATTGAATTGAAAACGAATTCAAAATGAATTGAAAACGATTTCGAAATGAATTGAATTGAAAACGATTTCGAAATGAATTGAATTGAAAACGATTTCGAAATGAATTGAATTGAAAACGATTTCGAAATGAATTGAATTGAAAACGATTTCGAAATGAATTGAATTGAAAACGAATTCGAATTGAATTGAAAGTGAATTGAAAGCGAATTCAAATTGAATTGAAATTTGAATTGAAAAGAAATGAATTTTGAAACGAATCTATAAAGAAGAATTCAATTTTGCTTTGAATTGAAATGGAAGTTGAAATAGATTTTGAAACGAATTCAAAACTATTTATATAATTCGTTTTAAATAGAAATCGCCGAAGTATATATTATATATATTATATATATAATATAATGGCCTGAATAGAACGCGCCGCGCCGCGGCAGTTCGCGAATTTCGACCATTTATTTCAAACGGACATTACGGGAGATCCGACCGTCGGATTCTCCTAAAACCGGAACCGTTGGGTTCGTATCGAAAAGAGCTTTCTAACGAATATTAGAAATTAGAAATCTAACGGTTGGATTTGGAATTATGTCCAAATCAAATTCGAAAAAGGTCGCTGTAAGTGCAGTTCGATGGCCGTTGATGGAAATCGACTGTACGGGCCTTGATAAAATTATTAAAAATAGTAATAATTTGTGTAAAATCATAAGAAATGATTTGTGAAAGTTTGGGATGAAAAACTCCATATTTGAAAAGATAAAAATAGATTTTTATCGAAATGAACTAGTTTTGAACTAGAATTATAATTCTATTTATTTTTAAATAAATAAATTGAATTTGAAATGGTTTTGAAAATAACCAAAATTCCGATGATTGCATTGGAGTGGATTTGAATCGAAATTGTCTTCGGAATATTTCGATGTTGGAATTCGTGATATTACAGGTGTTGTTATGGAAATTTGAAAGATATATATTTGTATCGTTATTTCCAATACGACATTTGTTAGTCGTAGAATTCGATATTGAATATAAGCCGATATATTTTCTATTCAGAGCCTTGTATTGAATATCGAATGTGATTTGGGTTTGTCGTGAATGGTGTCTTCACTAACACTGTTCTTGAACCCAGTTGAGAAAAGATTAAATCTTTTTATTTAGATTTAATGAAGTGTACCAATTGAATGATATTTAATTGGAATTGAATTGGTATTGATTTTTGGGTTTATCGTGAACAGTGTTTTAAATAACACTTGTTCTTTAACCCGATAATTAATGGAATGTGATTTGGGTTTGTCGTGAATGGTGTCTTCACTAACACTGTTCTTGAACCCAGTTGAGAAAAGATTAAATCTTTTTATTTAGATTTAATGAAGTGTACCAATTGAATGATATTTAATTGGAATTGAATTGGTATTGATTTTTGGGTTTATCGTGAACAGTGTTTTAAATAACACTTGTTCTTTAACCCGATAATTAATGGAATGTGATTTGGGTTTGTCGTGAATGGTGTCTTCACTAACACTGTTCTTGAACCCAGTTGAGAAAAGATTAAATCTTTTTATTTAGATTTAATGAAGTGTACCAATTAAATGATATTTAATTGGAATTGAATTGGTATTGATTTTTGGGTTTATCGTGAACAGTGTTTTAAATAACACTTGTTCTTTAACCCGATAATTAATGGAATGTGATTTTGGGTTTATCGTGAATCGTGTTTTAAATGACACTGATTCTTTAACCCAGATAATGATTAAAACTAAGTGGAGTTTTAATGAATCTTTAATTAGATTGAAAAGATCGAGAATGGAGTATCACCAGTTTTGCTCCAGGCGATAGTTAAATCTTTAATTAGATTTGAACGTGAAATTTAGAAACTAACTGTCGGTTAGCCAAGCAGAATGGTTTTCTGGATATTGATCTGATGTTGGTTTCGGCCTTCGGGGTTAATATTTGGGGAATTATTCTCTTGATTAATTTATGGTTAGTGACTGATGAATTGGAATGAGGCGTATGTTGTGTTTGTGTAACACTTTTATAAAATATACGCGAGTTATTCGGGAAGACCGGGTTTATCCCATTCTGGATAACTGATACGACGATAAGTCGAAGATGAAGACGATGGTCGAAGACCGGAGTTCTTCACGTCGTTTGGGTGATAACTGATGATCTTGATTGGGCTGTACACCCAAGAAGATGGAAACAGTTGGTGATCGTCCAGACGTACTTGGAGATCGATGGATATGCGGGGTACTAGGTGCCTCCGGTTTCGTTCAGACCCAGAACGAACTTGTAAATGGACTGTGTGTCTGACATCGGATTTCATTCTGTGTGACTGATATCGGTTGCATAGGATGGTTTGCCTGTGTGGCATGCTAAGATGCAAATGATCAAGGCTTCTGTTGAAAAGCAAAGTCTTGTGGTGATGATCAAAGCACGGCCTTTGTGGCGTAGCTTTGTGTAACGTTTACCTCGCGTGTTTCACACCCGGTATGAACCAAAAACGGGAGAGGACGTCAGGGAGGGCATGTGTTTCTTTCTAGCTAAAAAGTGGCGTCAGTGGTTTTACACGCCCTGACGAGTTTGACTTATGTGGTTGTTGCTGTTGCGAGGCGCCTCGGATTGATCGGTCGTTCTCGAACCGATGGAGTCATTTAGTTGGCTCGTTTACGCCCCATAGGGCGGGGAAACGCATGTTCAGGCATTTTAATCCACTCCGTGTGGACCGGCCCTGACGATCCAAGGGTCACTCGAGCTCTGATCCTGAGGGGCGGGCTAGAGCGTCTCGAATCGGTTGAGGACTATCTTTTGCCTCGGTTCATAGATGGAAATCCAATTTCCAAATACGTGACATTTGCGGTTTTATTTGTAAACCTATATATGGCGACATGATATATGGTACCCATGCCGCCTATGATTGATACTTATGATTTGAAGTTGTTATATACACTATGCACTTATAATAGTATCAAATGATTTGTTTTAAACGTATCAAGCATTCTTTGGCTGTTATAAGGGAAAACCCTATCCCCCGGCTTGCGTTGCATTGTGTGATAGGACCTGGGTCTTATAACAGCTTCATTTTTCTTTATTTAGCATTGCGCTGTTTGTTTTATGCACTGGTATTCTTGGGAGGAAACCCGTTCCGTGTTACGGCGTGGTCCCTTGATTTACCTAACTTTGAAATAAAGATTAACTGTTTTAGTTCTCACACCAGTCACATGACTGACCTGGAGTTTATTGTTTTAACCTAAACTCTGGGTGCCCTTATTTTTGACACGGGCAGCTAGTAGTTTTGGTTTTGCAGATTTATATTCACAGGATCCTGGTTTACAGCTGGAACGATATCCGGAAAGCTTTGTATCCGTATATCTCTTCTAGTTGTTTATTGTATTATTTTCCGCTGCTATGTATTTAAATGTAATTTAAATCTCTGATATTTCTGTGTAATATTCATTTATACTCTGTATATTCTTGTAATCTGATGCATTGTTGTAATATACAATGAAAGGTTCTCCTGTACGCGTTCTGTTGTGGTTTGTTCTCGAACTATCCGACGCTTTCCTTTACGGGGAAGTTACGGGTCTTCACATTTGGTATCAGAGCTTTGGTTTACAAAGCTCAGAGAACAAGACACATTAGAACCATACGAAAGAATTCATCAGATATTGGATTAGTAATATCCAATGGGAATGACTCGTTAGAGATAGGATCAGTAGTATCCTAGAACGAGTGTGAAGAGTATATTTTTAAAATGAAAACAATTTTTGTTTTGAAAATTTAAATCAATTATTCGTATCTGATTATCTATTTATATTGAGTTGGACAGTCCAGTATATAAAGATTTTGCGTATACGTCTGATCCGCGTATATTCGAAGTTTTAATATATTGGATAGATATAGAATCATACTCTAGTGGCCCGAAGATGATTCTGATGGTTGAGTACTCATCGTCAGAATTTATATTCGTGTGACGAAGGTGTGATATCTATATATTTCCTATTGACTGGTGTGAGAACCAAAAATTAGATAGGGCCTATTGTTGTGATTTGGCATCAAAAACATGATTTTTGTATATGTATCAAAATTATGAATTTGAAACGTTAAATTCACTAATTGATTGATGTTTGTGTTGTTTGTTCATTTGTTTGCTAATTTTAAACCATTTAGCCTAATTGAATCAAATATTGACTTGTATTGAAATTTGGTCGCATTTGCTTGCATATGCATATGTATCTTTGAACAGGTCATAGCAAGGAGGCTAGAGCCAGAGAATAAAATTTGTTTGCCCGACAAATAGGTACATGTTTACTACAAAATTTACTGTTTTGTTTGGGTGGTGATGATTTTGTGAGCCTATTGGCTAGCCGCTTGGCTTTTTCTTTTTCTTTTTGAGATCTGAAGGACCGGGGAAGCTATTTGAAATTCCCCGATGCTCCCGGTGCAGGGGAGGTTATGGCGAAATTTTTCAAAAATTTAGGGTGTTAGCCAAATTTTTGAAATTTTTGAAATTCTCAGAAACTGAAAAGTTGGAGAATGGAAGCCAGATCGAGCGTAGAGTTGATTAATCAAACCACTTTCGACTTTGTTCCTTTTCGGGGACGAAAAGTTTTAAGTGGGGGAGATTGTAACAACCCGAAAATCTGGGCCAGTTTAAAATTTTTATTTTGGTAATTTTGGTGAATTTTAATTATTTAAAATGAATTATTTTAAATAATATCGACGAGAAATTTATTTTGAATATAATTCGAACGTATATATTATACGCGTCGTCGTTAGAATATAAATAATTATATATAATTATAAAAGGAATTGAAAATGGCGCGGTAGTTCGATAATTCGATTTCAAACTTCAATTGAATGTACCGGGTGCAAAACAATCCGGATTTTAGTGAAACCAAAAATAATGGAATCTAATAGTGAATATCTTTCCAACGAATCCGAAAAATCAAGATTTCATATCAGGAATCAAAAGATATGTCCAGTTGAAAATTCTGAATAGTCGCTATGGAATTCAAGCCCTTAAAAATGGACATTTTGCAAACGACTCGGATTTCGACGAAACCAGTTTTGTTGGGTCCGTGATGTAAAGTTATTGCTAGGTTTCAAATTTCATAATTTTTCGAATCAATATGTGAGCGTGGTAAAGAAAAACGCGTTTGACCAGTTTCAGTTGATTTTAATCGACTGGAAATTGGCCATTTTTCAAACGGTCTCAGAATTCGACGAAACTAGTTTTGTTAGGACCGTATCGTCAATACGAAGCTAGAAATAATTTTTCGGGAATTTTTCTAGTTAGTATGTGACCCCGGTGATTTGAAATGTACGTTTAAAATTCAATATAGTGATTTAAATGAAAATTCAAAAGGAAACTGATTCAAACTATCAATTCAGCTTGCGGTACATAGCCCATTGTGTTCGGAATGGGGGTAAAACGCTATGGACGACAGGCGGTGGGCCTCGTTTCGAGGTCATATGTAAAAGTCAACTCTTTAGGATAAAACGAAATAATTAAATAAAAAAAAAAAAAAAAAAAAAATAATATCTCTCTTCCATTAACCCGCTGGCCCCCCCCCCGATCATTTAACAGAAAATAAAAATAAGGAAAGAAAAAAAAAAAAAAAAAAGAAATCGAGCCGCCGCCTCCACCCTACATCCGTCGCCGCCGCGATGGAGCCACCCACCTCTGGCGCGCCTCCCTCCCTCAATCTCCGCCTTCTCCTTCTTTCCTTCCAGCCTCGAACGAAACCCCGAAGCCCTGAACCCCTCCGCTCGATTACAGCGAACCCCCCCCCTTTGTTCCACTTCGAATCGAACCCCACTAATCCGCCTCCGCACCACCAGCTCGGACCAGCACGCCCTCCGACGATCTGCAGAAACCCCCCCCCCTTATCTGTAAGTATTTTTATTTTTATTTTTAAAAGTATTAAAAACTGTTTTTTTTTTTTTTTGTGTAAAACTGTTTTTTTAAAAAGAAAGAAAACTGTTTTTTTTAGTTAGTAAAACTGTTTTTTTTATATAAAAGTAAAAAGAATATAAAAACTGAAAATGTTTAAAAGTTAAAAACTGGATTTTTAAGAATTTAAAAACTGAATTTTTGAATATAGAAAACTGATTTTTGTTTTAAGTTTTTAAAACAGAATTTTTAAAAGAAGTAAGTTATAAAAACTGTTTTTAAAAAGAAATTAAAAACTGATTAAAGATTTTAAAAAGAGAAAAGATTTAAACTTGAAAAGGTAAAAGAAAAGATTTGATCTTTAAAATGGAAAAGGCGGGATCTATATTTTTGTAAAAATATGATCTTTATATTTTTAAAGTATTAAAAATATGATTTTTATATTTTTAAAGTATTGAAAATATAATCTTTATAGGATAGAGAATATAAAGATATCATCTTTGTGTATGTAACGAAATAAAAATCTGATTTTTATTTTATATATGAAGCGACAGAGAAGATTGAACTTCGATAGAAAAATGGAATTTTTATATATTGAACTTCGATAGAAAAATATGATTTTTATATATTGAATAGCGAACTAAAAATTCGATTTTTATATATTGAATAGCGAACTAAAAATTCGATTTTTATATATTGAATAGCGAACTAAAAATTCGATTTTTATATATTGAATAGCGAACTAAAAATTCGATTTTTATATATTGAATAGCGAACTAAAAATTCGATTTTTATATATTGAATAGCGAACTGAAAATTCGATTTTTATATATTGAATAGCGAACTAAAAATTCGATTTTTATATATTGAATAGCGAACTAAAAATTCGATTTTTATATATTGAATAGCGAACTAAAAATTCGATTTTTATATATTGAATAGCGAACTAAAAATTCGATTTTTATATATTGAATAGCGAACTAAAAATTCGATTTTTATATATTGAATAGCGAACTAAAAATTCGATTTTTACATATGTAAAGGATCCGGGCAACGAAGGTGACAAAGATGCGATAGCGATGAAGATTTCTATCAATGAAGTGCCGTGGAGCTAGGATAGCTATATGTGAGAATTTCTCACCTTTCAATTTATTTTCTAGTTATATATATATACTAGGATGCAGACGGTGCTTAGTAGCACCCGACACCCGTCCACAGACCATGGACTTGTTTGTTTGGCTGTTTGGTTATTGATTGTGATATTGGTTTGAATGTGGTTTGTGGTGTGGAAAATCGAATCGATAAATTGGTTAGGAGTAGACGTGCGCCGTTATAAGGCGAAGGAGTAAGGCTAGGTTAGACCCTTACTCCAAATTTTGTGGTTTGCAAAATGAAATTGATTTGATTGATGAGTGAATGGCGTGGGCCTTCACTAGACCGGGGATAAGGCTAGGCCTTGTCCCGTTTCTAGTATCGTGCCGTTATGCCGCCGAAATTTTCTAAAATAAGTTAGAAAAATAAAAATAGCATTTTATTTAAAGAATGAATTGAATAGAAATTCATAGGTTGAAATAAAATGTTTTATCGTTAAAAATATAATTTTTAACGTGAAGTGAATAAAATAAATATTCATTTACAAACCAGACGGTTTGTTTATGTACACCTATTTGAATGACATTGATTGGGACGATAAATTTTACACATCGCCTAACTGCACAAATAAAAAAATCAGTGTTTGATTGTTTGAAACCCCACACGGGTGTTAGGATGAAATTTGAAGTTCACTCATCCTGATTGATTAAACATGTCGATCGATTGATTGACAGGCTGTTATAAGCGTTGAATATCTATATTTGATGCTTATACAGTGTAGTGCACTTTGGTTGATGGTTGATTATTTTCAATGCTATTATATACATGTGTTGTATGAAAATCCATATAATTAATTTTATATGGTAATTGATTGGGCCTCATTCCAGTTTTGAAAAAGAAATATTTGAAAAAGAAATATTCGAAATAGAATATTTGAAAATAAAGGAATATATGAAGCCGTGTTGATTAGATTGACGCCATTTTGACGTGAACGATATTTATATCGATTTTAGAAAACGAATTCAAAATGAATTGAAAACGAATTCAAAATGAATTGAAAACGATTTCGAAATGAATTGAATTGAAAACGAATTCAAAATGAATTGAAAACGATTTCGAAATGAATTGAATTGAAAACGAATTCAAAATGAATTGAAAACGATTTCGAAATGAATTGAATTGAAAACGAATTCAAAATGAATTGAAAACGATTTCGAAATGAATTGAATTGAAAACGATTTCGAAATGAATTGAATTGAAAACGATTTCGAAATGAATTGAATTGAAAACGATTTCGAAATGAATTGAATTGAAAACGATTTCGAAATGAATTGAATTGAAAACGAATTCGAATTGAATTGAAAGTGAATTGAAAGCGAATTCAAATTGAATTGAAATTTGAATTGAAAAGAAATGAATTTTGAAACGAATCTATAAAGAAGAATTCAATTTTGCTTTGAATTGAAATGGAAGTTGAAATAGATTTTGAAACGAATTCAAAACTATTTATATAATTCGTTTTAAATAGAAATCGCCGAAGTATATATTATATATATTATATATATAATATAATGGCCTGAATAGAACGCGCCGCGCCGCGGCAGTTCGCGAATTTCGACCATTTATTTCAAACGGACATTACGGGAGATCCGACCGTCGGATTCTCCTAAAACCGGAACCGTTGGGTTCGTATCGAAAAGAGCTTTCTAACGAATATTAGAAATTAGAAATCTAACGGTTGGATTTGGAATTATGTCCAAATCAAATTCGAAAAAGGTCGCTGTAAGTGCAGTTCGATGGCCGTTGATGGAAATCGACTGTACGGGCCTTGATAAAATTATTAAAAATAGTAATAATTTGTGTAAAATCATAAGAAATGATTTGTGAAAGTTTGGGATGAAAAACTCCATATTTGAAAAGATAAAAATAGATTTTTATCGAAATGAACTAGTTTTGAACTAGAATTATAATTCTATTTATTTTTAAATAAATAAATTGAATTTGAAATGGTTTTGAAAATAACCAAAATTCCGATGATTGCATTGGAGTGGATTTGAATCGAAATTGTCTTCGGAATATTTCGATGTTGGAATTCGTGATATTACAGGTGTTGTTATGGAAATTTGAAAGATATATATTTGTATCGTTATTTCCAATACGACATTTGTTAGTCGTAGAATTCGATATTGAATATAAGCCGATATATTTTCTATTCAGAGCCTTGTATTGAATATCGAATGTGATTTGGGTTTGTCGTGAATGGTGTCTTCACTAACACTGTTCTTGAACCCAGTTGAGAAAAGATTAAATCTTTTTATTTAGATTTAATGAAGTGTACCAATTGAATGATATTTAATTGGAATTGAATTGGTATTGATTTTTGGGTTTATCGTGAACAGTGTTTTAAATAACACTTGTTCTTTAACCCGATAATTAATGGAATGTGATTTGGGTTTGTCGTGAATGGTGTCTTCACTAACACTGTTCTTGAACCCAGTTGAGAAAAGATTAAATCTTTTTATTTAGATTTAATGAAGTGTACCAATTGAATGATATTTAATTGGAATTGAATTGGTATTGATTTTTGGGTTTATCGTGAACAGTGTTTTAAATAACACTTGTTCTTTAACCCGATAATTAATGGAATGTGATTTGGGTTTGTCGTGAATGGTGTCTTCACTAACACTGTTCTTGAACCCAGTTGAGAAAAGATTAAATCTTTTTATTTAGATTTAATGAAGTGTACCAATTAAATGATATTTAATTGGAATTGAATTGGTATTGATTTTTGGGTTTATCGTGAACAGTGTTTTAAATAACACTTGTTCTTTAACCCGATAATTAATGGAATGTGATTTTGGGTTTATCGTGAATCGTGTTTTAAATGACACTGATTCTTTAACCCAGATAATGATTAAAACTAAGTGGAGTTTTAATGAATCTTTAATTAGATTGAAAAGATCGAGAATGGAGTATCACCAGTTTTGCTCCAGGCGATAGTTAAATCTTTAATTAGATTTGAACGTGAAATTTAGAAACTAACTGTCGGTTAGCCAAGCAGAATGGTTTTCTGGATATTGATCTGATGTTGGTTTCGGCCTTCGGGGTTAATATTTGGGGAATTATTCTCTTGATTAATTTATGGTTAGTGACTGATGAATTGGAATGAGGCGTATGTTGTGTTTGTGTAACACTTTTATAAAATATACGCGAGTTATTCGGGAAGACCGGGTTTATCCCATTCTGGATAACTGATACGACGATAAGTCGAAGATGAAGACGATGGTCGAAGACCGGAGTTCTTCACGTCGTTTGGGTGATAACTGATGATCTTGATTGGGCTGTACACCCAAGAAGATGGAAACAGTTGGTGATCGTCCAGACGTACTTGGAGATCGATGGATATGCGGGGTACTAGGTGCCTCCGGTTTCGTTCAGACCCAGAACGAACTTGTAAATGGACTGTGTGTCTGACATCGGATTTCATTCTGTGTGACTGATATCGGTTGCATAGGATGGTTTGCCTGTGTGGCATGCTAAGATGCAAATGATCAAGGCTTCTGTTGAAAAGCAAAGTCTTGTGGTGATGATCAAAGCACGGCCTTTGTGGCGTAGCTTTGTGTAACGTTTACCTCGCGTGTTTCACACCCGGTATGAACCAAAAACGGGAGAGGACGTCAGGGAGGGCATGTGTTTCTTTCTAGCTAAAAAGTGGCGTCAGTGGTTTTACACGCCCTGACGAGTTTGACTTATGTGGTTGTTGCTGTTGCGAGGCGCCTCGGATTGATCGGTCGTTCTCGAACCGATGGAGTCATTTAGTTGGCTCGTTTACGCCCCATAGGGCGGGGAAACGCATGTTCAGGCATTTTAATCCACTCCGTGTGGACCGGCCCTGACGATCCAAGGGTCACTCGAGCTCTGATCCTGAGGGGCGGGCTAGAGCGTCTCGAATCGGTTGAGGACTATCTTTTGCCTCGGTTCATAGATGGAAATCCAATTTCCAAATACGTGACATTTGCGGTTTTATTTGTAAACCTATATATGGCGACATGATATATGGTACCCATGCCGCCTATGATTGATACTTATGATTTGAAGTTGTTATATACACTATGCACTTATAATAGTATCAAATGATTTGTTTTAAACGTATCAAGCATTCTTTGGCTGTTATAAGGGAAAACCCTATCCCCCGGCTTGCGTTGCATTGTGTGATAGGACCTGGGTCTTATAACAGCTTCATTTTTCTTTATTTAGCATTGCGCTGTTTGTTTTATGCACTGGTATTCTTGGGAGGAAACCCGTTCCGTGTTACGGCGTGGTCCCTTGATTTACCTAACTTTGAAATAAAGATTAACTGTTTTAGTTCTCACACCAGTCACATGACTGACCTGGAGTTTATTGTTTTAACCTAAACTCTGGGTGCCCTTATTTTTGACACGGGCAGCTAGTAGTTTTGGTTTTGCAGATTTATATTCACAGGATCCTGGTTTACAGCTGGAACGATATCCGGAAAGCTTTGTATCCGTATATCTCTTCTAGTTGTTTATTGTATTATTTTCCGCTGCTATGTATTTAAATGTAATTTAAATCTCTGATATTTCTGTGTAATATTCATTTATACTCTGTATATTCTTGTAATCTGATGCATTGTTGTAATATACAATGAAAGGTTCTCCTGTACGCGTTCTGTTGTGGTTTGTTCTCGAACTATCCGACGCTTTCCTTTACGGGGAAGTTACGGGTCTTCACAAAATTAGATGCTGCCCAAAAATTTTGGTCCATTCGCCTGCTCCTCAAGTCCCCTTCGCCTTTTTCAATTTCTGGCAAAAAAAAATGCGCTCATGCATTAAAAAAAAAAAAAATCTAAATTCTGGAAATAATCCCAGGAGCCCACACAAACTAAAAAAAAAGTTGCATACATGTATGCAACTGTTACTGATAGTTGCATACATGTATGCAACTTTTTAAATACACATGCAAAAAAGATCTGCAAGCCTGCTGAATAATTGCATACAAGTATGTTGTTATTCAAAATAGCTGCATACTTGTATGCAGTAATGCGTTGAAATCCGAAGGCGTGACAATATGTGCATACTTGAATGCATATTTTCTGCATAACTGCATACTCGTATGCACATATGCAAGCATGCGTGCTTTCCATGCAAAAATCGAATAGATGCATGAAATCATGCATGTATTTCGGAAAATCTGCATACATGTATGCATATATGCTGCTATACGATGCGGAATTGAAATAGATGCATACATGTATGCAACTATTTGAAATATGTGCATGTTTTCATGCATTTTACTGCATTTTTCGCTGTTTTGTGTATTTTTTGATTTTGACGTGTTTGTTGATTGATTTTCCACCTGATTTTTTTGGCGTGAACATGTTTTATTTAATTATGAATTTACATGATTTTTTTATATATTTTTTAATGAATTTTCAAAAAATAGGGACCTAATTTACATGAAAAGTTGGACCGGATGTGAGCCTAATTTTGAAACTTAATAGGGACCTGTGACAAACGGACCCTAAAATATAACGATAAATTGCCAGACTAATAAAAACCCCACACGGGTCTGGAGTTGACAATAATCACGTCTCTCTAGTCATTAGATACGGCACATGGACTATTTATTCCAACACGGGACGAGGTGACGAAGATTTGTCCTCTGGAGTAATTAGAAATACACGCTCCCTCAAGCTTGACAGGGTGACGAGAATTTATTCTCTGGAGTTATTATCTATACGCGCTCCCCTGTAAACACCAGAATATATCACTATAAATATGCGGATGCTTTATAGGATTTATTGGGTACCTAACACGGCCCAATAAATTTCCAAACCCCTTCCCGTACAAAGGAGGTTATGGCAAAAAAAATCGAAATATAAAGGCGTTAGTGAAATATTTGAAGTGAAAACAATATTGAAATTAAGGAATGAACTATATTTATATATATATAAATATAAAAAGAATTGAAAGGAATCGAAGCCGTGCAGTTCGTGTTTTGAAATCGTAATTTGAATCGATTAGTACGAGAGATCCGACCATCGGATTTTCCCGAAACCGCAACCGTTGGGTTCGCCTTGGAAATATCTTTCCAACGGCACCAACTTTGTAAAAATCCAACGGTTGGATTGTCTGGAATGTTTAATTCAAATCTGAAGAAAAACAGCGCTAGAATCGTTTATATTTATATATAAATATAATTAAATTAAATCGAATAACGACGCTGCAGTTCGAATTTTGAAACCGTAACTTCAAACAACTAGTGTGGAAGATCCGACCATCGGATTTTCACGAAACTAGAACCGTTGGGTTCGCTTTGGGAATATCTTCCCAGTGGTATAGACTTTGTAGAAATCCAATGGTTAGATTTTCCGATATGTGTAAAACAAATAAGGAGAAAAACAGCGCCAGTGCCACGGCACGACCTGAAACGTCGTTTAATTAAATATGGTCATTTATAAATAAATAAAAATGGCGAAAAATCGTTATAAAATATTATAAGCAACATGGATTGGAAATACACCAATTTGTCTTGATCTGCTTGATATTTGATGGTTGTATGTGTTTGACACGAAAATTATACTAAAGAACTGAAATATGAATGTTGAATAATATAACCGTGGAAAGAATTGATTTGAATTCTAATTACGTGAATTATTTGGAAAGGCCGAGCTAACCCTCATTTCAAATAATTGATCGAACGATTCGAAGGCGAAAATACAAAGACGATTCAAGACCGACGATCTTCGTATCGGTTGGATGGGCGCTGCTGAAGTTCCTAATTGGAGTAGCTACCGTGAAGGAACGGAAGTAGTAGCCGTCTGAACGTATGTGTTGATTTTACGGATATACGAGGAATATGATGCCTCCGGTTTCATTCAGACCCAGAACGGACTTGTAAATGGACACTATGTCTGACATTGGATTTTGTTCTATGCAGATTGATCTCTGTTAAACATATATCTATTTGGCGGCGGAGAATTTATTCTTTTGCTTAACGCCCTTCTCTGAGACGTACGAGCTCAGAGGTTATATATCGATGGAAATCAGTCGTATGGAGTGGATTGCCTATGTGGCATGCCAAGATGCAGTGACCAAGGCTTCTGTTGCAAACCAAAGTCTTGTGTTCGATGATCAAAGCACGACCTACGTGGCCTGGCTTTGTGTATAGCGTGGATTCACGAGCCTCACACCTTGGTATGAGTTAAAAACGGGATAAGGACTGCATGGAGAGCACGACGTTTCTTTCTAGCTATGGTGGTGTCAGTGACCTACCAGCCCTGACATTTATATCTACTTTTTACCTATGTGGTTGTTGGAATGCGAGGCGCCTCGATTTTAGGTCTGTAAGGACCGGGAAACATGTGTTCAGGAATAATTAAACCTCAAACGTAAGAGAGGACCGGCCCTGAAGCATCCAAGGGTTACCCAGAGTGTGTAGTCCTGAGGCATTTGCTAGAGTGTCTCGAAGAGGAGAGGAGCTTGCCCCTTGCCTCGACTCATGACGGAAATCCAATTTCCAATACGAAATAACGGATTCAATTGTAGAACTAGTATGGCGACATAGTAGATGGTAGCTATGCCGCCTATGATTGATATTTATGATGCTATTCGTTTTTGAAACATATATGCACTAGTAATAATATCAAATGATTTTGCTTTACACGTATTAAGCATATTTGGCCATTATAAGGTAAAACTCTATCTTCCGGTTTATGTTGCATTGTATGATGGGACTTGAGTCTTATAATGTCTACATTCTTTTTAAAAGCATTGCGTTGTTTTAAAGAATTTACTTTGTTTTAAATGCACCAGCAATCACTGGAGTAAACCCGTTTCGCGAAAGTGGTGTGGTCCTATGATTTGCTTATTACTGTTGTTTAAACTGTTAAGTAGATTTCTCATACCAGTCCCCATGACTGACTCGTTGTTTGTTTCACTTTGCAAACGCGTGTGCCCTTATTTTCACATGGGCAGCCTAGTTCACAGGTGACAGGTTGTTTTGGCTCAGCACTGTAGTATGGAGTGCACTTTTGGCTCATGGCGAGGCTGACTTCACCGAGACGACTTTAACATTTTCCGCCATTATTGTATATATATTATGATTCCGCTATGGGCGATGCAGACTGTTTTACTTCCAGTATTTATTATCGTATGTATATGTACCGCCTTCGGCGATGTAGACTGATACCCTTATTATGTCTCACTGTATGTATATATTCCGCCTATGGCGATGGTGACTGATCATTTCCCTTTTATTTACTAAGTTATATCCTACGTTGTGCTATTCTAATGTTGTTACATGTTGTGATTCCGCTGTCTTATCCATGTAAAATTATTCTATTTATTGTTTTTTCTATTATCTGTACTCTGTTATGATGATTGATGTGTTATATTCCAATGATTATCCTTAATACCGTCACACGGATTTTGGGATCGTCACAGTTGGTATCAGAGCTTTGGTTAACCTTAGTTCCGGAATCTAACACATTAAACACCTCGTCAGAATAGAATCAGTAGTGTTCTAAGGCGAGTAGCTCATTAGAGATAGGATTAGTGATGTCCTAGAATGAGCTAAGCAGATTAGCAAAACAACTTGATCAGTACATCATTACCTTTCCTTATGTTCTCCTGCTTTATCATATATGAAAGTTATCATTTCTGTGAGCTTGACTCTTTTCTTGCTTATACAGTACTTTATCTGATGGCTACACTAGCAGCAGCAGCCAGAGGTTGCCAAGGAGGCCGAGCAGGCAGAGCAGGAGGACGGGGGAATATCCCCGTAGCTGAGGAGGGCTCTATTATACAGCCACCAACACCCCAGGACTTTGAGCTAGACAGAGTAGCAAAGAGATACAGGAACCTAGGAGGAAAGCCCTTTTCTGGCCTTGGTACAGTGACAGAGGCTATTGCTTGGTTGAAGACTTGTGAAAAGATTTTTGAGGGCATGGGATTGGGGACCCACAACAAGGCACGTCTAGGCATTTGGCTCTTACAGGAAGAGGCCGAGTTGTGGTGGGATGCCATCACCTCCGAAGATGTGGCGGGTACTGTTAGGACCTGGGAGCAATTCAAGACCATGTTCAAGGAGAAGTTCGTACCTGATCAGGCCTTAGAGCGGATGCGAGATCAGTTTGCTAATCTCCCCCAGGGAGATCTCTCTATCCAAGACTACCTTAACAAATTCACTCAGCTATCGCGCTATGCTCCAGAGCTTATTATGACAACAGAAGCTAAGAACAAGAGGTTTATATTTGGGCTACGGCGCAAGTATCATGACAGGGCCATGAGCAACATCAAACTCTCATTCTCAGAATTAGTAGAAATGGCCTGCAATTATGAAGACCTGGATGAAAGACACTCGAACCAAGACCGCGCCAAAAGCCAAGCTGGAAACAAGCGCAAAGCTTCAGGAGATCAGCCAGAGTCCAGCATTTCAGCGGCCGCTACTCAGCAATCTGGAAAGATACCGAAAGGAAGCTGCTACAGCTACAGAAAGACTGAACATTTTTCTAATGTGTGCAAAGCCCCAAAGAACTAAAGGCAAATCCAGACCGCAGCTCAGCCGAATGCTACAACTGCCATAAGAAAGGGCACTATAGCAGGAATTGTCCTTTAAAGCAGAATGCACAGGTGGCTCATGTTTATGACGGGGAGACCCCGCCAGCTATCACCGATGGATCAGGTAAACCCGACATCTTGGGAGGTACCCTTACCATTAAAAATATTCCAGTTTCTGTACTTTTTGATACTGGTGCATCACGTAGCTTCATTTCTAGTAACACTGTTAGTAAGTTAAAGTTAAAAGTAAGAGATCTTAAAGAATCAATTAATGTTCAAAACCCGATAGGAGGTTCTATTGTTCTCAGTTCGTACTGCATAGTGCCTATCTCTTATTCATGTTACAAGTTTCCCATCCACTTAATCGTCATGAATTTATCTGAATTCGATGTTATTCTCGGTTTGGAATGGTTAACCAAATATAAGGCGGAAGTTAGATATGCCGAAAGAAGCGTTAAATTCGAAACGAAGCTTGGAAATATATATATACATACACCATGCCATGGCTCAGAAATTAATAGAAAAGAATTTTGGTCTGCTTTAGAAGTTACTCCCACTTCGTTAGAAAAGATACCGGTCGTTAAAAACTATGCGGATGTGTTTGAAGAAGTCGAAAACTTACCGCCGCAAAGAGAAATTAATTCAGGATAGATCTAATTCTGAATGCCCGACCAGTAGTACATCCAATTAGGAGAATGGCCCCGAAAGAAAAAGAAGAGTTAGGTAGTCAAACTCGAGAATTGCTTTGGAAAGGTCTGATTAGACCGAGCTTTTCAGCTTGGGGAGCAACAGTAGTGTTTGTCCCGAAATCAGACGGTACTCTATGAGTTTGTGTTGATTACCGAGATCTCAATAAGCAGACACTGAAGAACAAATATCCCTTGCCACGTATAGATGATCTGTTAGATCAATTAAATGGGGCGACAGTATTCTCCAGAATGGACCTAGCTACAGGTTTCCACCAATTACGTATAGCCGAAGACTGTGTTCCTTTGACAGCCTTCAGGGGTCCCGATTTATTCTACGAATGGTTAGTAATGTCGTTCGGCTTGTGTAACGCTCCAGCATACTTCGTCGATCTTATGAACAGAGTGTTCCGTGGTGTATTGAATAAATTTGTTCTAGTCTTCATCAATGACATTTTAATCTACTCCAAGTTGGAAGGCGAGCATGCAAAACATTTAGAACAAGTGTTGGTAATTCTAAGGAGAAATGTCTTGAAAGCTAAATTTTCTAAGTGTGTCTTCTGGCAGGATGAAGTTAAGTTCCTCGGCCATGTCGTATCAAAGGAAGGGATTGCTGTAGATCCAAGCAAAATTACAGCGATTCAGAACTGGAAACAACCTACTACCCCCATAGAAGTTCGAAGTTTCCTTGGATTGTCTAGTTACTATCAGAAATTCGTTCAGGATTTTTCAAAGATATCTGGTGTATTAACAAAGCTTACAAAGAAGCATGAGAAATTCAAATGGACTACCGAATGTGAAGAAGCTTTCCAGGTGCTGAAACTGAAGTTGACAACTGCTCCAGTATTGACCATTATAGAAGGCAACCAGGACTTGACTGTATGGACAGACTCTTCTATTAGAGGGCTTGGCGCAGTGTTAATGCAAAACGGTCAAGTGGTCGCATATGCCAGTCGTTAGCTGAAGCCGCATGAAAGAAACTACGCAACTCATGATCTTGAGTTGTTAGCTATCGTGTTTGCCTTGAGAATCTGGAGGCATTATTTATTGGGCGAGAAGTTCGAACTATTTACCGATCATCAATCATTGAAGCATCTATTCACTCAGAAAGATCTAAACTTGAGACAACAACGTTGGTTAGAATTCCTTGCAGCAAACGATTTTGAGATTCTATACACTTCGGGGAAAGCCAATGTTGTAGCAGATGCACTCAGCAGAAAGAATGAAATCATCGCTAGCTTTACCATCACGTCTTCATTGATTGATAAGATTTCGGACCTTCAGAAAGATGATGAATTTATTCAGAGAATCAGTCAGAGAGTCAAGGGAGGTGAATCCACAAGTTTCCGACTCGATGACAATGGAGTTCTTAGATTAAAGGGCAGAATTTGCATCCCAAATCTTCTAGAGCTTCAAAAAGAAATACTTGATGAATGTCATAAGTCCAAACTAAGCATCCATCCCGGTGTGAGCAAAATGTATAACGATATCAAGCGCACATTCTGGTAGAGGGCTTTAAAAAGGGACATTTCAATATATGTTAGTCGGTGTCCCACCTGTCAACAAGTTAAGAGCGATCAGCAGAAATTAGCTGGATTATTACAACCATTAGAAATTCCAGGATGGAAGTAGGAGCAGATTTCCATGGACTTCATTGATTGTTTGCCTCGAACTAAGAAAGGAAACGACATTATATGGGTGATCGTAGATCGCTTCACGAAGACTGCCCATTTCATATCTGTCAGATCCAACAGAACGGCTCAAAGTTTAGCACAGATTTACTTCAAAGAAATAGTTAAACTGCATGGAGTGCCGCTCAATATAGTCAGTGATAGAGATCCCCTATTTACTAGTTAATTCTGGGAAGCATTCCAGACAGAATTGGGAACCAAATTGAATCTAAGCACCGCTTATCACCGCTTATCACCCCAAGATAGACGACCAAACTGAGCGGGTGAATAGAATTCTAGAAGATTTACTACGGGCTTGCATTATTGATTTTGGCGGGTCATGGGAAGATCACTTACATTTGGCAGAATTCTCTTATAATAATAGCTATCAAGCAAGTTTGGGAATGTCTCCATTTGAAGCATTATACGGTAGACCGTGCAGATCTCCCGCATGTTGGGTAGAACCTGGCAACAGACTTGTGTTAGGGCCCGATATGATTCGAGAAGCATCTGATAAAGTTGATTTCATCAAGAAGCGATTGAAAACCGCACAAAGCCTACAGAAAAGTTATGCCGATGCGAGAAGAAGAGACTTATCATTTGCCGTTGGCGACTATGTTTATTTAAGAGTTTCTCTAATGAGGGGAGTAATCAGATTTGGCAAAACTGGGAAGTTGGCACCGAGATTTATTGGTCCCTTTCCTATACTTGAACGGATTGGAACTCTTGCATATAGGGTTTCATTACCTGATTGGTTGCCTGGAGTGCATGATGTGTTCCACGTATCTCAACTCAGAAAACATGTGCATGATCCTGATCTTGTTGTAGAAGAAGCAGCACAACAGGACTTGGAAATAACTCCAGAATTAGTAGTCAGAAGAGAGCCATTGAAGATCGTTGGCAAAGAAACTAGGGAGCTAAGGAGCAAAAAGATTCATTTAGTTAAAGTGCAATGGAGTAGTGATCCTAGAGACTGTACTTGGGAGACTGAGGAAAGCATTAAACAAGCCTACCCCAACTGTACAGTGGACATCTCTGACTAACTCCGGTGCAAGGTACCTTTACAATACTTTGCATTTACATTTTGTTTCCTACTTTGCTGTTGTTTCCTTTTCGAGGACGAAATTTTTTAAGTGGGGGGAGATTGTAATAACCCGGAAAATGTGAACCAATTTAAATTTTCTAAAATTGGTTATTGTCAAAGAATTTAAACAATTGAAATAGCATATTTCAATAAAATAATGAATTGGGAATAGTGAGGCAGTTTAAAAATTTGAATACAAACTTTGTCTGATTGTACCGGGTGGAAAATATAACAGATTTAAGTGGAACCAAAAATATTTAAATCTGTTTATGAATACCTTTCTAACGAATCTGAAAAATCGAAGTTTCATAGCAGGAATAAAAAGTTATGGCCAAATGAATTTTCAGAAAGGTCGCTATATAGGATATATAGCCCTTGAAAATAGATATTTTGCATACGAGCTCGGAATTCGACGAAACCACTTTTGTTGGATCCGGGATGTCAAACTATTGCTAGGTTTCAAATTTCATAATTTTTGAAGCTAGTATGTGAGCGAGGCAAAAGAAAATGTGATTGGTCAATTTCTGTTAAAACGGGTCGACCTGAAAATAGACATTTTGCATATGATCTCAGAATTCGACGAAACTGGTTTTGTTGGGACCGAATCGTCAAAACAAAGCTAGATTTATTTTTCTGGAATTTTTCGATTCAGTTTGTGGCCCTGGAAAATTGAAATGTACGTTCAAATTGAATATTAAATGTTTTATACTTTAATTTGAAAAATAACTGACTGTAACAGTCGAATTGGCAAACGAAACATATCCCATTGTGTCCGGAATGGGGGTATTTAGCTAGGGGCGACAGTCGTTGGGTTGAAATTGGTGTACGTTTGTTCAAAGGGATATTTTGGGAATTTAAAATTTAAATATAATAGGAAATATCCTTCATTTTCTCTCTCTTCTGAAAAATTGGTCAAACCCTACGAACGAACGACGGAAACGATCTCGAAACTTCCAAGCCCGATCGCCGCCGCCACAGGCGTTTTCGCCACCCCCTCCAGTTGACTTTTCCGTTCGCCTTTCCCCCCTCTTTCAATCAAGCCTCGACTGAAACCATATAGTATCTGCGTCGAATTTCAGCTAGGAAGTTACCACCTTTGGAGCGCCGATGAGCATCAGAGGGGCCATCAAGTTCGCTGCCACCACAGGCGCTGGAAAGCATGTTCGTAGCTCTTCGACGTTGCAACATCCGATCGTGACGAAACTGCATGGATTGATCGTGAATTTAAAACCTAGTTTCGAAGGTTTGAAAAAATATCTGCTCTGAAATTTCTGAATTGAAAATAACACTTTTAAGTGTTGCAAAACTTTGAAAAATCATATCTTTTTAGTGTGTTAACGAAATTCGATGAAACAGGAAACATCGGGACCACAGGGAGGCTCTCTACCATCTAGCAGAAGCCGCGGATTTTTCTGATCTACATACGATTTTTAGCACATCAATAACCAATGTGAGGAATCTAAATTAAATTGTGTGAATGGAATCGTGTTGTACAAATTATATAAGCGAAGTGTAAATTATATACGCATTGTATACCTCATGTACATGTGTTGTATAAGTTATATTAGCGATGTATAAATTATACAAGCGTTGTATGAAACATATATGCTTTGAATTGTGATGAAATGCAAGTGAATTATAGAAATGATATATATATATATATACTCCCCTCGTCCACAGACCATGGACGATATTTATTGCTTGTGATTGGCATGAAAACATATAGTATGACGAATAGTTGGAAATAATTGTTTGTGGTTGATATTGTGGTTGAAAAATACCTTTGTGGTTGAAAAATACCCTCTTCTGGTTGAAACAAATTAGAGTAGAATTGTGGAAATGAAAATAAAACATGTCGCCTGCGTGCGAACTAGATGCATGATTCCCCATTGTCAAAAACCGTGAGGTTTTAAGGTAGAGCGAGGAGCCGTACTAAGGACGGCCCCGGTTTTAACTACCCTGCCGTTATGCTGCCGAAATTTTCTGAAATATTCATGTGTTAGAATAATTTTCATTTGTTGAAATTAATTACATATGTTGAAACCAATATTCATGTGTTGAATTGAAATTCATTCGTTGAATCGAAATTCCTGTGTTGAATGTTATTCGAATTTTAAATAAATAGCTTTAGCGAGAAAGAGAATATTCATGTGTTGAATTGAAATTCATTCGTTGAATCGAAATTCCTGTGTTGAATGTTATTCGAATTTTAAATAAATAGCTTTAGCGATAAAAATCACATTTTTATATATATACAAACTATAGAGAATATTCATGTGTTGAATTGAAATTCATGCGTTGAATCAAAATTCATGTGTTGAATGTTATTCGAATTTTAAATAAATAGCTTTAGCGATAAAAATCACATTTTTATATATATACAAACCATAGAGAATATTCATGTGTTGAATTGAAATTCATTCGTTGAATCGAAATTCATGTGTTGAATGTTATTCGAATTTTAAATAAATAGCTTTAGCGATAAAAGTCACATTTTTATATATAGAGAATATTCATATGTTGAATTGAAATTCATTCATTGAATCGAAATTCGTGTGTTGAATGTTATTCGAATTTTAAATAAATAGCTTTAGCGATAAAAATCACATTTTTATATATATATATACAAACCATAGAGAATATTCATGTGTTGAATTGAAATTCATTCGTTGAATCGAAATTCATGTGTTGAATGTTATTCGAATTTTAAATAAATAGATTTAATGATAAAACTCACATTTTTATATATATACAAACTATATAGAACATTCATGTGTTGAATTGAAATTCATTCGTTGAATTGAAAATTCATGTGTTGAATGTTATCCATATTTTAAAATAAATTGAATAGACAATAAAATTTACATTTTTGTTGTGAATATGAAGTGTTAAAAACATTCACGTGTTGAATAAATATTTTTGACGATAAAAATATTACATTTATCATATATACACTTTGATAAAAATACACACGTGTTGAAATAAATTTTAGTTCGCTAGAAATATTATTATTAGCTTTGTTCTGCATATATATACATGTGTCGAACTGGAAAAATGGATTAGCTGTAGATTAAAGAAATTGTTTGCATGCCCGACAAATAGGTAAGCCTTGATGAGTTGGCTGCGCAATTTTATTTTTATATCAACTCCTGTGAATGCCATTGGATGCGGAGTGCTGGTTATTCTGTGTGAAATAATAAACATCGCCATATGATAGTAACAATTAATTTTGAACTACACTACATGGCATACTCCTTGATGATAGGCATACTTCATCATATTCCACATAAGCATTTGGAGCTTGTGTGACGAGGTTGAAGATTTACCATACGAGCGAGAGGCTTGTATGGCGATGATTATATACTACAGGTTAAACTGATGACTGATATGGACTATATAAAATATAACGATAAATTGCCAGATTAATAAAAACCCCACATGGGTCTGGAGTTGACAATAATCACGTCTCTCTAGTCATTATATACGGCACATGGACTATTTATTCACACACGGGACGAGGTGACGAGGATTTATCCTCTGGAGTAATTAAAAATACACGCTCCCTCAGGCTTGACAAGATGACGAGTATTTATTCTCTGGAGTTATTATCTACACACGCTCCCCTGTAAACACCAGAATATATCACTATAAATATGTGGATGCTTTATAGGATTTATTGGGTACCTAAAACGGCCCTATAAATTTCCAAACCCCTTCCCGTACAAAGGAGGTTGTGGATAAATTTTTCGAAATATAAAGGCGTTAGTGAAATATTTGAAGTGAAAACGATATTGAAATTAAAGAATGAACTATATATATAAATAGAATTGAAAGGAATCGAAGCCATGCAGTCCGTGTTTTGAAATCGTAATTTGAATCGATTAGTACGAGAGATCCGACCATCGGATTTTCCCGAAACCGCAACCGTTGGATTCGCCTTGGAAATATCTTTCCAACGGCACCAACTTTGTAAAAATCCAATGGTTGGATTGTTTTGAATGTTTAATTAAAATCTGAAGAAAAACAGCGCCAGAATCGTTTATATTTATATATAAATATAAATATAATTAAATTAAATCGAATAACGACGCTGTAGTTCGAATTTTGAAACCGTAACTTCAAACAACTAGTGTGGAAGATCCGACCGTCGGATTTTCACGAAACTGGAACCGTTGGGTTCTCTTTGGGAATATCTTCCCAGTGGTATAGACTTTGTAAAAATCCAACAGTTAGATTTTCCGATATGTGTAAAACAAATTAGGGGAAAAACAGTGCCAGTGCCACGGCACGACCTGAAACGTCGTTTAATTAAATATGGCCATTTTTAAATAAATAAAAATGGCGAAAAATCGTTATAAAATATTATAAGCAACATGGATTGGAAATAAACCAATTTGGCTTGATCTGCTTGATATTTGATGCTTGTATGTGTTTGACACGAAAATTATACTAAAGAACTGAAATATTGTCGAATAATATAACCATGCAAAGAATTGATTTGAATTCTAATTACATGAATTGTTTGAAAAGGCCGAGCTAACCCTCATTTCAAATAATTGATCGAATGATTCGAAGGCGAAAATACAAAAACGATTCAAGACCGACGATCTTCGTATCGGTTGGATGGGCGCTGCTGAAGTTCCTGATTGGAGTAGCTACCATGAAGGAACGGAAGTAGTAGCCGTCTGAACGTATGTGTTGATTGTACGGATATACGAGGAATATGATGCTTCCGGTTTCGTTCAGACCCAGAACGGACTTGTAAATGGACTGTATGTCTGACATTGGATTTTGTTCTATGCAGATTGATCTCTGTTAAATATACATTTGTTTGGCGGTGGAGAATTTATTCTTTTGCTTAACGCCCTTCTCTGAGACGTATGAGCTCAGAGGTTATATATCGATGGAAATCAGTCGTATGGAGTGGATTGCCTATGTGGCATGCCAAGATGCAGTGACCAAGGCTTTTGTTGCAAACCAAAGTCTTGTGTTCAATGATCAAAGCACGGCCTACGTGGCCTTGCTTTGTGTATAGAATGGATTCGCGAGCCTCACACGTCGGTATGAGTTAAAAACGGGATAAGGACTGCAGGGAGAGCACGACGTTTCTTTCTAGCTATGGTGGTGTCAGTGACCTACCAGCCCTAACATTTATATCTACTTTTCACCTATGTGGTTGTTGGAATGCGAGGCGCCTCGATTTTAGGTCTGTAAGGACCGGGAAACGTATGTTCAGGAATAATTAATCCTCAAACGTAAGAGAGGACCGGCCCTGAAGCATCCAAGGGTTACCCAGAGTGTGTAGTCCTGAGGCATTTGCTAGAGTGTCTCGAAGCGGAGAGGAGCTTGCCCCTTGCCTCGACTCATGACGGAAATCCAATTTCCAATACGAAATAACGGATTCGATTGTAGAACTAGTATGGCGACATAGTAGATGGTAGCTATGCCGCCTATGATTGATATTTATGATGCTATTCGTTTTTGAAACATATATGCACTAGTAATAATATCAAATGATTTTGCTTTACACGTATTAAGCATATTTGGCCATTAAAGGTAAAACTCTATCCTCCAGTTTGCGTTGCATTGTATGATGGGACTTGAGTCTTATAATGGCTACATTCTTTTTAAAAGCATTGCGTTGTTTTAAAGAATTTACTTTGTTTTAAATGCACCAGCAATCACTGGAGTAAACCCGTTCCGCGAAAGTGGCGTGGTCCTACGATTTGCTTATTACTGTTGTTTAAACTGTTAAGTAGATTTCTCATACCAGTCCCCATAACTGACTCGTTGTTTGTTTCACTTTGCAAACGCGGGTGCCCTTATTTTCACACGAGCAGCCTAGTTCACAGGTGACAGGTTGTTTTGGCTCAGCACTGTAGTATGGAGTGCACTTTTGGCTCATGGCGAGGCTGACTTCACCGAGATGACTTTGACATTTTCCGCCATTATTATATATATATTATGATTCCGCCACGGGCGATGCAGACTATTTTACTTCCAGTATTTATTATCGTATGTATATGTACCGCCTTCGGTGATGTAGACTGATACCCTTATTATGTCTCACTGTATGTATATATTCCGCCTATGGCGATGGTGACTGATCATTTCCCTTTTATTTACTACGTTATATCCTACGTTGTGCTATTCTGATGTTGTTACACGTTGTGATTCCGCTGTCATATCCTATTTATTGTTTTTGCTATTATCTGTACTCTGCTATGATGATTGATGTGTTATATTCCAATGATTATCCTTAATACCGTCACATGGATTTTGGGATCGTCACAGTCATACTCTCTACCAATACCGAAAACCACTTTTACAAATGCGTACGCGGTGGAGTTCCAGAATGAAGGGGATAATTGGTGAACAACTCCATTTTTATTGTATTTCGTATTAATTACAAGATCCTGACTACCTTGAGTCAGCTTAATGTGGCTAATACAGGAGCTACGCACGGACCAAGTGAGGTCATACTTCTTATCGAGCAAACTTCTTCAATATTATTCTATTACTGTTGAGATTCGATTTGGCCCCTTTTGAATATGGGAGTGTGTATCGAGGTGGGCGGTAGTAGCTGCTACACGTTACCACCAGTCCACTCTACAAACGATGAATCCACCCTGGCATTCCTTGCGTGCCTTGTTACATGCCTTATACGATCCCGCTACGACTTTGTTTTGTACCGTTTTATATGAAGTGCCCTCTGATCAACCTCTAGTTTACGAAGGAATTACGGTACTGTATATACTATGGGAATATACAAACGGCGTAAGGGTAATCATGGTAATCCCGCTTACGCTATTTTGATATTTTACTTTACTGATAGACACTATTGTATATAGCATATTATACTATATAGTATTAGTTTAACGGATCCTTAAAGGATGGTGATCCCAAACATCCTTTAAGTTACTGATTTCATTTCGTTCAACATTTCAATTGAATTGATTTACTTCCATGAGAATGTTAGCCCTGATCCGAGTTGTTTTGCATTATTGCTCGGGTTAGATCGAGTATTCCAGTTTCGAGATTCATCTTTGGAGTTTTGGAGCTTATTGTTGGATTTTTGCTCACCTATATCTACCTGTTGATTAGTTATCCGTCATCTAGTTATTTTTGTCATTCTGTTTCAAACTGTCATCATTTATTTTATTAGACTTCCGCTGTATTATTATGTAAACTCTGATGTAGAATTTATTTAGTAGCATCATGAACTACTATTGTATTTTAAATTTCTGTTGCGAGATATTATATTTCTCTGTATCTGTGTGTGTGATCTGTGATTCTATGATTTATTCTGTTTACCTCAAAAGCTATTAACAATCTGTTGTTTTGGACGTTTCGTTTGACATGTTTTGTCGATTCGGCACGGTCAAAATGGCGGGTCGTTACAGTTGGTATCAGAGCTTTGGTTTATCAAATCTTTAGCCTATGTGGTAAAAACTCAGTAGAGACAGGGTAGCGATAACCTGAAATGAGTGGAATTAGTCGAATAATCCTTCTTGAGAGAGAGCATATTTTAAAGTATAAATAAAATTTAAAATGATTTTGAAATGTTTTTAAATTAATATTTTCGATATAAAATTTTGTTTAAAACTTAAATCTTTGCTGAAATTTCCTTTCCGTTCAAATCCATCTTCCTTCATAGGTCCTCTTTGATTAGGTTCTTTTGATCGTTCAGCTTTCAATTCGAATTCTATACCATATCCTTGTCCATAACAAGGTAAGAAGTAGAAGGAGAGTTTAGGTCTTCTAACGAATTCGATCTTATTAAATATTGGTTTGAAATTGAAGGCTATTATAATATAAGATTTTCTTATTTATAAATAATATTATATTTTGGTAAATACCAATATTTTGAATGGCTTGATATTTATACTTTAAGATTTTATTATTTCTTTATATTTCGAATAAGATTTAAAGATATAGATTTTGTAAGAAAATGATTTTATCTTGGTTGAAATCTATAATGATATTGTTTTATATGTATATATGTATATATATATATATTTAAATAAATAAATGAGTGGGGAGAGATATAAATTTCCCTACCTAAAATTTTAATGATTTGAAATATATTATTTATAATATATGATTTGAAATTTGGTGTATATTATGTTTAAATATAGAAAGATGTTTTTAGTATTTACCTGACGTCAAAGTTGGCCTATCGAATACTTAGTGATTTGGATATACATCTGATCAACATATATGTTAAATCCTATAAGTATTAGATAGATGTTGAGTCATACTCCAGTCGCTTGAAAATGATTCTGGTGATGACCGCGGCATCATCGATATCTATTTTCGGGTTTCAAAAGTGGGATAGACATATATCGCTAATCGAGACGTCGAGTGAATACTTGAAACAATTTTGAAATGTTTGAAAATATTTTAACTTTAAATTTATATACATATTTCTAATTATATATATAGGTAAGTGAATAGATTTGTGAAAGACCCCACCTCCGTTAAGGTCACTCACAAAGGGAATGCCTTAATTTTGGTGGAGGTTTATAGGTAAAAGTCAAAGATAAAAAAAAACATAAGACAGATATAAACACATATGTATAAGCAGCGGAAACAACAGACTTTTATTTCATAAAAGAAATGTTTATACAAACATCTCCATAATTGTCTCAAAACACTCTTCTAATTATTACAACCATAATACTGTCTTTATTTCATAACTTAAAGAAGCATAAAAACATAAGTAAACTGCATAAGTCCCCATAATTGCTATCCAAAGCCATAGTTCAAAACGAAAGAGATCCAAACAATACATTCTCTCTCTTCAAGCTGGATGTGAAACTGGTCAAGCTGCGGTATTCCCTCCCTGCGGACCTGGGGGGGGGGGGAACGAAAGAAAAGAAGACGAAAGAAAAGTAGAGTCAGACATAAAGCCTGAGTAAGTCTAGGACTATTCAGTCTATGAATAAGAAAAAGAGCATGATAAGTACAAACTGGAAATGGGAAAGCACCATAAACTAGGTTAAGTTGTCTAGAGTCGAATACACTATCGTACCCCATATTAATCTCTGCACCCCCTATAAACTAGTTCCCAACTGGCACCCCACAATCAGGGTGAAGTGGTCCTTTTTAATGATCGGCTCCTACTCGCATAGTTACATGTGTCTTACGACCCCCGATGTTGTAGCTACCTATGCTGGTCCCACCATGGGGTGTATCAAGTCCCATGGTGGTAGCCCGACACGGTTCTAGAATGCACAGGTATACTACTGGTGCCCAGTGCCTTATTTTTCTGTGCTGGAGTGTGTGCACGCCCGCACCCCGTTAGAACCTACACTGCTGCACCACCGCCGTCGATTTGACCTCTTAGAGTCAGCCCAGTAATCGTGCCCCACCCTGCCTAGTTCAAGGTATCCTGATACACCTTGTAGGGTTACTGCTGAAAAGGGTCACCCGCTACTAGGTTTTCTATTTCTAGCCAACATGCTAAGCTGGTTAAGTGTTCTGTATAAACCTAACCCCCAGTCAGTCTGTATAGTTTAGCATGTTGTATTTGATTAAGTATTAATTCAATTTACTTAATCCTATCAATCCTGACTTAGCTTTAATTGTCTTATTAAAGCCCCAACCTCTCACATTAGACAGGTATTGTTGTGACTGCCTGTTGCCGGTTGGGTCCGGGCAGTCTTACGTCACAACTCAGTCTAACCTCGGGTCTTTATTGGGCTCAATGCTTAACCACCCACATTGGATAGGTATTGTTGTGACGACTGGATAGCCGGGCGGGTCCGGGCAGGTTTACGTCACAACGCAATCCAACCTCGGGTTAAGCATGTCGTATTTTCTAAGTTTACATATTTTGTCTCTTTTTCTTTTATATGTAAATATTTGCGGCCCATTATTCAAATTCATTATTCTTGGGTATAATAATTTATACCATTTAAAATGTCATGAATCATTGGCATGTGCCAAACATGCCAACACAGATACTTTAATTTACCCCAACGTATTCCCCCGTTTGTACGTAATAATATAACATATGTTGGGCTTCAACATTTTAGCCCAATTAGCCACATAAAAAGGGGAGGCTTAGAACATGATGTATATATATTCTAAGTAACATCAAAAAGGGGTGTGTAAACGCATGAACTTGCAACATAGCGATCTAATTAACATAAATTACGCACTTGTGAACTTGCATTATAATAGCATATAATCTTGACATAAAACATACCTAAACATGAATCATGGTTTTAATCTAATCATGTAAACTTTTATTTAAAGTATGAACCTAACTTAATTATGTGCCACATGTATTATCATATGTTTTTTAACAACAACCTAAGCCTAAAACATATTTTGTTTGGTCATAAAGCTAAACATAAACTAGTCATGTTCATAAAGTCAACACAAGTTCACAAAGATGCTTAGTTTTGTTCACTATTACAAAAGTATGGTTTTCAATTGAATCATGATGCCTATTCCAACATAAATTCATATGAATCATAATACCCAATTGGATCCAACTATACTAAGAATGATCATAAAAATATACATAGAAGGATCTAAAATCATGTTGGCATAATAGTGAATCATATACTTGCCTAAGTTTTAACTTGGTTGCAACGAAATATATATAACTTCTCATTAACCACAACGTATAAGTATCAAATTTCCAACATAAGTTATATACTTGTATCGCAACTATTCAATAGATCCAATATCATGTTACTTACACTACTACATCCCAAATCCATTCATAGCAAATCATAGCAACATACAATTATGAATTAACATCATTATAATTAAAGTACAATTCCCATTTCTCATTCTACACAGATCAAGTCTCAATTATTTATTCACATCGGAATAGCACTCTACTTACAACGTATGACGAATCTTGTATTCAGGACTCTGAATTCTGAATTTGGTGATGCTATCCTTTGTTGTAGGCGTTGTTTTGATTTAATTGTCGTGGCTTTAAGCTTTTGAATCAACTCCTAATCGTCTCTCGATTTGACGGCTACTCCTATTCTTTCTTCAGCAACATGACGGCTCCATACTCATTTTATTTGTGTGAATTAGGTAGAGTCTTAGGTCCTTTTTATAGAGTTTGTGAATTGATTAGAGCCGACGACGGAGCCAAGATTAATATAAGCCGTTCGTTTTAAAGAGAAACCAATCAAGACTTGACACATAAGCCCTAGTGACAAGACCAAGTCCAGAAATTCGGCCAAGCACAGACCAGGCTAGCCAGGAGGGGCTGGGTTCGACCTGGCTCAGGGGCCAGGTCGACTACCCAGTCGACACCCAGGTCGACTGCCCAGTCGACCTGGGTCTTGGGCAGGAAAATTCCCGCCCATCCCAATCTGGGTCCGGTTTTGAATTTAAATTCGTTTTTCTGGACTGTTTCTGCTTGTTTGAATTTTAAACTGAATTCTGAAACTTCCGGAAGTCATATCTCCCTCATACGGAGTCCGTTTAACGCAAACTCGGACTCTGTCTCAAGCAGAATTCCGAGACGAACGAAACGGCATATCCCGTTTCCCTTAATTCTTTGTTTTGAAATTAATTATACTTTAATTTATGAATTTCACTGTTATAGAATATACGGGGTGTTACATTCTCCCCCACTTAAAAGGATTTCGTCCCCGAAATCTTCAAGTTTAGGAAGAATGTATATCCTAACATCCAAACGTCCATCTACTCATCCATCAAACATGAGCGTCCATTGCACTTAAAAGACTTCTATTGCTTCATGATCATATGCAAAGTGTTTGTACATGTACTTATCTAATGCAAAATCAGTCGGTCTACTGATTCAGTTGACCTCCTTAATGCAAATTACGTAAGTGTCATGAATCCATTATGTATGCAAACCTTCCTATTCATGATTCTACATGAGTGCACAATCATTTATATAAATGCAACATCCATATGACAACACATTAAACTTCAACCACATAAGAATGTAAATACATATATGCGTATGCAATATGAAATGACTGAGCCGATCTAAAACCTAGATTGTGTGTGTATATGCAACCACTTGCAACCACTAGCAATCACTTGCAACCACTTGCAACCATCATCCATAACATGTTTTCATCCAAAGGGTTTCTACCTAAAAGATAAGGTCGAGGAGATATACCCTAAATGTAACACCCCGCATTTTTAAGTATAATTAAAAATGAAATAAAATATATGGAAATATGCTTATGATAGGTAAATAATGGTGATGCATAAGAAGAATTAAGTAATACATGAAAGAGAAGAAAAAATAGTTCGATAACGGTGTGTGTAACGGAAAAGATAGTAAAATGAGGATAATTAATTTAAGAATCAGGAATTAGGTAAAATGGACATCACCATTGCATTCCTCTCGAAATTTTACATGAAAAAGAGTCCGAGTTTTCGAAAATCGGAGTCCGGATGAAGAAGTTATGGCCTGTAGAAGATTCAGAAGGTTTCGGTCAGCACAGAACTGGGCAAGGGGTCGACCTGGGGGCCAGGTCGACCAGGGGGTCGACCTCCCCCATGGGGGTCGACTATAGTGTCAACCTCCCCCCTACAGGTCGACCTTGTCGGCCTGTTTCGGTCCAGAACACGTTTTTGAAGCCCTAGGACGATTTTTGATGGTCCGGATTGGTTTTAGGGTTAATCTGATGGCTGAAATGAATTGCTACACCTATAAAAACAACCTAAGACCTAGCCTTCCCTACACACAATTCTATTCTGCTTCTTCTCTACCTCTGTTCTAAATAAAAATAAAAATGGCGTCGCTACTCTGCTGGAATCAAAACTAGAAGCTAATCAACATCAACCTAAGCAACTCAATTCAAATTAGAGATTAAAGCTTCTGCAACGATTCTACAACAATTAAAGTTCTTTCTTTAATCCAACCAAGGCAAGTGCAGTTATTTTTCGATATAAACTTTAATCATAATTGTGACATGATTGTAAATCTGAATTTGAGATTATGTATGTTCTGTTCTAATCTATTTTATTCTATATCTCTTCTTCTTTCTGTTCTATAGCCAGGCTACTACGAGCCTGGGCCAATCTCCTAAGAGATTAATGCACGAACGCTAAAATGTTTGGGACAAATAATGAATGTGGAATAATTGGACATGGTTAATCTGTGACTGATTTAAGAAAAAGGACATAGGTTGTAAACTAGATTTAGATCTATGAATATTCTGTGAATTGGAAGAAGAGGAACCATGGTATGTTAACATATGACTTGAGACAAAGAAAATATGGCTTAGGTATAAAGATTTACATTAAGGTAGAATATCTATTAAATGTAAATAAACACCTAAGTAAGGGATCTTTGGGGTATATGACATGCATAGTAATCAACGGTTATATTTGGTATATGATCATAGTGTGAATCATGACAATTATTTAGGCATGCTTAGGCCAAATTTAAAATTAGGCAAGATATGTTTGTGAAACTTTAAGGAATGATTAAATCTGTTATATTTGCTTAATCTGCTAGTTCTATTATATTGCTTAATCTGCTAGTTCTGCTCTACTGCCTAGTCTGCTAGATTTGTTCATCTGCCAAATCTGTCATCTGCTAAGTCTGTTGAAAATTCTAGATCTGCTAGTTTGCTTAATCTGCTAAATCCGTTAAGTCGCCTAATCTGAAAAATCTGTTATCTGCAATATCTGTTGAGTTGCTATAATTAGTCCGCTATTGACATAATCTGAATTGGCTATAGTTATGAATAATTGACATGTATATTAGGCGTGGGTATAAATGGTAAACCATTAATTAATTGCCACAAAGATAAACATGGCTAACTTGAGGTTAGAATGAGTTTGCAGCGTAATTCTGCCCGGAACCACCCGGCATATTCCAGTGGTCGCAAACAATAGGTTCTAATGTGAGAAGTTAGTCATAACGTGCTTGAAACCTGAGGTTAGACTCAGTTTGCGACAAAAACCTGCCCGGAACCAACTGGCCTAACCAGTAGCCACAAACTGTCAGTCTAATGTGAGAGATTTGGGCATTAATATTTAATTAATGAAAATCTGAGATAATTATGATGTCTAAAACGTGTTGGGTAAGGTTAAACCAATTGGACCAATGAATCTGATAAACCCGTTTCGTGAATCCGTAGACCCAATACAAAGTTAGATAATCTGTAACCAGTTAATCTGTAAGTCTGTTAATCTGTAACCGGTTAATCTGTAAGCCTGTTAATCCGAACATCTGATCCGTTAGTCTGAAAACCTGTTAACTTGATTGCCTGATCTGTGAACTAGTTAATCTAAATTTTGTATGTCTGAAACTTGTAGACAAGTTAAGCTGAAATCTGTCAGTCTGGGGACACAAGGTTAGGAGGGGAATTACTTGTGTCATCTGTTGTTTGGGACCCATATTAGTCAGTAACCCTTTCTGGTATCAAAACTTTGACCCAACAGTAAGTAGGGTCCGGGCACGCTTACTGAACTAATTATAAGCGGTTCATTTTGATAATGGCGAGGGGAGTTGATGGTGCATTCCAACCGGGTCATGTGCGTGCATGGATCCCGGTCTGCCTCTGAGGATGTAAGACGTCGTGACATCTGTAAATAGGTCTGTGCCAATTGGTTGTCACTTTAGGGAATGATACACCCTACTGTGGGGCCGACACAAGATATTTATGTATTAGGGAGCCGATCGCTTGGGGTAGGGTTTTAGGGTACACTTAGTTCTGTCTGTTTCTGTTGGTACCGTCTGTTTCTGTTGGGTGGTAACACCTGTCTGTTTCTGCGTGGTACCGTCTGTTCGGGTGGTAAAGGCCCATTACTAGTGTACACCTAATTCTACATTCTGTTTACGTAGGGATTAATCTGCTTCTGTCTGTTTCTGATCTGGTAGTAAAGGCCCATTATTAGCATTCCGTTTCTATTAAATTATTCTATACCCGTTTCTGTTTCAGTTTAGACATTAGGGTGACACCTAATTCTGTTATACTAATATTAGTGCAGAGAAGTGTAAAGAAATAGCTTATGTCATTCTGTTCTTCTGTTATATCTGCTACACCTGTTACAGTTATCTCTCATCCAGTTTTAGGTTCATGTCATGTTATTATTATCTGTTCATAACTGAAAATCACTGGACTTGCCAGACATTTTGTCTGACCCTTGTTGTTTCGCCTCCTTTCTTCCGTTTCCCCCTAGGTTTTGTAGAAGGGAATACTCTAGCTTGATCCAGATTTCTTCCGCTTGCAGTGCTTAAAGTATGGCTTGTCTTCTTCTGTGGGGATTATGATTTCAAACTATGAATTCTGAAGGCTTTTGTACAAGACTGATATTTTGTACTTGAATTCTGATATTGTGATTTGAAAGGATGTAACCAAGTTTATTTCTGTTCTGTTGAAATAAAGTTATAAAATTTTCAAGTACTGTTTTATCTATCTTGTAAGTTTCTGTTCTGTTTACTAAAATGCTCCACCAAAGTTAAGGCATTCCCTTTGTGAGTGACCTTAACGGAGGTGGGGTGTTACACTTGGTATCAGAGCTGAAGGTTACCAGATTGGGTAAAGTTTTTGGAAAACTATTTTCAAAAAGGTTTTGAAAGGAAGTATTTTCAAAAATAAAGCTTATTTTGAAAAACATGATCCCCAAGAGCCATATATCTTTCCTTCAGTTCTTTTTGTATTGAATCTTTCCTTTTTTCGTTTCAGCATGTCTGAAGCATCTGAGATACCAGAGGGTGTTCATGTACCCGGTTGGTTTCGTCAATATCTTGAGGCTAGGACCGCCGCCGCAGGTCTAGTAAATGATCCCCCTCCTCCTCCGCCCCCTCCTCGTGCAATTGCTTTCTCAAAGATCTGTAGAGATTTTAGGGCCATGGGTGGAAAGGATTTCAAGGGAACTGAATCATTCGTCGAAGCGATGAACTGGCTCAAGGAAACTGAGGATCTATTCGTTATCTTCGAGGTGGATGATAGGCAGAAGGTACAGTTGGCGGTATGGCTGCTCAAAGACGAAGCTTCCTACTGGTGGGAAGTCACTAACGTCGAGAGGCCGGTTGAGACGTGGATGGATTTCAGAACAAGGTTTGAGACAAAATTTCTCTCGTAAGCTGAACGGAGTTTACAACTGGTGTAACACCCCATATGTTGAATAACTTGCTATAATATAAATCAGGGCAGAATTAAATTTTAAAATCTGAATCAGGGGAAACGGGCTATGCCTTTGCGTTCGTCTCGGAAAAATACGCGAAATAGAGTCCGAGTTTTCGAAAATCGGAGTCCGTATGACCCAGTTTAGGCCCGAAGAAGTTTTCAGAAATTCAAAACAGATTTAAATATAAAAATTTAAAACATTTCAGAAGAGGCGGGAAAATTCCCGCCAGGCAGAGGGAGTCGACCCTAGGGTCGACATGGGTGTCGACCCCCTCCCTAGGGGTCGACCCCCCCTGTCGGTCTGTGTGACCTGGGTGCACCATCTTGGCTTTGGGTCTGTGCTGGGTGGCTAGGACGAGATCTGACAGCTCTAATCTGATTTAGGGTTAATCTAATGGCCTAAAACACCTAACTAATCTATAAATACACCCTAAGACTACCCTAATTCATACTAAAAATAGATACAACACCGTTATGCCGTCAAAATGCAACTTGAAGGAGCCTCCATCAAATTGTAGAAGAAAATAGCCTCTCGAATCAACCTCTAATCAACTCTAGCAGCTTAATCTTCTTCATAGGAGTGCTAGTCAACAAGCTGTGAGTTTCTATAGTCTTAATGACCAATTGTTGAAATGATTATGATAGGATATAATGAGGTTATGGCTATGAATGTGGATCAATGCAAGATTATGTTATCATATGGTATGTGTTTATGATGTTATGCAAGTTATGCAAGTTATGTGCTATGTGTTCATGATGTTATGCAAGTTATGCAAGTTATATGCTATGTGTTCATGATGTTAAGCAAGTTATGCAAGCCATATGCTATGTGATCATGATGCTATGCAAGTTATGCAAGTCATATGCTACATGTTCATGATGTTATGCAAGTTATGCAAGTTATATGATATATGATGATGATGTTATGCAAGTTATGTAAGTGTTAGGCTATGTGTTCATGATGCTAGTTATGCAAATTGCTATGATAAACATTGATCCATTATGAAACCATGATTATGCAAGTTTGGTGTATGATTATATGCAAGTTCATATATGATATGTTATTCAAGTTTGGTGTATGATTATATGCAAGTTCATATATGATATGTTATGCAAGTTTGGTTTTTGATTATATGCAAGTTCATATATGACATGTTATGCAAGTTTGGTGTTTGATTATATGCAAGTAACATGTGCAAGTTTACACCTTTGGATGATATGCATACATATGCAAGTTAACCCCTTTGTATGTCATACATACATATGCAAGTTTACCCCTTTGTATGACATAAGTAACTTATGCAAGTTAACCTCTTTATGACATATGTGATTCATGCAAGTTGGGTTGATTATTTATGCTAGTTGGGTTTGATGCTATATGCATGTTGACACCTTTAAAACCCATGTTGATGCTAATGTTATGCAAGTTGAACCCATTGTATTTGTGATGAATCTTCCCTTTTATGTCATGTTAGCGAATTACGTGGGGAACGATGGGGTTAATATTCATGTTAATGAAATGAAGTTGGTATGATTATGCATACCATAAAGTGATGGACATAATTGAGTCAATTATGTACATCGTTAAATTTGTAATTAATTAGGGATAATTAATACAAATTATGGGGTGATTAATTAGGTGTAATTAATCGACTAAGACACGAGGTTGGACCCTTTTGTAGCATAAGACTGCCCGGAACCGACCGGCAAATCCAGCGGCTACAAATGATTGGCCCAATGTGGGAGGTCTTAGGCATAAACTAAATACGTGACAAGTGTAAAGACACGAGGTTAGACTCGGTTATGGCGTAAGGCTGCCCGGACCCGACCGGCAAATCCAGCTGCCATAAAAGATAGTCTAATGTGAGATGTCTTTACAAAGGTTACGGTCTTAATCAATTAAGAAACACTTAACCAGATAAGCATGTAGTGGGGCATGAGGGGTTAAGTGGGTGCCTTGGGTGGCATGGGAAAAAATCTAGTGGTTGCCTTGGGTGGCAATAGAAGATAAGATTAGAATACTTAACCAAAGTGGAACATGTAATTAAACATGATTAAAGGGTTAAGTAAGTGCCTTGGGTGGCATGGGGAAAAATCTAGTGGTTGCCTTGGGTGGCAATAGAAGATAAGATTAGAATACTTAACCAAAGTGGAACATGTAATTAAACATGATTAAAGGGTTAAGTAAGTGCCTTGGGTGGCATGGGGAAAATCTAGTGGTTTCCTTGGGTGGCAATAGAAGATAAGACTAGAATACTTAACCAAAGTGGAACATGTAATTAAACATGATTAAAGGGTTAAGTAAGTGCCTTGGGTGGCATGTGGAAATCAAGTAGGTGCCTTGGGTGGCATGGGAAATCTAGTGGGTGCCTTGAGTGGCAATTGAAATATGATTAGATGACTTAACCAAACTTTAAACATGTAAGTGGACATGATTATTCCAAAGGGTTAAGTGGGATACACTAGAAAAAGAGACAAGCTTAGGTGGGTAGCTTGTGGGGGCCCATTTCAACCAGTAACCCATATGTATCTTATTGGGCTCGACCCATGTCGAGGACGGGACACACGTTCTGGGCTTGACTATAAGAGGCCAAAACGGGTTAGCGGTGGCAACGCAAGTCCAATGGGTTTCATATGCGTGTGTGGACCTGGGCTGGTAGGTAAGACGTTGTTGCATCATGTAGATATAAGCCGTGCACCATTGATAGTATCGGGTTGCCACTTTGGGGAGTGATACACTCCACTGTGGGGCCAGCACGGGTATCTACGGTAGGGAGCCGATCGCTTGGGGAGTAGTGGGTACACCTAGTGGAGATAGGGGAAGACGACACCTATGTAGTCAGCTAGGGGTACACGAAACTACTGGGTAAATTTTCTAAGTCCTTGGGTGGGATCAACCTTTAAGTAGGAATGACTGGTGTGGTGCAGTTAGAAATTACCCTTGGGTGGGTAGATGCGTCTTTACCGTTATCTTGGGTACACCTAGTGGAGATAGGGGCAGACGGCACCTATGTAGTCAGCTAGGGGTACACGAGGCTACTATTAAAATTACTAAGTACACTTAGTGGGATCAATCTTTATGTTAGGAATTACCCTTGGGTGGGTAGATCTGGTGTGTGCAGTGTAGTATATATCCTTGGGTGGATAGGCGTGTCTTTACCGTTATCTTAGTTCATCCTAAGTCTAGTTGGCTGCTTAGTGTAGTCATTTATCCCCAATTGTACCGTACCGGGTTTATATCATACCCTAATTACTTTAATGATTGTATTGTTAAAGTTATAGGGCTCACTCAGACTTATGTCTGACCCCGTTGTTTTTATCCTTTTCCCAACCCTCAGGTTATCAGAGTGGGCTTAGCATTAGTGGGCTTTGATCAGATTGCTTTATCTATCTTGTGGAGCTTGGACTCTTGAAGTAAAGCTCGGTTATCTTTTCTATTATGGCTATTAGTATGTAGCGGGATTATGTACTTATGTTTTAACGAGATGGATATTTTGTACTTGACTCTTGTTGGTTTTTGATATGTAACCAAACATGTTTACCTTCTACTGCAATGACATGATGTTTTAAATTTCAAGTATTACTTATATCTATCTTGTTGTAATTTTTCTGTTCTATATTCACATAAAATACTCCACCGAAGTTAAGGCATTCCCTTTATGAGTGACCTTAGCGGGTGTAGGGTGTTACACGTGGTATCAGAGCTTAAGGTTACCAGAACAGATAAAACTTTTAGAAAAACTATTTTTATAAAAACATTTTTGGAAGAAGTATTTTCAAAAACATGTCTTTTAAGAGAAAAGTTTTTGAAAGAAAAGAACATAATCCCCAAGAGCCATATATCCTTCCTTCGGTTCTCCGTTTTGAATCTCTTCCTCTATCTCTTTTTGAATTTTCCCTCCGCGTATAGATGTCTTTTTAAGATAAATAAGGACTTCGGTATGAAGAACGGAGGAACCACTTCAAGGGACTAAGACGTTTGTCGGGCTAAGGAGTTAGTCCAAGGAGGTGGAGGGCTTGTGGGTACCTTTAAGATGGACGAGGGAGGAAGGTTCAAATAGCTATTAGGTAAATAAAGGATGAAACCTCATCGTGGTGGGAGGTCATGAAAGGAGAATGTGAAGGAGGAGGCTAGTTGTTTTGGAGAAATAGGACACCTTATTAGGATTGTCCAAAGAGGTAAGGACAAAGTACATGATCTTCTGGAGGGTAGATGTATTCCCTCACGGCTGGTAGACCTGATGGGGATAGGACCGTCTAGGTTGAAATTTGGTTTTCTCGATCATCCTGTTCGAACTTTATTCGATTCTGGCGCATCGCATTCGTTTATCTCGTCATCGTTAGTTGAGTCACTGCACTTAGACACCAGTCTGGTAGATGATCCCTTGGTTGTTTCAAACCCAATTGGGGGCTCCACTTATTTGTCCATGATATGTTTGGGTTTGAAGATTTCTATACTTAGCGTTGAGTTTAGATGTGATGCTTTTGTTTTGGGCTTCACGGGCTATGGGTTGATTTAGGGCATGGACTGGTTATCCAGTAATGGTGCCGTTCTTGATTGCGGAAGGAGAGTTGTTAGGCTCATGACCCGTTTGGGGAACACTCTCGAGATCTCTTGTAATCCCATAGATTCTGTTATGCTAAGTTATTTTGAATCGCTTGACGCTTCGGTCGAGAGTTTGTGATCTGTTAGAGTGGTCCGGGAATACTCGGATGTGTTTGAGGAGGTGAAGGGCTTACCTCCGAGGCGGGAGATAGACTTCCGAATATATCTGGTGGACAATTCTAAACCAGTATCTTTACCAGTGCGCCACATGGCTCCTCGTGAGAGGAGGGAACTCCATAAGCAAGTAGGGGAGTTGCTTGAGAAGGGGTTCATAAGACGAAGTATATCGGAGTGGGTGTAACAACCCGAAAATCTGGGCCAGTTTAAAAATTTTATTTTGGCAATTTTAGCGAATTTTGATTATTTAAAATGAATTATTTTAAATAAAATCAACGAGAAATTTATTTTGAATAGAATTCGATCGTATATATTATATACGTCGTCGTTAGAAAATAAATATTTATATATAATTATAAAATAGAATTGAAAATGGCGCGGTAGTTCGATAATTCGATTTCAAACTTCAATTGAATGTACCGGGTGCAAAACAATCCGGATTTTAGTGAAACCAAAAATGATGGGATCTAATTGGTAATATCTTTCCAACGAATCCGAATAATCGAAATTTCATAGCGGGAATCAAAAGATATGTCCAGTTGAAAATTCTGAATAGTCGTTATGGAATTCAGGCCCTTAAAAATGAACATTTTGCAAATGACCTCGGATTTCGACGAAACCAGTTTTGTTGGGTCCGTGGTGTCAAGTTATTGCTAGGTTTCAAATTTCATAATTTTTCGATTCAATATGTGGGCGTGGCAAAGGAAAACGCGTTTGACCAGTTTCAGTTGATTTTAATCGACTGGAAAATGGCCATTTTTCCAACGGTCTCAGAATTCGACGAAACTAGTTTTGTTAGGACCGTATCGTCAATATGAAGCTAGAAAATATTTTTCTGGAATTTTTAAAGTTCGTATGTAACCCCGGTAAATTGAAATACGCATTCAAATTCAATATATAGAGTTATATGTTGATTTCAACGGAAATCGATCGAAACAGTCAAATCAGCTTACGATACATATCCCATTGTGTTCGGAATGGGGGTGAAACGCTATGGACGACAGGCGGTGGGCCTCGTTTCGAGGTCGTATGTGGAAGTCAACTTTTTGCCAAATTAAATAATTAAAAAAAAAAATATCCACCTCTTTACTATCTTCTGGCCCCCCCTCTTCATTCAAAATCGATTTTAAAAAAAAGAAAAAGAAAAAAAAACCTAATCGAACCCGACGCCGCCGTAGGAGGAGCCGCCTCCCTCCACCTAGACGCCGCCGTCCCCTCTTCTTCTCCCCCACCTCCTCCTTCCCCGATTCCCTCCTCTATCGTTCGAACACCGCGCCCCCCCCCCCCCCAGACAAAATCGACACCGCCCTCCCTGGCCTCGCCGCCTACCACTTCCATCTCCCCTCCGTTCATCCTCCAGCCCCTCCCTGGTTGAAAAAACCCGAACCCCCCCCATCCGAACCCAATTCAGACCACGCCGGCGCCCTCCCCCCCTAGGATCCCTGTAAGTTTTTTTTTGTGTTATTTCCTTTATTTGCTCAATAAAAATTCAACTTTAATTTCAGTTCTTTTTAGGTTTGGAATTTATTTTCAGTTTTAAGGTAATAAGAATTTAATTTTTATGAGGAGTAAAGATATGACTTTTTATATTTTTAGAGAATTAAAAATATGATTTTTATATTTTTAAAAGTAGTAAAAATATAATCTTTTATATTGTAGAAAGATAAAAATATGATCTTTATATTTTTAAAGTAATAAAAATATGATTTTTATATTTTTAAAGTATTAAAAATATAGTCTTTACTATATAAAAGAATTAAAAATATAATTTTTACATGATAGAAATATTAAAAATAGCATCTTTATATGTGTAGAAAAATAAAAATGTGATTTTTATAATGATATATTTTTGAAAAGATGAAGTCTATATTTTTGAAAAGGCGAAATCTATATTTTTGAAATGGAATTTTTATCTATATGACATCGCAGTAAAAATTCGATTTTTATATATTGAATAGCGAAGTAAAAATTCGATTTTTATATATGTAGTGGCTACGGGCAACGAAGATGACGAAGATGCGATAGCGATGAAGATTTATATCAAAGAAGAGTCAAGATGTTTGGATAGCTATCGGTGAGAATTCCTCACTCTTCAATTTATTTTAAAGTTATATATATATATATATACTAGGATGCAGACGGTGCTTAGTAGCACCCGACACAATCGTCCACAGACCATGGACTTGTTTGTTTGATTGCAAATTAGTTAGACTATTTGGTTTGGTTTGAATGGTTTGGTGAAATGAATGGACTTGATTGATGTGTGAATGGCATGGGCCTTCACTAGACCGGGGATAAGGCTAGGCCTCGTCCCGTTTCTAGTATCGTGCCGTTATGCCGCCGAAATTTTCTAAAATAAGTTAGAAAAATAAAAATATCATTTTATTTAAAGAATGAACTGAATAGAAATTCATATGTTAAAGTGAAATGTTTTATCGTTAAAAATATAATTTTTAACGTGAATGTGAATAAATAAATATTCATTTACAAACCAGACGGTTTGTTTAGGTACACCTATTTGAAGGACATTGATTGGGTCGATAAATTTCACACATCGCCCAACTGCACAAATAAAATCTGTGTTTGATTGTTTGAAACCCCACACGGGTGTTGGGATGAAATATGAAGTTCACTCATCCTGATTGATTAAATATGTCGATTGATTGATTGACAGGCTGTTATAAGCGTTATATATCTATATTTGATGCTTATACAGTGTAGTGCACTTTGGTTGATGGTTGATTATTTTTCAATGCTATTATATACATGTGTTGTATGAAAATCCATATAATTAATTTTATATGGTGATTGATTGGGCCTCATTCCAATTTAGAAAATAAAGAATATTATAAAATAAAGGTTCATGTGTTGACAGTACTCATCCATTGAGATTGGTCATGTGTTGAACGAAATATTTTAGTAATAAAATTTACATCTTTATCAATATAAAATAAAGGTTCATGTGTTGACAGTACTCGTCCATTGAGATTGGTCATGTGTTGAACGAAATATTTTAATAATAGAAATATTTGAAATAGAATATTTGAAATTAGAAATATATGAAGCCGTGTTGATTAGATTGACGCCATTTTGACGTGAACGATATTTATATCGATTTTATTCATTTCGAAATGAACTGAATTGAAAACGATTTCGAAATGAATTGAATTGAAAACGATTTCGAAATGAATTGAATTGAAAACGATTTCGAAATGAATTGAATTGAAAACGATTTCGAAATGAATTGAATTGAAAACGATTTCGAAATGAATTGAATTGAAAAAGATTTCGAAATGAATTGAATTGAAAACGATTTCGAAATGGATTGAATTGAAAACGATTTCGAAATGGATTGAATTGAAAACGATTTCGAAATGGATTGAATTGAAAACGATTTCGAAATGGATTGAATTGAAAACGATTTCGAAATGAATTGAATTGAAAACGATTTCGAAATGAATTGAATTGAAAACGATTTCGAAATGAATTGAATTGAAAACGATTTCGAAATGAATTGAATTGAAAACGAATTCAAATTGAATGAAAGCGAATTGAAATGAATTCAAATTGAATTGAAATTTGAATTGAATAGAAATGAATTTTAAAACGAATTTATAAAGAAGAATTCAATTTTGATTTGAATTGAAAAGGAAGTTGAAATTGCTTTTGAAACGAATTTAAAACTATTTATAAAGTTCGTTTTAAATAGGAATCGACGAAATATATATTATGTATATTATATATATTATATATATAATATAAATGGCCTGAATAGAACGCGCCGCGCCGCGGCAGTTCGCGAATTTCGACCATTTATTTCAAACGGACATTACGGGAGATCCGACCGTCGGATTCTCCTAAAACCGGAACCGTTGGGTTCGTATCGAAAAGAGCTTTCTAACGAATATTAGAAATTCAAAATCTAACGGTTGGATTTGGAGTTACGTCCAAATCAAATTTGAAAAAGGTCGCTGTAAGTGCAGTTCGATGGCCATTGTTGGAAATCGACTGTACGGGCCTTGATAAATTATTAAAAATAGTAATAATTTGTGTAAAATCATAAGAAATGATTTGGGAAAAATTGGGATGAAAAACTCCATAATTGAAAAGATAAAAATAGATTTTTTATCGAAATGAACTAGTTTTGAACTAGAATTATAATTCTATTTATTTTTAAATAAATAAATTGAATTTAAAAGGGGTTTTAAAAATAACCAAAATTTCCAATGATTGCATTGGAATGGATTTGAATCGAAATTGTCTTCGGAATATTTCGATGTTGGAATTCGTGATTATACAGATGTTGTTATGGAAATTTGAAAGATATATATTTATATCGTTATTTCCAATACGACATTTGTTAATCGTAGAATTTGATATTGAATATAAGCCGGTATATTTTCTATTCAGAGCCTTGTATTGAATATCAAATGTAATTTGGGTTTGTCATGAATGGTGTCTTCACTAACACTGTTCTTGAACCCAGTTGAGAAAAGATTAAATCTTTTTGTTTAGATTTAACGAAGTGTACCAATTAAATAATATTTAATTGGAATTGAATCGATATTGATTTTTGGGTTTATCGTGAACAGTGTTTTAAATAACACTCGTTCTTTAACCCGATAATTAATGAATGTGATTTTGGGTTTATCGTGAACCGTGTTTTAAATGACACTGATTCTTTAACCCAGTCGAAGATTAAAATAAATGATTACTTCGGTAAGGTTCGCTAATCCCGACTAGTTTGAATTGAGATTCAAAAATAGAATAAAGAATAAATTCAAGGAATTTATCTTGGATAAAATTAATGGGAACCTTTCCCTATGAATGTGAAATTTAGAAACTAACTGTCGGTTAGCCAAGCAGAATGGTTTTCTGGATATTGATATGATGTTGGTTTCGGCCTTCGGGGTTAATATTTGGGGAATTATTCTCTTGATTAATTTACGGTTAGTAACTAATGAATTGGAATGAGGCGTATGTTGTGTTTGTGTAACACTTTTATAATATATACGCGAGTTATTCGGAAAGACCGGGTTTATCCCATTCTGAATAACTGATACGACGATAAGTCGAAGATGAAGACGATGGTCGAAGACCGGAAGTCTTCACGTCATTTGGGTGATTACTGATGATCTTGATTGGGCTGTACACCCAAGAAGATGGAAACAGTTGGTGATCGTCCAGACGTAATTGGAGATCGATGGATATGCGGGGTACTAGGTGCCTCCGGTTTCGTTCAGACCCAGAACGGACTTGTAAATGGACTGTGTGTCTGACATTGGATTTTAGTCCGTGTGATTGATCTCTATTAAATATAAATCTGCTTGGCGGCGGAGAATTTATTCTCTTGCTTAACGCCCTTCTCTGAGACGTACGAGCTCAGGGGTTATATATTGATGGATATCAAACACATGGAGTGAATTGCCTGTGTGGCATGCCTAAGTGGCAATTGATCGAGGCTTCTGTTGAAAAGCAAAGTCTTGTGGTGATGATCAAAGCAAGGCCTTTGTGGCGTAGCTTTGTGTAACGTTGATTCGCGAGTCTCACACCCGGTATGAACCAAAAACGGGAGAGGACCTCAGGGAGGGCATGCGTTTCTTTCTAGTTAGAAGTGGCGTCAGTGGTTTTACACGCCCTGACGAGTTTGACTTATGTGGTTGTTGCTGTTGCGAGGCGCCTCGGATTGATCGGTCGTTCTCGAACCGATGGAGTCATTTAGTTGGCTCATTTACGCCCCAAAGGGCGGGGAAACGTATTGTTCAGGCACTATAATCCACATCGGTGGACCGGCCCTGTCGCTCCATGGGGCAGTTGCGGCTGTTCCTGTGGCTCGGGCTAGAGAGTCACGAATCGGTAGAGGACGATCCCTGGCCTCGGTTCATAGACGGAAATCCAATTTCCAAATACGTGACATTTGCGATTTTATTTGTAGAGCCTAGTATGGCGACATAGTGGGATGGGGCGCTCATGCCGCCTATGATTGATACTTATGATTTGAAGTTGTTTTATACACTATGCACTTATAATAGTATCAAACGATTTGTTTTAAACGTATCAAGCATTCTTTGGCTGTTATAAGGGAAAACCCTATCCTCGGCTGCGTTGCATTGTGTGATGGGGCCTGGGTCTTATAACAGCTTCATTTTTCTTTATTTAGCATGGCGCTGTTTGTTTTATGCACTGGTATTCTTAGGAGGAAACCCGTTCCGTGTTATACGGCGTGGTCCCTTGATTTACATAACTTTAAAATAAAAATTAACTGTTTTAGTTCTCACACCAGTCCCATGACTGACCTGGAGTTTATTGTTTTAACCTAAACTATGGGTGCCCTTATTTTGACACGGGCAGCTAGTAGTTTTGGTTTTTTGCAGATTTATATTCACATGATCCTGGTTTTCAGCTGGAACGATATCCGGAAAGCTTTGTATCCGTATATCTCTTCTAGTTGTGTATTGTATTATTTTCCGCTGCTATGTAATTTAAATCTCTGATATTTCTGTGTAATATATATTCATTTATACTCTGTATATTCTTGTAATCTGATGCATTGTTGTAATATACAATGAAATGTTCTTCCGTATGCGTTTTTCTGTGGCTTGTTCTCGAACTATCCGCCGCTTTCCTTTACGGGGAAGTTGCGGGTTTTCACAGTTGGTATCAGAGCTTTGGTTTGCAAAGCTCAGAGAACAAGACACATTAGAACCATATGAAAAAATTCATCAGATATAGGATTAGGAGTATCCAACGAGAATGACTCGTTAGAGATGGGATCAGTAGTATCCTAGAACGAGTGTGAAGAGTATATTTTTGAAAATAAAAACAAATTTTGTTATGAAAATTTAAATCAACTATTCGTATTTGATTATTTGTTATATTGATGTGGACAATCCAGTATATATAGATTTTGCGTATACGTCTGATCCGCGTGTATTCAAAGTTTTAATATATTGGATAGATATAGCATCACACTCTAGTCGCCCGAAGATGATATTGATGATAGCGATCGCATCATCAACATTTATATTCGTGTTTCGAAGGTGTGATTTCTATATATTTCCATTAGACTGGTGTGAGAACCAAATCTTATAAAGCTAGAACAGTTTAGTGTGAATTGGCATCAAAAACAAGATTTTCAGTATATATATCAAAATTATGAATTTGAAACGTTAATTCACTAATTGATTGATGTTTGTGTTGTTTGTTTATTTGTTTGCTAAATTTTAACCATTATGCCTAATTGAACCTAATATTGAATTGTATTGAAATTTGGTCGCATTTGCTTGCATATACATATATTTACATTGAACAGGTCATAGCAAGGAGGCTAGAGCAGAGAATAAAATTTGTTTGCCCGACAAATAGGTACATGTTTACTACATAATTTACTGTTTTGTTTGGGTGATGATGATTTTATGAGCCTATTGGCTAGCCGCTTGGCTTTTTCTTTTTCTTTTTGAGATCTGAAGGACCGGGGAAGCTATTTGAAATTCCGCGATGCTCCCGGTGCAGGGGAGGTTATGGCGAAATTTTTCGAAAATTTAGGGTGTTAGCCAAATTTTTGAAGAATTTGAAAATTCTCAGAAACTGAAAGGTTGGAGAATGGAAGCCAGATCGAACGTAGAGTTGATTAATCAAACCACTTTCGACTTTGTTCCTTTTCGGGGACGAAAAGTTTTAAGTGGGGGAGATTGTAACAACCAGAAAATCTGGGCCAGTTTAAAATTTTTATTTTGGCAATTTTAGCGAATTTTGATTATTTAAAATGAATTATTTTAAATAAAATCAACGAGAAATTTATTTTGAATAGAATTCGATCGTATATATTTTATACGTCGTCGTTAGAAAATAAATATTTATATATAATTATAAAATAGAATTGAAAATGGCGCGGTAGTTCGATAATTCGATTTCAAACTTCAATTGAATGTACCGGGTGCAAAACAATCCGGATTTTAGTGAAACCAAAAATGATGGGATCTAATTGGTAATATCTTTCCAACGAATCCGAATAATCGAAATTTCATAGCGGGAATCAAAAGATATGTCCAGTTGAATATTCTGAATAGTCGCTATGGAATTCAGGCCCTTAAAAATGGACATTTTGCAAATGACCTCGGATTTCGACGAAACCAGTTTTGTTGGGTCCGTGGTGTCAAGTTATTGCTAGGTTTCAAATTTCATAATTTTTCGATTCAATATGTGGGCGTGGCAAAGGAAAACGCGTTTGACCAGTTTCAGTTGATTTTAATCGACTGGAAAATGGCCATTTTTCCAACGGTCTCAGAATTCGACGAAACTAGTTTTGTTAGGACCGTATCGTCAATATGAAGCTAGAAAATATTTTTCTGGAATTTTTAAAGTTCGTATGTAACCCCGGTAAATTGAAATACGCGTTCAAATTCAATATATAGAGTTATATGTTGATTTCAACGGAAACTGATCGAAACAGTCAAATCAGCTTACGATACATATCCCATTGTATTCGGAATGGGGGTGAAACGCTATGGACGACAGGCGGTGGGCCTCGTTTCGAGGTCGTATATGGAAGTCAACTTTTTGCCAAATTAAATAATTAAAAAAAAAATATCCACCTCTTTACTATCTTCTGGCCCCCCCTCTTCATTCAAAATCGATTTTAAAAAAAAGAAAAAGAAAAAAAAACTAATCGAACCCGACGCCGCCGTAGGAGGAGCCGCCGCCCTCCACCTAGACGCCGCCGTCCCCTCTTCTTCTCCCCCACCTCCTCCTTCCCCGATTCCCTCCTCTATCGTTCGAACACCGCGCCCCCCCAGACAAAATCGACACCGCCCTCCCTGGCCTTGCCGCCTACCACTTCCATCTCCCCTCCGTTCATCCTCCAGCCCCTCCCTGGTTGAAAAAACCCGAACCCCCCCCCATCCGAATCCAATTCAGACCACGCCGGCGCCCTCCCCCCCTAGGATCCCTGTAAGTTTTTTTTTGTGTTATTTCCTTTATTTGCTCAATAAAAATTCAACTTTAATTTCAGTTCTTTTTAGGTTTGGAATTTATTTTCAGTTTTAAGGTAATAAGAATTTAATTTTTATGAGGAGTAAAGATATGACTTTTTATATTTTTAGAGAATTAAAAATATGATTTTTATATTTTTAAAAGTAGTAAAAATATAATCTTTTATATTGTAGAAAGATAAAAATATGATCTTTATATTTTTAAAGTAATAAAAATATGATTTTTATATTTTTAAAGTATTAAAAATATAGTCTTTACTATATAAAAGAATTAAAAATATAATTTTTACATGATACAAATATTAAAAATAGCATCTTTATATGTGTAGAAAAATAAAAATGTGATTTTTATAATGATATATTTTTGAAAAGATGAAGTCTATATTTTTGAAAAGGCGAAATCTATATTTTTGAAATGGAATTTTTATCTATATGACATCGCAGTAAAAATTCGATTTTTATATATTGAATAGCGAAGTAAAAATTCGATTTTTATATATGTAGTGGCTACGGGCAACGAAGATGACGAAGATGCGATAGCGATGAAGATTTATATCAAAGAAGAGTCAAGATGTTTGGATAGCTATCGGTGAGAATTCCTCACTCTTCAATTTATTTTCTAGTTATATATATATATATATACTAGGATGCAGACGGTGCTTAGTAGCACCCGACACAATCGTCCACAGACCATGGACTTGTTTGTTTGATTTAGACTATTTGGTTTGGTTTGAATGGTTTGGTGAAATGAATGGACTTGATTGATGTGTGAATGGCGTGGGCCTTCACTAGACCGGGGATAAGGCTAGGCCTCGTCCCGTTTCTAGTATCGTGCCGTTATGCCGCCGAAATTTTCTAAAATAAGTTAGAAAAATAAAAATATCATTTTATTTAAAGAATGAACTGAATAGAAATTCATATGTTAAAGTGAAATGTTTTATCGTTAAAAATATAATTTTTAACGTGAATGTGAATAAATAAATATTCATTTACAAACCAGACGGTTTGTTTATGTACACCTATTTGAAGGACATTGATTGGGTCGATAAATTTTACACATCGCCCAACTGCACAAATAAAATCTGTGTTTGATTGTTTGAAACCCCACACGGGTGTTGGGATGAAATATGAAGTTCACTCATCCTGATTGATTAAATATGTCGATTGATTGATTGACAGGCTGTTATAAGCGTTATATATCTATATTTGATGCTTATACAGTGTAGTGCACTTTGGTTGATGGTTGATTATTTTTCAATGCTATTATATACATGTGTTGTATGAAAATCCATATAATTAATTTTATATGGTGATTGATTGGGCCTCATTCCAATTTAGAAAATAAAGAATATTATAAAATAAAGGTTCATGTGTTGACAGTACTCATCCATTGAGATTGGTCATGTGTTGAACGAAATATTTTAGTAATAAAAATTACATCTTTATTAATATAAAATAAAGGTTCATGTGTTGACAGTACTCATCCATTGAGATTGGTCATGTGTTGAACGAAATATTTTAATAATAGAAATATTTGAAATAGAATATTTGAAATTAGAAATATATGAAGCCGTGTTGATTAGATTGACGCCATTTTGACGTGAACGATATTTATATCGATTTTATTCATTTCGAAATGAACTGAATTGAAAACGATTTCGAAATGAATTGAATTGAAAACGATTTCGAAATGAATTGAATTGAAAACGATTTCGAAATGAATTGAATTGAAAACGATTTCGAAATGAATTGAATTGAAAACGATTTCGAAATGAATTGAATTGAAAACGATTTCGAAATGGATTGAATTGAAAACGATTTCGAAATGAATTGAATTGAAAACGATTTCGAAATGGATTGAATTGAAAACGATTTCGAAATGGATTGAATTGAAAACGATTTCGAAATGAATTGAATTGAAAACGATTTCGAAATGAATTGAATTGAAAACGATTTCGAAATGAATTGAATTGAAAACGATTTCGAAATGAATTGAATTGAAAACGATTTCAAAATGAATTGAATTGAAAACGAATTCAAATTGAATTGAAAGCGAATTGAAATGAATTCAAATTGAATTGAAATTTGAATTGAATAGAAATGAATTTTAAAACGAATTTATAAAGAAGAATTCAATTTTGATTTGAATTGAAAAGGAAGTTGAAATTGCTTTTGAAACGAATTTAAAACTATTTATAAAGTTCGTTTTAAATAGGAATCGACGAAATATATATTATATATATTATATATATAATATAAATGGCCTGAATAGAACGCGCCGCGCCGCGGCAGTTCGCGAATTTCGACCATTTATTTCAAACGGACATTACGGGAGATCCGACTGTCGGATTCTCCTAAAACAGGAACCGTTGGGTTCGTATCGAAAAGAGCTTTCTAACGAATATTAGAAATTCAAAATCTAACGGTTGGATTTGGAGTTACGTCCAAATCAAATTTGAAAAAGGTCGCTGTAAGTGCAGTTCGATGGCCATTGTTGGAAATCGACTGTACGGGCCTTGATAAAATTATTAAAAATAGTAATAATTTGTGTAAAATCATAAGAAATGATTTGGGAAAAATTGGGATGAAAAACTCCATAATTGAAAAGATAAAAATAGATTTTTTATCGAAATGAACTAGTTTTGAACTAGAATTATAATTCTATTTATTTTTAAATAAATAAATTGAATTTAAAAGGAGTTTTAAAAATAACCAAAATTTCCAATGATTGCATTGGAATGGATTTGAATCGAAATTGTCTTCGGAATATTTCGATGTTGGAATTCGTGATTATACAGATGTTGTTATGGAAATTTGAAAGATATATATTTATATCGTTATTTCCAATACGACATTTGTTAATCGTAGAATTTGATATTGAATATAAGCCGGTATATTTTCTATTCAGAGCCTTGTATTGAATATCAAATGTGATTTGGGTTTGTCGTGAATGGTGTCTTCACTAACACTGTTCTTGAACCCAGTTGAGAAAAGATTAAATCTTTTTGTTTAGATTTAACGAAGTGTACCAATTAAATAATATTTAATTGGAATTGAATCGATATTGATTTTTGGGTTTATCGTGAACAGTGTTTTAAATAACACTCGTTCTTTAACCCGATAATTAATGAATGTGATTTTGGGTTTATCGTGAACCGTGTTTTAAATGACACTGATTCTTTAACCCAGTCGAAGATTAAAATAAATGATTACTTCGGTAAGGTTCGCTAATCCCGACTAGTTTGAATTGAGATTCAAAAATAGAATAAAGAATAAATTCAAGGAATTTATCTTGGATAAAATTAATGGGAACCTTTCCCTATGAATGTGAAATTTAGAAACTAACTGTCGGTTAGCCAAGCAGAATGGTTTTCTGGATATTGATATGATGTTGGTTTCGGCCTTCGGGGTTAATATTTGGGGAATTATTCTCTTGATTAATTTACGGTTAGTAACTAATGAATTGGAATGAGGCGTATGTTGTGTTTGTGTAACACTTTTATAATATATACGCGAGTTATTCGGAAAGACCGGGTTTATCCCATTCTGAATAACTGATACGACGATAAGTCGAAGATGAAGACGATGGTCGAAGACCGGAAGTCTTCACGTCGTTTGGGTGATTACTGATGATCTTGATTGGGCTGTACACCCAAGAAGATGGAAACAGTTGGTGATCGTCCAGACGTACTTGGAGATCGATGGATATGCGGGGTACTAGGTGCCTCCGGTTTCGTTCAGACCCAGAACGGACTTGTAAATGGACTGTGTGTCTGACATTGGATTTTAGTCCGTGTGATTGATCTCTATTAAATATAAATCTGTTTGGCGGCGGAGAATTTATTCTCTTGCTTAACGCCCTTCTCTGAGACGTACGAGCTCAGGGGTTATATATTGATGGATATCAAACGCATGGAGTGAATTGCCTATGTGGCATGCCTAAGTGGCAATTGATCGAGGCTTCTGTTGAAAAGCAAAGTCTTGTGGTGATGATCAAAGCAAGGCCTTTGTGGCGTAGCTTTGTGTAACGTTGATTCGCGAGTCTCACACCCGGTATGAACCAAAAACGGGAGAGGACCTCAGGGAGGGCATGCGTTTCTTTCTAGTTAGAAGTGGCGTCAGTGGTTTTACACGCCCTGACGAGTTTGACTTATGTGGTTGTTGCTGTTGCGAGGCGCCTCGGATTGATCGGTCGTTCTCGAACCGATGGAGTCATTTAGTTGGCTCATTTACGCCCCAAAGGGCGGGGAAACGTATTGTTCAGGCACTATAATCCACATCGGTGGACCGGCCCTGTCGCTCCATGGGGCAGTTGCGGCTGTTCCTGTGGCTCGGGCTAAAGAGTCACGAATCGGTAGAGGACGATCCCAGGTCTCGGTTCATAGACGGAAATCCAATTTCCAAATACGTGACATTTGCGGTTTTATTTGTAGAGCCTAGTATGGCGACATAGTGGGATGGGGCGCTCATGCCGCCTATGATTGATACTTATGATTTGAAGTTGTTTTATACACTATGCACTTATAATAGTATCAAACGATTTGTTTTAAACGTATCAAGCATTCTTTTGCTGTTATAAGGGAAAACCCTATCCTCGGCTGCGTTGCATTGTGTGATGGGACCTGGGTCTTATAACAGCTTCATTTTTCTTTATTTAGCATGGCGCTGTTTGTTTTATGCACTGGTATTCTTGGGAGGAAACCCGTTTCGTGTTATACGGCGTGGTCCCTTGATTTACATAACTTTAAAATAAAAATTAACTGTTTTAGTTCTCACACCAGTCCCATGACTGACCTGGAGTTTATTGTTTTAACCTAAACTCTGGGTGCCCTTATTTTGACACGGGCAGCTAGTAGTTTTGGTTTTTTGCAGATTTATATTCACAGGATCCTGGTTTTCAGCTGGAACGATATCCGGAAAGCTTTGTATCCGTATATCTCTTCTAGTTGTGTATTGTATTATTTTCCGCTGCTATGTAATTTAAATCTCTGATATTTCTGTGTAATATATATTCATTTATACTCTGTATATTCTTGTAATCTGATGCATTGTTGTAATATACAATGAAATGTTCTTCCGTATGCGTTTTTCTGTGGCTTGTTCCCGAACTATCCGCCGCTTTCCTTTATGGGGAAGTTGCGGGTTTTCACAGTGGGGAGCTCCAGTAGTTTTTGCCATGAAGGCGGATGGGTCCCTCAGACTTTGTGTAGACTACAGAGAACTCAACAAGCTCACAAAGAAGAATAGACACCCATTGCCGAGGATTGATGATCTCTTTGATCAGTTGGTTGGCGCCTCAGTGTTTTTGCAGATTGACTTGGCCACGGGGTTTCATTAGTTGGGAGTGGCTGAGGATAGCATAGACAAGACTGCCTTTAGGACTCCGGATGGTTTTTATGAGTGGCTGGTGATGCCATTTGGTTTGACGAACGCCCCAGCATACTTTGTTGATTTGATGAGTAGGGTGTTCAGGGAGTACCTTAATAAGTTCGTGGTGGTCTTTGTGGATGACATCTTGGTCTTTTCTAAGAGTGAAATAAGTTTTCGTATGTGCTTAATAGGTTAAGCAAAGCCAGTTATTTGATCAATGGTGGTTTTGGAGCAAGACTGGCAAGGACATCCAGAGTTGGACAAGTGCTTAATTATTTAGCCGTTTTTACTAGTATCATCTCACGTAGGTCGTCTGAATTCGAAGGAGGTATCCCTTGGGTGTTTGTCTGATATTGGTTTAGGCCTTTGGGGCTTGCACTTGGGGGAATGTCGAGTTCGACTAGGATGGTCTGCGTGAGAGATGGATAGTTGTGACGATTTTGCATGGGAGGATATCCTGGTTTTCTCTAGAAGTGGAAAAAAAAAGCATGCCCTATATCTTAGGGAAGTGTTGGAGACTCTTCGAGCGCATAGTCTTAAGACAACAAAGGTGGATGGAGTTCTTAGCATCCTATGATTTCGAGATAGCGTATACCCCTGGCAAGTGTAACGTGGTGGCAGACGCCTTAAGCAGAAAAAGGTTGTCCTTGAGTCCATTGTTCGTGGAACGACGAAGCTTGGAATTTATCTCGATGTTTGATTTCAGACCTTCCGTTGACTTTGTACCCGGTTTGCTAGCATCTATAGAGGTCAGACCTACTCTTTTGGGATGGATTGGCGAGGCACAGCGGGACAACCCACAGTTGGTTGAGTTGGTAGAGAGGCTCATAAGGGGGGAGTCGTCCAGCCATTTGAGTAGGTACACCCTAGACGATAGGGGGTGCTTGCGTAGAGACAGTAGACTTTGTGTACCGCAAGACGAGGGTTTGAGGAAGGCTATTCTTGATGACGCACATCGTTCAAAGATGACCATTCATCCCGGTGGGGACAAAATGTACCAAGACATGAAGCGAGTTTTCTTTTGGGCCAGTATGAAGAAAGATGTGGCCGAGTATGTCGCTAGATGCTTGTTGTGCCAACATGTGAAAGCAGAGCAAAAGAAACCCGGTGGGTTGCTTCACCCATTGGAAGTTCCACAACGGAAGTGGGATAGCGTCTCGATGGATTTTATTGATGGGTTACCGAGATCGTGGAAGGGTAATACGGGAATTTGGGTTGTGGTAGACAGACTTACTAAGAGCGCCCATTTCATACCCGTGAAGAGCAAGAGGACTACTCCATGGCATATAGAGTGGATTTACCCGAGAGACTTAGTGGGGTACATGACGTATTCCATGTGTCACATTTGAGGAAGTGCCTACATGAGACCACAGAGGTGGTAGAACCGAGCTTGCTTAGAGAGGTGGAGGTAGAGCGTGATGCGACTATTCGACGAGCTCCTACCCGCATCCTTGGGTCAGAGATTAGGAAGTTGAGAAACAGAGAGGTTCGACTAGTCAAAGTGCAATGGGGAGAGGATGAGAGTAATGCTACTTGGGAGACAGAAGCGAAGATGCGTTCATTGTACCCATTCCTTTTTGAGGGTATGTCTTTTAACTTCTCCTTTGTCGTTTTTCTAGTACTTATCTTATCTTTAGTATGTCCTCTCATTAGTACCTTTGACCTTTTGATAGGGTAAAACCTATGGTTGAAACATGTGTTTGAGACATGTTATGTTTGATGGATGCGTGTGGATGCAAGCGGTTGCTAGTGGTTGCTCGTGGATGCATATACACACACTCTAGGCACTAGATCGGCTCAATCACTTCATATTGCATATTGCATATAATTATGTGTAGGTAGCTATATTAATGGATGTATAATGGATGTGTTATCATATGGATGATGCATTTTGGTGAATGATTGAGCACACATGTAGAGATAGTATGTGTCGATAGGGTTCTTTCGCATACATATTGGATGCATGGCACTATCATGGTTTGCATTAAGGAGGTTAATTGAATCAGTAGACCGCCTGATTTTGCATTAGACAGGGAACATATACACACACTCTTTGCATATGTTCATACAACATTAGAAACTTTAAGGACAATGGATGCCAGTATTTGATGGTTTGAGTAGATGGTTGTTTGGATGGTAGGATACGTTCTTCTTGACTTAGAGATTTCGGGGACGAAATCCTTTAAGTAGGGGAGAATGTAACACCCCGTATGTTGAATAACTTGCTATAATATAAATCAGGGCAGAATTAAATTTTAAAATCAAAATCAGGGCAAACGGGCTATGCCATTGCGTTCGTCTCGGAAAAATACGCGAAATAGAGTCCGAGTTTTCAAAAATCGGAGTCCGTATGACCCAGTTAAGGCCCGAAGAAGTTTTCAGAAATTCAAAACAGATTTAAATATAAAAATTTAAAACATTTCAGAAGAGGCGGGAAAATTCCCGCCAGGCAGAGGGAGTCGACCCTAGGGTCGACATGGGTGTCGACCCCCTCCCTAGGGGTCGACCCAGGGGTCGACACAGGGGTCGACCCCCCTGTCGGTCTGTGTGACCTAGGTGCACCATCTTGGCTTTGGGGCTGTGCTGGGTGGCTAGGACGAGATCTGACGGCTCTAATCTGATTTAGGGTTAATCTAATGGCCTAAAACACCTAACTAATCTATAAATACACCCTAAGACTACCCTAATTCATACTAAAAATAGATACAACACCGTTATGACGTCAAAATGCAACTTGAAGGAGCCTCCATCAAATTGTAGAAGAAGATAGCCTCTCAAATCAACCTCTAATCAACTCTAGCAGCTTAATCTTCTTCATAGGAGTGCTAATCAACAAGTTGTGAGTTTCTATAGCCTTAATGACCAATTGTTGAAATGATTATGATAGGATATAATGAGGTTATGGCTATGAATGTGGATCAATGCAAGATTATGTTATCATATGGTATGTGTTTATGATGTTATGCAAGTTATGTGCTATGTGTTCATGATGTTATGCAAGTTATGCAAGTTATATGCTATGTGTTCATGATGTTAAGCAAGTTATGCAAGCCATATGCTATGTGATCATGATGCTATGCAAGTTATGCAAGTCATATGCTACATGTTCATGATGTTATGCAAGTTATGCAAGTTATATGATATATGATCATGATGTTATGCAAGTTATGCAAGTGTTAGGCTATGTGTTCATGACGCTAGTTATGCAAATTGCTATGATAAACATTGATCCATTATGACACCATGATTATGCAAGTTTGGTGTATGATTATATGCAAGTTCATATATGATATGTTATGCAAGTTTGGTGTATGATTATATGCAAGTTCATATATGATATGTTATGCAAGTTTGGTGTTTGATTATATGCAAGTTCATATATGACATGTTATGCAAGTTTGGTGTTTGATTATATGCAAGTAACATGTGCAAGTTTACACCTTTGGATGATATGCATACATATGCAAGTTAACCGCTTTGTATGTCATACATACATATGCAAGTTTACCCCTTTGTATGACATAAGTAACTTATGCAAGTTAACCTCTTTATGACATATGTGATTCATGCAAGTTGGGTTGATTATTTATGCTAGTTGGGTTTGATGCTATATGCATGTTGACACCTTTAAAACCCATGTTGATGCTAATGTTATGCAAGTTGAACCCATTGTATTTGTGATGAATCTTCCCTTTTATGTCATGTTAGCGAATTACGTGGGGAACGATGGGGTTAATATTCATGTTAATGAAATGAAGTTGGTATGATTATGCATACCATAAAGTGATGGACATAATTGAGTCAATTATGTACATCATTAAATTTGTAATTAATTAGGGATAATTAATACAAATTATGGGGGTGATTAATTAGGTGTAATTAATCGACTAAGACATGAGGTTGGACCCTTTTGTAGCATAAGACTGCCCGGAACCGACCGGCAAATCCAGCGGCTACAAATGATTGGCCCAATGTGGGAGGTCTTAGGCATAAACTAAATACGTGACAAGTGTAAAGACACGAGGTTAGACTCGGTTATGGCGTAAGGCTGCCCGGACCCGACCGGCAAATCCAGCTGCCATAAAAGATAGTCTAATGTGAGAGGTCTTTACAAAGGTTACGGTCTTAATCAATTAAGAAACACTTAACCAGATAAGCATGTAGTGGGGCATGAGGGGTTAAGTGGGTGCCTTGGGTGGCATGGGGAAAAATCTAGTGGTTGCCTTGGGTGGCAATAGAAGATAAGATTAGAATACTTAACCAAAGTGGAACATGTAATTAAACATGATTAAAGGGTTAAGTAAGTGCCTTGGGTGGCATGGGGAAAAATCTAGTGGTTGCCTTGGGTGGCAATAGAAGATAAGATTAGAATACTTAACCAAAGTGGAACATGTAATTAAACATGATTAAAGGGTTAAGTAAGTGCCTTGGGTGGCATGGGGAAAATCTAGTGGTTGCCTTGGGTGGCAATAGAAGATAAGACTAGAATACTTAACCAAAGTGGAACATGTAATTAAACATGATTAAAGGGTTAAGTATGTGCCTTGGGTGGCATGTGGAAATCAAGTAGGTGCCTTGGGTGGCATGGGAAATCTAGTGGGTGCCTTGAGTGGCAATTGAAATATGATTAGATGACTTAACCAAACTTTAAACATGTAAGTGGACATGATTATTCAAAAGGGTTAAGTGGGATACACTAGAAAAAGAGACAAGCTTAGGTGGGTAGCTTGTCGGGGCCCATTTCAACCAGTAACCCATATGTATCTTATTGGGCTCGACCCATGTCGAGGACGGGACATGCGTACTTGGCTTGACTATAAGAGGCCAAAACGGGTTAGCGGTGGCAACGCAAGTCCAACGGGTTTCATATGCGTGTGTGGACCTGGACTGGTAGGTAAGACGTTGTTGCATCGTGTAGATATAAGCCGTGCACCATTGATAGTATCTGGTTGCCACTTTGGGGAGTGGTACACCCCATTGTGGGGCCAGCACGGGTATCTACGGTAGGGAGCCAATCACTTGGGGAGTAGTGGGTACACCTAGTGGAGATAGGGGCAGACGGCACCTATGTAGTCAGCTAGGGGTACACGAAACTACTGGGTAAATTTTCTAAGTCCTTGGGTGGGATCAACCTTTAAGTAGGAATGACTGGTGTGGTGCAGTTAGAAATTACCCTTGGGTGGGTAGATGCGTCTTTACCGTTATCTTGGGTACACCTAGTGGAGATAGGGGCAGACGGCACCTATGTAGTCAGCTAGGGGTACACGAGGCTACTATTAAAATTACTAAGTACACTTAGTGGGATCAATCTTTATGTTAGGAATTACCCTTGGGTGGGTAGATCTAGTGTGTGCAGTGTAGTATATATCCTTGGGTGGATAGGCGTATCTTTACCGTTATCTTAGTTCATCCTAAGTCTAGTTGGCTGCTTAGTGTAGTCATTTATCCCCAATTGTACCGTACCGGGTTTATATCATACCCTAATTACTTTAATGATTGTATTGTTAAAGTTATAGGGCTCACTCAGACTTATGTCTGACCCCGTTGTTTTTATCTTTTTCCCAACCCTCAGGTTATCAGAGTGGGCCTAGCATTAGTGGGCTTTGATCAGATTGCTTTATCTATCTTGTGGAGCTTGGACTCTTGAAGTAAAGCTCGGTTATCTTTTCTATTATGGCTATTAGTATGTAGCGGGATTATGTACTTATGTTTTAACGAGATGGATATTTTGTACTTGACTCTTGTTGGTTTTTGATATGTAACCAAACATGTTTACCTTCTGCTGCAATGACATGATGTTTTAAATTTCAAGTATTACTTATATCTGTCTTGTTGTAAATTTTCTGTTCTATATTCACATAAAATACTCCACCGAAGTTAAGGCATTCCCTTTATGAGTGACCTTAGCAGGTTGGGGTGTTACAACTGGAAAAGTTCTTAACTCTTAAGCAAGGAAGTATGACGGTCAAGGAATACGTCAACCAGTTCAGCCAACTAGCTAGGTTCGGATTGGATTTAGTCAACACTCAACATAAAAAGGCTCTCCACTTTTTTAAAGGATTGAATGAGCCACTGCACAGCCTAGCCATGACCCACGTACCCATGGGAGCGATTTACAAGAAATTGGTGGACATGGCACTACAGCACGAGGAAGACAAGGGCCCGAAAGAGACAAAGAAGGAAGAATCACAGAATAAGAAAGCATGGCCCAAAAAGGAAACACAAAAGAAGGATGAGAAGTCTGAAGATAAGAAGGGGAAAAAGTGCTTTACTTGTGGGAGCTCGACTCATCTGAACAAGGATTGCAGAAAAAGGAAAGGCACTTGTTTCAGCTGTGGAGAGATGGGACACTTCACTAGGGACTGCCCGAAGAGACGAGGGCAAGGAGGGCAGGCGAACACTCTTGAGGCTAGTGGCTAGGATAGAAATAGGAAAATTTCTATAGTAGGTTTAATTTCTTTATCTGATTATGGAGTTAAGACTTTTTCTAATTATGGTATTTTGATTTTGTAATCGATACTCTGCACTTTAATACTAGTATTATTTCTGAATTCCGTTGTAGACTCAGACCCATAAGGGTTATGGCTCATCTGTTTGAGATTGGGGTTAGAGCGATATCTGTGTTAGGCGTCAAGTATGACGCATACATTCTGAGTTTTCGTGGGGTATGATTTTATCATGCTTAACTTCCTAAGAGCCATTAGGGAACCTGATCTGTACCAGTAGTCTGTAAATATCTGAATACTTTTGATAAGATTTCCGGTTTTGACATTGTCTAAAGAGGGTAATCCTCCGGGTGTCAATTTGACGTTGGTTTCGGTCTTCGGGGCCGATACTTAGGACCCATGCCTAATGGGAACCAAGTTTTTGTTCTATCTGTACTCGCTTCCATCATTCGACTGTATCCTATCGATCGAATCTCCGAACTTTAGGTAGAAACTAATGGGTGTAAACATGTGTTTGAGACATGTTATGTTTGATGGTTGCAAGTGGATGCAAGTGGTTGCTAGTGGTTGCCCATGGATGCATATACACACACTAGGCACTAGATCGGCTTGAAAACACTCTCATACTGCATATGGATGTGTGAGCATTTTTTTATTTTTATGGATGCAAAATGATTGACTCAGCACATGGATGTTGCATATGACTGAATGGTTGTGCACCCATATAGAAATGATATGTATCGAGTAGGAAAATTGCATACACGACTCATGGCACTAGCATAATTCGCATTAAGGAGGTCAACTGAATCAGTGGACCGCCTAATCTTTGCATTAGACAAGGAACATATATACACACTTCTTGCATATTTTCATACAACATTATAAATCTCTTAAGGACAATGAATGCCTGTGATTGGTGATTGAGTAGATGGATGATTGGATGGTAGGACACATTCTTCTTAACTTGAAGATTTCGGGGACAAAATCCTTTAAGGAGGGGAGAATATAACACCCCGCATTTTTAAGTACAATTAAAAATTAAATAAAATATATGAAAATATGCTTATGATAGGTAAATAATGGTGATGCATAAGAAGAATTAAGTAATACATGAAAGAGAAGAAAAATTAGTTCGATAACGGTGTGTGTAACGGAAAAGATAGTAAAATGGGGATAATTAATTTAAGAATCAGGAATTAGGTAAAATGGACATCACCATTGCGTTTCTCTCGAAATTTTACATGAAATAGAGTCCATGTTTTCGAAAATCGGAGTCCGGATGAAGAAGTTATGGCCTGTAGAAGATTCAGAAGGTTTCGGTCAGCACAGAACTGGGCAGGTCGACCTAGGGGTCGACCTGGGGGCCAGGTCGACCAGGGGGTCGACCTCCCCCATGGGGGTCGACTATAGTGTCGACCTCCCCCCTACAGGTCGACCTGGTCGGTCTGTTTCGGTCCAGAACACGTTTTTGAAGCCCTGGGACGATTTTTGATGGTCCGGATTGGTTTTAGGGTTAATCTGATGGCTGAAATGAATTGCTACACTATAAAAACAACCAAAGACCTAGCCTTCCCTACACACAATTCTATTCTGCTTCTTCTCTGCCTCTGTTCTAAATAAAATTAAAAATGGCGTCGCTACTCTGCTGGAATCAAAACTAGAAGCTAATCAACATCAACCTAAGCAACTCAATTCAAATTAGAGATTAAAGCTTCTGCAACGATTCTACAACAATTAAATTTCTTTCTTTAATCCAACCAAGGCAAGTGCAGTTATTTTCCGATATAAACTTTAATCATAATTGTAACATGATTGTAAATCTGAATTTGAGATTGTGTATGTTCTGTTCTGATCTATTTTATTCTGTATCTCTTCTTCTTTCTGTTCTATAGCCAGGCTACTACGAGCCTGCGCCAATCTCCTAAGAGATTAACGCACGAACGCTAAAATGTTTGGGACAAATAATGAATGTGGAATAATTGGACATGGTTAATCTATGACTGATTTAAGAAAAAGGACATAGGTTGTAAACTAGATTTAGATCTATGCATATTCTGTGAATTGGAAGAAGAGGAACCATAGTATGTTAACATATGACTTGAGACAAAGAAAATATGGCTTAGGTATAAAGATTTACATTAAGGTAGGATATCTATTAAATGTAAATAAACACCTAAGTAAGGGATCTTTGGGGTATGCATAGTAATCGACGGTTATATTTGGTATATGATCATAGTGTGAATCATGACAATTATATAGGCATGCTTAGGCCAAATTTAAAATTAGGCAAGATAAGTTTGTGGAACTTTAAGGAATGATTAAATCTGTTATATTTGCTTAATCTGCTAGTTCTGTTATATTGCTTAATCTGCTAGTTCTGCTCTGCTGCCTAGTCTGCTAGATTTGTTCATCTGCCAAATCTGTCATCTTCTAAGTCTGTTGAAAATGCTAGATCTGCTAGTTTGCTTAATCTGCTAAATCCGTTAAGTCGCCTAATCTGAAAAATCTATTATCTGCAATATCTGTTGAGTTGCTATAATTAGTCCGCTATTGACATAATCTGAATTGGCTATAGTTATGAATAATTGACATGTATATTAGGCGTGGGTATAAATGGTAAACCATTAATTAATTGGCCGCAAAGATAAACATGGCTAACTTGAGGTTAGAATGAGTTTGCGGCGTAATTCTGCCCGGAACCACCCGGCATATTCCAGTGGTCGCAAACAATAGGTTCTAATGTGAGATGTTAGTCATAACGTGCTTGAAACCCGAGGTTAGACTCAGTTTGCGACAGAAACCTGCCCGGAACCAACCGGCCTAACCAGTAGCCGCAAACTGTCAGTCTAATGTGAGAGGTTTGGGCATTAATATTTAATTATTGAAAATCTGAGATAATTATGATGTCTAAAACGTGTTGGGTAAGGTTAAACCAATTGGACCAATGAATCTGATAAACCCGTTTCGTGAATCCGTAGGCCCAATACAAAGTTAGATAATCTGTAACCAGTTAATCTGTAAGTCTGTTAATCTGTAACCGGTTAATCTATAAGCCTGTTAATCCGAACATCTGATCCGTTAGTCTGAAAACCTGTTAACTTGATTGCCTGATCTGTGAACTAGTTAATCTAAATTTTGTATGTCTGAAACTTGTTGACAAGTTAAGCTGAAATTTGTTAGTCTGGGGACATAAGGTTAGGAGGGGAATTACTTGTGTCATCTGTTGTTTGGAACCCATATTAGTCAGTAACCCTTTCTGGTATCAAAACTTTGACCCAACAGTAAGTAGGGTCCGGGCATGCTTACTAAACTAATTATAAGCGGTTCATTCTGATAATGGCGAGGGGTGTTGATGGTGCATTCCAACCGGGTGTAACAACCCGAAAATCTGGGCCAATTTAAAATTTTTATTTTGGCAATTTTAGCGAATTTTGATTATTTAAAATGAATCATTTTAAATAATATCGACGAGAAATTTATTTTGAATATATTTAGAACGTATATATTATATACGTCGTCGTTAGAATATAAATAATTATATATAATTATATAAAAGGAATTGAAAATGGCGCGGTAGTTCGATAATTCGATTTCAGACTTCAATTGAATGTACCGGGTGCAAAATAAACCGGGTTTTAGTGAAACCAAAAATAATGGGATCTAATTGTGACTATCTTTCCAACGAATCCAAAAAATCGAAATTTCATAGCGGGAATCAAAAGATATGTTCAGTTGAAAATTCTGAATAGTCGCTATGGAATTCAGGCCCTTAAAAATGGGAATTTTGCAAACGACCTCGGATTTCAACGAAACCACTTTTGTTGGGTCCGTGATGTCAAATTATTGCTATCAAATTTCATAATTTTTCGAATCGATATGTGAGCGTGGCAAAGGAAAACGCGTTTGGTCTGTTTCAGTTGAATTTAATCGACTGGAAAATTGGCCATTTTTCAAACGGTCTCAGAATTCGACGAAATTAGTTTTGTTGGGACCGTATCATCAATACGAAGCTAGAAAATATTTTTCGGAAATTTTTAGAGTTCGTATGTAATCCCAGTAAATTGAAATGCGCTTTCAAATTCAATATATAGAGTTATATGTTGACTTGGACGGAAACTGATCGAAACAGTCGAATCAGCTTGCGAAACATATCCCTTTGTGTTCGGAATGGGGGTAATTAGCTATGGACGACAGGCGGTGGGTTTCATTTGGGGTTCGAATTTAAAGGTTACCTTTTTGGGAATTAATTAATTAAATAAATAAAAAAAAGGGGCCCCCTTCCTTTTCCCTTAACCCAAAGTCAACCCCCCTTTAACAGTCAGAATCGAAATTAAAAAAAAAAGAGGAAAAGGGGGCGCACGATCGCGCCACCCCCCTGGCCGCCGCGCCATCGCCAGCGCCGCCCCCTGGTGCCGCAACCCTCTCCATCCTCGCCCCTCCCTGCCGCTTCTCTTCTCCCCCTCATCTGACGTCAGCCGTAGCCCAAACCTCCCTAAAACCGAACCCAAACCGCAACGCCCCACCTCAGAACCGCCGATTCCCCCACTTGCGCCACCTCGTACGCCACTCCCCTTCCCCCTACGCTAGCCTCCGCCTCCAGCAGTTCCGCTGCCCTCCGACCCGCTCTGGTGATGGCTGTGGTGACGTGAAGACCCGGAGTTTATGAAGACGATGACTTCCAGAAGTTATACGAAGAGGAAGACAAATAAAAGAGGATAAAGGGTAATTTCAAATCTAGTTAATTTAGTTTTGTATATTCTACAGTAATAAATTTTGTAAATACATAGGATTGTTTTTCAAAAGTGAAAATATACTTAGTTTTAAAAACGAAAAGATCATATTTTTAATATAGAAAAGGTGAAAATTTTAAAATATGAAAAGATATGAATTTTTGTTAGAAGAGGATGTGGATTTTAGCGATGTTAGATATATTAAAAATATGATTTTTATATAGTATAGATAATAAAGATTCGATTTTTATATTATAGACAGCAAAGATTTGACCTTTATATATGTAGTGAAATAAAGACGAAATCTATAATTTTGAAAAGACGAAATCTATATTTTTGAAAAGGCGAAATCTATATTTTTGAAAAGGCAAAATCTATATTTTTGAAAAAACGAAATCTATATTTTTGAAAAGGCAAATTCTATATTTTTGAAAAATCAAAATCTATATTTTTGAAAAGGCAAAATCTATATTTTTGAAAAGACGAAATCTATATTTTTGAAAAGGCGAAATCTATATTTTTGAAAAGGCGAAATCTTTAGAGTTGAAAAGGCGAGACCTTTATATAGAGAATAGCAAAGTAAAAATTTGATTTTTATATATTGAATAGTGAAGTAAAAAATTCAATTTTTATATATTGAGCAGCGAAGTAAAAATTCGATTTTTATATATTGAGTAGCAAAGTAAAAATTTGATTTTTATATATTGAATAGCAAAGTAAAAATTCGATTTTTATATATTGAATAGCGAAGTAAAAATGTGATTTTTATATATGTAGAGAATACGGGCAGTGAAAAGTGACAGTAGGAAAGAACGACGAAGATTTCTACCTAAGAACAGTTGTGGCGTTGGATTAGCAATTCTGTGAGAATTTCTCACTCTTCAATCTCTTTTTCTAGTTATATATATATATATATATGTACTAGGATGCAGACGGTGCTTAGTAGCACCTGACACCCGTCATCCACAGACCATGGATGGCTTGTTTGTTTGATTGATGTGTTGTGAAATTTGTTTGTGTTGTAGATGGGAAAAATTGATTGTATGATGTGGAATAAAATATTTATATAGAAAAAATATTTTATCATTAAAAATATAATTTTTAACGTGAATATGAATCAATAAATATTTATAAACAAATCGGCCGATTTGTTTATATACACTGATTTGACTGATATTGATTGGGTCGATAAATTTTACACATCACCCAACTGCACAAATAAAATCTGTGTTTGATTGTTTGAAACCCCACACGGGTATTAGGATGATATATGACAAACACTAATCCCAATAGTTAGTTGTATGTCGATCGATAGATTGACAAACTGTTATAAGCGTTGAATATTTATATTTGATGCTTATACAGTGAAGAATGCACTTTGGATGATGGTTGATTATTCATCGTTGTTATTGAATACATGTGTTGTAGAAAATCCATATAATTAACATTATATGGTAATTGATTGGGCCTCATTCCAGTTTAGAAAAAGAAATATTTGAAATGGAAATATTTGAAATAGAATATTTGAAATAGAAATATTTGAAAAGAAATATTTGAAATAGAAATATTTGAAATAGAAATATTCGAAATGGAATATTTGAAAATATCAATATGTGAAGCCGTGTTGATTAGATTGACGCCATTTTGACGTGAACGATGTTTATATCGATTTTATTCATTTTATAATGAATATCGAAAGTGATTTCAAAATTGAAATTGAATTGAAATGAATTCAAATTGAAAATGAATTCAAATTGAAATTAATTCAAATTGAAAATGAATAGAAATGAATTCGAATTGAATTTGAAATTGAATTGAAATGAATTCAAATTGAAAATGAATAGAAATGAATTCGAATTGAAATTGAATTGAATTGAAAACGAATTGAAATTGAATTGAATTGAAAACGAATTGAAATTGAATTGAAATCAATTTGAAATCAATTTGAATTAAATCAATTCGAAATGAAAAGAAAATGAATTTGTGTTAGAAAATTTGATTTTGATTTGAAGTTGAAATCGTTTTGAAAACGAATTTAAAACGATTTACAAAATACGTTTTAAAAGGAATTTAAAAATGATTTATAAAGCACGTTTTAATTGAAATCGACGAAGTATATATTATATATATTATATATATAATATAATGGACTGAATAAAACGCGCCGCGCCGCGGCAGTTCACGAATTTCGACCACTGACTTCGAATGGATATTGCGGGAGATCCAACCGTCGGATTCTCCTGAAACCAGAACCGTTGGGGTCGTATCGAAAAGAGATTTCTAACGAATATTGGAAATTTGAAATCTAACGGTTAGATTTGGAATTATGTCCAAATCAAATTTGGAAAAGGTCGCTGTAAGTGCAGTTCGATGGCCGTTGAGGGAAATCGACTGTACAGGCCTTGATAAAATCATTAAAAATAGTAATAATTTGTGTAAAATCATAAGAAATGATTTTTGAAGATTTGGGATGAAAACCTCTATATTTGAAAAGATAAAGATAGATTTTAATCGAATTGAAACTAGTTTTGAACTAGAATTATAATTCTATTTATTTTTAAAATAAATAAATTGGATTTCAAATGGTTTTGAAAATAACCAGAATTTCCAATAATTATATTGGAATGGATTTGAGTCGAAATTATCCTTGGAATATTTCGATGTTGGATTTCGTAATGATACGGGTATTGTGATGGGAATTTGAAAGATATATTTATATCGTTATTTCCAATACGATATTTGTTTGTCGTGGAATTTGATATTGAATATAAGCCGGTATATTTTCTATTCAGAGCCTTGTATTTAATATCAAATGTGATTTGGGTTTGTCGTGAATGGTGTCTTCATTAACACTGTTCTTGAACCCAGTTGAGAAAAGATTAAATCTTTTTATTTAGATTTAATGAAGTGTACCAATTAAAAAATATTTAATTGGAATTGAATTCGAATTAATTTTTGGGGTTTATCGTGAACAATGTTTTTAAATGACACTGATTCTTTAACCCCGTTAAAGATTAAAACTAAGTGGAGTTTTAATGAATCTTTAATTAGATTGAAATGATCGAGGATGGAGTATCACCAGTTTTGCTCCAGGAGATAGTTAAATCTTTAATTAGATTTGAACGTGAAATGGTAATTGAATTTACCGATAACACCGTGGTGTTAGATATGAAGTATAACCTGTTTTACTTCATGGGATGAATAGGTTGGGATTGGGAAATTGAAACAAACGATTACTTCGATAAGGTTCGTTAATCCCAACTAGTTGAATCGAAATTCAAAAGTAGATTCAAGAATAAATTTTAATGATTTATCTTTGATAAAATTAATGGGAACCTTTCCCTATGAATGTGAAATTTAGAAACTAACTGTCGGTTAGCTAAGCAGAACGGTTTTCTGGATATTGATCTGATGTTGGTTTCGGCTTTCGGGGTTAATATTTGGGGAATTATTCTCTTGTTAATTTACGGTTAGTGACTGATGAATTGGAATGAGGCATATGTTCTGTTTGTGTAACACTTATTTAAAATATACGCGAGTTACTCGGAAAGACCGGGTTTATCCCATTCTGAATAATTGATACGACGTTAAGTCGAAGATGAAGACGGTGGTCGAAGACCAGAGGTCTTCACGTCGTTTGGGTAATTACTGATGATCTTGATTGGGCTGTACACCCAAGAAGATGGAAACAATTGGTGATCGTCCAGACGTACTTGGAGATCGATGGATATGCGGGGTACTAGGTGCCTCCGGTTTCGTTCAGACCCAGAACGAACTTGTAAATGGACTGTGTGTCTGACATTGGATTTTAGTCTGTGTGATTGATTTCTATTAAATATATATCTGTTTGGCAGCGGAGAATTTATTCTCTTGCTTAACGCCCTTCTCTGAGACTTACGAGCTCAGGGGTTATATATTGATGGATATCAAACGCATGGAGTGAATTGCCTGTGTGGCATGCCTAAGTGGCAATTGATCGAGGCTTCTGTTGAAAAGCAAAGTCTTGTGGTGATGATCAAAGCACAGCCTGTGTGGCACAGCTTTGTTTAACGTGAATTCGCGAGCCTCACACCCCGGTTGTGAACTAAAAACGGGAGACGGACCTCAGGGAGGGCATGCGTTTCTTTCTAGCTAGGGTGGTGTCAGTGACCTACCAGCCCTGACATTTATATACTTTTCACCTGTGTGGTTGTTGCTGTTGCGAGGCGCCTCGGTTAGATCGGACGATCTGGGTCCAATGGAGTCATTCGTTGGCTCGTTTACGCCCCAAAGGGCGGGGAAACATATTGTTCAGGCATAATAATCCACATCGGTGGACCGGCCTTGACGATCCAAGGGGCAGTTGCGGCTGTTCCTGAGACTCGGGCTAGGCAGTCTCGAATTCGGTAAGGACTATCTTTTGCCTTGGTTCAGGACGGAAATCCAATTTCCAAATACGACATCGTGCGATTTTGATTGTGTGTATATATATATATATATATATATACGGCGACATAGTGGCATGGGACGCTCATGTCGTCTATGATTGATAGTTATGATATTGAAATTGTTTTTCAAAACATATAAACACTAGCAATAATATCAAATGCCTTCGTTTTATTCGTATCAAGCATATTTTGGCCGTTATAAGGTAAAAACTCTATCCTCCGGTTTTCGTTGCATTGTGTGATGGGAACTGAGTCTTATAATGGCTTCATTTTTATAAAAAGCATTGCGATGTTTAAAAGAAAGATTCGTTTTAAAGCACTGGCAATCCGATGGAGTAAACCCGTTCCACGAAAGTGGCGTGGTCCTGTGATTAGCCATATGTTAAATGTGTTGAATAGATTTCTCATACCAGTCCCATGACTGACTCGTAGTTTGTTTCACTTTCAAACTCGGGTGCCCCTTTTTCTACACGGGCAACCCTGTATTCAGGTTTAGCTGGATCTTTCTCTGGATAGCTGGAGCTGAAGATGGATTCTATCATTTATCTCTTTTTATGATGTTCAGCTCCTATTGTACATATTTTGTTTGTTTCCGCTGTAGACATTTATGTATAGCTGAACTGTATTTGTACTAAGTAAGATCCTGTATACTGTGTAACTCTGATGATTACTTTTATCCAGTATATTCTATTGTTCATTATCTGGTGTATTTAATTATTCTATTCTGCTACTATCTGTTTCTGTGTTATATTCCACGGATTACCCTTGCCACCGTCAGTACGGGGTTTGGGGTCGTCTCATTTGGTATTAGAGCTTTGGTTTACAAAGCTAGAGAACAAGACACATTAGAACCATACGAAAGAATTCATCAGATGTTGGATTAGTAATATCCAATGGGAATGACTCGTTAGAGATGGGATCAGTAGTATCCTAGAACGGGTGTGAAGAGTATATTTTTAAAATGAAAACAAATTTTGTTTTGAAAATTTAAATCAACTATTCGTATTTGATTATTTATTCTATATTGATCGGGACAATCCGTTATATAAAGATTTTGCATATATGTCTTGCAAACGTGTATTCGAAGTTTTAATGTGTTGGATAGTTATAGAATCATACTCCAGTTGCCCGGGGATAATTCTGGTGATGGGGCACCGTCGCCAGTATTTATTTTCGAGTTACGAAAGTGAGATTTCTATATATTTCCTATTGACTGGTGTGAGAACCGAAACTAGATAGGGCTTATTGTGGTGATTTTGCATCAAAAATCTGATTCTTGACTATATATCAAAGTTATGCATTTGAAATGATAATCAACTAATTGATTGATGGTTGTGTTGTTGATTATTGGTTGAGTAATTAAAATTTGAACCATATAGCCAATTTGAATCAAATAGTGAATTGTATTGAAATTTGGTCGCATTTTCGTGCATATCATGTACTTACATTGAACAGGTCATCGCAAGGAGGCAAGAGCAGAGAATAAATTTTGTTTGCCCGGCAAATAGGTACATGTTTACTACATAATTTACTGTTTTATTTGGGTGGTGATGATTTTATGAGCCTATTGGCTAGCCGCTTGGCTTTTTCTTTTTCTTTTTGAGATCAGAAGGCCTATATGGAAATTTCGGGATTTTCCCGTGGCTCCCGGTGTAGGGGAGGTTATGGCGAAATTTTTCGAAAATTTAGGGTGTTAGCCAAATTTTTGAAGAATTTGAAAATTCTCAGAAACTGAAAATTTGGAGAATGGAAGCCTGATCGAACATAGAGCTGATTAATCAAACCACTTTCGACTTTGTTCCTTTTCGGGGACGAAATGTTTTAAGTGGGGGAGATTGTAACAACCCGAAAATCTGGGCCAATTTAAAATTTTTATTTTGGCAATTTTAACGAATTTTGATTATTTAAAATAAATCATTTTAAATAATATCGACGAGAAATTTATTTTGAATATATTTAGAACGTATATATTATATACGTCGTCGTTAGAATATAAATAATTATATATAATTATATAAAAGGAATTGAAAATGGCGCGGTAGTTCGATAATTCGATTTCAGACTTCAATTGAATGTACCGGGTGCAAAATAAACCGGATTTTAGTGAAACCAAAAATAATGGGATCTAATTGTGACTATCTTTCCAACGAATCTGAAAAATCGAAATTTCATAGCGGGAATCAAAAGATATGTTCAGTTGAAAATTCTGAATAGTCGCTACGGAATTCAGGCCCTTAAAAATGGGAATTATGCAAACGACCTCGGATTTCGACGAAACCACTTTTGTTGGGTCCGTGATGTCAAATTATTGCTAGGTTTCAAATTTCATAATTTTTCGAATCGATATGTGAGCGTGGCAAAGGAAAACACGTTTGGTCTGTTTCAGTTGAATTTAATCGACTGCAAAATTAGCCATTTTTCAAACGGTCTCAGAATTCGACGAAATTAGTTTTGTTAGGACCGTATCATCAATACCAAGCTAGAAACTATTTTTCGGAAATTTTTAGAGTTCGTATGTAACCCCAGTAAATTGAAATGCGCGTTCAAATTCAATATATAGAGTTATATGTTGACTTGGACGGAAACTTATCGAAATAGTCGAATCAGCTTGCGAAACATATCCCATTGTATTCGGAATGGGGGTAATTAGCTATGGACGGCAGGCGGTGGGTTTTGTTTGGAGTTCGAATTTAAAGGTTCCCTTTTTGGGAATTAATTAAATAAATAAATAAAAAAAAGGGCCCCCTTCCTTTTCCCTTAACCCGAAGTCAACCCCCCCTTTAACAGTCAGAATCGAAATTAAAATAAAAAAAAAGAGGAAAAGGGGGCGCACGATCGCGCCACCCCCCTGGCCGCCGCGCCATCGCCAGCGCCGCCCCCTGGCGTCGCAACCCTCTCCAGCCTCGCCCCTCCGTGCCGCTTCTCTTCTCCCCCTCGTCTGACGTCAGCCGTAGCCCAAACCTCCCCAAAACCGAACCCAAACCGCAACGCCCCACCTCAGAACCGCCGATTCCCCCACCTGCGCCACCTCGTACGCCACCCCCTTCCCCCTGCGCTAGCCTCCACCTCCAGCAGTTCTGCTGCCCTCCGACCCCCTCTGGTGATGGCTGTGGTGACGTGAAGACCCAGAGTTTATGAAGACGATGACTTCCAGAAGTTATACAAAGAGGAAGACAAATAAAAGAGGATAAAGGGTAATTTCAAATCTAGTTAATTTAGTTTTGTATATTCTACAGTAATAAATTTTGTAAATAAATAGGATTGTTTTTCAAAAGTGAAAATATACTTAGTTTTAAAATCGAAAAGATCATATTTTTAATATAGAAAAGGTGAAAATTTTAAAATATGAAAAGATATGAATTTTTGTTAGAAGAGGATGTGGATTTTAGCGATGTTAGATATATTAAAAATATGATTTTTATATAGTATAGATAATAAAGATACGATTTTTATATTATAGATAGCAAAGATTCGACCTTTATATATGTAGTGAAATAAAGACGAAATCTATATTTTTGAAAAGACGAAATCTATATTTTTGAAAAGGCGAAATCTATATTTTTGAAAAGGCAAAATCTATATTTTTGAAAAGGCAAAATCTATATTTTTGAAAAGGCAAAATCTATATTTTTGAAAAAACGAAATCTATATTTTTGAAAAGGCAAAATCTATATTTTTGAAAAGACGAAATCTATATTTTTGAAAAGGCGAAATCTATATTTTTGAAAAGGCGAAATCTTTAGAGTTGAGTAGGCGAGACCTTTATATAGAGAATAGCGAAGTAAAAATTCGATTTTTATATATTGAATAGTGAAGTAAAAATTCAATTTTTATATATTGAGCAGCGAAGTAAAAATTCGATTTTTATATATTGAATAGCAAAGTAAAATTTTGATTTTTATATATTGAATAGCAAAGTAAAAATTCGATTTTTATATATTGAATAGCGAAGTAAAAATGTGATTTTTATATATGTAGAGAATACGGGCAGTGAAAAGTGACAGTAGGCAAGAATGACGAAGATTTCTACCTAAGAAGAGTCGTGGCGTTGGATTAGCAATTCTGTGAGAATTTCTCACTCTTCAATCTCTTTTTCTAGTTATATATATATATATATATACTAGGATGCAGACGGTGCTTAGTAACACCTGACACCCGTCATCCACAGACCATGGATGGCTTGTTTGTTTGATTGATGTGTTGTGAAATTTGTTTGTGTTGTAGATGTGAAAAATTGATTGTATGATGTGGAATAAAATATTTATACAGAAAAAATATTTTATCGTTAAAAATATAATTTTTAACGTGAATATGAATAAATAAATATTTATAAACAAATCGGCCGATTTGTTTATATACACTGATTTGACTGATATTGATTGGGTCGATAAATTTTACACATCGCCCAACTGCACAAATAAAATCTGTGTTTGATTGTTTGAAACCCCACACGGGTATTGGGATGATATATGACATACACTAATCCCAATAGTTAGTTGTATGTCGATCGATAGATTGACAAACTGTTATAAGCGTTGAATATTTATATTTGATGCTTATACAGTGTAGAATGCACTTTGGATGATGGTTGATTATTCATCGTTGTTATTGAATACATGTGTTGTAGAAAATCCATATAATTAACATTATATGGTAATTGATTGGGCCTCATTCCAGTTTAGAAAAAGAAATATTTGAAATGGAAATATTTGAAATAGAATATTTGAAATAGAAATATTTGAAAAGAAATATTTGAAATAGAAATATTCGAAATGGAATATTTGAAAATATCAATATATGAAGCCGTGTTGATTAGATTGACGCCATTTTGACGTGAACGATGTTTATATCGATTTTATTCATTTTATAATGAATATCGAAAGTGATTTCAAAATTGAAATCAAATTGAAATGAATTCAAATTGAAATGAATTCAAATTGAAAATGAATTCAAATTGAAATGAATTCAAATTGAAATGAATTCAAATTGAAAATGAATTCAAATTGAAAATGAATAGAAATGAATTCGAATTGAAATTGAAATTGAATTGAAATAAATTCAAGTTGAAAATGAATAGAAATGAATTCAAATTGAAATTGAATTGAATTGAAAACGAATTGAAATTGAATTGAACTGAATTGAAAACGAATTGAAATTGAATTGAAATCAATTTGAATTAAATCAATTCGAAATGAAAAGAAAATGAATTTGTGTTAGAAAATTCAATTTTGATTTGAAGTTGAAATAGAAGTTGAAATCATTTTGAAAACGAATTTAAAACGATTTACAAAATACGTTTTAAAAGGAATTTAAAAACGATTTATAAAGCACGTTTTAATTGAAATCGACGAAGTATAAATTATATATATTATATATATAATATAATGGCCTGAATAGAACGCGCCGCGCCGCGGCAGTTCACGAATTTCGACCATTGACTTCGAACGGATATTGCGGGAGATCCGACCGTCGGATTCCCCTGAAACCAGAACCGTTGGGTTCGTATCGAAAAGAGCTTTCTAACGAATATTGGAAATTTGAAATCTAACGGTTGGATTTGGAATTATGTCCAAATCAAATTTGGAAAAGGTCGCTGTAAGTGCAGTTCGATGACCGTTGATGGAAATTGACTGTACAGGCCTTGATAAAATCATTAAAAATAGTAATAATTTGTGTAAAATCATAAGAAATGATTTGTGAAGATTTGGGATGAAAACCTCCATATTTGAAAAGATAAAGATAGATTTTTATCGATTGAAACTAGTTTTGAACTAGAATTATAATTCTATTTATTTTTAAAATAAATAAATTGGATTTGAATTGGTTTTGAAAATAACCAGAATTTCCAATAATTATATTGGAATGGATTTGAATCGAAATTATCCTTGGAATATTTCGATGTTGGATTTCGTGATGATACGGGTATTGTGATGGGAATTTGAAAGATATATTTATATCGTTATTTCCAATATGATATTTGTTTGTCGTGGAATTTGATATTGAATATAAGCCGGTATATTTTCTATTCAGAGCCTTGTATTTAATATCAAATGTGATTTGGGTTTGTCGCGAATGGTGTCTTCATTAACACTGTTCTTGAACCCTGTTGAGAAAAGATTAAATCTTTTTATTTAGATTTAATGAAGTGTACCAATTAAAAAATATTTAATTGCAATTGAATTCGAATTAATTTTTGGGGTTTATCGTGAACAGTGTTTTTAAATGACACGGATTCTTTAACCCCGTTAAAGATTAAAACTATGTGGAGTTTTAATGAATCTTTAATTAGATTGAAATGATCGAGGATGGAGTATCACCAGTTTTGCTCCAGGAGATAGTTAAATCTTTAATTAGATTTGAACGTGAAATGGTAATTGAATTTACCGATAACACCGTGGTGTTAGATATGAAGTATAACCTATTTTACTTCATGGGATGAATAGGTTGGGATTGGGAAAGTGAAACAAACGATTACTTCGGTAAGGTTCGTTAATCCCGACTAGTTGAATCGAAATTCAAAAGTAGATTAAAGAATAAATTTTAATGATTTATCTTTGATAAAATTAATGGGAACCTTTCCCTATGAATGTGAAATTTAGAAACTAACTGTCGGTTAGCTAAGAAGAACGGTTTTCTGGATATTGATCTGATGTTGGTTTCGGACTTCGGTGTTAATATTTGGGGAATTATTCTCTTGTTAATTTACGGTTAGTGACTGATGAATTGGAATGAGGCGTATGTTGTGTTTGTGTAACACTTATTTAAAATATACGCGAGTTATTCGGAAAGACCGGGTTTATCCCGTTCTGAATAATTGATACGACGATAAGTCGAAGATGAAGACGGTGGTCAAAGACCAGAGGTCTTCACGTCGTTTGGGTAATTACTGATGATCTTGATTGGGCTGTACACCCAAGAAGATGGAAACAATTGGTGATCATCCAGACGTACTTGGAGATCGATGGATATGCGGGGTACTAGGTGCCTCCGGTTTTGTTCAGACCCAGAACGAACTTGTAAATGGACTGTGTGTCTGACATTGGATTTTAGTCTGTGTGATTGATTTCTATTAAATATATATCTGTTTGGCGGCGGAGAATTTATTCTCTTGCTTAACGCCCTTCTATCAGACGTACGAGCTCAGGGGTTATATATTGATGGATATCAAACGCATAGAGTGAATTGCCTGTGTGGCATCCTAAGTGGCAATTGATCGAGGCTTCTGTTGAAAAGAAAAATCTTGTGGTGATGATCAAAGCACAGCCTGTGTGGCACAGCTTTGTGTAACGTGAATACGCGAGCCTCACACCCCGGTATGAACCAGAAACGGGAGAAGGGCCTCAGGGAGGGCATGCGTTTCTTCCTAGCTAGGGTGGTGTCAATGACCTACCAGCCCTGACATTTATATACTTTTCACCTATGTGGTTGTTGCTGTTGCGAGGCGCCTCGGTTTGATCGGACGATCCGGGTACGATGGAGTCATTCGTTGGCTCATTTACGCCCCAAAGGGCGGGGAAACGTATTGTTCAGGCATAATAATCCACATCGGTGGACCGACCCTGACGATCCAAGGGGCAGTTGCGGCTGTTCCTGAGACTCGGGCTAGGCAGTCTCGAATTCGGTAAGGACTATCTTTTGCCTTGGTTCAGGACGGAAATCCAATTTCCAAATACGACATCGTGCGATTTTGATTGTATATATATATATACGGCGACATAGTGGCATGGGACGCTCATGTCGTCTATGATTGATAGTTATGATATTGAAATTGTTTTTCAAAACATATAAACACTAGCAATAATATCAAATGCCTTCGTTTTATTCGTATCAAGCATATTTTGGCCGTTATAAGGTAAAAACTCTATCTTCCGGTTTGCGTTGCATTGTGTGATGGGAACTGAGTCTTATAATAGATTTATTTTTATAAAAAGCATTGCGATGTTTAAAAGAAATATTGTTTTTAAAGCACTGGCAATCCGATGGAGTAAACCCGTTCCACGAAAGTGGCGTGGTCCTGTGATTAGCCATATGTTAAATGTGTTGAATAGATTTCTTATACCAGTCCCATGACTGACTCGTAGTTTGTTTCACTTTCAAACTCGGGTGCCCCTTTTTCTACACGGGCAGCCTTGTATTCAGGTTTAGCTGGTTCTTTCTCTGGATAGCTGGAGCTGAAGATGGATTCTATCATTTATCTCTTTTTATGCTGTTCAGCTCCTATTGTACATATTTTGTTTGTTTCCACTGTAGACATTTATGTATAGCTGAACTGTATTTGTACTAAGTAAGATCATGTATACTGTGTAACTCTGATGATTACTTTTATCCAGTATATTCTATTGTTCATTATCTGGTGTATTTAATTATTCTATTCTGCTATTATAAGTTTCTGTGTTATATTCCACAGATTACCCTTGCCATCGTCAGTACGGGGTTTGGGGTCGTCTCACCAGGTCATGTGCGTGCATGGATCCCGGTCTGCCTCTTAGGATGTAAGACGCCGTGACATCTGTAAATAGGTCTGTGCCAATTGGTTGTTACTTTAGGGAGTGATACACCCTACTGTGGGGCCGACACAGGATATTTATGTATTAGGGAGCCGATCGCTTAGGGTAGGGTTTTAGGGTACACTTAGTTCTGTCTGTTTCTGTTGGTACTGTCTGTTTCTATTGGGTGGTAACACCTGTCTGTTTCTGCGTGGTACCGTCTGTTCGGGTGGTAAAGGCCCATTACTAGTGTACACCTAATTCTACATTCTGTTTTCGTAGGGATTAATCTGTTTCTGCTTCTGTCTGTTTCTGATCGGGTAGTAAAGGCCCATTATTAGCATTCTGTTTTTGTTAAATTATTCTGTACCCGTTTCTGTTTCAGTTTAGACATTAGGGTGACACCTAATTCTGTTATACTAGTATTAGTGCAGAGAAGTGTAAAGAAATAGCTTATGTCATTCTGTTCTTCTGTTATATCTGCTACACCTATTGCAGTTATCTCTCATCCACTTTTAGGTTCATGGCATGTTATTATTATCTGTTCATAACTGAAAATCACTGGACTTGCCAGACTTTTTGTCTGACCCTTGTTGTTTTTCCTCCTTTCTTCCGTTTCCCCCCTGGTTTTGTAGAAGGGAATACTCTAGCTTGATCCAGATTTCTTCCGCTTGCAGTGCTTAAAGTGTAGCTTGTCTTCTTCTGTGGGGATTATGATTTCAAACTATGAATTCTGAAGGCTTTTGTACAAGACTGATATTTTGTACTTGAATTCTGATATTGTGATTTGAAAGGATGTAACCAAGTTTATTTCTGTTCTGTTGAAATAAAGTTATAAATTTTTCAAGTACTGTTTTATCTGTCTTGTAAGTTTCTGTTCTGTTTACTAAAATGCTCCACCAAAGTTAAGGCATTCCCTTTGTGAGTGACCTTAACGGAGGTGGGGTGTTACACTTGGTATCAGAGCTGAAGGTTACCAGATTGGGTAAAGTTTTTGGAAAACTATTTTCAAAAAGGTTTTGAATGGAAGTATTTTCAAAAATAAAGCTTATTTTGAAAAACATGATCCCCAAGAGCCATATATCTTTCCTTCAGTCCTTTTTGTATTGAATCTTTCCTTTTTTCGTTTCAGCATGTCTGAAGCATCTAAGATACCGGAGGGTGTTCATGTACCTGGTTGGTTTCGTCAATATCTTGAGTCTAGGACCGCCGCCGCAGGTCTAGTAAATGATCCCCCTCCTCCTCCGCCCCCTCCTCGTGAAATTGCTTTCTCAAAGATCTGTAGAGATTTTAGGGCCATGGGTGGAAAGGATTTCAAGGGAACTGAATCATTCGTCGAAGCGAGGAACTGGCTCAAGGAAACTAAGGATCTATTCGTTATCTTCGAGGTGGACGATAGGCAGAAGGTACAGTTGGCGGTATGGCTGCTCAAAGACGAAGCTTCCTACTGGTGTGAAGTCACTAACGCCGAGAGGCCGGTTGAGACATGGATGGATTTCAGAACAAGGTTTGAGACAAAATTTCTCTCGCAAGCTGAACGGAGTTTACAACTGGAAAAGTTCTTATCTCTTAAGCAAGGAAGTATGACGGTCAAGGAATACGTCAACCAGTTCAACCAACTAGCTAGGTTCGGATTGGATTTAGTCAACACTCAGCATAAAAAGGCTCTCTGCTTTGTTAAAGGGTTGAACGAGCCACTGCACAGCCTAGCCATGACCCACGTACCCATGGGAGCGACTTACAAGAAATTGGTGGACATGGCACTATTGCACGAGGAAGACAAGGGCCTGAAAGAGACAAAGAAGGAAGAACCACAGAATAAGAAAGCATGGCCCAAAAAGGAAACACAAAAGAATGATGAGAAGTCTGAAGATAAGAAGGGGAAAAAGTGCTTTACTTGTGGGAGCTCGACTCATCTGAACAAAGATTGCAGAAAAAGTAAAGGCACTTGTTTCAACTGTGGAGAGATGGGACACTTCACTAGGGACTACCCGAAGAGACAAGGGCAAGGAGGGCAGGCGAACACTCTTGAGGCTAGTGGCTAGGATAGAAATAGGAAAATTTCTATAGTAGGTTTAATTTCTTTATCTGATTATGGAGTTAAGACTTTCTGATTCTGGTATTTTGATTTTATAATCGATACTCTGCACTTTAATACTAGTATTATTTCTAAATTCCGCTGTAGACTCAGACCCATAAGGGTTATGGCTCATCTGTTTGAGATTGGGGTTTGAGGGATATCTGTGTTAGGCGTCAAGTATGACGCATACATTCTGAGTTTTCGTGGGGTATGATTTTATCATGCTTAACTTCCTAAGATCCATTAAGGAACCTGATCTGTACCAGTAGTCGATAAATATCTGAATACTTTTGATAAGATTTCCGGTTCTGACATTGTCTAAAGAGGGTAATCCTCTGGGTGTTAATTTGACGTTGGTTTCGGTTTTCGGGGCCGATACTTAGGACCCATGCCTAATGGGAACCAAGTTTTTGTTCTATCTGTACTCGCTTCCATCATTCGACTGTATCCTATCGATCGAATCTCTGAACTTTAGGTAGAAACTAATGGGTGTAAACATGTGTTTGAGACATGTTATGTTTGATGGTTGCAAGTGGATGCAAGTGGTTGCTAGTGGTTGCCCATGGATGCATATACACACACTAGGCACTAGATCGGCTTGAAAACACTCTCATACTGCATATGGATGTGTGAGCATTTTTTTATTTTTATGGATGCAAAATAATTGACTCAGCACATGGATGTTGCATATGACTGAATGGTTATGCACCCATATAGAAATGATATGTATCGAGTAGGAAAATTGCATACATGTTGGACTCATGGCACTGGCATAATTCGCATTAAGGAGGTCAACTGAATCAGGGGACCGCCTGATCTTTGCATTAGACAAGGAACATATATACACACTTCTTGCATATGTTCATACAGCATTATAAATCTCTTAAGGACAATGAATGCCTGTGATTGGTGATTGAGTAGATGGATGATTGGATGGTAGGACACATTCTTCTTAACTTGAAGATTTCGGGGACGAAATCCTTTAAGGAGGGGAGAATATAACACCGCGCATTTTTAAGTATAATTAAAAATGAAATAAAATATATGAAAATATGCTTATGATAGGTAAATAATGGTGATGCATAAGAAGAATTAAGTAATACATGAAAGAGAAGAAAAATTAGTTCGATAACGGTGTGTGTAACGGAAAAGATAGTAAAATGAGGATAATTAATTTAAGAATCAGGAATTAGGTAAAATGGACATCACCATTGCGTTCCTCTTGAAATTTTACATGAAATAAAGTCCGAGTTTTCGAAAATCGGAGTCCGGATGAAGAAGTTATGGCCTGCAGAAGATTCAGAAGGTTTCGGTCAGCATAGAACTGGGCAGGTCGACCTGGGGGCCAGGTCGACTAGGGGGTCGACCTCCCCCATGGGGGTCGACTATAGTGTCGACCTCCCCCCTACAGGTCGACCTGGTCGGCCTGTTTCGGTCTAGAACACGTTTTTGAAGCCATGGGACGATTTTTGATGGTCCGGATTCGTTTTAGGGTTAATCTGATGGCTAAAATGAATTGCTACACCTATAAAAACATCCTAAGACCTAGCCTTCCCTACACACAATTCTATTCTGCTTCTTCTCTGACTCTGTTCTAAATAAAAATAAAAATGGCATCGCTACTCTGCTGGAATCAAAACTAGAAGCTAATCAACATCAACCTAAGCAACTCAATTCAAATTAGAGATTAAAGCTTCTGCAACGATTCTACAACAATTAAAGTTCTTTCTTTAATCCAACCAAGGCAAGTGCAGTTATTTTCCAATATAAACTTTAATCATAATTGTGACATGATTGTAAATTTGAATTTGAGATTGTGTATGTTCTGTTCTGATCTATTTTATTCTGTATCTCTTCTTCTTTCTGTTCTATAGCCAGGCTACTACGAGCCTGCGCCAATCTCCTAAGAGATTAACGCACAAACGCTAAAATGTTTGGGACAAATAATGAATGTGGAATAATTGGACATGGTTAATCTGTGACTGATTTAAGAAAAAGGACATAGGTTGTAAACTAGATTTAGATCTATGCATATTCTGTGAATTGGAAGAAGAGGAACCATGGTATGTTAACATATGACTTGAGACAAAGAAAATATGGCTTAGGTATAAAGATTTACATTAAGGTAGGATATCTATTAAATGTAAATAAACACCTAAGTAAGGGATCTTTGGGGTATATGACATGCATAGTAATCGACGGTTATATTTGGTATATGATCATAGTGTGAATCATGACAATTATTTAGGCATGCTTAGGCCAAATTTAAAATTAGGCAAGATATGTTTGTGAAACTTTAAGGAATGATTAAATCTGTTATATTTGCTTAATCTGCTAGTTCTGTTATATTGCTTAATCTGCTAGTTCTGCTCTACTGCCTAGTCTGCTAGATTTGTTCATCTGCCAAATCTGTCATCTGCTAATTCTGTTGAAAATGCTAGATCTGCTAGTTTGCTTAATCTGCTAAATCCGTTAAGTCGCCTAATCTGAAAAATCTGTTATCTGCAATATCTGTTGAGTTGATATAATTAGTCCGCTATTGACATAATCTGAATTAGCTATAGTTATGAATAATTGACATGTATATTAGGCGTGGGTATAAATGGTAAATCATTAATTAATTGGCCGCAAAGATAAACATGGCTAACTCGAGGTTAGAATGAGTTTGCGGCGTAATTCTGCCCGGAACCGCCCGACATATTCCAGTGGTCGCAAACAATAGGTTCTAATGTGAGAAGTTAGTCATAACGTGCTTGAAACCCGAGGTTAGACTCAGTTTGCGACAGAAACCTGCCCGGAACCAACCGGCCTAACCAGTAGCCGCAAACTGTCAGTCTAATGTGATAGGTTTGGGCATTAATATTTAATTAATGAAAATCTGAGATAATTATGATGTCTAAAACGTGTTGGGTAAGGTTAAACCAATTGGACCAATGAATCTGATAAACCCGTTTCGTGAATCCGTAGGCCCAATACAAAGTTAGATAATCTGTAACCAGTTAATCTGTAAGTCTGTTAATCTGTAACTGGTTAATCTGTAAGCCTGTTAATCCGAACATCTGATCCGTTAGACTGAAAACCTATTAACTTGATTGCTTGATCTGTGAACTAGTTAATCTAAATTTTGTATGTCTGAAACTTGTAGACAAGTTAAGCTGAAATCTGTTAGTCTGGGGACACAAGGTTAGGAGGGTAATTACTTGTGTCATCTGTTGTTTGGGACCCATATTAGTCAGTAACCCTTTCTGGTATCAAAACTTTGACCCAACAGTAAGTAGGGTCCGGGCACGCTTACTGAACTAATTATAAGCGGTTCATTCTGATAATGGCGAGGGGTGTTGATGGTGCATTCCAACCGGGTCATGTGCGTGCATGGATCCCGGTCTTCCTCTGAGGATGTAAGACGCCGTGACATCTGTAAATAGGTCTGTGCCAATTGGTTGTCACTTTAGGGAATGATACACCCTATTGTGGGGCCAACACAGGATATTTATGTATTAGGGAGCCGATCGCTTGGGGTAGGGTTTTAGGGTACACTTAGTTTTGTCTGTTTCTGTTGGTACCATATGTTTCTGTTGGGTGGTAACACCTGTCTGTTTCTGCGTGGTACCGTTTGTTCGGGTGGTAAAGGCCTATAACTAATGTACACCTAATTCTACATTCTGTTTCCGTAGGGATTAATCTGCTTCTGTCTGTTTCTGATCGGGTAGTAAAGGCCCATTATTAGCATTCTGTTTCTGTTAAATTATTCTGCACCCGTTTCTGTTTCAGTTTAGACATTAGGGTGACACCTAATTCTGTTATACTAGTATTAGTGCAGAGAAGTGTAAAGAAATAGCTTATGTCATTCTGTTCTTCTGTTATATCTACTACACCTGTTACAGTCATCTCTCATCCAGTTTTAGGTTCATGTCATGTTATTATTATCTGTTCATAACTGAAAATCACTGGACTTGCCAGACTTTTTGTCTGACCCTTGTTGTTTCGCCTCCTTTCTTCCGTTCCCCCCCCCAGGTTTTGTAGAAGGGAATACTCTAGCTTGATCCAGATTTCTTCCGCTTGCAGTGCTTAAAGTATGGCTTGTCTTCTTCTGTGGGGATTATGATTTCAAACTATGCATTCTGAAGGCTTTTGTACAAGACTGATATTTTGTACTTGAATTCTGATATTGTGATTTGAAAGGATGTAACCAAGTTTATTTTTGTTCTGTTGAAATAAAGTTATAAATTTTTCAAGTACTGTTTTATCTGTCTTGTAAGTTTCTGTTCTGTTTACTAAAATGCTCCACAGAAGTTAAGGCATTCCCTTTGTGAGTGACCTTAACGGAGGTGGGGTGTTACACTAAAAGATAGATAAAGTCACAACTTAAGGGAAAAAGAAATATCAAAGATGTACCTTAAAAAAGAAAAGGGTAGGCTACGCGTATTCTAGCCTCAGTTTCCCAAGTCGCGTCTTCCTCGGCGTCGCTCCACTGAACTTTGACGAGCTTGACTTCGCGGTTGCGTAGCTTTTTCACTTCAGTTGCTAAGATGCGTGTTGGAACTCTTCTCACAGTTGCTTCACGTTCCACTTCGACTTCTTCTAGAATGCTAGGCTCTACTATTTCAGCAGACTCGTGTAAACACTTCCGGTGATGGGAAACATGAAAGACGTTGTGAACTCCGGCCAGTTTTTCGGGTAGCTCTAATCTATAGGCCATCTTCCCAACCTTCTCGATGATAGGAAATGGTCCTACAAATCTCGGTGCTAGCTTTCCAGTGGATCCAAAACGAACAACGTTCCTTAGAGGAGATACTTTAAGAAAAACTCTGTCCCCAACCTCGAACTCAAGGTCGGTCCTTCTCTTGTCGGCGTCGGATTTCTGTCTATCTTGGGCCATCTTCATCCTTCTTCGTATCAAGTCCACTTTTTCTGAAGTTTCTTTGATCATGTCTGGACCAAGAATAACCTTATCTGTAGACTCCCACCAATAAGTTGGTGACTTGCACGGTCTTCCATACAATGCTTCGAAGGGTGTCATGCCTATGGTAGCTTGGAAGCTATTGTTGTAAGCAAACTCATCTAAGGGAAGGTGATCCTCCCATGTCCCTCCAAAGTCTAGAACACAAAGTCTCAAAAGATCCTCTAAAACTCTATTCACCCTTTCTGTCTGTCCATCGGTCTGGGGGTGATAGGCCATGCTCAAACGCAACTGTTTGCCTACAGCTTCTTGCAAACTTCGCCAAAACTCGCTTGTGAAGATAGGGTCTCGGTCGCTAACAATGCTGGATGGTATTCCATGAAGTCGAACAATTTCCTTGAGATAAAGAGATGCTAGAGATGAGGCAGTCCTTCTACTCTTGACAGGTAAAAAGTGGGCGCTTTTTGTAAGCCTATCCACTATTACCCAAATGCTAGTGTTGCCTCTTCTAGACCTAGGCAGCCCATCGATGAAGTCCATTGAAATGCTATCCCACTTCCACTGTGGAACCTCTAGAGGATGGAGCAGACCGCCAGGTTTCTTCTGTTCCGCCTTAACCTGTTGGCAAATCATACACTTAGAAACGAAATCTACCACGTCCTTCTTCATGCCGCTCCAAAAGAAAGTTCTCTTTATGTCCTTGTACATTTTATCTCCGCCTGGATGTATCGTCATCTTGGAGTGATGTGCTTCCTCGAGAACCGTCTTACCAAATCTCTTGTCTGTGGGACGCATAGTCTTCCGTCTCGCCTTAGCCAACCCTTATCGTCGATGGAGTATCTGTTGAGGTGATTTGAAGTCTCACCCCTAATTAGCCTATCAATCGTCTCCACAGGCTGAGGGTCTTCGCGTTGTGCTGTCCCTATTGAGTCCAAAAGAGTAGGGCGCACCTCAAGAGATGCTAATAAACCCGGTACGAAATCAGAGGAGGGCCTAAAGTTAAAACTGGCTATATACTCTAGGCTTTGCCTTTCAACAAACAACGGACTTAATGTTAGCTTCTTTCTGCTCAAAGCATCTGCGACTACGTTGCCTTTTCCCAGAGTGTAGGAGATCTCGAAATCGTACGAGGCAAGAAACTCCATCCACCTTTGTTGCCTCAAGTTAAGGTCCTTCTACGAGAAAAGATATTTCATCGATTTATGGTCAGTGTAAAGTTCGAACTTCTCACCTAGGAGATAATGTCGCCAAGACTTAAGTGCAAAGACGATGGCGGCTAACTCAAGATCGTAGGTCTGGTAGTTCTTTTCATGAACTTTCAATTGCCTTCCACCATAAGCTACTACCCTCCCTTCTTGCATCAAGACAGCGCCTAGCCCTGTCCCACATGCATCTGTATAAACTGTGAACATCTTGCTTCCATATGGCAACGTCAGAACTGGGGTTGTTGTAAGAGCCCTTTTTAGTCATTGGAAAGCAAACTCGCAACCCAAGTCCCAATTGAACACTAGATTCTTCTTGGTCAGCCTTGTGAGTGGAGCTGAGATTTTCGCAAAATCCCTTATGAATATTCGGTAGAAACCTGCTAGTCCTAGAAAACTTCGGACCTCATTTGCATTCCTTGGTGTCTTCCAATCCTGTACCGCTACTACCTTAGCAAGGTCCACAGCTAACCCTTCTTTGGATACTACATGCCCAAGAAACCTTACTTCCTCTCTCCAAAAGTGGCACTTGGAGAATTTGGCTTTTAGCTGATGGACTCGCAGAGTTTCCATGATTTCCCTTAGGTGCTGAGCATGTTCTTCTTCACTCTTTGAGAAGATCAAGATATCGTCTACGAAGATTACCACGAACTTGTTGAGGAATTCTCTGAACACCCTACTCATCAGGTCCACGAAGTAAGCGGGTGCATTTGTCAAGACGAAAGGCATGACAAGCCATTCAAAGAAGCCGTCTGGGGTTCTGAATGCTGTCTTATCGATGCTATCTTCAGCCACCCTTAGCTGATGAAATCCGGTCGCCAGATCGAGTTGGGAGAAAACTGACGCTCCTACAAGCTGATCAAACATATCGTCAATTCTGGGGAGAGGGTGCCTATTCTTTTTCGTTAGCTTGTTGAGCTCCCTATAGTCAACACATAGACGAAGTGAACCATCCGCCTTTGTAGCGAACACCACTGGAGCGCCCCATTCTGAAATGCTCCTTCTAATGAACCCCTTCTCTAGAAGCTCTTTAACCTGTTTACTGAGCTCTTTCCTTTCTCGTGGAGTCATGTGTCTAACGGGAAACGCAATGGGCTTTGCATTATCTACAAGATATATGAGAAAGTCTATCTCCCGCTTCGGAGGTAAGCCCTTCACCTCTTTGAAGACGTCCGGATATTCACGGACCACCCTAACCGATTGCAAACTCTCAACAGAAGCATCTAGTGATTCAAGATAACTAAGCTTAACCGCATACGAGGGATTACAAGTAATTTCCAGAGTGTTACCGAGTTGGGTCAGAAGCCTAACCACCCTTTTCTCACAATCAAGGATGGCACCATTACTGGATAGCCAATCCATACCCAAAATCAAACCATATCCCGAGAAGCCCAAAACAAAGGCACTACATCTAAATTCTATGCTTAGAATATAAATTTTCAATCCCACACAGATCATAGACAAATGAGCTGGGCCCCCGATTGGATTTGAAACAATTAAGGGGTCCTCTACCATACTAGTTTCTAGGTGCAGAGATTCTACTAAAGCAGATGAAATAAAGGAGTGTGATGCGCCAGAATCAAATAAAGTGCGAACTGGGTGATCATAAAGATAAACTACACTTTCTACAGAAGTATTTATACCTCGCTGTTGCAGAGGTGGTGCTTCTAGCGCATAAACCTGTGCCCCTGAGTTGGATCCAGCCTTCTGCCCCTGCCCTCGCTTCTTTGGGCAATCCTTAGCCATATGGCCTGTCTCACCACAAGAAAAGCACCCACCATTCAACTTGGCCTTCTTTTTCCGGCAGTCTTTCACTAAGTGCCCCACTTTGCCACAGAAATAACACTTCCTCTTCTCTTCGGATTGTTGTCTTTCCCGCCCTTCTTAAAGTCTGTCTTCTTAGGCTGTAAACCTTCTTTCTTCGCTTGAGACCCTTCTGCCTTTGTCTCCTTCTTTCCCTTATCCTCTTCGTTCAGCAATGCCATCTGCACCAACCTTTCATACGTAGCTCCCATAGGTATATGGGTCATGGCCAAGCTGTGTAATGGCTCATTCAATCCTTTGACAAAGCGGAGAGCCTTCTTGTGCGGAGTGTTGACTAGGTCCAGTCCGAACCTAGCCAGCTGATCGAACTGATTAACGTACTCTTTGACTGTCATATTCCCCTTCTTAAGAAATAAGAATTTTTCCAATTGAAGGCTCCTTTCAGCTTTTGAGAGAAATTTAGCCTCAAACCTCGCCCTAAAGTCCTCCCATGTTTCCACTGGTCTTTCTGCATTGGTAACTTCCCACCAGTAGGAAGCCTCGCCTTTAAGTAGCCATACTGCCAGTTGTACCTTCTGCCTATCTTCTATCTCATAGATGACGAATAAATCCTCGGTTTCCTTCAGCCAGTTCCTGGCTGCCACAAAGGACTCGGTTCCATGAAAGTCCTTCCCTCCCATAGTTTTGAAATCTTTACATGTCTTAGCAAAAGCATTACCACGCGGAGGAGGTGGAGGAGGTGCTGCTGCAGCTAGGGGAGGAGGATGATTTTCTGCAGCTGGGGGAGGAGGAATAGCGGGACCTGGCTGATTGGCCCTTACTTCTAAGAATCGTCTGAACCAACCAGGTATTGGTACACCCTCTGGCAAGTTAAGTTCTTCGGACATGCGGAAACAAAAAGGACAGATTCAAAACGAAGGATAAAAGATAGTACCTGTGGCTTTGGGGGATTATGCCTTTTTTTTAAATAAAATAACATTTTATCTTTAAAATTGCTTCTTTAAATTTTCTTTTGAAAATAAATTTTCAAAACTTTTTATCTGATCTGGTTAACCTTGCTCTGATACCAAATGAAACACCCCACCTCCGTTAAGGTTACTCACAAAGGGAATGCCTTAATTTTGGTGGAGGTTTATAGGTAAAAGTCAAAGATAAAAAAAAAACATAAGACAGATTTAAACACATATGTATAAGCAGCGGAAACAACAGACTTTTATTTCATAAAAGAAATGTTTACACAAACATCTCCATAATTGTCTCAAAACACTCTTCTAATTATTACAACCATAATATTGTCTTTATTTCATAACTTAAAGAAGCATAATAACATAAGTAAACTGCATAAGTCCCCATAATTGCTATCCAAAGCCATAGTTCAAAACGAAAGAGATCCAAGCAATACATTCTCTCTCTTCAAGCTGGATGTGAAACTGATCAAGCTGCGGTATTCCCTCCCTGCGGACCTTGGGGGGGAACGAAAGAAAAGAAGACGAAAGAAAAGTAGAGTCAGACATAAAGCCTGAGTAAGTCTAGGACTATTCAGTCTATGAATAAGAAAAAGAGCATGATAAGTACAAACTGGAAATGGGAAAGCACCATAAACTAGGTTAAGTTGTCTAGAGTCGAATACACTATCGTACCCCATATTAATCTCTGCACCCCCTATAAACTAGTTCCCAACTGGCACCCCACAATCAGGGTGAAGTGATCCTTTTTAATGATCGACTCCTACTCGCATAGTTACATGTGTCTTACGGCCCCCGATGTTGTAGCTACCTATGCTGGTCCCACCATGGGGTGTATCAAGTCCCATGGTGGTGGCCCGACACAGTTCTAGAATGCATAGGTATACTACTGGTGCCCAGTGCCTAATTTTTCTGTGCCGGAGTGTGTGCACGCCCGCACCCCGTTAGAACCTACACTGCTGCACCACCGCCGTCGATTTGACCTCTTACAGTCAGCCCAATAATCGTGTCCCACCCTGCCTAGTTCAGGGTATCTTGATACACCTTGTAGGGTTACTGCTGAAAAGGGTCACCCGCTACTAGGTTTTCTATTTCTAGCCAACATGCTAAGCTGGTTAAGTGTTCTGTATAAACCTAACCCCCAATCAGTCTGTATAGTTTAGCATGTTGTATTTGATTAAGTATTAATTCAATTTACTTAATCCTATCAATCCTGACTTAGCTTTAATTGTCTTATTAAAGCCCCAACCTCTCACATTAGACATGTATTGTTGTGTTTTCCTGTTGCCGGTTGGGTCCGGGCAGTCTTACATCACAACTCAGTCTAACCTCGGGTCTTTATTGGGCTCAATTCTTAACCACCCACATTGTATAGGTATTGTTGTGACTACTGGACAGCCGGGCGGGTCCGGGCAGGTTTATGTCACAATGCAATCCAACCTCGGGTTAAGCATGTCGTATTTTCTAAGTTTACATATTTTGTCTCTTTTTCTTTTATATGTAAATATTTGCGGCCCATTATTCAAATTCATTATTCTTGGTTATAATAATTTATACCAATTAAAATGTCATGAATCGTTGGCATGTGCCAAACATGCCAACACAGATACTTTAATTTACCCCAACGTATTCCCCCGTTTGTACGTAATAATATAACATATGTTGGGCTTCAACATTTTAGCCCAACTTAGCCACATAAAAAGGGGAGGCTTAGAACATGATGTATATATATTCTAAGTAACATCAAAAAGGGGTGTGTAAACGCATGAACTTGCAACATAGCGATCTAATTAACATAAATTAGGCACTTGTGAACTTGCATTGTAATAGCATATAATCTTGACATAAAACATACCTAAACATGAATCATGGTTTTAATCTAATCATGTAAACTTTTATTTAAAGTATGAACCTAACTTAATTATGTGCCACATGTATTATCATATGTTTTTTAACAACAACCTAAGCCTAAAACATATTTTGTTTAGGCATAAAGCTAAACATAAACTAGTCATGTTCATAAAGTCAACACAAGTTCACAAAGATGCTTACTTTTGTTCACTAATACAAAAGTATGGTTTCATTTGAATCATGATGCCTATTCCAACATAAATTCATATGAATCATAATACCCAACTGGATCCAACTACACTAAGAATGATCATAAAAATATACATAGAAGGATCTAAAATCATGTTGGCATAATAGTGAATCATATACTTGCCTAAGTCTTAACTTGGTTGCAACGAAATATATATAACTTCTCATTAACCACAACGTATAAGTATCAAATTTCCAACATAAGTTATATACTTGTATCACAACTATTCAATAGATCCAATATCATGTTACTTACACTACTACATCCCAAATCCATTCATAGCAAATCATAGCAACATACAATTATGAATTAACATCATTATAATTAAAGTACAATTCCCATTTCTCATTCTACACAAATCAAGTCTCAATTATTTATTCACATCGGAATAGCACTCTACTTACAACGTATGACGAATCTTGTATTGAGGACTCTGAATTCTGAATTTGGTGATGCTATCCTTTGTTGTAGGCGTTGTTTTGATTTAATTGTCGTGGCTTTAAGCTTTTGAATCAACTCCTAATCGTCTCTCGATTTGACGGCTACTCCTAATCTTTCTTCAGCAACATGACGGCTCCATACTCATTTTATTTGTGTGAATTAGGTAGAGTCTTAGGTCCTTTTTATAGAGTTTGTGAATTGATTAGAGCCGTCGATGGAGCCAAGATTAATATAAGCCGTTCATTTTAAAGAGAAACCAATCAAGACTTGACACATAAGCCCTAGTGACCAGACCAAGTCCAGAAATTCGGCCAAGCACAGACCAGGCCAGCCAGGAGGGGCTGGGTTCGACCTGGCTCAGGGGCCAGGTCGACTACCCAGTCGACACCCAGGTCGACTGCCCAGTCGACCTGGGTACCCCAGGTCGACTACCCAGTCGACCTGGGTCTTGGGCGGGAAAATTCCCGCCCAGCCCAATCTGGGTTCGATTTTGAATTTGAATTCATTTTTCTGAACTGTTTCTGCTTGTTTGAATTTTAAACTGAATTCTGAAACTTCCAGAGGTCATATCTCCCTCATACGGAGTCCGTTTTACGCAAACTCGGACTCTATCTCAAGCAGAATTCCGAGACGAACGAAATGGCGTATCCCGTTTCCCTTAATTCTTTGTTTTGAAATTAATTATACTTTAATTTATGAATTTCACTGTTATAGAATATACGGGGTGTTACAATTTGAACCATAGGTTTAAATATATATATATATATATATTATTAAACTACTATTTTCCTACCTCGTTCCTTTTCGGGGACGAAAAGGTTTGAGTGGGGAAGAATGTAACAACCCGAATTATAAGTATATTTTTTATTCAATTATTTAATTTAAAATTTTGGTTTCTATTTTATTTTGTTTATATAAAACTCAATTTATTTATATTTTATTATGATACCTATTTTGATTTGAATTTAAAATTAATTTATTTTGGATTTTTATATAATGAATGAATTTGATTTTACTTTAACTTAATAATTGAAACAATATTGTATTCCAAATCCTATTGAATTCTATTGAGATGATTCATTTGAATTGGAATTCATTCCTTAAGAATTTATTTACACTGTAGACTCGTATTGTTATATATTTTGTTTCCAATATTACTGAAATTACATCGTTAATTTATTTCATTTGATATCGTTTGAAGTTTGATTTGTAAAAGAATTTTCGTCATATAACTTCAAATCTATTTGCTTCGTTTTTAATTTAAAGACCGTTCGTTTATTGTTATTTCAAGTTTTATTTAAATTTTGATCTATTCTAGTTTTCTTTTTTTGAATAAAAAGCATTGTTCAACTTTATTTTGTTACATTCGTCATTAGTCTATTCAGTTTAAAACTGTTCGGTTCTATTTGAGTTGTTAAACCCATTCGTTATTATTGCATTCAAAACCGTTCGTTAACCTTTATCCCCTAGTTTTATATTGTTAAAACCGTTCGTTAACTTATATATCACAAGATGCCTTTGCCTTTTCATTTGAACCGTTCAATTTCCAAACGACTGTCTATCCCCTAAAGCTACATCACACCCCATAAGACTCGTTCAATTTCTAGTGACGCCGTTCATTTATTTTAATACCAAATGCTTTGTGAATCCAAACGAATATTAAATAAACAACCACTATCCTATTTCTTCCCATAAACAATGAAGTAGCAGCTTTCACGTTTCCTCACCATTTTCTTCTTTCCTCCCGCTCCGTTTTCTTCTGACCGTTAATTCGTTGTCCTCCCTCCCTTGTTTAGTTCATTGTCCTCTCTCCGCCTTGCTTCCCTTCCCGCCCCGAATGATGTCGAACCCAAGCTCCGCCCCACTCCGCCTTGACTGCTCTCCCCCACTCAGCCTTGACTGCACTGCCCCACTTTGCCTCCAGCTCGTCGACCCTCCTCTCCCGCGCCACCCAAAGCCTCCTGTCGCATCCATTATCAGTTCGTACCCTTCACCCTATCGTTGGCCACTGACCTAAGCTCAAGGACGGACCCAGGAATTAAGACTAGGGTGGGATAATTTTAAAGCTACCCTTTTTTAAAATTATAATGCAGTTTTGATTAGTACCACAAAACAATAATCACAAGAACAGATTCAAAATAAGTAGATTCATATTTCACTTGCAATACATAACATTTAGCTTAATTGTGCACGACAAGTCTTTGTAGAGTCAAATTCCTTAACTATAGAATCCAAATCAACCATCCAAGAAAAATCACGCTCTAATATTAAATATTCGTTTGATGATCCATCATCATTGCTATTTTTTTTTAAAAGATAGAAGAGTTTTTTATTTCTTGCTTGGTTGTTTGTTTGACATTTTTATATAACCTATTAAACATTATATCATATAATCAGCAAATTTTGACATTACCAAATTCAATAGAATAATAAACAAATTATTGTGCTAATGTAATATTTTTATTTAAGGACAAATGAACTCAATAGCAAGGTAATTTCAAAACAAAATTATTGCACTAATTTTAAGAACATAGTTATATGCCTATTGTTAACATATTATTTATGTTATACAACCGCAAATAAGAACAGTAGAATATGATGTTGCAGGCATTTCAAAAAAGAATGAAATCTTATAAAATAAAATATACCATTACAGTAAAAGAAGAATGAAATCATGCAAAATAATATTTTAGGTCCTATTATAAATCCCAGGTCCGCAACGCTACTGACGTTGGATCAAGTGAACCTCCACATATTCCTCATCTAAATGCAGGTAAAACCAACTGTTTTTTCATGCTAATGATTGATAATCTTGTGGCGCCTTTTTTTTAATCTTGCTATTGAAATGAATATTTGAAGCTTTATCTCATAATCTGATGACCTAAAATTCATTTCAGTCACCATCAAGAAACAATGAAAAGAACAAACAATGAAACAGATGCATATGAAACAGATGCATATGAAACAAACGCATATGAAATCACCTATTAGGTTCCTCAACAAACAATGAAATAAATGTATTCTTTGCCAGTGCAATAATGCAAATTGTACCCAACAAAATTATGGTTTTTCCTTCAAATACTCAATTTCCAATAATTAATTTGAAACTGATGAAAGAATAACCTAAATTGATTCGGGTATTGAGCTATCGGATGAATTGACTAAATGCCCTCTCCGTTCTTTCTTTCTTTTGCGCAGAAGATGGAGGATTGGAGAAGGATGCGGCTTCAAAAAGTACGTTTTTTCTTTCTTTTTTGGCTTTCTTTCTTCTTTATGATGCTTCGTATTGGGCTCAGGTATTTTTTTTATATTGGGTTAATTTCAACCCTGGGCTGCAGCACAGCTGGGCCCAGGGCTGATTCCGCCATTGCCTGAGCTGCTCCTTCCTAGTGCTGTCGGCCTTCCCTTCTAGCCCGTCAAGGCTAACCACCCGCCTCCAGCTGAAGTCTCTGCGCTCTCCCACTCCAACCGATCCATTACGGTCTCCATCGGCTAGACTCCCCAAGCCTCGAACCCGCTGCTCCACCCCCTCGTGCCTCGCCTCCGCCAATCTGGCCTCCTTCTGCTCGACTCCCATCTGAACCGCTTAAGTCTTGCTTTTGCGTTTATATGAGATTATATATGTATATTTATATATAAGAAATGAGTATTTTTTTTTTTTTGAGTTTTCCTGCGTGCTTTCTAATATATAAAGATTTTGCGGTTGTCAGAGTTTGTTCTATGTGTGAGTTTTTTTGTCTGTGTGACGTGTGAGTTTTGTATTCATTTTTAATGGGTTATGTACTTGCATGACTTAATGAGTGTAGATATATATATATATAGTGTATTATATATATGGACATATATGTGTAGTGTAGTGTACTGTGTGGCGTGAGTTTGTTCTTTGCTTCAATTGGTGTGTATTCCAATGTGGCGTGTGTTCTTGTGTAGTTAGTGCATGTGTGTGTGTTAGTATGTTTGTGTGCATGATTGTGTGGGTGGTTACATATGAATAAATATATATATTTATAATGGTTTTGTAGCGTTATATAATTTATAATATTTTGCAGTTTTCGGTGTGTTTATAAAAATATGTACTATAAATTTTGTGTATATACATATATATTAAATATATATAATACTTTTGAAAAATGAATTATTGTGTTTATTTCGAGTTGAGTTCGTTTCGAGTTCCGAAACCCAGATAGTTATTTCCAATCCGTTGAGGAATTTCCTAGTCTCCTCATAAATAATAAAATATTGAGTGGCGTCTAGTTGAATCCATTCGAATCGTGCCGGAAAGACATCGCTCTATTCAATGCAAACTATCTATCGTCATCTCCATTTCTGTGCCACGAAAGGTGGGTTTATCTCACACCTGACTTACATTTTTCATGGATGTTAGATCAATAATGAACTGTTATATGAAATGTATAGGATTGCTGACAGAAATTGTTTGATTTGATATATATGCACATTTCATATGTGACACGATATATTCATATGACACGAAGTTACACTGATGATATATATACTGTGATTGATGTTATGTGATTGTTGTTAATACCCTAGTATGAGTTGAAATGGTTGTGTGGGTGGTTACATAGGAAAATTCATTATGAGTTGAAATGATAGACTTAAACGTTTTTTTGATGAATTTGGGATCGCGGGTTGTAATGATAGACCCGTGGAAATTATATAAATCGCGGATTGAAATGATACATATCCGTATCACTTGATCATAGGGTAGAAAACTATATATGGACACCGTTGGTAATGTTTTCGAAGTTAACTGATTTGAGAAATTTAATTTTATACTAATATAAGATTTTATATTTTTATATTTTGTATTTATATTTTAAAGATTTTAAACTTAAATTTTATAAATTTTAAATTATCTGTTTAAATGATTTTACGAGTAAATATAATTTTATATGTTTATTTAAGATTTTACTTATAATTTTATTTATTTTAAACCATATAATTTATTTATATAAGTATTTTTTTATTATAATAAATATTTCTTTAAACCTATTTTTATATTATTTTAAACTTATATATGTTTATAATCTATTTCTAAGTAATTTTGGAATTTTATAAACTTCTGTATATATATATATACACACACATCTCTATTTTCAAAATAATTTTATATATATATTTTATAAACTTTAATAATAAAATTAATATGGATAAGTTAAGGATTCCACGACTTAAATGCAAGGTTTAAAGATTTTAATTTTATACGATGACATTGATTTAACGAATGAACGTATATAAGAAATAAATTTGAATTTGAATCAAGATAAATTTTCGAGGAATGAACATGAATTGTGAATTCGATTGAAATTGAAATTCCAAATCTAAGGAATGAATTTGATTATAAATCAATCGAATGTTTAATTTGAATTCGGTTTTGAACTCTTATAAGAAATGATCCTAAATTGCAATTAATTTGAATTATAGCTGACATGAAATGAATTCGATTTTATAGTGATTGAATATGAATTGGAATATATAAAATTTTATATATAGAATTGGTTTTATAAATCGTTGAAATCCTGAAAGCGAATTTATAAGAATGGTTTAAAACGTATGATTTGAATCTATAAGCGACGACATTGAAATGTAAGTTTTGACTTGAATTATACATTGTGAATTCGAACCAAAATGTTGAGTTCATGTGAATTGATTTGAAACGTTTTCTTATAAAGGTAGAAATTGAATTATCTTGAACTTGAAACTTTTGTGAATATAAACCAAACCAAAATATTATCGTAGTTAAATGATTTGGTACCGATTTAACTGGAAATTGAAATCTTTAAGGTATAATTTTAATGTAAGTCGATTTTGAATTAAAAGTCATTACGCGAATATTTTTGGAAGATTTATATAAAATAGAAGTTAAAGATTATAGTATTGGTTTATACTACATTTGCGATCTTTTTGATATGATTTTCGAAATCGATTTGTTAAAGCGAATTAAGTAAGTCGTTTTCAAAATTTTAATATAATCGAAGTTAATTATTTAATTTTTATTTTTGAATTTGAATTTGAATATGAGAGTCGTATAAACTATTTTATAAAGTGACTTATAAAATAATGACCACGGTGTGAAAAACGTAAATGATGGGTTGTTAAAGAGACCGGGATCGGCTATTGTCGTACTCTCTGCCAGTACCAAAAACCACTTTTACAACTGTGTACGCGGTGGAGTTCCAGAATGAAGGGGATAATTAGTGAACGACTCCATTTTAATTGTATTTCATATTAATTACGAGACCATGACTACCTTGAGTCAGCTTGATGTAGCTAAAACAGGAGCTACGCACGGACCAAGTGAGGTCATACCTCTTATCGAGCACACTTCTTCGATATTATTCTATTACTGTTGAGATTCAATTTGAGCCCTTTAGATTATGGGAGTGCGTATCGAGGCTGGTGGTAGTAGCTGCTATGCGTTACCACCAGTCCGGCTCTGCAAACGGTGAATCCACCCTGGCATTCCTTGCGTGCCTTGTCACATGCCTTATACGATCCTGCTATGACTTTGTTTTGTACCGTTTTATAAGGAGTGCCCTCTGATCAACCTCCACTTTACGGAGGAATTACGGTACTGTATATACTATGGGAATATACGAACGGCGTAAGGGTAATCATGGTAATCCCGCTTACGCTATTTTGATATTTTACTTTACTGATAGACACTATTGTATATAGTGTATTATACTATATAGTATTAGTTTGACGGATCCTTAAAGGATGGTGATCCCAAACATCCTTTAAGTTACTGATTTCATTTCGTCGAACATTTCATTTGAATTGATTTACTTCCATGAGAATGTTAGTCCTGATCCGAGTTGTTTTGTTTTGCATTATTGCTCGGGTCAGATCGAGTATTCCAGTTTCGAGATTCATCTTTGGAGTTTGGGAGCTTATATTGGATTTTTGCTCACCTATATCTACCTGTTGATCAGTTATCCAGTCATCCAGTTATTTCTGTCATTCTGTTTCAAACTGTTATCATTTATTTTATTAGACTTCCACTGTATTATTATGTAAACTCTGATGTAGAATTTATTTAGTAGCTTCATGAACTACTATTGTATTTTAAATTTATGTTGCGAGATATTATATTTCTCTTTGTCTTTGTCTGTGATCTGTGATTCTTTAATTTATTCTGTTTACCTCAGAAGCTAATAACAACCTGTTATTTTGGACGTTTTGCGTTAACATGTTTTCTCGATTCGGGATGGTCAAAATGGCCGGTCTTTACAGAAAATGTATTCTATTTATAATTGGAAAACATTCCAATTACTTATCTCTTTCATGGTCATTCATTTATTTCAATACTTAGGAAATATATATCTTTATATTTCCAAAATTTCACTTACTTAGGGTTAAAACGACTATTGTGTAAAACATCGTTACGACAACCCACAATACTGCATTCAACTAATCTTATTCAAACATTTATCTTCGAGACTGAACTTTGGTATTTATCAGTTAAAAATGAAATCAATCAAGTTGGGGTATAACTAACTCTCAAACCTTGACCTAAACCATCCTTAACTTCAAAACGGACAAGACCACTTAACTCGAATAATCAACACCATACAAACCAATTATTCATTTTTGAAACGTATATACATTTGTCTTTCTACTTTTACCAGATTTAATTATGGATTTCCTTTTTGTTTAGAATATTCTCTTTTAAGTTCGTTTCCTTATCGAATTCCATATATATTGATTTATTGATTTCTAGTTATTAATTTTTCTTATAAATATTCTATCTCCTTAAATTTACGGAATTTTTTACCATAACCTCCTTTGTACCGGTCGATAGTTCAAACCTCGAATCACCTCTCTAGGCCTTTCCATTCAAAAAGAAAATCAAAAAGCCAAGTGGCTTGCCGATTCGGCGCATAAAAACTCATATGGGATTTAAACATGTACCTTTTTGTCGATCACTTGATTTATAATCTTCGTACACTTTATTCCATACCGGTCTAACCCATACACGTCCACTCTCAATTTATTCTAACTCAATCTGGTCTTTTTAATTCAGTTCGCTAATAAATTCTCTAATTAGCACTTTTTCCTATTCCACATTTCAACTGAACATATCACGTTCATATACTAATTTTAATTTAGTTATAAACCAGTCGAATTCCATTTTGAATTCAAGTTTCGTATTCGATTTCGAATTTAAATTTACAAACCCAATTTACTTATCCAAAGCCCAATTTCAATTCAAACTCCTTTAACTAATTATTCTTCAGACTATTTAATTATATTCAATAGTTTACAAAATCGGATTTTTGTTCCAAAAATCATTTCATTACTCCACTTGAGTTCAGATATGTTTTATAACTCACTCCCTTGTTTTATATATTAAAACAAGTTTTATTTCAAAAAAATTATTTGAACTCACTTCATTTTATATTCCGAATTCTGGAATAAAACCCGTCGTTTCCTTTTCGAAATGATTCCAAATTCTATTTTTAAATTCATACTTGAATTTAAAATTACAAATTTATTATTTTGATAATTATTTCACTACATTTATAAACCTTGTTTATAATTTTCTTGTTTTACATTTAAACAAGTCCATTTCGAAATCTATTCAAAACCAAAATCTTATTATGGAATATTCTGTTTATTATAACTTATAATTGTAACTAATTTACATATTTTAGTTTCTATTTAACATAAATTCAATATCCTTTTTGGATTTTTTTTATAAATTCGGCATAATCCATTTTAATTATCAAATTAAATTTACATTCCGATTATCATAATAGATTTCATCGTTTTCTATTTAAAACGATTTCCAATTCTAATTTAAATTCACATTTGAATTTAAATTCCCAATTATCCAATGATAATTATCCATTTCATTTATAAACACCGTTTATAATTTTATCCCAATCCCCATGCATTAACCACGGAAAATTATTCCATGTTATTTATAAACATCATTTATAAATCTACTTTAATTCCCTGCACTATTTAATTCATAAACATCGTTTATAAATCTACTTCAATTCCCTGCACTATTTAATCCATAAATATCGTTTATGGATTTTCAATACTTGTTTTTCCTATATTATTTAATTTATAAACATCATTTATAAATTAATTACTTATTTTATTTATTCAAAACTAGTTAATATTTCATATCCCATTTGACATTGAAATTCTATTTCTAGAAAATTAGAATTTTCATTTAAATCTAAAAACCCATTTCCCTATATTTTTATAAATCAACATTCAGGCCCCAATGATATTTAAACACCCCAAACCACTCAATTATCAATCATAGGTTTCATAACACATCATATATGATAATATATATGAAACAAACATATAATAATATTTTTAAGGAATCCAGTCGGATCACTCCAACCTGTTTTCCTGCATCCACAGATGTTAGCCAACATAAATAATACCCATCCTGCTTCGAGGTAGGATATCGCGGTATAAAAGGTCATCCATTATCATAGCATGGGGCGTATAGGGTCATCCGCTAATGATACTACGAGAATCCAACCACCAATATATATATATAATATAACCACAACAACCAATCCTAAATAACTAATATATATTTAATAATAGCCACGGTAATATTTTAATGCAACCAAACAACCATCAATTATTTTAACAAATAAAATAATTCTATAATAAAAATAAGAGTGAGATTTACTCACCGAAATTGCAGTTGTCGAATATCCTGTTTATTTCCAAATCATTGGTTATGAATCTTCTTAAATGAATTCATACCTAGGATAATTTGATTTAAATTTACTGATTAACATTTATTTAAATTAACTATTTAAAAAAATAATTAAATTTCATATATATATATATATTTTCAAGGTTACTAAATTAATTTTAACTGAACAAATTAAATAAACTAATCTACGTATTTTAAATTTCGTAAATCATATACCTTTCTTCCTCAACCAAATTGTGCTTAAACCATTCGCAACATATCCTTCACTATTGCAACTTTATCAACAAGCAACCTCAAACATTGTATGCTCGAATATCTCTTTGAATTTTCCTGAATCATTCTCGAAGTAAGACTTCCTGGAACAACACTTCCTCATATATCTCCTCCTTGCTTTCATTCCACTACAAACCAACAACCACCTTTTCCTAATACAGCCGAGACTAGTCTACAAACCACACCTACGTTGACCTCTTTTGACATTTCATCACTAACACCCTTTTATCAACTCAGTTCAAACTCCTCTCAGGTGTCATCGCAACTTCGGCTTGAAACCGGCACATACCAGAAAAACATCGATCAAAGTTTGAATGGAAATCTCCCAAAATCTATCACGTTAATCCCCTTCAAGCCATGAATCCACTTGTGCCTCCCAATCCAACTATGACTTTACCAATTTTCCTCGACCTCAACCCTAAATTTGATTGAAATGAACTTGAACTGTTCAAGTTTGAACATCGCACCATTTATAGTCGCTCCACCTCAAATAACCCCATCGCGACTTTGGAATTCCCCAAAGTCCTTGATTCCTCCTCTGACCTCTCCTCGATTAGTGTGTACTCAGCTATCCTCAGATCAATATCGCACCCGAAACCCTAGATGCTGAAATTACGCTCGAAAATTTTGCTTTTACTCAAAACTAGGTATACGATTTTGGGTTTATGTTCAAGAATTTAAAAATGATTTTAGAATTGAAGATGGATGCAGTTTACTTTGTTTGGGAGCTTCAAGTTTTATTTAGCTGTGAAGTGGAAAATAGACTAATGGAAAGGGAGGGATGATTTTTTATATATAAACGATTCAATCTAAAGAGAAGCGACGTTTTAATTTATCTGAAGCTTGAGAATCTATTTGGTTTTCAGAAGAATGAAGTGTGGAGTTATAGAAAGGAATACTTCACCATTAAATAAATTTTTGATTTGACCATACATCAATACGATTTGTTTTCTATTTAATGTGATTAGACTAAAAGGGATTTTTATTTTATCTAAACGGATTCTGATTTGATTTGATCTTATCCAATAATCAAATACTACGGGGTTCACAACTTGAAACTGTGAACCGCTAATTTTAATGCACCGACCGACGTTTAAATATCATAGCGTTATACTGAACTCAACATAATATACTATGGAATTTAATTTGAACATATATACCATATTAAATTAATATAATATAATTTAAATTCAGAAATAATCAGATTCTTCGATAATAAATTATTTCTATTATCATTTATATTCAAATACCATTTCTAAAAATCATTTGAATCATTTTGACTCTGGATTTGATTTTAAATTAAATTATTTTAGATCTCTTATTTCTATAATTATATATTCGAAATAAATCATATCTTGATTATTAAATCGATAACTCAAAATAAAAATCGATTTTTATTATCAACTAAATATTTATAATAAATATTAAATAAAAAAATCAATCAAAAATCTGGGTCGTTACATTCTTCCCCCCTTAAAATAATTTCGTCCTCGAAATTACTAAGGTAGGAAAATGATTCAAACCTTATTAACTTTTCAAAATTCACTTATGTTGAAACTCAACATTTCATATTTCTACAAAATTTAGTTCAACCAAAACTTTTGGTTTCCATTTATATTCCACATCATATAGGCTTACATTCATTTAATCTGGATAGTTTCCAATCCACATGTTCACATCTAATTCATATTCAATTCATATGCATTCAACTTATTCAAATTGATTTTACTGAATTTATTCGCTTAGATCTATTTAACTTGCTTAAGTTAAATTTCAATTCCAGAATTCAAATTCCTGGGTTTTCATTTCAAATCCTTTTTGAAATCATATAAATATATACATATATTTATTTCCATCTCAAATTCAAAACATTTGAATTTTCAAACCATATGTTTTCTTTCAAACAAATATCTATCAAAACCTTTATAAGGTACCAATCCATTACTTAGAAATTCGAAAATGAATATTGATGATGCTGCAGTCATCATCAGAATTATTTCCCAGCAACTGAAGTGAGTTCAGTGCTTTATCACATTCAAAATCCATCTAAAATGGTTTTTAATCAAAATCCTTCCAAAACAAAGCTATATTATTTTAATATACTTTGAAAAATATTTTTCAACTTCCTAGGATTTTAAATTCTGAATTCTAGTTTGAATTAAATTTTGATTCATTTTATTTGTATATTTCATTCATATACAAATTATATTTGGTTATAGATAACCATTTCAATTTTATAATCTCATTTGATTATTATAACAACCAACATATCCATATATCATAATAATTTCAGAAAATTATTTATTTCTATATCAAAATAGAATTTTAGGTAAAAGTATTTCATTTACCCACTTTAAAACAATATTATGTTGAAATTTTCTATTCAAGTGTTTAGAAATTCCTATCGACTTTGTGGCATCCCACGATTCGATCAAAATTCATAAACCACTCAATAGACAAGTCAACACAAAATAAATCATTTGTTTTCATCAATTAACAAATACGCTCTCTCTCTATATATATACCCTCGACTCATTCTAGGGTACTACTGACCCTATCTCCAATGAGCACAACCCCACCAAAGCCTAGGTATTTGCTCAACCTAAGCTCTGATACCAACTGCAATGACCCACAAATCCGTACTATCTGAGTTGACTACATACATCACACATCCATCCCAAATATCAAAGAAATACAAATCATCTTTTTAGAAGAAAAGGTAAAAGAAGAACAGAAATAGCAACACAGAATCTCACATAGTAGCGGAACAAAATATAATATCATAACTTTTGAAATACAAAATTTTAACTGTATAACATATAATTATCAGAGTACAACACTTACAACATAGAGGAAATAAAAATACTATATATCTAACACTGAAGCCTCCTGCTCCAAGCTCCTTTAGATAGATCTGTAAAATCCTGAACTACTTGACTGCCCATACAAATTTGTGCACCCAAGAGTTCATGTAAAACAAAACAAAATAAACTCTGGGTCAGTCAGGGAACTGGTATGAGTAAACAATTTAAAACAGTTTGAGAAAATAAACGATATCTCATAAGACCACGCCGTATAACACGGAATGGGTTTTTCCCTTATGAGAATCCAAAATACTTGATTTAACTTTCAAAATCCTTTTGGAAGAAAAGGACAATCTTTACATCAAACTCTTCTGATATTATAATAGTGTCTAAATCAAATAAATAGAAATCTAGTGGAACGCTTTCATCTCACATTCCATGTACATAATATACAATCAAAACTGCAGGCACTTATTGGGTAATGAATTTCCAACTATGACAAGGTATGGAACCACCTTCCAATAGTGTATCTCTAGAGGAGAATACACTGGGTTCAACAAGAACATCTTGTAACCCAGCCACACATGACCGACCACTCATTTCGCTTGAGTGTATCGAATGTATATCATCAACGGTTGGGATCAACATCCATTTCCCGAATGGGACAGCATTAAATAGATTAAAGAATGAAATGAATATCTCTAGATAGGTGATAGTACACCCTAATGGAAGCTAGCCACATAGCCATGTTGTCTGCCCGATTTTTTTATTTCCCGATTGTTGAGGCCTGTGGCTATGATTACTTATCATTCATTGATAGCACATCACTTTGAATGCCACATTGTCAGATCCATTAATCACTAGTTGATTTGCACAAATATATTATGGATATTATGCTAAGTGAATAAATTCTCCGCCACCATATATATCTACACAGACCAACATATATGATCATTGGAAATACTTCGTCAAACATTCGTCCATACACTTCGTTCTAGGACTGAACGAAACCGAAGGCACAATTTCCATTAATAGAAAAAGTCCTTGCACTTTACTCCGTCTTCGATTCTCTTCATATAATCTGATTCGCAGCGCTATTGCCAATACGGAGTGGTTCTCGGATAATAATCCAACTGGTCTCTCCATGTTGACAGCGATATTGGCAAACACTTCGATAGTCGGTTATTTAACTATCGAAGAAAAACAAACATCTATTCAAAACATCAAACAATCACTGCGCCCTTTTAATTAATATTTCATTAATTAAAACACTTCTCCATTTCCTTATCCATATTCGTTAACACGATATTTTTGACATTTTTCTTGGCCTCTTACGCTATTTGGAAAACATTTCCATATATCGCCTTCTTTTATTTTCTATACTTAGAAAATATATTCTATTTATAAGTTGAAAACATTTCAATTACTTATCGCTTTCATGGTCACTCATTTATTTCAATACTTAGGAAATATTTATCTTTGTATTTCCAAAATTCCACTTACTTAGGTTAAAACAACTGTTGTGTAAAACATCGTTATGAGAACCCACAATACTGCATTCAACTAATCTTATTCAAACATTTATCTTTGAGACCAAACCTTGCTATTTATCAGTTAAAAATGAAATCAATCAAGTTGGGGTACAACTACCTCTCAGATCTTGACTGAAAACATCCTTAATTCAAAACGGACAAGACCACTTAACTCGAATAATCAACACCATACAAACCAATTATTCATTTTTGAAACGCATACACATTTCTCTTTCTATTTTACCAGATTTAATTATAGATTTCCTTTTTGTTTATAATATTATCTTTTAAGTTCGTTTCCTTATCGAATTCCATATATCGATATATTGATTTCTAGTTATCAATTTTTCTTATAAATATTCTATCTCCTTAAATTTTCAGAAAATTTCGCCATAATCTCCTTTGTACCGGTCGATAGTTCAAACCTCAACTCGCCTCTCTAGGCCCTTTGCAATCAAAAAGAAAATAAAAAAGCCAAGTGGCTTGCCGATTCAGCGCATAAAAACTCATATGGGATTTAAACATATACCTTTTTGTCGAGCACTCGATTTATAATCTTCATACACTTTATTACGTACCTGTCTAACCCATATACGTCCATTCTCAATTTATTCTAACTCAATCTGGTCTTTTTGATTCAATTCGCTAATAAATTCTCTAATTAGCACTTTTGCCTATTCCACTTTTCAACTAAAAATGTAAGGACCCGTAACTTCCCTGGTAAGGAAAGAGCGGATACTTTGAGAACAACACACAAAAGAACGCAGACAGAAGAACATTTCATTGTATATTACAACAATTCCATCAGATCACAAGAATATATAGAGTATAAATCAATATTACACATTATAAAATATCAGAGATTACAATACATTACATAGCAGCGGAAAATAATACAATACACAACTAGAGGTAATACACGGATACAGAGCTTTCTGAGTATCGTTCCAGCTGTAAATCAGGATCCTGTGAATATAAATCTGCAAAACCAAAACTACTAGTTGCCCATGTCAAAATAAGGGCACCCAGAGTTTAGGTTCAAACAATAAACTCCAAGTCAGTCATGTGACTGGTGTGAGAACTAAAACAGTTATTCATCTTTATTTTAAAGTTAGGTAAATCAAGGGACCACGCCGGATAACACAGAACGGGTTTCCTCCCAAGAATACTAGTGCATAAAACAACAGCACAATGCTAAAGAAAGAACAATGAAGCTATTATAAGACCCAGGTCCCATCACACAATGCAACGCAAGCCGGAGGATAGGGTTTTTACCTTATAATAGCCAAAGAATGCTTGATACGCTAAATTTCATGTTTTAATTCTTAATCAGACTCCAACCGTAAATTAGTAAGAGAACGATTCCTTAAGTATTAACCCCGAAGGCCGAAACCAACATCAGACCAATACCCTGGAAACCACCCATCTTAACTCGTTTCCAGTTAGTTTCTGATTTTATATACAATCATAAATATCAATCATAGGCGGCATGAATGTCCCATACCACTATGTCGCCATATATAGGTATACAATCAAAACCGCAATTGTCACATATTTGGAAGTTGGATTTCCATCTGTGAACCGAGGCAAAAGATAGTCCACTACCGATTCGAGACGCTCTAGCCCGTGTCTCAGGTCAGAGCTCGAGTGACCTTTGGATCGTCAGGGCCGGTTCATCGATGTGGATTAAAATGCATGAACACTGCGTTTCCCCACACTTTGGGGTGTCAATGAGTTAACAAATGACTCCATCGACTTCACATAGTCACCGATATATCCGAGGCGCCTCGCAACAACAACAACCACATAAGTCAAACTCGTCAGGGCATGTAAAACCACTGACGCCACTTCTAGCTAGAAAGAAACGCATGTCCTCCCTGAGGTCCTCTCCCGTTTCTGGTTCACAACCGGGGTGTGAGGCTCGCGAATCAGCGTTACACAAAGCTATGACACACAGGCCATGCTTTGATCATCAACCACAAGACTTTGCTTTTCAGCAGAAGCCCTGATCATTTGCATCTTAGCATGCCACACAGGCAAACCACTCCATGCAACCGATATCCATCAATCACACAGAATGATATTCAATGTCAGACAAACAGTCCATTTACAAGTTCGTTCTGGGTCTGAACGAAATCGGAGGCACCTAGTACCCCGCATATCCATCGATCTCCAAGTATGTCTAGACGATCACTAACTGATTCCCACCTCTTGGGTGTACGGCCCAATCAAGATCATCAGTAGTCACTCAAACGACGTGAAGACCTCCGGTCTTCGACCACCGTCTTCACCTTCGACTTATCGTCGTATCAGTTACTCAGAATGGGATAAACTCGGTCTTTCCGAATAACTCGCTTATATAATAAACAAGTGTTACACAAACACAACATACGCCTCATTCCAATTCATCAGTCACTAACCGTAAACTAGTAAGAGAACAATTCCCCAAATATTAATCCCGAAGGCAGAAACCAACATCAGATCAATACCCAGGAAACCATTCAGCTTAGCTAACCCACAGTTAGTTTCTAAATTTCACATTCTTAGGGAAAGGTTACCATTAATTTTATCAAAGATAAATTCCTTTAAATTTATTCTTTAATCTTCCTTTGAATATCACTTCAAACTAGTCAGGATTAGCGAACCACACCGAAGTAATCATTTATTTCAATTCCCCAATCCCAACCTATTCATCCCATGAAGTAAAACTGGTAATACTTCATATCTAACACCACGGTGTTATCGATAAATTCAATTACCATTTCACGTTCAAATTTAATTAAAGATTTAAATATCGCCTGGAGCAAAACTGGAGATACTCCATTCTCAATCTTTTCAATCTAATTAAAGATTTATTAAAACTCCACTTAGTTTTAATCTTTAACTGGGTTAAAGAACCGATGTCATTTAAAACATGATTCACGATAAACCCCAAAATCACATCACATTTCAATCAGTCCTTAACCATAAATTAGCAAGTGAGCAATTCCCTAAGTATTAACCCCGAAGGCCGAAACCAACATCAGATCAATACCCAAGAAACCATTCACCTTAACTAATCTCCAGTTAGTTTCTAATTTTCTTAACTCCGTTGGGTCTAAGAACAGTATTATTGAAGATACCTTTCACGAAAACCCAAAATCACATTCCATTAATTATCGGGTTAAAGAACAAGTGTTATTTAAAACACTGTTCACGATAAACCCAAAAATCAATAACAATTCAATTATTGGAAATTCTGGTTACTTTTAAAACCATTTCAAATCCACTTTATTTATTTTAAAAATAAGTAGAATTATAATTCTAGTTCAAAACCAGTTCATTTCGATAAAAATCTATTTTTACCTTTTCAAATATGGAAATTTTAATCCCAATTCTTTATAAATTGTTTCTTATGATTTTACAAAAATTATTACTATTTTTAATAATTTTATCAAGGCCCGTACAGTCGATTTCCACTAACGGCCATCGAACTGCACTTACAGCGACCTTTTCCAAATTTGATTTGGAAATAATACCAAATCCAACCGTTAGATTTCAAATCTTTAATATTCATTAGAAAGCTCTTTTCGGTACGAACCCACCGGTTCTGGTTTCAGGAGAATCCGACGGTCGGATCTCCCGTAATATCCGTTCGAAGCCAATGGTCGAAATTCGCGAACTGCTGCAGCGCGGCGCGTTCTATTTAGGCCGTTATGTATATATATATATATATATATATATATATATATATATATATATATTTCGTCCATTACTTTTCAAAACGTATTTTATAAATCATTTTAAATTTGTTTTCAAAACGATTTCAACTTCATATTCAATTCCTAATCAAAACTGGATATTCCACATCATCGATATACAAATGATAATATTTTCAAAACGTTATATTTTGAAATCACTTTCTTTTCTATATTCATTATAAAAACTAATAAAATCGATATAAATATCACTCACATCAAAATGGCGTCAATCTAATCAACACAGCTTTTGTTCAACACATGAATATTTATTCTATTCAACACATGAATTTATTTTCTATTCAACACATGAATATATATTTTAAATTCAACACATGAATTTTCTTTACTATTCAACAAATGAATTTTCTTTACTATTCAACAAATGAATTTTCTTTACAATTCAACAAATGAATTTTCTTTACAATTCAACAAATAAATTTTCTTTATATTTTCCAAATTGGAATGAGCCCCAATCAATTACCATATAACGTTAATTATATGGATTCCCTACAACACATGTATATAATAGCAACGATAAATCATCAACCATCATCCAGAGTGCATTCTACACTGTATAAGCCTCAAATATAAATATTCAACGCTTATAACAACCTATCAATCAATCGATAGACATACAACTAATTATTGGGATTAGTGTATGTCCAATTTCATCCCAACACCCGTGTGGGGTTTCAAAAAATCACACACAGATTTTATTTGTGCAGTTGGGCGATGTGTAAAATTTATCGTCCCAATCAATATCAGTCAAATCAGTATATATAAACAAATCGTCTGATTTGTTTATAAATATTTATTTTATATACACGTTACAAAATTATATTTTTAACTATAAAATATTTTACACCATAAAATATTTCATTTCATTCCACATCACTCAATCAAATTTCACAACATAGCAATCAAACAAACAAGCCATCCATAGTCTGTGGACGACGGGTGTCGGGTGCTACTAAACACCGTCTGCATCCTAGTATACATTTCAAACTAGAAATAAAAATAAAAGTGAGGAGTTCTCACCTTTGGGATCCACTCCGCCAGTTTTATTTTTCAATTTCAGAACAATTGGGATTTGTTTGACATTCCAACGAAGTCTCCCCTACGCTGCTCATATTAAAATCACCCTTTTAATATGATGATCATGTATTCAAAAATCGCATTTTTATATCGCTAGAACTCATTTTTTTATCCCTTCATTCAAACAAATAAAAATCATGTTTTTAATTCTCTACTTATATAAAAACTATATTTTTGCTTCAAATTTCTTCATATAAGAATCGCCATTTTATATTATTTCATATTATGAAAATCATATCTTTTCCTTATATAAAAATATAATATTTTCACATATAAAAACCACTTCTTTAATTCGCCACTTCATAATACAAAAATCACAATTTTATTTCACTTCTTATATCAAAGATCATATTTTTATTACTCCACTTAAAAAAACATATTTTTATTATTCTAAAAATAAAAAAACCATATTTTTATTATTCTAAAAATACAAAAATCATATTATTATTTTTCTTAGCTACTTCCCTATAAAAATCTAATCTTTTTATTCGCCATTTCATTATAAAAATCTTATCTTTCTATAATTAAAAACAATATCCTTTCATAAATAAAAACATATGAAAAAAAAATTAAACAAGAAACTCACATTTGAATTTCAAAATTGAATCTTCGCTGCCGAAAGGGATCCACGTCGGAGGTGGGGTTGGTGGACTGTGGCGTCGCCCCGGGGGGGGGGGGGGGGAGGGGAGGGGCTTGGGCGCTGGCAGTTTTGGGTGTTGGGGGGGCTAGGGTTCGGGTTTGAATGGGTTCAGGGGGTGGAAAGAGAAGAGGCGATGGGGGAGAAAGGGCGTGGCGGATTCTGGTAGGGCGGCGGTAGCTGGGCCGGTGGTGGCGGTGGGCGTGGAGCTCGAGGTCGGCGGCGGCGAAGGAGCGAGATAGTGGAGCGACGAGTTAGGGCTCAGCTTTTTTTTTGTTTTTCTGTTAAGTGAGGGAGAGAGAGTGTAAGGGTAATATAATATATTTTTTTTATTTAATTATTTCAAAAAGTAACTTTTAATTTCGACCTCGAAATCGAACCCACCGCCTGTCATCCATAGCTAATTACCCTCATTCTAAACACAATGGGATATGTATCGTAAGCTGATTCAATCGTTTCGATCAGTTTTCGTCAAAATCAAAATATAACTTTATATATTGAATTTGAACGCACATTTCAATTTACCGGGCCCACATACAGTCTCTAAAAATTCCCAAAAAATATTTTCTAGCTTCGTATTGACGATACGGTCCTAATAAAACTAATTTCATCAAATACTGAGACCGTCTGAAAAATGGCCATTTTCCAGTGTATTAAAATCAACTGAAACTGGTCAAACGCGTTTTCCTTTTCCATGCTCACATATTGATTCGAAAAATTACAAATTTTGAAATCTGGCAATAACTTGACATCACGGATCCAAAAAAAGTGGTTTCGTCGAAAACCGAGGTCCTTTGCAAAATTCCCATTTTTAAGGGCCGAAATTCCATAGCGACTATTCCGAATTTTCAACTGGGCATAACTTTTTATCCTCGCTATGAAATTTTGATTTTTCTAATTCGTTGGAAAGATATTCTCAAATAGATTCAAATATTTTTGGTTTCACTAAAATTCGGTTTATTTTGAATCCTGTACATCCATTTGAATTTTGAAATCGAATTTTCGAACTACCGCGCCATTTTCAATTCCTTTTAAAATTATAAATAATTATTTATATTCTAACGACGATTCAATTAAATATATACGTTCAAATTCTATTTAAAATAAATTTCTCGTCGTTCTTATTTAAAATAATTCATTTTAAATAATCAGAATTCACTAAAATGGCAAAAATAAAAATTTTAAATTGGCTTGGATTTTCGGGTTATTACAATCTCCCCTACTTAAAACTTTTCGTCCCCGAAAAGGAACGAAGCCGAAAGTTGTTTAACAAATCAACTCAACTTTCATTGTTTTCTTACGGCTTAAGTTCTTCAACTTTTCAGTTTCTAAGAATTTTTCAAATTTTTCAAAAATTTGGCTAACACCCTAAATTTTCGAAAAATTTCGCCATAACCTCCCCTGCACCGGGGACTTCGGGGTATTTCATATAGCCTCCTATGGCCTTCTTCAATCCAAAAGAAAAGGAAAAAGCCAAGCGGCTAGCCAATCGGCTCATAAAATCATCACCACCTAAACAAAATAGTAAATTATGGTAAACATGTACCTATTTGTCGGGCAAACAATTTTATTCTTCTGCTCTGGCCTCCTTGCTATGACCTGTTCAATGTAAGTACATGTATATTCATGCAAATGCAACCAATTTCCAATACAACTCACTATTTGATCAATTTGGCTGAAGGTTCAACATTTAATCAATCAAACAATAATCAAACAACACAACCAGCAATCAATTAGTTGATTAGCTTTTCAAATTCATAACTTTGATACATAGTTAAAAAATTCAGATTTTTGATGCCAAATCACAACAATAAGCCCTATCTATTTTTGGTTCTCACACCAGTCTAATGGAAATATATAGAAATCCCACCTTCGTCACTCAAACATAAATTCTGATCATGAAGCTTCAATCATCAGAACCATCTCCGGGCGACTAGAGGGTGATTCTATATCTACCCAATATATTAAAACTTCGAATATCCGTGGATCAGACGTATGTGCAAAATCTTTATATAATGGATTGCCCAAATTCAATATAAATAAATTATTCAAATACGTATAGGGTTTATATTTTCAAAACAAAACTGTTTCCATTTTAAAAATATACTCTTCACACTCGTTCTAGGATACTACTGATCCCATCTCTAACGAGTCATTCTTGTTAGATATTACTAATCCAATTTCTGATGAATTCTTTCATTTGGTTCTAATGTGTCTTGTTCTCTAAGCTTTGTAAACCAAAGCTTTGATACCACTGTAAGGACCCGTAACTTCCCCAATAAGGAAAGAGCGGATACTTTGAGAACAACACACAAAAGAACGCAGGCATAGGAACATTTCATTGTATATTACAACAATTCCATCAGATCACAAGAAAATACAGAGTACAAATCAATATTACACATTATAAAATATCAGAGATTACAATACATTACATAGCAGTGGAAAATAATACAATACACAACTAGAAGTAATACACGGATACAGAGCTTTCCGAGTATCGTTCCAGCTGTAAATCAGGATGCTGTGAATATAAATCTGCAAAAACAAAACTACTAGCTGCCCGTGTCAAAAAAAGGGCACCCAGAGTTTAGGTTTAAACAATAAACTCCAGGTAAGTCATGTGACTGGTGTGAGATCTAAAACAGTTATTAAACTTTATTTTAAAGTTAAGTAAATCAAGGGACCATACCGTATAACACGGAACGGGTTTCCTCCCAAGAATACTAGTGCATAAAACAACAGCGCGATGCTAAATAAAGAAAAATGAAGCTATTATAAGACCCAGGTCCCATCACACAACGCAACGCAAGCCGGAGGATAGGGTTTTTACCTTATAATAGCCAAAGAATGCTTGATACGCAAAATTTCATGTTTAACTCTTAATCAGACTCCAACCGTAAATTAGTAGAACGATTCCCTAAGTATTAACCCCGAAGGCCGAAACCAACATCAGACCAATACCAAGGAAACAACCCATCTTAACTCGTTTCCAGTTAGTTTCTGATTTTATATACAATCATAAATATCAATCATAGGCGGCATGAATGTCCTATACCACTATATCGCCATATATAGGTATACAATCAAAACCGCAATTGTCACGTATTTGGAAGTTGGATTTCCATCTGTGAACCAAGCCAAAAGATAGTCTTCTAACGATTCGAGACGCTCTAGCCCGTGTCTCAGGTCAGAGCTCGAGTGACCTTTGGATTTTCAGGGCGGTCCACTGATGTGGATTAAAATGCCTGAACACTGCGTTTCCCCATCCTTTGGGGTGTCAATGAGTCAACAAATAACTCCATCGGTTTCACATAGTCACCGATATATCCGAGGCGCCTCGCAACAGCAACAACCACATAAGTCAAACTCGTCAGGGCGTGTAAAACCACTAAAGCCACTTCAAGCTAGAAAGAAACGCATGTCCTCCCTGAGGTCCTCTCCCGTTTCTGGTTCACAACCGGGGTGTGAGGCTCGCGAATCAGCGTTACACAAAGCTATGCCACGCAAGCTGTGCTTTGATCATCAACCACAAGACTTTGCTTTTCAACAGAAGCCCTGATCATTTGCATCTTAGCATGCCACACAGGCAAACCACTCCATGCAACCGATATCCATCAATCACACAGAATGATATCCAATGTCAGACAACAATCCATTTACAAGTTCATTCTAGGTCTGAACAAAACCGGAGGCACCTAGTACCACGCATATCCATCGATCTCCAAGTACGTCTGTACGATCACTAACTGATTCCCTACACTTGGGTGTACGACCCAATCAAGAACATCAGTAATCACTTAAACGACGTGAAGACCTCCGGTCTTCGACCACCGTCTTCACCTTCGACTTATCGTCGTATCAGTTACTCAGAATGGGATAAACCCGGTCTTTCCGAATAACTCGCGTATATAATAAACAAGTGTTACACAAACACAACATACGCCTCATTCCAATTCATCAGTCACTAACCGTAAACTAGTAAGAGAACAATTCCCCAAATATTAACCCCGAAGGCCGAAACCAACATCAGATCAATACCCAGGAAACCATTCAGCTTAGCTAACCTACAGTTAGTTTCTAAATTTCACATTCTTAGGGAAAGGTTCCCATTAATTTTATCAAAGATAAATTCCTTTAAATTTATTCTTTAATCTTCCTTTGAATATCACTGCAAACTAGTCGGGATTAGCGAACCACACCGAAGTAATCATTTATTTCAATTCCCCAGTCCCAACCTATTCATCCCATGAAGTAAAAATGGTAATACTTCATATCTAACACCACGGTGTTATCGTTAAATTCAATTACCATTTCACATTCAAATCTAATTAAAAATTTAACTATCTCCTGGAGCAAAACTGATGATACTCCATTCTTGATCTTTTCAATCTAATTAAAGATTCATTAAAACTCCACTTAGTTTTAATCTTTAACTGGGTTAAAGAACCGATGTCATTTAAAACACGGTTCACGATAAACCCCAAAATCACATCACATTTCAATCAGTCCTTAACCATAAATTAGCAAGTGAGCAATTCCCTATGTATTAACCCCAAAGGCCGAAACCAACATCAGATCAATACCCAAGAAACCATTCAACTTAACTAATCTCCAGTTAGTTTCTAATTTTCTTAACACCATTGGGTCGAAGAACAGTATTATTGAAGATACCATTCACGACAACCCAAAATCACAACAAGTGTTATTTAAAACACTGTTCACGATAAACCCAAAAATCAATACCAATTCAATTATTGGAAATTCAAGTAACTTTTAAAACCATTTCAAATCCACTTTATTTATTTTAAAAATAAATAGAATTATAATTCTAGTTCAAAACTAGTTCATTTCGATAAAAATCTATTTTCACCTTTTCAAATATGGAAATTTTCATCCCAATTCTTCACAAATCGTTTCTTATGATTTTACACAAATTATTACTATTTTTAATAATTTTATCAAGGCCCGTTTAGTCAATTTCCACCAACGGCCATCGAACTGCACTTACAGCGACCTTATCCAAATTTGATTTGGACATAATTCCAAATCCAACCGTTAGATTTCAAATCTCTAATACTCATAGAAAGCTCTTTTCGATACACACCCTACGGTTCCGGTTTCAGGAGAATCCGACGGTCAGATCTCCCGTAATATCCGTTCGAAATCAATGGTCAAAATTCGCGAACTACCGCAGCGCGGCGCGTTCTATTCAGGCCATTATATATATAATATATATATTATATATATTTCGTCGATTTCCTTTCAAAACGTACTTTATAAATCGTTTTAAATTTGTTATCAAAACGATTTCAACTTCATATTCAATTTCTAATCAAAATTGGATATTCCACATCATCGATATACAAATGATAATATTTTCAAAACGTTATATTTTGAAATCACTTTCTTTTCTATATTCGTTATAAAAACGAATAAAATCGATATAAATATCGTTCACGTCAAAATGGCGTCAATCTAATCAACATGGCTTTTATTCAACACGTGAATATTTATTCTATTCAACACATGAATTTATTTTCTATTCAACACATGAATATATATTTTCAATTCAACTTTTTCTTTACTATTCAACAAATGAATATTCTTTACTATTCAACAAATGAACTTTCTTTACTATTCAACAAATGAATTTTCTTTACAATTCAACAAATGAATTTTCTTTACTATTCAACAAATGAATTTTCTTTATATTTTCCAAATTGGAATGAGGCCCAATCAATTACCATATAACGTTAAGTATATGGATTCCCTACAACACATGTATATAATAGCAACGATAAATCATCAACCATCATCCAGAGTGCATTCTACACTGTATAAGCATCAAATATAAATATTCAACGCTTATAACAGCCTATCAATCAATCAATCGACATACAACTGATTATTGGGATTAGTGTATGTCCAATTTCATCCCAACACCCGTGTGGGGTTTCAAACAATCACACACAGATTTTAATTGTGCAGTTGGGCGATGTGTAAAATTTATCGTCCCAATCAATATCAATCAAATCAGAGTATATAAACAAATCATCCGATTTGTTTATAAATATTTATTTTATATACACGTTAAAAATTATATTTTTAACTATAAAATATTTTACACCATAAAATATTTCATTTCTTTCCGCATCACACAATTAAATTTCACAATATAGCAATCAAACAAACAAGCCATCCATGGTCTGTGGTCGACGGGTGTCGGGTGCTACTAAACACCGTCTGCATCCTAGTATATGTTTCAAATTAGAAATAAAAATAAAAGTGAGGAGTTCTCACCTTTGGGATCCACTTCACCAGTTTTATTTTTGAACTTCAGCACAATCGGGATTTGTTTGACATTCCAACACAGTCTCCCCTACGTTGTTCATATTAAAATCACCCTTTTAATATGATGATCATGTATTCAAAAATCGAATTTTTATATCGCTAGAACTCATTTTTTTTATCCCTTCATTCAAACAAATAAAAATCATGTTTTTAATTCTCTACTTATATAAAACTATATTTTTACTTCAAATTTCTTCATATAAAAATCGCCATTTTATATTATTTCTTATTATGAAAATCATATCTTTTCCTTATATAAAAATATAATCTTTTCACATATAAAAACCACTTCTTTAACTCGCCACTTCATTATACAAAAATCATAATTTTATTTCACTTCTTATATCAAAGATCATATTTTTATTACTCCACTTAAAAAAAACATATTTTTATCATTCTAAAAATATAAAAATCATATTTTTATTATTCTAAAAATACCAAAATCATATTATTATTTTTCTTCGCTACTTCCTTATAAAAATCTGATCTTTTTATTCGCCATTTCATTATAAAAATCTTATCTTTCTATAATTTAAAAAAATATCCTTTCATAAATAAAAACATATGAAAAAAATGTAAACAAGAAACTCACATTTGAATTCAAAATTGATTCTTCGCTGCCGAAAGGGATCCACGTCGGAGGTGGGGTTGGTGGACTGTGGCGTCGGCCTAGGGGGGAAGGTGTTTGGGCGCTGGCGGTTTTGGGTCTTGGGGCGGCTAGGGTTCGGGTTTGAATGGGTTCAGGGGGTGGAAAGAGATGAGGCGATGAGGGAGAAGGGGGTGTGGCGGATTCTGGTAGGGCGGCGACGGCTGGGCCGGTGGCGGCGGTGGGCGTGGAGCTCGAGGTCGGCGGCGGCGAAGGAGCGAGATAGTGGAGCGACGAGTTAGGACTCAGCCCTTTTGTCTTTGTTTTTCTTTTAAGTGAGGGAGAGAGAGTGTAAGGGTAATATAATATATATATTTTTTATTTAATTATTTCAAAAAGTAACTTTTAATTTTGATCTCGAAATCGAACCCACCGCCTGTCGTCCATAGCTAATTACCCTCATTCCGAACACAATGGGATATGTATCGTAAGCTGATTCGATCGTTTCGATCAGTTTTCATCAAAATCAAAAAATAACACTATATATTGAACTTGAACGCACATTTCAATTTACCGGGCCCACATACAGCCTCTAAAATTTCCCAAAAAATATTTTCCAGCTTTGTATTGATGATACGGTCCTAACAAAACTAATTTCGTCAAATTCTGAGACCGTTTGAAAAATGGCTATTTTCCAGTCGATTAAAATCAACTGAAACTGGTCAAATGCGTTTTCCTTTGCCACGCTCACATATTGATTCGAAAAATTATGAATTTTGAAACCTAGCAATAACTCGACATCGCAGATCCAACAAAAGTGGTTTCGTCGAAAACCGAGGTCGTTTGCAAAATTCCCATTTTTAAGGGCCGAAATTCCATAGCGACTATTCCGAATTTTCAACTGGGCATAACTTTTTATCCCCGCTATGAAATTTTGATTTTTCTGATTCGTTGGAAAGATATTCTCAAATAGATTCAAATATTTTTGGTTTCACTAAAATTCGGTTTATTTTGAATCCTGTACATCCATTTGAATTTTGAAATTGAATTTTAAAACTACTGTGCCATTTTCAATTCCTTTTAAAATTATAAATAATTATTTATATTCTAACGACGATTCAATTAAATATATACGTTCGAATTCTATTCGAAATAAATTTCTCGTCGTTATTATTTAAAATAATTCATTTTAAATAATCGAAATTCAATAAAATGGCAAAAATAAAAATTTTAAATTGGCTCGGATTTCCGGGTTATTACATAACATATCACGTTCATATACTAATTTTAATTTAGTTATAAACCAATCGAATTCCATTTTGAATTCAAGTTTCATATTCGATTTCGAATATAAATTTGTGAACCCAATTTACTTACCCAAAGCCCAATTTCAATTCAAACTCCTTTAACTAATTATTCTTCAAACTAGTTAATTCTTTTCAATAATTAACAAAATCTGATTTTTGTTTCAAATATCATTTCAATACTCCACTTGAGTTCAGATATGTTTTATAACTCACTCCCTTGTTTTATATATTAAAACAAGTTTTATTTCAAAAATTCTAATTGAACTCAGTTCATTTTATATTCCGAATTCTGGAATAAAACCCGTCGTTTCCGTTTCGAAATGATTACAAATTCTATTTTTAAATTCATACTTGAATTTAAAATTACAAATTTAATCTTTTGATAATTACTTCACTACATTTATAAACCTTGTTTGTAATTTTCTTGTTTTACATTTAAACAAGTCCATTTCGAAATTTATTTAAAACCAAAATTTATTTTGGAATATTCTATTTATTATAACTTATAAATGTAACTAATTTACATATTTTATTTTAGTTTCTATCTAACATAAATTCCAATATTCTTTTTGAATATAATTTATTTTATAAATTCGGCACAATCCATTTTAATTATCAAATTAAATTTACATTCCGATTATCGGAATAGATTTCATCATTTTCTATTTATAACGATTTCCAAATCTAATTTAAATTCACATTTGAATTTAAATTCCTAATTATCCAATGATAATTATCCTTTTCAATTATAAACACCGTTTATAATTTTATCCCAATCCTCATGAATTAACCAAGGAAAATTATTCCATGTTATTTATAAATATCATTTATAAATCTACTTCAATTCCCTGCACTGTTTAATTCATAAACATCGTTTACAAATCTACTTCAATTCCCTGCACAGTTTAATTCATAAACATCGTTTATAAATTTTCAATACTTGTTTTTCCTGTATTATTTAATTTATAAACATCATTTATAAATTCAGTACTCGTTTTATTTATTCAAAACAAGTTAATATTTAGTATCCCATTTGAAATTCAAATTCTATTTTTAGAAAAATAGAATTTTCCTTTTAAATCTAAAAATCCATTTCCCTATATTTTTATAAATCAACATTCAAGCCCCAGTGATATTTAAACACCCCAAACCACTCAATTATCAATCACAGGTTTCCTAACACATCATATATGACAATATATATGAAACAAACAAATAGTAATAATTTTGAGGAATCCAGTCGGATCCCTCCAACCAGTTTTCCTGCATCTACAGACGTTATCCAACATAAATAATACCCATCCTGCTTCGAGGCAGGATATCACGGTATAGAAGGTCATCCACTATCATAGCGTGGGGCATATAGGGTCATCCGCTAATGAGACCGCGGGCATCCGCTAATGATACTGCGGGAATCCAACCACCAATATATATATATATATATACACACATATATATATATATATTAACCACAACAACCAATCCTAAATAACTAATATATATTTAATAATAGCCACAGTAATATTTTAATGCTACCAGACAACCATGAATTATTTTAACGAATAAAATAATTCTATAATAAAAATATGAGTGAGATTTACTCACTGAAATTGCAGTTGTCAAATATCTTGTTTATTTCCAAATCATTGGTTATGAATCTTCTTGAATGAATTCATACCTACGATAAATTTTTTAATTTATTGATTAACATTTATTTAAATTAACTATTTAAACAAATAAATAAATTTCCTATATATATGTTTACGGTTACTAGATTAATTTTAATTTAACAAATATAAATAAACTAATCTATGTATTTTAAATTTCATAAATCATATACCTTGCTTCCTCGACCAAATTGTGCTTAAACCATTCACAACATATCCTTCACTATTGCAACTTTATCAACAAGCAACCTCAAACATTGTATGCTCGAATATCTCTTTGAATTTTCCTGAATCATTCTCGAAGTAAGACTGCCTGGAACAGCACTTTCTCATACATCTCCTCCCTGCTTTCAGTCCACTGCAAACCAACAACCACCATTTTCTAATACATCCGAGACTAGTCTACAAACCACACCTACGTTGACCTCTTTTGACAGTTCATCACTACCACCCTTTTATCAACTCAGTTCAAACTTCTCTTAGGTGCCATCGCAACTTCGGGTTGAAACTGGCACTTACCAGGAAAACATCAATCAAAGTTTGATCGAAAATCTCCCAAAATCCATCACGTTAATCCCCTTTAAGCCATGAATCCACCTGTGCCTCCCAATCCGACTTTACCAATTTGCCTCGACCTCAACCCTAGATTTGACTAAAACGAACTTGAATTGTTCAAGTTTGAACATCGCACCATTTACAGTTGCTCCACCTCAAATAAACTCCATTGCGACTTCGAAATTCCCCAACGCCCTTGATTCCTCCTCCGACCTCTCCTCGATTAGGGTGTAATCAACTATCCTCAGATCAATATCGCACCCGAAGCACTAGATCCTGAAATTGCGCTCGAAAGTTTTGCTTTTACTCAATACTAGGTATACGGTTTCGAGTTTATGTTCAAGGAATTAAAAATGATTTCAGAATTGAGGATAGATACATTTTACTACATTTGGGAGCTTCGAATTTTATTTAGCTATGAAGTGGAAAATGGATTAATGGAAAGGGAGGGATGATTTTATATATATAAACGATTCAATCTAAAGAGAAGCGACATTTTAATTTATCTAAAGCTTGAGAATCAATTTAGTTTACAGAAGAATGAAGTGTGGAGGGGGTATGCGATTATATAGAAAGGAATACTTCACAATTAAGTAAATTTTTGACTTGACCATACATTAATACGATTTGATTTCTATTTAATGTGATTAGATACAAAGGGATTTTTATTTTATCTAAACGGATTCTGATTTGATTTGATCTTATCCATTAATAAAATATTATGGGGTTCACAACTTGAAATTGTGAACCACTATTTTAATGCACCGACCGATGTTTAAATATCATATCATTATACTGAACTCAACAGAATATACTGTGGAATTTAATTTGAACGTATATACCATATTAAATTAATATAATATAATTTAAATTCATAAATAATTAGATTCTTCGATAATAAATTATTTCTGTTATCCTTTATATTCAAATACCATTTCTAAAAATCATTGAATCATTTTGACTCTGGATTTAATTTTAAATTAAATTATTTCAGATCTCGTATTTCGATAACTATATATTTCAAATAAAACGTATTTTAATTATTAAATTGATAAATCAAATAAAAATCGATTTATATTATCAATTAAATATTTAAAATAAATATTAAATAAAAAAATAATTCGATCAAAAATCTGGGTCGTTACACAATATTACAATATACCGTGTCTAGATCATGTAATATATATCTTATGTTCCTTGCATGAATGTTTATGATACATGTTTGTTTAGATACTTTATGTAATCATGCTAGGATTAAAGGGAGAAAAGTAATAAGTCAAGTCGTTATTGCTCTAAGCATGATTTAACATATGGCTAAATTATATGGGAAATCATCATTGGATTCAGAAAGTAAGGAGAAACATGTGTGCTTGGTCGGGAAAAAAGAGAAGGAAGAAAAGTGATAAAACAAAGATATGATACATGGATAGAATTATATATAACATCGATCAAAGTTGGAATCTGTAAGTGGTGGAAAATATGCTACTTTCCTAAATTCTAGCATTACTTCTTCATTTTGTTTGTTCAATCAATAATTGCTTTTCAGTAGTCAAAACTTCCTTATTTTTCCTTCCCTTTGGTAAAATTATATGCTTTTGGGGTGTGCTGTAATTATGTTTCATTAATTTTCAGGAGCGTTTGAATATGGGGAAAACAGTAAGGTCGGGTAGATGCAAGTACACAAGAACTGGTTGCATTATCCGGAGTACACATATTGGGAAGCAAAGGTTTTGGAAATCCCATTGCATTCGATAATACCTACTTCAAAATACTCATTGATAGACCATGTGACTGTGTACGTGTATATGAGTGAATAAGTGTGTAGTGAGGAGTCAACATATACGAGTGAAATATAGTTAGGAAGTGTATGTACAGGTGATTGTGTAAATAGAGGGGAAACACTATGTGTACTATTTGAAAGTGTAATAAATATTTGTTTGAAAATCATTTTTTGAATTAAATATTCAATTCTTGTAAATTTTATTAATATTATGTGTAATATTCAAATCCATTGCAACTTTCAGCATTTTACAATGGGCATTTATTCTTGTTATAGAAGATATTACAACGGTCGATGCTTGTTGCAAAAAATATTACAACGGGCTGCTATTCTATTGAAGGAACATACAACAACATAAAACCATTGTAAAAAGTCTGTTACAACCGCCTGTTACCACGTTCATTGCCCATTGTAAAAGAGGACAAATTATAACATGGCCTAATACAGTGGGCGGAATGACCGCTGTAAAACCCTTATTACAACGGGCATTTCCCATTGTAATAGATATGTTTTGTTGTAGTGTGTATCAAAGACTCTAGGGAATTACTCTGTGATGGAATCTGATTCGGTAGAATTTGGCAGACTGTACGCTTACATAGCATGGCGATGGCGGTTCTATGCAGAACGTAGCGTTGTTATATAAAGATCCGTATGTCGTTCCGGCGTAGGATAAGGGACATTGTATATTGCTGTGGCATTACGGCGGAGACCGTTCGAGTGGGGTGCCACGAGGTGTACCTTAATATTGGGTACAACTTCATATATATTGTATTAGGTTAATCTACTAGGAAGTAGATGGGTATGACGTATGTGTAAGCCTTGAGTGTTGTTAACCCAAGTAACCTAATAAATAAGAAAATGTAACTAAATGGTATATTTAGGGTTGTCCAAAATGTGTAGTTTAAATCCAGTCAACTGAACTTGTGTTCTGACCCCTTCCTCATAACATATTCGCAGGTTAGATTTGTGGCAAAGATATGATAGCTTTGGATACTGGTTAGGCAGTATTATTATCTGGGTAAGGCTATATTTGATTATATTATATTTTATTCCATTCCACTGTGAGGTGTTTTCTGAGCTCTGGTATGTTTATTATCTCTATCTCTACTGCTGGGTACCAGACAAATCAACACGAGTTTCGATTGATTAGAATTTTGAAAAAAAATCCGGTCTATTGGAATTCAGATTGTTACATTTGGTATCAGATCTTAGGTTTAGGATTCCTGTATAGATAGTGAGTGAATGTATTTGTATTTTTTAAAATATAAATATATTATATATACCTAGATCCATAGAGGAACCCATTAAACAAAAAGAGAATAATATGGTGAGAACTAGGATATCTAGTTTGTACACTAAAGGAACAAATATGGATATCTAAGACCCTTAGGTAATTTGGGTGGGAAGTGTACAAAATATTTTGTATGGAAGAAAGGTTAATCCCATGTGTTAGTATTTCAGATTATTGGGTTTGGCAGTAAAAGCTTATAAATTGGAAAAGGTTAAAAAGAGAAAAATGAATTATGAATATATACATATAGTTGAGAGAACTGACTTTGTGGGAATGTCTAGGAAAGCCTAGTTAAGTTGGAAACCCACTTTGAGTCTAACCCCATTGTTAACTTTTAAGAACTTGACATTATAAAAGCTTTTGGAAGATGGTTTAAGGTATTTTCAAGTTTCAGTCTTAAAAGTTACAGTTTTAAAATTGTAAAGAACATATTTGAGAAAGTACATATTGAGTTTTGAAGTAAAATGGGGTATATTTTCAAAATAGTGATTTATTGTGAAATTTTTTTCTAAAATAAATTCTCTCAGTAAAATGTTGCATTATGTTGAAAACCGGAATTTTCAGTAAAGAAAATTTTGAAATCTCTATTCTTTTGACAATTATTTTAACATAAAATTTTTGTTGGGTGGACGAATTAAGTTGTAGAAATTAAGAATAGAGTAGATTTTTGCACCTAGTTGTGAGTAGCTGAACTGACACTGTAACTACGAATAGTTGTAAACCTGATTGAGTAATAGTTTTCCTTGTCTACTCCAATTTTTGTGATTTGAAAAAAAAAATTTGATTTGCATTTTTTTGAGATGACATGTTTTATGGTTTGGCAAAAACAATTTTTGATGAGGAAAATAAAGTTTTAACACTTTTAACTTTGGAAGGAAAAAGTAAAATGAGGAAGCCAAACCAAGTTCTTAAATTTTTGAGTAGGTTAGGATTAGTCCTCGTGGAGACTGGAAAAGTTTTGAGGCTATGAAGTAGATAGCGAGAATTGTCTGGAAAAATGGTAAGTTCTCCTTGAATGTGCTTGCATTGAAAATCCTAGGTGTTTCTTGGAAATGACCGTTAGTATACAGCCAGGACTAGGGGTGACTACTAGATAGTGAAGGGCAAGTAAGTATTTTGATCATGTTGCTAATTTTCCTGCTGGGGGTAAAATCCGTTATTACATTTCTGTTAGGATTGTTCTGTTATTTTGTTCCTATTGGGTAGTTAGGGTAATGCTTAAACCTGTCATTGATCCCGTGGTTTGAACTTTTGTATCTGAGGGGGACATAGTCCTGAGATTCTTGGCCCTTAGTAGTAGCTATGTAGAGCGTTTATTTTCCAGTTTTAGTTGAAGGACTAGAAGGCTTATTTGAAACTAAACATAGATCAGAGGATTAAGTTAAATAAGCTAAGAAAAGAGTAATCGCATAACTAAAAAGGAAACAATAAATTCATAAAGCAACATACATGATAGTTAAAGAAAAATGGAAAATTCTGAGAAAAGGTAAATAACAATAAATTTTTCTAAGATAAGTTGAAAAAGAAAATCTACATCAAAAAAGTTTTTTTATGTGGGTTGTGCTTGATAGGAAAATAGGGAATCTTTATAAAATAGTTCCATAAAATCCAAGTACAGATAGAAAAGGTACATAAAAGAAAAACGGAAGATGTTAAGTTTTTCGCTTTCCACCATTTTGTAACATAAGAAATCGAACTTAGAAAATTAGTTTTTTTCCTGAAATTCAAAAAATAAAGTTTCTTAGTAGGGTTTTGGATGCAAAAATTGGATGAACTACGCTCTTGCTCAGCAAGAGTGTGGGAAAATTTGGATGAAAATATATTTTGATTTTTGGAATATTACATTCATGTAGAACTGCCAGTATATGTAGGATGTGTGCATTATGTTTTTAAAGGATTTTTGAAAAAATTGCATACATATAGGAGGTACTGCTTAGGCATACATGTATTACTATGTTGTATTACACTTTGCACGAATTCAAAGAAGTTTGCAAAAATTGGATGCACACATGATGGATGTATATTAATCGATGGATTATTCAATTATAACCTTATCAAATATCGGGGATGAAATTTCCTAAGGGTGGGAGAATGTAACACCCTGCATTTTTAATTAAATAATAAAATAAAATTTGAAGAGCTTCCAGAATCTGGTCATGGGATTAGCGTTATTGCGTCCACGGCGATTTTCTGGTCAATTTAGACCTATGGATTGCACAAAACAGATTCAAGATAAAAGAGATACCTTAAAATGAAATATTACAACAAACATGAAAAGGAGATATAAGAAAAAAACAATGACTACCATTGTTTTTATACTTGTTAACAAAAGCCTATGTAATCCAGTTGGTAAGAGCATGTGGCTCCCAAGAGGGTGGCGCAAGTTTGATTCTCGTGGGTGCTATATATTTATTTTAGAGAAACGACTAAAATAATGCATCTTCTAAAGGGAAAATATGTATAAACACACATATAAGGAAAATTATACATATAGGAAGTACAAAATATATGTATACATGTATATGTAGATATATGCATTTGTATGTGCATATATATATATACACACACACACACACAAAAGAGAAATTCAAAGTAAACCTGCAATCAATGAAAATAAGAAAGAATTAAATGACGGCATAGCGCTGTTTGAATTTTGAAAATAAAATAAAAATTGCGCATATATATATATATATACATATATACGTGTAAATTCAAACATTTGAAGTTTGTATACGTATGCATATATATATATTTATACATACACAAAAGAGAAATTCAAAATAAACCTGCAATCAATGAAAATAGGAAAGAATTAAATGACGGAATAGCGCCGTTTGAATTTTGAAAATAAAATAAAAGTTGCGCATATATATACACATATATATGTGGAAATTCAAACATTAGAAGTTTATATACATATAAGGAGCTTATATACGAATATAATATAAGAATAATTCAAATCAATTCAAACTGAAGACAATGCGTGAAGGAAGAAGAAAAGAAAAAACCGAATCGGGCCTGGGTCGACCCCGACAGATCCCAAATCTAGGTAGACTCGTTCGATGAATCTGGACTGTTTTTCAAACCATATTCATTGCTAACTCAGCACTGCATGTACAAGATCACATCACTTTCTTGAATACCTATAAATAGGCTAGCAGAGCCTAGCCTAAATCTCATATTTTCTGAGAGGATGTCTTGACTCTGCCATTCTTCTTAATCCTCAATTCTCCTCAGAAAATAGAATAATTAGTCAAAGGAAATTCTAATTCAAGATATAGAGGAAAAGAATGTATATCTGCAAATGGGTCTTCAGAATTCTGATCGAAGTAAGTTGAATTCTTGGATTTGGTCAATTTAGATTTCTCTTCTTTCTTTCCTTTTCTTTTAGTTTGTAATGTGAATCCATCATTATTTAGGTTCTAGATTCAGTTAAGGGAGCCATGGAATGCTAGGTTTGGACCAAATTCATGAATTGGAAAGCTTATAGGTGAGTGGATTTATGTTATACTTTTTGATAATGGCATATCTATCGTTTGGCATTCCCCATTAATATGTATAAATCTGCTAAAATATATAAATCTGCTGAAATGTATAAACCCTTTAGACTATATGGAAAGGATTACTATTGTATATAGACCTATTCTAATAACCCGTTAATTGGATATTGTAAGTAAAGTTGCAATGAATTTGGGAATAATTGTGGTAATTGAAATTACATCTACTAGAACATTTCTGTTGTATAAGACCGGTTTCCACTAATCACCTATCTAAGTTGGGAATTTCTGTGAATGCTGTAATTATGGAATTTACAATGAACATGAATATTTGTTTAGGGATATTATTATGCTAAAAGACTGTAAATAAAAATTATAGTAAAATTTGGAAGAATGAATATGCCTAAATTAATAGTAAATAGAAAATTGTAATCGCACTTAGACGCGAGGTTAAATTCAACTTGTGGTAGAAGTCTTCCTGGAACCGCCCGGCAAATCCAGCATCCACAAGTGGTTAATTTAGTGTGAGGGATTTAGTGCATAAATATACACGTAACAGTGCTAAGACATGAGGTTAAGTCCAACTTGTAGTAGAAGTCTTCCCAGAATTGCCCGATAAATCTAACATCCGCAAGTGGTCGGCTTAATGTGAGAGGTCTAGTGCATAAACACATATATGAATATATGCATAAAACATGATATAAATAAATGACATTAATTGTAATTAATGGAAATGAATGAAAGTTACAATAGTATAAACATTGGAATGAATGGGGAATGATAATAACCTATTATGAATAAACCTGAAGGGGAAAATGAAAGATAATAGATAGGCTTGTTCTAAGGACAAATGGAAATTATAACATAGGTTATAATAAACGATAGAGAAAATGTGATAACTTATGTAATGAGATAAGTTGTACTTAATTATAAACAAAGTAATCTTTAAATCTGGAAACCTGAAACCTGATGTTTGTAATAAGTAGAGAAAAGAGGGGAAAACTTATGAAATGCAATAAGTTGTACTTAATTATAAATTAAGTAATATGTAAACCTGAGAATCTGAATCCTGCTGATAAGAAGAACATGTTATCCTAAAACTTGGGAATCTGAAATCTGCTGATAAGAATAACATATTAAAGGCTTATTAATGAACTTAAATGGGTTAAGTTATATAACTGAAATTAATAAGAAAGAAGAACTTGGTAACTTAAATAAGAAGTCAATATGAATTGAAAAAGGCAATCTAATTGGAAATCTGATGAGGTAGAGCAAGCGCGTAATTAAATGTTTAGACGTAGGGTCTAATAACACATCAACCTGACGTGTTTGGACCAGTCCGTACGTCTGAAGGTGAATAAACCAACGGGGTAGATCATCATGGTGTCATAAGACACGATGGGAGCGCACATCCATCTGATTATTCTGCCTGTTTTTCTGCTGATGTTCTGCTGGCTCCGAGGGATTGGAAAGGGAAGCACGTGGCTTCCTGGGACGTGGAGGGTACTCCTGGTAGTCCTCTGTGTAGTGACAGCGTTTAGGCTGTGCTCGTAGGTGTAGGGTCTACATGTTACTACCCGGTGAGTAAACCTTGACTGCCATGATAGGGGCAGTCAAAAGGTTGTTGGGTGGCATAGGTAATTCGACGATCTTGTTGCCTTGTGACTAGGCGGGTTACGACCATCTCATATGTTTGCCTTAGGCAGGTCTAACCATCTGATTGATAGTAATCGTCGGGTACCAATCATCGACAGTCAGCGTGATACGTGATGTAGAAGACCATCGACCTTTCACAATCAAGGCTTTGGTTGTTGGACAAGCCATATAGGATGTTGTTTGTTGTTTTTCTGGGCCATGTCACCAGTTCTCATATGTTTGTCTTTCACTAGTTGAGGGTGGGGTCTGGTAGGACCATAGCCACCATGAAAATGCAGACCATAGCATCTTTGTATACATATATCTAAAAAGCTCCCGACCAAGTTCTGTGTTTCGTATACAGCCCTGTTATGGAACTCAATGCATAGTAGATAATATGTGCGAAAACATGCATGACCTTTTCGAATGGTGTATCGTAAAGGTTAAGGCATCGAGTAGATTGACGATACGTACGTGAGAAAGTCTAGATACATGCATGTCTACTCTGGGTGGTGTATCATAGACTCTAGGGCATTACTCTGTGAGGGAATCTGATTCAATCGAAAGTGGAAGTCCGTACGCTTACATAGCATGGCAGTTCTATGCGGAACGTAGAGTTGTTATACAGAGATCCATACGTCGTTCCGGCGTAAGATGAGGGACTGTTTATATTGCTATGGAATTACAGTGGAGACCGTACGAGTGGGGTACCATGGGGTGTACCTTATTATTGGGGGTAGCTTCCTATATACTGTATTAGGTTAATCTACTAGGGAGTAGATGGGTACGACACGTGTGTAAGCCTTAGTGATGTTTACTGAGATGACCCCAAACCCTGTACTGACGGCGGCAAGGGCAATCCTTGGAATATAACACATAGATAGATAATAGCAGAATAGAAATAAATAAATACACCAGATAATGCACAATAGAATATACTGGATAAACATAATCATCAGAGTTACACAGTATACAGGATCATACTTAGTACAAATACAGTTCAGCTATACATAAATGTCTACAGCGGAAAACAAACAAAATATGAACAATAGGAGCTGAACAACATAAAATAGATAAATGATAGAATCCATCTTCAGATCCAGCTATCCAGAAAGAGCCAGCTAAACCTGAATACAAGGCTGCCCGTGTAGGAAAAGGGGCACCCGAGTTTGAAAGTGAAACAAACTACGAGTCAGTCATGGGACTGGTATGAGAAATCTACTCAACACATTTAAAATATGGCTAATCACAGGACCACGCCACTTTCATAGAACGGGTTTACTCCATTGGATTGCCAGTGCTTTAAAACAAATAATACTTTTAAACATCGCAATGCTTTTTATAAAAATGAAGCAATTATAAGACTCAGTTCCCATCACACAATGCAACGCAAACTGGAGGATAGAGATTTTACCTTATAATGGACAAGATATGCTTGATACGAATAAAAACAAAAGCATTTGATACTACTACTAGTGTTTATATGTTTCGAAAACAATTTCAAATCATAAGTATCAATCATAGACGGCATTAATGCCCCATACCACTATGTCGCCATATATAGGTATACAATCAAAATCGCACAATCACATATTTGGAAATTGGATTTCCGTCATGAACCAATGCAAAAGATAGTCCTTACCGAATTCAAGACTGCCTAGCCCGAGTCTCAGGATCAGAACGCATCGACCCTTGGATCGTCAGGGCCGGTCCACATGGAGTGGATTAAAATGCCTGAACACTACGTTTCCCCGCCCTTTGGGGCGTAAGTGAGCCAACAAATGACTCTATCGGTCCCGGATCGACCGATATATCCGAGGCGCCTCGCAACAGCAACAACCACATAAGTCAAACTCGTAAGGGCGTGTAAAACCACTGACGCCACTTCTAGCTAGGAGGAAACGCAGGCCCTCCATGAGGTCCTTTCTCCCGTTTCTGGTTCATACCGGGGTGTGAGGCTCGCGATTTCACGTTGTACACAGAGCTACGCCACACAGGCGGTGCTTTGATCATCACCACAAGACTTTGCTTTTCAACATAAGCCCTGATCATTACATCTTAGCATGCCACACAGGCAATTCACACCGTGCAACTGATAGCTATCAATCACACAGAATAAATTCCAATGTCAGACACATTGTCCATTTGCAAGTCCGTTCTGGGTCTGAACGAAACCGGAGGCACTATATACCTCGCAAACCCATCGATCACCACGTACGTCTGGACGCAATTCACACCGTGCAACTGATAGCTATCAATCAGACAGAATAAATTCCAATGTCAGACACACTGTCCATTTGCAAGTTCGTTCTGGGTCTGAACGAAACCGGAGGCACTATATACCTCGCAAACCCATCGATCACCACGTACGTTTGGACGATCACCGCTCATTATCCATATTTCGGGATGCCTCCCAATCAGGACCTCGGTTACATCCAAACGAGGTGAAGATCTCCGGTCTTCGACCACCGCCTTCATCTTCGATTTCTTATCGTCGGTTCAGTTATTCAGAATGGGATAAACCCGGTCTTTCTGAGCAACTCGCGTATATAATAAACAAGTGCTACACAAACACTATTACGCATCATTTCAATTCATTAGTCACTATCCGTCAATCAGTAAGAGAACGATTTTCCAAATATTAACCCCGAAGGCCGAAACCAACATCAGATCAATACCCAAGAAACCATTCGACTTAGCCAACCTTCAGTTAGTTTCTAAATTTCACATCCATATCGTTTATAATATTATATAACGATTTATCGCTATTTTTATTTATTTTAAAATAGCCAATTTATTCAAAACGACGCTTCGGGCCATAATGCGGCCGTGGCACTGTTTTTCTTCAGATTTGATTTACACATATCTGAAAATCTAACCGTTGAATCTACATAAAATTTACATCATTAGAAAGATCTTTTCAAAACGAATCCAACGGTTCCAGTTTCGGGAAAATCCGACGGTCGGATCTCCCGGTATAATCATTTGAAGTTTCGATTTTAAAATACGAACTGCAGCGTCGTTATTCGATTTAATATATTTATATTTATATATATATATATATATATATAAATATAATCGATTCTGGTGCTGTTTTTCTTCAGATTTGAATTAAACATTCCAGACAATCCAACCGTTGGATTTTTACAAAGTTGGTGCCGTTGGAAAGATATTTCCAAAGCGAACCCAACGGTTGCGGTTTCGGGAAAATCCGATGGTCGGATCTCCTACACTAATCGTTTGAAATCACGGTTTCAAAATACAAACTGCAGCTTCGTTATTCGATATATTTCAATTCTATATATATATATATATATATATATCGTTCTTCGATTTCAAAACCATATGAATTTCATATATTTGATAAAAATGATATTTTTATCTAACTGTTTTCTATTTCAACACTTCACTATTTTTAACAATTCATGTATATAATGAAAATGTGATTTTTAATGTAAAACAATTTATTTCAAAACTCGACTATTTTATATAGTTAATATAGGTGATAAAAATAGGATTTTTATTATAAAACAATTTATTTCAAAACAAGATTATTTTATATAGTTCATATCGATGATAAAAATTGGATTTTTTTTGTTATAAAACAATTTCTTTCAAAATATGAATACCATTCAACACATGAATTTCAATTCAACGAATGAATTTCGATTCAACGCATGAAGGTTTTCTATAGTTTATATATATAGAGTAAAAATGTGATTTTTATATTTAAAACACGAATACCATTCAACACATGAATTTCAATTCAACGAATGAATATCGATTCAACACATGAAGGTTTTCTATAGTTTGTATATATAGATAAAAAGGTGATTTTTATATTTAAAACACGAATACCATTCAACACATGAATTTCTATTCAACGAATGAATTTCAATTCAGCACATGAAGGTTTTCTATACAACGAATAAATATAGTTTCAACAATGAAAATAATTCTAACACATGAATATTATTCAAAATTTCGGCAGCATAACGGCAGGGTAGTTAAAACCGGGACCGTCCCTAGTACAGCTCCTCGCTCTACCTTAAAGCCTCGCAGCTTTTGACAATGGGGAATCATACATCTAGTTCGCATGCAGGCGGCATGTATATTTATTTCATTTCCACAAACTAATCCTATGTGGTTTCAACCAAATATTTCTCAACCACAAACGGGTATTTTTCAACCACAATCAATCAATCTCAACCACAAACAATTTCAATCAACCATTCACTATCAATCAATTTTCACACCAATCACAACCAATAAATATCGTCCATGGTTTGTGGATGAGGGGTGTGTATATATATATATATATATAGCATTTCACTTCTATTTCAGCACATATATAATTTTTACAACGCATATACAACTTATACATCGACCGTACAACTTATACAACGCTTATACAAGAGGTGTACAACGCTTATATAACTCATACATCGACTATATAATTTATACATCGTCGTTTTCCATATCGTTTATAATTTAGAAATCTCACATTGGGTTCCACTCCACCAAAAATAGCAGAAGGCTCAGAAAAATATGCGGTCTCTTCTAGAATGTAGAGGACGTCCACACGAGTCCACTGTCTCTTATTTCACCGGATTTCGACAAGAAACGTAAAAGATATAATTTTACAGTGAAATCAAAAACCGTAGCGCTTTAAACTGCTATAATATAGTTTAAAATAGTTTAAACCGTACCTTAGCTGTTTCGTTCAAAACTAGGTTTGGATTTTTCTTCGAATCCGTGTAGCTATTCGTCGATCAGCCTTCGCAGCGTCGAAGGGGGAGGAGAGGCGCGCTTGCGCCTAAAGGGGGGAGACGTTCGATCGCCTGAGGCAGGCGGGGCGGCGGCGAAAACATTTGAACTTCCCGAGCTCGATTCTCCCAAACCACTCAATGAAAAATTCCAAACTATATATGGATTTGAAGATCTTCTCGAGCTCTACAAATTTCCCAACTAGAGTGTTTGATTTTGGTGCGTGGATCGTTCAGAAAATGGACGGGAAGATTTGGAGGGTTTTTTGCCTTCGATCGTGTTACGGGGAGAGAGAAAGGAGAGAGATAGAAACGATGGCCCAATCAGATTTTTTTTTATATTTATAATTTTTTTAAAATCCAAAAATACCCCTTATCTCATATGAACTCCAATCCAAACCCAACGACTGTCGTCCCTAGTGTTTTACCCATATTCCGAACACAATGGGATATGTTTCGAAGGCCCATTCGAATGTTTCAGTCAGTTTTTCTTCAAATTAAAATATAAAACATTCAATATTAAATTTGAACGTAAATTTCAATTTGCCAGGGCCACAAACTGATTCGAAAAATTCCAGAAAAATAAATCTAGCTATGTTTTGACGATACAGTCCCAACAAAACTAGTTTCATTGAATTCTGAGACCATCTGCAAAAAGGCCCATTTCTGGTCGATCCAATTTAACTTTAATTGGCCAAAACACGTTTTCCTTTGCCAAGCTCACATACTAGCTTCAAAAATTATGAAATTTGAAACCTAGCAATAACTTCACATCCCGGATCCAACAAAAGTGGTTTCGTCGAATTCCGAGGTCGTTTGCAAAATGGCCAATTTCACGGGCTATATAAATTCCATAACGACCTTTCTGAAAATTCATTTGGCCATAACTTTTTCTTTCCGCTATGAAACTTCGATTTTTCAGATTTGTAAGAAAGGTATTCACTAACAGATTTAAATATTTTTGGTTTCACTCAAATCCGTTTTGTTTTGCACCCGGTACAGTCCGACAAAGTTTGAATTCAATTTTTGAAACTACCGCGCCATTTCAGGCCTTGTTTATAATTAGAATTAAATATATTCGTTTTCAAACGTCGATTCAAACTCACTTTTCATCGCTATTATTTAAAATATTTATTTTAAATATTTAAAATCCATTATTTTAGCCAATTTAAAAATTTTAAATTGGTTGAGATTTTCCGGGTCGTTACAATCTCCCCCACTTAAAACTTTTCGTCCCCGGAAAGGAACAAAGTCGAAAGTGGTTTGATTAATCAACTCTACGTTCGATCTGGCTTCCATTCTCCAACTTTTCAGTTTCTGAGAATTTTCAAATTCTTCAAAAATTTGGCAAACACCCGGAATTTTCGAAAATTTCGCCATAACCTCCTTTGTACGGGGAGAGGTTTGGAAATTTATTGGGCCGTATTAGGTACCCAATAAATCCTAATAAGCATACACATATTTATAATGATATATTCTGGTGTTTACAGGGGAGCGTGTATAGATAATAACTCCAGAGAATAAATTCTCGTCACCCTGTCAAAGCCTGAGGGAGTGTGTATTTTAATTGCTCCAGAGGATAAATCCTCGTCACCTCGTCCCGTGTGGGAAATAAATAGTCCATGTGCCGTATCTAATAACTAGAGGGACGTGATTATTGTCAACTCCAGACCCATATGGGGTTTTTATTAATTTGGAAATTTTATTGTTACAATTTAAATAGTCTATATCAGTCATCAGTTCAACCTGTAAAATATAGTCATCGCCATACAAGCCTCTCACTCGTACGGTAAATCTTCCACCTCGTCACACAAGCTCCAAATGCTGATGTGGTATATGATGAAGTATGCCTATCTTCAGAAGTATGCCATGTAATGTAGTTCAAAATTATTTGTTACTATCCTATGGCGACGTTTATTATTACACACAGAATAACCAGCACTCCGCATCCAATGGCATTCACAGGAGTTGATATAATAATATTTCGCACCCAACTCATTAAGGTTTACCTATTTGTCAGGCACGCAAATAAAATCATTACTCAATAGCTATCCATTTACCTGTTCAAACATATATAATGCACATGTATATATTTCTATTTATTTTCTAATCAGGTCAATGTGTGATATAATTGAATAAATTAACTATCGTTTCAATAATTTAATTAATCCAATTCTACAATCACACAACACAAACAACAATCAAATTGTTTTTAACTTCTCAAATATATACCTTTTTATACATTCAAAAATTATATTTCAAAAACCAAACTATATATATTATCACAAATACGTTATTTAAAAACATATTACCCTCGACTCGTTCTGAGGCACATCTGACCCCATCTCTTACGAGTTGTTCTGATTCTGCTTTACTTATACTAGGATATTACTGATCCTATCTACATAGAGTTACCCATCCTAGAACACTCCTGGTTCTATCTCTGACGAGTTCGATAATATGTTATATTCCAGAACTAAGCTTAACCAAAGCTCTGATACCAAATGAGACGACACCAAACCCCGTACTAACGGCGGCAAGGGCAATCCTTGGAATATAACACATAGACAGATAATAGCAGAATAGAAATAAATAAATACACCAGATAATGCACAATAGAATATACTGGATAAACATAATCATCAAAGTTACACAGTATACAGGATCATACTTAGTACAAATACAGTTCAGCTATACATAAATGTCTACAGCGGAAAACAAACAAAATATGTACAATAGGAGCTGAACAACATAAAATAGATAAATGATAGAATCCATCTTCAGCTCCAGCTATCCAGAAAGAGCCAGCTAAACCTAAATACAAGGCTGCCCATGTAGGAAAAGGGGCACCCGAGTTTGAAAGTGAAACAAACTACGAGTCAGTCATGGGACTGGTATGAGAAATCTACTCAACACATTTAAAATATGGCTAATCACAGGACCACACCACTTTCGTGGAACAGGTTTACTCCATTGGATTGCCACTTCTTTAAAACAAATAATTCTTTTAAACATCGCAATGCTTTTTATAAAAATGAAGCCATTATAAGACTCAGTTCCCATCACACAATGCAACGCAAACCGGAGGATAGAGTTTTTACCTTATAATGGCCAAGATATGCTGGATACGAATAAAAACAAAAGCATTTGATACTACTACTAGTGTTGATATGTTTCGAAAACAATTTCAAATCATAAGTATCAATCATAGACGGCATTAATGCCCCATACCACTATGTCGCTATATATAGGTATACAATCAAAATCGCACAGTCAAGTATTTGGAAATTGGATTTCCGTCACGAACCAAGGAAAAAGATAGTCCTTACCGAATTCGAGACTGCTTAGCCCGAGTCTCAGGATCAGAACGCATCGACCCTTGGATCGTCAGGGCTGGTCCACACGGAGTGGATTAAAATGCCTGAAAACTACGTTTCCCCGCCCTTTGGGGCGTAAGAGAGCCAACAAATGACTCCATCGGTTCCGGATCTACCGATATATCTGAGGCGCCTCGCAACAGCAACAACCGCATAAGTCAAACTCGTCAGGGCATGTAAAACCACTGACGCCACTTCTAGCTACGAGGAGACGCAGGCCCTCCCTGAGGTCCTTTCTCCCGTTTCTGGTTCATACCGGGGTGTGAGGCTCGCGATTTCACGTTATACACAAAGCTATGCCACACAGGCGGTGCTTTGATCATCACCACAAGACTTTGCTTTTCAACATAAGCCCTGATCACAGCATCTTAGCATGCCACACAGGCAATTCACACCGTGCAACTGATAGCTATCAATCACACAGAATAAACTCCAATGCCAGACACACTGTCCATTTGCAAGTCCGTTCTGGGTCTGAACGAAACCGGAGGCACTATATACCTCGCAAACCCATCGATCACCACGTACGTCTAGACGATCACCACTCATTATCCATATTTCGGGATGCCTCCCAATCAGGACCTCGGTTACCATCCAAACGAGGTGAAGATCTCCGGTCCTCGACCATCGTCTTCATCTTCGATTTCTTATCGTCGATTCAGTTATTCAGAATGGGATAAACCCGGTCTTTCTGAGCAACTCGCGTATATAATAAACAAGTGCTACACAAACACTATTACGCATCATTTCAATTCATTATTCCCTATCCGTCAATCAGTATGAGAACGATTTCCCAAATATTAACCCCGAAGGCCGAAACCAACATCAGATCAATACCCAAGAAACCATTCGACTTAGCCAACCTTCAGTTAGTTTCTAAATTTCACATCCATATCATTTATAATATTTTATAATGATTTATCGCTATTTTTATTTATTTTAAAATAACCAATTTATTCAAAACAACGCATCGGGCCATAACGCGGCCGTGGCGCTGTTTTTCTTCAAATTTGATTTAGACATATCTGAAAATCTAACTGTTGGATCTTCATAAAATTTAGATCATTAGAAAGACCTTTTCAAAACGAATCCAACGGTTCCAGTTTCGGGAAAATCCGACGGTCGGATCTCCCGGTATAATCGTTTGAAGTTTCGATTTCAAAATACGAACTGCAGCGTCGTTATTCGATTTAATATAATTATATTTATTTATATATATAAATATAATTGATTCTGGCGCTGTTTTTCTTCGGATTTGAATTAAACATTCCAGACAATCCAACCGTTGGATTTTTACAAAGTTAGTGCCGTTGGAAAGATATTTCCAAAGCGAACCCAATGGTTGGGGTTTCGGGAAAATCCGATGGTCGGATCTCCCGCATTAATCGTTTGAAATCACGGTTTCAAAAACGAACTGCAGCTTCATTATTCGATATATTTCAATTCTATATATATATATATATATATATATATATCGATTCTTCGATTTCAAAACCATATGAATTTCATACATTTGATAAAAATGATATTTTTATCTAACTGTTTTCTATTTCAACACTTCACTATTTTTAACAATTAATGTATATAATAAAAATGTGATTTTTAATGTCAAACAATTTATTTCAAAACTCGACTATTTTATATAGTTAATATAGGTGATAAAAATAGGATTTTTATTATAAAACAATTTATTTCAAAACAAGATTATTTTATATAGTTCATATCAATGATAAAAAATGGATTTTTTTTATTATAAAACAATTTCTTTCAAAATATGAATACCATTCAACACATGAATTTCAATTAAACGAATGAATTTTGATTCAACGCATGAAGGTTTTCTATAGTTTATATATATAGAGTAAAAATGTGATTTTTATATTTAAAACACGAATACCATTCAACACATGAATTTCAATTCAACGAATGAATATCGATTCAACACATGAAGGTTTTCTATAGTTTGTATATATAGATAAAAAGGTGATTTTTATATTTAAAACACGAATACCATTCAACACATGAATTTCTATTCAACGAATGAATTTCTATTTCAACACATATATAATTTTTACAATGCATATACAACTTGTACATCGACCGTACAACTTATACAACACTTATACAAGAGGTGTACAATGCTTATATAACTCATACATCGACTATATAATTTATACATCGTCGTTTTCCATATTGTTTATAATTTAGAAATCTCACATTGGGTTCCACTCCACCAAAAATAGCAAAAGGTTCAGAAAAATATGCGGTCTCTTCTAGAATGTAGAGGACGCCCACACGAGTCCACTGTCTCTTATTTCACTGGATTTCGACAAGAAACGTAAAAGATATGATTTTTACGGTGAAATCAAAAACCGTAGCACTTCAAACTGCTATAATATAGTTTAAAATAGTTTAAACCGTACCTCAGCTGTTTTGTTCAAAACTAGGTTTGGATTTTTCTTCGAATCCGTGTAGCTATTCGTCGATCAGCCTTCGCAGCTTCGAAGGGGGAGGAGAGGCGCGCCTGCGCCTGAAGGGGGAGGCGTTCGATCGCCTGAGGCAGGCGGGGCGGCGGCGAAAACATCTGAACTTCCCGAGCTCGATTCTCCCAAACCATTCAATGAAAAAATCCAAACTATATATGGATTTGAAGATCTTCTCGAGCTCTTCAAATTTCCCAACTGGAGTGTTTGATTATGGTGCTTGGATCGATCATAAAATGGACGGGAAGATTTGGAGGGTTTTTCGCCTTCAATCGTGTTACGGGGAGAGAGAAAGGAGAGAGAGAGAAACGATGGCCCAATCATTTTTTTTTTATATTTATAATTTTTTTAAAATCCAAAAATACCCCTTATCTCATACGAACTCCAATCCAAACCCAATGACTGTCGTCCCTAGCGTTTCACCCCCATTCCGAACACAATGGGATATGTTTCGAAGGCCCATTCGAATATTTCAGTCAGTTTTTCTTCAAATTAAAATATAAAACATTCAATATTAAATTTGACGTACATTTCAATTTGCCAGGGCCACAAACTGATTCGAAAAATTCCAGAAAAATAAATCTAGCTATGTTTTGACGATACGGTGCCAACAAAACTAGTTTCGTCGAATTCTGAGACCGTCTGCAAAAAGGCCCATTTCTGGTCGATCCAATTTAACTTTAATTGAGCTAAACACGTTTTCCTTTGCCACACTCACATACTAGCTTCAAAAATTATGAAATTTGAAACCTAGCAATAACTTCACATCCCGGATCCAACAAAAGTGGTTTCGTCAAATTCCGAGGTCGTTTGCAAAATGGCCAATTTCACGGGCTATATAAATTCCATAGCGACCTTTCTGAAAATTCATTTGGCCATAACTTTTGCTTTCCGCTATGAAACTTTGATTTTTCAAATTCGTTAGAAAGGTATTCACTAACAGATTTAAATATTTTTGGTTTCACTCAAATCCGTTTTGTTTTGCACCCGGTACAGTCCGACAAAGTTTGATTTCAATTTTTGAAACTACCGCGCCATTTCAGGCCTTGTTTATAATTAGAATTAATTATATTCGTTTTCAAACATCGATTCAAACTCACTTTTCATCGCTATTATTTAAAATATTTATTTTAAATATTTAAAATCCATTATTTTAGCTAATTTAAAAATTTTAAATTGGTTCAGATTTTCCGGGTCGTTACATTAACCCAAATAACCTAATAAATAAGAAAATGTAACTGAACTGTATATGTAGGGTTATCCAAAATGTGTAGTTTAAATCCAGTCACTATAACTTGTGTTCTGACCCCCTCTCCATAACGTATTCACAAGTTTGATTTGTGGCAGAGATATGATAGCTTTGGATACTGGTTAGGTAGTATTATTATCTAGGTAAGGCTATATTTGATTATATTATATTTTATTCCATTTTGTTGTTAAATGTTTTCTGAGCTCTGATATGTTTATTATCTCTGTCTCTTCTGCAGGATACCAGACAAATCAACACGAGTTTCGATAGATTAGAATTTAAAAAAAAAATCCGGTCCATCGGAATTTAAGTTGTTACAGTTTTTCAAGTTTTGACCTAAAAAGTTTGCAATTTTTTTTAAATATGTACTAGTTAGATTGTGTAGAAACAATTTTTGAAATAAAAAGAGACATTTTTGACATTGAAAAAAATTTGTAAGAAACATATTTGAAAAGTACATATTGGATATTAGGGAAAATGGGGTATTTTTTAGAAACGGGGATTTCTTATGAATTTTTTGTCAAAAATGAATTCTTTCAGACTATGTACATTATATAGAGCATGAATAGCTCAATAGTTTTGAGCTATAAAGTATGAAAGAATAAAATAACGGAACATAGAAAAGTTTGCGTTTTTGTCAAAAACTGAATTTCTTGGTAAGGAAAATTTTGAAAAAAAAATTCTGTTCTTTTGACATGAATTTTTTATAATTGTTTTGACCTAAACTTTGGTGGATGGACAAAGTAAGTTGTGGAAATTTAGAATAGAGTAGAAGTTTGCACCTAGTTGCGACTAATTAAACTAGTGTAGTAATAATGGACGGTTGTGAAATTAATTGAGAAATAGATGTCCTTGTCTACTCCAGTTTTTATGATTTGAAAAAAGAGGTTTTGTGTTTTTTTATGAGATGTCATATTTATATGGTTTGACAAAAATAAGTTTTAATGAAGAAAAATAAAGTTTTGAAGCTTTTAATTTTTGGAAGGAAAATTAAATGATGAGGCCAAACCACGTTTTTAATCATGGAGTAGGTAAGGATTAATACCTAGGAAAGACAAAGAATATTCTAAGGCTATAAAGTGGATAACAAGAATTGTTTTGGAATAACAATGTATTCCCATATAGTGCATAAGCACTATAGAGCCTAGGTTGTTGCTTGCAAAAGACTGTTAGTACACAGCAGGGACTAGTTGTGACAAGTAGATAGTAGAGGGCAAGTGAGTTGTTTAGATCATGTGGTTTGGACTTTTCTTTGTTAGTAGGGACATAGTCCTAGGATTCTTAGCCCTTGATTGTATATATGTAGTGTGCTTGTTTACCCTATTTTGGTTTTGGAAAGATTAGAAGGCTTATTTAAAATTAAACTTAGATCTATGGATTAATTTAAATAAGTTAAGGAAAAAGGGGATGACATAACTAAAAGAAAACAAACAATGATGACAACTGCAGAAGCAAAGCAACAAATACGACAATCGAAAAAAGTGGAAAATTTCGAGAAATTGACAGAAAATTGGATTTTTCCAAAGTAAGTTGGAAAAGAAGATCTATATAAAAAAATCTTATGTAAACTGTCCTTAGGTAGGAAGATAGAGAATCTTCGTATAATAGTTGCTTAAAAAATCTAAGTACAATTAGAAAAGGTACATAAGAGAAAAAATGGAAGATATGAAATTTTTCGTTTTCCACCCTTTCATAACATAAGAAATCAAATTCAGAAAATTGTACTTTTCATTCATGCAGATGGTACAGCTTAGGCATTCATTTCATTCATGTATTATTATGTTGTATTACACTTTTCACAAGTGCACAAATGGTTGCAAAATTGGATGTACACATGATGGTTGTAATAATGCGAGGAATTACATAATTTTACCCTTGCCAAATTTTGGGAATGGAATTTCCTAAGCGTGGGAGAATGTAACACCCGGCATTTTTAATCAAATAATAAAAATAAAATTTGAAAAGATTTCATAATTTGGTCATGTAATCAACATTGTTGCATCCATGGCGATTTTCTGATCAATTTAGATATACAGTTTGCAGAAAACGAATTTAAGATGGAAAAGATATTTTAAATGAAATATTACAACAAATGTGAAAAGAAGATATAAGATGAACACTAAAAAGAATAGTGAACACTTAAAAGAACAGTGACTAACATTGTTTTTAGTCTTGTTAACAAAAGCTTATGTAGCCCAGTTGGTAGTGGTATGTCTCTCCCAAGTGAGTGGTGCAAGTTCGAGTCCTGTTGGCACTATATTTTTATTTTAGAGGGATGGTTAAAGAAATGCATATTCGAAGAGAAAAATATGTATAAATGCACATATAAGGAAAATTATACATAAAGGTGAGTATAAAAATATTTGTATACATGCATATGTAAATATATATGTATGTGTGTGCAATATATATATATATGTATGTATGTATGTATGTATGTGTGTATATATATATAAGAGAAATCCAAAATAAACCTGCAGTCAATGAAAATAGGTAAGAAATAAATGACGGCATAATGCCGTTTGAAGTTTGAAAAAGAAATATAAATTGAACGTATATATATATATATATTCAAATGTTGACATAAAAAGTGCAAGTTAAGAGCATAAATAATTATTGCATAATAAATGGAAAATGGGCAAGAAATTAGCTGCCTTTGAAATTAAAATGCATTAAAAGGAATAAAACAACTAATTGATAGCGTTATTAATTGCATTGATTTACGGACAAGTAATTGAAAGATTGTATGCATACATACACATATAAATCTGAAATTCAAACTTAAGGATAAGTTATAACCATAATATTATAAATAAGGTGAATTATATTAAGTAGGAAATTAATGTTATTGATTGACGTTAAAATAGAATTTAAAACGAAGCAGGAAAGCACGTCTGGACCCAGGATGGGTCGACCCAAGTCTCACGTGGATCGACCCAATCGGGTAAGATCTATTTTTTTAAATGACGTGTTTTATGGAGGTTCAGATTTTATTTGTTAAATCTGATGGACCAGACTTTCTCATACATCTATAAATAGACTAGCAGGCCTAGCCTCCAACTTATGTTTTATGAGACAATGCCAAGGCTCTACCATTTTCTTTTTTCTCAAAATCTTTCAGAAATTAGAAAATTAATTATAAGAAATTCTGATTCAAGATTTGAAGATAAAGAATGTAAATCTACAACATAGGTGTTCACAATTCTAATCAACGTGAGGTAAATTCTTGGGTTTGATTAACTTAGGTTTCCCCCTTCCTTTCCCTCTTCTTTTAGCATCAGATATGTGAATCCGTGGTTTTTAATAATAGTGTAACGACCCAAGTTTTGGTCTAAATTTATAATCTACAATGTATAGATTATATCGGTACTTGAATTAATTAAATTAGATTAAATTTATATATCTGGCAAATATCAGGGAATCCCAAATAAATGTATTTGTTGTAACGACCCGCATTCTACGTATCGGAGGATCGTAAAATATTTATTTCATTTTCATACGAAGTTATATGGTCGTATAACTATGGGAAATGACTATTTGTGTCATTTCCTACATTTGTGATTTTTGCTGAATTTAAAATGACCTTTACCCCGGGCGAATCTTGTTTCGCCTATAACTTTTTATTGGTAAGGAGTTTGAACCTGAAAACACTTCCATCAGATTCAGATGATGGTTTACCTTTCCATGGAGTGGTCACATTAATCAAAAGGACTTATTGTTTTGGAGATATGGCTGAAATAAGATTTGAAGATGGAAAAACAGCCTAATTGGGCTTAATAGGGTGATTAGCAGCTAGGCCCATAACCCATTTCGGGATTAGGGTTATGGGAGGGCTGAAAGGAGTTAGAGAATGGTCCCTTTTCATTTTTCTAGCCGCCACAAACATTTCTCTAACCCTAGCAATGACCTCCATCTTCTAAATCACTCCCTAGTCACCTTTTTATCACTAATTAAGCAAAATTACATCTAATCAAGTCAAATTAACATCAAATCGGAGATAGAGCGGCTGCTACACATAGGAATCCATGCCAAATCAGTGGAGTTTTCGGATCTATAATTATTTTTGGCTAAGGTGAGTGATTAACATGTTTTTACACTAATTACGGCTAATTAGGGGTGATTAGTGATAATTAGTGAAATTATGCATCATAAAAATCTGGAAAAGTATGTAGAAATTCTAAAATATTATTTTATGTAGCTATTAAAAATTTGGGTTAATTTGGATTAAGTTTGCTAATTCTATAATTGAACATGGTTAAGGGGATTAAGGGGAAAATCATGGATTTTGGGTATGTTTGATCTAGAATAACCTATATGCTTAATGTTTGATCTCATTGATTGAACCCATATGTTGTTACTGTTTTTTGTGATGTTTTATGATTGCATTGGAAAGTTAGAATGGTTGAAAACGCCGTCATGCAGCGTAAATAGCTTGTTGTAAGAAGTGCAGGAAATTGGACTGGATCGGGCTCGCTACCCCGAACCGACCCGCTCGTGACCTAGGTGCCACGACCCGACCCAGATAGGGTCTCACGAATCAACCCATTCAGTGTATCACAAACTGACCCGGCGCTTGACGAAGACCACAACCCATGAACTGGGGAGCACCACGACCAGATGAGTATCCTGACCCGGAGGGGTATTGTAAGGACCCGTTACTTCCCCGTGAAGGAAAGAGCGGATACTTTGAGAACAACACACAAATGAACGCAGACGGAAGAACATTTCATTGCTCTTACAACAATACCATCAGATACAAGAATATACAGAGTATAATTGAATAAATTACATTCAACAAATATCAGAGATTACAATAAATTACATAGCAGCGGAAAATAATACAAAGCACAACTGAAGGTGATATACGGATACAGAGCTTTCCGGATATCATTCCAGTTGTGAACCAGGATCCTGTGAATATAAATCTGCAAAACCAAAACTACTAGCTTCCCGTGCGGAAAATAGGGGCACCCAGAGTTTAGGTTAAAACAATAAACTCCAGGTCAGTCATGTGACTGGTGTGAGAACTAAAACAGTTATTCAAAACTTTACTTTTAAAGGGAGTAATTCAAGGGACCACGCCGTATAACACGGAACGGGTTTCCTCCCAAGAATACCAGTGCATATGAATAAACAACGCAATGCTCTTTCGAAAAATGAAGCTATTATAAGACCCAGGTCCCATCACACAATGCAACGCAAGCCGGAGGATAGGGTTTTCCCTTATAATAGCCAAACATGCTTGGTACGTTTAAAACAAATCATTTGATACTATAATAAGTGTATAGTGTCAAAACATTTCAATCATAAATATAAATCATAGACGGCATGGGTACCATATATCATGTCGCCATACTAGTTCTACAATTAAAACTGCAATACACGTATCGGAAATTGGATTTCCGTCATGAGTCGAGGCAAGGGGCAAGCTCCTCTCCGCTTCGAGACACTCTAGCAAATGCTCAGGACTACACACTCTGGGCAGCCACTTGGATCGGTTGGGCCGGTCCTCACTTACGTTAGAGGATTAGTTATTCCTGAACACACGTTTCCCGGTCCTTACAGACCTATAATCGAGGCGCCTCATTCCAACAACCCAAAAGGTGAAAAGTATATAAATGTCGGGGCTGGTAAGTCACTGACACCACCAAAGCTAGAAAGAAACGTCGTGTTCTCCCATTGGCCCGTATCCCGTTTTTAACTCATACCGAGGTGTGAGGCTCGCGAATTCACGTTATACACAAAGCTGCCACATAGGACGTGCTTTGATCATCAACCACAAGACTTTGCTTTTCAACAGAAGCCTTGATCCATGCAACTCAGCATGCCACACAGGCAATTCATGGCATGCGACTGATGTCCATCGATATACAACCTCTGAGCTCGTACGTCTCAGAGAAGGGCGTTAAGCAAAAGAATAAATCCTCCGCCGCCAAACAGATGTATATTTAATAGAAATCAATCAACACAGAATAAAATCCAATGTCAGACACACAATCCATTTACAAGTCCGTTCTGGGTCTGAACGAAACCGGAGGCACTTTCCTCGCATATCCATCCATCTCCAAGTACGTCTGGATGACCACCAACTATTTCCATCCTCTTGGGTGTACAGCCCAATCAGGATCGTCAGTAATTATCCAAACGATGTGAAGACTTCCGGTCTTCGACCACCGTCTTCATCTTCGACTTATCGTCGAATCGGTTATTCAGAATGGGTATAAACCCGGCCTTTCCGAACAACCCGCGTATGTTAAAAACAAATGTTACACAAACACAACATACGCCTCATTCCAATTCAGAATATTCTTTTATTCACCAAAATCACATTTTTAGGGAAAGGTTCCCATTAATTTTATCCAAGATAAATTCTTTAAAATTTATTCTTAAATCTTCCTTTGGATGTCGTTTCAAACCAAATTATGGTCTTCCAAACTAGTCGAGATTAGCGAACTACACCGAAGTAATTATTTATTTTATTTCCCAATCCCAACCTATTCATCCCATGAAGCAAAACTGGTAATACTCCATATCTAACACCGTGGTGTTACCGGTAAAATTAATTACCATTTCATGTTCAAATCTAATTAAAGATTTAACTATCGCTTTGGAGCAAAACTGGTAATACTCCATTCTCGCTCATTTCTAAATTTGATAATTTAGATTCTAGATTCACATTTCAACCTAATTGCAGATTCGTTAAAACTCCTTTTATTGGGTTAAAGAACTAGGTGTTATTTAAAACACAGTTCACGACAAACCCAAATCACATTCTATTTATTATCGGGTTAAAGAACTAGTGTTATTTAAAACACCGTTCACGATAAACCCATTTCAAATCCAATCAAATATATTAGAAATTCCGATTATTTAAAACCCCTTTTTAAATCTAATTTATTTATTTAAAAATAATTGGGTTTTAAATTTAGTTCAAGACTAGTTCATTTCGATAAAAATCCATTTTTATCTTTTCAAATATGGAGTTTTTCACCCCAATTTTTCCCAAATCATTTCTTATGATTTTACACAAATTATTACTATTTTTAATAAAAAAAAATTTTTTTTTCAAGGTCCGTACAGTCGATTTCCAACAACGGCCATCGAACTGCACTTATAGCGACCTTTTTCAAATTTGATTTGGACGTATCTCCAAATCCAACCGTTAGATTTTGAATTTCTAATATTCGCTAGAAAGCTCTTTTCGATGCGAACCCAACGGTTCCGGTTTTAGGAGAATCCGACGGTCGGATCTCCCGTAATGTCCGTTTGAAATAATTGGTCGAAATTCGCGAACTGCCGCGGCGCAGCGCGTTCTATTCAGGCCATTATATATAATATATATATATATATATATATATTATATATTTCGTCGATTACCCTTCAAAACGAATTTTATAAATAGTTTTGAATTCGTTTCAAAAACAATTTCAACTTCCATCTCAATTCAAATCAAAATTGAATCTTTCCTTATAAATTCATTTTAAAATTCATTTCTATTCAATTCAAGTTTCAATTCAATTTGAATTCATTTCACTTCGTTTTAAATTCGATTCGAATTCTTTTTCAATTCGATTCAATTCAAAGTGGTTTTCTATTCGATTCAATTCAAATTGGTTTTCTATTTGATTCAATTCAAATTGGTTTTCTGTTCGATTCAATTCAAATTGGTTTTCTGTTCGATTCAATTCAAATTGGTTTTCTGTTCTTTTCAATTCAAATTGGTTTTCTATTCGATTCAATTCAAATTGGTTTTCTATTCGATTCAATTCAAATTGGTTTTCTATTCGATTCAATTCAAATTGGTTTTCTATTCGATTCAATTCAAATTGGTTTTCTGTTCGATTCAATTCAAATTGGTTTTCTGTTCGATTCAATTCAAATTGGTTTTCTGTTCGATTCAATTCAAATTGGTTTTCTGTTCGATTCAATTCAAATTGGTTTTCTATTCGATTCAGTTCAAATTGGTTTTCTATTCGATTCAGTTCAAATTGGTTTTCTATTCGATTCAATTCAAATTGGTTTTCTATTCGATTCAATTCAAATTGGTTTTCTATTCGATTCAATTCAAATTGGTTTTCTATTCGATTCAATTCAAATTGGTTTTCTATTCGATTCAATTCAAATTGGTTTTCTATTCGATTCAATTCAAATTGGTTTTCTATTCGATTCAATTCAAATTGGTTTTCTATTCGATTCAATTCAAATTGGTTTTCTATTCGATTCAATTCAAATTGGTTTTCTATTCGATTCAATTCCAATTGGTTTTCTATTCGATTCAATTCAAATTGAATGAAATCGATATAAATATTGTTCACGTCAAAATGGCGTCAATCTAATCAACACGGCTTCATATATTTCTATTTTCAAATATTCTATTTCAAACGTTTCCTTTTCAAACATTTCTATTTCAAATATTTCTATTTCAAACGTTTCCTTTTCAAACACTTCTATTTCAAATATTTCTATTTCAAACGTTTCCTTTTCAAACATTTCTATTTCAAATATTTCTATTTCAAATGTTCTGTTTCAAATATTTCTTTTTCAAATATTTCTATTTCAAATATTTCGTTTTCAAATATTTCGTTCAACACATGACTAATCTCAACGGATGAGTACGGTCAACACATGAACCTTTATATTATATTGATAAAGATATAAATTTTATTATTAAAATATTTCGTTCAACACATGACTAATCTCAACGGATGAGTACAGTCAACACATGAACCTTTATATTTTAATATTCTTTATTTGCTAAATTGGAATGAGGCCCAATCAATCACCATATAAAATTAATTATATGGATTTTCATACAACACATGTATATAATAGCATTGAAAAATAATCAACCATCAACCAAAGTGCACTACACTGTATAAGCATCAAATATAGATATCTAACGCTTATAACAGCCTGTCAATCAACCGATCGACACATTTAATCAATCAGGATGAGTGAACTTCAAATTTCATCCCAACACCCGTGTGGGGTTTCAAATCAACAAACATATATTTTTGTTTGTGCAGTTGGGCGATGTGTAAAATTTATCGTCCCAATCAATGTCCTTCAAATAGGTGTACATAAACAAACCGTCCGGTTTGTAAATGAATATTTTATTTTATTCACTTCACATTAAAAATTATATTTTTAACGATAAAACATTTTATTTTAACATATGAATTTCTATTCAGTTCATTTACACAATAAAAATGATATTTTTATTTTTCTAACATATTTTAGAAAATTTCGGTGGCATAACGGCACGATACTAGAAACGGGACGAGGCCTAGCCTTATCCCCGGTCTAGTGAAGGCCCACGCCATTCACACATCAATCAAATTCACCAAACAATCAAATTCAAATCAAATCATCAAACTAATTTATGCAACCAAACAAACAAGTCCATGGTCTGTGGACGATTGTGTCGGGTGCTACTAAGCACCGTCTGCATCCTAGTATATATATATAACTAGAAAATGAAATTGAAAGGTGAGGAATTCTCACCGATAGCTATCCAACTCCACGACACTTCATTCATAGAAATCATCGCCATTCTCGCCTTTTTGTCGCTTTCGTCGCCCGTATTCTCTACATATGTAAAAATCACATTTTTATTTACTGATGTCTTTAAAATAAAAATCACATTTTTATTTATTCACTTTCAATTTAAAAATCATATTTTTATAATCACTTCATATATTTAAAAAAAATCGAATTTTTACTTTGCTATTCAATATATAAAAATTGAATTTTTACTTTGCTATTCAATATATAAAAATCGAATTTTTATACCGCTACTATATAGATAAAAATTATATTCTCACATCGATGTTCATATAGTAAAGATTATATTTTTATCACGCTATTCTTCATATAAAGATTTCGCCTTTTCAAAAATAAAGTTTTCGCCTTTTCATAATATAGTTTTTATATTTTTCTCGAAGTAAAAATCATATTTTTACTTCACTACTCATCTCAAAATATAGTCTTTTCATATCTAAAAATATTGTCTTTTCATATTTAAAAATATCGTCTTTTCATATCTAAAAATATCATCTTTTCATATTTAAAAATATGGTCTTTCTTATTTTTAGAACATCAAACCTTTTATGTAACTAAAAATCTACGCTTTTTGTAAATAAAAATCCCAACCTTCATGCTTATAAAAATCTATGTTTAATACTTTATATTTTCATAATCAAAGCCTATTTTATTTATATAAAAATCTGAAATTTATGACCAAACTAAATTGAAATCAAAAGAAAACTCACTGTATTTTCTGTTCGAAGGAGAGAGGGGTGCTGCGCTCTGAGGTGGAGCAAGAGGAGGGTGCACCAGTGCTGTCAGTGGCGGGGGAGGTCGACCTTGGGCGCGGTGGTGGTCTCCTGGTGCAGCGACGGGCTGTGGAGGGATGGATTCTATCGGAGGGTTCCTGCTTGAGAGGGTGGAGCTGGTGGAGGAGGGGAGTTCGTCGAAGTGGAGGGGGCCGATCGCTGGTGGTAGCTGGGCGTTGGAGGCCTCGCGGGTGTGGGGTTTTGGGGGGGGGGGGGTTCGATCAGCGTGGAGGAGGGGGTGGGAAGTCGCGCTACCGCGATGGCGGCGAGGTCAACGGGGAGGGCGGCGGCTCTTCCCCGCTTCGACTTCTTCTTCTTTTTTTCTGATAAAAATCGATTTTGAAAGAAGAGAGGGGGGCAGCGTATAAAGGGAAGAGGATTTTATTATATATATATATATATATTTTATTTGCAAAAAGTTGACTTTTACATACGACCTCTAAACGAGGCCCACCGCCTGTTGTCCATAGCGTATTACCCCTATTCCGAACACAATGGGATATGTATCGTAAGCTGATTCGACTGTTTCTGTCAGTTTCCGTTAAATTTACATTTAAATCACTATATTGAATTTTAAACGTACATTTCCAATTACCGGGGTCACATACTAACTCTAAAAATTCTCGAAAAATATTTTCTAGCTTCGTATTGACGATACGGTCCTAACAAAACTAGTTTCGTCGAATTCTGAGACCGTTGGAAAAATGGCCAATTTCCAGTCGATTAAAATCAACTAAAACTGGTCAAACACGTTTTCCTTTGCCACGCTCACATATTGATTCGAAAAATTAGGAAATTCAAAACCTAGCAAAAATTTGACATCACGGATCCAACAAAAGTGGTTTCGTCGAAATCCGAGGTTGTTTGCAAAATTTCTATTTTTAAGGGCCTGAATTCCATAGCGACTATTCAGAATTTTCTACTGGACATATCTTTTGATTCCCACTATGAAATTTCGATTTTTCGGATTCGTTGGAAAGATATCATCAATTAGATCCTAATGTTTTTGGTTTCACTAAAATCCGGATTGTTTTGCACCCGGTACATTCAATTGAAGTTTGAAATCGAATTATCGAACTACCGCGCCATTTTCAATTCTATTTATAATTATATATAAATATTTATATTCTAACGACGACGTATATAATATATACGTTCGAATTATATTCAAAATGAATTTCTCGTCGATATTATTTAAAATAATCTATTTTAAATATGCAAAATTCACTAAACTTGCCAAAATAAAAAATTTAAACTGGCTCAGATTTCCGGGTTATTACAGGTATGCACCCATGAACCGATCCGAGCTCACGATCCGTCATGGGAAGGAAACCACGAACCGACCTGGGTGGAGGCCCGAACCGAAAAGCATCACGGACCGAAGCTCCCACTCGAACTGAAGGAAGGCCGAACCGAACCGATAGCAGTTGCCTTACGTGAACCGAATGGAGACCGAACCAAACCAGAGAAGATCAAAACCCAAGATGCAAAGGAAGTTCAAATGAGAAGTTATTACTCAGGATCCAGCTGAAAACCAACGAGTTAACTTCTAGAGTTGGGCTTTGCCGTCGGACGTGTGCAAAGGGGTTATCGATATCTATAAATTAAGTTCACTATTGAGGGAGGGATATTGAATATGGACCAATGTAGTGTGGTCAGAGGTTTTATGGAGTTGGACTCCATCTGGGCTCCAAAGGGCAAAGTGGTTGTAGCGATAGTGTGTAGAGTTGGACTCTATCATAGCCCCAATGGTTATGGTGATCAAAGTGGTGGATATCGTATGCTTTACATGCTGAGTGAGAGATGTGAGAATGATTGCTATGTTTGATATTTTCCATCACTATGACACGCACACTCCCATCTTTACACTTTACGTTAGTGTTACCTTAGAGTACTGTACATCTTGTCGTGCTAACTCTTTGGTTGTAGGTCCAGGTCAGGTATGATTATTTATACCTGTTATCATTTTATTTTGCTGATATCGCTCATAACAGACTTTTGTCTGACCCAGAGTTTTATCTCTCTTATTATTACTCTGGGTGCTCCTAAACGAGCAGACTAGAGACATGTTAGGTGGTTATGCATGGGTAGTTGTCCTGAGATGAGCAGGAGGCTTCCACGTACTATTTACATATATTCTCCCAGTGTTGTTACTGGTCACTGCTTTGGGCATTAGTAGTGCACCTCTTTTATTTCCTTCAATAGAGACATTATTTTGAAGTTGTAATAATGGTTTGGATCATAAGCTGTATTTTGGATTCCGCTGCTATGATGGTTTAGTTTTCAGCTTATGCACTGTCTCACATGTTTTATGTCAAGTTATGTTACTATTATATTTTATTTCATGGGTTGTGAGATATACTACAGGTTCTTGATGATTCATCGTTTCAAATCCTTTTCTTTTTGACGACTGTCCCGTGCCAGTCTGGCATTGGCACAATGCATTTTAAGGGAAACTCTGATGGTGCGGGGCAGGCCGTCACACTTGGTACCAGAGCCTAGGTTGCGTAGTTTAACCTAGGGCAAGGCATTAGGGAGAGATAGTATGCATATATTAGAGCGCGTATTTGTGATATTTTGGTTTTCAAAAGCTATATATATACACATATATATTTACACACTATTAGTATATCTAAGGATAAAATCGCACTACACTGGCACCATATTGAGATGATTAATCATTTTCTCTTTATAGATTGAACGATGAGCCGAAATACGAGTACGGGTCTGGGGGCCAACAATGGAAATGTCCCAGATATAAGTATGATGTTTACTGCCTTCATGAGAGAGATGCTTAGGAATATTCAGGGAGCAGTTCCTAATGCTGCTAACAGTGGTGGTGCAGTAGTGCAGGCGCCTAGAGCCGATTTCACCAAGCTCGGCAAGGATTATACTAGTCTCGGTGGGAAGCCGTTCCACGGAACGGAATTGGCTATAGAGGTTCAAGATTGGCTTGATAGTTGTGAGCGCATCTTCGAGGATTTGGGGATCGAGGATGCAATGAAGAGAAAGCTAGCATCGCGTCAGCTTCAAGGACGGTCTATGAATTGGTGGAATGCCATTAAAGCGGCCACTCTCGAGGATCAAATTACTTGGAATTAGTTAAGACTCGCTTCAGTGATAAGTTTATTCCAACCGCTAAAAAATCAAAATTGTTTAGGAAATTTTTGGAACTTAAGCAGAATTGTAGGGCAGTCTCGGAATATATTGCTGAATTTGATACCTTATCGAATTATGGATTATCTCTTATCGATACTGCCGATAAAAAGATCAAGAAGTTCATAACTGTCTTAGATGAGTACTTGGGGAAAAGACATATAAACCATATCGATGAGACTTTTGAATCTATTCTGGGAAAGGCATTGTGATCAGAGAGCCTTTACCCTAATTTGAAAACCGAGGTTGCTATTGCATCTTCCGGAGAGCTAAAACCGCAGGCAAGCGGTGAAAGCAAGAAGAATACGCAGGATAAGAGGAAACAGAATCAGACCAAGGATCGTCAGAAAAAGAAGGACAAGAAAGATGTTGAGTGCTATAGCTGTTGCAAGATGGGACACTATGCAAGAGACCATCGAGCAAAGCCAGCGGACAGGAAGTGCTTCAACCATGGCCAAGTGGGACATCATAAGGATAAATGTCCACAACCCCCTAAGGAGAAGAAAATCGTGAAAGCATATGCTATAAACGCTGCTCCTTCTTCGTCGAATGCCCCAATAGCGGCGGTGAAGGGAAAGGGTGTCGTTATCAAGGTATGCTTTCTATTTATGATGTTCCTGTTTGAGTATTTTCTGATACCGGGGCTTTCCATTCCTTCGTATTTAGTGACCTGCTAGATAGTTTAGAATTGGAATCCGAGATTGTCGATAGACCTTTAGTTGTGACGAACCCGATCGGTGGTTCGACTAGCGTTTGTATGATTTGTCGAAATTTGGTCTTATCGAGTCATGGATGTATGTTTGCTTGTGATTGCTTTGTTTTGGGCTTTACTGGGTTTGGCATTATTTTGGGAGTCAATTGGCTCTAAATGTATGGGGTGGTGGTAGACTGTGAGGGGTCTTCGGTGACCATTAAAGCGGATGATGGGCGAAGGTTGGTATTGGGTGGCCTACCTAGTGATGGGGTGATGGCTAGTTTTCTAAATTCCCTCAACATCCCGCATAATGAGTTATTAGATGTGCCTATTGCTGGCGAGTATCCGGACATCTTCGGGGAAGTGACCAGACTTCCACCACACCGAGAGATCGAGTTTCAGATTAATTTAGTGAAAGATGCCAGACCTATAGTGATGCCACTTCGTCGTATGGCGCCAAGGGAGTAGCGATAGCTCGAGGTGCAAGTAAGCGATCTTTTGAAGAAGGGATTTATCCGAAGAAGTGTTTCCATGTTGGGAGCACCAGTTGTATTTGCTACTAAGGCAGATGGTTCCCTTCGCTTATGTGTGGACTACCGCGAGTTGAACAAGGTGACTAGGAAGAATAATTATCCTCTTCTACGGATAGATGATTTGTTTGATCAACTGAATGGAGCAAGAGTGTTCTCCCAGTTGGATCTCGCGACAGGATTTCATCATCTCCGAGTAGCAGCCATGAGTATACCTAAAACGGCATTTCAGATGCCATATGGATTCTATGAGTGGTTAGTCATGAAATTCGGGTTGACCAATGCACCCGCATCTTTTGTGGGTCTTATGAATAGATTTTTCAGGGATCGATTGAATAAGTTTGTTCTTGTGTTCGTGGACGATATCTTGATTTACTCGAGGACAGAGGAAGAACATAAGGAACATTTGAGGACAGTTATGGATGTGTTGAGGAAACACCAATTGAAAGCGAAATTTTCTAAATGTCACTTCTGGAGGAGGGAAGTGAGGTTCTTGGGCCATGTTTTTTCAGAGAATGGTATGGTCGTGGATCCTGCGAAGGTGGCTACAGTGCAAGATTGGTCTACGCATAAGAACGCAATGGATGTAGGAAGTTTCTTAGGGTTAGCTGGATATTATCATAAGTTTATTAAAGATTTCTCCAGGATAGTGGCACTATTAACTCAGTTGACCTAGAAGAATCAAGCTTTCGTCCGGGACGAAAAGTGTGAGAATTCATTCAAGAGTCTAAAGGAAAATTTTACGTGTGCACCAGTGTTAGTTATTCCTAAGGGGGAAATAAGAGATAACGGTATACACGGATGCCTGTGGTACCGGACTAGGTGTTGTACTGATGCAAGGAGGTAAGGTTGTAGCGTATGCTAGTCGATAACTGAAACCGAATGAGAAAAGATATCCTACCCATGATTTGGAAATGACAGCAATCATATTCGCGATGAAGATGTGGAGACACTATCTCTTGGGAGAAAGATTCGAGTTGTTTATCGATCATAAGTCATTAAAGTATCTTTTCTCTCAGAAGGATTTAAATCTTCGTCAGCAGAGGTGGTTAGAGTTCTTGGCTTCATATGATTTCAATATCGCATACACACCCAGGAAGGGCAATGCAGTAGCTGATGCATCAAGTGTTAGGGAATGCAGAATGGATCGTTAAGGCAAAGCAAACACTAGAGGGGGGTGAATAATGTTCTTAAGAATTTAAACAAAATTTAAATCTAATGTTAACTATGAGATGAATCTAACACCACAAACACAATCAGAGACACTGATTCCCAAATGCAAAATAAACATAAATAAAAATGCAGAAAAGGAAAGAACACACTAGATTTTACACTGGTTCGGATTACTCCTACGTACAATCCCGCACGACGCTGGATTGCGCGGGGTTTTACTACTATTTCTAATAGTCAAACACACCCTTCTTGATTTCACGGCTCAATAAGGAGACACCGACTCCTATTCCTTGATTTCACGGCTCAACAAGGACACACCGACTCCTATTCCTTGATTTCACGGCTACAAGGATACAATTATTTCTCTTTGACTTACAAACAAGGTTTATTCAACCCAAGCAATTACAAAACAACCCTATAACTCTTCAATAACACTTGATTCAGAGGGTATAGAGTGTAGAGAGAAGAAGTTTTATCAAAACAGAATTGAATTCGGTAGAGTATAAGTGTAAGAATCATAAAAATGATTAAGAATAATGGTGGAGAGAAAGAGGATGATGTTAGAGAAGAAGAGATGATAAAAAAAATTAGATTTTATCCCCTTTTTATAGAGTATGAAAGGTTGCAACGGTTCTGAATCGTTTCAAATAGTGAAAAGACACTTCCTTTCAAAATTGAGAAAAAGTGACAGTTATATGTCGACATGGAGTTTTTGTTATGTCGACATACTCCTTTGAAAATTTAAATTTTAAAGCATTTTTCAAGTGTTTTGATATAAAAATAATTCTGGAAACTCTTGAGTAAAATTCTAGTGTTGTAAATTAATATTATATGATAGAAAAAAATATGAAAACATAAATTTAAACTATATAAATATATTTATAAAATTATAAGGTTTTAAGCTATATAAAGTATAAAGTATATATAAAAACTTAAGTTTGAAAAACAATGAAGAATAAGAATAGAAACAAATAGAAAAATAAAATAGAGAGGATTGAGGATAGAATTGAAAATCAGAATTTGAAAATTAGAATTAGAATTTGAACCCAGAGTGCAATTTAGAGTCTTACAAAATCTAGACTCTATAACTATATTAATCTTGAACTCTTGAAATCTTGATTACTCATGAGTCTTGAAATTTCTCCGATCTTTGAATCTCTATCATCTTTATAACCGTACAGTCTTCAGTAATATTTCCTGTATATAATTCCTGCATATATATATATATATATATATATATATATATTCATTCTATACAAAAAGTGTTAGTATATATTTTATAATCAATGATAATTGAAATAAGGTTGTTGTCATCAAAACTCAGTTCTCCAACAATCTCCCTTTTTGATGATGACAAACTTAGTTTATAAAATGGCATACCTGATATACCTGTTTTATGATGTTCCTTCTATACTTCCCCTGTCTGTAAGAATCCTATAAACTATGCCTATATTTTATAATTTCTCCCCCTTGGCATTATCAAAAAGAAATCCAAAATGTACTCCCCCTAAAATATATGACTCCCGAAATAGAACTTAAGTAACTATCTGAAAAAAATACTCCCCCTTAATCTAGTAACTATTTTTATGCAGAGTACTCCCTTAATCTATTCAAATTAAAAATAATACTTAATATGATGATTAAATACAAACCAATCCAAGTATTATTATTACATATGTTTGTCTGATATATAAATACAAATCAAACCAAATCAAATCACACCATATGTCTTAATATATACAAGTTTCAAATAATAGAATCTAAATCACACCACACCATATGTTTTTAGAATACTTAAAACAAATCGTACCGAATAATTAAACGTTTCTTGGAACTTCAACCCAACCATCTTCTCCAAAGATAGGATCCTTCTTAATTACTTCCCAGTCTTCATCTTCTTCGGTTGGTGGAGCCTTTGCAAGATTATTTTCTTCATCTCTGAAAAGAGAAGAGATTAGCCATCGCATTGCGTCTAGGTGCTTTTCTTGTTGTTCGAGCATCTTTATTTGACTTAATTCAAGATGACGCTGATTTCGTAGAATGATAGAGAGGATATTTTTGAATGAATTGACAGTTTCTTCTAGATTTTCACTAAGATTATGGATATGATTTTGTAATAACCCGGAAATCTGAGCCAATTTAAAAAAAAAAATGGCAATTTTAGCGAATTTTGATTGTTTAAAATGAATTATTTTAAATAATAGTGACAAGAAATTTATTTCCAATAGCATTAGAACGTATATATTTATTGTAACGACCCGTATTCTACATATCATAGGATTGTAGAATATTTATTTCTTTCCCATGTGAAGTCGTATGGTCATATAACTTTGGGAAACATCCATTAGAGTCATTTCCCATGTTCATGATTTTTGTCGATTTTTAAATGACCATTTTGCCCCTAGTTGGTACTGTTTTGGCCATAACTTTTGATTGGAAAGGAATTTTGACCTAAAACCACTTCCATTGGATTCGTTTGATGGTTTACCTTTCCGTAGAGTGGTCATAATAGCCAAACAGACTTACCGTTTGGGAGATATGGCCGAAACAAGGTTTGGAGGGTGAAAAACTGCTTAACCGGGCCAAATCGGGTGATTAGTGAGTAGGCCCATAACCCATTTCAGGATTAGGGCTATGGGAGGGCTGAAATGAGATGGAGAATCATTCCATTTCAGTTTTCTAGCCTCCACTTATCACCCAGGATCCCTAAAAATGGCCTCTAACCTCTAAATCACCTCCAAATCATCTTTTGGTCAAGGATTTGGCTTAACAACCCCTAATCAAGGAAGATCTTCACCAAATCAACCTTGGAGCTGCTGTTTGGCATTGAGATTCACATCAAATCAGAGAATTATTTCAGATCTTAGTTTATTTGTGGCTAAGGTGAGTGATTTGCATAGTTTTACACTAATTATGGCTAATTAGGGTTGATTAGTGTTAATTAGCGAATTTAAATACGATAAAATTCGGGAAAAATGTTCATAAATTCCTAAATGATGTTTTAGACCTCTGATATGAATTTGGGTTAATTTGGTTAAGTTTGGCTAATCCAATCATTAGTTTCACCTAAACATGCTTAAGGGGAAATATGGGATTTTGGGTATGTTTGATCCATTTTAGCCTATTATATGGATGTTTTGATGTTTGTGGTTGATTATGCATGTTGCTATAACTGTATGAAATGCTTTGTGATTGATTTCAATAGTTAGAAGGGTCGAAAACGTCGTCGAATGGCGTAAACACTTGCTGGAACAGTTTCAGAAAGCAATGCAGGGTTCGGATCGGATCGGATATGGGGCTCGGATCGGATATGTTGAACTGAGCAAAGAACCCGATCGGATCGGAACCCAGCACTTGGGGAAAAGTGGCAAAAAGGAAGGCCACGCTAGCTGAACTGGGATCGGATCGGATCGAGGAGGACGGATCGGATCGAGGAGACGGATCGGAACGGAGGCATGAGCTGGAGGGGAGACGACACCCGACCCGACCCGAGGTGAAGCACCCGACCCGAACCGATGGAGGACAACCGACCCGAACCGCACCAGGAGAAGACCCGACCCAAACCGCACCAGAAGGAGACCCGACCCGAACAGAGGAAGGATACCCGACCCGAACCGATGGCTTGAAAAGGAACCCGACCCGACCCAGTATTGACCAATAACCCGAGATGCAAAGGTAGTCCAATATGGGAAGATAGAGCTCAAGATCCAGTTGGGAACCAATGAGTTCACTTCATGGTTGGACTTTGCTACGGGACGTGTGCTAAGGAGTTGTCGACGTTCATAACTTCGATTCACCACTAAGAATGAGTGATGGCTACTTATCAGTGCAGTAGGGTCATTATGACCTGAGGGGCAAGGTGATGGTAGCAAGACTACGTTATCAGTGCAGTAGGGTCATTATGACCTGAGGGGCAAGGTGATGCGTAGTAAGACTATGAGCCAGCGCAGATGGGGTGAATAACCCCATGGGGCAAGTGGACATAGTAAGGATTGGTAAGGCTATGAGCCAGCGCAGATGGGGTGAATAACTCCATGGGGCAAGTGGACATAGCAAGGAATTAGTGGCTACGTTATCAGTGCAGTGAAGCCATTTATGACTTCATGGGGCAAAGTGATCGTAGCAAGGTATGTTGGGTGATCGAAGTGGTGAATATCGTATGCTTTACGCATTGAGTGAGAGATGTGAGGATGGATGCTATGCTTGATTGTTTGCCATCGTTATGACATGCACACCTCCCCCACCTCCGTATTTTTACACCGTTTGATATGGTACCTTAGAGTGTTGTACAGTATGTAGTGCTAACTCTTTGGTTGCAGGTCCAGGTTCAGGTATGTTTTAGTCTACCTGTTATTGTTCACTTTAGATGCTTATCGCTCATACCAGGCTTTATGTCTGACCCAGAGTTTTATGTCTCCTCTTATTACTCTGGGTGCTCACACGAGCAGACTAGAGACAGGTTAGCTGGTGATGCGCGGGTAGCTGATTCGGAGGCGGGCAGGAGGCTTCCACGTATGATATATATATACACATTCTCCCTGTGTCGTTGGTGGTCGCTACTTGGGCATTAGTAGTGTACCTCCTTTATCTTTCTTTTGCTTTGAGACAGTTTGAAAGTTGTAATAAGCTGTATTTTGAATTTCCGTTGCTATGATGTTTAGTTCTGATTTTCAGCTTATGCACTGTCTCTCCTGTATAATGTCAAGTATGTTATTATTATATTTTGTTCTATGCGCTGTGAGACATTCTGCAGGTTCTTTGTATGTTCATTTCCTTCTTCCCTTTCCTTCTCACGACCCGTTCCGTGCTAACTGGACATGTGTACAGCGCACCTTTGGAGTAAATGTCGGTTGGTGCGGGGCGGGCCGTCACACTTGGTATCAGAGCTCTAGGTTGCGTAGTTAACCTAGGGAAAGACACTAGGGAGAGTTAATACGTATATGAGAGCGCGTATTTGTGATTACTTTGGTTTTCAAAAGCTATATATATATACTATTAGTAGTATAAAGAATGAAGTCGCACTGCACTAGCACCACTATGGGGTCGTTAATCGTTTCCCTTTTTCAGATTGACGATGAGCCGAGACACGAGGGGTGCTGGTAGAGGGACCAACCAAGGGAATGCCGCTGACATGAGGGCGATGTTTACTAACCTCATGAGAGACATGCTTAGAGAAGTGCAAGGGGCAGTTCCCAATCCCGTAGTTGGTGTTGGCCCAGTAGTGCAGGCGCCTAGGGTCGATTTCGCCAAGTTGTGCAAGGATTACACTAATTTTGGTGGAAAGCCGTTCCACGGAACGGAGTCGGCCACAGATGTTCAATATTGGATGGATAGCTGTGATCGTATCTTTGATGACTTGGGTCTTGAGGATGCGATGAAGAGAAGGCTAGCGTCTCGTCAGCTGCAAGGGCGAGCGATGAATTGGTGGAATGCCATTAGAACAGCTACTCCAGAGGACCATGTTACTTGGGATCAGTTCAAGGCTCGCTTTAGCGAGAAGTTCATTCCAGCTGCCCAGAAGTCAGTGTTGTTTAAGAAGTTCTTGGAACTCAAGCAGGGTGGCAGGGCAGTTTCTGATTATATTGCCGAGTTCGACACTTTGTCGAAGTATGGACTGTCTCTCATTGATACTCCTGAAAAGAAGAATGAGAAGTTCATTACTGGTTTGGATGGATACTTGGGGGAAAGGCTTATCAACCACATCGATGAGACTTTTGAATCGATCGTGGGGAAAGCTTTGAGATCAGAGAGCCTTTACCCTAAGTCAAAGACTGAGGCTGCATCTGCAGAAGGGCCAAAGCCGCAAGTAGGTGGTGGAGGCAAGAATAGTTCTCAGAATAAGAGGAAGCAAGACCAATCTAAGGGTGGCCAGAAGAAGAGTAAGAAGGATGTTGAGTGCTTCAGTTGTGGAAAGAAGGGCCATTATGCTAAAGATTGTCGGGCCAAGCCAGCGGATAAGAAGTGCTTCAACTGTGGTCAAGTGGGACATTTCAAGGATAAGTGTCCGCAACCTCTTAAGGAGAAGCAGATTGTGAAAGCATATGCTATTGATGCTGTTCCTTCTTCGTCGAATGCCCCAACTGCGGCGGAGAAAGGAAAGAATGTTGTTATTCGAGGTATGCTTTCTATTTATGATGTACCAGTTCGAGTTTTGTTTGATACTGGGGCTTCCCGCTCCTTCATATCTAGTGACCTGGTAGATAGGTTGGGACTAGAACCCGAGATAGTCGATAGACCATTGGTTGTGACGAACCCGATTGGTGGTTCGACTAGCCTTAGTATGATTTGCAGGAATTTGGTCTTATCGAGTCATGGATGTATGTTTGTATGTGATTGCTTTGTTTTGGGCTTTACTGGGTATGGCATTATATTGGGAGTCGATTGGCTCCAAAGATACAGGGTGGTGGTAGACTGTGAGGGCTTTTTGGTGACAGTGAGGGCGGATGATGGGCGGAGGGTAGTGTTTGGTAGTCTACCTAGTGATGGGGTTATGGCTAGTTTTGTAAATTCCCTCGACATCCTGCAGGATGAGTTGTTAGATGTGCCCGTGGTTGGCCAGTATCCGGACGTCTTCGAAGAGGTGACCGGGCTTCCACCACACCGAGAGATTGAGTTCTGTATTGATTTAGTGAAAGATGCCAGACCTATAGTGATGCCACTTCGTCGTATGGCACCAAGGGAGCAGCGAGAGCTCGGGGTGCAAGTCAACAATCTTTTGAAGAAGGGATTTATTAGAAGGAGTGTCTCCGAGTGGGGAGCACCAGTTGTGTTTGCCACTAAGGCAGATGGTTCCCTTCGTTTGTGTGTGGACTATCGCGAGTTGAATAAGGTGACGAGGAAGAATAAGTATCCTCTACCACGGATAGATGATTTGTTTGATCAACTGGAAGGAGCAAGAGTGTTCTCCCAGTTGGACCTCGCGACAGGATTTCATCAGCTTCGAGTAGCGGATGAGAGTGTTTCGAAAACGGCATTTAGGATGCCGTCTGGATTTTATGAGTGGTTGGTCATGCCGTTTGGGTTGACCAATGCACCAGCCTATTTTGTGGATCTTATGAATCGAGTATTCAGAGATCAGTTGAATAAGTTTGTTCTTGTGTTCGTGGATGATATCCTTATTTACTCAAGGACAAAGGAGGAACACAAGGGGCACTTGAGGATAGTGATGGAGGTGTTGAGGAAACACCAATTATAAGCGAAATTCTCTAAGTGTCATTTTTTGGAGAAGGGAAGTGAGATTCTTGGGTCATGTTGTTTCAGAGAGTGGTATTGCCGTGGACCCTACGAAGGTGGCTACGGTACAGGATTGGCCTACACCCAAGAATGTAACAGATGTGAGAAGCTTCTTGGGATTAGCTGGATATTATCGTAAGTTTATCCAGGACTTCTCCAAGATAGCAGCACTGTTGACTCAGTTGACTAAGAAGAATCAGTCCTTCGTCTGGGACGGAGTGTGTGAGGATGCCTTCAAGAGTCTAAAAGAGAAGTTGACGCGTGCGCCAGTGTTAGTCATTCCTAAAGGGAATGAAGAGATGACGGTATACACGGATGCTTGTGGTACCGGACTGGGTGCTGTATTGATGCAAGGAGGTAGGGTTGTAGCTTATGCTAGTCGACAGCTAAAGCCGCATGAGAAGAAGTATCCTACCCATGATTTGGAATTGGCAACGATTGTATTTGCGCTGAAGATGTGGAGACACTATCTCTTGGGAGAAAGGTTCGAGTTGTTTACCGATCATAAATCGTTAAAGTACCTCTTCTCTCAGAAAGATTTGAATCTCCGTCAGCAGAGATGGTTAGAGTTCTTGACTTCGTATGATTTTGATATCGCATACACACCTGGGAAGGGTAACGCAGTAGCCGATGCCTTGAGTAGGAGACATGCTAGCTTAGGGGCAATGTTTCTTGAGTGGAAGCAACTGGAGTATATTACGGGGTTTGATTTTAGACCAAAGTGCGAATTGGATCCAGTTATGCTAGCTAGTTTGACGATCAGACCCACTTTGATAGAGCGGATTGGTTCCAGCCAGAGGGACGATCCTAACCTATTGGAAATCATCTCCAAGTTAGAGATGGGTATCGATGAGGAGATGAGTGTGTATGGGCTTGATCGAGATGGATGGCTTCGAAAGAATGGAAGACTAGTTGTGCCCGACGTGAATGGTTTGAGGGATGAAGTGCTTAGAGAATGTCATCACTCAAAACTGACTATCCACCCCGGTGGTAATAAGATGTATCGAGACATGAGACAGACTTACTACTGGGAAGGGATGAAAAGAGACGTTAGGAAATTTATATCCAAATGCATGAATTGTCAGCTAGTTAAAGCCGAGCAAAAGAAGCCTAGTGGTTTGTTGCAACCATTAGAAATTCCCGAATGGAAATGGGAGCAAGTCTCGATGGATTTCATCGATGGTTTACCAAGGACAAGATCGGGATATGATAGCATTTGGGTAATTGTGGATCGATTGACTAAGAGCGCAAGATTTATACCAGTCAAATCGACTAGGACGGCAGCCAAGTTGGCGGAATTGTATATGAAATGGGTAGTGAGATTTCATGGAGTACCCAAAAGCATTGTGAGTGACCGAGACCCGTTGTTCACTAGTGGGTTTTGGAAGAGCTTACAAGAGGCTCTAGGGTCAGGATTACATCTCAGTACCGCATATCATCCTCAGACCGACGGTCAGACGGAGAGGTTGAATCGTATATTGGAAGATCTCTTGAGAGCTTGTATATTGGATTTTGGTGGATCATGGGATGACCATTTGCATCTAGTAGAGTTTGCATATAATAATAGCTACCAATCCAGTATCGGTATGGCTCCATATGAAGCTTTGTACGGAAGACCGTGTAACTCACCATCATGTTGGATAGAGACTGGCGAGAAGTTTGTGCTTGGACCAGATGTGGTGAGAGAAACATCGGATAAGATTAAGATCATTCAGCAACGAATGAAAGCTGCCCAAGATAGGCAGAAGAGTTATGCTGATAAGAGGAGAAGAGACTTGAAATTCTCCGTTGGTGACTTGGTGTTTGTCAAGATCTCTCCGTTGAAAAGTGTGATACGATTTGGCAGGAGAGGCAAGTTGGCACCAAGATTTGTTGGCCCATTCCCTGTTCTTGAATTAGTCGGGAATTTGGCATATAAAGTTGACTTACCAGAGAAAATGGCGGGAGTTCACAATGTGTTTCATGTTTCCCAACTAAGAAAGTTCGTTCACAACTCAAATGTGACTATTTCACCGGATCAGTTAGAGGACTTCGAAGTAGAACCCGAGGCGGTTGGGAACCGCAAGCCGATCCGTATTGTGGGGCACGATACGAAGCAACTTCGAAGGAAGTCGGTGAAGCTGGTCAAGGTTCAGTGGGGCGAGGACGAGAATGATTATACTTGGGAGACAGAGGAAAGCATTAGGAAGGCACATCCAGAACTCTTTGCCTGGTAAGATTTACTTTGCGATTTAGTTATTCTGCATGCTAGGATATACTTGTTTTGCTTATTTTGCATGGTTGATTGTTGTTTTATGATTGATAGGCATGCGGGACCTTTGTGTGTGTTTGGATTAGGGAATTTCGGGGGCGAAATTTCTTAAGGGGGGGAGAGTGTAACGACCCGTATTCTATATATCATAGGATTGTAGAATATTTATTTCTTTCCCATGTGAAGTCGTATGGTTATATAACTTTGGGAAACATCCATTAGAGTCATTTCCCATGTTCATGATTTTTGTCGATTTTTAAATGACCATTTTGCCCCTAGTTGGTACTGTTTTGGCCATAACTTTTGATTGGAAAGGAATTTTGACCTGAAACCACATCCATTGGATTCGTTTGATGGTTTACCTTTCCGTAGAGTGGTCATAATAGCCAAACGGACTTACCGTTTGGGAGATATGGCTGAAACAAGGTTTGGAGGGTGAAAAACTGCTTAACCGGGCCAAATCGGGTGATTAGTGAGTAGGCCCATAACCCATTTCGGGATCAGGGTTATGGGATGGCTGAAATGAGATGGAGAATCATTCCATTTCAGTTTTCTAGCCTCCACTTATCACCAAGGATCCCTAAAAATGGCCTCTAACCTCTAAATCACCTCCAAATCATCTTTTGGTCAAGGATTTGGCTTAACAACCCCTAATCAAGGAAGATCTTCACCAAATCAACCTTGGAGCTACTGTTTGGCATTGAGATTCACATCAAATCAGAGAATTATTTCAGATCTTAGTTTATTTGTGGCTAAGGTGAGTGATTTGCATAGTTTTACACTAATTATGGCTAATTAGGGTTGATTAATGTTAATTAGCGAATTTAAATATGGTAAAATTCAGGAAAAATGTTCATAAATTCCTAAATGATGTTTTAGACCTCTGATATGAATTTGGGTTAATTTGGTTAAGTTTTGCTAATCCTATCATTAGTTTCACCTAAACATGCTTAAGGGGAAATATGGGATTTTGGGTATGTTTGATCCATTTTAGCCTATTATATGGATGTTTTGATGTTTGTGGTTGATTATGCATGTTGCTATAACTGTATGAAATGCTTTGTGATTGATTTCAATAGTTAGAATGGTCGAAAACGTCGTCGAATGGCGTAAACACTTGCTGGAACAGTTTCAGAAAGCAATGCAGGGTTCGGATCGGATCGGACATGGGGCTCGGATCGGATATGTTGAACTGAGCAAAGAACCCGATCGGATCGGAACCCAGCACTTGGGGAAAAGTGGCAAAAAGGAAGGCCACGCTAGCTGAACTGGGATCGGATCGGATCGAGGAGGACGGATCGGATCGAAGAGACGGATCGGAACGGAGGCGTGAGCTGGAGGGGAGATGACACCCGACCCGACCCGAGGTGAAGCACCCGACCCGAACCGATGGAGGACAACCGACCCGAACCGCACCAGGAGAAGACCCGACCTGAACCGCACCAGAAGGAGACCCGACCCGAACAGAGGAAGGATACCCGACCCGAACCGATGGCTTGAAAAGGAACCCGACCCGACCCAGTATTGACCAATAACCCGAGATGCAAAGGTAGTCCAATATGGGAAGATAGAGCTCAAGATCCAGTTGGGAACCAATGAGTTCACTTCATGGTTGGACTTTGCTGCGGGACGTGTGCTAAGGAGTTGTCGACGTTCATAACTTCGATTCACCACTAAGAATGAGTGATGGCTACTTATCAGTGCAGTAGGGTCATTATGACCTGAGGGGCAAGGTGATGGTAGCAAGACTACGTTATCAGTGCAGTAGGGTCATTATGACCTGAGGGGCAAGGTGATGCGTAGTAAGACTATGAGCCAGCGCAGATGGGGTGAATAACCCCATGGGGCAAGTGGACATAGTAAGGATTGGTAAGGCTATGAGCCAGCGCAGATGGGGTGAATAATTCCATGGGGCAAGTGGACATAGCAAGGAATTAGTGGCTACGTTATCAGTGCAGTGAAGCCATTTATGACTTCATGGGGCAAAGTGATCGTAGCAAGGTATGTTGGGTGATCGAAGTGGTGAATATCGTATGCTTTACGTACTGAGTGAGAGATGTGAGGATGGATGCTATGCTTGATTGTTTGCCATCGTTATGACATGCACACCTCCCCCACCTCCGTATCTTTACACTGTTTGATATGGTACCTTAGAGTGTTGTACAGTATGTAGTGCTAACTCTTTGGTTGCAGGTCCAGGTTCAGGTATGTTTTAGTCTACCTGTTATTGTTCACTTTAGATGCTTATCGCTCATACCAGGCTTTATGTCTGACCCAGAGTTTTATGTCTCCTCTTATTACTCTGGGTGCTCACACGAGCAGACTAGAGACAGGTTAGCTGGTGATGCGCGAGTAGCTGATTCGGAGGCGGGCAGGAGGCTTCCACGTATGATATATATATATATACACATTCTCCCTGTGTCATTGGTGGTCGCTACTTGGGCATTAGTAGTGTACCTCCTTTATCTTTCTTTTGCTTTGAGACAGTTTGAAAGTTGTAATAAGCTGTATTTTGAATTTCCGCTGCTATGATGTTTAGTTCTGATTTTCAACTTATGCACTGTCTCTCCTGTTTTATGTCAAGTATGTTATTATTATATTTTGTTCTATGCGCTGTGAGACATTCTACAGGTTCTTTGTATGTTCATTTCCTTCTTCCCTTTCCTTCTCATGACCCGTTCCGTGCTAACTGGACATGTGTACAGCGCACCTTTGGAGTAAATGTCGGTTCGTGCGGGGCGGGCCGTCACATTTATATTCGTCGTCTTTAGAATATAAATTTTTTATTTCAAATATAAGAGAAATTGAAAATGGCGCGGTAGTTCGAAAATTCGATTTCAAATTGCAAATGAATGTACTAGGTGCAAAATAAACCGGATTTTAGTGAAACCAAAAATATTTGAATCTAATTGAGAATATCTTTCTAACGAATCTGAAGAATCGAAATTTCATAGCGGGAATCAAAAGATGCGTCCAGTTGAAATTTCAGAATAGTCGCTATGGAATTCTGGCCCTTAAAAATGGAAATTTTGCAAATGACCTCGGTTTTTGACGAAACCACTTTTGTTGGATCCGTGATGTCAAATTATTACTAGGTTTCAAAATTTGTAATTTTCTGAATCAGTATGTGAGCATGGCAAAGGAAAACGCGTTTGACCAGTTTCAGTTGATTTTAATCGACTGGAAAATAGTCCTTTTTCAAACGGTCTCGGAATTCGATGAAATCAGTTTTGTTAGGACCGTATCGTCAATTCGAAGCTAGAAAATATTTTTTCTGTAATTTTTCGAGTTAGTATGTGGTCCCAGTAAATTGAAATGTGCGTTCAAATTCAATATATAGGGTTATATTTTGATTTTGACAGAAACTGATCGAAACAATCGAATCAGCCTGCGATACATATCCCATTGTGTTCGGAGTGGGGGTAATTAGCTAGGGACGACAGTCGATGGGTTCGATTTAGAGTGAAAAATAAAAAGTTGCTTTTGGAATTTAAAATAAATTAAATATATATAAATATCTCACCCCCCTTCTCTTTCACTTCAGCAACGCAGAGGGGGGAGGCGCGATTCGCCGCCGCCGCCCACCAGAGGCGCCGCACCTCTGGCGCCACCTCCCTAGGCGGAGCCGCCGGTTCTTCTTCTCCTCCCCTCATCCACAGCTCCGTCGCCCCCTTCCACGAACCCCAAAACCGCACACCTCCCCTTCGAATCCCCCAAACCGCACACCCCCTCCTTCTCGACAGGCGAGCCCCCCTTCGAATCCCCCTCCGGCCGTCGAGCGCCATCCTCCATCTCTAACTTCACCTGTAAGTTTTATTTTATTTTTATTTTAATTCATTTTGAATAATTAGTTTAATTAAAAACCATTGTTATATCTCAGTTTTATTTAGAGATAAATATGGCATTGTTTTTACATGTAAAAGCTATGACCTTTAGATCAAGATTTAATTTTTATTTATAAAAGATTTAGTTTTTATTTTGTTAAAAAGATTAGATTTTTATATTATCAAAGAAGAGATTTTTATATTGTAGAAAGAGTAAAAATATAATTTTATATCATAGGTAGAATAAAAATATGATTTTTATTTAAGTAGAGTAATAAAAATATAATTTTTATTATATTACTGGCGAGATAAAAATGGAATTTTTATCTATACAGTAGTTGTATAAGAATAGAATTTTTATCTATACAGTAGTGGTATAAAAATAGAATTTTTATCTATACAGTAGTGGTATAAAATAGAATTTTTATCTATACAGTAGTGGTATAAAAATAGAATTTATATATATAGTAGCGATATAAAAATAGAATTTTTATCCATATAGCGTAGTTATAAAAATGTGATTTTTATATACATAGCAACAATATAAAAATGTGATTTTTATATATGTAGTGAATACGGGCAACGAAAGTGACAAAAGGCGAGCACGCCGAAAGTTTCTACATATGAAGAGTCGTGGCGTTTGGTTTAGCTAGTCGGTGAGAACTCCTCACTTTTATTTCTGTTTCTAGTTTGAAATATATACTAGGATGCAGACGGTGTTTAGTACCACCCGACACCCGTCGTCCACAGACCATGGGTGACTTGTTTGTTTGATTGTTGTGTAGTGAAATTTGATTGTGTGATGGTGAGTGAAATAAAATATTTTATAGTGGAAAATATTTTATAGTTAAAAATATAATTTTTGACGTGTATATAAAATGAATATTTATAAACAAATCGACGATTTGTTTATATACACTGATTTGACTTATATTGATTGGGACGATAAATTTTACACATCGCCCAACTGCACAAATAAAATGTGTGTTTGTTGATTTGAAACCCCACACGGGTATTGGGATGATATTTGATGTACACTAATCTCGATTGTTTCGGTGTATGTCAATCGATGGGTTGACAGACTGTGTAAGCATTAATTATTCATATTTAATGCTTATGCAGTTGTGTGGTGCACTCTGGATGATGGTTGATTATTTATCGTTGCTATTATATACATGTGTTACAGAAAATCCATATAATTAACGTTATATGGTAATTGATTGGGCCTCATTCCAATATAAAAAATAAATTCATGTGTTGAATAGAAAATAAATTCATGTGTTGAATAGAAAATAAATTCATGTATTGAATTGAAAAATATTCATGTGTTGAATAGAATAAACATTCATGTGTTGAATAAAAGCCGTGTTGATTAGATTGACGCCATTTTGACATGAACGACATTTATATCGATTTTATTCATTTTTCAATGAATATTGAAAACGAATTGAAATTCGAATTAAATTGAAATGAATTGAAATTCGAATTAAATTGAAATGATTTTGAAATTCGAATTAAATTGAAATAATTTTGAAATTCGAATTAAATTGAATAAATTTGAAATTCGAATTAAAATGAAATGAATTGAAATTCGAATTAAAATGAAATGAATTGAAATGCTAATTAAATTGAAATCGATTTGAAATGAAATTAAAATGAATTTATATTGAAAAAATCAATTTTGATTTGAATTTGAAAGAGAAGTTGAAATCGTTTTGAAAACGAATTTAAACGAATTTAAACGATTTATATAATACATTTTGAAAGGAAATCGACGAAATATATATAATATATTATATATATAGAATGGCCTGAATAGAACGCGCCGCGCCGCGGCAGTTCGCGAATTTTGACCATTGACTTCGAATGGATATTGCGGGAGATCCGACCGTCGGATTCTCCTAAAACCAGAACCTTTGGGTTCGTATCGAAAAGAGCTTTCTAACGAATATTAGAAATTAGAAATCTAGTGGTTGGATTTGGAATTATGTCCAAATCAAAATTGGAAAAGGTCGCTGTAAGTGCAGTTCGATGGCCGTTGATGGAAATCGACTGTACGGGCCTGGATAAAATTATTAAAAATAGTAATAATTTGTGTAAAATCATAAGAAATAATTTGTGAAGAATTAGGATGAAAAACTCCATATTTGAAAAGATAAAAATAGATTTTTATCAAAATGAACTAGTTTTGAACTAGAATTATAATTCTATTTATTTTTAAAATAAATAAAGTGGTTTTGAAATGGTTTTAAAAGTAACCAGAAGTTCCAATAATTGAATTGGAATGGATTTGAATCGAAATTGTCTTTGGAATATTTCGATGTTGGATTTCGTGATGAAACAGATATTGGTATGGGAATTTGAAAGATATATTTATATTGTTATTTCCAATACGATATTTGTTGGTCGTAGAATTTGATATTGAATCTAAGCCGATATATTTTCTATTCAGAGCCTTGTATTTAATATCAAATGTGATTTGGGTTTGTCGTTAATGGTGTCTTCATTAACAATGTTCTTAAGCCCAGTTGAGAAAAAGATAAAATCTTTTTATTTAGATTTAATGAAGTGTACCAATTAAATGGTATTTAATTGGAATTGAATTTGAATTGATTACTGGGTTCATCGTGAACAGTGTTTTAAATAACACTTGTTCTTTAACCCGATAATTAATGGAATGTGATTTTGGGTTTATCGTGAACCGTGTTTTAGATGACATTGGTTCTTTAACCCAGTTAAAGACAGGATATTGATTTTTGGGAAGATCAAAACTAAGTGGAGTTTTAATGAATCTTTAATCAGATTGAAATGATCGAGAATGGAGTATCACCAGTTTTACTCCAGGCGATAGTTAAATCTTTAATTAGATTTGAACGTGAAATGGTAATTGAATTTACCGATAACACCGTGGTGTTAGATATGAAGTATTACCAGTTTTACTTCATGGGATGAATAGGTTGGGATTGGAAAATAAAATAAATGATTACTTGTTTTCACATATTTGCCATGGAATTGATGATAAATGACTAAGGAAGAAGGAGTAATGGAATAATGAAGTTTTCTGAGAGGAATGGGCTTAAACAGGGTCTGGAATTCGTTGGATTTTGAACCGACATGAGTAGTTATTTTAATTTTAATTTTGAAATAATTTGAAAATATGTCAATTATATGTCGATATGCTCTTTTTGTCATGTCGACATACTATAGTGTTATGTTTGAAAATTTTGAAATTTTGAATTCTTTTGAATTCTATTATATTATAATTAGTTTTATAGTTTTTCCAAAAACATAAAGATGATTATATCATAAATAAGAACTCCACTCATTACTTGATAAAAAGCAAATACATCCAACTAAACAAGACACACTTTAAATACGAGATTCAAAAGCAAATACAAGGAAATACATAAAGATAGATTAAACTAGATGGCCTAATTTTCGGATGATGGTGAGGAAGATGAAATTCCAAGCTTTATTCCTATCTTGGCCATCAATTTGGATATTTTGGAAAGCCTCTTGTTAAGCTTCTTTTGATTGTTGACGATTTTCACTTGATTTTGAATAATCGTGCCTTTGTAGATAAGCTTTGAGGTTGGATACTCAATGCTTTCCATAGAAGTCTCTTCTTCGACTTCCATTGGGTCTTGTTCTTGTTGCAATCGAGCTTGTTTGGCCTCAAATGTCCCATAAGGTTTGAAAGTGAGAGGAATTTGCATGAGATGAATGTTTGATGCGTCAAACACTTTTCTAGGGACAAATTCTTCTCCATGAAGATCAACATTAAAGTGTTTGAAAATATGAGTGAGATAGACACCATAGTAGAGAGTGTTTTCTCTTGTAGATAAATCTATGGGCTTAATTTCATTTAGAATCATATCGGCCCAATTGATAAGATAACTACCCATAATAGCAAAGAGAGTCTTTTGGACTTCAAGAGTTGGATTGTTGATATTTCCGAAACAGGTGGTGATGGTGTGTTGAAGGAGAAGATTGACAATTCTTGTTTTTTGACATAAGAAACGATTTTTGAAATCCATTGGAGCACCATCTTCGAAGATATCGTGAAAGGTTTCCATATCGGTTTCATCGATAGAGAAAGTTGAGAAATCCGAGCCCACTCTTCTAAAATTTAGAATTTTGCCTAAAAGTTCGGCATCGAGAACAATTTTAGTTCCCTTGGCACTACTCCAAATTTAGTTTTCGTTTCCTTCGTAAAATCCACGATCGAGATTTCTATAAAACATCTTCACGAGTTTGGGATAACATACTTCGTCATTATCATGAGAGTCTGTTAGACTCAAGACTTCATTGTGTTCGAAAAGAGAGGCGAGATCAAAACATGGAAAATTGCTAAAGACGGTGAAAGAACCCGTGTTAACTTTAGCATTTGCTAAATAGTTACCATAGGTTTTGATGGCCTCTTTGTCATTGTATAGATAACCTTTAATAGTTTTGGTTATCTTCAATTTCTGAGATGAACTTGAGGAAGCCACTGAAATGATAATTTTAAAGAGGATAGATATGAAGAATATTGTTTTGAGTTGGGAATGAAAGGTAGAAAGGATATATATATATATATATATATAGAAAATGAATAGATATGAATTGAATGAACATGAATTGAATAGGCACAACTTTTCAGATTGAAAAGGGCACCTTTTCAGATCTTGGGTGTTGGTGAATAGATTGGATGGAAGTTTGAAAGTTTAAACTTTTGAAATTCAAAATTTAAATTTCAAAACTGGTTGGATATGTCGACATGTATTTTTCTATATGTCGACATACTAGGTTTATTTCAAAAGGGAATTGGATTTTTAAGTTTTGGAAATATATTATCGATCTATATTTCAGTTTTAACGATTTCCTGAAATAATTCTAACCTCATAAAAACACAAACAATTTATTTTATTAATTTATTGGTTATTTTATATTATATTATTATTTTGAATTTCAAAATTCAAATTTCAAGTTTGAATTTCAAATTTCAAAAAAAAATTGTTTTTTGAAGTTATTAAATTCAAACCAAAGCAAACAAACAAAGCAACCATTCAACCAAATAAAATTAAAATTTGATTAATGCGTACCCAGTTTTTTGATCTTTTTCTTTATGACCTTCTGAACTCTGAATTGTTGTAATGCATATATTTGTATTTCCGGTTTCTCATTCTTTATCACTTGATGACAAATCTGAATCATCTAATGTTGCTGCATATGCTTTGTTTCTTTTCCTTGATGAATTGGTGTTGTCCATTTGTTGAGTAGATTTGTCTGGATATGGACACATTTTCTTTACATGACCTGGTTTGTTGCAGTTAAAACATCGTCCATCATTTAATATTGAATTTTCTTGATTATAACCCTTCCTTCTTTATTTTAGAAATCTTCTAAAATGATTTGTCATGAGTGCGCTTTCTTCATCATCTTCACTACTCGAGTCAGAATCATTTGTTGTTGCTTTTAGTGCAATAGATTTCTTTTCAGTTGATCTATTTTCTTTTCTTTTCTGTAGTTGAACTTCATATGACATCAAATTTCCAATTAACTCTTCAATTTTCATCTCATTGACATCATTGGCTTCTTCTATAGCCCTTCTGATCCCATTCTTGAGTTAATGAATTTAATATTTTTTTGACTTGATCTGCTTCTGAATAAATTTTTCCAAGTGCAGTTAGTGAATGCACTATCTTTTGAAATCTGCAATACATATCTGAAACAGACTCATTCTCATTCATTTTGAATAATTCAAACTGATTAACTAGCATGCCTATCTAAGTCTGTTTAACTTTACTAGTTCCTTCATGAGTAACTTGTAAAGTTCTCCAGATTTCATAAGCAGTTTTACATACTGATACTCTATTAAACTCATTCCTATCTAATAAACAAAATAACATATTCATGGCTTTAGAATTGCTTTGTGCAACAGCCTTTTGTTTATTTGTCCATTGTGCAAATGCAGTTGTGGGTTCAACATATTCGTTTTGTGTACTATTCCATATGTCTAATCCTACAGACTGTAAATAAATTTTCATTCTACATGCCCAATATGAATAATTACTACCATTAAACAATGGTGGCCTAACAGTGGATTGACCCTCTATAAAAGAACTATTATTACTACCAGTATTGGTTGCAATTATCACTATTTTCAAAAATCAGATTATGAACTTTTTGAAAGACCTTGCTCTGGTACCAATTGTTAGGGAATGCAGAATGGATCGTTAAGGCAAAGCAAACACTAGAGGGGGGGATGAATAGTGTTTGTAAGAATTTAAACAAAATTTAAATCTAATGTTAACTATGAGATGAATCTAACACCACAAACACAATCACAAACAAAATTCAAATACAAATGCAAAATAAACATAAATAAAAATGTAGAAAAGGAAAAACACACCGGATTTTATACTGGTTCAGATTACTCCTACATCTGGTCCCGCACAATGCTGGATTGGAGTCTAATTACTATTTCCAATAGTCAAATACGCCCTCCATGATTTCACGACTCAACAAGGAGACACCAGCTCCTATTCCTTGATTTCACGGCTCAACAAGGACACGCCGACTCCTATTCCTTGATTTCATGGCTACAAGGATACACCGATTCATCTTTGACTTACAGACAAAGTTTATTCAACCTAGGAAATTACAAAACAACCCTATAATTCTTCAATAGCACTTGATTCAGAGTGTAGAGAGTGTAGAGAGAAGAACTTTTATCAAAACAGAATTGAATTCGGTAGAGTATAAGTGTAAGAATAATAAAAATGATTAAGAATAATAGTGGAGAGAAAGATGATGAAGTTAGATAAGAAGAGATGATAAAAAATTCGGTTTTAACCCCTTTTATAGAGTATGAAAGGTTGCAACGGTTCTAAATCGTTTCAAATAGTGAAAAGACACATCCTTTCAAAATGGGAAAAAGCGACAGTTATATGTCGACATGGAGTTTTTGTAATGTCGACATACTCCTTTGAAAATTTAAAGCATTTTTCAAGTGTTTTGATATAAAAATAATTTTGGAAATTCTTGAGTAAAATTCTAGTGTTGTAAATTAATATTATATGATGGAAATACATATGAAAACATAAATTTAAACTATATAAATATATTTATAAAATTATAAGGTTTTAAACTATATAAAGTATAAATATAAAGTATACATAAAAACTTAAATTTGAAAAACAAAGAAGAATAAGAATAGAAACAAATAGAAAAATAAAATAGAGAGGATTGAGGATAGAATTGAAAATTAGAATATGAAAATTAGAATTAGAATTTGAAATTTAGAATTTGAATTTGAACCTGGAGTGCTATTTAGAGTCTTACAAAATCTAGACTCTATAACTATATTAATCTTGAACTTATGAACTCTTGAAATCTTGATTACTCATGAGTCTTGAATTTTTCTGATCTTTGAATCTCTATCATTTTTATAATTGTACAGTCTTCAGTAATATTTCCTATATATAATTCCTGCACATATATATGTATATTCTATACAAAAATTGTTAGTATATATTTTATAATCAACGATAATTGAAATAAGGTTGTTGTCATAAAATCTCCATTCTCCAACACTGAGTAGGAGACATGCCAGTTTAGGGGCTATGTTTCTGGAATGGAAGCAACTGGAGTATATTGTGGGATATGATTTCAGACCTAAGTGTGAATTAGATCTAGCGATGTTAGCAAGTTTGACGATCATACCGACATTGATTGAGGTGGATCAGTTCTAGTCAGAGGGACGATCCTAACCTATTGGAAATCATCTCCAAGGTAGAGATGGGTATCGATGGTAAGGAAATGAAAAAATACGGACTTGATCAAGAAGGATGGCTTCGGAAGAATGGGAGACTAGTTGTACCCAACACAAATGGATTGAGAGATGAACTGCTTAGAGAATGTCATCACTTGAAACTGAATATACATCCCTGTGGAAACAAAACATTTCGAGACATGAAGTAGACCTAATACTGGGAAGGGATGAAGAGAGACGCTGGGAAGTTTATATCCAAGTGAATGTACTGCCAGCTAGTTAAAGACGAGCAAAGGAAGCCTAGTGGTTTCTTACCACTGCTGGAAATTCCTGAATGGAAATTGGAACAAGTCTCAATGGATTTCAAAGATGATTTACCAAGGACTAGATCAGGTCATGATAACATTTCGGTGATTATGGATCGATTGACCAAAATGCAAGGTTTATACCGGTCAAGTCGAATAGAACGACAACTAAGTTAGCAGAATTTTATATGAAGTGGGGAGTGAGATTTCGTGGAGTACCTAAAGGTATTGTGAGTGACCGAGATCCATTATTTACTAGTGGGTTTTGGAAGAGCTTACAAGAGGCTTTTGGGTCAGAATTACATCTCAGTACCGCGTACCATCCTCAAACCGACGATCAAACAGAGAGGGCGAATCGTGTATTGGAGGATCTCTTGAGAGCTTGTATATTGGATTTTGGAGGGTCCTGGAATGACCACTTGCATCTGGTTGAGTTCGCATATAATAATAGTTATCAGTCCAGTATTGGTATGGCTCCATTTGATGCTTTGTACGGAAGACCGTGCAACTCACCATCATGTTGGTTGGAAACCGGTGAGAAATTTGTGCTTGGACCAGATGTAATAAGAGAAACTTCAGATAAAATCAAGGTTATTCAACAGCGAATGAAGGCTGTCTAAGATAGGTAGAAGAGTTATGCTGATAAAAGACGAAGAGATTTGAAATTCTATTTTGATGACTTGATGTTCGTCAGGATTTCTCCGTTAAAGAATGTGATTCGATTTAGTTGGAGAGGTAAATTAGCACCAGGGTTTGTTGGTCCGTTCCCAGTTCTTGAACAAGTTGGGAATTTGGCATATAATGTTGGATTACCTGATAAGATGGCGGGAGTTCGCGACGTATTTCATGTTTCCCGGTTAAGGAAGTTCTTGCATGATTCTGATATGACTCTTTCACCAGATCAGTTGGATGATATCGATGTGGAATCCGATGCAGTTGGAAGCCATAGGATGATTTGTATTGTCGGACACAATACGAAACAACGTTGAAGGAAGACAGTGAAACTAGTCAAGGTCCAGCAGGGCGACAATGAGAATGACTGTACTTGGGAAACCAAGGAGAGCATAAGGAAGTCATATCCAGAACTCTTTACCTGGTATGGTTTTAATTGCGATATAGTTATTCTCTTGTTAGTAAACCGCATGCTAGGATGGGCTTATTGTGCTATTATTTATGTCTGTTTGTAAATGGTTGATAGGCATGCGGGACACCATTGTATGTTTTCTTGGTTAAGGAATTTGGGGGGCAAAATTTCTTAAGGGAGGGGAGTGTGGAGATCCATATTCTACGCATCGGAGGATCGTAGAATTTTTATTTCATTTTCATACGAAGTCATATGGTCATGTAACTATGGGAAACGATTATTGGGGTCATTTTCCACATTCATGATTTTTGCCGAATTTTAAATGACCATTTTACCCCTGGCGAATCTTATTTCACGTATAACTTTTGATTGGTAAGGAGTTTTGACCTGAAACCACTTCCAATGGATTTGGATGACGTTTACCTTTTCGTAGAGTGGTCACATTAATCAAAAGGACTTACCGTTTGGGAGATATGGCTGAAATAAGTTTTGAAGATGGAAAAACAGCCTAATTGGGCTTAATAGGGTGATTAGTGGCTAGACCCATCTTCTAGACACCACAAACATTCCTCTAACCCTAGCAATGAGTTCCATCTTCTAAATTACTCCCTAATCATCTTTTTATCACTAATTAAGCAAAACTACATTAAATCAAGTCAAATTAGCATCCAGTCAGAGATAGAGCGGCTGCTACACATAGGAATCTGTGCCAAATTAGTGGGGTTTTCAGATCTACAATTTATTTGTGGCTAAGGTGAGTGATTACGGCTAATTAGGGGTGATTAGTGATAATTAGCGAAATTATGCATCATAAAAATCTGGAAAAATTCTAAAATATTATTTTATGTCTTCGTTAGAAATTTGGATTAAGTTTGCTAATCCTATAGTTAAACATGGTTAAGGGGATTAAGGGGAAAATCGTGGATTTTGGGTATGTTTGATCTAAAATAACTTATATGCTTAATGTTTTGATCTTTTTGATTAAACCCATATGTTGTTACTGTTTTCTGGGATGTTTATGATTTCATAGGAAAGTTAGAATGGTTGAAAATGCAGTCGTGTGGCGTAAATAGCTTGCTGTAAGAAGTGCAGGAAATCGGACCAGATTGGGCTCGCTACCCCATGCCGATCCGCTCGTGACCTAGGTGCCGCGACCCGACCCGGATAGGGTCTCACGAATCGACCCACTCAGTGTATCACGAACCGACCCAGTGCTTAAAGAAGACCACGACCCACGAACCGAGGAGCACGACAACCAGATGAGTATCCTGACCCGGAGGGGTATGCACCCACGAACCGATCTGAGCTAACGAACCATCAGGGGAAGGAAACCACGAACCGACCTGGGTGGAGACCCGAACTGAAATGCATCATTAACCGAAGCTCCCACTCGAACTGAAGGAAGGCCGAATCGAACCACGAGCAGTTGCCTTACCCAAACTGAGTAGAGATCGAACCAAACCGGAGAAGACCAAAACCTGAGATGCAAAGGAAGTTCAAATGAGAAGTTATTACTCAAGATCCAACTATGAACCAACGAGTTAACTTCTAGAGTTGGGCTTTGCTGCAGGATGTTGCAAAGGGGTTATCGATATCTATAACTTTGGTTCACTATTCAGGGAGGGGGTATTGACTATGGACCAGTGCAGTGGGGTCAAAGGTTGTATGGAGTTGGACTCCATTAGGGATCCAGAGGGAAAAGTGGTCGTAGTGATAGTGTACGGAGTTGGACTACGTCATGACCCCAATGGTTCTGGTGATCAAAGCAGTGGATATCATATGCTTTATGCAATGAGTGAGAGATGTGAGAATGATTGCTATGTTTGATGTTTGCCATCACTATGACACGCACACTCCCATCTTTACACTTTACGTTAGTTTTATCTTAGAGCACTGTACATCTTGTTGTGCTAACTCTTTGGTTGCAGATCCAGGTCAGGTATGATTATTTATACCTGTTATCGTTTTATTTTGCTACTATCACTCATACTAGACTTTCGTCTGACCCAGAGTTTTATGTCTCTTCTTATTACTCTGGATGCTCCTGAACGAGCGGACTAGAGACAGGTTAGGTGGTTATGCACGGGTAGCTGTCCGGAGACGAGCAGGAGGCTTCCACGTACAATTTACATATATTCTCCCTGTGTTGTTGTTGGTCACTGATTTGGGCATTAGTAGTGTACCTCTTTTATTTCCTGTTAGAAATAGTATTTTGAAGTTGTAATAACGGTTTGGATCATAAGAAGTATTTTGGATTCCGCTACTATGATGGTTTAGTTTTCAGCTTATGCACCGTCTCACCTGTTTTATGTCAAGTTATATTATTATTATATTTTATTCCATGCGCTGTGAGATATACTACAGGTTCTTGATGATTCATCATTTCAGATCCTTTTCTTTTTTACATCTGTCCCATGCCAATCTAGCATTGGCACAACGCATTTCAAGGGAAATGTCTGATGGTGCAGGGCGGGCCATCACATTTGTTGATGATTTAAAATTATGCAGTCAATGTATACATGCATATGAAACAAGTAATATTATTTTATCGCTTTAATTGATTTTATCTTAGGTGAATACAGAATTGCTTATTAACTTGTGTAAAATGTGATTTCTTCATATTTGTAGTATTAATTTTATAATGTGAATAAGATCAAATCCATTTAAATTAGATAATCATTTTTCTATGTATATATTAACTAGTTATAAATATATGAACAAATGTTTGTTTTAACCATTTTCGTTTGCATTAAAAACTTGCTTTTATCTCATAGATATAGAATTTTTGATGTAACTCATGTATTGTACATTAAGCAAAATCCTATATTACTTCACCTATGAGCATACATGAAGACAAGATTTTAAATACATAGGAATCTGCATTTATGTGGTAAACTGTGGCAATACATAAACACTAATGGCTTGTTTGCTTGGAAATGAAGTATTGTCTTTCTAAAACAATTTTATACATGATTTTGTACCTTGATAGATGCTGCAAAAATATTTCTGGCCGTAACACACACCAAGAGAGTAATAAATGAAGTACCCTATGCACATTAGCGTTTATAGGCACATGTAAGAAATGTACAACAAGAACATGGTTATTCTTTGCTTAAGCACAAAGGTTGAAAACATTGATTGTATCACACATCATGCATATAGGCTGTTGCATACCTACATTCTATCACCACCAAAAATTGACAGCATACATATCCAATTGCCTACCCCGTATAAGCCTTGTTCTTAAGCTTATGCACGTGGAATTGTACACAATTATGCACATCACTTCATAGCTGGCCATGCAACACTTATAGCCTAGAAGAAATTTAGTAGAAAGGACCATACACAGTCTCCTTTTAATCACACATCACACTAGCTAGCTGTAGTACCCTGTTTTTCACATGCCTAGCCAACTTGAAGCACCAGTTTTTAGCTATAAGTACCCATGAAAAAACCCACATGAACAAACACACACTAAGGCACTGAAAAACCAATACAGACAATGAGCAAAGTAGAAAGAATAATGGCATAAGCAAATCTGAGGCAAAGGTTAAAAACAAAGAACATAAGCTGGGCTTAAAAGAAAGAGCAGCGAACAAATATAAGCAGTAGTAAATATAATGGTGAGCAAACACTTTAAAATCTCTATACTATTTTTATACCTAAAACTTGTGTATGTATGCTGGTATGTTTCCATCATATTGGATGAAATTTGTGAAGTGTTTTGAAATAGTTAGTTTAAGATTAAAACTGAGTAACAAATTCAAAGTAATAGCAAATGCATATTGTGTGAAAACAACCTGAATTTATTCACGGATTTATATAAATATGTAAATAGATTCAAAACCATATATTTGTTGAGATATAACCATTATTTGACTTTAAATGGATAAGAGAAGGTTAAATCTCTGGATCGGACAACCTGAGAATTGAAAGCAAGACAATGACCATAGTTGGTAAGTAAACTCCAAATCACTTTTTCTAATTAGAGTTAGGTGTATTTTTTAATTTTAGTATATATACATGTTCATTGATTTCTACCAAATATATGACATCTTATATTCATGATTTAAATCATTAAAACAATATAATGAGAAGATTTAAATAGAGAAAATTTCAATAGGTTTTAGAAGCATGAGCTAAGATGACAATCATTAAACTATAAACTGGTAATATGGAGGTCACCAAACTCGAGCCAAAGGAATAAATCACGATATGAATACTAGCATAACTGATTTATGTTGCGACATCATTGAGGACAAATCCATTGTGCGTGGAGAAAGAATCCTTAAAGGATTTAAAGAATATAGTTGTGAAAACAAGTTTAAAATGTTGTTCTATAGAATATAGTTGAATACCGCAATAGACGAGGCAAGCTTTAAATTTTGCTTTTGGCAATAGATGATCCTCCTTACTAAACGATGACAAGCTAAAGACGTTGGTTTTATATAAAAACTCGAAACGTTAGTTTCATATAAAGAAAGAAAAGAATGCTTTGATCATTGAAACTGAAAACGAGGTCTATAGGGAAGAGTTTTAGGAAGTATATGGATCAAATTTAGGTGATGGAATTGGGTACAGAATTGTGGGTTGTGGCGTTGGTCGAAGTGACGCTACGACCGAGGGGTTGTCGTGTATGTGGACACAATGCGCGCAATGCACCGGAAGAATACCGAAGCAGAAATCTGGAGAGGACAATATATATATATATATAATTTGTCATTTGGTAGTTTGTGAGTTTTTGGGGTTGAGTAGGTAGCGTTTTTGTTTTGAGTAGAAGAGTAAGCATCTGGAGTATTAAGCCAAACCACGGTTGTATCAAGCCATTTTGTTTTGTACCTCTGAAGTATAGATGTTGCACTGAAATTTAGAATTGAAAAGGAAAGGTAAGAGAAGACAAAGAAACTGGAACTAGTTGTTAGTAATGAATTCATATGTTGGTATATGCATGGCCAATAACACATACGGTGCATGCAGATTGTTGTCTGGGCTTGCCTGAGTATACAAGGAAGACCATCATGAGTATTGCAGTAATAAAATATTTCTATATTTGAGAAGATTGGAATTAGTAGAGATTTTATGATCGAATTAGCATTTAATATGAATTCATGAAATTGCATATTGTAATGAAAATAAATATTCATAGGCTCACTTTAGAAGTTTGTTAAAAGCAATTACTTGGATATAATCGTATAATTTAAGAGTATCACAATGATTTTCACTTACAAATGAATAACACCATTGACGACCACATCACGATGTGTAAATTTAAAATACTAAGTAAGTAAATATTCTATACAACAAATTTGTAATATAGTAAATTTGAAAAAGAAAGAAAGGGCTTAATCAATCTACCAAAAAGAATGCATCGAGAGTGGGTCTTCTGTAATCTTAATATTATAATTATGAAAACCTATGTTGAACCTTTTCAGACATAGTGATTTGTATTTGAGAGTGAAAACCATGGAAGATTTATAGGGTAAACCTTAGTCCAGATGGCTCATGTCATGGTTTTCAATGAATGTGAGTTTCACTAAGTTATCTTAGGCTGATGTGCTACTTTCTTTAGTCCAGATGACACACGATCATAGAGATATTTAAAAGCTTTTGAAAATTAAATAGTAGATCTCACCTTGTTTAAATCTGAAGAGGTTCATTAAGGATTCCTAGTGATGTGTAGTATGGTATCATCTCGGCAATTTAAGGTAAATAAAAGAGAAAAAGGAAGAAGTGATAAATAGGTTGGAACATGTGTATGTTATCATGCAAGATATTGGAACTCGAAAAATGAGACTCTGGAAGGATTATTTGATACATGGAGGATAGGAATGTGAGTAGGCATAAGACTGTTATTATGTTGATGGGCGGCATGGGCCACGTTGGGCCTGGAAGGCTTCTAGAAAAAGAAAGAAAACAAAATGTGAAAATAAATTATCGTGGGATGCATGCAGAAGTAGAAAAGTGTGAACTTGGAACACCAATTGTGCACTATGCTGCCTGAGTATAGTGACGTGGAAAATGGGTCGTACTGGATTTAGGCTTTGGAAGAAAAATGTGTTTACCCGAATAAATAAACAGGTCCTTTACATAAATAAAGAATTGCAGAAGGTACTACAATCTAGGAGGGGAATTTGGCAATAGGCTTGCAGTGTATGTATTAGGCCGAGCCGGGCCTAGGAGATAATAATAATAAAAATATCTAATTTCAGGTTTACTTAAATATAGATGTACGATAATTCCAACGTTCCGTATAGGTGTATGGAATAAGCTGAATTTAATAAGTAAATTATTTATTATTTTCTACCTTTAATTTCATAAACGAACTTAACCGACAGAATAAATTATAATTTATTCTCTAAAATAAATTTATTTGTATAAAGAATCTAAATTGATTTGGACATGCCATGGAAATTAAAATAAAGAAGATGCACAATTAGATGTTACCTGAGATCTAATATTTCAAATAGTTATAAAACTTGAAATTAAATGCTAACCGTTGTTGATTGTTAATATTATGATAAATGACCGTTGTTAACTATCTGCCATGCAACGAACTGGGATTTTCGACTCCGAAAATCAACACAAAACAACCATGTTGACTATTCAGACATCGGAAATTCCTGATCATTTATAGAAAGAAGTTAGAGGGTGAGAATAGACAAGGCAGAAAATTAGAATAGAAGAAGAAGAGTATCACTACAGAACAGAATCAGAGTAATACGAATCTCACAGCGGAACGAGTAAAATATAATATATAACAGAACTTTGAAATAAAACAGTATATATATACAATAACATTATCAGAGTACAATACTTACACACAACGGAAATAATAATAGCTATAAAATCCTGAAGCCTCTTGCTTCAAGCTCCTCCAAGTATATCTGTAAAGACCTAAACTACTTGACTGCCCGTACAAATTTAGGCACCCAAGAGTTTAGGGAAAAAAACAAAATAAACTCTGGGTCAGTCATGGGAACGGTGTGAGTAAACTCAAATCATTTGGTTTAACTTTTCAAAATCCTTTTCAAAAGAAAAGATAATCGTAAGACCGATCCACACATAAACACGGACAGTTTTTACCTTACGATAACCCAAAATAGTTTTGGAAATCGATACTTTTCTGATATTATAATAATGTCTAATCACAAGTAATTAGAATCTAGCAGAACGCTTGCATCTCACGTTCCACATATATAGTATACAAAAAAAAACCGCTGGCTCTTATTGGAGATTGGATTCCAACTATGACAAGGTATGGGATCACTTGCCGATAGTGTATCTCTAGAGAAAATACACTGGGTTCAACAAGAATGTCTTGCAACCCGGCCGACACATGACCGACCACTCATTTCTCTTGAGTGTATCGAATGTATATTACCAATGGTTGGGAGCTACCCACTGTTTCCCGAAAAGGGACATCATCGATCATAGATAAAAGAATGAAATGGATTTTCTCTAGATAGGTGATATACACCCTAATGGGAGCGACCCACTTAGCCATGCTGCCTGCCAGATTTCTGTCATTTCCCGGTTGATGAGGCTTGAGGTCATAGTGTATCTTTGATAGATCATACATTCATTTACTTTGAATGCCACATCGTCATACCCGTCAAATCACAAATTGATTTCCTCAAAAATACCACGGGTATAAAGCTAAGAGAAACGAATTCCTCCGCCACCAAACGTAAGTACGTTTGAAGAGATCAACTTACGCGATCCTTTAGATATACTCTGTCAGACATTCGTCCATTCACGTTTGTCCTGGGACTGGACAAACCGAAGGCACTATTCTATAACAGGATAGTCCTTGCATAACTCCGTCTTCAATATTTGATCGCAAAGCTAACGTCCATACAGAGTGGTTTTCAGATAATGCATCTGATCCCGGTCTCTCCATATTGACGACGATAAATTGGTCAAAACTTCGATAGTCGGTGATTTAACTATCAAAGAAAACAGGTGTACAAACAACGATATTATTTCCACATGGAAACTCTATCGATCAATCAACATTCAACATTTATCTCTTTAGTCAATTAGTTAATTTATTTCCTATTCCCATATATTCAACATCTCTTATGTTCTAGATTTAGGAAGTACACGTTATCAATCATTGGAAAACATTTCCATCTTTGTTTTCACGTATTACTGACATTCCAATATTCTTTCTCATCAACATTTCATTTTCTATGATTAGAAAATATCTCTGATTATATTTGGAAAATGTTACCAAAAATTTATTCATTTGATTTAAACAAATGTCTAAATAAAACATCACTAAGCCAATTTAAACCCTTACACTCAATAATTAAATTCACTTAATCAACCTTCACGGTCGAACCTTACCATCCCTTAGTTAAAACGAAGTCAGTCAAGTTAGGGTATAATTACCTCTCAGACCTTAACTGAACAACCTTTCTAACCTCAAAATAGACAAAGCTCAACTTTCAATTCTTTAACAAATTTCCTTACGAAACTCTCAGATTCTATTTAGAGCCCACTTCTTTATTTTAAGACATTGGTTATAACTATAACGTTATAATCACTTCTTCTTAAATATCCAACTTCAAAACATAGCTTTTATTCCTTAATTTAACTAAATAACTGAACCACTAATTTATAAATAAATAAGTAAATCTTGATTAAACCGGAAAGTAAATATTACTTTCCCGAATTTCAATATAATCGAATTCAATGTATAATTCTCTGTTCGAATAATCTCTATTCGATAACTCTTTTTCAAATAAACTATATTCGATAACTCTTTCTTCGAATAACTATATTCGATCATCTCTCTCTTCGAATAACTATATTCGATAACTCTTTCTTCGAATAAACTATATTCGATAATCTCTCTTCGAATTTCTTACCTTCAATTAATCTCCTTTCGAACAAACTATTTCGAATGACTCCTTTAATTTTATTCGAATAAACTATTTCGAATAACTCCTTTTGATTAACTCATCTTGACCAACTTACTGGATTAACTCAACCTATTTAACTCAACTTATTTAACTCCTATCTAATAACTAATATTCGATTAATTTATATTCGAGTAACTATATCTGTTTTAACTTTATTTCGAATGGCTCATCTTCAATTTAACTCCATTCGCTTGCCTCTAGATCACAGCGATCACAATGGTAACGCCTAATTCCCTCAGGAAACATCCGACCGCCATAGGCTATCTGCAGCCCTACGAATTACGCTAGTAGTCGTGCGAAATGGCAACACATCCTAAATAACTATGTTGACTAACTCTATCTTAAATAACTATATTCGATCAACTCTAATTGAATAATTTATATTCAATTAATTCTAATTCGATTAACTATGTTCAATTAACTCTAATTCGATTAATTTAACTCTAATCGATTTACTCCAATTGATTAACTCCTACTGATTATTCAGTTTCAATTATCGATGTTGAAATCGATTCTTAGTTCTCTGTATAACTCCTGACTTATATATTCTATTTATCCAATGATAAACATCCTATTTAATTTATAAAATATTATTTATAAATTTATCTTCTCCATCTATCTGTTAGAATAGATTCTATTTAAAATCTTTGCTTTAAATCCATATCACGTTATGCCCATGTGCGAAGCACGGGTCTAAACATTTCAAATGCAAAATTCTCCTTTTATTCAATTCTAGTCACTTTTTCAAGTATTTTCTTATATAATCTATTTATTTTCCAAATAAATATCACTTTTCTTATCCAATGATAAATATTCTTTTTATAAAATCCTTTGATTTTATAAATATTTTATTTCTACTATACACTTTTAAAAGATCTTATTTATTTTCTAAATAATATTTCCTTTACTATTTGCTATACAAATACTTTCCCTTCCTTATTCTTATACAAATATTTTTCTTTTCTATTTTTTATACAAATACTTCTTCTTTCTATTCTATTTATTTTTCAGATAAATATCCCTTTTCAATTCTATTTGTAAATGGTTTACCAATATTTCTTTTCAATTTTATCTATTTGATTAACAAATAAATATTCCTTTTATACCTATTTATTTTCTAATAAATATTTTCTTTTTATAAAATATTTTGATTTTATAAATAATTCTTTTTTAATATAACATTGAAATTTTCCTTTTTAACACTCCAGTATTCCTTATGGTATTTAACGTACCATACAACAATGATCAGTATCATTCAAACATACAAAATCAACAACAGATTTCATATCACATCATATAACACAGTATATGAATACAGTAAAATAAATGTTGAGGAACCCAGTAGGGTCCCTCCGACCTGTTTCCCTGCATCCACAGATGTTAAACAATAAAATTAACATCAATTTCATTTTACTATGAAATATTCTGCTAAACATAATTAATATTTGATTAATGATTTCTATTTATATCGTTATCTATATTTTCAATCGACTGACTAGCAGTTCAACCAAACAGCCAACACATAACAAACAACCATCATTTATCATTTCTAAAAATACTTTAGAAAAATATAACTGAGAAGAGTAAGTGAGTTTACTTACATTTTGCGTTAACCGTTAAATAACGATTTGCGTTAGTTGATTCTGATCAGACAATTTATTTTGCTATAAATTCAAATGTGCTCCAATGGACTTCCAGTCAGTTTCATTGTGGGGCTCTCGTCCATACGATCCCGACGGATCTTGTTTTTCTGAATTTCGTTAACGTATCAATGAGATATTGAATTTTCAAGTTTGTACTTTATTTAAATAAAATACTTGGTTCAAAATCAACTTGAGCTTAACCTGATTATCCGACCCATTTCCTATATCCACCCGTGCCCTTAAATCCCACCACACTTCTTCTTCTACCCAGACGCTGAAACACAATCTGACTCCCTCATTTATGATTACCGCACATTCAATCCCTCCCTCCTCCTTCATTTAACCATAAATCTCCAAACCGAGAACACCGATCAACTTCTCATCACGCACTCTTCCTTTCCATGCCAACTTTGTAAATCTCGAACCCAAATTGCAACTCGCGATTCCAGCCTCATAGGTCACGGCTCCAGTGAATCCATCGACACCAAAAATCCCGGATTCCTTCAAAAAAACCACAACGAGATGCCATTCGATCTCGTGATAAACAATACGAACTCGAATCGATTTAACTCTCCTTAAATCTCAAACAAGGTCTAACCCTAATTGGCGTTCTGAAAATCAGTTTCCCAGAACAACAGTCGAACCCCAAAAATGGCATAGGGTTGTGAAGAGAAAATGTCCATGAATCCAAATATGTGTCTATCTCGATTTATAGATTTTTATATGGATTGATTTTGATTTTAGGAGATGGAAACCTTTTACTGGAAGAAGAAAACTTGCGGCGGATTATTGTGTTGACTGGTGAATGAGAAAATTAGGTTTAGAATTAGTTAGGGTATTATATAGAGGAAGAAAAAATATTTTTTATTTGATTATTCCATTTTATTTTAAGCAATCGCTGTTTTTCTGTGTCCTCTAAAATTCCTGTGATCACACATGACCCCCAAAAATCACGAGAATGGACATGTAGCTACTGTTTGACATTACGGTCCCAATGAATCTGGTTTCGTCGAATTCCGACTCCGTTTGCTCACACAGCATATTTTTAACCGTCAAAATACTAACTGTTTCACTCTAAAATCCCGTACGGCCACATACTGACTTCAAAAATTATGGAAATTGAAGTCTAGCAATAATTTAATATTGCGGATCCAACAAACTTAGTTTCGTCGAATTCTGAGGTCATTCGAAAAACTGGCTATTTTTAAAGCTCTAATTAACCCTTTTAAATATATAAATATATTTAAAAACATTTAAATTTAATATTTAAAAATAAATATTATCGTATATATCCACAACAGAATATTATACTGCTACACTGGGATTTATAACTCGATATTTCAAATCCAGTGTTACATTGATATTCGATTTATATTTAAAAATCCATTTTAAAATATAAATAAATCGATATAAATTATAAAGGAATTCTATAGTGACTTTTCTAAAATTTGATTTGGACATAAATCAAAATCTACATGATGAAATCTCGATTTTTCTCTTCCACTAGAAAAATATAGTTCACCAGGTCCTGACGTTTCTTGTTTCACAGAAATCCGTTTTAAAACGAATCCTGTACATTCAGTTAAAGTTCAAATCACCACATAGCGAACTACCGTGCAATTTCGAGCTCGATTATAATTATATTATAATTATATGTTCAAACTGCCATTCAAATAATATATTCATTATTTAAATTCAATTCTGAACTGAATTAAATACCACCGATGATCCATTTCACACCATTTTGTGAATTCCACTATTTCTGACTATTTCAGAAATTAAATATGTTATTATATTATTTATTTTAAATTAAATATTATTTAATTCTGGTCATTTTAAATGGCCAAACCATTATTTAAATAATTAAATATATTAATTATATCGCTGAAAAATGCGGGTCGTTACATGCCATGCCATGAAGTGATAAACTGTATCTAAATTAGATAAAGTAAACATTAACACCTTTTACTGTATTTTAATCGTCTTGTGCTTATTACGGTTCTGAAAATTAGAATTTAGATTTGTATAAGCTAATATAATGGACAAGTCATGATAATTACATAAGATATTAAATAATCTAAATAAATAGTTTTACATATCCACACTGTTTAAATTTGATAGTTAAAACCTCGACTATCAAATAAATATTCCCTACGTGTTAGTTCGAGGAGGCCGGGATGGGAACTGGACTCAGTACCATGTCGAACTGGCTTTACGTTCGTAAACTAACTTGCAGACATACTTACAAAAATAATGAGAGTGAAGACCATAAATCTTCATAAATGGAAGAACTACTTGATAAATTTCTCCGAGTCGCTCCTGAAGATATTTTAATAATGATTCTGTCATGATAGAAGTCTTCAGATTTGCAAGGACTACTCGCTACTGATCCATGGGGTGATTCCTATAACGGATGCAGTAGGAGAGTACCTTCGGTTCATCATGTTCTTAGATGACTTGTATGGATGAATGTCTAGCAGAGTATTTCCTAAAAAACCACGTACGTTGATTTTTACAAATATACCAAGTTGATGGCAAAGAATGGCCCTTGTTTTACTTGCAGAGTATATTTGTGGACGTCAGCTAGTGATTTGACGGATCTGACAATGCGGAATTCAAAGTGAATGGTAGCCAGATGTTCTAAAGGTAAATTCTAACCTCAAGCCTCACCAACCGGGAAATGACAAAAATCGGGCTGGCAACATGGCTATGTAGGTCGCTCCCATTAGGGTGTATAATAACCTATTTAGAGAAATTTCATTTTCTTCTTTAATCTATTCGATGCTATCTTTTTCGGGAAATGGTTGCCGATCCCGACCGTTGGTGATATACATTCGATACACTCAAGAAAAATGAGTGGTCGGCCATGTGTGGTCGGGCTGCAAGTTGTTCGTGTTGAACCCAGTGTATTCCCCTCTAGAGATACACTATCGGTGGGTGGTTCCATACCTTGTCATAGTCGGAATCCATTATCCAATAAGCGCCCACGGTTTTGATTGTATACTATATATGTGGAGCGTGAGATGCAAGCATTTCGCTAGATTGGTATTTATTTTTATTTAGACACTATTATAATATTAGATGATAAATATTGATTTCAAAATATTTTGGGTTATCGTAAGGTAAAAACCATCCATATTTATGTGTGGATCGGTCTTACAATTATCTTTTAATTCAAAAGGATTTTTGGAAAGTTAAATCAATCTGTTTTAAAATCGTTTACTTACACCAGTCCCATGACTAACCCAGAGTTTATTTTTCTATGTTGTCCCTAAACTCTTGGGTGCCCAAATTTGTACGGGCAGTCAAGTGGTTTCAGGATTTTACAGATTCACTTGGAGTAGCTTGGAGTAGGAAGCTTCAACATTTGATATACAGAGATTATTTTTGTTGTGTTGTATATATGTTGTACTCTAATGATGTATGTAAGTATAAATACAGTTTTGTATTTCAATATGTTATATAATATATTTTATTCTGTTCCGCTGGGAGTTTCGTTATACTTTGATTTGTTGTGTTCATTTCTTCTTCTTCTTCTATTCTAACTTTCTTTCTTTCTATTTCTCACCCTCTAACTTCTTTCTATTAACGATCTGTTAATTTCTAATCGTTGACTAGTCGATATGTGATACAAGAAACTATTAGTATCGATAATCAAGATCGGAACTTTTCAGGTCGTTACAGTCGGTATCAGAGCAATGGTTTAGTAATAACCTTGGCTCTGTTGCGTAACTCGATAGACATGGGGTTAGTAATACCCTAGATTGAGTTTTGAGTGTATATGTATGACCGCGTATTTGTCAATAAATATAAGAACTGTTTTATATTGTGTTGATTGGTTTATCAAGTGATTTACGAATTCTGGTCGATAGGGTAGTCGAAACTGTATCGATTGGTGCTTCTAAACTCTTGAATAAGCTGATTCGACACAATATTATTTTGAAAGTTGGGTAAATGAAATAATTTTACACAAAATTTTATTTTGATATGAAAAGAATAATTTTCTAAAATTACTATTATTGGCTATGTTGGTTGCTATTATAATCTGGTATTAGATTATAAAATTGAAATGGTTATATAATGAATCAAATTGAATCTGTATAGAGAATTAATATATAAATAAGACAAACTGGAACAGTGTTTGAGAAAATCAAAATGTTTTGGATAAATTCAAAGATTTTGAATTAAAATAGAATAAAGATAGGTGATTTCAAAACTGTTTTGGAATAAAACCAGGATTTAGGATTATGGAATTGGAGAATTCAATTGGAATAAGACTAAATTAGTAAAGTTGAGTCAAATAGAATTAAATTTGATTGGAATTGAGGCAGATAAATATGTTTAAATAGGGTTGATCCAAATTAATGAAGTAGATAAGTTTAGGGATTATTTTCCAACTATAATCAATGATATATAGGTTGAGAAGGAATTAAGATGTAGAGTTAATAAATTGGAACTTAATTGGAGATTGGTTGAGTTAAATAATTTTCCGAGTGTTGATCTGATGTTGATTTCGGTCTTCAGGTGTAACGCCCCAGAAAAAGTCGATCTTGGTTATCCGATATACAACACATATCGAACATCCAAGGATCGAAAATACCGGTAGTTAATGAAAGAAATTAAAGGGTGAGAATAGATAAGATAGAAACTTAGAATAGAAGAAGAAGAACAACACAACATCAGAGTAACACGAACCTCACAGCGGAACGAATATCATATAATATATAACATAACTTTGAAATATAAATTTGTACTTGAATATACATATCACTTCCAAGGTACAACACAGCGTAAAAACCATAGCTATATAATTCTGAAGCCTCCTGCTCCAGCTTTTCAAGTATCTGTAAATCCTGACTACTTGACTACCCGTACAAAATTGGGCACCCAAGAGTTTAGGGAAAACAAAACAAAATAAACTTTGGGTCAGTCATGTGACTGGTGTGAGTAAACTCAAACCATTTGTTTAACTTTAAAAATCCTTTCAAAAGAAAGAATAATTGTAAGACCGATCCACTCATAAACACGAATGGTTTTTACCTTACGATAACCCAAATCATTAGTAAAACAATATTATTCTGATATTATAATAATGTCTAACAAAAGTAATATCAATCTAGTAGAAATGCTTGCATCTAACGTTCTACATATATAATATACAATCAAAACTGCGGGCTCTTATTTGGGGAATGGATTCCAACTATGACAGGGTATGGATCAAGCTTTCGCTTAATGTACTCGAGAAGCGATACGCTGGAGTTCAACAAGAACATCTTGCAGCTTGGCCACACATGACCGAGCACTCATTTCGCTTGAGTGTATCGAATATGTTGTCACCTTACAGTTGGTAAACCAACATAACCATTCCCGAGAGATATAGAATTGAAAGAAGTAACAAATATGATTATTCTCTAGATGGTGACAATATAACCTACTTGGTTGCGAACCACTTAGCCATGCTGCCTGCTCGATTTCTGTCATTTCCCAGTTGATGAGGCTCGAGGTCAAAACGTATCTTTTAACAGATCACTCCTCCATATACTTTGAATGCCACATCGTCATACCCGTCAAATCACAAATTGATTTCCCCAAAAATACCATGGGTATAAGCTAAGAGAAACGAATTCCTCCACCACAAACGTAAATACGTTTGAAACGATCAACTTGCGTGATCTACCAGATATACTCTGTCAAACATTCGTCCATTCAAGTTGTCCTGGGACTGGACAAACCGAAGGCACTATTCCGTACACCCATCCTAGGCAATATCTACCTAGGACTTATGCACAGCCCTTGCACTTTGCTCCGTCTTCAATTTGTCTTCGATCTATTTGATTCGAAACGTTAACGCCCATACGGTTTGGTTCTTTGGATAAGAATCCAACCGGTCACTCCGTATTGACGATGGAAAAATGGTCAAAACTTTAATAGTCTGTAACACCCCACGTCCATTAATGTCACTCACAAAGGGAATGCATTAACTTCCATGGAGGTTATAAGTGAATATAGAATAGAAAAATTACAACAAGACAGATAATAAATAGTACTTGGAAATCTAAAACTTCATTTTATTGCAGCGGAAATTAAACAAGTTTGTTACATCATAAAACCATAGATCATAACCAAGTACAATATCCATCTTCATAAAAACAAAATACATAATCCCATTACATAAATAGCCATTAAAAAGATAACAAGCTGGACTTTACTTCAACGGTCCAAGCTTTCCAAAGAGAGATGAAGCAATTCAATCAAACTCCACTAGAGCTGGGCCTAACCTGAGGACCTGGAGGGGGAAAAAGGATAGAAATAGAGGGGGTCAGACATAAAGTGTGGCGAGTATGATAATTCTAACAATACTATTATCAAAATAACTAGACTAAGGCATAAGCTGGAAGACAAGTAAATGTCTATGAACTCTTAGGAAGATAGAGATAGCGTTTAAGATAATGTTAAAGATAACGGTAAAGGCACACCTAATTACTAACGAATGATTACTACACTGCACCGCACATTACTACACTGCACCACACCAGTCACCCTATTGTTTGATCCCACTTGCTTCACACAGAAACTTTATAAATAGCCTTACGTACCCCTAGCTGACTACATAGGTGCCGTCTGCACCTATCTCCACTAGGTGTACCCCACTATCCACTTTCGATCGGCTCCCTACTCGTAGATACCCGTGCTGGCCCCACAGTGGGGTGTATCACTCCCCTAAAGTGGCAACCCGATACAACTTGACAATGCACGGCTTATACCTACACGATGCAACAACGTCTTATCTACCAGCCCGGGTCCATACACGCATATGAAACCCGTTGGACTTGCGTTGCCACCGCTCCCCGCTTTGGCCTCTTACAGTCAAACCCAGCATGCGTGTCCCGTCCTCGACTTAGGTCGAGCCCACAAAGATACGTTTGGGATACTGGTCGAAATGGGCCCCCACAAGCTACCCACCTAAGCTTGTCACTAGTATATCCCACTTAACCCTCTTAGTCATGTTCATTTACATGTGTGTTTGGTTAAGTCTTACTAATCGTATTTCACATGCCACTAAGGGCACCCCCTAGATTCCTCGTGCCACCCAAGGCACCTACTTAACCCCCATGTCCCACTTTACATGTTTATCTGGTTAAGTATTTCTTAATTCATTCAGGCCATAACCTCATAAAGACCTCTCACATTAGACTGGCATTTATGGCAGCTGGATTTGTCGGGCGGGTCCGGGCAGTCTTACACCATAAAAGAGTCTAACCTCGTGTCTTTACAACCGTTATGCTTTAGTTTAGGCCTAGGACCTCTCACATTGGGCTGACATTTGTGACCACTGGATTTGCCGGGCGGGTCCGGGCAGGTTTACGTCACAAACGAGTCCAACCTCGTGTCCTAAGCATTGATTAACACTTAAAATCTTTTACCCCAGTTTTAATAATTCCCTATTCAAATTATTAATTAAGTCAACTTTTAATGATGTCCATAATTGACTCAATTATGGCCATCCACTTATGGCATGCAAAATCATATCAATTGCACCCCAACTTTTTAATATTAAATCCTTAATATTACCCCTACCCCACGTTTATACGTTCGCTTATTCAACGCATAATATAGGCTAGACTTGTATAGTCTAACACCTATCACAAAGATAAATTATCACCACATATAGACAATTAAAATAAATCTAATCATAATAGGGGTGAAACTTGCATAAACTACACATGTTAAGGATCAAAAGGTGTCAACTTGTTAAATGTCTCAATTTACATGATATGATCATAGCCCAAACCTATACATAAACTTGCATATGGGGTTTTTAGGCAACATAATATGGTGTGAACTAGCATAGGATATCACATATGTCATAGCATAATTCTAGATGTCATAATAGATGTCTTGGCATATGTTCATAACTTTTCTAATCAATCTAACTTGCATATGTGACTTGTCATATAGATCAACATAACTCAAACATGATGATTTAATTAATATGAACTAACTAGCATAGATGGTAACATCATGGCCTTTTTAACATGTATGATTCATCACAACTTAGCATAGAAACTTTCAACATACATAACATCATCATAGCATGATTTACAACATATAAGATATCATCATCACATAACATTGGATTTACAATATACATGATAGCAAAAGGGGTTTACAACAACATATATGATAATTCACATCATCTACTCATAATCCATTCATAACTCAACCTAATTAAAATGATAATAATCTTGTTAAGATCATCATACTCACAATTTAGAGAAGAAAAGAGAGAGAGTTTTGCTTTGCTTTAGGGTTGAGAGAATTAGAATTGAATTTTCTTTTCTTCTTTCTTAGTTGGCGGTGGCTCCATTGATTTCCTTGGCGATGGTATGACGATAACTATTCTATTTTAATTAGGTTTAGGGTTAGCATTAGGATGTATTTATAGGTGTAGGAAGTTATTTAGGACCATTAGATTAACCTTGAACCATGAGAACCAATCAAATGCAAAATCTGCATTTGAGCGAATCGACCCACGGGTTGACAGCCAAACACCCTAGATTAACCGCTAGTCGACCCAGTGGGGCTCGGGTCGACCTCAAAAATGGGTCGGTTCGGTTATTCCCCCTCCCAATTCGTTGTTTTGAACTTTTTCGCATATTTATTTATATAATTTTTAATTTTTATATATATATATCAATATATATATATTTCTCTGTGCAACCCATTTCACTTAATTCTTTTATAAAAATTAAGTATACTTTAATTTGTGAATTTTAATGTTATAAAATTACGGGGTGTTACATAGTCTGTGATTTAACTATCAAAGAAAAACACGTATGAAAACAACGATATTATTTCCAGATGGATATTTTATTGATCAATCATCATTTAACATTTATCTCTTTAGTTCATTAATTTACTTATCTACTGTTTCCATATATTCTAAATTCTTATTTTCTATTATCAGAAAACATTTCTAATTGTTATTTGGAAAACATTTCCAAAATTCCTTCACTGGATTTAAACTGATGTTTAAATCAAAAATCGCCGTGCCAACTCAAACCATTTCACTCATTAAATAATTCACTTAACCATCATTCACTATCAAACCTTACCATTCCTTAGTTAAGAAGGAAGTCAGTCAAGTTGGGGTATAAATACCTTTCAGACCTTAACTGAACAATGTTTTAACTTCGAAATAGTCAAATTTTATCTTTTAAATCTTTAACAAACTTCCTTTCGTAACTCTCTTTCGAATAAATCTCTATTCGATAACTCTTTCCTTAGAATAAACTATAATCGATAATCTTTCTTCTTTGAATAACCTTATTCGATAACTCTTTCTTCGAATAAACTATATTCGATAATCTCTCTTCTTCGAATAACCTATATTCGAATAACTCTATTCAATTAAAACTATTCGATTAACTCTAATCGATTTACTCTTATCAGTTAGCTCTATTTGGTTAACTCAATTCTATTAACTTTATTTGATTAACTCTATTGGATTAACTCTATTTGATTAACTCTATTCAATTAACTCTAACTAATTTACTCTTATCAATTAACTCCTTCTGAATAAACTATATTCGATTAACTCCTTTCAAATAACTAATATTCGATTAACTCCTTTTGAATAACTAATATTCGATAACTCCTTTTGAATAACTAATATTTGATAACTCCTTCCGAATAAATAATCTTCGATTAACTCCTTCTGAATAACTAATATTCGGTTAACTCCTTTCGAATAACTAATGTTCGATAAACTCCTTTCGAATAACTAATATTCGATAACTCCTTTCGAATAACTAATGTTTGATAACACCTTTCGACTAACTAATATTTGATAACTCCTTTCAAATAACTAATGTTCGATAACTCCTTTCGAATAACTAATATTCAATAACTCCTTTCGAATTATTTGATAATTTCTTTCTCTATTCGAACAAACTACATTCGATTAATTCTCTTATTTGACTAACCTTATTCGATAGCTCTTTCTTTAAATAAAATATATTCGAATAACTCTAATCCAACTAATCTAATTCAATTAACTTTATTCGAATAACAAATATTCTACAAACTCTTTGTAATGACCCAACTTTCTAGTACCTCGGGAGTTGTATCATTATATAAGAAAAGAAGTAGATAGAAGAATAGAACTAAGAAAAAGACATCAGAATCTCACAACGGAACTTAGGACAATTAATAGCCCAAAATATTACATATTTAAGATTCAAGTACATAACGTACTTCATACATAGGGATACATGACTTCATACATAGGATACATGACTTCATACATAGGGATACATGTCATTGTGATTTCATAATAATCACTATTGATACTAACTTGCTGAATAATAGTATATAACATTACAACTGAACCAACATCTGGATAATTATACATAACATAGGATATATATAAGCCAACGTCCCAGCGTTTGCCATCCTGCTACTCCAAAGTTTTGTTAATACCTGGATCACTTGTCTGTTCATAACAAGTGTTATGAATACCCAAGAGTTTAAGGAAAACACAGAAAAATAAACTCTGGGTCAGTCATGGACTGGTATGAGTAAACAATTTATAAACAAGTTAAATAAATCACAATGATTCATAAGACCACGCCGTGAATATGGAACGGGTTTTTACCATATGAGATCAAAACGGTTTATATACTTAAACAGATATTATGATAATGTCTAGGGTTTCCACAAATAATTTATAATCTAGTAAAATGTTTTCATCTCACATTTTACTATATAGTATACAAACAAAACCGTTAAACGCGTATGGATATTGGGTTTCCAACTATGACAAGGTATGGAATCACCTTCTGATAGTGTACCTCTAGATACGAATACACGGGGTTCAACAAGAACTTCTTGTAACCCGGCCACACATGATCGACCACTCATTTATCTTGAGTGTGTCGAATGTATATCACCAATGGTTGTGTACGGCAACCATTTCCCGAGTCGGGACAAAATCGATAGAATAAGAAACAAGGAAATATCTCTAGATAGGTGATGATTCATCCTAATGGGAGCTAACCACATAGCCATGCTGCCTGCCCGATTTTTGTCATTTCCGGTTGTGAGACTTGAGGCTAAACTTACCAGTTTCAAAACACGGTAATTTTCTTTGAATATCACATTGCCAAAACTCGCCAATCTCTAATTGATTTTCCCGAAAATATGATACGAGTATAAAGCAAGAGGAACGAGTTCTTCTGCCACTACGTACATATGTTTGGAAAGATCAACGTACGAGATTAGTTAGAATTACGTTGTCAGATATTCGTCTATACAAGTTGTACTGGGATCAGACAAACCGAAGGTATTATTCTATAAATCCATCACAGGTAATTCCTACCTAGGATTTACAGAAAAATCCTCGCATTTCATCGCCTTCTATTATCTTCGATAATTATTGATTGGCGACGATAAATCTGAATCGAAGTGGAACGTAGTTCCGGACTCTTCGAAACAATTTGCGTTTAATATATATTAGGGACAAGTACTACTTAAGAGAACAGTTTTAAGTACATAATTAATTCACTTTTATTTACAGATGATTTGATTCGTTAAATCATTTCAAATATGATTTCTGATTTGAGTTGACAAAACCGTATTTCACTGTTTATTAAATACGTTTGAATGTTCATGTCATTAAACCCCTTTTTCTCTTGATCCGCTCTATATTATATTTATCGTTTGTCTTGATTAAATAAAATAAATAACTTCCTTAGTTCAGATTTTTTTTTATATGAACTATACATCGAATTTCATTTACAAATGTCTGAAGAAGCGTTATATAAATTACCCCTAATTTATATGATTAAATTAAGTCTCATTTATTTAATTATTTATTTTATTTATAAATAAACTAATTATATAAATTCATAAATAATTTCCTAATCTTTTTTTTTAAAACTCGACTGGCGATCTGGCAAAGCCGATCGCCTCGAAAACATAGTGATCTGGCACTTGCTAGATCCAAGCGATCTGCCAAGTGCATATCACTTGAAAACACAGTGATCTGCATGGTAGATCATTGGTTTTCTCGTGATTTGGCACTTGCCAGATCCTACAAAAACATAGTGATCGACTCGTGGATCACTGTAAAACTGTGCGGGTAAAACCCCCAAGTGGTACTGCCACATGTACTTTAACAGCCGTGAACTGTACAGGCGAAACCCCATCCACGAAACTCCCCTACCCCGATGCCTCAGCCCTCTAGGACCCCAGCGGCGGCTACCACTTCTCGACGACGACCTCCTCCGTCGTTTGGCTCAGGTGCAGTATCCTCCCTCGCCGTAGGCGAGGTGCAGTTCTCTGTTGAAACGAGACAGCAAAAACCGAACCCATCTTACCCAAAACTTGATCCCATTCCAAAACCCCATGTTAGAAAATTGTGTTTATATTTTTCCTGAGTTCCAAACATTGTTACACAGCTATGTACTTATCCATTCGAGCTATAATGGTTTAGATCATCTACACTTACCCCATTCCTCTTTCTCGACCAAAACAATTTTTCTCCTTAACCACAAACTTAAAAATCACGGCGTTTGTTTTAAAAATCATATTTTCTCATGGTACTCAGTCTTATACCCTAATATCCGTAAATATGCAGGTTTATTTTCATGTTTGAAGGTTTAGTTTAACAGTTCATATGTGTTTTCTTGTTATATGTGATCAACATACTCTGTTGCTACTTAAATGTATGTGTATATAAGTGTATGAGCTCTAAAGGTGTTTTACACTATCAACTTGGCAACACAGTTGTCAAATAGATCACAGTAAGGCTATACATTTGTTCGTAATGGTTCAACAGAGCAACGTATACAGATATGTTAAAAAATAGTTCAACACCGCAAGTATATATATATATATATATATATATATATATATATACACACACTTATGGTCCTGAATTCAACAGTAAGTATATACTGACTTTCATGAGTTCACTAGTAAGTATATACTTATGGTTTTTTCTATATGGTTTAACAGCAACATACACTTGTGTATTCATAATTAGTTCAACAGCAAAACATACTTTGGTGTTCAAAAATTAGTTCAACAGCACAACATAACTTGTGTTCATCATAGTCTAACTAGCAAGCACATTCTCATGTGTTTTACATAGTTCCACAGCATGTACATTCATGTGTATTTCTAACAGTTCAAAGATCCCACCAACACAACCAATTTCCATTTACTTGCATACATCAATTCATAGCTGTTTATGACAGTTAGATGATCAAACCATTACAGCAAATTTCCACATACTCGCATACACAAATTCATAGTAAAAGTGAAGTTTACTCACTTGAAAATTTCTGATTTCTGGTGTTTTAAAATTCTCTATTTCCTTGTGTTTAAAGTTCTCTGTTTCCTTGTGTTTCTCTCGGTTCTCAGGTGCAAAAATGTGTGGGGGTTTGTAGCTTATTTATAGGCTAAAATATAATGATATTCTATGTTTTAATTTATCATAAATAAGATAAACACTCTAATATCTCTGACTCTTATTTGGTGCAGGTTTTCTACTTAGCAAATATACATGGAGAATTTTGTGAAAGCTCCATTTGAGTTTGTTTTCTCCTGCGCAAGGCTTACATGGAGTGTTCTTGTCCATACAATGCTTTCTAGTATGTTGACAAAAGCATTTAATGTTGTGTACTCCTTCTAGAAGGTCTTATAGTTTATGATAAATGTTTCCTATGGATATTCTTCTCGGTTACATTGCTTGGTCATACGAATTACAGCACATTCTTTCCATACATAAATTTGTAAAGTTTCTAGATCTTTGTTACCCTTGCATTAAATGCTCCTGCGCAAAACCCCTCTTTGTTCATGGCAAAAGAATATCTAATAATCAAGTGTTAAATCCTCAAATCAAGAGTCACTTCATCTTTGTACTTCAGCCTCACTTATGAAGTTTCTATCCATTTACATGGGCTTTATACATCCGGGAATGAATTAGTTTTCTTGCGCCTAAATGGGCTGAAGTGAGCTTTGTTAGTTTAGGTGTTAACTAAGGCTTTGGCTAGATAAATTCAAAGTGTTCATGGTGTTGTTATGGTCCCTGTTTTCCTCCATGCTTGCTGTTAGTCCTAGGGTGACAAAAGCTTGCATTAAAGTATTAAATTTGTTAAGTAGTCTTCATTTTAAATGGCTTGTTTCCCTTAGTCTTTTGCTCTCATATAGTTCATGTGTTCTTGCACATGAATGACTTGAGTGCAAGTCTTTAAATTTGATTAATTAACTAAATCTTGCTAGCTTAGTGTATATACTAGTTTGTGTCGAAATCCTTTTGTTCATTTGCAAATTAATTCGTTTCTCAAAACACATTATTGTTATAGTAAAGGTTTAGCTACACTTTTGTTACGGTGATCTAATAACGCTTCGCTATAGTGCTTTAGTAGCGTTGTCGTTGCTAAGTTTTTAGTTATACTTTCAGTGTACTAAATTAGCTATGGTTTAGATCGTCGTAAATAACTCTCACTTAAGAGTTATCAACATAAATTAGTTTACTTACTAACGTATCGTTCATTTTTAAGTTTATACAAAATTTTGTTTTTCGTCCGGAATTTTCCGAGTCATTACAATCTTTCCCCCTTATAAAAATTTCTTCCTCGAAATTTGTAAACACAGATATAAAACAAGCCAAAAGTGATATTTCATAAACCATCATAGAAAGTGCTACAACCAATATGATAAGTGCTATACCCGACTAGCTCGAGTTATAGACTAATACAAAGTCCTATGTACATACATAGCATACTCTCCTACTCGGAATCATCACTACTGATATTAATAACGTCCTCCCCCTCATCATCGGAAATATCGACTACCTCTACGTCATCAGGAATATCGATTACCTCTACTATCTCGTCATCTTCTTCTACTCCCTCCTCCACTTCCTCCTCATCATAAATGTAAATGATCTCTGTAGGTGCTGGTGGGTGTAACATCATACTTGGATAGTCAAGGTCAATCTGAATCCCCTACTCAACTGCTGCAACATGGTACGCCAACAAGTCCTGAATATACTATACCCATGCAGTAATCAACTCCTCATCTAGCTCGATGGGTGGAGCCTGTACCACTGGGTTAACATGCATCGGTTCCGGTATCATCTGATCTTCCTCCTCTAGTCCTTCCTCCTCCTCCATTTGTTCTTCCTCCTCTTCCTCCATTGGCTCTTCCTCCTCTTCCTCCATCTCCTCTATCTCCTCCTCAATATCTTCTATCCCCATATCTGAGTCACTATCATGGTTGTTGCTGTCGTCTCCCTCGTCATCTCCATCGTAACCTCCCTATAGGCTTGCCTCGTCTCCTGTGTCATCCTGATCCTCTGAAAAGTCTACACCCCCTCCTCCTCCATTGGCTCAGGCTATCCTGATATAGGCTCGTCTGGGGCTACATACATGTCCTCATCATCCCTGGGCTACATCGTCTCAGTCCTAACACTAGACTCTACTAACTCACAGATACTGGCACTGAGTCTTTGTTCATGTGAAGGGGTTAATCTTTTTCTAGCAGTTCTCTTAAAAATGGGGACCATCTGATAAATAAAGGACAAAGTCTCAAAAAGTGAACATAAACTGTAAAAAGTTCATAGGCCCTAAGAATACTGAATCCTCAATAACTCATGCTGATAAAATAAAAAGTCCAACATTTCATTTCTAACATTGGATAACATCGAAAACGATACATATGATAACATCCTACATACGATAATATCTAATCAAACATACAATAAACCGACACTTAGTCCATAGCAAAGTTCGGATAAAACTCCTTGATGTGCTTCTCCATCTCCCAAGTACAGTCGTTTAGGTTCTCGCTCCATTTTATCTTTAACAACTTCACAGTCTTGTTTCGGAGTTGCTTTTCTTCTTTATCAGTTACATAGACTGGATAGCGTATCACAGTCATGTTCGGTTCTATCTCTAGATCTTCTTGAACGGATGGTTCTAAAATCAAAGATGGATCATGGACACATTTTTGGAGATGGGACACATGGAAAACATTGTAAATCCCTGCCATCCTTTCCGGTAATTCTATTCGATAGGCTAGTGATCCAATCCTCTCAATAACATGGAAAGGTCCCACGAATCATGGAGCTAACTTCCCTGTTTTACCAAATCTGATTGCTCTTCTGATGGGTGCAATCTTTACAAACACTAGATCTTCAACGGAAAAATTTAGATCTCTTCGCCTTTGGTCTGCGTAACTCTTCTGTCGATCCTGGGCTTCTTTCATCTTACTCTTGACTAACTCAACTTTCTCCGTTGCTTCTCGGATCATATCTGGACCGAGGACAAGCCTATTACTGGACTCTACCCAAAAGTCGGTAATCTACATGGTCTTCCATAGAGAGCTTCGTAAGGTGTCGTACCTATACTGGTTTGATAACTATTGTTGTAGGAGAATTCTACCAGATACAAGTGGTCTTCCCACGACCCTCCAAAGTCAAGAATACATGCTCTCAATAGGTCTTCTAAAGTTCGGTTCACCTTCTCTGTTTGGCCGTCTGTTTGAGGATGGTAAGCCGTGCTTAGATGTAGTTTAGTACCCAAAGTTGTTTGAAGCACTTCCCAGAATTTACTATTAAATAAGGGATCTCTGTCGCTTACAATATTCACTGGAACTCCATGTATCCTTACGATTTCTCTCATAAAAAGTTCGGCTAGCGAAGCTGCAGTTCGTATTGGTTTTACCGGGATGAAATGTGCACTCTTCGTTAGTCAGTCTACTATAACCCATACTCCTTCATTTCCTCTCCTCGTCTTTGGTAACCCATCAATGAAATCCATTGATATCATCTCCCATTTCCAATTGGGAATCTCCAACGGTTGCAGTAGTCCTGTTGTTTTTTGGTGATCTCCTTTGATTTGTTGGCAGTTTAAACAATTACCCACATAAGTTTGAATATCCTTCTTCATTCCGGGCCACCAGAATACTCGTTACATGTCCTTATACATCTTCTGATTTCCTGGATGAATGCTCAACTTTGATTGATGGCCTTCGGTTAATACTTCTTGCCTTAGCCCGTCAATATCAGGAATGCATAGTCTCCCATTAATTCTGAGAGTACCTTGATCGTCTAAATCAAAGTCTGACTCCTCTCCCTTCCTTACTCCTTGGATTATCTTTTCTAGATGAGTATCCCTTCTTTGATATCCCTTTATCCTTTCATGAAGTGTTGGAACGACTTCTAGAAGAGATAAGATTGCGTTTCGGCTTAGGGCGTTTGCTACGACATTTGCTTTCCCTGGTGTATAAATAATATCCAGGTCGTATGCTGCAAGGAACTCTAACCACCTTTGTTGCCTCAGATTCAGGTCTTTCTGAGTGAACAAGTATTTTAATGGCTTGTGATCTGTGAAGAGTTCGAATTTCCCTCCTAACATATAATGTCTCCATATCTTTAATGCGAAGACAACTACCAAAAGTTCTGGATCGTGCGTTGCGTAATTCCTCTCATGTAGTTTTAACTGTCTACTGGCATATGCAATTACACGTCCGTTAAGACTGCACCAAGTCCAACTCCACAAGCGTCAGTATATACCGTGAATTCACTTTCTCCATCGGGAACAGCTAGAACTGGTGCTTTCGTTAACTTCTCCTTCAGTTCTTTGAATGCTTCTTCACACTTCGGAGTCCACACAAAATTTTCCCCTTTCTTGGTTAAAGTGGGAAGATATTTTTGAATAATCCTGGATGAATCTCCGATAGTATCCCGCTAATCCCAAGAAACTACGGACTTCTGTTGGTGCTCGAGGTTGTTTCCATTCTTGTATTGTTTCTACTTCGATTGGGTCAACAGAGATACCATCTCCGTTTACGATATGCCCCAAGAATCTAACTTCTGACTTCCAAAAATGACATTTTGAAAACTTTGCCTTTAATACGTGCTTCCTCAGAGTCTCCAATACTATTCTCAGATGGTGTCTATGCTCTTCCTCAGATTTTGAATAAATGAGAATATCATCAATGAAGATTAGGACAAATTTGTTTAGAATTTTCCTAAAAACACGGTTCATAAGATCAACAAAATAAGCAGGTGCATTGGTTAGTCCAAATGGCATTACTAACCATTCGTAAAAAAAATCTGGTCCTCTGAAGGCAGTTAAAGGAATGCTATCTTCAGAAATTCTCAACTGGTGGAAACCTGTTGCTAAATCCATTTGTGAAAATACGGTAGCTATTTAATTGATCGAAAAGATCGTCTATCTGGGTTAAAGGATATTTATTTCTAATGGTCACTTTGTTCAACACTCTATAGTCAACACATAATCTCAGTGACCCATCAGTTTTTACCACAAACACTACTGCTGAACCCCAACTTGAAAAACTTGGTTGAATTAAACCCTTAGCTAATAAATCTTGAGTCTGCTCCTCAAGTTCTTTAACTTCTCTTGGTGCCATTCGTCGTTTCGGTTGAACTAACGGTCTTGCATTTGGGATTAAATCAATTCGGAATTCTATTTCACGATGAGGAGGTAAACTAGTGACCTCTTCAAATACATCGGAGAAATCTCTGACTATATCTACCGTCTCAAGATTTTCTTGTAGTGTTTCTAAAGCATACAAGAGACTACACGTATGAATACCGGGTTTTCCACACGGTATCCTAGCTTTTCTTCCGATACTAGTTATTAAAGTCACGATTCCCTTGTCACATTTTATCTGCGCTTGGAATTTACTTAACCAGTCTAACCCAAGTATAAAATTAAACCCTTTAAAATCCAAAACATAGAAATCGAATAGGAAGGTGTGTGAAAGATGCGAGAGGGCTATGTTATCGCAAACCATTTTTAATTCTGTCTTACCGCCTATAGGATTAGATACGCAAATCGGATTTGGTGAAATATTTGGGGTAAGTTGAAATTTTCCTATTGTGCCAGATGAAATAAAACTTTGTGATGCCCTAGTATCAAATAAAACATGAACATCAATTCCTTTAAATTGTAGGGTACCTTCAAGGACTCATTTCCCCTTCACATTCTGGGAAGTGGACGCCTCATTCTTAATAGCATAGACTTTGGTCTGTTGTGCCTTCTTCATAAGTGGGCAGTCTTTGATCAGGTGTCCAGGTTGGTGACAATTGAAGCATAGAGTCTTCCTGACCATGTCATTTCCCGGTCCTTGCTGTTGAGTTTGTTGCTGAGGTTGACGTTGAGGTTGTTGCTGAGGTTGTTGTGGCTTTCCCACTATTGGCTTCTTACAGAACCTAGCAATGTGACCCTTCTCCTTACAGTTGTGGCATATGGTGTTCTTGAAACGCTCCTTAGCTTTCTCTCCCATTTCTCCCTTTCCTTTCCAGTTTGGATTAAATTTCCTCTTCTGAAGATTCTCCCCACTGGCTTCTCCGGTTTGTACCTTTGTTACTGGTTTCTTCGTACTTAGTTCCTCATAACGAATTGCCATGTCTACTATGTCACTGAATGAACTCTTCAGATGTCCAATCACCTTATCTTGCAAGTTTTCTTTCAATCCTGCTATGAACATCTCGTTTTGCTTGAGCGAGGTATTGATCAGTTTTGGGCCAAAACAAGAGAGTGCATTGAACTTATTCTCGTATTCTGCTATTGACATGTTTCCTTGCTCCATATCTATGAAATCGCGATACATTCTGGTCTTGCCTGCTGCGGGAAGAAATTGAGCTTCAAATTCCTCCTTGAACCTTCCCCAGGAATAATCATTCTGAGAAACATTCGCAGTCTGTGCATCCCACCAGATTGTTGTAGCTCCTTGTAGTTTCCATGAAGCCAAAAGTCGTTTCTGTTCATCATTCAAATTCTGCCCATTGAAAATTCTTTCACAAGATCTTAGCCATGCTTGAACCTCGATGAAAGATTCTGTTCCTTTGAAATCTTTCCCTCCTAGTGTTTGATATTCCTTACAGATAGTTACAAAGTTCGTCCTAGGTTGAACTGGTGTAACTGGCATAACTGGTGCAACTTCTTCTACAGTTTCTACCGGAGTCAGAGTAGTGTTACGACCATTGGTAGTGGTGGTTCCCCTAGCTCGACCTCTTTGTGCACGGGTAGTCATACTTGCTAGCCTGAATATAATAGGTTGACATCAAACTCGATTGGATATTAAGATACCTAATCTATATGAAACTTAAGTGATCCTTCTTAAGTATGTATATTATATAATAGCATCCAACTTTTAAAATATGCTCTCTCAACACTCACCCAAAGCCTAGGTATACGATAACCTATGCTCTGATACCAACTGTAATGACCCAACTTTCCAGTACCTCGGGAGTTGTATCATTATATAAGAAAAGAAGTAGATAGAAGAATGTAACTAAGAAAACGACATCAGAATCTCACAACGGAACTTAGGACAATATATTAATAGCCCAAAACATTACATATTTAAGAGTCAAGTACATAACGTACTTCATACATAGGGATACATGACTTCATACATAGGATACATGACTTCATACATAGGGATACATGTCATTGTGATTTCATAATAATCACTATTGATACTAACTTGCTGAATAATAGTATATAACATCACAACTGAACCAACATCTGGATAATTATACATAACATAGGATAGATAAGCCAACGTCCCAGCGTTTGCCATCCTGCTGCTCCAAAGTTTTGTTAATACCTGAATCACTTGTCTATTCATAACAAGTGTTATGAATACCCAAGAGTTTAAGGAAAACACAGAAAAATAAACTCTGGGTCAGTCATGGACTGGTATGAGTAAACGATTTATAAACAAGTTAAATAAATCACAATGATTCATAAGACCACGCCGTGAATACGGAACGGATTTTTACCTTATGAGATCAAAACGGTTTAGATACTTAAACATATATTATGATAATGTCTAGGGTTTCCACAAATAATTTATAATCTAGTAAAATGTTTTCATCTCACATTTTACTATATAGTATACAAACAAAACCGTTAAACGCGTATGGATATTGGGTTTCTAACTATGACAAGGTATGGAATCACCTTCTGATAGTGTACCTCTAGATACGAATACACGAGGTTCAACAAGAACTTCTTGTAACCCGGCCACACATGACCGACCACTCATTTTTCTTGAGTGTGTCGAATGTATATCACCAATGGTTGTGTATGGCAACCATTTCCCGAGTCGGGACAAAATCGATAGAATAAGAAACAAGGAAATATCTCTAGATAGGTGATGATACATCCTTATGGGAGCTAACCACATAGCCATGCTGCCTGCCCGATTTTTTCATTTCCGGTTGTGAGGCTTGAGGCTAAACTTACCAGTTTTAAAAGACGGTAATTTTCTTTGAATATCACATTGTCAAAACTCGCCAATCTCTAATTGATTTTCCCAAAAATATGATACGAGTATAAAGCAAGAGGAACGAGTTCTTCTGCCACTACGTACATATGTTTGGAAAGATCATCGTACGAGATTAGTTAGAATTACGTTGTCAGATATTCGTCTATACAAGTTGTCCTGGGATCAGACAAACCGAAGGTATTATTCTACAAATCCATCACAGGTAATTCCTACCTAGGATTTACAGAAAAATCCTCGCATTTCATCGTCTTCTATTATCTTCGGTAATTATTGATTGGCGACGATAAATCTGAATCGAAGTGGAATGTAGTTCCGGACTCTTCGAAACAATTTGCGTTTAATATATATTAGGGACAAGTACTACTTAAGAGATCAGTTTTAAGTACATAATTAATTCACTTTTATTTACAAATGATTTGATTCATTAAATCATTTCAAATATGATTTCTGACTTGAGTTGACAAAACCGTATTTCACTGTTTATTAAATACGTTTGAATGTTCATGTCATCAAACCCCTTTTTCTCTTGATCCGCTCTGTATTTTATTTATCGTTTGTCTTGATTAAATAAAATAAATAACTTCCTTGGTTCAGATTTTTTTTATATAAACTACACATCGATTTTCATTTACAAATGTCTGACGAAGCGTTATATAAATTACCCCTAATTTATATGATTAAATTAAGTCTCATTTATTTAATTATTTATTTTATTTATAAATAAACTAATTATATAAATTCAGAAATAATTTCCTAATCTTTTTTTTTTAAACTCGACTGACGATCTGGCAAAGTCGATCGCCTCGAAAACATAGTGATCTGGCACTTGCCAGATCCAAGTGATCTACCAAGTGCATATAACTTGAAAACACAGTGATCTGCATGGCAGATCACTGGTTTTCTCGTGATCTGGCACTTGCCAGATCCTAGTGATCTGGCAAAGCGCCAGAACCTTCAAAAAACGTAGTGATCCACCAGTGGATCACTGTAAAACTGTGCGGGCAAAACCCCCAAGTGGTACTGCCACATTTACTTTAACAGCCGTGAACTATACAGGCGAAACCCCATCCACGAAACTCCCCTACCCCGACGCCTCAGCCCTCCAGGACCCCAGCAGCGGCTACCACTTCTCGACGACGACCTCCTCCGTCGTTTGGCTCAGGTGCGGCACCCTCCCTCGCCGTAGGCGAGGTGCAGTTCTCGGTTGAAACGAGATAGCAAAAACCGAACCTATCTTACCCATAACTTGATCCCATTCCAAAACCCCACGTTAGAAAATTGTGTTTATATTTTTCCTGAGTTCCAAACGTTGTTACACAGCTATGTACTTATCCATTCGAGCTATAATGGTGTAGATCATCTACACTTACCCCATTCCTCTTTCTCGACCAAAACAGTTTTTCTCCTTAACCACAAACTTAAAAATCATGGTGTTTGTTTTAAAAATCATATTTTCTCATGGTACTCAGGTCTTATACCCTGATATCCATAAATATGCAGGTTTGTTTTCATGTTTGAAGGTTTAGTTTAACAGTTCATATGTGTTTTCTTGTTATATGTGATCAACATACTCTGTTGCTTCTTAAATGTATGTGTATATAAGTGTATGAGCTCTAAAGGTGTTTTACGCTATCAACTTGGCAACACAGTTGTCAAATAGATCACAGTAAGGCTATACATTTGTTCATAATGGTTCAACAGAGCAACATATACTGATATGTTTAAAAACAGTTCAACGCCGCAAGTGTGTGTGTGTGTGTGTATATATATATATACACACGCTTATGGTCATGAATTCAACAGTAAGTATATACTGACGTTTATGAGTTCACTAGTAAGTATATACTTATGGTTTTTTCTGTATGGTTTAACAGCAACATACACTTGTGTATTCATAATTAGTTCAACAGCAAAACATACTTTGGTATTCAAAAATTAGTTCAATAGCACTACATAACTTGTGTTAGTCATAGTCTAACTAGCAAGCACATTCTCATGTGTTTTACATAGTTCCACAGCATGTACATTCATGTATATTTCTAACCGTTCAAAGATCCCACCAACAAAACCAATTTCCATTTACTTGCGTACATCAATTCATATGTGTTCATGACAGTTAGATGATCAAACCATCACAGCAAATTTCCACATACTTGCATACACAAATTCATAGTAAAAGTGAAGTTTACTCACTTGGAAATTTCTGATTTCGGGTGTTTTAAAATTCTCTGTTTCCTTGTGTTTAAAGCTATCTGTTTCCTTGTGTTTCTCTCGGTTCTCAGGTGCAAAAATGTGTGGGGGTTTGTAGCTTATTTATAGGCTAAAATATAATGATATTCTATGTATTAATTTATCATAAATAAGCTAAACACTCTAATATCTCTGACTCTTATTTGGTGCAGGTTTTCTACTTAGCAAATATACATGGAGAATTTTGTGAAAGCTCCGTTTGAGTTTGTTTTCTCCTGCGCAAGGCTTACATGGAGTGTTCTTGTCCATACAATGCTTTCTAGTATGTTGACAAAAGCATTTAATGTTGTGTACTCCTTCTAGAAGGTCTTATAGTTTATGATAAATGTTTCCTATGGATATTCTTCTCGGTTACATTGCTTGGTCATACTAATTACAACACATTCTTTCCATATATAAATTTGTAAAGTTTCTAGATCTTTGTTATCCTTGCATTAAATGCTCCTGCGCAAAACCCCTCTTTGATCATGGCAAAAGAATATCTAATACTCAAGTGTTAGATCCTCAAATCAAGAGTCACTTCATCTATGTACTTCTGCCTTACTTATGAAGTTTCTATCCATTTACATGGGCTTTATACATCTGGGAATGAATTAGTTTTCTTGCGCCTAAATGGGCTGAAGTGAGCTTTGTTAGTTTAGGTGTTAACTAAGGCTTTGGCTAGATAAATTCAAAGTGTTCATGGTGTTGTTATGGTCCCTGTTTTCCTCCATGCTTGATGTTAGTCCTAGGGTGACAAAAGCTTGCATTAAAGTATTAAATTTGTTAAGTAGTCTTCATTTTAAATGGCTTGTTTCCCTTAGTCTTTTGCTCTCATATAGTTCATGTGTTCTTGCACATGAATGGCTTGAGTGCAAGTCTTTAAATTTGATTAATTAACTAAGTCTTGCTAGCTTAGTATATATACCAGTTTGTTTCGAAATCCTTTTGTTCATTTGCAAATTAATTCGTTTCTCAAAACACATTATTGTTATAGTAAAGGTTTAGCTACACTTTTGTTACAGTGATCTAATAACGCTTCGCTACAGTGCTTTAATAGCGCTGTCGTTGCTAAGTTTTTAGTTATACTTTCAGTGTACTAAATTAGCTATGGTTTAGATCGTCGTAAATAACTCTCACTTAAGAGTTATCAACATAAATTAGTTTACTTATTAACGTATCGTTCATTTTTAAGTTTATACAAAATTTGTTTTTCGTCCGGAATTTTCTGGGTGATTACACTCTTGTTCGATTAACTCTATTCGAATAACTCTAGTTCGATTTAACTCTAATCGATTAACTCTAACCGATTAACTCTAAATGGTTAACTCTAACTCTAATCGATTAACTCTAACTCTAATCGATTAACTCCTCTAACTCATTTTGATTAACTTTACGTCCATATTCAGTTTCAAATATCGATGTAGAAATCAATTCCTACTTCTCTATATAAGCCCTGACTTATATATTCTATTTTTCTAATGATAAACATTTTATTTTATTTATAAAATATTATTTATAAATTAATCCTCTCAATCTATTGGTTACAGCAGATTCTATTTAAAATCTTTGCTTTAAATCCATATCATGTTATACCCGTGTGCGAAGCACGGGTCTAAACTTTCCTGATGTAAAATTCTATTCATTTGCCAAATATTTCCTTATATGACATTCTTTTCATTTCCCATTAAATCCCTTTTATAACTCTATTTATTTTCTAAATAAACATTTCCTTTCTGTAACTCTATTTATAAATGTTTTACCAATATTTCTCTTTCTGTTTTATATGTAAATGTTTTACAAATATTTCTCTTTCTATTTTATTTGTAAATGTTTTACAAATATTTCTATTTGTTTTACAAATAATTTCCTTTATATTTGTTTTACAAATAATTTCCTTTATATTTGTTTTACAAATAATTTCCTTTATAAAATCCCTTGATTTTATAAATATTCCTTTATATAAAATCCTTTGATTTTATAAATATTCTATTCCAATATACAGTTTGAAATTTTCTTACGGTATTTAAAATACCAAACAACAGTGATCGATGTCACTCAAACACACATAATCAACAACAGATTATATATCACATCATATATCACAATATATGAAACAGAACAATATTTTATATATTGAGGAACCCAGTTGGGTCCCTCCATCCTGTTTCCCTGCATCACAGATATTAAACAATATAATTAACATCGATTTCATTTCACTATGAAATATTCTACTAAAAAGAATCAATATTTGATTAACGATATATATATATATATATATATCGTTATATATAATTTCAACTAATACATAAGCAATTCAGCCAAACAGTTAACACACAACAATCAACAGATACTTATCAGTTCTAAGAATACGTTATAGAAATATAACTATTCAGAGTTGGTGAGTTTTACTCACATTGGATGATCATCGTTAATAACGATAACCATCTCTTGATTCAGACGGACAATTTATTTCACTATAAATTGTAACAAGCTGCAATGCACTTCCAGTCAGTCCCATTGGGTAGTGTCCGTCCATACGATCCTAACGGATCTTGTTTTGCTAAATTTCGTTGACGTATGAGTAAGTTATAACATTAAGAAGTTAACACACTTAAAATAAAATAAAACATGGATTTTATTTTATTGGGCCTTAACCTTACTTCATCGGCCCATACCAAATCCTCAAAGCCTATACCCGCCCATTTAAACCCTTCTTCCCCAATATGATTGTCGCACTCCAGTAAACAAAATCCAGACATTGCCACATCTTTACCTTCACATTCCCCCGCTCAACTCACAATCATTTGCCAAACAAAAATCATCAGTGTCCTCCTCTTCCAATCCTCTCTCCATCAATACCACAAACGCACAGCTCGCACTCCAGAAGAAAAACGCATCGAACAGTAGTTGTAATGACCCGGAAAATCTGAACCAATTTAAAATTTTTGAATTGGCTATTTTAGTGGATTTTGAATATTTAAAATAAATATTTTAAATAATAAGCGATGAAAAGTGAGTTTGAATCGATGGTTGAAAATAAATATAATTATTTCTAATTACAAACAAGGTCTGAAATGGCGCAGTAGTTCCAAAATTTGAATTCAAATTTTGACTGACTGTACCAGGTGCAAAACAAAACGGATTTGAGTGAAACCAAAAATATTTAAATCTATTAGTGAATATATTTCTAACAAATCTGAAAAATCGAAGTTTCATAGTGGGAAGCAAAAGTTACGGCAAAATGAATTTTCAGAAAGGTCGCTATAGAGTTTATATAGCCCGTGAAAATGACCATTTTGCAAACGACCTCAGAATTCGACGAAACCAATTTCGTTGGATCCGGGATATCAAATTATTGCTAGGTTTCAAATTTCATAATTTTTGAAGTTAATATGTGAGCGTGGCAAAGGAAAACGTGTTTTGGTCAATTATAGTTAAATTGGATCGACCAGAAATGGGCCATTTTTCAAACGGTCTCAGAATTCGACGAAACTAGTTTTGTTGGGACCGTATCGTCAAAATATAGCTAGATTTATTTTTCGGGAATTTTTAGAATCAGTTTGTGGCCCCGACAAATTGAAATGTATGTTCAAATCAAATATTGAATGTTATATATTTTAATTTAAAGGAAAACTGGCTGAAACATTTGAATGGGCCTACGAAACATATCCCATTGTGTTCGGAATGGGGGTATTTAGCTAGGGACGATAGTCGTTGGGTCTGGATTGGGGTTCGTGTGTGAAAGAGGGTATTTTCGAAATTTAAAAATCTATAAATTAAATGGAAAAATCGTATTGGCCATCGTTCCTTCTCTCTCCCCGCTTTCTCTCTCTCCCTCCCCCCAATCGATGACGAAACCCGTTCCTCCATTCCCAGCCATTTTCTGGCGATTCCTCTCACCAAAACCCACCGCCCCTGTTGAACTTTTTGTAGTACTCCCTCCCCCCTTCAAATCAAGACCGGTGGCACCCCCTGTAGTTGCGCCGTCGACGATATATCCTCCTCCGAAGTTCGAGACTTCGGAGCAACGCCGTGCCTCCGATCCACCACCGAAGTGGGCCCACCTGGCGTCGTTCTGAGCGGATTTCCACGCCCTACCACGTTGTGCCACTTGATCTCGACAACGTGCTTCGGTTTGATTGCAAATCGAAGACCTAGGTTCGAATGATTTTGGAAGGTAATGGCCTTTAGTTCTGATTTATAGATTATAGCATTTTAAAGCGCTCAGGTTTTGGATTTCACTGTAAAATTCATATCTTTTTCGTTTCTTGACGAAATTCAGTGAAACAAGAGACAGTGGACTCGCGTGGACGTCTTCTACATTCTAGAAGAGACCGCATATTTTTCTGAGCCTTCTGTTATTTTTGGTGGAGTGGAACCCAATGAGAGATTTTTGAATTATAAACGATATGGAAAACGACGATGTATAAATTATATAGTCGATGTATGAGTTATATAAGCGTTGTACACCACATGTATAAGCGTTGTATAAGTTGTACGCTCGATGTATAAGTTATATATCCGTTGTAAAAATTATATATGTGTTGAATGGAAGTGAAGTATACTTATATATATATATATATATATGCCCCTCGTCCACAAACCATGGACGATATTTATTGGTTGTGATTGGTGTGAAAATTGATTGATAGCGAATGGTTGAGTAGAATTGTTTATGGTCGAAATTGATTGATTGTGGTTGAAAAATACCCGTTTGTGGTTGAGAATCATTTTGTTGAAACCACATAGGATTATTTGTGGAAATGAAAAAAAAATATACATGCCGCCTACGTGCGAACTAGATGCATGAAATCCCCATTGTCAAAAGCTGCGAGGCTTTAAGGTAGAGCGAGGAGCCGTACTAGGGATGACCCCGGTTTTAACTACCCTGCCGTTATGCTGCCGAAATTTTGAATAATATTCATGTGTTAGAATTATTTTCATATGTTAAAACTATATTCGTGTGTTGAATAGAAATTCATGTGTTGAATAGAAATTCATTCGTTGAATAGAAATTCATGTGTTGAATGGTATTCATGTTTGGAATAAATTGTTTTATAATAAATATCATATTTTTATCATCTATATAAACTATATAAAATATTCGTGTTTTGAACTAAATTGTTTTATAATAAAAATCATATTTTTACCATCTATATGAACTATATAGAATTTTCGTGTTTTTAAATAAATTGTTTTATAATAAAAATCATATTTTTACCATTTATATGAACTATATAAAATAGTCGTGTTTTGAAATAAATTGTTTTACAATAAAAATCACATTTTTATTATATACATGAATTGTTAAAAATAGTGAAGTGTCGAAATAAATGTATGTTGGATAAAAATATCATTTTTATCAAATGTATAAAAAGAATATGATTTTGAAATCAAAGAATCAATTATATATATATATAATTAAAATATATCGAATAACAAAGCTGCAGTTCGTGTTTTGAAACCGTGATTTCAAACGATTAGTGCGGGAGATCCAACCATCGGATTTTCCCGAAACCGAAACCGTTGGGTTCGCCTTGGAAATATCTTTCCAACGACACCCACTTTGTGAAGATCCAACGGTTGGATTGTCTGGAATGTTTAATTCAAATCTGAAGAAAAACAGCACCAGAATCGATTATATTTTTATATATATATATAAATATAATTAAATTAAATCGAATAACGACGCTCTAGTTCATATTTTGAAATCGAAACTTCAAACAAGGGTACTGGGAGATCCGACTGTCGGATTTTCCCAAAAGTGGAACCGTTGGATTCATTTTGAAAAGAACTTTCTAATGATATGAACTTTGTGAAGATCCAATGGTTAGATTTTCAGATATGTGTAAATCAAATCTGAAGAAAAACAGCGCCATGGCCGCGTTATGGCCTGAAACGTCGTTTGAATAAATTGGCTATAAATAAATAAATAAAAATAGCGATAAATCATTATAAAATGTTATAAATGATATGGAATGTGAAATTTAGAAATTAACTGAAGGTTAGCTGAGTCGAATGGTTTCCTGGGTTTTGATCTGATGTTGGTTTCGGCCTTCGGGGTTAATATTTGGGAAATCGTTCTCTTACTAATTTACGGTTAGCGACTAATGAATTTGAATAAGGCATATGTGTGTTTGTGTAGCACTTGTTTATTATATACGCGAGTTGTTCAGAAAGGCCAGGTTTATCCCATTCTGAATAACTGAATCGACGATAAGAAATCGAAGATGAAGACGGTGGTCGAAGACCGGAGATCTTCACCTCGTCTGGATGGTAACTGATGTCCTGATTGGGAGGCATCCCAAAATATGGATAATGAGTGGTGTTCGTCCAGACGTATATGGAGATCGATGGGTATGCAAGGTATATAGTGTCTCCGGTTTCGTTCAGACCCAGAACAGACTTGTAAATGGACTGTGTGTCTGACATTGAAATTCATTCTGTGTGATTGATAGCCATCAGTTGCATGGTGTGAATTGCCTATGTGGCATGCTAAGATGCAGTGATCAAGGCTTCTGTTGAAAAGAAAAGTCTTGTGGTTGATGATCAAAGCACCGCCTGTGAGGCGTAGCTTTGTGCATAACGTGAATTCGCGAACCTCACACCCCGGTATGAACCAGAAACGGGAGAGGACCTCAGGGAGGGCATGCATTTCTTTCTAGTTAGAGATGGTGTCGGTGCTTGAACTGGCTGACATTTATATTATTTTCACCTATGTGGTTGTTGCTGTTGCGAGGCGCCTCGGTTATATCGGTCGATCCGGGACCGATGGAGTCATTCGTTGGCTCACTTACGCCCCAAAGGGCGGGGAAACGTAGTGTTCAGGCATAATAATCCACATCGGTGGACCGGCCCTGACGATCCAAGGTGCAATTGCGGCTGTTCTTGAGACTTGGACTTGACAGTCTCGAAGTCAGTAAGGACTATCTTTTGCCTTGGTTCATGGCGGAAATCGAATTTCCAAATACGTGACTGTGCGGTTTTGATTGTATACCTATATATGGCGACATAGTGGTATGGGGCATTAATGTCGTCTATGATTGATATTTATGATTTGAAATTGTTTTTGAAACGTATAAACACTAGTAATAATATCAAATTCTTTTGTTTTATTCATATCAAGCATATTTTGGCCATTATAAGGTAAAAACTCTATCCTCCGGTTTGCGTTGCATTGTGTGATGGGAACTGAGTCTTATAACGGCTTCATTTTTATAAAAAGCATTGCGGTGTTTTAAAGATTTATTTGTTTTAAAGCACTGGCAACCGAATGGAGTAAACCCGTTCCGCGAAAGTGGCGTGATCCTGTGATTAGCCATATTATAAATGTGTTAAGTAGATTTCTCATACCAGTCCCATGACTGACTCGTAGTTTGTTTCACTTGCAAACTCGGGTGCCCCTATTTGTACACGGGTAGCCTTGTATTCAGGTTTTAGCAGACTCTTTCTGGATAGCTGGAGTTGAAGATGGATTCTATCATTTATCTCTTTTTATGTTGTTCAGCTCCTATTGTACATAGTATGTTTGTTTTCCGCTGTAGACATTTATGTATAGCTGAACTGTATTTGTACTAAGTAAGATCCTGTATACTATGTAACTCTGATGATTATCTTTATCCAGTGTATTATTTGTGCATTATCTGGTGTATTTATTTATTTCTGTTCTGCCATTATCTGTTTATGTGTTATATTCCAAAGACTACCCTTGTCACCGTTAGTACGGGATTTGGGGTTGTCACAGTAGTCACACGTCACCCCCTGGAAACCACCTAACCAAAACCTCCTTAAATTTCCTCAAAGATTGCATACGGACACCATTCGGCCATCCGAACCCAACTACAACATCTATATCATGAATTACGACCTTGGTCTCCTGCTTTGCTCAGCCCTAAGGCGCAATACCCATAGGCATCGAAATATAGTACGTTCGGACTCAACAAAACCGATATGAAAATGCAGAAGAACTTGACAGGAGGTCGAATACACATATAGTTGGATTTATAGATTTTTCTTTTATTTGTTTCGAATTTTCGAAGAATGGATATCACGTTTTTATTTTCTTAAGTGGCGATTGAGAAAGAAATTGGATACAGGAAGAAATGGTTAGGTTTAGAAAGAGGTAAGGTGTATTTATAGGATTTATGTTAGCTTAGGAGTTAAGCTACTATTTTATTTTATATTTATTATATCCGTTTTTGCCTTCTAAAAATTTGTGTGATCACACACGATACCCAAAAATCATGAAAATTGGCATGCAGTTATAGTTTGACATTACAGACCCAACGAAATGGGTTTCGTCGAATTCCAACTCTGTTTGCTCACACAACGTATTTTTAAAGCCAAATTATCGTCTATTTTTCACATTAAAATCCCGTATGGCCACATACTGACTTCAAAAATCACGAATATTGAAATCTAGCAATAATTTGATATTGCGGATCCAATAAAATTAGTTTCGCCGAAAACTGAGGTCGTTTGCAAAACTGACTATTTTTAAGGGTGCGTTTTTTACAGGTCCCTATTAACTTTTAAAATATAAAAAACCCGGTGGTAAAAAGAATATAAAATACATCCTTATTTTTGAATTACCGCTGAAAAGATACCATTTATACCCTTACATAATTAAAAAACCGTCCATCAACGACTCAGGATCATTTAATCAGTTAACACGCTCCTCTAAACCCTAATTCCACAATTCCACAAAACCGTAGAACTGTAAATCGCGATTTAGAGTCAATAGGCAGCACTCATCTTTTTAATCAAGATCTTCATGTTTTGTGCCAAAATTGTTGTTGACGTCTACAAATTATAAGAAAATGGCGAAAAAGAAGGTATAAATCTGATGATTTAATTTCGTATCATACAGTTTTTTGTATTTTCTCGTTGTATACTGTAATAAGACTAAAACAATTATTTCGAATGAGATTTTGATGCTAAGAAGAATCAGTTCATGTTTTTTAGATATTATAAGGAAAACTTGCATAATTGTATGATGTCAATAACAAATCTAGTAAGAGTAAAAGGTTAGGTTTGTAGCAAATATTATAAACTTTTTTTTTATAACTTCGGTAGTTGCAAAAAAAATACTGTAGTGAGTTTTTTATTCATAATTGTTGAATAATTATATGAAAATATCAACTGATTTTTGAATTCATGTACTCAGAATATATGGAATTATCACATGGAAAAGTGAATATAATAAGTAATTATGCAGGCAAGTATGCATGTATTTGGAATGTAACAAAAAAAATGCATTCTTGCAGACATGACATTAAAAATGTTGCATAAATGTGTGCAAATTTAATCTGTTTGTTGCATGGTTTCATGCATTTAATTAGGAATGTTGCAGGCATGTGTGAAAATATCTATAGATTATTGCATAGTTATATGAATTTAATTAGAAATATTGCATTCAAGTGTGCAACTATTGAATGATTGTTGCATAATTCTAGGCATTTAAGTAGAAATGTTTCATACAAGCGTGCAGCTACTAATGTATTATTGCAGTAATCTATGCTTTTAAACAGAACTGTTGAAGGCAAGTGTGCAACTATCAAAAGATTGTTGCATGATTATATGCATTTAATTATTGTTGCAGGCAAGTGTGCACGTATATACAAATTGGTACATAGTTTTATGCCTTTACACGGAAATGTTGCATTCAAGAGTACAAATATAAACATGTAGTTGAATAGTTATATACATTTAATTAAAAATTTTGCATGAAAGTTTGCAAATTTTCACAGATTGTTGATATATTTTATGCATTTAAGTAGAGTTGTTGCATGTAAATGTGCAACTATCAGTAAATAGTTGCATGGTTCTATGCATAGAAATTTTAATGTTACTTAATAAACGTGTATTAAAAATTTTATATTTCTTATTACAGAAACCTATGGTGGACGAAGTCGAAGCGGTAGACAGTAAACAAGAAAATGCATGAGTTACAAGCATGCAAAAGAAATTTGCAAGCAGGAGTGTTTAAAATTGGAAAAGATGGTGTTAAATTTTTTTGTAATTTTGTTTAATGATATTCTATTTTCTATGTACTGGCAAATGATTATTAGTTTTGAAACTGAAGCATTGTTGAAATTTATATACTGAATGAAGTTCGTTTGAGTTTACATGATATTGCGAATTGTTGCTTACTTCTGTACATTTATCTATAATCCTAGCATGCTTATATGAAAATATTATTGTTAGTTGCACACATATTTGAATACTTGAATATATTTATTCATTTATTCTGAATAATTGCATACATAATTACAAAAATTTCCAGTATTAAACAGGCCGATGTTGCTCCATTTGTTTATTAAAATACTTTATGTACGATCAGAGTTGCAAAAGATTTAAGGAGTAAATAAGAAAACTAAAACTGAAGTATAGGCAGAATAAATAAAAGAATTCAAGTTTTAAAACAGGAACAAATATTAAAAGGTTAAAAGGTAGAATGCGTATATGTGGAATATTTGCATATTTGCACGCAAATAATATGAATAGCTGCATAATTATATTCAAAAATGAAAAATAGTTGTATGCTAATATCCATATTTACGTGTTATTTGCCTAACTATATGCAGCTAGGATGAATTTTTTCATACGTATATTCATCTATTTTGAATATTTGCATCCCATATGTATACAGATATTCATAATAATTGCAAATACGTATACAACTATGCAAAATACCGGCATACATATAAGCTAGTAATGATAACTGCAAATTTCAAAGAAAATAATATTAAAATACTAAACTAAATAGAAAGCATTAGTACAAATGTTCACAATAATCACTACTAGTAAACATTACAATGAAGCATCATAAAAAAAACAATAAAATACAAAAAACCATCTACTAGTTTTATGTAGAAAACATCCTTTTATTTTGACCCTACTGCTTGAATCTCTCGCGGTATCGACACAACTATTAACATAAAGACGATTAGAATAGCCCAATCAGAATTCCCGAACTTCAACAACACAAATACACCAATATCAGCAGGAACACTGTTACAGAAAGAATAAAATCAAAATTAATAAGCATGATCTGCAGTAACCAAATAAAATTATGTAAACATCCTAAAATTAGTGGAAATATTTGCATAAATATACGCATATATCATTCAAATATGCATAATTATATGCAGCTATTCATAATTGATACATATATCATTCAACACTGTTACAGAAAGAACAATTGTGTGCATTTAAATAGTTTTATATTCTAATGCATTTATACAGAATATATGAATACATACGGAAATTTCCTGAATATATGAAAAACCCTATACACCAGTTATAACAATATTTGCATATTTTTATGCAAATATTAACAATTTATGCATAATTGTATACACCTATTTAGAATATAAAAACAAGTGTATTGCCAAATTTAACAAATAAAACTGTATGTTCTATAATAAAGTTAAAACTTTATACAGTGATTAAATTATCAATCGTCAAGTCTATACAATTAAAGAAGATCAAAATAACCAAATTACAAAGATCGTGCAAAAAAATGATACCCATAGAAAATAAAAATTAATAAAAAATATAAATTACCTTGAAGAATAAACATTCATTATAGAAATCAACGATGGATCGAATTAAATCACTGAAATAACTCTGAGCGAATTAAATTTTAGATCGACAGAAACCAAAAAACTGAGAAAGATGAGGCACCGCCATTTTCCAGAATTATATGATTGTGGAAAGAACTAAACCCTAATACGTGTGTCATATTATTTTAATTACGACGTTAATTAACGAAAAAGGGCATTACTGGATAAAAAAGAACCACTGTATGAAAATAGGGATGAAATTTATATGTTTGAAAAGGGGAGGATGTGAGTCTATTTAAGTTTGGTTTTAAGGATGTGAGCCTAATTTTCACTATTTTTAAAGCTCTAAATAACCTATTTAAATATATAAATAGATTTAAAAATAATTAAATTAAATATTTATAAATAAATTTATCGTATATATCCACACTAGAATATCATATAGCTCCAGTGGGATTTATAACTCGATATTTCAAAGTTCTCTGTTATATCAATATTCGATATATATATATATATAATCCTTTTATAATATAAATATATATTTATAAATTTCAAAGGAATTCCATAGAGACTTTTCTAAAATTTGATTTTGGACATAAATCAAAATCTACGCAATGAAATCCCGATTTTTCTCTTCCATTAGAAAAATGTACTTCACCAGCTCCGAACGTTTCTTGTTTCACAGAAATCCAATTTAAAACGAATTTTGTATTTTCAGTTGAAGTTCGAATCGCCAAATAGCGAACTGCCGCACCATTTGGAGCTCGATTTTAATTATAATATAACTATACGTTCAAATTGTCGTTCAAATAATATATTCGTCATTCTAATTCAATTCTAAGCTGAATTAAATATTTTGAATTGTCCAGTTCACATTATATTGTCAATTTACTATTTCTGATTATTTCAGAAATTAAATATATTATTCTATTATTTATATTAATTAAATATTCAATATAATTTAATTAAACAACATTTTCACTATTTAAAAAATTAAATAAATTAATTATTATCCGTATAAATATGGGTCGTTACACCAGGGTTGATACTTAAGGGATTATTTTCTTGCCAGTTTATGGTCAGGAACAAATGAGTGTGGAAGAATAGTAATACATGAGTATGAAATGGAAATATTTCCCAACTATAATAGATATTTCTAGTTATGAATATGACTGTGATTGATAGCTAATTTTTGATGTACTGAATGTTTTGATTTCAGTAAAATATTGGTAGATAACCTATGTGATTTGGATGACCTGGTTATTGTGATTGTTGGGGGGTGACCTATGTAAGTGTTGAGATAAGTCTATGATTTTGGATACAACTAGAATATCTTCGTTACTCTTTAATTTCAGGATGAAATTCTTTTAAGGGGGGTATATTGTAATGACCTATTTTTTGGACTAAATTTATAATCTATAATGTACAGATTATACTGGTAATTGATTAAACTAAATTAAATTAAATTTATATATCTGGTAAATATCAGGGGAATCCCAAATAATTATATTTTTGATGGTTTAAAATTCTGCAATCAGTGTATACATGCATATAAAACAAGTAATTATTATTTTATCGCTTTTATTGATTTTATCTCAGGTTAATATAAAATTACTTATTAACTTGTGTAAAATTGATTTCTTCATATTTGTAGTATTAATTTGATAATGTGAATAAGATCAAATCCATTTAAATTAGATAATCATTTTTCTATGTATAAATTAACTAGTTATATATATATACACACGCACACACACATATGAACAAGTGTTTGTTGTTTTAACCATTTTCATTTGCATTTAAATCTTGCTTTTATCTCATAGATATAGAATTTCCAATGTATCTCATGTATCGTACATTCAGTAAAATCCTATATTACTTCACCTATAAGCATACAAGAAGACATATTTTAAATACAAAGGAATCTGCATGTTATGTGGTATACTGTGGCAACATACAAACACTTTTGGCTTGTTTGCTTGGAAATGAAGCATTGTCTTTCTAAAACAATTTTATGCATTATTTTGCACGTCAATAATGCTGCAAATATATTTTTGGCCGTAACACACACCTAGAGAGTAAATAAATAAAGTACCCTAAGCACACTAGCATTTATAGGCACATGTAAGACATGTACAACAAGAACATGGGTGTTCTTTGCTTAAGCACAAAGGTTGAAAACATTGACTGGATTACACATCACACATCATGCATATAGGCTGCTGCGTACCTATATTCTATCACCACCAAAAATTGACAGCATACATATCCTATTTCCTACCCCGTATAAGCCTTGTTCTTAAGCTTGTGCACATGAAATTGTACACAAATATATACATCACTTCATAGCTGACCCTGCAGCACTTATAGCCTAGAAAAAATTTAGTAGAAAGGACCACACAACCTCCTTCGATCACACATCACACTAGCTAGCTATAGTACCTTGTTTTTCACATGCCTAGCCAACTTGAAGCACCAGGTTTTAGCTATAAATACCCATGAAAAAACCCACATGAATACACACACACTAAGGCACTGAAAAACCAATACAAACAATGAGAAAACTAGAAAGAATAATGGCAGAAGAAAATCTGAGGTGAAGGGTAAAAACAGAGAATATAAGCTGGGCTCAAAAGCAAGAGCGGTGAACAAATATAAGTAGCAGTAAATATAATGGTGAGTAAACACTTTAAAATCTCTATACTATTTTTATACTTAAAACTTGTGTACGTATGTTGATATGTTTCCATCATATTGGATGAAATTTGTGAAATGTTTACAAATAGTTAATTTAAGATTAAAACTGAGAAACAAATTCAAAGCAACAACGAATGCGTATTGTGTGCAAATAACCTAAATTTCTTTGTTGATTTATACAAATCTGTAAATAGATTCAAACCATATATTTGTTGAGATATAACCATTATACTTAATTTAATTAGATAAGAGAAGGTTAAATCTCTGGATCGGACAACCTAAGAATAGAAAGCAAGAAAGTGACCACAGTTGGTGAGTAAACTCTAAATCACTTTTTCTAATTAGAGTTAGGTATAGTTTTTAATTCAAGTATATATATCTTTATTGATTTCTACAAAATATATGACATCTTATATTCATGATTTATGTAACGACTCGCATTCTACATATCAGAGGATCGTAGAATATTTATTTTATTCTCATACGTAATCATATGGTCGTGTAACTTTGGGAAACGACTATTGGAGTGGTTTTCCACATTCACAATTTTTGCCGAATTTTAAATGACCTTTTTTCCCCTAGCGAATATTGTTTCGCCTATAACTTTTGATTGGTAAGGAGTTTTGACCTAAAACAACTTCCACTGGATTCGGATGATGGTTTCCCATTCCGTAGAGTGGTCACATTAATCAAATAGACTTAAGTTTTGGGAAATAGGGCTGAAACAAGATTTGTAGGTGGAAAAACAGACTAATTGGGCTTAATTAAGTGATTAACAACTCGGCCCATAACCCATTTCGGGGTTAGGGTTATGGGAGGGCTGAAAGGAGCTAGAGAATCATCTCCTTTCATTTTTTCCAACCTCCACAAACATTTCTTGAACCCTAGTAATGACCTTCGTCTTCTAAATATCTCTCTAATCACTTCCTAATCACATATTAAGCAAATCAACATCAATTTAAGGCGGATTAGCATCAAAATCGAGGTAAAGCTGCTGCACTACATAAGAATCCGAGCCAAATCAGTAGAAGTTTCAGATCTATCATTTATTTGTGGCTAAGATGAGTGATTAGCATGTTTATTCTCTAATTACGGCTAATTAGGGGTGATTAGAAATAATTAGCGAATTAATGACTAAGAAAAATATGCATAAATCCTAAAATAATATTTTATTTCTCTATTATAAATTTGGGTTAATTTGGATTAAGTTTGTTAATCCTGAAATTTAGGGGATTAAGGGGAAAATAATGGATTTGGGTATGTTCGATCTAAAATAACCTATATGCTTGATGTTTTGATCTTTTTGATTGAACCTGTATGTTGTTACTGTTGTTTGGTATGTTTTATGATTGCATAAGAAAGTTAGAATGGTTGACAACGCCATCGTCTAGCAAAAATTAGCTTGTTGTAATCAGCTACATAGTGCAGCTCGTGATAGATGGGGGCACGACCTGGCTCGGTGGAGGCACTCCCAAACCGACCCGCTCGCCACTCACGAACCGATGAGATGCCACAACCCAATGGAGCACCACGAGCACGAACCGACCAGGTGAAGGAAGCACGAACCGACCCGATGGAAGAAGCACTACCCAGATCGGTGGAAGAGATCGACCCGACCCTGATGAGATGCATGACCCGACCCCAATGATGACTCCGAACCGAGCTGCCTGCTTCACAAACTCACGAATCGAATGGAGACTAAAGCGAACCGGAGAAGACTAAAACCCTAGATGCAAAGGAAGTCCAAATGAGATGGTATTACTCAGGATCCAGCTAGGAACCGACGAGTTAACTTCTAAAGTTGGGCTTTGCTGTGGGACGTGTGCAAAGGGGTTATCGATATCCATAACTTTGGTTCACCATTGAGAGAGGGGCTATGTAGAAGAACCAGGGCCAGGGCTACGTGGACTGGTTGACCCATTAAGTTTATTGACTATGGACCAGTGCAGTGCGGGCAGAGGTTGTATGGAGTGGGACTTCGTCAGGGGCCCAAAGAGCAAAGTGGTCGTAGCGATAGTTGTACGGAGTTGGACTCTGTCATAGCCCCAATGGATCTAGTGATCAAAGTAGTGGATATCGTATGCTTTACACACTAAGTGAGAGATGTGAGGATGATTGCTATGTTTGATGTTTGCTATCATCATTACACTCACACTTTCATTTTGCCTATGTTTGTGTTACCTTAGAGTAATGTACATCTTGTTGTGCTAACTCTTTGGTTGCAGGTCCAGGTCAGGTATGATAATTTATACCTATTATTGTTTATTTTGCTGCTATCGCTCATACCAGACTTTCATATGACCCAGAGTTTTATGCCTCTTCTTATTATTCTGGGTGCTCCTAAACGAGCAGACTAGAGGCATGTTAGGTGGTTAGGCACGAGAAGCTGTTCGGAGACGAGCAGGAGGCTTCCGCGTACTACATACATATTCTCCCTGTGTTGTTGTTGATCACTACTTTAGGCATTAGTAGTGTACCTCTTTTATTTCCTTTAGAGTTTCAAAGTTGTAATAATTGGATATGAAGCTGTATTTTGGATTCCGCTACTCTGATCGTTATGGTTTAGTTTTCAGCTTATGTACTGTCTCACCTGTTTTATATCATGTTATGTTATTATTGTATTTTATTCCATGCGCTATGAGATATACTACAGGTTCTTTGGTGATTCATCGTTTCAAACCCTTCCTTTTGACGACCGTCCTGTGCTGGTTGGACATTGGTACAACGCATTTCGGGGGAGTGTCTGATGGTGCGGGGCGGGCCATCACACTTTAGTATCAGAGTCAGTTTGCTTAGTTAAACCAAGGGGAAGACATCAGGGAGAGATAGTATAGGTATATGAGAGTCCGTACTTGTGATATTTTGGTTTTCCAAAAACTATATATATATACTATTATTATATCTAAGGATGAAGTCGCACTGCACTGACACCACTAAGGAGAAGGTTAATCGTTTTTCTCTTTACAAATTGAACAATGAGCCAAAACACAAGGAGTATGGGTTAAGGGGCCGAAAATGGGAATGTCCCTGATATAAGGACAATGTTTACTTCCTTCATGCGAGAGATGCTTAGGGATGCTTATGGATTCCTAATGCTTCCAATGGTGGTGATGCAGTAGTGCAGGCGCCTAGAGCCGATTTCTCCAAGCTCATCAAGGATTATATTAGTTTTAGTGGGAAGCCGTTCCACGGAACAGAATTGGCTATGGAGGTTCAGAATTGCTTGTGTAGTTGTGAGCGCATCTTCGAGGATTTGCGGATCGATGATGCAATGAAGAGAAAGCTAGCATCGTGTCAGCTTCAAGGACGGGATATGAATTGGTGGAATGCCATTAAAGCGGCTACTCCGAGGATCAAATTACTTGGAATCAGTTTAAGACTCGCTTCAGTGACAAGTTTATTCCAACTGCTCAGAAATCAAAATTATTTAGGAAATTTTTGGAGCTTAAGAAGAATGGTAGGGCAGTTTCGTAATATATTGCTTAATTCGACACCTTATCGAAATATGGATTATCTCTTATCGATACGGTCAAGAAGAAGAACGAGTAGTTCATAACTGGCCTAGATGGACACTTGGGGGGAGACTTATAAACCGTATCAATGAGACTTTCGAATATGTTGTGGGAAAGGCATTGAGATCAAAGAGCCTTTATCCCAAGCCAAAGATTGGGGTTGTTATTACATTTGCAGAGGAGCCAAAACCACAGGCAAGCGGTGAAGGCAAGAAAAATTCCCAGAACAAGAGGAAATAGAACCAAACTAAAGATGGTCAAAAAATGAAGGATAGGAACGATATAGAGTACTTTAGTTGTGGCAAGAAGGGCCACTATGCCAGAGACTGTCGAGCGAAGCCAGGGGAAAGGAAATGCTTCAATTGCGGCCAAGTGGGACATCACAAGGATAAATGTCCACAACCTCCTAAGGAGAAGCAGATCGTGAAAGAATATGCTATCAACGCTGCTCCTTCCTCGTCGAATGCCCCAACTGCGGTGGAGAAGGGAAAGAGTGTCGTTATTCAGGGTATGCTTTCTATTGATGATGTTCCTGTTCGACTATTATTTTTTACCGGGGCTTCCCAATCCTTCATGTCTAGTGACCTGGTAGATAGGTTGGAATTGGAACTTGAGATTGTCGATAGACCTTTAGTTGTGACGAACCCGATTGGTGGTTCGACTAGCCTTAGTATGATTTTTCGTAATTTGGTCTTATCGAATCATGGATGTATGTTTGCTTGTGATTGCTTTGTTTTGGGCTTTACTGGGTTTGTCATTATTTTGGGAGTCGATTGGCTCCAAAGGTATGGGGTGGTGGTAGACTGTGAGAGGTCTTCAGTGATCATTAGAGCGGATGATGGGCGGAGGGTGGTATTGGGTTTCCTACCTAGTGATGGGGTGATGGATAGTTCTCTAAATTCCCTTGACATCTCGCATGATGAGTTATCAGATGTGTCTATTGCTGGCGAGTATCCGTACATCTTCGGGGAAGTGACCGAACTTCCACCACACCGAGAGATCGAGCTTCAGATTGATTTAGTGAAAGATGTCAGGCTTATAGTGATACCACTTCATCGTATGGCGCCAAGGGAGCAGCGAGAGATCAAGGTGCAAGTAGGAAATCTTTTGAAGAAGGGATTTATCCAAAGAAGTGTTTCCGAGTGGGGAGCACCAGTTGTATTTGCTATCAAGGCCGATGGTTCACTTTGCTTATGTGTGGGCTACCGCGAGTTGAAGAAGGTGACTAGGAAGAATAAGTATCATCTTCCACGGATAGATGATTTGTTTGATCAGTTAAATGGAGCAAGAGTGTTTTCCCCGTTGGATCTCGTAACAGGATTTCATCAGCTTCGAGTAGCAGTTGAAAGTATACCTAAAAGGACATTTCGGATGCCGATTGGATTCTATGAGTGGTTGGTCATGCCATTCGGGTTGACCAATGCACCCACATATTTTATGGATCTTATGAATAGAGTTTTCAGGGATCAATTTAATAAGTTTGTTCTTGTGTTCGTGGACGATATCTTGGTTTACTCGAGGAAAGAGGAAGAACACAAGGAACATTTGAGGACAGTGAAGGAGGTGTTGAGGAAACACTAATTGAAAGCGGAATTTTCTAAGTGTCATCTCTAGAGGAGGGAAGTGAGATTCTTGGGCCATGTTATTTCAGAGAATGGTATTGCCGTAGATCCTACGAAGGTGGCTACGGTACAAGATTGGTCTATGCCCAAGAATGCAACGGACGTGAGAAGTTTCTTGGGGTTAGCTGGATATTATCATAAGTATATCTAAGACTTCTCCAAGATAGCGACACCGTTAACTCAGTTGACCAAGAAGAATCAAGCTTTTTCTTAGGATGAAAGGTGCGAGAATGCATTTAGGGGCCTAAAGGAGAAGTTGACGTGTGCATCAGTGTTAGTTATTCTTAAATGAAACAAAGAGATGACGGTATACATGGATGCCTATGGTACCGGACTAGGTGCGGTACTAATGCAAGGAGGTAGGGTTGTAGCTTATGCTAGTCGGCAACTGAAAACGCATGAGAAAAGATATCCTACCCATGATTTGGAATTGGTAGAGATTGTGTTCGCGTTAAAGATGTGGAGACATCATCTCTTGGGAGAAAGATTCGATTTTTTTTACCAATCATAAGTCGTTAAATTATATTTTTTTCTCAAAAGGATTTAAATCTTCGTCAGCAAAGATGATTAGAATTCTTGGCTTCATATGATTTTAATATCGCATACACACCTGGGAAGGGCGATGCGGTAGCAGATGCATTGAGCGAGAGACATGCCAGTTTGGGGGCTATGTTTCTGGAATGGAAGCAACTGGAGTATATCGCAGGATATAATTTTAGAACTAAGTGTGAATTAGATTCAGTGATGTTAGTAAGTTTGACGATCAGACACACTTTGATCGAGCAGATTGGTTCGAGTTAGAGGGACGATCCTAATCTATTGGAATTCATCTCTAAGGTAGAGATGGGTATCAACGGTAAGGGAATGAACAATTATGGACTTGATAGAGAAGGATGGCTTCGAAAGAATAGGAGACTAGTTGTACCCAACGTAAATGGATTGAGATGAAGTGCTTAGAGAATGTCATCACTCGAAACTGACTATACATCCCGGTGGTAACAAAAAGTATCGAGACATGAAGCAGACCTACTACTGGGAAGGGATGAAGAGATGTTGGGAAGTTTATATTCAAGTGCATGAATTGCCAGTTAGTTAAAGCCGAGAAAAAGAAGACTAGTGGTTTGTTACAACCATTGGAAATTCGCGAATGGAAATGGGAACAAGTCTCAATGGATTTCATTGATGGTTTACCAATGACTAGATTAGGTCATGATGGTATTTGGGTGATTGTGGATCGATTGACCAAAAGTGCAAGGTTTATACCTGTCAAGTCGAATAGAACGAGAACTAAGCTAGCGGAACTGTATATGAAGTGGGTAGTGAGATGTCATGGAAAAGGTATTGTGAGTGACCAAGATCCGTTATGTACTAGCGGGTTTTGGAAGAGCTTACATGAGGCTTTAGGGTCAGAATTACATCTCAATACAGCATACCATCCTCAAACCGACGGTCAAACAGAGAGAGTGAATAATGCATTAGAGGATCTCTTGAGAGCTTGAATATTGCATTTTGGAGGGTCATGGGATGACCATTTACATATGGTTGAGTTTACATATAATAGTTATCAGTCTAGTATTGGTATGGCTCCATTTGAAGCTTTGTACGAAAGATCATGCAACTCAGTATCATGTTGGTTGGAAATCGATGAGAAATTTGTGCCTTGGCCATATGTAATAAGAGAAACTTCAGATAAGATCAAGGTTATTCAACAACGAATGAAGACTGCCCAAGATAGGCAGAAGAGTTACGCTGATAAAAGGCGAAGAGATTTGAAATTCTTCGTTGGCGGCTTGGTATTCATCAAGATTTCTCCGTTGAAGAGTGTCATTCAGTTTGGTAAGAAGGGTAAATTAAAACCAAGGTTTGTTGGTCCATTTCCAGTTCTCGAACGAATTGGAAATTTCATGTTTCTCAGTTAAGGAAGTTCGTGCATGATTCTGATATGACTATTTCACCAGAATAGTTGGATGTTATCGAGATAGAACCCGAGGCAGTTGGGAACCATAGACCAATTCATATTGTCGGACACGATACGAAGCAACTTCAAACGAAGATGGTGAAACTGCTTATGGTCCAGTGGGGTGATAACGAGAATGACTATACTTGGGAAACCGAGGAGAGCATAAGGAAGTCATATCAAGAGCTCTTTACCTGGTAAGATGTTAATCGCGATTGAATTATTCCTTTGTTAGTAAACCGCATGCTACTATAGGCTTGTTGTGTTGTTATGTATGTTTGATTTGTTGTAAATGGCTGATAGGCATGCGGGGCACCATTGTTTGAGGAATTTCTGGGGCGAAATTTCTTAAAACGGGGGTGTAACGACCCGCATTCTACGTATCGAAGGATCATAGAATATTTATTTTATTCTCATATGTAATCATATGGTCAGGTAACTTTGTGAAAAGACTATTGGGTTCTCACATTCATGATTTTTGTCGAATTTTAAATAATCTTTTTTCCCTTGGTGAATCTTGTTTCCCCAATAACTTTTGACTGGTAAGGAGTTTTAACCTGAAACCACTTCCATTGGATTCAGATGATGGTTTCCCATTTCGTATAGTGGTCACATTAATCAAACGGACTTACCTTTTGGGAAATAGGGCTAAAACAAGATTTGTAGGTGGAAAAACAGCCTAATTGGGCTTAATTAAGTGATTAGCAGCTAGACCCATAACCCATTTCGGGATTAGAGTTATGGATGGCTGAAATGAGTTGGAGAATCATCTCCTTTTATTTTTCTAGCCGCCATAAACATTTCTTGAACCCTAGTGATGGCCTCCATCTTGTAAATCTCTCTCTAATCACTTCCTAATAACATATTAAGCAAATCAACATCAAATTAAGGTGGATTAACATCAAAATCGAGGTAGAGCTGCTGCACTACATAAGAATCCGAGCCAAATCAGTAGAAGTTTCAGATATGTCATTTATTTGTGGCTAAGGTGAGTAATTAGCATGTTTATTCACTTATTACAACCAATTAGGGGTGATTGGTAATAATTAGCGAATGAATGACTCAGAAAAATATGGAAAAATATGCATAAATCCTAAATATTATTTTATGTCTTTGTTATAAATTTGGATTAAGTTTGCTAATCCCTGAATTTTGGGGATTAAGGGGAAAATCATGGATTTGGGTATGTTTGATCTAAAATAACCTATATGCTTGATGTTTTGATCTTTTTGGTTGAACCTATATGTTGGTACTGCTTTTACGATGTTTTATGATTGCATAGGAAAGTTAAAATTGTTGAAAAAACCGTCGTGTGGCGAACATTAGCTTGATGGAATCAGCTACATAGTGCGGCTCGTGACAGGGGAGGACACGACCTGGATCGATGGAGGCAATTCCGAACCGACCCGCTCGCCACTCACGAACCGATGAGACGCCATGACCCAATGGAGCACCACGAGCACCGAACCGACCCGACGAAGGAAGCACGAACCGACCCGGTGGAAGAAGCACGACCTGAACCGGTAGAGGAGCACGACCCGACCCCGGTGAGATGGCACGAACGACCCCAATGATGACTACGAACTGAACCGCCTGCTTCACAAAATCATGAATCAAATGGAGAACAAAGCGAACCACAGAAGATTAAAACCAGAGATGCAAAGGAAGTCCAAATGAGATGTTATTACTCAGGATCCGGCTGGGAACCGATGAGTTAACTTCTAGAATTGGGCTTTGCTACGGGACGTGTGCAAAGGGGTTATCGATATCGATAACTTTGGTTCACCATTGAGAGAGGGGGTATGTAGATGAACCAGGGCTAAGGCTATGTGGATTGGTTGACCTGTTAGGGTTATTGACTATGGGCCAGTGCAGTGGGGTCAGAGGTTGTATGGAGTGGGATTCCGTCAGGGCCCCAAAGTGCAAATTGGTCGTAGCGATAGTTGTATGGAGTTGGACTCCGTCATGGCCCCTATGAATCTGGTGATCAAAGTGGTGGATATCGTATGTTTTACGCACTGAGTGAGAGATGTAAGGATGATTGCTTTGTTTGATGTTTTCTATCACCATGACACTCACACTCCCCTTTTACACCCTATGTTAGTGTTACCTTAGAGTACTGTAAATCTTGTTGTGCTAAATCTTTGGTTATAGGTCCAGATCAGGTATGATTATTTATACCTGTTATTGTTTATTTTGCTGTTATTGCTCATACCAGAATTTCGTCTGACCCAGAGTTTTATTTCTCTTTTTATTACTCTGGGTGCTCCTAAATGAGCAGACTAAAAGCAGGTTAGGTGGTTATGAACGAGTAACTACCCGGAGACGAGCTGGAGGCTTCCACGTACTATATACATATTCTCCCTGTGTTGTTGCTGGTCACTGCTTTGGGCATTAGTAGTGTACCTCTTTTATTTCCTTTAGAGACAGTATTTCAAAGTTGTAATAATTGAATATGAAGTTGTATTTTGGATTCCGCTATCCTGATGGTTAGTGATTAGTTTTCAGCTTATGTATTGTCTCACCTGTTGTATATCATGTTTTGTTATTATTATATTTATTCCATGCACTGTGAGATATACTACAGGTTCTTTGGTGATTCATCATTGCAAACCCTTCCTCTTGATGACCATCCCATGCTAGTTGGACAATGGTACAACGCATTTTGGGGAAATGTCTGATGGTGACCGGGCAGGCGGCCACAATTTAAATCGTTGAAAACAATATATTGAGAAGATTTAAACAGAGAAAAATTTAATAGGTACTAGAAGCATGAGCTAATATGGCAATCATTAGACTATAAAATGGTAATATGGAGATCATAAAACTCGAGCCAAAGTAAAAAAATCATGATATGAATACTAGCATAACTGATTTATGTTGCGGCATCATTGAGGACAAATCCATTGTGCATGGAACAAGAATCCTTAAAGGATTTGAAGAATACAGTTGTGAAAACAAGTTTAAAATGTTTTTCTGTAGAATATAGTTGAATACCACAACAAACAAGGCAAGCTTTAAATTTTGCTTTTGGCAATAGACGATGCTCTTACCGGACGATGATAAGCTGATGACGTTGATTTTGTATAAAAACTCGAAACGTTTCATACAAAGGAAGAAAAGAATTCTTTGATCATTGAAATTGAAAACGAGGTCTATAGGGAAGAGTTTTAGGAAGTAATAGAGCAAATTTAGGTGATGGAAATGGGTATGGAAGTGCAGGTTTTGGCGATGGTCGAAGCAACACTACGGCCGAGGGGTTGTCGTGTATGAGCACACAATGCACATAGTTCACTGGAAGAATAACGAAACAAAAATTTGGAGAGGACAATATATATATATATATATAATTTGTCACTTAGTTGTTTGCGGGTTTTTGGGATTGAGTAGATAGCATTTTTGTTTTGAGTAAAAGAGTAAGCACCTAGAGTATTAAGCAAAACCACTGTTGTATCAAGCCATTTTGGTTTGTACCTCTGAAGTATAGATGCTGCGATGAAATTCGGAACTGAAAAGGAAAGGTAAGAGAAGACAAAGAAACTGGAACAAGTTGTTAGTAATGAATTATATGTTGGTATACACGTGGCCAATAACACTTACGGTGGCATGCAGATTGTTGACTGGGATCTCCTGTGTATACAAGGAAGATCATCAAGAGTACTGCAGTAATAAAATATTTCTATACTTGAGTAGATTGGAATTTGTAGAGATTTTATGATCAAATTAGCCATTTAATACGAATTCATGAAATTGCATATTGTGATGAAAATAAATATTCACAGGCTCATTGTAGATGTTTGTTAAAAGCAATTACTTGGATAAATCATTTAATTTAAAAGTATCACAATGATTTTCACTTACAAGTGAATAGCACCATTGACAACCACATCACGATTTGTAAATTTAAAATACTTAGCTAGTACATATTCTATACATCAAATTTGTAATATAGCAAATTTGAAAAAAGCAGTATGGGCTTAATCAATTTACTAAAAAGAATGCATCGAGAGTGGGTCTACTATAATCTTAGAATTATATTTATGAAAATCTATGTTGAACCTTTTCAGACATCGTGATCTGCATTTGAGAGTGAAAACCATGGAAGATTATGGGGTAAACCATAGTCCAGATGGCTCATGTCATGGTTTTCAATGAATGCGAGTTTCATTAAGTTATCTTTGGCTGATGTGCTACTTTCTTTAGTCCAGATGACACATGATCATAGAGAGATTTAAAAGCTTGTGAAAATTAAATAGTAGATCTCACCTTGTTTAAATCTGGAGAGGTTCATTATGGATTCCTAGTGATGTGTAGTATGGTATCATCTCAGCAATTTAAGGTTACAAAAAAGAGAAAAAGGAAGAAGTGATAAATCGGTTGGAACATGTGCATGTTATCATGCAAGAAATTGGAACTCAAAAGATGAGACCCTGGAAGGATTATTTGATATGGGGAGGATAGGAATGTGAGTAGGCATAAGGATGTTATTATGTTGATGGGCAACATGGACCACATTGGGCCTGGAAGGCTTCAAGAAAAAGAAAGAAAAAACCATGTGAAAATAAATTAGCATGGGATGCATGCAGAAGTGGAAAAGTGTGAACTTGGAACACCAATTGGGCACTATATTGCTTGAGTATAGTGACGTGGAAAATGGTCTGTGTTGGACTTAGGCTTTGGAAGAAAAATGTGTTTACCCAAATAGAAAAAATAGCCCCTTTACATAAATAAAGAAGTGAAGAAGGTACTACAATCTAGGAGGGGGAAATTGGCAGTGGGCTTCCGGTGTACGTATTGGGCTGAGTCGGGCCTTGGAGATAATAATATATATATATATATATAATTTCAGGTTTACTTAAATATAGATGTAAGATAATTCCAACGTTTCGTATAGGTGTATGGAATAAGCTGAATTTATAAAGTAAATTATTTATTATTTTCTACCCTTAATTTCATAAACGAACTTAACCAACGGAATAAAATATAATTTATTCTCTGAAATAAATTTATTTGTATAAAGAATCTAAATTGATTTGGATATGTCATGGAAATTAAAATAAAGAAGATGTACAATTAGTTATTACCTGAGATGTAACAACCCGCATTCTACGTATCTAGGATCGTAAAATATTTATTTCTTTTTCGTATGAAGTCGTATGGTCTTGTAACTTTGGGAAACAACCATTAGAGTCATTTCCCATGTTCATGATTTTTGTCGATTTTTAAATGACCGTTTTACCCCTAGCCGATATTGTTTTGGCCATAACTTTTGATTGGAAAGGAATTTTGACCTGAAATCACTTCCATTAGATTCGTTTGATGGTTTAACTTTCCGTAGAGTGGTCACATTAGCCAAACGGTCTCACCGTTTGGGAGATATGGCTGAAACAAGTTTCAGATTGTGAAAAACGGCTTAATTGGGCTTAACCAGGTGTTTAGCAGCTAGGCCCAAAGGGGAATTTCGGGATTAGGGTTATGAGAGGGCTGAAAGGGTTAGGAAAATCATTTCATTTCAGTTTTCTCAGCCGCCACAAACATTCCTTAAGCTCTAGCAATGGCCTTCATCTTCTAAAACACTCCAAAACACCTTTTTGTCATCTCTAATCACATATTAGCCTAATTTACATCAAATCAAGGAGGATAGAGCTGCTGGAACATGTAGAGATTGGATCCAAACTAGAGATCATTTCAGATCTATAGTTTACTTTCTGGCAAAGGTGAGTGATTAGCTTGCTTTTTCACCAGTTATGGCTAATTATGGTAATTAGCAAAAATTAGCGAAATTATGGTTCAGAAAAATCTAGAAAAATTCCTAAAATTCTAAAACATCATTTTATGCCTCTGATATGAGTTTGGGTTAATTTCGACTAATTTTGCTAATCCCGGAATTTAGGGGATTAAGGGGTGATTAGTGATAATTAGCGAATTTATGCATGATTAAAATCTGGACAAATATTCAGAAATTCTTAAATAATGATTTAGACCTCTGTTAGAAAATTTGGCTAATTTGGATAAGTTTTGCTAATTATATGCTTAAACATGGTTAAGAGGGATTAAAGGAAAATATGGGGTTTTGGCTATGTTTGATCCATTTTAACTATCATATTGATGTTTTGGTGTTTGAGGTCACTTCTACTTGTTGCTATGACTTTGTGGTATGCTTTGTGATTGTTTAGAATAGTTAGACTGGTCGAAAATGCCATCGAGAGGTGTATAAACAGTTGTAGGAAAGTTGCAGGAAAGTGGTGCAGGCTTTTGGATCGGATCGGATGGATGGGCTCGGATCGGGTAAAGTATCACCGAACCGAACCGTAGCTTAGCACAAAAAGAAGAATGGCAAAAAGGAAGACCACCATGGTTGAACTGGAATCGGATCGGGTTAAGTAAGGGGGACCGGATCGGATCGAGATGAAGAGAAGGGGGACCGGATCGGATTGAGATGGAGAGAAGGGGGGATCAGAACGGTAGAGAAAGGGGGAGCGGATCGAACCGTGATTAGGGAGGCCGAACCGAACTGATGCGACGAAGGTACTCCAAACCGAACCAATGCAACGTGAAGAACCCGAACCGAACCGAGATGCATATACATGACCGAACCGAACCAATCCAGTATTGGCAAAGAACCCGAGATGCAAAGGTAGTCCAAATGGGAAGTTTGTACTCAGGATCTAGTTGGGAGCCAATGAGTTCACTTCATGATTGGACTTTGCTGCGGGATGTGTGCAAAGGGGTTGTCGGTATTCATAACTTTAGTTCACCATTGAGAGATGGATAGTGGGCTTGTAGTGATAGTTGTACGGGATTGGATTCCGTCACGGCCCAAAGGATTAGGTAACCAAGGTAGTGGATATCGTATGCTTTACGCACCGAGTGAGAGATTTGAGGATGGTTGCTATGCTTGATTGTTTAACATCACTATGACATGCACACCCCCAACCCGTATTATTCACACCATGTGTTAGTGGCACCTTAGAGTATTGTATAGTATGTAGTGCTAACTCTTTGGTTGCAGGTCCAGGTTCAGGTATGATTGGATTATACCTGTTATTGTTCTGTTTTGTTGCTTATCGCTCATACCAGACTTTTGTCTGACCCAGAGTTTTATGTCTCTTCTTATTACTCTGGGTGCTCACACGAGCAGACTAGAGACAGGTTAGCTGGTTGTGCAGGAGTAGCTGTCCGGAGACGAGCAGGAGGCTTGCACGTATTATCTCCTATTATTCTCCCTGTGTCGCTATCGGTATCTACTTTGGGCATTAGTAGTATACCTATCTTATTTGCTTTAGAGATAGTTTTGAAAAGTTGTAATAATGGTAGTTTGGAACATAAGCTGTACTTGGATTTTCCGCTGCTATGATGGTTTAGTTTTCAGCTTATGCACTGTCTCGCCTGTTTTATGTCAAGTTATATTATTATTATATTTTATTCCATGCGCTGTGAGACATTCTACAGGTTCTTTGTTGGTTCATCCATCTTCTTTCTTTTTCTTTGGCGACTGTTCCATGCTAGTCGAGCATGTGTACAACACACTTTCAGAGGAAATGCCGGCTGGTGCGGGGCGGGCCGTCTCATTTGGTATCAGAGCTCAAGGTTGCGTAGTTAACCTAGGGAAAGACACTAGGGAGAGATAGTACGTATATGAGAGTGCGTATTTGTGATTACTTTGGTTTTCAAAAGCTATATATATGTTATTAGTATAGCTAAGGATGAAGTCACACTGCACTAGCACCACTATGGAGATGGTTGGTCGTTTTCTCTTTATAGATTGAACGATGAGCCGATACGCAAGAGGCGCTGGTAGAGGAGCCAACAATGGGAATGCTGCTAACATGAGGACGATGTTTACTAACCTCATGAGAGAAATGCTTAGGGGTGTGCAAGGGGCAGCTCCCAATGCCGGTAATGGTGGTGGTCCAGTAGTGCAGGCGCCTAGGGCCGATTTTGCCAAGTTGTGCAAGGATTACACTAACCTTGGTGGGAAGCTGTTCCACGGAACGGAGTCGGCCATGGATGTTCAGGATTGGTTGGATAGCTGTGATCGTATCTTCGACGACTTGGGTATCAAGGATGCGATGAAGAGAAGGCTAGCGTCTCGTCAGCTGCAAGGGCGAGCGATGAATTGGTGGAATGCCATTAGAACAGCTACTCTAGAAGATCAATTTACTTGGGATCAGTTCAAGGTTCGCTTTAGCGAGAAGTTCATTCCAGCTGCCCAGAAGTCAGTATTGTTTAAGAGATTCTTGGAACTAAAGCAGAATGGTAGGGCAGTCTCTGACTATATTGCGGAGTTAGACACTTTGTCAAAGTATGGACTATCTCTTATTGATACTACCGAGAAGAAGAATGAGAAATTCATAACTGGCTTGGATCAGTACTTGGGGGAGAGGCTTATTAACCACATCGATGAGACGTTTGAGTCGATCGTGGGAAAATCTTTGAGATCAGAAAGTCTTTACCCTAAGCCAAAGACTGAGATTGCTATTGCATCTGCAAAGGAGCCAAAGCCGCAAGCAGGCGGTGGAGGCAAGAATAATTCCCAGAATAAGAAGAAACAAGACCAAACCATGGATGGTCAAAATAAGAAAAATAAGAAAGATGGCGAGTGCTTTAGCTCTGGTAAGAAGGGCCACTATGCCAGAGATTGTCGGAAAAAGCCTAGGGAAAGGAAGTGCTTTGATTGTGGCCAAGTGGGACATCACAAGAATGAATGTCCACAACCTCCTAGGGGAAGCAGATCGTGAGAGCATATGCTATCAATGTTGTTCCTTCTTCGTCGAATGCCCCAACTGCGGCGCAGAAGGAAAAAGGTGTCGTTATTCGAGGTATGCTTTCTATTAAGATGTTTTGATCGGGTTTTGTTTGACAAACCTGAGTTAGTCGATAGACATTTAGTAGTGACAAACCCGATTGGTGGTTCGACTAGCCTCAGTATGATTTACCGTAACGTGGTCTTATCGAGTCATGGATGTAAGTTTGTTTGTGTTTGCTTTCTTTAGGCTTTACTGGGTTTAGCATTATTTTGGGGAGTTGATCTACTCCAAGGGAATAGGGTGGTTGTAAAGACCCGCAAATTCCCACCCTTTGAATCGACCATAAACCACACAGGTCTGACCCAAAAAGTGAAAATCTACGAATACTTTAAACTTTGGGCATACAACACATTACAACAGATAACAGAAGACTTTTATAACACTAAAATAAATGTTACATCAGAGTACAGAATATACATATCAGAGTACATTGGAATATAATTACAGCGGAAGATAAATACAAAAAATGTAATATACTGCAGCGGAAGACTCTCTATCTCTGGACACAGCTTTAAGCTTCAACCCAGAATCCTGCTTAATATATCTGCAAAAATAGCTACTCGACTGCCCGTGTGGAAAATATGGGAAACCGACTTTGCCAGTGGACAAACTACAGGTCAGTCATGGGACTGGTGTGAGAATTCTACTTAACCTATATAATATAATAAGGCTAATCACAGGACCACGCCACTTTCGCGGAACGGGTTTTCTCCTATAGATTGCCAGTGCATAAAGTAAAGTAAATCGTAAAATAACGCAATGTCTTTTTGAAAAATGAAACCATTATAAGACCCAGGTCCCATCACACAATGTCACGCAAGCCGGAGGATAGGGTTTTACCTTATAATGGTCAAAAGATGCAAGATACGCATAAAACGGATATTATATAATAATAGTGTGCAACCAATTTGAAATACATCAAAGTAAATGTATCAATCCTAGACGGCATGAGTGCCCCATCCCACTATGTCGCCATATATAGGTATACAATCAAAACCGCGTGATGTCGTATTGGAAATTTGGGTTTCCATCTGAGTCAAGGCTAGGGAGGAGATCCTTACCGATTCGAGATATTCTAGCAAATGCCCCAGGATTGGTACTCTGTCCAACCCTTGGATCCTGCAGGGCCGGTCCACACATACTTTTATGGATTAGAAATGCCTGAACACACGTTGCCCGGCCCTTTTGGACCTATAATACGGCCAGTGGCGACCGCATAAACCGAGGCCTCGAAAAATCCAACAACCACAATGAATAAATGCCAGCGCTGGTAGGTACCTGGCACCACTCTAGCTAGAGAGAAACGTGTGCACTCCCTGCGTTCCCTTCTCCCGTTTTAGACTCTACCGGGTTGTGAGGCTCGCGAAGTCACGTTACACAAAGCTATGCCTAAATAGACTATGCTTTGATCATCCCACAAGGCTCTGCTTTGCAACAATAAGCCTTGATCAAGTGCAACTTGGCATACCACATCAACAACTCATATCATGCGATCGGTAATTATTTAACATACAAAAGGGTGTTAAGCAAGAGAATAAATCCTCCGCCACCATGCATTTATATATTAAATAAAAATTAATTTAATTACATGAAATAAATTTCAATGTCAGGCATGCTATCCATTTACAAGTCCGTTCTGGGTCTGAACGAAACAACGTATCCGTCGATCTCCAGTACGTCTGGAAGATAATCACTTTTTACCTTGCCTTGGGGGATCAGTCCCAATTCAAGATATCAGTCACCATCAACCAAACGATGTGAAGCTCTCCGGTCTTCAGTCACCGTCTTCATCTTCGACTCTTGATCGCCGTGATGATTATTCAGAATGGGTTAGACCCGGTCTTTCTGAATAACTCGCGTATTCTTAATTAAAATCAACCATACGCCACATTCCAACTCTGAACATTCTTTTTTTTTTAATAAAAATATTATTTATATTAAAAGATTCTCATTAATTTTATCAAAGATAAATTAAATTAAATTTTTAATCTTAAAAAGATTTATTAATATTCCAATTTTGATTTAATTTATAAAATAGATTTATAAATTTCAAATAGTAATTTCAATGTAAATTGGATTAAAGGATAAATGTTATTTAAAACATCGTCCACTGCAAATCCAATTCACATATCAATCACCAAACATAAATGTTAAGATCTAATGATCTTAAATAAAAGATTTATCCTAAAGATATTAATTCATTACTATACAAAAAAAACATATTTTAAAATAATCAATAAAATATTATATATATAAAAGATTCTGAATGTAAAATATTCTTTATAATACAAAATCTTTTATTTTACAAAAATCCTTTTATTATATAAAAATTCTTTTTTGTAAAAAGAAATTCTGCATTGGAATGCGACTCAACCATGTACCATATAATTTGGGTCATATGGGTTTCATACATTTCATGTATAGGGTAATAACAGGAAATAATCCTCAATCCATCCATTAACAACCAGAGTGGCAATGTCAACTGTGTGAGCATTAAATAAAACAATAACGCTCATCGCAGCCTGTCGATCAATCGATAGACATATAATTAAACATTGGGATTTGTGTCATTCAAGTATCGTCCCAATACCCGTGTGGGGTTTTCAGCCAACAACAGTTCATATAAATGAGTAAATACATAATTGGTTAATAGGTTTAACCAATTTCAATTCCACTAAACATGTCACTTATAGCGAGTAAAATGTATTTTACTCGTATGACTTCCCTATATACTTCTAAAGTCACATAAACAGTAATTTATTTATATAGCTTTATTGCGGATGACAAATGGAATATATATTCCATTATATTTGTATGAAGTCTCTTAACAATACTTTTCAGTGTATATTTTGACCAACAATACAATTGTATATTAGAATATAAATTCTAATGCAAATTTTGCAAATAAAAATTGGATTTTATATTTGCGTATAAATTCTACTGTATATTATGCAAATAAAAGTGATTCTTATATTTTCACCTAATTTCTGTTTTCAACAAAGATGAGTAAAGCGATACACTCATTTTGTTAGCAATTCTATTTCAACAAATACAGTGTAGATAAAAGTGTATTTCTAATCTTGTACTTTTATTTGTACATAAAACACAAATAAAAGTGTATCTCATGTATTTGTCTTTTTATTTGACAAAACAATGTTAATAAAAATGTTCTTTTATATCTTGTACTTTTATTTAACAAAACAATGGTAAATAAAATGTCTTTTTAACTCTTTTACTTTTATTTAACAAAACAATGACAAATAAAATTATAATTTTCTTTCTATGCTTTATTTGCATCTAAAAATGCAAATAAGAAATATAACTCTCTTTTTATTTTTTCTTTACAATAGAAAATGTAAATAAAATGGTTCACACAATTTTGTTCTTTTTATTTTACAATAGAAAATGTAAATAAAAGGATTCACATTATTTTGTTCTTTTTCCTTTACAATAGGGAATGTAAATATGTGTATTTCTAAATTCCATTCTTCTTATTTACATAAGAAAATGTAAATAATTGTAATTTCAAATTCCATTCTTTTTACTTACATAAGAAAATGTAAACAAATATATTTCTAATGTTTTATTTGTGTTTGAAAACACAAATAAAAAGACTGTTTCATTTTTCTATGTTATACCCGCATTGTGAAATGCGACTAAAAGAACAAATTTTATTTTCAATGAATATTTGCATTCGTGAATGCAAATAAAAGGACGAATTTTATTCTCAATATTCATTTGCACTGGTGAATGCAAATAAAAGAACAAATTTTATTTACAAAATATATTTGCAGATAAAAATGTAACTTCTGAAAATAATTTCTTATTTACATATAAAATGTAAACAAAATTGTGATTTCTAAAACATGTATTTTATTTACATAAAAACATAAACAAAAATTTAATTTTTAAAAATGTACTTTTATTTACATATAAAATGTAGACCAAAATATGATTCTTAATCTTTGATTACATTAAAAATGTACTCCTTTTCCATTCATTCTTTTATTACAAATAAACATAAATTTTTATTCTTTATTCATTCTTTCATTACATATAAATGTAATCTTTTCTATTTATTACAATGAATAAAATTTCAATAAAAATGTAATCTTATCTTATGAACTTTTCATTGCAAAAAAATGAAAAATAAAAATATAATCTTTTTATTTTCATCTTTACAGTGAAATCTACATCACATTAAAAATGTCATCTTTAATGCAAAATCTTTCTATTGAAAACGATGAACACATAAAAATATAATCTTTTACGTTGCTTCTTTTTATTGAAATCACTATTACCTTACAAATGAAATTCTTTATGTTACTTCTTTAATCAAAAACAATATTTCATTAAAAATGAGATTTTTAATGTTACAGCCTTTATTGAAATCAAAGTGACAAATAGTATGTCATTTTATTGAAATCCCTATTATTGAAAACAATAGACAATAAAAATCTAATCTTTAATTTCAATCCTAATATGACAAAAAAAAATGTAATCTTTTAATTTCATTCTTTTTAATGAAACAATTTCATATTGAAAATATATGCTTTTTAATCTACTCTTCTTAATGTAACAAATTTACATTAAGAATATATTCTTCTTAATTCATTCCTTTTAATTTAAACAAATAGAAAATGTATTTTATTCGTTGTTCAAATTCTATTGTAAATAAACAAATAAAAATAATATTTTATTTGTCGTTCTAATTCTATTGTTAAATCAATAAATAAAAATAATATTTAATTTATACAAAATAAATTTTAACATCTAGATCTGAATAAATACGATTAAATCTGAAATAACTATGTTTTTGATCTAATTTTAGATCTAATTCTCTAACTGAAAATAAATTTAATAATATCTGCAATTTCAATGCGAATCTAACACATCGTACACAACAAATCATATCACAAGCACAATCAATAATTCATACAACATAGAATACTTCAGAATTGAATAAATATAATAATACAATTATTTTAACGCGAGAAAACAATTTATAATTAATTAAATAATCAAAATTAGAATTCTCACCAAGATTTTTGCTGAAAATTTGACTGTCTCACAATCAGTCCTGGTCTGCGCCATCGTGAAGCTCTCGGAAAGACGAGTCCAACGCAACTTACGGTTCGTCAATCGGCTCTCGTATGAAGAAGTTATGGATTTTTAAAGATCGGACAAATTAAATAATTAAATAATAAAATAATATATATAAAAAAAGGACGCAACCTTCTTCTTCCCCGTCGTTCTTTACTTCGGCCGAACCAACCCATAGCCGCCTTCCAAAGCTTCTGGTCGCACCCCCCATGGAGCACCCTGGCACCGATCAAGACCCATCATTCGAACCGCCTTGCCACGAGCCACCACCACCCCAAAACCCGTCGAACTCGGCCATCTCTAGGACCCGCGAACCACCAAAAACCGCAGCCCCTTCTCGGCCAGAATTTGCAAAATCCGTGAATCAAAACCCGATCTTGACCGTATAGATTTGTAGCTCTCTGAATTCTCTTCGATTTGGTATATCATACGTCGAATTTCGTTGAACGGATTGAGAGATCTAAGCATTTGAAGTTGGAGCAATTCTAGCCATCGAAATCTGGGCGGCGGCTGGCCATTAGATAATTAGGGTTTCAGCCATTTTTTTAATATTATTTTAATATTTAATTTCGGAATTTGTGCTAAAAAGGTGGATTTTCGAACTTTCTCCGATTTGGGCCTGCTTACTATCGTTCTTAATGTTTTGAGGCCTTCTGAACGCGATGGGCTATGTCCTGGGCTCCAATTCTGATGTCTATATGTTTTTTTTCGGTTTTAATTTAAAAATACAATATTAAATAAATAATTTAATTTCTACCGTACATTTAAATATGCCGGTGCCATCTATGACCTCAGAAAATTCTAAAAAAATATATTTTTGGCTTTCTTATGACGATACGGTTCTAACGAGACCAATTTCGTTGAATTCTGAGACTATTTGAAAAATGACCTTTTTCAAGTCGTTTAAAATTTACTGTAAATTGACAAAACAGAAATCTTTTTGCCACGGCCACAAATTAATTCTAAAAATTATGAAAAATTAAACATAACAATATTTTGACATTCTGGATCCAACAAAAGTAGTTTCGTCGAAAACAGAGGTCGTTTGAAAAATGACTATTTTTAAGGCCAACATATTTAATATTAAAAATACATTTTTAAACAAATAATTTCCGAAACTCAAAATATATAAGTGTTTACTGTTTTCCAATGTAGAAACATCATTCTGAACTCAATGGAAGTGGTTTCGAGTTCAAATTCCTTCGTATGCAAAAAGTAGCTTTTTGACCTTTATAAATTTCATAGCGACCTTTCTAAATATTGAATTGGCCATAACTTTTGATTTCCGCTATGAAATTTCAATTTTTCGGATTCGTTGGAAAGATATTTTTAAATAGATTCTAATATTTTTGGTTTCACTAAAATCCGTTAAATTTTGCATCCTGTACGGTCAGTCAAAGTTCAAGTTTGACTTTTCAAACTACCGCGTTATTTCTAACTTTTTTGTTAATTAAAATTAAATCATTCATTCTAACTTCGATTTAAATCAAATTTGTGATCATTATTATTTAAAATAGATTATTTAAATATCAAACTTATTAAAATCACTTAAAATAAATTTTAAATTGGCCCCAAAATTCCGGGTTGTTACAATCGCCCCCACTTGAAAACTTTTCGTCCTCGAAAAGGAACGTAGCTAAAAATTGTAAAATTAACTATCTTAATTTTAAATTTTAATGGTTGATTATCTTTTCAAAATATATATAACTTTATATATATAAAAATCATATTTCACAAAATATATTATAAATATCAAAAAATACGTTAATTATAAGTTCGTAACTCTTAACTCGTTCTAGGGCATTACTAACTCCATCTCTAACGAGTTTACTCATTCTAGGATACTGCTGATCCTATATCTAATGAGTATTCTTATTGGACGTTACTAATCCAATCTCTGATGAGTCTTCTGTTCAGTTCTAACGAGTTGTACCCCAAAGATTTGAGCTAACCTGGCTCTGATACCAACTGTAAAGACCCGCAAATTCCCACCCTTTGAATCGACCATAAACCACACAGGTCTGACCCAAAAAGTGAAAATCTACGAATACTTTAAACTTTGGGCATACAACACATTACAACAGATAACAGAAGACTTTTATAACAGTAAAATAAATGTTACATCAGAGTACAGAATATACATATTAGAGTACATTGGAATATAATTACAGCGGAAGATAAATACAAAAAATGTAATATACTGCAGCGGAAGAACACAGCGGAAGACTCTCTATCTCTGGACACAGCTTTAAGCTTCAACCCAGAATCCTGCTTAATATATCTGCAAAAATAGCTACTCGACTGCCCGTGTGGAAAATATGGGCACCCGAGTTTGCCAGTGGACAAACTACAGGTCAGTCATGGGACTGGTGTGAGAATTCTACTTAACCTATATAATATAATAAGGCTAATCACAGGACCACGCCACTTTCGCGGAACGGGTTTTCTCCTATAGATTGCCAGTGCATAAAGTAAAGTAAATCGTAGAATAACGCAATGTCTTTTTGAAAAATGAAACCATTATAAGACCCAGGTCCCATCACACAATGTCACGCAAGCCGGAGGATAGGGTTTTACCTTATAATGGTCAAAAGATGCAAGATACGCATAAACGGATATTATATAATAATAGTGTGCAACCAATTTGAAATACATCAAAGTAAATGTATCAATCCTAGACGGCATGAGTGCCCCATCCCACTATGTCGCCATATATAGGTATACAATCAAAACCGCGTGATGTCGTATTGGAAATTTGGGTTTCCATCTGAGTTAAGGCTAGGGAGGAGATCCTTACCGATTCGAGACATTCTAGCAAATGCCCCAGGATTGGTACTATGTCCAACCCTTGGATCCTACAGGGCCGGTCCACACTTACTTTTGTGGATTAGAAATGCCTGAACACACGTTCCCCGGTCCTTTTGGACTTATAATACGGCCAGTGGCGACCGCATAAACCGAGGCCTCGAAAAATCCAACAACCACAATGAATAAATGCCAGCGCTGGTAGGTCCCTGGCACCACTCTAGCTAGAGAGAAACGTGTGCACTCCCTGTGTTCCCTTCTCCCGTTTTAGACTCTACCGGGCTGTGAGGCTCGCGAAGTCACGTTACACAAAGCTATGCCTAAATAGACTATGCTTTGATCATCCCACAAGGCTCTGCTTTGCAACAATAAGCCTTGATCAAGTGCAACTTGGCATACCACATCAACAACTCATATCATGCGATCGGTAATTATTTAACATACAAAAGGGTGTTAAGCAAGAGAATGAATCCTCCGCCACCATGCATTTATATATTAAATAAAACCAATTTAATTACATGAAATAAATTTCAATGTCAGGCATGCTATCCATTTACAAGTCCGTTCTGGGTCTGAACGAAACAACGTATCCGTCGATCTCCAGTACGTCTGGAAGATCATCACTTTTTACCTTGCCTTGGGGGATCAGTCCCAATTCAAGATATCAGTCACCATCAACCAAACGATGTGAAGCTCTCCAGTCTTCAGTCACCGTCTTCATCTTCGACTCTTGATCGTCGTGATGATTATTCAGAATGGGTTAGACCCGGTCTTTCTGAATAACTAGCGTATTCTTAATTAAAATCAACCATACGCCACATTCCAACTCTGAACATTCTTTTTTTTAATAAAAATATTATTTATATTAAAAGATTCTCATTAATTTTATCAAATATAAAATAAATTAAATTTTTAATCTTAAAAAGATTTATTAATATTCTAATTTTGATTTAATTTATAAAATAGATTTATAAATTTCAAATAGTAATTTCAATGTAAATTGGATTAAAGGATAAATGTTATTTAAAACATCGTCCATTGCAAATCCAATTCACATATCAATCACCAAACATAAATGTTAAGATCTAATGATCTTAAATAAAAGATTTATCCTAAAGATATTAACTCATTACTATACAAAAAAAACATATTTTAAAATAATCAATAAAATATTCTATATATAAAAGATTCTGAATGTAAAATATTCTTTATAATACAAAATCTTTTACTTTACAAAATTCCTTTTATTATATAAAAATTCTTTTTTGTAAAAAGAAATTTTGCATTGGAATGCGACTCAACCATGTACCATATAATTTGGGTCATATGGGTTTCATACATTTCATGTATAGGGTAATAACATGAAATAATCCTCAATCTATCCATTAACAACCAGAGTGGCTATGTCAACTGTGTGAGCATTAAATAAAACAATAACGCTCATCGCAGCCTGTCGATCAATCGATAGACATATAATTAAACATTGGGATTAGTGTCATTCAAGTATCGTCCCAATACCCGTGTGGGGTTTTCAGCCAACAACAGTTCATATAAATGAGTAAATACATAATTGGTTAATAGGTTTAACCAATTTCAATTCCACTAAACATGTCACTTATAGCGAGTAAAATGTATTTTACTCGTATGACTTCCCTATATACTTCTAAAGTCACATAAACAGTAATTTATTTATATAGCTTTATTGCGGATGACAAATGGAATATATATTCCATTATATTTGTATGAAGTCTCTTAACAATACTTTTCAGTGTATATTTTGACCAACAATACAATTGTATATTAGAATATAAATTCTAATGCAAGTTTTGCAAATAAAAATTGGATTTTATATTTGCGTATAAATTCTACTGTATATTATGCAAATAAAAGTGATTCTTATATTTTCACCTAATTTCTGTTTTCAACGAAGATGAGTAAAGTGATACACTCATTTTGTTAGCAATTCTATTTCAACAAATACAATGTAGATAAAAGTGTATTTCTAATCTTGTACTTTTATTTGTACATAAAACACAAATAAAAGTGTATCTCATGTATTTGTCTTTTTATTTGACAAAACAATGTTAATAAAAATGTTCTTTTATATCTTGTACTTTTATTTAACAAAACAATGGTAAATAAAATGTCTTTTTAACTCTTTTACTTTTATTTAACAAAACAATGACAAATAAAAGTATAATTTTCTTTCTATGCTTTATTTGCATCTAAAAATGCAAATAAGAAATATAACTCTCTTTTTATTTTTTCTTTACAATAGAAAATGTAAATAAAATGGTTCACACAATTTTGTTCTTTTTCTTTTACAATAGAAAATGTAAATAAAAGGATTCACATTATTTTGTTCTTTTTCCTTTACAATAGGGAATGTAAATATGTGTATTTCTAAATTCCATTCTTCTTATTTACATAAGAAAATGTAAATAATTGTAATTTCAAATTCCATTCTTTTTACTTACATAAGAAAATGTAAACAAATATAAGTCTAATGTTTTATTTGTGTTTGAAAACACAAAAAAAAAGACTGTTTCATTTTTCTATGTTATACCCGCATTGTGAAATGCGACTAAAAGAACAAATTTTATTTTCAATGAATATTTGCATTCGTGAACGCAAATAAAAGGACGAATTTTATTCTCAATATTCATTTGCACTGGTGAATGCAAATAAAAGAACAAATTTTATTTACAAAATATATTTGCAGATAAAAATGTAACTTCTGAAAATAATTTCTTATTTACATATAAAATGTAAACAAAATTGTGATTTCTAAAACATTCATTTTATTTACATAAAAACATAAACAAAAATTTAATTTTTAAAAATGTACTTTTATTTACATATAAAATGTAGACCAAAATATGATTCTTAATCTTTGATTACATTAAAAATGTACTCCTTTTCTATTCATTCTTTTATTACAAATAAACATAAATTTTTATTCTTTATTCATTCTTTCATTACATATAAATGTAATCTTTTCTATTTATTACAATGAATAAAATTTCAATAAAAATGTAATCTTATCTTATGAACTTTTCATTGCAACAAAATGAAAAATAAAAATATAATCTTTTTATTTTCATCTTTACAGTGAAATCTACATCACATTAAAAATGTCATCTTTAATGCAACATCTTTCTATTGAAAACGATGAACACATAAAAATATAATATTTTACGTTGCTTCTTTTTATTGAAATCACTATTACCTTACAAATGAAATTCTTTATGTTACTTCTTTAATCAAAAACAATATTTCATTAAAAATGAGATTTTTAATGTTACAGCCTTTATTGAAATCAAAGTGACAAATAGTATGTCATTTTATTAAAATCCCTATTATTGAAAACAATAGACAATAAAAATCTAATCTTTAATTTCAATCCTAATATGACAAAAAAAATGTAATCTTTTAATTTCATTCTTTTTAATGAAACAATTTCATATTGAAAATATATGCTGTTTAATCTACTCTTCTTAATGTAACAAATTTACATTAAGAATATATTCTTCTTAATTCATTCCTTTTAATTTAAACAAATAGAAAATGTATTTTATTCGTTGTTCAAATTCTATTGTAAATAAACAAATAAAAATAATATTTTATTTGTCGTTCTGATTCTATTGTTAAATCAATAAATAAAATTAATATTTAATTTATACAAAATAAATTTCAACATCTAGATCTGAATAAATACGATTAAATCTGAAATAACTATGTTTTAGATCTAATTTTAGATCTAATTCTCTAACTGAAAATAAATTTAATAATATCTGCAATTTCAATGCGAATCTAACACATCGTACACAACAAATCATATCACAAGCACAATCAATAATTCATACAATATAGAATATTTCAGAATTGAATTGTAATAACCCGGAAATTCTGGGCCAGTTTAAAAATTTTATTTTGGCAATTTTAATGAATTTTGAACATTTAAAATGAATTATTTTAAATAATATCGAAGAGAAATTTATTTTGAATATAATTAGAACGTATATAATATATACGCCGTCGTTAGAATATAAATAATTATATATAATTATAAATAGAATTGAAAATGGCGCGGTAGTTCGATAATTCGATTTCAAACTTCAATTGAATGTACCGGATGCAAAACAATACGGATTTTAGTGAAACCAAAAACATTAGGATCTATTCGTAAATATCTTTCCAATGAATCCGAAAAATCGAAATTTCATAGCGGGAATCAAAAGATATGTCCAGTTGAAAATTCTGAATAGTCGCTATGGAATTCAGGCCCTTAAAAATGGGAATTTTGCAAACGACCTCGGATTTCGATGAAACCACTTTTGTTGGGTCCGTGATGACAAGTTATTGCTAGATTCCAAATTTCGTAATTTTTCGAATCAATATGTGAGCGTAGCAAAGGAAAACGCGTTTGACCAGTTTCAGTTGATTTTAATCGACTGGAAATTGGCCATTTTTCATACGGTCTCAGAATTCGACGAAACTAGTTTTGTTAGGACCGTATCGTCAATACGAAGCTAGAAAATATTTTTATGGGATTTATAGAGTTAGTGTGTGACCCCGGTAATTTGGAATTTACGTTTAAAATTCAATATAGCGATTTAAATGTAAATTCAACGGAAACTGATCGAGACGAACGAATCAGCCTACGATACATATCCCATTGTGTTCGGAATGGGGGTAATTAGCTATGAAAGACAGGTGGTGGGTCTCGTTTCGAGGTCAAAATAAAAAGGTATTTTTTTTGAAAGAGAATAATAATAATAAAATAAAATATATATATATACCCATAGCCCCTCTCCTTTCCCTTTCTCCTCACTCTGTCAAAACCGAAAGAAGAAAATAAAAAAAACCGTCAGTTGAATCGCGTCGCCCTCCACCTCAACTACCTCCACCGCCGTCGAAGTGGCACCACCGACGCCATCGAGACCCCCCCCCCCCCTCGACGTTCTCTCTCCTCCCTTCTATGTCTTGCCTCCGTTAAAGCCCGAACCCACCGAACCCTAAACCCCCAATTCGAGATCGCGAACCTTACAGGCGCCACTACCGGTCTGTTTCCCCTCCCCACTACCCTCTCGACCCCGACGCTGACGGCCAGGCCCAACAACCCTCCACCGAAGGAATTACAGTGAGTTTCCTTTATTTTATTTTTAATTTTAGTTTATTTATTTTGTTTAGTTTTGTCTAGCTAATTCATATATAAAAATAAGGTTTAACTTCAGTTTAAGAATATATATGAAAGGTATAATTTTTAATGTCGGAAAGAAGTGATTTTTATTCGTGTAAAGATTAGATTTTTATAAACAAAAGAATTAGATTTTTACTTAGAAAAAGATTTGATTTTTTAAAGGTAAAAAGAAATGATTTTTATCGTTGAAAGAAACCATTTTTGATAAGTTGAAATTATTTTTAAAGGTATAAAAATATGATTTTTATACTTATAGCAAATTAAAAATATGATCTTTATATAGTAGAAGATATAAAAATATTATTTTTATATAGGTAGAGTATTAAAAATAGGATTTTTATATTATAGGAAGGTTAAAAATATAATTTTTATATAAGCGAGAAGTTAAGAATATAATTTTTATAAGGTAAAGGAGATAAAAATTCGGTCTTTATATATGTAGCGAATTAAAAATATGATTTTTATATTTTTAAAGTGTTAAAATATAGTCTTTACTATATAGACGATGTAAAAATATAATTTTTATTTATGTAGAGAATTAAAAATATAATTTTTACATGATAGGAATATTAAAAATATCATCTTTATATAGGTAGCAAAATAAAAATGTGATTTTTATAGTGATAAAAGTGAAAAGACTATATTTTTAAAAGTGAAAAGACGATATTTTTTAAAAGTGAAAAGACGATATTTTTAAAAGTGAAAAGACGATATTTTTAAAAGTGAAAAGACGATATTTTTTTTTAAGTGAAAAGACGATATTTTTAAAAGTGAAAAGATGATATTTTTAAAAGTGAAAAAGGTGAAGTCCTTATATTTGAAAAGGAGAAATCTTTATAGTTGAAAAGGCGAGATCTTTATATATATGATAACGATGTAAAAATAGAATTTTTATCTATATAGTAGCAGTGTGAAAATAGAAATTTTACCCATATAGCAAAGTAAAAATTCGATTTTTATATATTTAATAGCGAAGTAAAAATTCGATTTTAACATATGTAGAGAATACGGGCAACGAAGATGGCAAAAATGAGCGAGAACGATGAAGATTTCTATCAAAGAAGAGTCAAGATGATTGGATAACTTTGGTGAGAATTTCTCACTCTTCAATTTCTTTTCTAATTATATATATATACTAGGATGCAGACGGTGCTTAGTAGCACCCGACACAATCGTCCACAGACCATGGACTTGTTTGTTTGATTGCAAAAATTAGTTAGATTATTTGATTGAAATTGAATTGTTTGGTGAAATGAATGGATTTGATTGATGTGTGAATGGCGTGGGCCTTCACTAGACCGGGGATAAGGCTAGGCCTCGTCCCGTTTCTAGTATCGTGCCGTTATGCCGCCGAAATTTTCTAAAATAAGTTAGAAAATAAAAATATCATTTTATTTAAAGAATGAACTGAATAGAAATTCATATGTTAAAATAAAATGTTTTATCATTAAAAATATATTTTTTAACGTGAATATGAATATAGTGAATGAGAATAAATAAATATTCATTTACAAACCGGACGGTTTGTTTATGTACACTGATTTGACTGACATTGATTGGGACGATAAATTTTACACATCGCCCAACTGCACAAATAAAATCTGTGTTTGATTGTTTGAAACCCCACACGGGTGTTGGGATGAAATTTGAAGTTCACTCATCCTGATTGATTAAATATGTCGATCGATTGGTTGACAGGCTGTTATAAGCGTTAGATATCTATATTTGATGCTTATACAGTGTAGTGCACTTTGGTTGATGGTTGATTATTTTTCAATGCTATTATATACATGTGATGTATGAAAATCCATATAATTAATATTATATGGTGATTGATTGGGCCTCATTCCAATTTATAAAATAAAGAATATTATAAAATAAAAGTTCATGTGTTGACTGTACTCATCCGTTGAGATTAGTCATGTGTTGAACGAAATATTTTAATAATAAAATTTACATCTTTATCAATATAAAATAAAAGTTCACGTGTTGACAGTACTCATCCGTTGAGATTAGTCATGTGTTGAACGAAATATTTTAATAATAAAATTTACATCTTTATCAATATAAAATAAAGGTTCATGTGTTGACTGTACTCATCCGTTGAGATTAGTCATGTGTTGAACGAAATATTTTAATAATAAAATTTACATCTTTATCAATATAAAATAAAGGTTCATGTGTTGACAGTACTCATCCATTGAGATTAGTCATGTGTTGAACGAAATATTTTAATAATAAAATTTACATCTTTATCAATATAAAATAAAAGTTCATGTGTTGACAGTACTCATCCGTTGAGATTAGTCATGTGTTGAACGAAATATTTTGATAATAACAAATATTTTGATAATAGGAAATATTTGAAACAGAATATTTGAAAATAGAAACATAGGAAGCCGTGTTGATTAGAGTGACGCCATTTTGACGTGAACGATATTTATATCGATTTTACTCATTATGAAATGAATATAAAGCGATTTCGAAATGAAATAAATATTGAAAAGTTATTTCGAAATCGAATATTTTGAAATAAATATTGAAAAGTGATTTCGAAATCGAATATTTTGAAATGAAATTTGAAGTCAAATAGAATAGAAAACGAATTCGAATTGAATTGAATAGATAACGAATTCGAATTGAATTGAATAAATAACGAATTCGAATTGAATATAATAGAAAACGAATTCGAATTTAATAGAATAGATAACGAATTCGAATTTAATTGAATAGATAACGAATTCGAATTTAATTGAATAGATAACGAATTCGAAATGAATTGAATATAAAACGAATTCGAATTTCATTGAATAGATAACGAATTCGAAATGAATTGAATATAAAATGATTTCGAAATGAATTGAATTGAAAACGATTTCGAAATGAATTGAATTGAAAACGATTTCGAAATGAATTGAATATAAAACGATTTCGAAATGAATGGAATAGAAAACAAATTTGATTTAAATTGATTAGAAAACGAATTTGATCTAAATCGAATAGAAAACCAATTTGAATTGAATCGAATAGAAAACGAATTTGAATTGAATGGAATATAAAACGACTTTGAAATTGAATTGAATTGAAAGCGAATTGAAATGAATTCGAATTGAATTGAAATTTGAATTGAATAGAAATGAATTTTAAAACGAATTTATAAGGAAAAATTCAATTTTGCTTTGAATTGAAATGGAAGTTGAAATTGTTTTTGAAACGAATTTAAAAACTATTTATAAAATTCGTTTTAAATAGAAATTGGCGAAATATATATTATATATATAATATAATGGCCTGAATAGAACGCGCCGCGCCGCGGTAGTTCGAAAATTTCGACCATTTATTTCAAACGGACATTACGGGAGATCCGACCGTCGGATTCTCCTAAAACCGGAACCGTTGGGTTCGTATCGAAAAGAGCTTTCTAACGAATATTAGAAATTTGAAATCTAACGGTTGGATTTGGAGATACGTCCAAATCAAATTTGAAAAAGGTCGCTGTAAGTGTAGTTCGATGGCCGTTGATGGAAATCGACTGTACGGGCCTTGATAAAATTATTAAAAATAGTAATAATTTATGTGAAATCATAAGAAATGATTTGAGAAAAATTGGGGTGAAAAACTCCATATTTGAAAAGGTAAAAATGGATTTTTATCGAAATGAACTAGTTTTGAACTAAATTTAAAACCCAATTATTTTTAAATAAATAAATTAGATTTAAAAAGGGGTTTTAAATAACCGGAATTTCTAATATATTTGATTGGATTTGAAATGGGTTTATCGTGAACGGTGTTTTAAATAACACTAGTTCTTTAACCCGATAATAAATAGAATGTGATTTGGGTTTGTCGTGAACTGTGTTTTAAATAACACCTAGTTCTTTAACCCAGTAAAAGGAGTTTTAACGAATCTGCAATTAGGTTGAAATGTGAATCTATAATCTAAATTATCAAATTTAGAAATGAGCGAGGATGGAGTATGTAATAACCCGGAAATTCTGGGCCAGTTTAAAATTTTTATTTTGGCGATTTTAGCGAATTTTGAATATTTAAAATGAATTATTTTAAATAAAATTGACGAGAAATTTATTTTGAATAGAAATCGACGTATATATTATATACGTCGTCGTTAGAATATAAATATTTATATATAATTATAAATAGAATTGAAAATGCGCGGTAGTTCGATAATTCGATTTCAAACTTCAATTGAATGTACCAGGTGCAAAACAATCCGGATTTTAGTGAAACCAAAAACATTAGGATCTAACTGATAATATCTTTCCAACGAATCTGAAAAATTGAAATTTCATAGCGGGAATCAAAAGATATGTCCAGTTGAAAATTCTGAATAGTCGCTATGGAATTCAGGCCCTTAAAAATAGACATTTTGCGAATGACCTCGGATTTCGACGAAACCACTTTTGTTGGGTCCGTGATGTCAAATTATTGCTAGATTCCAAATTTCATAATTTTTCGAATTAATATGTGAGCGTGGTAAAGGAAAACGCGTTTGACCAGTTTCAGTTGATTTTAATCGACTGGAAAATGGCCATTTTTCTAACGGTCTCAGAATTCGACGAAACTAGTTTTGTTAGGACCGTATCGTCAATATGAAGCTAGAAAATATTTTTCTGGAATTTTTCTAGTTAGTATGTGACCCCGGTAATTTGAAATGTATGTTCAAAATTCAATATAATGATTTAAATGTAAATTTAACGGAAACTGATTCAAACGATCAAATCAACCTACGATACATATCCCATTGTGTTCGGAATGGGGGTAAAACGCTATGGACGACAGGCGGTGGGTTTGATTTCGGCTTCGAAATAAAAAGTTACTTTTTTTAAAGAGGAATTAAAATAAAATATAAATAATTATATTTACATATACCCCCCCCCCCCGATTTCATTTCGAGCAGAAAAGGAAAAAAAAGATTAAAACCTAATCGATCGACGGGGGGGAACCGCCGCCGCCTCCATCGCGCGCGCCCCCTCCCTGGCGTTCGCCGCCGCCTAGGGCCACCGCCCTCCATCCCCTTCTCCCTATGCCTGCTTCCTCCCCCTCTTGAAAACCGCGACCCCCTCCTCCTGCTGACCGCCCTCCGCCACTCCATCGCCCCGCCAGAGGACCCGACCCCCCCACCAGGCCGCGCCGCCTCATCGACCCCCCCCTTCCGCTCCACCTCCGCCGCCTGCTGGAGGGCCCACCACGCTTCCGCGAGCAAGAAACCCCCCCCCCCCTTTTTCCCTCGTGCGCTGTAAGTTTTATTTATTATTTACTTTATTTATTTTATTTATCATATACAACTCTGATTTTCCAACTCTATAAAAACGTGATTTTATATATATGAAAGTGTTGTTTTTTTTAACATAAGAAAGATTGGATTTTTTTTAACAAAGGTTGGATTTTTATTCATGTGAAGTAGCAAGTAAAAATATGATTTTTATATATAACATCAAAGTAAAAATACGATTTTTATATTTTTAAAGTATTAAAAATATAATCTTTATTAAGTAGAAGTAGTAGAAATATGATTTTTGTTTATGTAGAGAATTAAAAATATCATCTTTGTGTATGTAGCAAAATAAAAATCTGATTTTTATTTTATATATGTTGAAATAAAGTGGTGATTTTTATAAAGGCGAAAACTTTATTTTTATAAAGGCGAAAACTTTATTTTTATAAAGGCGAAAACTTTATTTTTGAAAGGGCGAAATCTTTATATGAAGAATAAGGTGATAAAAATATAATCTTTATCTATATAGTAGCGTTGTGAAAATATGCTTATTTTTATATATTGAACAACGTAGAAAAAATTCGATTTTTATATATTGAATAACGGAATAAAAATTCAATTTTTAAATATACAAAGTGATTATGAAAATATGAATTTTAAATTGAAAGTGAATAAATAAAAATGTGATTTTTATTTTAAAGACATCAAAATATAAAAATGTGTGATTTTTATATATGTAGTGACTACGGGCAACGAAGATGATAAAAAGGCGAGAATGAAGAAGATTTTTATAAATGAAGTGTCGTGAAGTTGGATAGCTATCGGTGAGAACTTCTCACTCTTCAATTTCTTTTTCTAGTTATATACATATATACTAGGATGCAGACGGTGCTTAGTAGCACCCGACACAATCGTCCACAGACCATGGACTTGTTTGATTGTGTAGTTGGTTAGTCTAATTGGTTTGAATTGAATTGTTTGGTGAAATGGAATGGATTTGATTGATGTGTGAATGGCGTGGGCCTTCACTAGACCGGGGATAAGGCTAGGCCTCGTCCCGTTTCTAGTATCGTGCCGTTATGCCGCCGAAATTTTCTAAAATATGTTAGAAAAATAAAAATATCATTTTTATTGTGTAAATGAACTGAATAGGAATTCATGTGTTGAAATAAAATATTTTATCGTTAAAAATATAATTTTTAACGTGAATTTGAATAAATAAATATTTATAAACAAATCGACCGATTTGTTTATATACACTGATTTGACTGATATTGATTGGGTCGATAAATTTTACACGTCGCCCAACTGCACAAACAAAAATATGTGTTTGTTGATTTGAAACCCCACACGGGTGTTGGGATGATATTTGGCGTACACTAATCCCAATTATTTAATTATTGTCGATCGATTGGTCGACAGACTGTGTAAGCGTCGATTATTTATATTTGATGCTTATGCAGTTGTGTGGTGCACTTTGGTTGATGGTTGATTATTTTTCAATGCTATTATATACATGTGTTGTATGGAATCCATATAATTAACGTTATATGGTGATTGATTGGGCCTCATTCCAATCGGGAAAATAACAAATATTGTAAAGAAAAATTCATGTGTTGAATCTGTTCATGTGTTGAGTGAAATATTTTATACAATGAAATTTACATCTTTATCATATTTAAAATTAGAACTACTTCCCAGTAGAAGTCTAATTAAAAATCAAACGATAGATACCATAGTTTTATAAAATATTTTACATAACAAAAATAGTGATGTGATGACAGTACTCATGTGTTGAGATTAGTCGTGTGTTGGAAGAAATATAGATTCATGTGTTGAATAGAATAAATATTCATTTGTTGAATATAATAACGGATTTATTGAAATATATAAAGCCGTGTTGATTAGAGTTGCGCTATTTTGACGTGAACGATATTTATATCGATTATATTCGTTTTATAATGAATATAGAAAAGAAGTGATTTCAAAATATAACATTTTGAAAATATTATCATTTATATAGTAATGATATGAAATATCCAATTGTGATTTGAAATTGAATATAGAGTTGAAATGGTTTTTGAAAACGAATTTAAAACGATTTATAAAATACGTTTTAAAAAGGAAATCGACGAAATATAATATATATATATATATATATTATATAATGGCCTGAATAGAACGCGCCGCGCCGCGGTAGTTCGTGAATTTCGACCATTGACTTCGAATCGACATTACGGGAGATCCGACCGTCGGATTCTCCTAAAACCGGAACCGTTGGGTTCGTATCGAAAATAGCTTTCCAATGAATATTAGAAATTTGAAATCTAACGGTTGGATTTGGAATTATGTCCAAATCAATTTCAGAAAAGGTCGCTGTAAGTGCAGTTCGACGGCCGTAGATGGAAATCGACTGTACGGGCCTTGATAAAATTATTAAAAATATTGATAATTTGTGTAAAATCATAAGATGTGAATTGGAAAGAACTGGGATGAAGAATTCCACATTTGAAAGGATAAAAATAGATTTTTATCGAAATAAACTAGTTTTGAACTAGAATTAAAATCAATTTATTTTTGAAATAAATAAATTGAATTTGAAAGTGATTTAAAAAATAATCAATACTCCCAATACGTGGATTGGACTGGAGTTGAATCGAAATTATCTTCGGGATATTTCAATGTTGGATTTCGTGACTATACAAATATTGTTATGGGGATTTGAAAGATATATTTTATATCGTTATTTCCAATACGATATTTGTTGGTTTCAGAATTTGATATTGAATATAAGCCGATATATTTTCTATTCAGAGCCTTGTATTTAATATCAAATGTGATTTGGGTTTATCGTGGATCGTGTTTTAGATGACATTGGTTCTTTAACCCAGTTAAAGACAGGAATATTGATTTTTGAAGAGGATTAAAACTAAGTGGAGTTTTAATGAATCTTTAATTAAATTAAAAAGTGAATTGATAATTTAAATTATCAAATCTGAAAGGTGATCGAGAATGGAGTACCACCAGTTTTGCTCCAAAGCGATAGTTAAATCTTTAATTAGATTTGAACGTGAAGTGGTAATTAATTTTACCGATAACACCGTGGTGTTAGATATGGAGTATTACCAGTTTTGCTCCATGGGATAAATAGGTTGGGATTGGGAAATAAAATAAATAATTACTTCGGTGTGGTTCGCTAATCCCGACTAGTCTGGAAAACCATAATATGGTTGGAAATGATATCCATAGGAGGATTAAAGAATAAATTTAGAAGAATTTATCTTGGATAAAATTAATGGGAACCTTTCCCTAAGAATGTGATTTTGTGAATAAAAGAATATTCTGAATTGGAATGAGGCGTTTGTTGTGTTTGTGTAACATTCGTTTATTATATACGTGGGTTATTCAGAAAGGCCGGGTTTATACCCATTCTGAATAACCGATTCGACGAGATGTCGAAGATGAAGACGGTGGTTGAAGACCGGAAGTCTTCACATCGTTTGGGTGATTACTGATGATCTTGATTGGGCTGTACACCCAGGATGAGGGAATCAGTTGGTGATCTTCCAGATGTACTTGGAGATGGATGGATATGCGAGGAAAGTGCCTCCGGTTTCGTTCAGACCCAGAACGAACTTGTAAATGGATTGTGTGTCTGACATTGGATTTTATTCTGTGTTGATTGATCTCTATTAAATATACATCTGTTTGGCGGCGGAGAATTTATTCTCTTGCTTAACGCCCTTCTCTGAGACATACGAGCTCAGAGGTTGTATATCGATGGACATCAGTCGCATGGAGTGAATTGCCTGTGTGGCATGCGTAAGTGGCAATTGATCAAGGCTTCTGTTGAAAAGCAAAGTCTTGTGGTTGATGATCAAAGCACGGCCTGTGTGGCGTAGCTTTGTGTATAACGTGAATTCGCGTGCCTCACACCTCGGTATGAGTCAAAAACGGGAGACGGACCGCTGGGAGAGCACGACGTTTCTTTCTAGCTAGGGTGGTGTCAGTGACCTACCAACCCTGACATTTATATACTTTTCACCTTTGTGGTTGTTGGAATGCGAGGCGCCTCGGATATAGGTCTGTAAGGACTGGGAAACGTGTGTTCAGGAATAACTAATCCTCAAAAGCAAGAGAGGACCGGCCCAACCGATTCCAAGGATCAAAGTGGGGTCCTGGGACATTTAGTAGAGTGTCTCGAACGCGGAGAGGAGCTTGCCCCTTGCCTCGGCTCATGACGGAATCCAATTTCCAATACGTGTGTTTCGGTTTTATTTGTAGAGCCTAGTATGGCGACATAGTAGATGGTAGCTATGCCGCCTATGATTAATACTTATGATTGAAATTGTTTTGACACTATACACTATAATAGTATCAAATAATGTGTTTTAAACGTATCAAGCATGCTTTGGTTGTTATAAGGTAAAAACCTTATCCTCCGTCTTGCGTTGCATTGTGTGATGGGACCTGGGTCTTATAACAGCTTCATTTCTCTTTATTTAGCATTGCGCTGTTTGTTCTATGCACTGGTATTCTTGGGAGGAAACTCGTTCCGTGTTATACGGCGTGGTCCCTTGATTTACCAAACTTTAAAACCAATATTAATAACTGTTTTAGTTCTCACACCAGTCACATGACTGACCTGGAGTTTATTGTTTTAACCTAAACTCTGGGTGCCCCTATTTTCCGCACGGGCAGCTAGTAGTTTTGGTTTTGCAGATTTATATTCACAGGGTCCTGATATACAGCTGGAACGATGCTCGGAAAGCTCTGTATCCGTGTATCACTTCTAGTTGTGCTTTTGTATTATTTTCCGTTGCTATGTAATTTATTGTAATCTCTGTTATTTATCGAATGTAATTTATTCATTTATACTCTGTATATTCTTGTATCTGATGGAATTGTTGTAATAACAATGAAATTTTCTTCTGTATGCGTTCTAGTTTGTCTTGTACTCAATTCTATCCGTGCTTTCCTTCACGGGGAAGTTCGGGTCGTCTCAGAGTATCGCCAGTTTTGCTCCAAAGCGATAGTTAAATCTTTAATTAGATTTGAACGTGAAATGGTAATTAATTTTACCGATAACACCATAGTATTATATATGGAGTATTACCAGTTTTGCTTCATGGGATGAATAGGTTGGGATTGGGAAATAAAATAAATAATTACTTCGGTGTGATTCGTTAATCTCGACTAGTTTGAAAAACCATAATTTGGTTTGATATGACATCCAAAGGAAGATTAAAGGATAAGTTTTAAAGAATTTATCTTGGATAAAATTAATGGGAACCTTTCCCTAAAAATGTGATTTTATGAATAAAGGAATATTCTGAATTGGAATGAGGCATATGTTGTGTTTGTGTAACATTTGTTTTAAATATACGCGGGTTGCTCGGAAAGGCCGGGTTTATACCCATTCTGAATAACCGATTCGACGATATGTCGAAGATGAAGACGGTGGTTGAAGACCGGAAGTCTTCACATCGTTTGGATAATTACTGACGATCCTGATTGGGCAGTACACCCAAGAGGATGAAAATAGTTGGTGGTCGTCCAGACGTACTTGGAGATGGATGGATATGCGAGGAAAGTGCCTCCGGTTTCGTTCAGACCCAGAACGGACTTGTAAATGGATTGTGTGTCTGACATTGGATTTTATTCTGTGTTGATTGATTTCTATTAAATATACATCTGTTTGGCGGCGGAGAATTTATTCTCTTGCTTAACGCCCTTCTCTGAGATGTACGAGCTCAGAGGTTGTATATCGATGGACATCAGTCGCATGGCATGAATTGCCTGTGTGGCACGCTAAGATGCAATGATCAAGGCTTCTGTTGAAAAGCAAAGTCTTGTGGTTGACGATCAAAGCACGCCTACGTGGCAGCTTCGTGTATAACGTGAATTCGCGAGCCTCACACCTCGGTATGAGTCAAAAACGGGATATGGACTGCAGGGAGAGCACGACGTTTCTTTCTAGCTTTGGTGGTGTCAATGACTTACCAGCCCTGACATTTATATACTTTTCACCTTTGTGGTTGTTGGATGAGGCGCCTCGATTATAGGTCTGTAAGGACCGGGAAACGTGTGTTCAGGAATTGCCAATCCTCTAACATAAGTGAGGACCGGCCCTGAAGCATCCAAGGGTTGCCCAGAGTGCGTAGCCCTGGGACATTTGCTAGAGTGTCTCGAACGCGGAGAGGAGCTTGCCCCTTGCCTCGACTCATGACGGAAATCCAATTTCCAATACGTTTGTTGCGGTTTTAATTGTAGAACTAGTATGGCGACATGATATATGGTACCCATGTCGTCTATGATTTATATTTATGATTGAAATTGTTTTGACACTATACACTTATTATAGTATCAAATGATTTGTTTTAAACGTACCAAGCATGTTTGGCTGTTATAAGGTAAAACCCTATCCTCCGGCTTGCGTTGCATTGTGTGATGGGACCTGGGTCTTATAATAGCTTCATTTTCCGAAAAAGCATTGCGTTGTTTATTGATATGCACTGGTATTCTTGGGAGGAAACTCGTTCCGTGTTATACGGCGTGGTCCCTTGAATTACTATCTTTAAAAATAAAGTTTTAATAATTGTTTTAGTTCTCACACCAGTCACATGACTGACCTGGAGTTTATTGTTTTAACCTAAACTCTGGGTGCCCCTATTTTCTGCACGGGCAGCTAGTAGTTTTGGTTTTGCAGATTTATATTCACAGGATCCTGGTTTACAGCTGGAATGATATCCGGAAAGCTCTGTATCCGTATATCACCTTCAGTTGTGCTTTGTATTATTTTCCGCTGCTATGTAATTTATTGTAATCTCTGATATTTGTCGAATATAATTTACTCAATTATACTCTGTATATTCTTGTATCTGATGAAATCGTTGTAATAACAATGAAATGTTCTTCTGTTTGCGTTCTATTTTGTCCTGTTCTCAAACGATCAGGGGTTTCGAACGGTCTAGATCGGTTTAACGACTGATTCGGATCGAGCGAAATTCCCGGTTGTCACAGTTGGTATCAGAGCTTTGGTTTATAGAGCTCGAGAACAAGACACATTAAAACCATACGAAAGAATTCATCAGATATTGGATTAGTAATATCCAATTAGAATGACTCGTTAGAGATAGGATCAGTAGTATCCTAGAACGAGTGTGAAGAGTATATTTTTCAAATGAAAACAATTTTGTTTTGAAAATTTAAACCATTTTAAACGTATTTGATTATTTATTTATTTTGAACATGGACAATCCAATATATAAAGATTTTGCATATACGCGTCATGAACGTATATTCGAAGTTTTAATATATTGGATAGATATAGAATCACATTATAGACACCCGGAGATGATTCTGATGATTGATATATCATCATCAGAATTTGTGTTCGTGTTTCGAAGGTGTGATTATCTATGTATTTCCATTAGGCTGGTGTGAGAACGAAAACTTATATAGTTAGAACACATTGTTGTGAATTGGCATCAAAAACATGATTTTTTGTATATGTATCAAAATTATGAATTTGAAACTCTAATTCACTAATTGATTGATGTTTGTGTTGTTTGTTTATTTGTTTGATAATTTTGAACCATTATGCCTAATATAACCAAATATTGAACTGTATTGAAAATTGGTCGCATTTGCTTGCATATACATGTACTTACATTGAACAGGTCATAGCAAGGAGGCTAGAGCCGAAGAATAAAATTTGTTTGCCCGACAAATAGGTACATGTTTACTACATAATTTACTGTTTTGTTTAGGTGATGATGATTTTATGAGCCTATTGGCTAGCCGCTTGGCTTTTTCTTTTTCTTTTTGAGATCAGAAGGCCTATATGGCAATTTCGGGATTTTCCCGTGGCTCCCGGTGTAGGGGAGGTTATGACGAAATTTTTCGAAAATTTAGGGTGTTAGCCAAATTTTTGAATTTTTGAAAATTCTTAGAAACTGAAAAGTTGGAGAATGAAAGCCAGACCGAACGTAGAGTTGATTAATCAAACCACTTTCGACTTTGTTCCTTTTCGGGGACGAAAAGTTTTAAGTGGGGGAGATTGTAATAACCCGGAAATTCTGGGCCAGTTTAAAATTTTTATTTTGGCAATTTTAATGAATTTTGAACATTTAAAATGAATTATTTTAAATAATATCGACGAGAAATTTATTTTGAATATAATTGGAACGTATATAACATATACGCCGTCGTTAGAATATAAATAATTATATATAATTATAAATAGAATTGAAAATGGCGCGGTAGTTCGATAATTCGATTTCAAACTTCAATTGAATGTACCGGGTGCAAAACAATCCGGATTTTAGTGAAACCAAAAACATTAGGATCTATTCGTGAATATCTTTCCAATGAATCCGAAAAATCGAAATTACATAGCGGGAATCAAAAGATATGTCCAGTTGAAAATTCTGAATAGTCGCTATGGAATTCAGGCCCTTAAAAATGGGAATTTTGCAAACGACCTCGGATTTCGATGAAACCACTTTTGTTGGGTCCGTGATGTCAAGTTATTGCTAGATTCCAAATTTCGTAATTTTTCGAATCAATATGTGAGCGTAGCAAAGGAAAACGCGTTTGACCAGTTTCAATTGATTTTAATCGACTGGAAATTGGCCATTTTTCATACGGTCTCAGAATTCGACGAAACTAGTTTTGTTAGGACCGTATCGTCAATACGAAGCTAGAAAATATTTTTATGGGATTTATAGAGTTAGTATGTGACCCCGGCAATTTGGAATGTACGTTTAAAATTCAATATAGCGATTTAAATGTAAATTCAACGGAAATTGATCGAGACGAACGAATCAGCCTACGATACATATCCCATTGTGTTCGGAATGGGGGTAATTAGCTATGAACGACAGGTGGTGGGTCTCGTTTCGAGGTCAAAATAAAAAGGTACTTTTTTTGAAAGAGAATTATAATAATAAAATAAAATATATATATATTTACCCATAGCCCCTCTCCTTTCCCTTTCTCCTCACTCTGTCAAAACCGAAAGAAGACAAAAAAAACCGTCAGTTGAATCGCGTCGCCCTCCACCTCAACTACCTCCGCCGCCGTCGAAGTGGCAGCACCGACGCCATCGAGACCCCCCCCCCCTCGATGTTCTCTCTCCTCCCTTCTCTGTCTTGCCTCCGTTAAAGCCCGAACCCGCTGAACCCTAAACCCCCAATTCGAGACCGCGAACCCTACAGGCGCCACCACCGGCCTGTTTCCCCTACCCACTACCCTCTCGACCCCGACGCTGACAGCCAGGCCCAACAACCCTCCACCGAAGGAATTACAGTGAGTTTCCTTTATTTTATTTTTAATTTTAGTTTATTTATTTCGTTTAGTTTTGTCTAGCTAATTCATATATAAAAATAAGGTTTAACTTCAGTTTAAGAATATATATGAAAGGTATAATTTTTAATGTCGGAAAGAAGTGATTTTTATTCGCGTAAAGATTAGATTTTTATAAACAAAAGAATTAGATTTTTACTTAGAAAAAGATTTGATTTTTTAAAGGTAAAAAGAAATGATTTTTATCGTTGAAAGAAACCATTTTTGATAAGTTGAAATTATTTTTAAAGGTATAAAAATATGATTTTTTATACTTATAGCAAATTAAAAATATGATCTTTATATAGTAGAAGATATAAAAATATTATTTTTATATAGGTAGAGTATTAAAAATAGGATTTTTATATTATAGGAAGGTTAAAAATATAATTTTTATATAAGCGAGAAGTTAAGAATATAATTTTTATAAGGTAAAGGAGATAAAAATTCGGTGTTTATATATGTAGCGAATTAAAAATATGATTTTTATATTTTTAAAGTATTAAAATATAGTCTTTACTATATAGACGATGTAAAAATATAATTTTTATTTATGTAGAGAATTAAAAATATAATTTTTACATGATAGGAATATTAAAAATATCATCTTTATATAGGTAGCAAAATAAAAATGTGATTTTTATAGTGATAAAAGTGAAAAGACGATATTTTTAAAAGTGAAAAGACGATATTTTTTTAAAGTGAAAAGACGATATTTTTAAAAGTGAAAAGACGATATTTTTAAAAGTGAAAAGACGATATTTTTTTTAAGTGAAAAGACGATATTTTTAAAAGTGAAAAGATGATATTTTTAAAAGTGAAAAAGGTGAAGTCCTTATATTTGAAAAGGAGAAATCTTTATAGTTGAAAAGGCGAGATCTTTATATATATGATAACGATGTAAAAATAGAATTTTTATCTATATAGTAGCAGTGTGAAAATAGAAATTTTACCCATATAGCAAAGTAAAAATTCGATTTTTATATATTGAATAGCGAAGTAAAAATTCGATTTTAACATATGTAGAGAATACGGGCAACGAAGATGGCAAAAATGAGCGAGAACGATGAAGATTTCTATCAAAGAAGAGTCAAGATGATTGGATAGCTTTGGTGAGAATTTCTCACTCTTCAATTTCTTTTCTAATTATATATATACTAGGATGCAGACGGTGCTTAGTAGCACCCGACACAATCGTCCACAGACCATGGACTTGTTTGTTTGATTGCAAAAATTAGTTAGATTATTTTATTGAAATTGAATTGTTTGGTGAAATTAATGGATTTGATTGATGTGTGAATGGCGTGGGCCTTCACTAGACCGGGGATAAGGCTAGGCCTCGTCCCGTTTCTAGTATCGTGCCGTTATGCCGCCGAAATTTTCTAAAATAAGTTAGAAAATAAAATTATCATTTTATTTAAAGAATGAACTGAATAGAAATTCATATGTTAAAATAAAATGTTTTATCGTTAAAAATATAATTTTTAACGTGAATATGAATATAGTGAATGGGAATAAATAAATATTCATTTACAAACCGGACGGTTTGTTTATGTACACTGATTTGACTGACATTGATTGGGACGATAAATTTTACACATCGCCCAACTGCACAAATAAAATCTGTGTTTGATTGTTTGAAACCCCACACGGGTGTTGGGATGAAATTTGAAGTTCACTCATCCTGATTGATTAAATATGTCGATCGATTGATTGACAGGCTGTTATAAGCGTTAGATATCTATATTTGATGCTTATACAGTATAGTGCACTTTGGTTGATGGTTGATTATTTTTCAATGCTATTATATACATGTGATGTATGAAAATCCATATAATTAATATTATATGGTGATTGATTGGGCCTCATTCCAATTTAGAAAATAAAGAATATTATAAAATAAAAGTTCATGTGTTGACTGTACTCATCCGTTGAGATTAGTCATGTGTTGAACGAAATATTTTAATAATAAAATTTACATCTTTATCAATATAAAATAAAAGTTCATGTGTTGACAGTACTCATCCGTTGAGATTAGTCATGTGTTAAACGAAATATTTTAATAATAAAATTTACATCTTTATCAATATAAAATAAAGGTTCATGTGTTGACTGTACTCATCCGTTGAGATTAGTCATGTGTTGAACAAAATATTTTAATAATAAAATTTACATCTTTATCAATATAAAATAAAGGTTCATGTGTTGACAGTACTCATCCGTTGAGATTAGTCATGTGTTGAACGAAATATTTTAATAATAAAATTTACATCTTTATCAATATAAAATAAAGGTTCATGTGTTGACAGTACTCATCCGTTGAGATTAGTCATGTGTTGAACGAAATATTTTAATAATAACAAATATTTTGATAATAGGAAATATTTGAAATAGAATATTTGAAAATAAAAACATATGAAGCCGTGTTGATTAGAGTGACGCCATTTTGACGTGAACGATATTTATATCGATTTTACTCATTATGAAATGAATATAAAGCGATTTCGAAATGAAATAAATATTGAAAAGTGATTTCGAAATCGAATATTTTGAAATAAATATTGAAAAGTGATTTCGAAATCGAATATTTTGAAATGAAATTTGAAGTCAAATAGAATAGAAAACGAATTCGAATTGAATTGAATAGATAACGAATTCGAATTGAATTGAATAAATAACGAATTCGAATTGAATAGAATAGAAAACGAATTCGAATTTAATAGAATAGATAACGAATTCGAATTTAATTGAATAGATAATGAATTCGAATTTAATTGAATAGATAACGAATTCGAAATGAATTGAATATAAAACGAATTCGAATTTAATTGAATAGATAACGAATTCGAAATGAATTGAATATAAAACGATTTCGAAATGAATTGAATTGGAAACGATTTCGAAATGAATTGAATTGAAAACGATTTCGAAATGAATTGAATATAAAACGATTTCGAAATGAATGGAATAGAAAACGAATTTGATTTAAATTGATTAGAAAACGAATTTGATCTAAATCGAATAGAAAACCAATTTGAATTGAATCGAATAGAAAACGAATTTGAATTGAATGGAATATAAAACGACTTTGAAATTGAATTGAATTGAAAGCGAATTGAAATGAATTCGAATTGAATTGAAATTTGAATTGAATAGAAATGAATTTTAAAACGAATTTATAAGGAAAAATTCAATTTTGCTTTGAATTGAAATGGAAGTTGAAATTGTTTTTGAAACGAATTTAAAAACTATTTATAAAATTTGTTTTAAATAGAAATCGGCGAAATATATATTATATATATAATATAATGGCCTGAATAGAACGCGCCGCGCCGCGGCAGTTCCAAAATTTCGACCATTTATTTCAAACGGACATTACGGGAGATCCGACCGTCGGATTCTCCTAAAACCGGAACCGTTGGGTTCGTATCGAAAAGAGCTTTCTAACGAATATTAGAAATTTGAAATCTAACGGTTGGATTTGGAGATACGTCCAATCAAATTTGAAAAAGGTCGCTGTAAGTGCAGTTCGATGGCCGTTGATGGAAATCGACTGTACGGGCCTTGATAAAATTATTAAAAATAGTAATAATTTATGTAGAATCATAAGAAATGATTTGAGAAAAATTGGGGTGAAAAACTCCATATTTGAAAAGGTAAAAATGGATTTTTATCGAAATGAACTAGTTTTGAACTAAATTTAAAACCCAATTATTTTTAAATAGAAAAATTAGATTTAAAAAGGGGTTTTAAATAATCGGAATTTCTAATATATTTGATTGGATTTGAAATGGGTTTATCGTGAACGGTGTTTAAAATAACACTAGTTCTTTAACCCGATAATAAATAGAATGTGATTTGGGTTTGTCGTGAACTGTGTTTTAAATAACACCTAGTTCTTTAACCCAGTAAAAGGAGTTTTAACGAATCTGCAATTAGGTTGAAATGTGAATCTATAATCTAAATTATCAAATTTAGAAATGAGCGAGGATGGAGTATCGCCAGTTTTGCTCCAAAGCGATAGTTAAATCTTTAATTAGATTTGAACGTGAAATGGTAATTAATTTTACCGATAACACCATAGTATTAGATATGGAGTATTACCAGTTTTGCTTCATGGGATGAATAGGTTGGGATTGGGAAATAAAATAAATAATTACTTCGGTGTGATTCGCTAATCTCGACTAGTTTGAAAAACCATAATTTGGTTTGATATGACATCCAAAGGAAGATTAAAGGATAAGTTTTAAAGAATTTATCTTGGATAAAATTAATGGGAACCTTTCCCTAAAAATGTGATTTTATGAATAAAGGAATATTCTGAATTGGAATGAGGCGTATGTTGTGTTTGTGTAACATTTGTTTTAAATATACGCGGGTTGTTCGGAAAGGCCGGGGTTTATACCCATTCTGAATAACCGATTCGACGATATGTCGAAGATGAAGACGGTGGTTGAAGACCGGAAGTCTTCACATCGTTTGGATAATTACTGACGATCCTGATTGGGCAGTACACCCAAGAGGATGGAAATAGTTGGTGGTCGTCCAGACGTACTTGGAGATGGATGGATATGCGAGGAAAGTGCCTCCGGTTTCGTTCAGACCCAGAACGGACTTGTAAATGGATTGTGTGTCTGACATTGGATTTTATTCTTTGTTGATTGATTTCTATTAAATATACATCTGTTTGGCGGCAGAGAATTTATTCTCTTGCTTAATGCCCTTCTCTGAGACGTACGAGCTCAGAGGTTGTATATCGATGGACATCAGTCGCATGGCATGAATTGCCTGTGTGGCACGCTAAGACGCAATGATCAAGGCTTCTGTTGAAAAGCAAAGTCTTGTGGTTGATGATCAAAGCACGCCTACGTGGCAGCTTTGTGTATAACATGAATTCGCGAGCCTCACACCTCGGTATGAGTCAAAAACGGGATACGGACTGCAGGGAGAGCACGACGTTTCTTTCTAGCTTTGGTGGTGTCAGTGACTTACCAGCCCTGACATTTATATACTTTTCACCTTTGTGGTTGTTGGATGAGGCGCCTCGATTATAGGCCTGTAAGGACCGGGAAACGTGTGTTCAGGAATTGCCAATCCTTTAACGTAAGTGAGGACCGGCCCTGAAGCATCCAAGGGTTGCCCAGAGTGCGTAGCCCTGGGACATTTGCTAGAGTGTCTCGAACGTGGAGAGGAGCTTGGCCCTTGCCTCGACTCATGACGGAAATCCAATTTCCAATACATGTATTGCGGTTTTAATTGTAGAACTAGTATGGCGACATGATATATGGTACCCATGTCGTCTATGATTTATATTTATGATTGAAATTGTTTTGACACTATACACTTATTATAGTATCAAATGATTTGTTTTAAACGTACCAAGCATGTTTGGCTGTTATAAGGTAAAACCCTATCCTCCGGCTTGCGTTGCATTGTGTGATGGGACCTGGGTCTTATAATAGCTTCATTTTCCAAAAAAAGCATTGCGTTGTTTATTGATATGCACTGGTATTCTTGGGAGGAAACCCGTTCCGCGTTATACGGCGTGGTCCCTTGAATTACTATCTTTAAAAATAAAGTTTTAATAATTGTTTTAGTTCTCACACCAGTCACATGACTGACCTGGAGTTTATTGTTTTAACCTAAACTCTGGGTGCCCCTATTTTCTGCACGGGCAGCTAGTAGTTTTGGTTTTGCAGATTTATATTCACAGGATCCTGGTTTACAGCTGGAATGATATCCGAAAAGCTCTGTATCCGTACATCACCTTCAGTTGTGCTTTGTATTATTTTCCGCTGCTATGTAATTTACTGTAATCTCTGATATTTGTCGAATGTAATTTATTCAATTATACTCTGTATATTCTTGTATCTGATGAAATCGTTGTAATAACAATGAAATGTTCTTCTGTTTGCGTTCTATTTTGTCCTGTTCTCAAACGATCAGGGGTTTCGAACTGTCTAGATCGGTTTAACGACTGATTCGGATCGAGCGAAATTCCCGGTTGTATTTAATCGACTGTGACAACCGGGAATTTCGCTCGATCCGAATCAGTCGTTAAACCGATCTAGACCGTTCGAAACCCCTGATCGTTTGAGAACAGGACAAAATAGAACGCAAACAGAAGAACATTTCATTGTTATTACAACGATTTCATCAGATACAAGAATATACAGAGTATAATTGAATAAATTACATTCGACAAATATCAAAGATTACAATAAATTACATAGCAGCGGAAAATAATACAAAGCACAACTGAATGTGATATACGGATACAGAGCTTTCCGGATATCATTCCAGCTGTAAATCAGGATCCTGTGAATATAAATTTGCAAAACCAAAACTACTAGCTGCCCGTGCAGAAAAAAGGGGCACCCAGAGTTTAGGTTAAAACAATAAACTCCAGGTCAGTCATGTGACTGGTGTGAGAACTAAAACAATTATTAAAACTTTATTTTTAAAGATAGTAATTCAAGGGACCACGCCGTATAACACGGAACGGGTTTCCTCCCAAGAATACCAGTGCATATCAATAAACAACGCAATGCTTTTTCGGAAAATGAAGCTATTATAAGACCCAGGTCCCATCACATAATGCAACGCAAGCCGGAGGATAGGGTTTTACCTTATAACAGCCAAACATGCTTGGTACGTTTAAAACAAATCATTTGATACTATAATAAGTGTATAGTGTCAAAACAATTTCAATCATAAATATAAATCATAGACGACATGGGTACCATATATCATGTCGCCATACTAGTTCTACAATTAAAACCGCAATAAACGTATTGGAAATTGGATTTCCGTCATGAGTCGAGGCAAGGGGCAAGCTCCTCTCCGCGTTCGAGACACTCTAGCAAATGTCCCAGGGCTACGCACTCTGGGCAACCCTTGGATGCTTCAGGACCGGTCCTCACTTACGTTAGAGGATTGGCAATTCCTGAACACACGTTTCCCGGTCCTTACAGACCTATAATCGAGGCGCCTCATCCAACAACCACAAAGGTGAAAAGTATATAAATGTCAGGGCTGGTAAGTCACTGACACCACCAAAGCTAGAAAGAAACGTCGTGCTCTCCCTACAGTCCGTATCCCGTTTTTGACTCATACCGAGGTGTGAGGCTCGCGAATTCACGTTATACACAAAGCTGCCACGTAGGCGTGCTTTGATCATCAACCACAAGACTTTGCTTTTCAATAGAAGCCTTGATCATTGCATCTTAGCGTGCCACACAGGCAATTCATGCCATGCGACTGATGTCCATCGATATACAACCTCTGAGCTCGTACGTCTCAGAGAAGGGCGTTAAGCAAGAGAATAAATTCTCCGCCGCCAAACAGATGTATATTTAATAGAAATCAATCAACACAGAATAAAATCCAATGTCAGACACACAATCCATTTACAAGTCCGTTCTGGGTCTGAACGAAACCGGGGGCACTTTCCTCGCATATCCATCCATCTCCAAGTACGTCTGGACGACCACCAACTATTTCCATCCTCTTGGGTGTACTGCCCAATCAGGATCGTCAGTAATTATCCAAACGATGTGAAGACTTCCGGTCTTCAACCACCGTCTTCATCTTCGACATATCGTCGAATCGGTTATTCAGAATGGGTATAAACCCGGCCTTTCCGAACAACCCGCGTATATTTAAAACAAATGTTACACATACACAACATGGGCCCCATTCCAATTTAGAAAATAAAGAATATTATAAAATAAAAGTTCATGTGTTGACTGTACTCATCCGTTGAGATTAGTCATGTGTTGAACGAAATATTTTAATAATAAAATTTACATCTTTATCAATATAAAATAAAGGTTCATGTGTTGACAGTACTCATCCGTTGAGATTAGTCATGTGTTGAACGAAATATTTTAATAATAAAATTTACATCTTTATCAATATAAAATAAAAGTTCATGTGTTGACAGTACTCATCCGTTGAGATTAGTCATGTGTTGAACGAAATATTTTAATAATAAAATTTACATCTTTATCAATATAAAATAAAGGTTCATGTGTTGACAGTACTCATCCGTTGAGATTAGTCATGTGTTGAACGAAATATTTTGATAATAACAAATATTTTGATAATAGGAAATATTTGAAACAGAATATTTGAAAATAGAAACATACGAAGCCGTGTTGATTAGAGTGACGCCATTTTGAAGTGAACGATATTTATATCGATTTTACTCATTATGAAATGAATGAAAATGATTTCGAAATGAATGGAATATAAAACGACTTTGAAATTGAATTGAATTGAAAGCGAATTGAAATGAGTTCGAATTGAATTGAAATTTGAATTGAATAGAAATGAATTTTAAAACGAATTTATAAGGAAAAATTCAATTTTGCTTTGAATTGAAATGGAAGTTGAAATTGTTTTTGAAACGAATTTAAAAACTATTTATAAAATTCGTTTTAAATAGAAATCGACGAAATATATATTATATATATAATATAATGGCCTGAATAGAACGCGCCGCGCCGCGGCAGTTCGAAAATTTCGACCATTTATTTCAAACGGACATTACGGGAGATCCGACCGTCGGATTCTCCTAAAACCGGAACCGTTGGGTTCGTATCGAAAAGAGCTTTCTAACGAATATTAGAAATTTGAAATCTAACGGTTGGATTTGGAGATACGTCCAAATCAAATTTTAAAAAGGTCGCTGTAAGTGCAGTTCGATGGCCGTTGATGGAAATCGACTGTACGGGCCTTGATAAAATTATTAAAAATAGTAATGATTTATGTAAAATCATAAGAAATGATTTGAGAAAAATTAGGGTGAAAAACTCCATATTTGAAAAGGTAAAAATGGATTTTTATCGAAATGAACTAGTTTTGAACTAAATTTAAAACCCAATTATCTTTAAATAAGTAAATTAGATTTAAAAAGGGGTTTTCAATAATCGGAATTTCTAATATATTTGATTGTATTTGAAATGGGTTTATCGTGAACGGTGTTTTAAATAACACTAGTTCTTTAACCCGATAATAAATAGAATGTGATTTGGGTTTGTCGTGAACTGTGTTTTAAATAACACCTAGTTCTTTAACCCAGTAAAAGGAGTTTTAACGAATCTGCAATTAGGTTGAAATGTGAATCTATAATCTAAATTATCAAATTTAGAAATGAGCGAGGATGGAGTATCGCCAGTTTTGCTCCAAAGCGATAGTTAAATCTTTAATTAGATTTGAACGTGAAATGGTAATTAATTTTACCGATAACACCATAGTATTAGATATGGAGTATTACCAGTTTTGCTTCATGGGATGAATAGGTTGGGATTGGGAAATAAAATAAATAATTACTTCGGTGTGATTCGCTAATCTCGACTAGTTTGAAAAACCATAATTTGGTTTGATATGACATCCAAAGGAAGATTAAAGGATAAGTTTTAAAGAATTTATCTTGGATAAAATTAATGGGAACCTTTCCCTAAAAATGTGATTTTATGAATAAAGGAATATTCTGAATTGGAATGAGGCGTATGTTGTGTTTGTGTAACATTTGTTTTAAATATACGCGGGTTGTTGGGAAAGGTCGGGTTTATACCCATTCTGAATAACCGATTCGACGATATGTCGAAGATGAAGACGGTGGTTGAAGACCAGAAGTCTTCACATCGTTTGGATAATTACTGACGATCCTGATTGGGCAGTACACCCAAGAGGATGGAAATAGTTGGTGGTCGTCCAGACGTACTTGGAGATGGATGGATATGCGAGGAAAGTGCCTCCGGTTTCGTTCAGACCCAGAACGGACTTGTAAATGGATTGTGTGTCTGACATTGGATTTTATTCTGTGTTGATTGATTTCTATTAAATATACATCTATTTGGCGGCGGAGAATTTATTCTCTTGCTTAACGCCCTTCTCTGAGACGTACGAGCTCAGAGGTTGTATATCGATGGACATCAGTCGCATGGCATGAATTGCCTGTGTGGCACGCTAAGATGCAATGATCAAGGCTTCTGTTGAAAAGCAAAGTCTTGTGGTTGATGATCAAAGCACGCCTACGTGGCAGCTTTGTGTATAACGTGAATTCACGAGCCTCACACCTCGGTATGAGTCAAAAACGGGATACGGACTGCAGGGAGAGCACGACGTTTCTTTCTAGCTTTGGTGGTGTCAGTGACTTACCAGCCCTGACATTTATATACTTTTCACCTTTGTGGTTGTTGGATGAGGCGCCTCGATTATAGGTCTGTAAGGACCAGGAAACGTGTGTTCAGGAATTGCTAATCCTCTAACGTAAGTGAGGACCGACCCTGAAGCATCCAAGGGTTGCCCAGAGTGCGTAGCCCTGGGACATTTGCAAGAGTGTCTCGAACGCGGAGAGGAGCTTGCCCCTTTCCTCGACTCATGACGGAAATCCAATTTCCAATACGTGTGTTGCGGTTTTAATTGTAGAACTAGTATGGCGACATGATATATGGTACCCATGCCGTCTATGATTTATATTTATGATTGAAATTGTTTTGACACTATACACTTATTATAGTATCAAATGATTTGTTTTAAACGTACCAAGCATGTTTGGCTGTTGTAAGGTAAAACCCTATCCTCCGGCTTGCGTTGCATTGTGTGATGGGACCTGGGTCTTATAATAGCTTCATTTTCCGAAAAAGCATTGCGTTGTTTATTGATATGCACTGGTATTCTTGGGAGGAAACCCGTTCCGTGTTATACGGCGTGGTCCCTTGAATTACTATCTTTAAAAATAAAGTTTTAATAATTGTTTTAGTTCTCACACCAGTCACATGACTGACCTGGAGTTTATTGTTTTAACCTAAACTCTGGGTGCCCCTATTTTCTACACGGGCAGCTAGTAGTTTTGGTTTTGCAGATTTATATTCACAGGATCCTGGTTTACAGCTGGAATGATATCCGGAAAGCTCTGTATCCGTATATCACCTTCAGTTGTGCTTTGTATTATTTTCCGCTGCTATGTAATTTATTGTAATCTCTGATATTTGTCGAATGTAATTTATTCAATTATACTCTGTATATTCTTGTATCTGATGAAATCGTTGTAATAACAATGAAATGTTCTTCTGTTTGCGTTCGATTTTGTCCTATTCTCAAATGATCAGGGGTTTCGGACGGTCTAGATCGGTTTAACAACTGATTCGGATCGAGCGAAATTCCCGGTTGTCACAGTGAGAAAGGGAAAGGAGAGGGGCTATGGGTAAATATATATATATTTTAATCGACTGGAAAATGGCCATTTTTCTAACGGTCTCAGAATTCGACGAAACTAGTTTTGATAGGACCGTATCGTCAATACGAAGCCAGAAAATATTTTTCTGGAATTTTTCAAGTTAGTATGCGACCCCGGTAAATTGAAATGTGAGAAATGGGTTTATCGTGAACGGTGTTTTAAATAACACTAGTTCTTTAACCGATAATAAATAGAATGTGATTTGGGTTTGTCGTGAACTGTGTTTTAAATAACACCTAGTTCTTTAACCCAGTAAAAGGAGTTTTAACGAATCTGCAATTAGATTGAAATGTAAATAGATAATCTAAATTATCAAATTTAGAAATGTGCGAGAATGGAGTATCGCCAGTTTTGCTCCAAAGCGATAGTTAAATCTTTAATTAGATTTGAACGTGAAATGGTAATTAATTTTACCGATAACACCATGGTGTTAGATATGGAGTATTACCAGTTTTGCTTCATGGGATGAATAGGTTGGGATTGGGAAATAAAATAAATAATTACTTCGGTACGGTTCGCTAATCTCGACTTGTTGAGAAAACCATAATTTGGTTTGAAATGACATCCAAAGGAAGATTATAGAATAAATTTAGAAGAATTTATCTTGGATAAAATTAATGGGAACCTTTCCCTAAAAATGTGATTTTATGAATAAAGGAATATTCTGAATTGGAATGAGGCGTATGTTGTGTTTGTGTAACATTTGTTTTAAATATACGCGGGTTGTTCGGAAAGGCCGGGTTTATACCCATTCTGAATAACCGATTCGACGATATGTCGAAGATGAAGACGGTGGTTGAAGACTGGAAGTCTTCACATCGTTTGGATAATTACTGACGATCCTGATTGGGTAGTACACCCAAGAGGATGGAAATAGTTGGTGGTCGTCCAGACGTACTTGGAGATGGATGGATATGCGAGGAAAGTGCCTCCGGTTTCGTTCAGACCCAGAACGGACTTGTAAATGGATTGTGTGTCTGACATTGGATTTTATTCTGTGTTGATTGATTTCTATTAAATATACATCTGTTTGGCGGCGGAGAATTTATTCTTTTGCTTAACGCCCTTCTCTGAGACGTACGAGCTTAGAGGTTAATTGGGTTTTAAATAATCGGAATTTCTAATATATTTGATTGGATTTGAAATGGGTTTATCGTGAACGGTGTTTTAAATAACACTAGTTCTTTAACCCGATAATAAATAGAATGCGATTTGGGTTTGTCATGAACTGTGTTTTAAATAACACCTAGTTCTTTAACCCAGTAAAAGGAGTTTTAAATAATCTGCAATTAGGTTGAAATGTGAATCTATAATCTAAATTATCAAATTTAGAAATGAGCGAGAATGGAGTATCGCCAGTTTTGCTCCAAAGCGATAGTTAAATCTTTAACTAGATTTGAACGTGAAATGGTAATTAATTTTACCGATAACACCATAGTGTTAGATGTGAAGTACTACCAGTTTTGAACTAAATTTTATCAAAATATTTCGATAATAGGAAATATTTGAAAATAGAAACATATGAAGCCGTGTTGATTAGAGTGACGCCATTTTGACGTGAACGATATTTATGTCGATTTTACTCATTATGAAATGAATATAAAGCGATTTCGAAATGAAATAAGGTTCATGTGTTGACTGTACTCATCCGTTGAGATTAGCCATGTGTTGAACGAAATATTTTAATAATAAAATTTACATCTTTATCAATATAAAATAAAAGTTCATGTGTTGACAGTACTCATCCGTTGAGATTAGTCATGTGTTGAACGAAATATTTTAATAATAAAATTTACATCTTTATCAATATAAAATAAAAGTTCATGTGTTGACTGTACTCATCCGTTGAGATTAGTCATGTGTTGAACGAAATATTTTTATAATAAAATTTACATCTTTATCAATATAAAATAAAGGTTCATGTGTTGACTGTACTCATCCGTTGAGATTAGTCATGTGTTGAATGAAATATTTTAATAATAAAACTACATCTTTATCATATATAGAATTAGAAATCAACTGGAAAGTAGATGTGTGAGTGGCGTGGGCCTTCACTAGACCGGGGATAAGGTTAGGCCTCGTCCCGTTTCTAGTATCATGCCGTTATGCCGCCGAAATTTTCTAAAATATGTTAGAGAAATAAAAATATCATTTTATTGAATAAAGACCTATAATCGAGGCGGTTGTTCATGGTGGTTCAGGGATAACTAATCCTCTAACGTAAGTGAGGACCAGCCCAACCGATCCAAGTGGCTGCCCAGAGTGCGTAGTCCTGAGCATTTGCTAGAGTGTCTCGAAGCGGAGAGGAGCTTGCCCCTTGCCTCGACTCATGATGGAAATCCAATTTCCAATACGTGTATTTCGGCTTTATTTATAGAGCCTAGTATGGCGACATAGTGGGATGGGGCACTCATGTCGTCTATGATTTATATTTATGATTGAAATTGTTTTGACACTATACACTTATTATAGTATCAAATGATTTGTTTTTAAACGTATCAAGCATGTTTGGCTGTTATAAGGTAAAACCCTATCCTCCGGCTTGCGTTGGATTGTGTGATGGGACCTGGGTCTTATAATAGCTTCATTTTTCGAAAAAGCATTGCGTTGTTTATTCTAAGCACTGGTATTCTTGGGAGGAAACCCGTTCCGTGTTATACGGCGTGGTCCCTTGAATTACTCTCTTTTAAAGTAAAGTTTTAAATAACTGTTTTAGTTCTCACACCAGTCACATGACTGACCTGGAGTTTATTGTTTTAACCTAAACTCTGGGTGCCCTTATTTTCGACACGGGCAGCTAGTAGTTTTGGTTTTGCAGATTTATTTTCACAGGATCCTGGTTTACAGCTGGAATGATATTCGGAAAGCTCTGTATCCGTATATCACCTGCAGTTGTGCTTTGTATTATTTTCCGCTGCTATGTAATTTATTGTAATCTCTGATATTCATCAAATGTAATTTATTCAATTATACTCTGTATATCCTTGTATTCTGATGGAATTGTTGTAATAACAATGAAATGTTCTTCCGTCTGCGTTCTGATTTGTCTTGTCCTCACAGTAATTCGTTCTTTCTCATCTCTTCGGAGACCGGGGAAGTTCGGGTCGCTACATTGAATAAATATAATAATACAATTATTTTAACGCGAGAAAACAATTTATAATTAATTAAATAATCAAAATTAGAATTCTCACCTAGATTTTTGCTGAAAATTTGACTGTCTCACAATCAGTCCTGGTCTGCGCCATCGTGAAGCTCTCGGAAAGACGAGTCCAACGCAACACACGGTTCGTCAATCGGCTCTCGTATGAAGAAGTTATGGATTTTTAAAGATCGGACAAATTAAATAATTAAATAATAAAATAATATATAAAAAAAATGACGCAACCTTCTTCTTCCCCGTCGTTCTTTACTTTGGCCGAACCAACCCATAGCCGCCTTCCAAAGCTTCTGGTCGCACCCCCCATGGAGCACCCTGGCACCGATCAAGACCCATCATTCGAACCGCCTTGCCACGAGCCACCACCACCCCCAAAACCCGTCGAACTCGGCCATCTCTAGGACCCGCAAACCACCAAGAAACGCAGCCCCTTCTCGGCCAGAATTCGCAAAATCCGTGAATCAAAACCCGATCTTGACCGTATAGATTTGTAGCTCTCTGAATTCTCTTCGATTTGGTATATCATACGTCGAATTTCGTTGAACGGATTGAGAGATCTAAGCATTTGAAGTTGGAGCAATTCTGGCCATCGAAATCTGGGCGGCGGCTGGCCATTAGAAAATTAGGGTTTCAGCCATTTTTTTAATATTATTTTAATATTTAATTTCGGAATTTGTGCTAAAAAGGTTGATTTTCGGACTTTCTCCGATTTGGGCCTGCTTACTGTCGTTCTTAATGTTTTGAGGCCTTCTGAACGCGATGGGCTATGTTATGTCCTGGGCTCTAATTCTGATGTCTATATGTTTTTTTTTTGTTTTAATTTAAAAATACAATATTAAATAAATAATTTAATTTCTACCGTACATTTAAATATTCCGGGGCCATCTATGACCTCAGAAAATTCTAAAAAAAAATATTTTTGGCTTTCTTATGACGATACAGTTCTAACGAGACCAATTTCGTTGAATTCTGAGACTATTTGAAAAATGGCCTTTTTCAAGTCGTTTAAAATTTACTGTAAATTGACAAAACAGAAATCTTTTTGCCACGGCCACAAATTAATTCTAAAAAGTATGAAAAATTAAACTTAACAATATTTTGACATTCCGGATCTAACAAAAGTGGTTTCATCGAAAACAGAGGTCGTTTGAAAAATGACTATTTTTAAGGCCAATATATTTAATATTAAAAATACATTTTTAAACAAATAATTTCCGAAACTCAAAATATATAAGTGTTTACTATTTTTCAATGTAGAAACATCATTCTGAACTCAATGGAAGTGGTTTCGAGTTCAAATTCCTTCGTATGCAAAAAGTAGCTTTTTGACCTTTATAAATTTCATAGCGACCTTTCGAAATATTGAATTGGCCATAACTTTTGATTTCTGCTATGAAATTTCAATTTTTCGGATTCGTTGGAAAGATATTTTTAAACAGATTCTAATAATTTTGATTTCACTAAAATCCGTTAAATTTTGCATCCTGTACGGTCAGTCAAAGTTCAAGTTTGACTTTTCAAACTACCGCGTTATTTCTAACTCTTTTGTTAATTAAAATTAAATCATTCATTCTAACTTCGATTTAAATCAAATTTGTGATCATTATTATTTAAAATAGATTATTTAAATATCAAACTTATTAAAATAACTTAAAATAAATTTTAAATTGGCCCCAAAATTCCGGGTTGTTACAGTGGTATTAGGTACCTACCTAGTGATGGCGATAGTAACTGGAGTTAAGGAAGCTAAGAGGTTATCGTTGTAATAAGTTCTAGTTGTCTCTGGGAGGAAAATGAGTGATCCAGTGCTAGATTGTTTCGCTAGTATCACTTCACGTGGATTGTCCGAATTCAGAGGAGATGTTCCTTAGGTGCTTGTCTGATATTGGTTTAGGCCTTTGGGTCTTGTGCTTGGGGAATGTCGAGTTTGACTAGGATGGTTTGTGTGAGGGATAAGTAGTCGTTGTGATTTTCATTGGATGATACCTTGGTTTACTCGAGGAAAGATGGGCAGCTGTGACAGGATAAGACTATTTGATGGTATGGACTGCCCCGAGTTGGACTCGATAAGGTTATGAGATGACTCGACTGGGACTCGAGAAAGATGCAAAGTAATGGATTGTTTAGGACCCTATGCTGATGTTCTCTTTGGATAGTAGAACTTTGAAGGAATAGGATGAGTTCGTTGATCATGGAAGATGCAACGAAGGTTAGGACGATTCAAGTTGGACTTGAACTCGTAAAAGAAAATAGGTATTCGTTGATCTAGGAGCTGCAACAAATAGGGGGACGACTCATGTTGGACTAGGGTTGGTTGGCAATGGATACTCAAGACTGGGTCTGAGTTTATGGGTAATAGATTTACTCGAGTTGGACTCGAGAAGGCTGCAAGGAATTGGATTGACTCGAGTTGGACTCGAGAGGACAGCAAGATAATGGATAGACTTGGGTGGGACTCAGGTGTTTCAAGCGGACTAAAAGCAGGGGTATCTGGGGACGCCCACTTACCTTGGATCCGTTGGACGTGATCTAGTTATCCTTGGAGGATAAACGTACGTTGGACGTACGTTAGTCCGTTTGGAGGCAGAGTTTCCATTAGTTATTGATGTTGGTTGGACCAGACATATAGGTATTGACGTATTCATGGCTTTAGCAGGTGATAGATAGGATTTGTTTGATGGATGCTATGGTTGTTGTGTTTGTTCTTACCTTTCTTCTCTTGAGTATCACCTGTGGGATCCTGTTGAATGGGAATAGGGTAAGTTCGTTGATCATGGTGATATGACGAGTGTAAGATACTTTACGTTAGACTTGAAGTATGTTGGGCATTGTGGAGCATCCGTTGTCTTGGAGATTCAACGGATATAGGAGTTTCAGTTGGACTTGGACTCATAGGTAGAGTACCTAGATTCATTGGATGAGTCTAGTTCACCTTTGGAAGGTGAATGTACATTGGACGTACAATACGGATATAGGTAGAGTACCTAGATTCATTGGATGAGTCTAGTTTACCTTTGGAAGGTGAATGTACGTTGGACGTGCAGTATGAATAGGGGTAGGGTACCTGGGTTCGCTGGATGAATCTAGTTCACCTTTAGAAGGTGAATGTACGTTAGACGTACAGTGCAGATGTTGGTGTAGTGCCTAGGGTCATTGGATGGGTCTAGTCTGCCTCTAGGAAGTGAATGTACGTTGGACGTGCAATACGAATGTAAGAAGGACTCAAGTTGGACTTGAAAGGACATTTGGAATGTAGTTGAAAATTTGGCATATAGGTTTGGATTACCTAAGAAAATGACAGTATAGACGAATGCCATAGTATCGGACTGGGTGCAATAGCCGATGCATTGAGTAAGAGACGTGCCAGTTTAGAGGCTATTTTTCTGGAATGGAAGCAACTAGAGTATATCACGGGATATGACTTCAGACCTAAGTGTGAATTGGATTCAGAAACGCTAGTAAGCTTGACGATTAGATCGATCTTGATTAAGTGGATCGGTTCCAGTTAGAGGGACGATCCCAATCTATTAGAAGTTACCTCTAAGGTAGTGATGGGAATCGATGGTGAGAGAACGACTGTACTTGGGAAGTAGAGAATGACATAAGAAAGTCGTATCCAAAGCTCTTCGCCTGGTAAGATTTTAGCGGCGATGATTCTTCCCTTGTTAGTAAACCGCATGTCAGGGCAGAATGGCTCTGTTTGTTTTGCATGTTTGATTGTTGTATATGGTTGGTAGGCATGCGGGATCCTTTGTATATTTTGGGTTAAGGAATTTCGGGGACGAAATTTCTTAATGGGGGGAGAATGTAACAACCCGCATTCTACGTATCTAGGATCGTAGAATATTTATTTCTTTTTCGTATGAAGTCGTATGGCCGTGTAACTTTGGGAAACAACCATTAGAGTCATTTCCCATGTTCATGATTTTTGTCGATTTTTAAATGACACTTTTGCCCCTAGCCGATATTGTGGCCATAACTTTTGATTGGAAAGGAATTTTGACCTGAAACTACTTCCATTAGATTCGTTTGATAGTCTACCTTTCCGTAGAGTGGTCACCGTAGCCAAACGGACTCACCGTTTGGGAGATATGGCTAAAACAAGTTTCAGATGGTGAAAAAAGCTTAATTGTGCTTAACCGGGTGATTAACAGCTAGGCCCAAAGGGGAATTTCAGGACTAGGGTTATGAGAGGGCTGAAAGGGTTAGGAAAATCATTTCATTTCAGTTTTCTCAGCCGCCACAAACCTTCCTTAAGCTCTAGCAATGGCCTCCATCTTCTAAAACACTCCAAAACACCTTTTTGTCATCTCTAATCACATATTAGCCTAATCTACATCAAATTAAGGCGGATAGAGCTGTTGGAACACGTAGAGATTGGATCCAAATCAGAGATTATTTCAGATCTATAGTTTACTTTCTGGTAAAGGTGAGTGATTAGCTTGCTTTTTCACCAATTATGGCTAATTATGGTAATTAGCGAAAATTAGCGAAATTATGGTTCAGAAAAATCTAGAAAAATTCCTAAAATTCTAAAACATCATTTTATGCCTCTGATATGAATTTGGGTTAATTTCGACTAATTTTGCTAATCCCGGAATTTAGGGGATTAAGGGGTGATTAGTGATAATTAGCGAATTTATGCATGATTAAAATCTGGAAAAATATTCAGAAATTCTTAAATAATGATTTAGACCTCTGCTAGAAAATTTGGCTAATTTGGATAAGTTTTGCTAATTATATGCTTAAACATGGTTAAGAGGGATTAAAGGAAAACACGGGGTTTTGGCTTTGTTTGATCCATTTTAACCTATCATATTGATGTTTTGGTGTTTGAGGTCACTTCTACTTGTTGCTATGACTTTGTGGTATGTTTTGTGATTGTTTAGAATAATTAGAATGGTCGAAAATGCCGTCGAGAGGCGTATAAACAGTCGTAGGGAAGTTGCAGGAAAGTGGTGCAGGCTTTTGGATCGGATCGGATGGATGGGCTCGGATCGGGCAAAGTATCACCGAACCGAACCGTAGCTTAGCACAAAAATAAGAATGGAAAAAAGGAAGGCCACCATGGTTGAACTGGAATTGGATCGGGTTAAGTAAGGGGGACCGGATCGGATCGAGATGAAGAGAAGGGGGACCGGATCAGATCGAGATGGAGAGAAGGGGGGATCGTAACGATAGAGAAAGGGGGAGCGGATCAAACCGTGATTATGGAGGCCGAACCGAACTGATGCGACGAAGGTACTCCAAACCGAACCAATGCAATGTGAAGAACCCGAACCGAACCGAGATGCATATACATGACCGAACCGAATCGATCCAGTATTGGCAAAGAACCCGAGATGCAAAGGTAGTCCAAATGGGAAGTTTGTACTTAGGATCTAGTTGGGAGCCAATGAGTTCACTTCATGATTGGACTTTGCTGCGGGATGTGTGCAAAGGGGTTGTCGGTATTCATAACTTTGGTTCACCATTGAGAGATGGATAGTGGGCTTGTAGTGATAGTTGTACGGGATTGGATTCCGTCATGGCCCAAAGGATTAGGTAACCAAGGTAGTGGATATCGTATGCTTTACACACCGAGTGAGAGATGTGAGGATGGTTGCTATGCTTGATTGTTTGCCATCACTATGACATGCACACCCCCACCACGTATTATTCACACCATGTGTTAGTGGCACCTTAGAGTATTGTACAGTATGTAGTGCTAACTCTTTGGTTGCAGGTCCAGGTTCAGGTATGATTGGATTATACCTGTTATTGTTCTGTTTTGTTGCTTATCGCTCATACCAGACTTTTGTCTGACCCAGAGTTTTATGTCTCTTCTTATTACTCTGGGTGCTCACACGAGCAGACTAGAGACAGGTTAGCTGGTTGTGCACGAGTAGCTGTCCGGAGACGAGCAGGAGGCTTGCACGTATTATCTCCTATTATTCTCCCTGTGTCGCTGTTGGTATCTACTTTGGGCATTAGTAGTATACCTATCTTATTTGCTTTAGAGACAGTTTTGAAAAGTTGTAATAATGGTAATTTGGAACATAAGCTGTACTTGGATTTTCCGCTGCTATGATGGTTTAGTTTTCAGCTTATGCACTGTCTCGCCTGTTTTATGTCAAGTTATATTATTATTATATTTTATTCCATGCGCTGTGAGACATTCTACAGGTTCTTTGTTAGTTCATCCATCTTCTTTCTTTTTCTTTGGCGACCGTTCCATGCTAGTCAAGCATGTGTACAGCGCACTTTCGGAGGAAATGCCGGCTGGTGCGGGGCGGGCCGTCACATGAGATCTCATATTTCAAATATTTATAAAACTTGAAATTAAATGTTAACCATTGTTGGTTGTTAATATTATGATAAATGATCATTGTTAACTATATGCCATGCTATAAAGTGATAAACCAGATCTAAATTAAATAAAGAAAACATTAACACATTTTATTGTATTTTTGTCGTCTTGTGCTTAGTACGGTTCTGAAATTTAGAATTTAGATTTGTATAAGTTAATATAATGGACAAGTCATGATATTACATATGATATTAAATAATCTAAATAAATAGTTTTACTTATCCACACTGTTTAAATTTGATAGTTAAAACCTCGACTATCAAATAAATATTCCCTATGTATTAGTTCGGAGGAGGCCGGGATGGGAACTAAACCCAAAACCACTTCAAACTGGCTTTACGTTCGTAAACTAACTTGCAGACATACTTATAAAAATAGTGAGAGTGAAGACCATAGATCTTCATAAGAAGAAGAAATACTTGATAGATTTCTCTGGGTCGCTCCTGAAGATATTTTAATAATGATTTTGTTGTGATTGAATTCTTCAGATTTGCAAGGACTACTCATTACTGATCCATGGGATGATTCCTATATTGGATGCAGTAGGACAGTACCTTTGGTTCATCCTGTTATGAATGACTTATATGGACGAATGTCTGGCAGAGTATTTCCTAAAAACCACGTACGTTGATTTTTACAAATATACCAAGTTGATAGCAAAGAATGGCCCTTATTTTAAATCCATAGTATATTTGTGGACGTCAATTAGTGATTTGACTGATCTGACAATGTGGAATTCAAAGTGATTGGTAGCTAGATGTTCTAAAGGTAAATTCTAACCTCAAGCCTCACTAACCGGGAAATGACAAAAATCGGGCAGGCAACATGGCTATGTGGGTCGCTCCCATTAGGGTGTATAATCACCTATCTATAGAAATTTCATTCCCTTCTTTAATCTATTTGATGTTGTCCCTTTCGGGAAGCAGTTGTCGATCTCAACCGTTGGTGATATACATTCGATACACTCAAGCGAAATGAGTGGTCGGTTATGTGTGTCCGGGTTGCAAGATGTTCTTGTTGAACCTAATGTATTCCTCTCTAGAGATACACTGTCGGGAGGTGGTTCCATACCTTGTCATAGTCGGAATCTATCATCCAATAAGCGCCCACGGTTTTGATTGTATACTACATATGTGGAACGTGAGATGCATGCGCTCTGCTAGATTGCTATTTATTTGTATTTAGACACTATTACAATATTAGATGATAAATATTGATTTCAAAATGTTTTGGGTTATCGTAAGGTAAATACCATCCGTATTTATGTGCGGATAGGTCTTACGATTATCTTTTATTTCAAAAGGATTTTTGGAACGTTAAATCAGTCTATTTTAAAATCGTTTACTCACACCAGTCCCATGACTGACCTAGAGTTTATTTTTCTATGGTTTCACTTAACACTTGGGTGCCCAAATTTGTACGGGCAGTTAAGTGGTTTCAGGATTTTACAAATTCACTTGGAGGAGCTTGGAGTTGGAAGATTCAACGTTTGATATATGGAGTTTATTTCCGCTGTGTTGTATATATGTTGTACTCTGATGATGTATGTAAGTATAAATACAGTTTTGTATTTCAAGATGTTATATAATATATTTTATTCAGTTCGGCTGGGAGATTCGTTATACTTTGATTCTATTGTGTTCGGTTCTTCTTCTTCTTCTTCTTCTAACTTTCTTTCTTTCTATTTCTCACCCTCTAACTTCTTTCTATTAACTATCTATTAATTTCTGATGGTTGATTAGTCGATACGTGACACAGGAAACATATTAGTATCGATAATCAAGATCAAAACTTTTTGGGTCATTACAAATAGATTCAGTTAGGAAACCACGAAATAACAAATCTAGATCAGATTCAAGGATTGGGAAGATGTTAGGTGAGTGGATTCAAATTATACCTTTTGAATAACAATATTATAGACACCAAAAAATGGTACAACACCCAAGAAATAGAATTGTATAAAGCAAATGAAGACAAATAAATGAAAAATGAAGAGAAGAGCAATCGCGCATAGGTTTACAGTGGTTCGGCATTAACAGGCCTATGCCCACTTTACAATCTCTTTTATATGAAATCAACTATTGCAGGTGAATCAATCATAACAATAATATAATCAGAGATTGGTAAAAAGATCCTTCTTCTCATTCCAGAAGGTCTATTTATAGATGCTACAACATTTAAATTCTTTGAAGCGGGAGCTATCCGATACAGGATTTTAGGAGATTCTGAAGAGGCGTTCTTCTCTTAAAGTGTGGCCTGTTTGAATTAGCAGTGACAGACGGAATCTGATCTGATTATTTAGAATAACTAGCGATCAAGTAGGAGTTAGACCAAATTTTCAGGGGAATATCTTGCATGGAGTTAAGTTGGGCCTGACTCAGACTGTCCGAAGATCACGGACTCCAGCTGGCTTGCATGTCAGGTTCTTATGTTCGGCTTAGGTCTTATATTTGAATCAATCCATTCATTGGCCAAACAACTCCTTAATCGGTATTATTCGGCCCGTCTCATCACCTTAGTCGAAGTCTATGACGTTAATAAATGTCGACGGCCTTATCAAAAGGCTGGTCAACACTCTGCCCCCAAAGCATGTCATGTTAACAAAATGACATGCTTTTTATATTTTTTTCTGGATCATCTCTTATTGCAAGGAAATCAGAAGGAAATGTTCGTATCAGTTTGAAGGTTCCCCCTGAATCACGTGAGCTAAGGGTCGGCCGGATGCCTTAGGAATTAACACTAGTCTGGAAAATGATGAAGCCCTGCAGTCATGTGTCTATTCGATCAGGCTTGGCTCACTAACGGGTTGACATATAGTCCCCGGCGGCAAGCTCAGTAGTCATGTCAACATGGAACGAAGAGTCTCTTCGTTCTATTATAAAAGGTCATCCCTTATTCATTTATAATTTTTTACTACAGTCGAATCTGTTACTTTTTTCAAAATAATTAGAAAAAAATCTCTTTTGCCAAAGATCAAGATCGTCTTCTCTGATTTATTCATAGGTATTAATGTTTTTTTCCTCATTTTTTAAGTATTGCGATTTTGCCCATAAATCTTCCCCATTCCTTTTTCCCGTTTCACTTAGCATTCCATATAATCAACAGTTTGAGTTACCGACATCAAGTTCGCCGAAATTGTGACCTGGTGGTAAGGCGGCAGTCACAGGTGTTTCTGGTAGTTTAGCGATGATAATCGGTGGTTAAAGCAGAGTCATCCTTGTGAAGAGGTATGGGGATGAAGAGGTATATTGTTCTTCAAAACGATTTAAATTTCGAGGTGCCATCAATTCTGAGGACACGTGGCAGTGGGAGAAAGGGAGTGATTGTACGGGCGTACTCAGGTAATGATGGGGGCTCTTGGTATAGTCAAGTGAAAGGAGACAAAAGGTGATTTTAAAGCTGATGCATGTGGGGTTGGCGTTATAGAATAAGTGATCATTTTATCATGCCCAAAAAACAATACCTAGTTTGGGATCAATAAGATTACAGATCGATTCATTTGAGGTCGACAAATATCTGAAAAGTGTTGACCTACGCTTGCCTAAGGTCGTCAGCTTGATGCTCAAGACCACTCAAGACTTTGAGTGGAGTAACTGATTTTACTCGCTCTTCTTAATTGGTGTTGAAAGTTATAATGCGGAGCATGTCTTGAACCGTTTCTTTTAACTTAGGTTGTCACTTCATCTTTCATACACACGCGAATGCATATATTGAGGCCTCACTTCATCTTTCATACACACGTGACTACATATTGCTCTTTAGATCTTTTATCTTCAGCGAAATCTAAAGAAAATTTAACGACTAATATCTTTTTGTTATATTTTATTGTCAATTTTTGTTCAAATATACAATTTGTATATCTTCATCAACCACTTAACTGTTAGTTGTTCTCTAATAGATTTCCTTCGGTATTTTATTTTAAAGTTTAAAATGTTGCGAATAATTTCTTGTTAAAGATTTTTGTTATGTAAATTGAAATCGGCCATCCTTTTTAAAACTATTTTAGCAATAGACAGGTTACCACCTTGATCTGCTATTTTCAGTGTTGAACTATGCACTTAAAGTGTAATTCCTGCTATTACATTCAGAGACTATTTCATTTCAATTCAATTGATACAATGCCGGCTACATTACATTTCAGCAGTGTTTATTTTCTATTTTACTAAAATTGATTATATTTATTGAAGGTCTTCATTAAAACGGATTGATCTAATAGCTATATTTTCTTGTATGTTCCCAGCTTATTTTCTATTTTCTCTTCTTCATATAGGGAGCGTCATCTGTGGATAACAGACCCATACAAGTCAAGGGGATTGGGGAAGTTTTGGCAAAACATATACGTCGTGCATAGGTATTTATACACATTTACATTTGGAAGTTATGTTAACATGCACTTATATTCTTGTTCTTTTCCCTTCCCCCTTTTTCTTTTTGGGCATGGTATGGCTAGGCTGGACAGGAATGCAAAAACAGATAATGTTTCGGAATTTTTCGGGTTAACAAACATTGATATGCTAGTTTGATAATCTCTGAGCATTATGATTTTTCAATTTGCTATTTGTATCGTTGAGCTGGGCTGAGATGCAAAAATAGCTTATGTTTCACAATTTTCCGGATCAACAAACATTGATCTACTGGTATGCTAATCTCTGAGAATTTTCAACTTTGTATTTTCTGTTTGCATTTAAAGGTTTACGTTGCTATCTCTCAAATCGCACAGTTCACACATACTATTTACCGGCCATGCAATTAGAGAGTCATAACCCTATCTTCATATATGCGGGCAATGTTCCATTTTAATGTTAAAATATTCCTATCTTACACCTATATAGTGTTAGAATATTTCATTTTTGATGTTCCATTTACATTTATTCTATAGTTGTGACTTCTTAGCTTTTTTTGTTATTGTTGCAGACATAGATTTCAGAAGGCAATATAATGAATCAGAGTGCTTAGGAAGTGTGTACGAACAAGTTTGGTTATCATTGTTTACTATTTTATTATATTGTCAACTTTATATTTGTTGTGTAACTTGGATTTGTAGTCGCATATTTGTACTTTTTTGTTCCTTTGAAAATGTGGTTTATCTTTATTCCATACTAACCCATTTATGGTAAATTTTCTTATGGAATTACTTTTTATATTTCTTTAACATTTAGTTTGGAGAATGTTTGAATTTATTTATGTTATTGAAAGTATCAATTGCATTGTTAAAATAATTTTAAAACTATCAATTTGAAACAAGCATTTCTGAGTGTTGTAAATTATCACCTTGAAACACTCATCGAGTGTTGTAGGTTATCAATTAGAAACACTCATCGAGTGTTGCAGGTTATCTATTGGAAACACTCATCGATTATCGACTTGAAACACTCACCGACTGTTGCAGATTATCAATTCGAAACACTAATTGTAACGACCCGCATTCTACGCATCGGAAGATCGTAGAATATTTATTTCTCTTTGATACGAAGTCGTATGGCCATGTAACTTTGGGAAACGACTAGTAGGGTCATTTCCCATGTTCATGATTTTTGCCGATTTTTAAATGACTGTTTTGCCCCTAGTTGATCTTGTTTTGTCCATAACTTTTGAATGGAAAGGAGTTTTGATTTGAAACCACTTCCATTGGATTCGAATGATGGTTTGCCATTCCGTAGAGTGGTCATATTTGTCAAACGGACTTACCGTTTGGGAGATATGGATGAATTAAGGTTTAAAGGGTTATTTTCAGCTAATTGGGCTTAACCGGGTAGTTAGTAACTAGGCCCATTGGGGGATTTCGGGATTAGTGGTATTTAAGGGCTGCTAGGGTTAGGATTTCGGTTTTTACTTCATTTTTCCAGCCGCCACTTATTTTCTTCAACCCTAGTCATGGCCTCCAACATCTAGAATCATTCCAAATCACCTATAAACACTTTCTAATTGAAGATTAAGCTAATTAGCATCAAACCAAGGCTAATCAACATCAAATCAGAGTTGGAGCTGCTGCTAAGCATTGGAATTCAACCCAAACAGAGAATCATTTCAGATCTGTAGTTTACTTTGTGGCAAAGGTGAGTGATTTGCATTGTTTTTCACTAATTATGGCTAATTAGGGTAATTAGCGAAGATTAGCGAAATTATGGCTCAGAAAAATTCCTAAAATTCTAAAACATCATTTTATGCCTCTGATATGAATTTGGGTTAATTTCGACTAATTTTGCAAATCCCGGATTTTAGGGGATTAAGGGGTGATTAGTGATAATTAGCGAAATTAAGCATGTTAAAAAATCTGGAAAAATATGTATAAATTCATAAATATTATTTTAAGCCTCTGTTAGAAAAATTGGCTAATTTGGTTAAGTTTTGCCAATCCTATTGTTAGATTTGCTTAAACATGCTTAAGGGGAAAATATGGATTTTTGGGTATGTTTGATCCGTTTTGACATATCATATCGTTGTTTTGTTGCTTGTGGATGTTTATGCATGTTGCTATGATTGTATGGTATGCTTTGTGATTGTCTAGAAGTGTTAGTTTGGTCGAAAACGCCGTCGAATGGCGTAAAACAGTCGCTGGAAAAGCAGCAGGAAAGTACCCGAACCGGATCGGATCGGATGGGAGCACGGACCGACCCGAGGTGCAACTCGCGAACCGAACCGATCGTGATACCCGATCCGAATCGCTCGTCAATGGTGGCCATGAACTGATCTTCTCGTGCCCACGATCCACCCCACCTCCTTCGACCCGAACCGCTCGCCTGAATGACCCCACGAACCGACCCGAGGTGATGATACCGATCCAAACAAGAAGAAGTAGCCACGAACTGGAGGAGCACGACTCGATCCACTGGGGGTGTTGACGACCCGAACCACCATGAGTCAGAGCACCAAACCGAACCGCCACCTGAGGAGTTCCACGAACCGAACCGACGAACATCACGAGCTGACTAAGGGCGAGGACCACGAAGACATGGTGGCACGATCCGACCCGAACTGAAGTGGGGGACCAGATCCAGATAGGGGAGCACGATCCGAACCGAGCAAGGGTGATGACCCCGACCTGAAGCAAAGTGAAGAAGGCCGATCCGGTTAAGACTAAAACCCGAGATGCTAAGGTAGTTCAAACGGGAAGTTGTACTCAGGATCCAGACGGGAACCAACGAGTTAACTTCACGATTGGACTTTGCTGCGGGACGTGTGCAAAGGGGTTATCAATGCCTATCACTTTGGTTACCATTGATAGATGGATTAGGGGCTCGTAGTGTAGTTATACGGGGTTGGACTCCGTCATGGCCCAAAGGATTAGGTGAACATAGTAATGGGTATCGTATGCTTTACGCACCGAGTGAGAGATGTGAGGATGGTTGCTATGTTTGTTTGTTGCCATCACTTTGACATACACACCCCCACCCCCGTATCTTTACACACCTTATGTTTAGTGGAACCTTAGAGTATCGTACAGTATGTAGTGCTAACTCTTTGGTTGCAGGTCCAGGTTCAGGTATGATTGGATTATACCTGTTATAGTTCTGTTTTGTTTAGTTGCTTATCGCTCACACCAGACTTTTCTCTGACCCAGAGTTTTATGTCTCTTCTTATTACTCTGGGTGCTCACACGAGCAGACTAGAGACAGGTTAGGTGGATGCACGAGTAGCTGTACTGGAGACGAGCAGGAGGCTTCCACGTATGATATATATAGATATTCTCCCTGTGTCGCTGGTGGTCACTACTCTGGGCATTAGTAGTGTACCTTTTCTTTCTTTTGCTTTAGAGACAGTTTCGAAAGTTGTAATAATGATGGTTTGGATCATAAGCTGTATTTGGATTTCCGCTGCTGTGATGGTCATGTTGGTTTAGTTTTCAGCTTATGCATTGTCTCGCCTGTTTTATGTCAAAGTTATGTTATTATTATATTTTATTCCATGCGCTGTGAGACATTTTACAGGTTCCTTTGTTAGTTCATTCTCTTCTTTTCTTTTCTTTTGGCGACCGTCCCGTGCTAGTTGGACATCGGCACAGCGCATTTCGGGGAAATGTCGGCTAGTGCGGGGCGGGCCGTCACACTTGGTATCAGAGCTCTAGGTTGCGTAGTTAACCTGGGGAAAGTCATCAGGGAGAGATATTATACGTATATGAGAGCGCGTATTTGTGATTATTTTGATTTTTCAAAACTGGGTTTCAAAGCTATATAGATATATATATATATACTATTAGTATAGTTAAGGATGAAGTTGCACTGCACTGACACCACAAAGGAGATGGTTAATCGTTTGCTCTGTACAGATTGAACGATGAGCCGATATGCGAGGGGTACTGGCAGAGGAGCCAATAATGGGAATGCTACTGAGATGAGGACTATGTTCACTGACTTCATGAGGGAGATGCTTAGGGATGTCCAAAGAGCGGCTCCTAATGTTGCTAACGGTGGTGGTGCAGCGGTGCAGGCGCCTAGAACCGATTTCGCCAAGCTTAACAAGGATTATGCTAGTCTTGGTGGGAAGCCGTTCCACGGAACGGAGTCGGCTACGGTTGTTCAGGATTGGTTGGATAGCTGTGAGTGTATCTTCGAAGACTTGGGTATTGAAGATGCCATGAAGAGGAAGCTAGCATCCCGTCAGCTTCAAGGACGAGCAATGAATTGGTGGAATGCTATTAAGGCAGCAACTCCAGAGGATCAGATTACATGGGATCAGTTTAAGGCTCGTTTTTGCGATAAGTTTATACCAGCTGCTCAGAAGTCAGAATTGTTTAGAAAGTTTCTGGAGCTTAAGCAGAACGGAAGGGCAGTTTCAGAGTATGTTGCTGAGTTTGATACTTTATCGAAATATGGGTTATCTCTTATCGACACTGCCGAGAAGAAGAACGAGAAGTTCATAACTGGTTTAGATGGGTACTTGGGGGAAAGGCTTATAAACCACATCGATGAGACGTTTGAATCGATTGTAGGAAAGGCATTAAGTTCAGAAAGTCTTTACCCTAAGCCTAAGACTGAGGTCGCTACTACATCTGCAAAGGAGCCAAAGCCGCAAGCAGGCGGCGGAGGCAAGAATAATTCCCAGACTAAGAGGAAACAAGACCAAACCATGGATGGTTAGAGTAAGAAGAATAAGAAAGATGGCGAGTGCTTTAGTTGTGGCAAGAAGGGCCACTATGCCAGAGATTGTCGAGAAAAGCCTGGGGAAAGGAAGTGCTTTAATTGCGGCCAAGCGGGACATCACAAGAATGAATGTCCACAATCTCCTAGAGAGAAGCAGATCGTGAAAGCATATGCTATCAACGCTATTCCTTCTTCGTCGAATGCCCCAACTGCGGCACAGAAGGAAAAAGGTGTCGTTATTCGAGGTATGCTTTCTATTTAAGATGTTCCTGTTCTAGCTTTGTTTGATATCGGGGTTTTCCATTTCTTCATGTCTAGTGACCTGGTAGATAGGTTGGAATTGGAACCCGAGGTAGTCGATAGACCTTTAGTAGTGACAAACCAGATAGGTGGTTTGACTAGCCTTTGTAGAATTTGTCGTAGTTTGGTCTTATCGAGTCATGGATGTATGTATGTTGTGATTGCTTTATTTCGAGCTTTACTAGGTTTGGCTTGATTTTGGGAGCCGATTGAATCCAAAGGTATAGAGTGATAGTAGATTGTGAAGAGTCTTTGGTGGTATTGGATCGCCTACCTTATGAGGAAGATGATAACGGGAGTAAGAGAAGCAAATGTACATTGGGTGTACAATAGTTTGGTCAAGACTGGGTCATGCGACCGACGATAGTTTCAAGTAAGATTGGCGAGGATAGCCAGAGTCAGTTAAGGATGCTTGAGTGTTTGGATGTTTTGCTCATATCATCTCACGTAGATTGTCTGAACTCGGAGGAGATGTTCCTTGGGTGCTTGTCTGATATTGGTTTAGGCCTTTGGGGCTTGTGCTCGGGGAATGTCGAGGTCGACTAGGATGGTCTGCGTGAGAGATAAGTGGTTGTTTTGATTTTCATTGGATGATATCTTGGTTTACTCGAAGAGTGATGGGCAGTTGTGACAGAATAAGACTATTCGATGGTATGGACTGCCCCGAGTTAGACTCGATAGGGTTATGATTTGACTCGAGTGGGACTCGAGAAAGATGCAAAGTAATGGATTGTTTAGGACCCCATGTTGATGTTCTTTTTGAAAGAATAAGATGTGATCATTGATCATGAAAGATGCAACGAAGGTTAGGACGATTCAAGTTGGACTTGAACTCGTAAAATAAAATAGGTGTTCGTTGATCTTGGAGCTGCAACGAATAGGGAGACGACTCACGTTGGACTAGAGTTTGTAGGTAATAGGTACTCAAGACCAGGTCTGAGTTTATGGGTAATGGATTGACTCGGGTTGGACTCGAGAAGGCTGCAAGGAATTGGATTAGCTCGAGTTGGACTCGAGAGGGCAGCAAGATAATGGATAGACTTGGGTGGGACTCGAGTTGAAGACGGAGTTGTGGGTAACTCTTTTGGGTGAGGGTGCCCAGGGAATCGTTGATAGTTTGGAGTGCTTCAGGCGGACTAAAAGCAGGGGTATCTGGGGACGCCCGTTACCTTGGATCTGTTGGACGTGATCTAGTTATCCTTGGAGGATAAACGTGCGTTGGACGTACGGTAGTCCGTTTGGAGCCGGGGCTTCCATTAGCCCTTGAGATTGGTTGGACCAGTCATATGGGTATCGACGTATTCATGGCTTTTAGCAAGTGATAGATAGGACTTGTTTGATGGATGCTATGGTTGTTATGTTTGTTCCTACCTTTCTTCTTTTGAGTAGACTATCACCTGTAGGATTCTGTTGAATGGAAATGGGACGAGTTCGTTAGTCATGGTGATATAACGGATACGAAGATACTTTACGTTAGACTTGAAGTATGTTTGGGAATTGTGGAGCGTCCGTTGATCTTGGAGATTCAGCGGAAATAGGAGTTTCAAGTTGGACTTGGACTCATAGGTAGGGTACCTAGATTCATTGGATGAGTCTAGTTCACCTTTGGAAGGTGAATGTACGTTGGACGTACAGTACAGATATAGGTGGAGTACCTGGATTCATTGGATGGGTCTAGTTCACCTTTGGAAGGTGAATGTACGTTGAACGTACAGTACGGATATGGATGTAGTGCCTAGGGTCATTGGATGGATCTAGTTTGCCTCTAGGAAGTGAATATACGTTGGACGTGTAGTATGGATGTAGGCAAGATTCGGGTTAGACTTGAAAGGACATTTGGAATGTAGTTGGTAATTTGACGAATGGGGTTGGATTACCTAAAAAGATGCCAGGAGTACATGACATATTCCATGTTTCTCATTTAAGGAAGTTTACGCATGATTTTGATTTAGCTATTTCGCCAAACCGGTTGGACGATATCGAAATATAACCCAAGGCGGTTGGGAACCGCGAGACCGATTCGCATTGTCGAGGACAATACGAAGAAATTACGAAGGGAGACGGCGAAATTAGTGAAAGTCCAAGGGGCGATGGTTCTTCCCTTGTTAGTAAACCGCATGCTAGGATATGCTTGTTGTGCTATCATGTATGTTTGATTGTTTGAAATTGGTTGATAGGCATGCGAGACCCATTGTTTGTTTCTTAGTTAAGGAATTTCGGGGGCGAAATTTCTTAAGGGGGGAAGAGTGTAACGACCCGCATTCTACGCATCGGAAGATCGTAGAATATTTATTTCTCTTTGATACGAAGTCGAATGGTCATGTAACTTTGGGAAACGACTAGTAGGGTCATTTCCCATGTTCATGATTTTTGCCGATTTTTAAATGACTGTTTTGCCCCCAAGTTGATCTTGTTTCGTCCATAACTTTTGACTGGAAAGGAGTTTTGATTTGAAATCACTTCCATTGGATTCGAATGATGGTTTGCCATTCCGTAGAGTGGTCATATTAGTCAAACGGACTTACCGTTTGGGAGATATGGCTGAATTAAGGTTTAAAGGGTTATTTTCAGCTAATTGGGCTTAACCGGGTAGTTAGTAACTTGGCCCATTGGGGGATTTCGGGATTAGTGGTATTTAAGGGATGCTAGGGTTAGGATTTCGGTTTTTACTTCATTTTTCCAGCCGCCACTTATTTTCTTCAACCCTAGTCATGGTCTCCAACATCTAGAATCATTCCAAATCACCTATAAACACTTTCTAATTGAAGATTAAGCTAATTAGCATCAAACCAAGGCTAATCAACATCAAATCAGAGTTGGAGCTGCTGCTAAGCATTGGAATTCAACCCAAACAGAGAATCATTTCAAATCTATAGTTTACTTTGTGGCAAAGGTGAGTGATTTGCATTGTTTTTCACTAATTATGGCTAATTAGGGTAATTAGCGAAGATTAGCGAAATTATGGCTCAGAAAAATCTAGAAAAATTCCTAAAATTCTAAAACATCATTTTATGCCTCTGATATGAATTTGGGTTAATTTCGACTAATTTTGCAAATCCCGGATTTTAGGGGATTAAGGGGTGATTAGCGATAATTAGCGAAATTAAGCATGTTAAAAAATCTGGAAAAATATGTATAAATTCATAAATATTATATTAAGCCTCTGTTAGAAAAATTGGCTAATTTGGTTAAGTTTTACTAATCCTATTGTTAGATTTGCTTAAACATGCTTAAGGGGAAAATATGGGTTTTTGGGTATGTTTGATCCGTTTTGACATATCATATAGTTGTTTTGTTGCTTGTGGATGTTTATGCATGTTGCTATGACTGTATAGTGTGCTTTGTGATTGTCTAGAAGTGTTAGTTTGGTCGAAAACGCCGTCGAATGGCGTAAAACAGTCGCTGGAAAAGCAGCAGGAAAGTACCCGAACCGGATCGGATCGGATGGGAGCACGGACCGACCCGAGGTGCAACTCGCGAACCGAACCGATCGTGATACCCGATCCGAATCGCTCGTCAATGGTGGCCATGAACTGATCTTCTCGTGCCCACGATCCACCCCACCTCCTTCGACCCGAACCGCTCGCCTGAATGACCCCACGAACCGACCCGAGGTGATGATACCGATCCGAACAAGAAGGAGTAGCCACGAACTGGAGGAGCACAACTCGATCCACTGGGGATGTTGACGACCCAAACCACCACGAGTCAGAGCACCGAACCGAACCGCCACCTGAGGAGTTCCACGAACCGAACCGGCGAACATCACGAGCTGACTAAGGGCGAGGACCACGAAGACATGGTGGCACGATCCGACCCGAACTGAAGTGGGGGACCCGATCCAGATAGGGGAGCACGATCCGAACCGAGCAAGGGTGATGACCCCGACCTGAAGCAAAGTGAAGAAGGCTGATCCGGTGAAGACTAAAACCCGAGATGCAAAGGTAGTTCAAATGGGAAGTTGTACTCAGGATCCAGACGGGAACCAACGAGTTAACTTCACGATTGGACTTTGCTGCGGGACGTGTGCAAAGGGGCTATCGATGCCTATCACTTTGGTTACCATTGATAGATGGATTAGGGGCTCATAGTGTAGTTATACGGGGTTGGACTCCGTCATGGCCCAAAGGATTAGGTGAACATAGTAATGGGTATCGTATGCTTTACGCACCGAGTGAGAGATGTGAGGATGGTTGCTATGTTTGTTTGTTGCCATCACTTTGACATACACACCCCCACCCCCGTATCTTTACACACCTTATGTTTAGTGGAACCTTAGAGTACCGTACAGTATGTAGTGCTAACTCTTTGGTTGCAGGTCCAAGTTCAGGTATGATTGGATTATACCTGTTATAGTTCTTTTTTGTTTAGTTGCTTATCGCTCACACCAGACTTTTGTCTGACCCAGAGTTTTATGTCTCTTCTTATTACTCTGGGTGCTCACACGAGAAGACTAGAGACAGGTTAGGTGGATGCACGAGTAGCTGTACTGGAGACGAGCAGGAGGCTTCCACGTATGATATATATAGATATTCTCCCTGTGTCGTTGGTGGTCACTACTCTGGGCATTAGTAGTGTACCTTTTCTTTCTTTTGCTTTAGAGACAGTTTTGAAAGTTGTAATAATGATGGTTTGGATCATAAGCTGTATTTGGATTTCCGCTGCTGTGATGGTCATGTTGGTTTAGTTTTCAGCTTATGCACTGTCTCGCCTGTTTTAAATCAAAGTTATGTTATTATTATATTTTATTCCATGCGCTGTGAGACATTTTACAGGTTCCTTTGTTAGTTCATTCTCTTCTTTTCTTTTCTTTTGGCGACTGTCCCGTGCTAGTTGGACATCGGCACAGCGCATTTCGGGGAAATGTCGGCTAGTGCGGGGCGGGCCGTCACACTAATCGAGTGTTGCGGATTATCAATCCGAAACACCTGCTAAATGTTTCAATTTGTCAATCTGAAACACCTGTTATTGTTTTATTTCGTCAATCTGAAACATAATATGAGTGTTTCAAAAATCTGCAACACCAAAAAAGTGTTTCTAAAAATTTTAGCAACATTTTATTACCATTTCAAATTGGCCATTTTGGTGTTGTGAGGGGTTATAATCTCATCAATCTGACTAATGTTTTTTTTTGAACAGCATTGCTTACGATGGTCGAACAGCGTAACACTCGTAGCCTTGAAACAGGCAAGGATAAGGTCCTATCCACCCCTGTAAACTTGGAAAGCGTTATGTATTTTGAATCTTGGACCGATTCCGAATCCAATCGTAAATCGATACACAAGGTCGACCAACAAATCCACCTTCTATTATGGAAGTATGAGAATCAAGCATGGTGGTAGCTGCAACCAATACTCTCCCCTGGGCTATCTTTCTGATGGGCCCTCTAGATACTTGGTCCGGTACGATGAGCGAAAGACAATTGAGAAATTTAAGTGTGAAACATCGGATTCCATGGGTCGATATGCATGCTCCCAAAGAGGGAGATCTTCCTCATAATCCACGAGTAGCTATATTGCGATTTCCTGCCCGATGTGTACTACTGGGGCTATCCCCCCTTTTTCTCTATTTGTAATTGACTTTTTAAGGCAAATGAATCTGGCGCTGATGCAGCTTCACCGGATTGCTTATGCCAATTTGTTGTCTTTATATGTCATGTACATGAAGTATTTATATCGACCCTAACACTTGATGACATAGTGTTTTTCTTTAACTTTAGACATCGGAAGAAATAATCTCCCTCTTTTCTTTTCTTTTTGAGGCCATTCGTAGCCGAAAAGTCATTGATGTCATCCCCGGCAAAATGGGAGACACTAAGCATATTTGGTTTTATGTTAGTGAAAATTAGTCACTCATCCTTAAAAAGTTTGGAAATACAATCGGCATCCTCCCCAAACTTTCGCTACAAATCCGGTCCCTATTTTTAATTTTACGTGTTTTTCAGGAAATTTTAGGCGCTACTATATAAAAAAAATAAAAAAATCAGAAATATTCCCAAAAGCGTTTGTAAAAAAAATGTTGCATACATATATGTAACTATTACCAATAGTAGCAAACGTGTATGCATATATTCATCCAACATTTTCTATTGAAAATCTGGACCAATATATGCATACATGTATGCATATATTTGTAATAGTTGCATACATGTATGCATACAAAGTTGAATTGAGATGCATGTCTTACGAATAGTTGCATACATAAATGCAACTATTCTGTACATATGCATACATGTATGCAACAAATTCAAAAAGGAGGAAGTCTTCTTAATATGTGCATGAATGCATGCACATATTCTGTATAAATGCATGAATGAATGCAATAATGTCTGAAAAGTGCGAATGCTTGAAAAAACAGGCCAGATTTGAATATATGCATAAAAAGATGCATATATTGTTGTTTATCTACATACATGTATGCATTTATACTGCAGTTTGATGCAACGCTGAAATATAAGCATGAATGTATGCAACTATTTACGAATATATGCATCTTTTTGATGCATAAACCTGCTGTTTCGCTGTTTTTTATTTTTGGGTTTTGATGTGGTTTTTTATTGTTTAACACTTGAATTTTTTGGTGTGTACTCGTTTTATTTAATAATGATTTTACGTGATTTTTTTAATGAATTTTCGAAAAATAGGGACCTAATTTACAATAAGTTATGATCGGATGTGATGTGAATTTTGAAACTTAATAGGGATGTATGCCAAACGGAACCTTTATATTAAGCAACAGCCGGGATGTGACCGCTGCTGGCTTCGATGCAGTAAGTCTTTTATCTTTGTTGATTCAATCATGATCAGGCTTCTCATGTGAAGTATTTCCTTATATTAGATGATCCAAGAAGACCCACAGGCAGAGAGTTTCAAGAGCGTTTGAATACCCTGGCTGTTCTTGATGTAAAACATCAACACCAAAAGAAGCTTTTGACCGATGCCAAACTACATCATTACATCTCCTACATTAGGGGAGAACATTAGGGCCCTTAGATGATCAACCTTCTCCTTCTCCCAAAGACCAAGATGATGTACTTTCATTTCAGAGGACATCGACTATTGTCAAAGCCATGCCCCCGTCAGGGGGTCGTCCTCCCAACCCTCGTCTGGAGGGAAAAAGTAACGTTCATCCCCAAGTGAGGGGGAAGAGTCCTTATTTAAAGAGAATGTTTTGATAATGACCAAGTAAGAATGCCAAAGAGCTTGGTTGGAGGTGCTCCAGGGAAGGTCTATGATGAAACAGCTGAGGAGGAGCTGGCTGGCCATCGACCAAAAGATTCTGGTGCTAGAAGAGATTCCCCTCTTATTCATGGTCCACAGGAGGAGGATGTGACCCCTCCCTTTCATAACTTACAAAATTTGGGAACTCCCGACCAAATTGTCTCTTCTCAAAATTTAGATCCGGGTGCGTTTTTCCATACCAAATTTAGGGAAGATTACATACCGGTTGATCCAAAAGACACAGGAGATGCGCACCAAGTTTTAGGCTTGGGTTGGTTTTGGAGAACCACATTTAGAGAATACGCAGCACTAGCACTACACGTCACAACACCATTTTCTCTAGCGTACATTGAATTTTAATTAAAGTTTCTTTGTCATAATGTAGGGGCTATGGATACAGAGTATTACCACGATAACTTTGATTATCTTTTGAGAGGAGGCGAGCCTATTGGGTCGGCCTCGCAGCAAGTCGAGCAAGGTGGTGATCACGAGGATAACAACCGTAGAGAAAAAAGAAAAGAGTGGAAAATGAAAGAGGAAGAAGAAAAATCTCGGAAGAGAAAGAGGCAAGAGAAGGGAGATCAGAAGCATAAGGAGATGGGAGTGAAGGGAAGCAAGTCCCATAGAAAAGAGGAGGAGCCTGAGACTTCCAAGAATCGATCTTTATCCCTCCTCAGGACAGACCCCTAAAGGCGGTGACAAAACTGCTAACGAACATCCTTAAGCTGCTCCGGTCCATTCCCAATTCTCGGTCAGCCCTTCTCTCGAGGTGCGATTAGTTGGACTACACGATCATGACTCTACCCCTCCTCCCGGTCGTCCTGGAAAAAGTCCCCGGGTATCGACCTCTTAGGATCAAGAGAGGGTATATACTGATCGAGTCAAGGAAATGGAGGAGCTCTTCCTAGTTATTTATTTTGCTAGAATTATCTTGCCCCCATGCTGCAATCATTTCCTCCGAACTTTCATGATCAAATCAGATCGAATGTTGATTTTCCCTAACCCAATATGACGCAATGTATGCATATGCAAAACAAGTATGTGAAGTGGTTAGGAGTAGGACGATAGAGAATGAATGCTTACAGAGGGAACAAGATACTGACAGGAAGGCTTTTTAGTTGCTCAAGGAAAAGACCAAGGAGTGTGAGTCTCAAGTGGATACCCTTAAAGAATAGTGCAAAAAAATCTCGAAAAGCTTAGAGGCTCGATTTCAGTCGATGAGACAAGAGTGCGCATCCTTGAGAACCAAAAATGAAAATTTAAGGAATGATAAAGGTCAATTGGATCGGGAGGTATAAGACCTCAAAGCCGGTCTTGATTCGTCTGAGCTTGCTAAAAAGTGGGCCGGGGATTATGCCGCCTCTATATTCGAAAATGCCAGCAACGCTCAACTTTATCATGATATTGAGATTCGTTCGATCAGGGCTGATCATGCGGCCGAGTAAAAAGAGATAAGCAAAAAATTTGGTGCCAATGTTTTGCTGTTCTTGGCCCGCATTCTTCGCCACAGGAACCTGTCTTGGATGGGAAATTACCAGCAGGTGTTAGCTAATGCATGGGAAGTGTTTATGAGGGAAGAAGTCGGGGCAGCGAAGGGTAACTAGGTGGACGAAGAAGTTTTAATAGCCGGATCTATGCATGGTGATGAGTAGGAGGCGTTGGCCAAAGGGAAAGTAAGGTTAAAGGAATTAAGAGATGCCAAACGATATAGGGCTAAAGGGAAGTCGGTCCCAGAGGGGGAGACTAATGCATGTAAAACGAAACCATCTCTCCCTTTCCCTTTTGCAAAAGCTATGGCCGGTTCATCCTTTATTCCTACTCCTCCAAACTAGTCCTCTGGAGTAGCAGAGGAATATAGTCTGGATGATCCTCTTCTTCCTCTGTCTAGAAAAAGATCAGCTACTCCTACTCCTGAAATAAAGGCTTTAGAACGACCGAGAGAGTTTGCAAACATAGGTACTCACTCCTTCTTTCTTTATCCTATCGAACATTCGTTCCTTCGACCATAACTTTCTTTCTTCCTGTCATAGGTACACCATTAACTAAAGAAGTCACTAGGGCGAAGACTAAAATGTCAGAGAGGGACCCCTCTACCGTTCTTAGCAAATATGAGAAAATGACCGACGCTATGAAGAAGCCAGAGACTCGCGATGTTCAATCATAGTATGGTGATGTGGAATTTGAATGTGAGATCTAAAAGTCCAACCTTACATCTATTGCGGAGATGAAGGCTAGGGACGAGGAACAAGTCTTTTCCTTAAGGTTGAACTAGCCGATGAACCCCTCGACATTCCTCCTCTCCAATATATTCCATTAACTTTACTTTCATCTATCAATGTGGCTTCTTTTCCAGCCCTGGCTAATCCAAGTAAGAGAAAGCACAACGATGCAACGCCCAGTCGCTCTATTTCTTTTGGTGGCATGCCCAAAAAACTGAAGTATGGTTTGACTACCGAGGAAATGCAGAAGCTGATCAAGAAGAATGAAAGGGAGGAAGTCGAGAAGTCTGGTGGTAAGTTTCCTCAAGCTTAGAATTCCTTTGATGTATGTCTACTCTAGGCCCTTTGAGATTTATTTGCAAGTGCGGGTGTTATTAATGTGTCCAAGTATCTGTGAAAGTCCTAGAGGAGCAATATTAATGTCCCCAATTTATTCCAAACTTTGAGGATCGTTTAAGTGAAACTTGTTGTCTGATCACTTGTTTATCCTCATGCCCCTAGTGTCAAGAGGGATAGGTTCAGACGCCGAATCTCCCTATCGATTCCAAGATTGATTCAACCAGTCTGAGGGCCAAACGATCATGGTTAGGGATGCGTAGGTCTTTTTATACTCTCCCGCTAGTCGTCAATGGTTAGAGTTCCACGAATCGAGCGGTCTTTTGTCGGGGTGCACCTTTCACACTCGTCCATAATTTTATATCCCTTCTCAAGTAATAAGAATCAGAGTTGTTTTAAACAGGCAGTCATGCTATTTACATCGGTGTCATCCACAATTTTGGTCTACAAAGTGTGGTCTGAGGGTTCATGCATCATCATCAAGCTCGAAGTTATTCGTCCTATATTTCATTTCGCTTCCTGAACAAGGTCGACTCGTTGTGTCATGGAATGGCAGACTGGTAAGTAATCTTTTGACCTAATGTTGGTCGAATCACAACATACAGTCATTAAGGTAATGAGATAGAGCAGGAAAGGAGCTTTTATTCATAAACTACCATGGGCATTAAGGCACACCTTATTACAAAAGATAAAATAATAAGAAAACAAGAGTCCTAAGAAAGATAATGTCTTAAATGCTCAACATTTCATGCTCTCTGAAAAGGTTCGCCATCAACTGTCACTAGCCTTAAGCTTCCATTATCAAGCTTCTGTTAGATGACATAGGGCCCTTCCTGCTTGGGTCCCATATGTATGGGAGTCGGGATGACCCGTTTTAGAACAAGGTCGCCAACGTCGAAGGTCTTAGGTAGGACCCTCTTGTTGTAATATTGAGCAACCCTACGCCGATGAGCCTCAGCGCGGAGGTTTGCTTCTTCTTTTTATTCATCAATTATGTCTAATGATTCTCAGATAAGGGCTTTGTTTGATGGCGGGTCATAGTATGTTGTCCTATGAGAAGGGACCTCAACCTCTATGGGAATGACTGCTACCGATCCGTAAGATAAATAAAAGGGAGTATGACCAATAGCTGTCTTATGGGTAGTTCTATGTGCCCAATGGGCTAAAAGAAGCTCGTCGACCCATTTGTCTTTGGCTCTTTCCAATCGTTTCTTCAGGATAGACTTGATAATTTTGTTAACAGCCTCAACCTCTCCATTAGATTGTGAACGTGCAACCGCCGTGTACTTTTTCTCGATGTGATACCTTTCACAGAAGTCTTTTAATTCATAGTTGTCAAAATGAGTCCCATTGTCAGTTATGACAGTCCAAGGAAAACTAAATCGACATATGATATTCCTAACAATAAAATTGATGACTCGCTTTGCTGTGACCGTGGTTAGATGTTCGGCTTTTGGCCACTTTGTAAAGTAGTCTATAGCCACAATCACATATTTTGCACCCCCTTTCAATATTGGAAAACTTCCAATAATATCTATTCCCCAAATGGCGAACAGCTGACCATCTGAGTGATCTCTGTTGGTGGGGCTCGTGGAATTTGCGCAAACCTCTGGCATTTATCACATCGCCTTGAATAATTGGCTGCGTCCTTACTAACAGTCAACCAGAAGTACACATATCATAGCACTTTCTTGGACAGGGGTTATCCTCTGGTATGAGCGCCTCACACTCCATTGTGAACGTCTTTCAATATTCTCTTGACATCACCGTTAGCCACACATCGAAGAATTGGAATAGAGAAACCCCTCCTATAAAGTTGGTATTGCTAGATGATGTACATAGAAGCTTGTCGTATGCAGGCTCGTCTTTCATTCCTTCTTTCGGGGAGAGCGCCGTGTAGGAGAAAATTCTTGATGGGAGTCATCCAGGATTCTTTTCATGTTCGGGTTCTGACTGATTGACCTCCATCTGATCTATGCTCGGAATGTTCAAAGTTTCTATAGGGACTAGTTCTGCTTTGCTCGAGTTGTCGGAACTGGCAAGTTTTGCCAGTCTGTCTACCTTCTGGTTTTCCTCTCTGGGAACGTGGGAGATGCTATATTGATCAAAGCCATTTAGCAACTCTTTGACCTTCTTGAGTTAAGCGGCAAGTCGAACTCCTTTAGTATGATACTCTTTCCGAACCTAAAATACAATAAGTTGAGAATCAATTAAAATATAAGTGATGTAATTCTTAAGTCCCTCGTGAGTTTGAGCCCGAAAATCAAGGCTTCATACTCAGAGTCATTGTTAGTAGACAAGAAATTCAGTCTTAGGGAATAATAAATCAACCGCGCTTCAAGAGACAATAATATGATGTAGGCGCCGGAACATCGATCGTTACGGGCCCCATCTGTATACAGCTTCCAGTTGTTTAATCTCAATTCGGTATCCGAGGGATTGGTACTATAATCCAAGTTATTGTTTTATGAAGTGGTGAACTCAGCTGTGAAATCGGCCAGTGCTTGTCCCCGGATGGACTTCCACGGGACAAAGGTCAGGTTGAATTGACTAAGCTCGATATTCCACTCGAGCAGTTTCCCGCTTGACTCAGATCGTTGCAAGACATGTCATAGTGGTTGGTCGGAGAACACTTTGATATGGTGAACCTAAAAGAAATGTTGGAGCTTTCGTGACGCAATCAGCAGACTATTAGCGAGCTTTTCAATCTTTGGATAGTTGCATTCAGCCCCTATCATTTTCTTGCTTACATAATAAACTGGCTGTTGTACTCGATGTTCTTCACGGATTAGGACCAAGCTGATTGCATGCACGGACACTGCTAGGTATAGAAATAGATCTTCATGGTTAATCGGTTTGGACAAGATAGGATGTTTCTCCAGGTGGTCGAGTAAATTCTGAAAGGCCTTGACACAGTTGGGTGTCCAAGCAAAGTTTCATTTCCCTATTTTAATCAATTCAAAGAAGGGTAAGCATTTATCTGTCACTTTGGATATGAATTGATCCATTGCTGCGACCTTGCCTGCCAAGCTTTGCACGTCCTTAATTCTTCTAGGTTCATGGATTCCCCTGATGGCTAAAATCTGACCAGGATTGATTTCGATCCCTTGAAAGCTAACTATGAAACCCAAGAACTTTCCCAATGCTACTCTGAAAGAACACTTCAAGACATTTAGCTTCATCCCATATCTACAGAGGATGCCGAACATCTCTGACAGGTCTCTAACATGATCAGATGATTGCCTCGACTTCACCAACATGTCGTCTATGTAAACCTCCATCGTTCTTACTATCTAGTCATGAAACATTCGATTGATCAGACCCTGATATGTTGCCCCCGCATTATTCAGTCCGAAGGGCACGACCAAATTATAATACAGGACGAGGTCTGTTATGAAGCTGGTATGTTCCTAGTCGGGGGAATGCATTGCAATTTGGCTGTACCCCGAGTAAGCCTCCATGAATGAAACGAGTTCATGCCCTGCGGTTGAGTCGACCAGCTGATCGATCTTGGATAATGGGAAGCTGTCTTTAGGGAAGGCTTTATTTAAATCAGAGAAGTTGATACAAGTCCGCGACTTCCCATTGTCTTTCTTCACAAGCACAGGGTTTGCTATCCATTTGGGATAAGTCACGTCTCGAATGAACCCATTGGCTTGAAGCTTTCCAATTTCTTCCTTTATAGCTGCGGATCTCTCTGGATCGAGCATCCTCCTTTTCTACTTCACCGGGGTATACTTCGGGTCGATGCTAAGAGAATGAGTCATAATGGAGGGTGAGATCCCACACATTATAGCATGGGTCAATGTGTACACGTCAAGGTTAGCACAGAGGAATTCAGTCAAATCGCTCGTTCGGAGGGGGTCAAGGTGAGATCCAATCTTTAAGACCCTCGTCGGGTCATCGTCGATCGAGATCTCTACAGTAGGTTCATTTGGAGTTTCCTTCCTACATCCCGGTTCTTTGTCCTCCCTTGGATCGATGTCCTTAAGTTGGTAAATGGATTGTCCTGGATGGGATGTTTTCTATAGTTTTTATGCTTCCTTTTGCTCTACAAGAGGGTGATTATCTTCAGATTCCTTGGTTTCCTTGCTTCAAAGTTCTTTCCCTTCCGCCAAATAGCAGGCTCGCCCTATTACTTGGTCTCCACACACCGTTCTGATCCCTCCATCGGTCGGGAATTTCAAAAGTAGGCACCATGGAGCAATACAAGCTCTAAACTCAGGTAAGTTCAGTCACCTCAGAAATTCATTGTATTGGAAGTTTATATTCATTGCAAAAAATGGTTGAATCCATGCTCTCCTATGGTCTCCATCTCCCAACTCTACTGATAGGTCAGTGAGACCGACCAGCTCAATGGATGACCCATTAAAGCCATGTATCTGGCCTGTGCATGGCTTCAAGTCCTTTAATTCCAACTTCATATTGTCAAAAGCATGTCTAAACAAGATATTTACCGAGCTTCCATTGTCAACCAAAATCTTTCGTACTGTGACATGGCCAATAATGTCCATTATGACCAACGAGTCGATGCTCTGGGCTTCTACACACATGGACTCCCAATCATGGAAAATGATGTCATTAGTCATCATCTTTTTTTATGGGACTTGCAGATCCAGGGGTGTTGGTCTCCGCAATGTCAATATGTTTTGCGGAGTTTACATACCGTTCCATAGCCCAAATAGTACGCCCCGCTAGATGAGGTCCACCAACAATGCCATTGATCGCTACCCCCTTCGCCTTTTCTTGGGTAGTGGCTCTAGTCAATGCCCGGCTTTGCTTAGATGCCAAAGCCCTTGCCCCCTGTCCCTCAGGGCTACCTCGTACTCATCGAGCTTTCCCTCTGGAATCAGATTCTCGATGATGTCCTGAAGATGATGGCATTCATTAGTCTCATACCCATAAATCTCATGGAACAAACAAAACTTCCTAGTCTCTTTTTTTGTGGACTCACACAAGGAAGACTTCTTGTATTGAATTGTACTGCACGTGTCGAGATAGATGTTTTCAAGCATGTCATTCAACGCCATATAACTTTCAAAGACTTGGAACCGGGGTCGCTTCCTAGAATTCCCTCTTTGTCCAGGGTTTCCATTGGTTCCATTCGGTTCATTACCATTTTCGTTTGCCACAATTTCCAACATTCACTTCCACTTTCCCAGAATTATCTCCAAATTGCTTGACTACCACATTACTCTGAATAGGTTTGGTAGATACATCTTTCGACCTATCCTCTTTATCCAATTGTGCGTCTTCCTGCCATAATCGAATGTTGGCTTTTTCATAGAACATCTAAATTATCGTAGGTGACTTCCCTATAAGATACTTCTCGAACTCTGTCCTTTTGTCAATACCATCTACTATGGCCATCAAAACTGTCTCATGATTAGGATCGCTTACTTCGGTGGTGACTCGATTAAATTGACTAAGACAATTCCTTAAAGATTCACCCCTTCCTGGCTTTATTGCGGAAAGGTCCATAACATGCTTAAACTTAGAAGCATGGAGGCAGAATTGATTTAGGAACTTCTCACTTAAATCTTTGATGTTCGAGACCGGTCTCAGGGGAAGCCGGGTGAACCACATAAGCGCTACCTCGCTCAAGAAAATAGGGAAAGCTTTGTATTTGATGGTGTCTAGAGCTACAACTATCTCCATATGCCACGAATATCTCATCAAATGCCTTTATGGGCCATTGATCCCCTTATAATGGCTCATTTGGGGCATATTAAACCTTCTGGGTAATTCTACCTATAGAATGTCATGTGTAAATGGCGTATGGCTTCAGTCAATCCCCTTATCTTCATTCTTATATCCTTTGCTATCATTCATGATTTTTTGTACCATGGCATTCAAATCTGAAGGGATAACTGCACATCGATCGGACTTTCCTTGCTCCCTCTCTAGGCAAATTTGCCTGAGTCGTTGTCTGGGCGGAATTTCCTAGACCTAGGACATCCCGGTTGTTCATAGAACGTTTAGGATGAAAAGTGGGAGCTTGGGTTGTTTAAGTAGCACTCCGGTGAGCCAAAGGGGAGGCAGTTTAATCATGTCGAGTCGCTAGATCGATGTCCTTTAGTTTGTCAAATCGACTTGAGCTTAATCAGCTGTTCCGAGATGGTTGGTATGACTTCCAGTTGCAATTGCTGTATGTTTTTGGGTCTTTCCAGCGGGCGCCACGGTTTAAGTCAATCTCTTCTTCCTTCGGATGATGATGAGCCTTCTGATTTTTGGTCCAGTAAGTAAAAGGGAAGACTGTTGCTTCCTGAATTCTTCCAGCTGCCTCGACATACGACCCATGTCCTCTCTCATAGCGACACTTCCCGGGGCTTGAGCGTTTAGCGCCGCCGTGGTATCCCTGAGTTAATTCATTATGGTCACAAATTCATCGCAGGTAGAAAATGCTGAGAGGGAAGTTTGATCTGCTGCGGAAGGTTGCACCTAGGAAGGTAACATTGGCTGGTCCAAAGTAGGCCCCGAGACGGTCAACCTCCCGGCTGCATCTGCTGACATTACAGCCTGTGGCTGCTTTCCGGTATTGCATGTCGAGGATTTGGCGATAATGGTTCAATGATACTGGAAAATACGTAGGATCTGGTCTCGGACTTGGTGATCCGAAGTAGAACAAATGTAACAACCCGGAAAATCTGGGCCAGTTTAAAATTTTTATTTTGGCCATTTTAGCGAATTTTGATTATTTAAAATGAATTATTTTAAATAATATCGACGTGAAATTTATTTTGAATATAATTCGAACGTATATATTATATACGTCGTCGTTAGAATATATAATAATTATATATAATTAAAAAAGGAATTGAAAATGGCGCGGTAGTTCGAAAATTCGATTTCTAATTTCAAATGAATATACAGAATTCGTTATAAGTCAGAATTGAACGAAACCAGAAATATTTGAATCTGTATAACTATATCTTTGGAACGAAGTTAACAAACTGAAATTTCATTTTAGAAATGATAAGATATGTCCAGTTGAAAATTAGAAATAGTCGCTGTGGAATTTATATATATTTTTATATATATAAGGCCCTTAAAAATAGCAATTTTGCAAACGACCTCGGATTTCGACGAAACTAGTTTTGTTGGGTCCGTGATGTAAAGTTATTGCTAGGTTTCAAATTTCATAATTTTTCGAATCAATATGTGAGCGTGGTAAAGAGAAACGCGTTTGACCAGTTTCAGTTGATTTTAATCGACTGGAAATTGGCCATTTTTCAAACGGTCTCAGAATTCGACGAAACTAGTTTTGTTAGGACCGTATCGTCAATACGAAGCTAGAAAATATTTTTCGGAATTTTTCTAGTTAGTATGTGTCCCCGGTAATTTGAAATGTACGTTTAAAATTCAATATAGCGATTTAAATGTAAGTTCAAAAGGAAACTGATCGAAATAGTCGAACCAGCTTACGATGCATATCCCATTGTGTTCGGAATGGGGGTGAAACGCTATGGACGATAGGCGGTGGGCCTCGTTTCGAGGTCGTATGTAAAAGTCAACTTTATGCAATTAAATTAATTAAATAAATAATAATAATAAAAAAAAAATATTTCCCTCCTATACCTTGGCCCCCCCGTAGTTCATTACCGATCCAATAATCGGCAGAAAAAAAAAAAGATGAAAACCCTAAGACTATCGATTGACGCCGCCGATCCACCACCTGCCTCCTCCGTTCGCCGCCCACCTCCCCTATCTCCTGCCCCTCGCGCGATCCTCCACCTCGACCTTGACCCCGTCGAAGGCCCTCAGCCCCGAAGCCCTTTCGTACGATTTCTTCGATCCCTCAAAACCCTAGCGCCAGACCAAGCTGCGCCGCCGACTCCAGGCCATCCACCGCCACCATGAACCTCTCCCCCCCTTCGCACAGAAAAGCAGAAAAACTGTAAGTTTATATGATTTTTATTTTAAAGTTCGAAACTGATTTTTATTAGAGTAATAAAACTGAAAATGTTTAAAGTTTAAAACTGATATTTAAAAAAAAAAAAAAGTAATAAAGCTGAAAATGTTTAAAGGTTAAAACTGATTTTTAAATAAAAGAATAAAATTGATTTTGTTTTAAAAGTTAAAACTGATTTTAGGAATTTTAAAAAAAAAACTTTGATTTGAAAAAGGTATTTAAACTTTAAAGGTGAAAAGATTTAAACTTTAAAGGTGAAAAGATTTAAACTTTAAAGGTGAAAAGATTTAAACTTTAAAGGTGAAAAGATTTAAACTTTAAAAAGGAAAGGATTTGAACTTTGAAATAAAAATTCGATTTTTATATATTGAACTTCGATAGAAAAATAGAATTTTTATATATTGAACTTCGATAGAAAAATAGAATTTTTATATATTGAACATCGAAGTAAAAATTCGATTTTTATATATTGAATAGCGAAGTAAAAATGTGATTTTTACGTATGTAGTGAAAGCAGCAACGAAGGTGACAAAAAGGCGAAACGACGAAGACCTCTGCAAATGAAGTGCCGTGGAGCTAGGATAGCTATATGTGAGAATTTCTCACCTTTCTATTTTATTTCTAGTTATATATATATACTAGGATGCAGACGGTGCTTAGTAGCACCCGACACAATCGTCCACAGACCATGGACTTGTTTGTTTGACTGTTTGGTGATTGATTGCGATATTGGTTTGAATGTGGTTTGTGGTGTGAAAAAAATCGAATCGATAAATTGGTTAGGATTAGACGTGCGCCGTTATAAGGCGAAGGAGTAAGGCTAGGTTAGACCCTTACTCCAAAGTTTGTAGTTTGCATAACGAATTGATTTGATTGATGTGTGAATGGCGTGGGCCTTCACTAGACCGGGGATAAGGCTAGGCCTTGTCCCGTTTCTAGTATCGTGCCGTTATGCCGCCGAAATTTTCTAAAATAAGTTAGAAAAATAAAGATATCATTTTATTTAAAGAATGAACTGAATAGAAATTCATATGTTGAAATAAAATGTTTTATTGTTAAAAATATAATTTTTAACGTGAATGTGAGAAAAAAATAAAATATTCATTTACAAACCAGACGGTTTGTTTATGTACACCTATTGGAATGACGTTGATTGGGTCGATAAATTTTACACATCGCCCAACTGCACAAATAAAATATGTGTTTGATTGTTTGAAACCCCACACGGGTGTTAGGATGAAATTTGAAGTTCACTCATCCTGATTGATTAAATATGTCGATCGATTGATTGACAGGCTGTTATAAGCGTTGAATATCTATATTTGATGCTTATACAGTGTGGTGCACTTTGGTTGATGGTTGATTATTTTTCAATGCTATGATATACATGTGTTGTATGAAAATCCATATAATTAACTTTATATGGTAATTGATTGGGCCTCATTCCAGTTTTAAAATAGAAATATTTGAAAAAGAAATATTTGAAATAGAATATTAGAAAATGGAAATATATGAAGCCGTGTTGATTAGATGCGCCATTTTGACGTGAACGATTTTTTGATCGATTTTATTCATTTTGAAATGAATATTGAAAAGTAATCTCGAAATCAACGATTTCGAAATTAATTGAATTGAAAACGATTTCGAAATAAATTGAATTGAAAACGATTTCGAAATTAATTGAATTGAAAACGATTTCGAAATAAATTGAATTGAAAACGATTTCGAAATTAATTGAATTGAAAACGATTTCGAAATAAATTGAATTGAAAACGAATTCGAAATGAATTGAATTGAAAACGATTTCGAAATGAATTGAATTGAAAACGAATTCGAAATGAATTGAATTGAAAGCGATTTCGAAATGAATTGAATTGAAAGCGATTTCGAAATGAATTGAATTGAAAAGCGATTTCGAAATGAATTGAATTGAAAACGAATTCGAAATGAATTGAATTGAAAACGAATTCGAAATGAATTGAATTGAAAACGATTTCGAAATGAATTGAATTGAAAACGAATTCGAAATGAATTGAATTGAAAACGATTTCGAAATGAATTGAATTGAAAACGAATTCGAAATGAATTGAATTGAAAGCGATTTCGAAATGAATTGAATTGAAAGCGATTTCGAAATGAATTGAATTGAAAAGCGATTTCGAAATGAATTGAATTGAAAACGAATTCGAAATGAATTGAATTGAAAACGAATTCGAAATGAATTGAATTGAAAACGATTTCGAAATGAATTGAATTGAAAACGATTTCGAAATGAATTGAATTGAAAGCGAATTCGAAATGAATTGAATTGAAAGCGATTTCGAAATGAATTGAATTGAAAGCGATTTCGAAATGAATTGAATTGAAAAGCGATTTCGAAATGAATTGAATTGAAAACGAATTCGAAATGAATTGAATTGAAAACGAATTCGAAATGAATTGAATTGAAAACGAATTCGAAATGAATTGAATTGAAAACGATTTCGAAATGAATTGAATTGAAAACGATTTCGAAATGAATTGAATTGAAAACGAATTCGAAATGAATTGAATTGAAAACGATTTCGAAATGAATTGAATTGAAAACGAATTCGAAATGAATTGAATTGAAAACGAATTCGAAATGAATTGAATTGAAAACGATTTCGAAATGAATTGAATTGAAAACGAATTCGAAATGAATTGAATTGAAAACGAATTCGAAATGAATTGAATTGAAAACGATTTCGAAATGAATTGAATTGAAAACGAATTCGAAATGAATTGAATTGAAAGCGATTTCGAAATGAATTGAATTGAAAGCGATTTCGAAATGAATTGAATTGAAAAGCGATTTCGAAATGAATTGAATTGAATATGAATTCAAATTGAATTGAAATTTGAATTGAACAGAAATGAATTTTGAAACGAATTTATAAAGAAGAATTCAATTTTGCTTTGAATTGAAATAGAAGTTGAAATAGAATTTGAAACGAATTTAAAACTATTTATATAATTCGTTTTGAATAGAAATCGACGAAATATATATTATATATATTATATATATAATATAATGGCCTGAATAGAACGCGCCGCGCCGCGGCAGTTCGCGAATTTCGACCATTTATTTCAAACGGACATTACGGGAGATCCGACCGTCGGATTCTCCTAAAACCGGAACCGTTGGGTTCGTATCGAAAAGAGCTTTCTAAAGAAGGTTAGAAATTTGAAATCTAACGGTTGGATTTGGAGATACGTCCAAATCAAATTCGAAAAAGGTCGCTGTAAGTGCAGTTCGATGGCCGTTGATGGAAATCGACTGTACGGGCCTTGATAAAATTATTAAAAATAGTAATAATTTATGTAAAATCATAAGAAATGATTTGTGAAGATTTGGGATGAAAAACTCCATATTTGAAAAGATAAAAATAGATTTTTATCGAAATGAACTAGTTTTGAACTAGAATTATAATTCTATTTATTTTTAAATAAATAAATTGAATTCGAAAAAGGTTTTGAAAATAACCAAAATTTCCAATGATTGCATTGGAGTGGATTTGAATCGAAATAGTCTTCGGAATATTTCGATGTTGGAATTCGTGATTATACAGGTGTTGTTATGGAAATTTGAAAGATATATTTTTATATCGTTATTTCCAATACGACATTTGTTAATCGTAGAATTTGATATTGAATATAGGCCGATATATTTTCTATTCAGAGCCTGGTATTTAATATCAAATGTGATTTGGGTTTGTCGTGAATGGTGTCTTCACTAACACCGTTCTTGAACCCAGTTGAGAAAAGATTAAATCTTTTTATTTAGATTTAATGAAGTGTACCAATTAAATGATATTTAATTGGAATTGAATTGATATTGATTTTTGGGTTTATCGTGAACAGTGTTTTAAATAACACTCGTTCTTTAACCCGATAATTAATGAATGTGATTTTGGGTTTATCGTGAACCGTGTTTTAAATGACACTGATTCTTTAACCCAGATAATGATTAAAACTAAGTGGAGTTTTAATGAATCTTTAATTAGATTGAAAAGATCGAGAATGGAGTATCACCAGTTTTGCTCCAGGCGATAGTTAAATCTTTAATTAGATTTGAACGTGAAATTTAGAAACTAACTGTCGGTTAGCCAAGCAGAATGGTTTTCTGGATATTGATCTGATGTTGGTTTCGGCCTTCGGGGTTAATATTTGGGGAATTATTCTCTTGATTAATTTACGGTTAGTGACTAATGAATTGGGATGAGGCGTATGTTGTGTTTGTGTAACACTTATTTAAAATATACGCGAGTTATTCGGAAAGACCGGGTTTATCCCATTCTGAATAACTGGTGCGACGATAAGTCGAAGATGAAGACGATGGTCGAAGACCGGAGGTCTTCACGTCGTTTGGGTGATAACTGATGATCTTGATTGGGCTGTACACCCAAGAAGATGGAAACAGTTAGTGATCGTCCAGACGTACTTGGAGATCGATGGATATGCGGGGTACTAGGTGCCTCCGGTTTCGTTCAGACCCAGAACGGACTTGTAAATGGACTGTGTGTCTGACATCGGATTTCATTCTGTGTGACTGATATCGGTTGCATAGGATGGTTTGCCTGTGTGGCATGCTAAGGTGCAAATGATCAAGGCTTCTGTTGAAAAGCAAAGTCTTGTGGTGATGATCAAAGCACGGCCTTTGTGGCGTAGCTTTGTGTAACGTTTACCTCGCGTGTTTCACACCCGGTATGAACCAAAAACGGGAGAGGACATCAGGGAGGACTTGCGTTTCTTTCTAGCTAGAAGTGGCGTCAGTGGTTTTACACGCCCTGACGAGTTTGACTTATGTGGTTGTTGCTGTTGCGAGGCGCCTCGGATTGATCGGTCGTTCTCGAACCGATGGAGTCATTTAGTTGGCTCGTTTACGCCCCAAAGGGCGGAGAGACGTATTGTTCAGGCATAATAATCCACTCCGTGTGGACCGGCCCTGACGATCCAAGGCCCACCTGAGTCTGGGACCTGAGACATGGGCTAGATTGTCTCGAATCGGTTGAGGATCTTGCCCCTAGCCTCGGTTCATAGTTGGAAACCCAATTTCCAAATACGTGACTTTGCGATTTTGATTGTATAACCTATATATGGCGACATAGTGGTATGGGGCATTCATGCCGCCTATGATTGATACTTATGATTTGAAGTTGTTTTATACACTATGCACTTATAATGGTATCAAATGATTTCTTTTAAACGTATCAAGCATTCTTGGCTGTTATAAGGGAAAACCCTATCCCCCGGCTTGCGTTTGCATTGTGTGATAGGACCTGGGTCTTATAACAGCTTCATTTTTCTTTATTTAGCATTGCGCTGTTTGTTTTATGCACTGGTATTCTTGGGAGGAAACCCGTTCCGTGTTATACGGCGTGGTCCCTTGATTTACCTAACTTTGAAAATAAAGATTAACTGTTTTAGTTCTCACACCAGTCACATGACTGACCTGGAGTTTATTGTTTTAACCTAAACTCTGGGTGCCCTTATTTTGACACGGGCAGCTAGTAGTTTCGGTTTTGCAGATTTTATTCACAGGATCCTGGTTTACAGCTGGAACGATATCCGGAAAGCTTTGTATCCGTATATCTCATTCTAGTTGTGTATTGTATTATTTTCCGCTGCGATGTATTTAAATGTAATTTAAATCTCTGATATTTCTGTGTAATATTTATTTGTTTATACTCTGTATATTCTTGTAATCTGATGCATTGTTGTAATATACAATGAAATGTTCTTCTGTATGCGTTCTGTTGTGGCTTGTTCTCGAACTATCCGACGCTTTCCTTTACGGGGAAGTTGCGGGTCTTCACAGTTGGTATCAGAGCTTTGGTTTACAAAGCTAGAGAACAAGACACATTAGAAACGTACGAAAGAATTCATCAGATATTGGATTAGTAATATCCAAGGGAATGACTCGTTAGAGATAGGATCAGTAGTATCCTAGAACGAGTGTGAAGAGTATATTTTCAAAAGGAAAACAAATTTTGTTTTGAAAATTTAAATCAATTATTCGTATTTGATTATCTATTTATATTGATTAGGACAGTCCAGTATACAAAGATTTTGCATATACGCCTTGCAAACGTATACTCAAAGTTTTAATATATTGGATAGATATAGCATCACACTCTAGTCGCCCGAAGATGATATTGATGATGGTGCATCATCATCAGCATTTATATTCGAGTGTCGAAGGTGTGATATCTATATATTTCCTATTGACTGGTGTGAGAACCAAAAACTATATAGGATCAATGGTTGTGACTTGGCACCAAAAATCTGATTTTTGTATATGTCTCAAAATTATGAATTTGAAGCTCTAATTCACTAATTAATTGATGTTTGTGTTGTTTGTTTATTTGTTTGACAATTTTGAACCATTTAGCCTAATTGAATCAAATATTGAATGATATTGAAAATTGGTTGCATCTGCTTGCATATACATATATATCTTTGAACAGGTCATAGCAAGGAGGCTAGAGCAGAGAATAAAATTTGTTTGCCCGACAAATAGGTACATGTTTACTACATAATTTCCTGTTTTGTTTGGGTGATGATGATTTTATGAGCCTATTGGCTAGCCGCTTGGCTTTTTCTTTTTCTTTTTGAGATCTGAAGGACCGGGGAAGCTATTTGAAATTCCCCGATGCTCCCATTGCAGGGGAGGTTATGGCGAAATTTTTCGAAAATTTAGGGTGTTAGCCAAATTTTTTGAAATTTTGAAAATTCTTAGAAACTGAAAGGTTGGAGAATGGAAGCCAGATCGAACGTAGAGTTGATTAATCAAACCACTTTCGACTTTGTTCCTTTTCGGGGACGAAAAGTTTTAAGTGGGGGAGATTGTAACAACCCGGAAAATCTGGGCCAGTTTAAAATTTTTATTTTGGCCATTTTAGCGAATTTTGATTATTTAAAATGAATTATTTTAAATAATATCGACGTGAAATTTATTTTGAATATAATTCGAACGTATATATTATATACGTCGTCGTTAGAATATATAATAATTATATATAATTAAAAAAGGAATTGAAAATGGCGCGGTAGTTCGAAAATTCGATTTCTAATTTCAAATGAATATACAGAATTCGTTATAAGTCAGAATTGAACGAAACCAGAAATATTTGAATCTGTATAACTATATCTTTGGAACGAAGTTAACAAACTGAAATTTCATTTTAGAAATGATAAGATATGTCCAGTTGAAAATTAGAAATAGTCGCTGTGGAATTTATATATATTTTTATATATATAAGGCCCTTAAAAATAGCAATTTTGCAAACGACCTCGGATTTCGACGAAACCAGTTTTGTTGGGTCCGTGATGTAAAGTTATTGCTAGGTTTCAAATTTCATAATTTTTCGAATCAATATGTGAGCGTGGTAAAGAGAAACGCGTTTGACCAGTTTCAGTTGATTTTAATCGACTGGAAATTGGCCATTTTTCAAACGGTCTCAGAATTCGACGAAACTAGTTTTGTTAGGACCGTATCGTCAATACGAAGCTAGAAAATATTTTTCGGAATTTTTCTAGTTAGTATGTGTCCCCGGTAATTTGAAATGTACGTTTAAAATTCAATATAGCGATTTAAATGTAAGTTCAAAAGGAAACTGATCGAAATAGTCGAACCAGCTTACGATGCATATCCCATTGTGTTCGGAATGGGGGTGAAACGCTATGGACGATAGGCGGTGGGCCTCGTTTCGAGGTCGTATGTAAAAGTCAACTTTATGCAATTAAATTAATTAAATAAATAATAATAAAAAAAAAAAATATTTCCCTCCTATACCTTGGCCCCCCCGTAGTTCATTACCGATCCAATAATCGGCAGAAAAAAAAAAAAAGATGAAAACCCTAAGACTATCGATTGACGCCGCCGATCCACCACCTGCCTCCTCCGTTCGCCGCCCACCTCCCCTATCTCCTGCCCCTCGCGCGATCCTCCACCTCGACCTTGACCCCGTCGAAGGCCCTCAGCCCCGAAGCCCTTTCGTACGATTTCTTCGATCCCTCAAAACCCTAGCGCCAGACCAAGCTGCGCCGCCGACTCCAGGCCATCCACCGCCACCATGAACCTCTCCCCCCTTCGCACAGAAAAGCAGAAAAACTGTAAGTTTATATGATTTTTATTTTAAAGTTCGAAACTGATTTTTATTAGAGTAATAAAACTGAAAATGTTTAAAGTTTAAAACTGATATTTAAAAAAAAAAAAAGTAATAAAGCTGAAAATGTTTAAAGGTTAAAACTGATTTTTAAATAAAAGAATAAAATTGATTTTGTTTTAAAAGTTAAAACTGATTTTAGGAATTTTAAAAAAAACTTTGATTTGAAAAAGGTATTTAAACTTTAAAGGTGAAAAGATTTAAACTTTAAAGGTGAAAAGATTTAAACTTTAAAGGTGAAAAGATTTAAACTTTAAAAAGGAAAGGATTTGAACTTTGAAATAAAAATTCGATTTTTATATATTGAACTTCGATAGAAAAATAGAATTTTTATATATTGAACTTCGATAGAAAAATAGAATTTTTATATATTGAACATCGAAGTAAAAATTCGATTTTTATATATTGAATAGCGAAGTAAAAATGTGATTTTTACGTATGTAGTGAAAGCAGCAACGAAGGTGACAAAAAGGCGAAACGACGAAGACCTCTGCAAATGAAGTGCCGTGGAGCTAGGATAGCTATATGTGAGAATTTCTCACCTTTCTATTTTATTTCTAGTTATATATATATACTAGGATGCAGACGGTGCTTAGTAGCACCCGACACAATCGTCCACAGACCATGGACTTGTTTGTTTGACTGTTTGGTGATTGATTGCGATATTGGTTTGAATGTGGTTTGTGGTGTGAAAAAAATCGAATCGATAAATTGGTTAGGATTAGACGTGCGCCGTTATAAGGCGAAGGAGTAAGGCTAGGTTAGACCCTTACTCCAAAGTTTGTAGTTTGCATAACGAATTGATTTGATTGATGTGTGAATGGCGTGGGCCTTCACTAGACCGGGGATAAGGCTAGGCCTTGTCCCGTTTCTAGTATCGTGCCGTTATGCCGCCGAAATTTTCTAAAATAAGTTAGAAAAATAAAGATATCATTTTATTTAAAGAATGAACTGAATAGAAATTCATATGTTGAAATAAAATGTTTTATTGTTAAAAATATAATTTTTAACGTGAATGTGAGAAAAAAATAAAATATTCATTTACAAACCAGACGGTTTGTTTATGTACACCTATTGGAATGACGTTGATTGGGTCGATAAATTTTACACATCGCCCAACTGCACAAATAAAATATGTGTTTGATTGTTTGAAACCCCACACGGGTGTTAGGATGAAATTTGAAGTTCACTCATCCTGATTGATTAAATATGTCGATCGATTGATTGACAGGCTGTTATAAGCGTTGAATATCTATATTTGATGCTTATACAGTGTGGTGCACTTTGGTTGATGGTTGATTATTTTTCAATGCTATGATATACATGTGTTGTATGAAAATCCATATAATTAACTTTATATGGTAATTGATTGGGCCTCATTCCAGTTTTAAAATAGAAATATTTGAAAAAGAAATATTTGAAATAGAATATTAGAAAATGGAAATATATGAAGCCGTGTTGATTAGATGCGCCATTTTGACGTGAACGATTTTTTGATCGATTTTATTCATTTTGAAATGAATATTGAAAAGTAATCTCGAAATCAACGATTTCGAAATTAATTGAATTGAAAACGATTTCGAAATAAATTGAATTGAAAACGATTTCGAAATTAATTGAATTGAAAACGATTTCGAAATAAATTGAATTGAAAACGATTTCGAAATTAATTGAATTGAAAACGATTTCGAAATAAATTGAATTGAAAACGAATTCGAAATGAATTGAATTGAAAACGATTTCGAAATGAATTGAATTGAAAACGAATTCGAAATGAATTGAATTGAAAGCGATTTCGAAATGAATTGAATTGAAAGCGATTTCGAAATGAATTGAATTGAAAAGCGATTTCGAAATGAATTGAATTGAAAACGAATTCGAAATGAATTGAATTGAAAACGAATTCGAAATGAATTGAATTGAAAACGATTTCGAAATGAATTGAATTGAAAACGAATTCGAAATGAATTGAATTGAAAACGATTTCGAAATGAATTGAATTGAAAACGAATTCGAAATGAATTGAATTGAAAGCGATTTCGAAATGAATTGAATTGAAAGCGATTTCGAAATGAATTGAATTGAAAAGCGATTTCGAAATGAATTGAATTGAAAACGAATTCGAAATGAATTGAATTGAAAACGAATTCGAAATGAATTGAATTGAAAACGATTTCGAAATGAATTGAATTGAAAACGATTTCGAAATGAATTGAATTGAAAGCGAATTCGAAATGAATTGAATTGAAAGCGATTTCGAAATGAATTGAATTGAAAGCGATTTCGAAATGAATTGAATTGAAAAGCGATTTCGAAATGAATTGAATTGAAAACGAATTCGAAATGAATTGAATTGAAAACGAATTCGAAATGAATTGAATTGAAAACGAATTCGAAATGAATTGAATTGAAAACGATTTCGAAATGAATTGAATTGAAAACGATTTCGAAATGAATTGAATTGAAAACGAATTCGAAATGAATTGAATTGAAAACGATTTCGAAATGAATTGAATTGAAAACGAATTCGAAATGAATTGAATTGAAAACGAATTCGAAATGAATTGAATTGAAAACGATTTCGAAATGAATTGAATTGAAAACGAATTCGAAATGAATTGAATTGAAAACGAATTCGAAATGAATTGAATTGAAAACGATTTCGAAATGAATTGAATTGAAAACGAATTCGAAATGAATTGAATTGAAAGCGATTTCGAAATGAATTGAATTGAAAGCGATTTCGAAATGAATTGAATTGAAAAGCGATTTCGAAATGAATTGAATTGAATATGAATTCAAATTGAATTGAAATTTGAATTGAACAGAAATGAATTTTGAAACGAATTTATAAAGAAGAATTCAATTTTGCTTTGAATTGAAATAGAAGTTGAAATAGAATTTGAAACGAATTTAAAACTATTTATATAATTCGTTTTGAATAGAAATCGACGAAATATATATTATATATATTATATATATAATATAATGGCCTGAATAGAACGCGCCGCGCCGCGGCAGTTCGCGAATTTCGACCATTTATTTCAAACGGACATTACGGGAGATCCGACCGTCGGATTCTCCTAAAACCGGAACCGTTGGGTTCGTATCGAAAAGTGCTTTCTAAAGAAGGTTAGAAATTTGAAATCTAACGGTTGGATTTGGAGATACGTCCAAATCAAATTCGAAAAAGGTCGCTGTAAGTGCAGTTCGATGGCCGTTGATGGAAATCGACTGTACGGGCCTTGATAAAATTATTAAAAATAGTAATAATTTATGTAAAATCATAAGAAATGATTTGTGAAGATTTGGGATGAAAAACTCCATATTTGAAAAGATAAAAATAGATTTTTATCGAAATGAACTAGTTTTGAACTAGAATTATAATTCTATTTATTTTTAAATAAATAAATTGAATTCGAAAAAGGTTTTGAAAATAACCAAAATTTCCAATGATTGCATTGGAGTGGATTTGAATCGAAATAGTCTTCGGAATATTTCGATGTTGGAATTCGTGATTATACAGGTGTTGTTATGGAAATTTGAAAGATATATTTTTATATCGTTATTTCCAATACGACATTTGTTAATCGTAGAATTTGATATTGAATATAGGCCGATATATTTTCTATTCAGAGCCTGGTATTTAATATCAAATGTGATTTGGGTTTGTCGTGAATGGTGTCTTCACTAACACCGTTCTTGAACCCAGTTGAGAAAAGATTAAATCTTTTTATTTAGATTTAATGAAGTGTACCAATTAAATGATATTTAATTGGAATTGAATTGATATTGATTTTTGGGTTTATCGTGAACAGTGTTTTAAATAACACTCGTTCTTTAACCCGATAATTAATGAATGTGATTTTGGGTTTATCGTGAACCGTGTTTTAAATGACACTGATTCTTTAACCCAGATAATGATTAAAACTAAGTGGAGTTTTAATGAATCTTTAATTAGATTGAAAAGATCGAGAATGGAGTATCACCAGTTTTGCTCCAGGCGATAGTTAAATCTTTAATTAGATTTGAACGTGAAATTTAGAAACTAACTGTCGGTTAGCCAAGCAGAATGGTTTTCTGGATATTGATCTGATGTTGGTTTCGGCCTTCGGGGTTAATATTTGGGGAATTATTCTCTTGATTAATTTACGGTTAGTGACTAATGAATTGGGATGAGGCGTATGTTGTGTTTGTGTAACACTTATTTAAAATATACGCGAGTTATTCGGAAAGACCGGGTTTATCCCATTCTGAATAACTGGTGCGACGATAAGTCGAAGATGAAGACGATGGTCGAAGACCGGAGGTCTTCACGTCGTTTGGGTGATAACTGATGATCTTGATTGGGCTGTACACCCAAGAAGATGGAAACAGTTAGTGATCGTCCAGACGTACTTGGAGATCGATGGATATGCGGGGTACTAGGTGCCTCCGGTTTCGTTCAGACCCAGAACGGACTTGTAAATGGACTGTGTGTCTGACATCGGATTTCATTCTGTGTGACTGATATCGGTTGCATAGGATGGTTTGCCTGTGTGGCATGCTAAGGTGCAAATGATCAAGGCTTCTGTTGAAAAGCAAAGTCTTGTGGTGATGATCAAAGCACGGCCTTTGTGGCGTAGCTTTGTGTAACGTTTACCTCGCGTGTTTCACACCCGGTATGAACCAAAAACGGGAGAGGACATCAGGGAGGACTTGCGTTTCTTTCTAGCTAGAAGTGGCGTCAGTGGTTTTACACGCCCTGACGAGTTTGACTTATGTGGTTGTTGCTGTTGCGAGGCGCCTCGGATTGATCGGTCGTTCTCGAACCGATGGAGTCATTTAGTTGGCTCGTTTACGCCCCAAAGGGCGGAGAGACGTATTGTTCAGGCATAATAATCCACTCCGTGTGGACCGGCCCTGACGATCCAAGGCCCACCTGAGTCTGGGACCTGAGACATGGGCTAGATTGTCTCGAATCGGTTGAGGATCTTGCCCCTAGCCTCGGTTCATAGTTGGAAACCCAATTTCCAAATACGTGACTTTGCGATTTTGATTGTATAACCTATATATGGCGACATAGTGGTATGGGGCATTCATGCCGCCTATGATTGATACTTATGATTTGAAGTTGTTTTATACACTATGCACTTATAATGGTATCAAATGATTTCTTTTAAACGTATCAAGCATTCTTGGCTGTTATAAGGGAAAACCCTATCCCCCGGCTTGCGTTTGCATTGTGTGATAGGACCTGGGTCTTATAACAGCTTCATTTTTCTTTATTTAGCATTGCGCTGTTTGTTTTATGCACTGGTATTCTTGGGAGGAAACCCGTTCCGTGTTATACGGCGTGGTCCCTTGATTTACCTAACTTTGAAAATAAAGATTAACTGTTTTAGTTCTCACACCAGTCACATGACTGACCTGGAGTTTATTGTTTTAACCTAAACTCTGGGTGCCCTTATTTTGACACGGGCAGCTAGTAGTTTCGGTTTTGCAGATTTTATTCACAGGATCCTGGTTTACAGCTGGAACGATATCCGGAAAGCTTTGTATCCGTATATCTCATTCTAGTTGTGTATTGTATTATTTTCCGCTGCGATGTATTTAAATGTAATTTAAATCTCTGATATTTCTGTGTAATATTTATTTGTTTATACTCTGTATATTCTTGTAATCTGATGCATTGTTGTAATATACAATGAAATGTTCTTCTGTATGCGTTCTGTTGTGGCTTGTTCTCGAACTATCCGACGCTTTCCTTTACGGGGAAGTTGCGGGTCTTCACAACAAAATCCTATAAATGCTGAGAATATCAATGTTCTCAGTGAAAGCACCAACGTGTTGACACCAAAAAATGGTACAACACCCAAGAAATGGAATTGTAGAGAATAAATGAAGAAAAATAAATGAAAAATGAAGAGAAGAGAAATCACACACATGTTTATAGTGGTTCGGTGTTAACGAGCCTACGTCCACTTTATAATCTTTGTATATGAAATCAACTATTATAGGTGAATCAATTACTACAATAATATAATCAGAGATTGACCAAAAGATCCTTCTTCTCAGTCCAGAAGTTTTATTTATAGATGCTAAAACATTTAAACTTTTTGAAGCATGAGCTATCCGATCTAGGATTTTAGGTGATTCTGAAGAGGCGTTCTTCTCGTAAAAGGTGGCATGATTTGAATCAGTAGTGGTAGATGGCATCTGATCCGATCATTTGGGCTGACTAGGCACGATCAAGTAGGAGTCAGACCAAATCTTCATGGGCATATCTTGCATGGAGTTAGGCTGGGCCTGACTCTGTCGGTCCGAAGATCTCAGACTCCTGCTGGCTTTCATGTCAGGTTCTTGTGTTCGGCTTACATCTTAGATTTGGATTTATCCATCCATTGGTCGATCAGTTCCTTAGTATTACTTGGTCCATCTCGTCACCTTGGTTGAAGACTATGACGTTAATGAATCTTGATGGCCTTACCAAAAGGTTGGTCAACAAACATATTTACCATTTGCATTCCCCATCATTCTTAACATGCTAAATAACTGTATTGTGATGATTGTCGTATAATTTATTTTCAATTATGTTAAGAATATTATTTTTGAATAGATTTATTCTATGAATCTGTTAATTGGATTGAAAATCATTGTAATAATGAAATTGTGGAATCTACAATGAAAAGTTAATATGTTAATGGAAATGTTGTTAATGACAAATTGGATATTGTAAATCAAATTACAGTGAAATTAGGAATAATGGAAAAAGAATAGACATGCCTAATTTGTATGAAAATTTACAGCAATTAGGAAATTGCAGATAACCTCACTGAGACACGAGGTTAAGTTCAACTTGTGGTAGAAGCCTTCCCGAAACCGCCCGAAAAATCCAGAATCCACAGGTGGTCAGCTTAATGTGAGAGGTCTGGTGCCTAAACATATATAAAACATATGTATACAATAGGCAAAATGAATAAATAAATTAGTAATGCGTATTGGGGTATAACAAAATAGATGTTTCGGGGAAATAGTAAAATAAGTATACTTCACTGTCCATTAAAGTCTTAGGAAACTATGACCATTAGGTTCATAAGTGACATTAATTGTAACCAATAGAAATAAATGGTATATGTGAAAATAAACAAGTTGGTAAAGAAATGGACGTTACAAAAGTAAAGTTTGTTTAATGTTAAAGAACCAAAGAAAATTTGATGAACGGTGAGTATAACCTATTATAATTAATCATAAGAGTAAGAATGTATTATAATAGGTAGGCCTGTCATAGGGACAAGTGGAAATTATGACACAGGTTATAATAAATAAAAAGCGAACTTATAGTAAACCTTAGTTAAGAGAACTAAGTTAATAAGTAAACACCAATGATAGGTTGTGATGACAATGTAAGATTCATGATTAAATAAGGAAGAATGAGGTAGACTTATGGACAGAAATAAGTTGTACTTAATTATATACATTAAGTAACATGTTAACAACAAACATGTGGATTTGAATAAGATATACTTAATTATACATTAAATAGAACATGCTATTGGAACTTGTAAACATGTAATTGACAGTAAATGACATGGTAATAAAAAGGGGTTGTAGATTACTTCCGTTAATTACAATCCGGGGTAAAAGTTTTTAGATTATTGTTGTTAGAGTAAGCACAATTAAAAGATTATACATAGGGTATAATAATTCGTTTGCGTGATGCGCTTGGATCAGTCCGCACGAACAAAGGTGAAGAACCCAACGGGGCAGATCACCGGAGTGTCTGAAGACATGGGAGAAGAAACGGGAGGACCACATCCACTTGATCACTCTGCTCGATATGCAATTTGATTAATTGGAGGCTGAAGGGAAGAACGCGGCTTCCGAGGGACGTGGTAGGGTACTCCATGGTGGTCCTCCGTTGTGATACACACTTAGGATGTACTCGCAAAGGTGAGGGTCTGCGCGATACCACCTAGTGTGTATATCTTGATTGCAGCAGTAGCTTGGCAGTCAGAAGGTTGTGACGGTATGATATTGGGGGTGATTCGGCGATTGGCCTCGAGAGAGGTTGGTCAGGACCAAATTATGGATAGTAATCGTCGGATACCTATCATTAGTAGTCAGTGGGATACAGAAGGACTAGAGCTAAACCAAGATACCATTGACCTTTCACTATCAAGGCATGGTTAGGGGACATGCCAACTTGGATGATAGACTGGTTGCTAGGGGCATGTCGCTTAGCTCTTGATGATGTCTTTCATTAATTGAGGGAGGGGTTTGGGTGGGGCCATAACCATTGTGAAAAGTAGATCATACTCGGATATCTGTACTATAGGTCCTTTGACTGTACCTATACAGATATGAAAGGATCTTGACCAAGTTTCGTGTATTGGATGCAACCCTATTATCGGACTCGGGGTATAGTAGGCAGTACGTACATGTGAGGGTTTTGGTACATGCACCAGGTGGTGTATCGTAGACGTTAGGGCATTAATCCGTACGCTTGCATGGCATAGCGATAATGGTTTTGTGTGGTAACGTGGCATTATGATTTGGATTTCCATATGTCGTTTGGCGTAGGATACACTTCTGTGGCTTGACGGTGGAGACCGTGCGAGGAGGGTACTATGGGAAGTACGTTGATATGTTGGGGGTAGCTATATATATAAACACTATGTCAGGTTAATATACTGGGACATAAACGGGTACGACGTGTGTATAGAGCCTTGAGTGCTGTTAACCCAAGCAACCTAATAAATAAGAAAACATAACTGAACGATATATATAGGGTTGTTTCAGAATGTATAATTTGTCCAGTCACCAAAACTTTTGTGTTTTGACTCCCTCCTCATAACACACTCATAGGTTAGGTTTGTGGCAAGGATAGGATAGCTTTGGATACTAGTTAGGCAATATTATAACTTCGATAAGGCTATATTTGATCATATTATATTTTATTCATTTCACTGTAAGATGTTTACTGAGCTCTGATATATTTATTAACTCTGTCTTTTCTACAGGACGCCAAATAAGCCGACTCATGCTTTGATAGATTGGGACTTTTGAAGAAAAAAAGGTCTATCAAAATTCGAGTTGTTACATCAATCCAGTCGTATTCCAACTATTTTTGATGGTACAGAATTTTTAAATTAGTAATTAGAAATGGAGTCCTATTTAAAATATATTAATATTGAATGTTGGGATATTTTTAACAACGGAGGTGATATGATAGATAAGAATAATATAGCTACTAATTCTCGTACTACGCATATCTTATATTCTTATATTAATGATGATCGATATAGTCTTCTCCCCTATTGTTTAAATTCACATGAAATCTAGGAAACTTTCAATGCATTGTGTGGAAGAAATGACAACTGCTCAGAACCCTCAACTGCCAACTCAAGCTCAGATGTGTGCTTAACAGGGGTCAAAGATGAAGACTCAACAGATGATGATAACAATGGAGACTCAACAGGAGAATTTTCTTATGAAGATCTACTTCATCTTTGTTGTAACAACCCTGAATTTTGGGGCCAATTTAAAATTTATTTTAAGTGATTTTAAATGAGTTTTGATATTTAAAATAATCTATTTTAAATAATAATGATCACAAATTTGGTTCAAATCGAAGTTAGAATGAATAAATTAATTTTAATTACAAAAAGAGTTAGAAATAGCGCGGTAGTTTGAAAAGTCAAACTTGAACTTTGACTGATCGTACAGGAAGCAAAATTTAACGGATTTTAGTGAAACCAAAAATATTAGAATCTATTTAAAAATATCTTTCCAACGAATCCGAAAAATCGAAATTTCATAGCGGGAATCAAAAGTTATGGCCAATTCAATTTTTAGAAAGGTCGTTGGGTAAATTTCATAGGTCAAAAATGCTACGTTTTGCATATAAAGGAATTTCGACTCGAAACCACTTCCATTGAGTTCAAAATGATGTTTCTGCATTGAAAAACAGTAAACACTTATATATTTCGAGTTTCAGAAATTATTTGTTTAAAAATGTATTTTTAATATTAAATATACTGGCCTTAAAAATAGTCATTTTTCAAAAAGTCTCATAATTCGACGAAATAAATTTTGTTGGATTCGTATCGTCATAAGAAAGCCAAAAATAATTTTTCCGGATTTTTCTGACTTCGTATGTGGGCCCGACAAAATTATATTTACGTTTGAATTAAAAATAAAGGATTTATTTTAGAAAATAAAAGAAACATGCGTATAACTTCAGAATTGGGCCTTGGCAATAGCGCCATCACGTTCAGAAGACGTCAAAACATTAAGTTCGACAGTCGTTGAGCGCGAATCGGGGATCGGACGGAAAAAGGCCTATTTTCTGGAATTATTAAATAAAATAATCATTAGAAAAACCTAAAATACTGGTATAAATACGGTCCGTATACGGTTGCTTCTTCTTCCTCTTCGTTTCTTTTAGCCGCAAGAACCCATTATCCATCAGAAATTCAAACATCGATTACTCCTTCAAATCTCAACGAAATTCAACAAACTTATACTCGTTTCGAAGAGAAACCTGAGCTCTTCGATCTCCGACAAGTCCCGTCCCTCCCCGTGCCCCGTAGCGCCGCCACCAAGCCCGAGAACGGACGCCGAACGAAGCCCCCTTGGCCCCACCACGTCAGTGCGCACCACCCCCAGTTCCCGGCGCAGAAACCCCTCACGTAGCTCTCCGGCGTCCCGCAAACGGTTCGGCAAACCGTCAACTACAACTCCAGAAATTCGCGATCAAAGTTTTGAACAATTATGGGTTCTAAGGTAGATTTTATTTCAGATTTTGTCACGCTTTATAGCGTCGCTGCGACAGTTGTTAAAAGCCTGAATTTGATTTTTCATATAAATTTGTATTCGAATCATTCCAGATCTGAAATCAAATTGAATACGAACACCGGATCTGATTGAACCCGAGTCATCTTCTCAGACCAAACACTGTGAGAATTTTATTTTTGAATTTAATTTAATCATTTAATTATTATTTGCATGGTTGTTGATCGTAGATCTAAAAAGACATGATATTTAGTACATGGATCTGAACTATTCACCCCGTATGTTGTTGAATCTGAATTGCTTAGAACGACATGAGATTAGATCTGAAATTTTAAGGTTTAAATTTTGAATTAAGAATTAATTAAAATTAATTAATTATGTGTTATTTATTTAACCATGCTATGTTGATTTTGCATATGCTGTGTGAAATCCTATCTTGCAAATTACTTCGATGTTAGCTATTGAATCTGATCTTGTTGTTGTGTCTGGATGTTGTTATGTGACTTGCGATGAAATTTACATTCTCTTTTTATGTAAAATGGAAATAGAGAAAAAAATTAACATTTATTTTGATGTTAATAGGAAGTAAACTCACCGCATGTAAATTAACAATTTTGATGTTAATATTATAAAATTCACCGTAGGATGTAAATTAACATTTTTAATGTTAATAGTATAAAATTCAACCACAGGATGCAATTAACATTTTTTTATGTTAATATTAATGAGAAATTTTATCATGGGATGAATTAACATTATACTAAATGTTAATATTAATAGAAATGTTAATATTAAAAAGTAATTTGACCATAGTATGTTATTAACATTTCTAATGTTAATATTAAAAAGTAATTTGACCATAGTATGTTATTAACATTTCTAATGTTAATATTAAAAAGTAATTTGACCATAGTATGTTATTAACATTTCTAATGTTAATATTAAAAAGTAATTTGACCATAGTATGTTATTGACATTTCTAATGTTAATATAAAAAGTAATTTAACCGCATGGAGGACATTAACATTTTTTAATGTTAATATTAAAAAGAATAACACCGTAGGGTAAGTTAACATTTTTGTTGATGTTAAAAATAAGAATTTACATTGTATGAGTAATTAACATTATTTTGGTGTTAATAATAAGTAATTTACTATGCATGAAAATTAACAATTTTTAATGATTAAATAGAAATTTCACTGTAGGATGAAATTAACATTTTTAATGTTAATATTATGAAAATTATTACATAGGACAAAATTAACATTTTATTTAATGTTAATAATGAGTAATTTCACCGCATGTATGAATTTACATTATTGTCAATGTAAATTAAATAGTAAATTTAACCGTAGGATGCTATTAACATTTTTAATGTTAATATAACACTATGGATTGTCATTAACATTTTTAATGTTAATATTTAAGAGGAATCTAACCGTAGGATTTGTTAACATTATTTTTAATGTTAATACATGAAAATATCACCGTAGGAAGATTTACATCATTTTTTTTAATGAAATAAAAAGAATGGATTTCACATTGTAATTAGAAAGTGAAAATTTACATTTTTCCTAATGTAAATATGTATGAATTTCACCGTGTGTACATTTTACATTATTTTTAATGTGAATTATATAGTAATGACAACGTAGGATAATTTTTCATTATTTTATGATTGAAGATAAAAGTCAATCTTTTTATGATTGAAGATAAAATTCAATATTTTTATGTTGAAAACAAAAAGTCAATATCTTTATATTGAAAGTAAAAAGACCATCTTTTTATGTTGTAAATAAAAAGACAACATTTTTATGTTGAAATTATAAAGACCATCTTTTTATGTTGTAAATAAAAAGACAACATTTTTATGTAGAAATTAAAAAGACCATCTTTTTATGTTGTAAATAAAAAAGGCAACATTTTTACGTTGTAAATAAAAAGACAATATTTTTATTGTAAATAAAAAGATGAAATTTGACGATGTAAGTAAAAAGACAATCTTTTTGAAATTAAAATAAAAAGATGAGTGTTTACAGTGAATATAGAAGAAGTTGATATTTTTGCATCGTAACGAAAAAAGATATTATTTTTACATGGTAAAATAGAAAAAAAAAATCATATTTTTACATTGTAAAATAGAAAAGATAATATTTTTACATTGAAATATAAAAGGGATATTTTTACATTATAAAGAGAAAAAGTTGACATCTTTACATCGTAAACACAAAAGTGAATATTTTTACATTGTAGGTAAAAGAATGAAACATTATGATGTAAAATAAATTGCGTCGTCATTTGAAGTTAAAGAATGAATTTTTGGCATGTGAAATAAATAATATTTTTATATGTTATGTATGAATGAATTTACATTGTATGAAATAAATAATATTTTTATATGTTATTTATGAATGAATTTAGACCGCGTGAAATAAATTGCATTTTTACATGTAATTTATGAATGAATTTTCATCGTATGACATAAATTACATATTATTATGTAAATTATGAATGAATTTAACCCACATGAGTGAAATTTCATTTTATTCTATGAAATGAATGTATGGATTTACATTATAAACAAAGATTACATTTTTATAATGTAAATAAAAAGTAGGATTTACATTGTAAATGAAATTTATAGTTTTATATGTAATTAAGAATGATGAATTATAAATTACATTTTTCATGTAAGAATGGAAAGAAATTAAAGGAATTAAAAAGGAAGAATTCATCATTAAAGTAGGATTTACATTTTCCTGTATAAAAAGGGATGAAAGGGTAAAGAATGAGAGTATTCATTAGAATAAAGAGTTAAACGGTTTATGTTTATATATTTATATATAAAAATAATTAAAATTAAACGAATCGAGCGCGGTAGTTCGCGTTTTAAAATTTTATCTTTAAATGACTATACAAGGAGATCCGACCGTCGGATTTTCTTGAAATTGAAACCGTTCGAACCGCCTTGGAAAAATCTTTCCAACGATATATACTACGTCAAAATCCAACGGTTAGATTTTGAGATATGTGAAAATCAAAATTGGTTGAAAACAGCGCCAAAATCGCCATTGACCTGAATCGTCGTTGATTAAAGATTTAATTATTTTTTAATTAAATAAAATAGGAAATAATCGTTATAAATTAGAAATAACGATAAGGAAGAGTTTTCAATATATATACATATATATATATATATATATATATATATATACGAAGATTATTTGGGAAGGCCGAGTTAATCTCATTCCAAATAATCAAACGACGATGAGAATTGAAGAAGAAGAAGACGACTAATGAAGACCGTCAATCTTCCCCTCAGGAGGACAGCGATTGAGGCTTTGAATTGATTTGCTCCCAAGTCAAGGTCATGGTCGTTGTCCGAACGAACATGTTGATTGTACGGGTTTGGCTTTCGCTCAGACCCAGAGCATAAGCTTATAAATGGATTGTGTGTCTGACATCGTACTCCATTATATATCATGTTATTAATCTTCTGTCGAATGTATGGATGTTTGGTGGCGGAGAATTTATTCTCTTGCTTAACACCCGTTCATATATTTCGGCAAAGGATTGGTAGTGTGATATGGAGTGATGATGTGGCATGCTAAGATGCATATGATCAAGGTTTTGTTGAAAAGCAGGCCTTGTGGGACGATCAAAACATAGTCTGTTTAGGCATAGCTTTGTGTATAGCGTGACTTCGCGAGCCTCACACACCGGCGGAGTCTAAAACGGGAGAAGGGAACGCAGGGAGAGCAGCACGTTTCTTTCTAGCTAGAGTGGTGTCAGTCACCTACCAGCCCTGACATTTTACTTATGTGGATGATGGAATGAGGCGCCTCAGATAGGTCCTATAGGACCGGGGAACGTGTGCTTAGGAATTGCCAATCCTCTAAGCTGTATTTGTGGACCGGCCCTGCCATTTCCAAGGGTTAACTGCGGGTAATCCTGAGACATTAGCTAGAGTGTCTCGAATCGGTAGGAGCTCCTCCCTAGCCTTGACTCATGATGGAAACCAATTTTCAATACGCGCCATTCGGTTTTGATTGTATTACTAGTACGGAGGCATAACATATGGTACCTATGCTTCCTAGGTTTGATACATTATGATTGAAATTGTTTTTAAAACATATACACACTAATAATAATATCAAACTCGTATTTGCCGTATTTATCATGTTTGATCACCTTAAGGTAAAACTCTATCCTCTGGTGTGCGTTGCATGGTGTGATGGGACCTGAGTCTTATGGTGATTTCATTTTTCTAAAAAGCATAGCGTTGTTGTACGATTTACTTATCATTTATTATGACACGTTTATGCACGGCAATCCATTAGAGTAAACCCGTTCCGCATTAGCGGCGTGGTCTTTGGGTTTGCCCTATTAATAGTGATTTATTAGTTAAGAATTCTCACACCAGTCCCACGACTGACCCGTTGTTTGTTTCCACCTTTTTGCAAACTCGGGTGCCCTCTTCTCCACACGGGCAGTCGAGCAGTTTGTCTACAGGTTTACCTCTTTAGCAAGATCCTGGATTGAAGCTTAAAGCTGTGTCCAGAGCATAGTTGTCTTCCGCTGTATCTATTTTATTTCCGCTGCACTGTATTAAATTTATTGTAAAATTTTCTTCCGCTGTATTTTAATTTCGATGTACTCTGATATATTCTGTACTCTGATGTTATATTATCATGATGTAATAAAAGTCTGCTGTTGTTGTTCTGATGTGTTGTATTCCCAAAGTTAACGTATGCGGATTTTGAACGGTCTTGGTCGATTTTGCGATCGATTAAGGTCAGGCGAAATGCGTGTCGTTACAGTTGGTATCAGAGCTTTGGTTAGCTCAAATCTTTGGGGTACAACTCATTAGAACTGAACAAAAGACTCATCAGAGATTGTATTAGTAATATCCAATAACAATACTCATTAGAGATAGGATCAGCAGTATCCTAGAATGAGAAAACTCATTAGAGATAGGGTTAGTAATGTCCTAGAATGAGTTGGGAGTAGCAAGCCTATAATATACGTATTTGTGATTAATTACACTCTATTTTGGAAAATATGATTTAGAATATATAAAAAGTTATATATTTGAAAGTTAATCAACTAATGAAATTATTTAAACCAATAAGAGTGGAAAATGGGGTAGGGTAATTAAACACTTTTAGCTTCGTTCCTTTTCGAGGACGAAAAGTTTTTAAGTGGGGGAGACTGTAACAACCCTGAATTTTGGGGCCAATTTAAAATTTATTTTAAGTGATTTTAGATGAGTTTTGATATTTAAAATAGTCTATTTTGAATAATAATGATCACAAATTTGGTTCAAATCGAAGTTAGAATGAATAAAGTAATTTTAATTATAAAAAGAGTTAGAAATAGCGCGTTAGTTTGAAAAGTCAAACTTGAACTTTGACTGACCGTAGAGGAAGCAAAATTTAACGTATTTTAGTGAAACCAAAAATATTAGAATCTATTTAAAAATATCTTTCCAACGAATCCGAAAAATCGAAATTTCATAGCGGGAATCAAAAGTTATGGCCAATTCAATTTTTAGAAAGGTCGCTGGGTAAATTGCATATGTCAAAAATGCTACTTTTTGCATATAAAGGAATTTCGACTCGAAACCACTTCCATTGAGTTCGAAATGATGTTTCTGCGTTGAAAAACAGTAAACACTTATATATTTCGAGTTTCAGAAATTATTTGTTTAAAAATGTATTTTTAATATTAAATATACTGGCCTTAAAAATAGTCATTTTTCAAAAAGTCTCAGAATTCGACGAAATAAATTTTGTTGGATTCGTATCGTCATAAGAAAGCCAAAAATAATTTTTCCGGATTTTTTTGACTTCGTATGTGGGCCCGGCAAAATTATATTTACGTTTGAATTAAAAATAAAGGATTTATTTTAGAAAATAAAAGAAACATGCGTATAACTTCAGAATTGGGCCTTGGCAAAAGCGCCATCACGTTTAGAAGACGTCAAAACATTAAGTTCGACAGTCGTTGAGCGCGAATCGGGGATCGGACGGAAAAAGGCCTATTTTCTGGAATTATTAAATAAAATAATCATTAGAAAAACCTAAAATACTGGTATAAATACGGTCCATATACGGTTGCTTCTTCTTCCTCTTCGTTTCTTTTAGCCGCAAGAACCCATTATCCATCAGAAATTCAAACATCGATTACTCCTTCAAATCTCAACGAAATTCAACAAACTTATACTCGTTTCGAAGAGAAACCTGAGCTCTTCGATCTCCGACAAGTCCCGTCCCTCCCCGTGCCCCGTAGCGCCGCCACCAAGCCCGAGAACGGACGCCGAACGCAGCCCCCTGGGCCCCACCACGTCAGTGCGCACCACCCCCAGTTCCCGGCACAGAAACCCCTCTCGTAGCTCTCCGGCGTCCCGCAAACGGTTCGGCAAACCGTCAACTACAACTCCAGAAATTCGCGATCAAAGTTTTGAACAATTATGGGTTCTAAGGTAGATTTTATTTCAGATTTTGTCATGCTTTATAGCGTCGCTGCGACAGTTGTTAAAAGCCTGAATTTGATTTTTCATATAAATTTGTATTCGAATCATTCCAGATCTGAAATCAAATTGAATACGAACACCGGATCTGATTGAACCCGAGTCATCTTCTCAGACCAAACACTGTGAGAATTTTATTTTTGAATTTAATTTAATTATTATTTGCATGGTTGTTGATCGTAGATCTAAAAAGACATGATATTTAGTACATGGATCTGAACTATTCACCCCGTATGTTGTTGAATCTGAATTGCTTAGAATGACATGAGATTAGATCTGAAATTTTAAGGTTTAAATTTTGAATTAAGAATTAATTAAAATTAATTAATTATGTGTTATTTATTTAACCATGCTATGTTGATTTTGCATAAGCTGTGTGAAATCCTATCTTGCAAATTACTTCGATGTTAGCTATTGAATCTGATCTTGTTGTTGTGTCTGGATGTTGTTATGTGACTTGCGATGAAATTTACATTCTCTTTTTATGTAAAATGGAAATAGAGAAAAAAATTAACATTTATTTTGATGTTAATAGGAAGTAAACTCACCGCATGTAAATTAACAATTTTGATGTTAATATTATAAAATTCACCGTAGGATGTAAATTAACATTTTTAATGTTAATAGTATAAAATTCAACCACAGGATGCAATTAACATTTTTTTTATGTTAATATTAATGAGAAATTTTATCATGGGATGAATTAACATTATTCTAAATGTTAATATTAATAGAAATGTTAATATTAAAAAGTAATTTGACCATAGTATGTTATTAACATTTCTAATGTTAATATTAAAAAGTAATTTGACCATAGTATGTTATTAACATTTCTAATGTTAATATTAAAATGTAATTTGACCATAGTATGTTATTAACATTTCTAATGTTAATATTAAAAAGTAATTTGACCATAGTATGTTATTAACATTTCTAATGTTAATATTAAAAAGTAATTTGACCATAGTATGTTATTAACATTTCTAATATTAATATTAAAAAGTAATTTGACCATAGTATGTTATTGACATTTCTAATGTTAATATAAAAAGTAATTTAACCGCATGGAGGACATTAACATTTTTTAATGTTAATATTAAAAAGAATAACACCGTAGGGTAAGTTAACATTTTTGTTGATGTTAAAAATAAGAATTTACATTGTATGAGTAATTAACATTATTTTGGTGTTAATAATAAGTAATTTACTATGCATGAAAATTAACAATTTTTAATGATTAAATAGAAATTTCACCGTAGGATGAAATTAACATTTTTAATGTTAATATTATGAAAATTATTACATAAGACAAAATTAGCATTTTATTTAATGTTAATAATGAGTAATTTCACCGCATGTATGAATTTACATTATTGTCAATGTAAATTAAATAGTAAATTTAACCGTAGGATGCTATTAACATTTTTAATGTTAATATAACACTATGGGTTGTCATTAACATTTTTAATGTTAATATTTAAGAGGAATCTAACCGTAGGATTTGTTAACATTATTTTTAATGTTAATACATGAAAATATCACCGTAGGAAGATTTACATCATTTTTTTTAATGAAATAAAAAGAATGGATTTCACATTGTAATTAGAAAGTGAAAAATTACATTTTTCCTAATGTAAATATGTATGAATTTCACCGTGTGTACATTTTACATTATTTTTAATGTGAATTATATAGTAATGACAACGTAGGATAATTTTTCATTATTTTATGATTGAAGATAAAAGTCAATCTTTTTATGATTGAAGATAAAAGTCAATATTTTTATGTTGAAAACAAAAAGTCAATATCTTTATATTGAAAGTAAAAAGACCATCTTTTTATGTTGTAAATAAAAAGACAACATTTTTATGTTGAAATTAAAAAGACCATCTTTTTATGTTGTAAATAAAAAGACAACATTTTTATGTAGAAATTAAAAAGACCATCTTTTTATGTTGTAAATAAAAAAGGCAACATTTTTACGTTGTAAATAAAAAGACAATATTTTTATTGTAAATAAAAAGATGAAATTTGACGATGTAAGTAAAAAGACAATCTTTTTGAAATTAAAATAAAAAGATGAGTGTTTACAGTGAATATAGAAGAAGTTGATAATTTTGCATCGTAACGAAAAAAGATATTATTTTTACATGGTAAAATAGAAAAAAAAATCATATTTTTACATTGTAAAATAGAAAAGATAATATTTTTACATTGAAATATAAAAGGGATACTTTTACATTATAAAGAGAAAAAGTTGACATCTTTACATCGTAAACACAAAAGCGAATATTTTTACATTGTAGGTAAAAGAATGAAACTTTATGATGTAAAATAAATTGCGTCGTCATTTGAAGTTAAAGAATGAATTTTTGGCATGTGAAATAAATAATATTTTTATATGTTATGTATGAATGAATTTACATTGTATGAAATAAATAATATTTTTATATGTTATTTATGAATGAATTTAGACCGCGTGAAATAAATTGCATTTTTACATGTAATTTATGAATGAATTTTCATCGTATGACATAAATTACATATTATTATGTAAATTATGAATGAATTTAACCCGCATGAGTGAAATTTCATTTTATTCTATGAAATGAATGTATGGATTTACATTATAAACAAAGATTACTGTGAAGACCCGTAACTTCCCCGTAAAGGAAAGCGTCGGATAGTTCGAGAACAAGCCACAACAGAACGCATACTAAAGAACGTTTCATCGTATATTACAACAATGCATCAGATTACAAGAATATACAGAGTATAAACAAATAAATATAACACAGAAATATCAGAGATTTAAATTACATTTAAATACATAGCAGCGGAAAATAATACAATACACAACTAGAAGAGATATACGGATACAAAGCTTTCCGGATATCGTTCCAGCTGTAAACCAGGATCCTGTGAATATAAATCTGCAAAACCGAAACTACTAGCTGCCCGTGTCGAAATAAGGGCACCCAGAGTTTAGGTTGAAACAATAAACTCCAGGTCAGTCATGTGACTGGTGTGAGAACTAAAACAGTTAATCTTTATTTTAAAGATAGGTAAATCAAGGGACCACGCCGTATAACACGGAACGGGTTTCCTCCCAAGAATACCAGTGCATGAAACAACAGCGCAATGCTAAATAAAGAAAAATGAAGCTGTTATAAGACCCAGGTCCTATCACACAATGCAACGCAAGCCGGGGGATAGGGTTTTCCCTTATAACAGCCAAAGAATGCTTGATACGTTTAAAACAAATCATTTGATACTATAATAAGTGCATAGTGTATAAAACAACTTCAAATCATAAGTATCAATCAAAGGCGGCATGAATGCCCCATACCACTATGTCGCCATATATAGGTTCTACAAATAAAACCGCAAATGTCACGTATTTGGAAATTGGATTTCCATCTATGAACCGAGGCAAAAGATAGTCCTCAACCGATTCGAGACGCTCTAGCCCGCCCCTCAGGATCAGAGCTCGAGTGACCCTTGGATCGTCAGGGCCGGTCCACACGGAGTGGATTAAAATGCCTGAACATGCGTTTCCCCGCCCTATGGGGCGTAAACGAGCCAACTAAATGACTCCATCGGTTCGAGAACGACCGATCAATCCGAGGCGCCTCGCAACAGCAACAACCACATAAGTCAAACTCGTCAGGGCGTGTAAAACCACTGACGCCACTTTTTAGCTAGAAAGAAACACATGCCCTCCCTGACGTCCTCTCCCGTTTTTGGTTCATACCGGGTGTGAAACACGCGAGGTAAACGTTACACAAAGCTACGCCACAAAGGCCGTGCTTTGATCATCACCACAAGACTTTGCTTTTCAACAGAAGCCTTGATCATTTGCATCTTAGCATGCCACACAGGCAAACCATCCTATGCAACCGATATCAGTCACACAGAATGAAATCCGATGTCAGACACACAGTCCATTTACAAGTCCGTCCTGGGTCTGAACGAAACCGGAGGCACCTAGTACCCCGCCTATCCATCGATCTCCAAGTACGTCTGGACGATCACTAACTGTTTCCATCTTCTTGGGTGTACAGCCCAATCAAGATCATCAGTTATCACCCAAACGACGTGAAGACCTCCGGTCTTCGACCATCGTCTTCATCTTCGACTTATCGTCGTATCAGTTATTCAGAATGGGATAAACCCGGCCTTTCCGAATAACTCGCGTATATATTATAAAAGTGTTACACAAACACAACATACGCCTCATTCCAATTCATTAGTCACTAACCGTAAATTAATCAAGAGAATAATTCCCCAAATATTAACCCCGAAGGCCGAAACCAACATCAGATCAATATCCAGAAAACCATTCTGCTTGGCCAACCGACAGTTAGTTTCTAAATTTCACATTCATAGGGAAAGATTCCCATTAATTTTATCAAAGATAAATTCCTTGAATTTATTCTTTAATCCATTTTTGAATATCAATTCAAACTAGTCGGGATTAGCGAACCTTACCGAAGTAATCATTTGTTTTAATTTCCCAACCTATTCATCCCATGAAGTAAAACTGGTAATACTTCATATCTAACACCACAGTGTTATCGGTAAATTCAATTACCATTTCACGTTCAAATCTAATTAAAGATTTAACTATCGCCTGGAGCAAAACTGGTGATACTCCATTTCGATTATTTCAATCTAATTAAAGATTCATTAAAACTCCACTTAGTTTTAATCTTTGACTGGGTTAAAGAATCAGTGTCATTTAAAAACACGGTTCACGATAAACCCAAAATCACATTCATTAATCATCGGGTTAAAGAACGAGTGTTATTTAAAACACTATCCACGATAAACCCAAAAATCAATATCGATTCAATTCCAATTAAATGTTATTTAATTGGTACACTTCATTAAATCTAAATAAAAAGATTTAATCTTTTCTCAACTGGGTTCAAGAACAGTGTTAGTGAAGACACCATTCACGACAAACCCAAATCACATTCGATATTCAATACAAGGCTCTGAATAGAAAATATATCGGCTTATATTCAATATCAAATTCTACGACTAACAAATGTCGTATTGGAAATAACGATATAAATATATATCTTTCAAATTTCCATAACAACACCTGTATAATCACGAATTCCAACATCGAAATATTCCGAAGACAATTTCGATTCAAATCCACTCCAATGCAATCATTGGAAATTTTGGTTATTTTCAAAACCCTTTTCAAATTCAATTTATTTATTTAAAAATAAATAGAATTATAATTCTAGTTCAAAACTAGTTCATTTCGATAAAAATCTATTTTTATCTTTTCAAATAGGGAGTTTTTCATCCCAATTCTTTCTAAATCATTTCTTATGATTTTACACAAATTATTACTATTTTTAATAATTTTATCAAGGCCCGTACAGTCGATTTCCACCAATGGCCATCGAACTGCACTTACAGCGACCTTTTTCGAATTTGATTTGGACGTATCTCCAAATCCAACCGTTAGATTTCAAATTTCCAACATTCATTAGAAAGCTCTTTTCGATACGAACCCAACGGTTCCGGTTTTAGGAGAATCCGACGGTCGGATCTCCCGTAATGTCCGTTTGAAATAAATGGTCGAAATTCGCGAACTGCCGCGGCGCGGCGCGTTCTATTCAGGCCATTATATTATATATATAATATATATAATATATATTTCGTCGATTTCTATTTAAAACGAATTATATAAATAGTTTTAAAATTCGTTTAAAAATCTATTTCAACTTCCATCTCAATTCAAAGCAAAATTGAATTCTTCTCTATAAATTCGTTTTAAAATTCATTTCTATTCAATTCAAATTTCAATTCAATTTGAATTCATTTCAATTTGCTTTCAATTCAATTTGAATACGTTTTCAATTCAATTCATTTCGAAATCGTTTTCAATTCAATTCATTTCGAAATCGTTTTCAATTCAATTTATTTCGAAATCGTTTTCAATTCAATTCATTTCGAAATCGTTTTCAATTCAATTCATTTCGAAATCGTTTTCAATTCAATTCATTTCGAAATCGTTTTCAATTCAATTCATTTCGAAATCGTTTTCAATTCAATTCATTTCGAAATCGTTTTCAATTCAATTCATTTCGAATTCGTTTTCAATTCAATTTGAATTCAATAAAATCGATATAAATATCGTTCACGTCAAAATGGCGTCAATCTAATCAACACGGCTTCATAAATTTCTATTTTCAAAATAGTTGTTATTATCAAAATATTTCGTTCAACACATGACCAATCTCAATGAATGAGTACTGTCAACACATGAACTTTTATTTTATATCGATAAAGATGTAAATTTTAATATTAAAATATTTCGTTCAACACATGACCAATCTCAATGAATGAGTACTGTCAACACATGAACTTTTATTTTATATCGATAAAGATGTAAATTTTAATATTAAAATATTTCGTTCAACACATGACCAATCTCAATGAATGAGTACTGTCAACACATGAACTTTTATTTTATAATATTATTTATTTTTCAAATTGGAATGAGGCTCAATCAATTACCATATAAAGTTAATTATATGGATTTTCATACAACACATGTATATAATAGCATGGAAAAATAATCAACCATCAACCAAAGTGCACTACACTGTATAAGCATCAAATATAGATATCTAACGCTTAAAACAGCATGTCAATCAACCGATCGACATATTTAATAAATCAGGATGAGTGAACTTCAAATTTCATCCCAACACCCGTGTGGGGTTTCAAACAATCAAACACATATTTTATTCGTGCAGTTGGGCGATGTGTGAAATTTATCATCCCAATCAATGTCCTTCAAATAGGTGTACATAAACAAACCGTCTGGTTTGTAAATGAATATTTTATTTTATTCACATTCACGTTAAAAATTATATTTTTAACGATAAAACATTTTATTCCAACATATGAATTTCTATTCAGTTCATTCTTTAAATAAAATGATATTTTTATTTTTCTAACATATTTTAGAAAATTTCGGCGGCATAACGGCACGATACTAGAAACGGGACAAGGCCTAGCCTTATCCCCGGTCTAGTGAAGGCCCACGCCATTCACACATCAATCATATCAATTTCATTTCACCAAACAATTCAAATCAACTCAAACAATCTAACTAACAACACAGCCAAACAAACAAGTCCATGGTCTGTGGACGATTGTGTCGGGTGCTACTAAGCACCGTCTGCATCCTAGTATATATATATAACTAGAAAAATAAATTGAAAGGTGAGAAATTCTCACTATTAGCTATCCAAACATCTTGACTCTTCTTTTGCAGAAGTCTTCGTCGTTTCGCCTTTTTGTCACCTTCGTTGCTGCTTTCACTACATACGTAAAAATCACATTTTTACTTTGCTATTCAATATATAAAAATCGAATCTTTACTTCGATGTTCAATATATAAAAATCATATTTTTACTTCAATGTTCAATATATAAAAATCATATTTTTACTTCAATGTTCAATATATAAAAATTCTATTTTTATTCGAAGTTCAATATATAAAAATTCTATTTTTCTATCGAAGTTCAATATATAAAAATTCTATTTTTCTATCGAAGTTCAATATATAAAAATCATATTTTTCTATCGAAGTTCAATATATAAAAATTCTATTTTTCTATCGAAGTTCAATATATAAAAATTCTATTTTTCTATCGAAGTTCAATATATAAAAATTCTATTTTTCTATCGAAGTTCAATATATAAAAATCATATTTTTATTTCGAAGTTCAACATATAAAAATCCTATTTTTACTTCAATGTTCAATATATAAAAATTCTATTTTTATTCGAAGTTCAATATATAAAAATTCTATTTTTCTATCGAAGTTCAATATATAAAAATTCTATTTTTCTATCGAAGTTCAATATATAAAAATTCTATTTTTCTATCGAAGTTCAATATATAAAAATCATATTTTTACTTCGATGTTTTTAATATATAAAAATCATATTTTTATTTCGAAGTTCAACATATAAAAATCCTATTTTTATTTCGAAGTTCAATATATAAAAATCGAATTTTTAACAATAAGGTTTTCGCCTTTATAAAAAATATAGTTTTCGCTTTTATAAAAAAATAAAGTCTTTTCTATTTTTAAAAATCCTACTTTTTCTTCTAAACAAAAATCTCGCCTTTTTGCTTTTCTATTTTAAAGATCAAATCTTTTTAAAGTTCAAACCATTTTCTTTTTAAAGTTCAAACCATTTCTATTTAAAGTTTAAACCTTTTCTATTTAAGCCTTAAAATAAAATCAGTTTTTATTTTTCCTTTTTTTTTAAATCAGTTTTTACTCATTTACAAAATTCAGTTTTTAAATCCATTTCAAATCAGTTTTTAAAAATCATTTTAAATCAGTTTTAATATTAAAGTAAAAATCAGTTTTAAAACTTTAAAATAAAAATCAAAGTAAAATAAAAACAAATAAATAAATCAGTTTTAAACTTACAGGGGGGGGAGACAGTTGCGCGTCGGAGCTCCTGCAGGAGGGCAGGGCGGAGGAGGAACGGAGAGAGAGGGGGGAAGCGCCTGAGGCTGAGGCGGTGGCGGTTTAGGGTTCGGGGGGGGGGGGGGTTTACCGATTTGGTTGCGTGGCTCTCGGAGGAGGTAGGGAGGAAGGAGGAGGAGTTCGACATGGGGAAGGAGGGCGCGGCGCTGCCTCGCCGGAGGCGGCGATCGCCTGGCGGCTGCTGCTGCTTTCTTCTTCTTTTTTTTTTTTTTATGTTTTCTGAATCGGGGGGGGGGGGCAAGAAGGAGATATAGGAGGGAAAATATTTTTTTTTTTTATTATTTAATTATTAAATTTTTGCAAAAAGGTTGACTTTTACATACGACCTCGAAACGAGGCCCACCACCTGTCGCCCATAGCGTTTTACCCCCATTCCGAACACAATGGGATATGTATCGCAAGCTGATTCGATTGTTACAATTAGTTTCCTTTTGAATTTTCATTTAAATCACTATATTGAATTTTAAACGTACATTTCGATTTACCGGGGTCACATACTAACTAGAAAAATTCTAGAAAAATATTTTCTAGCTTCGTATTGACGATACGGTCCTAACAAAACTAGTTTCATCGAATTCCGAGACCGTTAGAAAAATGGCCAATTTCCAGTCGATTAAAATCAACTGAAACTGGTCAAACGCGTTTTCCTTTGCCACGCTCACATATTGATTCGAAAAATTATGAAATTTGGAATCTAGCAATAACTTTACATCACGGACCCAACAAAACTGGTTTCGTCGAAATCCGAGGTCGTTTGCAAAATGGCTATTTTTAAGGGCTATATATTATATTAAAATATATATAAATTCCACAGCGACTATTTCTAATTTTCAACTGGACATATCTCATCATTTATAAAGTGAAATCTCAGTTTCTCAACTTCGTTGGAAAGATATCATCAATTAGATCCTAATGTTTTTGGTTTTACAAAAATCCGGATTGTTTTGCACCCGGTACATTCAATTGAAGTTTGAAATCGAATTATCGAACTACCGCGCCATTTTTAATTCTATTTATAATTATATATAAATATTTATATTCTAACGACGACGCGTATAATATATACGTTCGAATTCTATTCAAAATAAATTTCCGTCGATATTATTTAAAATAATCTATTTTAAATATTCAAAATTTGCTAAAATTGCCAAAATAAAATTTTTAAACTGGCCCAGATTTTACGGGTTGTTACAATCTCCCCCACTTAAAACTTTTCGTCCCCGAAAAGGAACAAAGTCGAAAGTGGTTTGATTAATCAACTCTACGTTCGATCTGGCTTCCATTCTCCAACTTTTCAGTTTCTGAGAATTTTCAAAATCTCAAAAATTTGGCTAACACCCTAAATTTTTGAAAAATTTCGCCATAACCTCCCCTGCACCGGGAGCATCGGGGAATTTCAAATAGCTTCCCCGGTCCTTCAGATCTCAAAAAGAAAAAGAAAAAGCCAAGCGGCTAGCCAATAGGCTCACAAAATCATCATCACCCAAACAAAACAGGAAACTATGTAGTAAACATGTACCTATTTGTCGGGCAAACAAATTTTATTCTCTGCTCTAGCCTCCTTGCTATGACCTGTTCAATATAAGTATATGTATATGCAAGCAAATGCGACCAATTTTCAATATAATCCAATATTTGATTCAATTAGGCTAAATGGTTTAAAATTAGCAAACAAATGAACAAACAACACAAACATCAATCAATTAGTGAATTTAACGTTTCAAATTCATAATTTTGATATATATACTGAAAATCTTGTTTTTGATGCCAATTCACAACAAAGTGTTCTAGCTATATAAGATTTGGTTCTCACACCAGCCAATAGGAAATATATAGATATCACACCTTCGAAACACGAATACCAATTCTGATGATGTTCGAACTATCATCAGAATCATCTTCGGGCGACTAGAGCGTGAATCTATATCCATCCAATATATTAAAACTTCGAATAGACGCTAGCTAGGCGCATACACAAAATCTTTATATATTGGACTGTCCTAATCAATATAAATAAATAATCAAATACGATTAAGTGATTTAGATTTTCAAAACAAAAATTTGTTTTCATTTTTTAAAAATATACTCTTCATACTCGTTCTAGGATACTACTGATCCCATCTCTAACGAGTCATTCTAATTGGATATTACTAATCCAATATCTGATGAATTCTTTCGTATGGTTTTAATGTGTCTTGTTCTCTGAGCTTTGTAAACCAAAGCTCTGATACCAACTGTGAAGACCCGTAACTTCCCCGTAAAGGAAAGCGTCAGAAAGTTCGAGAACAAGCCACAACAGAACGCATACTAAAGAACGTTTCATCGTATATTACAACAATGCATCAGATTACAAGAATATACAGAGTATAAACAAATAAATATAACACAGAAATATCAGAGATTTAAATTACATTTAAATACATAGCAGCGGAAAATAATACAATACACAACTAGAAGAGATATACGGATACAAAGCTTTCCGGATATCGTTCCAGCTGTAAACCAGGATCCTGTGAATATAAATCTGCAAAACCGAAACTACTAGCTGCCCGTGTCGAAATAAGGGCACCCAGAGTTTAGGTTGAAACAATAAACTCCAGGTCAGTCATGTGACTGGTGTGAGAACTAAAACAGTTAATCTTTATTTTAAAGATAGGTAAATCAAGGGACCACGCCGTATAACACGGAACGGGTTTCCTCCCAAGAATACCAGTGCATGAAACAACAGCGCAATGCTAAATAAAGAAAAATGAAGCTGTTATAAGACCCAGGTCCTATCACACAATGCAACGCAAGCCGGGGGATAGGGTTTTCCCTTATAACAGCCAAAGAATGCTTGATACGTTTAAAACAAATCATTTGATACTATAATAAGTGCATAGTGTATAAAACAACTTCAAATCATAAGTATCAATCATAGGCGGCATGAATGCCCCATACCACTATGTCGCCATATATAGGTTCTACAAATAAAACCGCAAATGTCACGTATTTGGAAATTGGATTTCCATCTATGAACCGAGGCAAAAGATAGTCCTCAACCGATTCGAGACGCTCTAGCCCGCCCCTCAGGATCAGAGCTCGAGTGACCCTTGGATCGTCAGGGCCGGTCCACACGGAGTGGATTAAAATGCCTGAACATGCGTTTCCCCGCCCTATGGGGCGTAAACGAGCCAACTAAATGACTCCATCGGTTCGAGAACGACCGATCAATCCGAGGCGCCTCGCAACAGCAACAACCACATAAGTCAAACTCGTCAGGGCGTGTAAAACCACTGACGCCACTTTTTAGCTAGAAAGAAACACATGCCCTCCCTGACGTCCTCTCCCGTTTTTGGTTCATACCGGGTGTGAAACACGCGAGGTAAACGTTACACAAAGCTACGCCACAAAGGCCGTGCTTTGATCATCACCACAAGACTTTGCTTTTCAACAGAAGCCTTGATCATTTGCATCTTAGCATGCCACACAGGCAAACCATCCTATGCAACCGATATCAGTCACACAGAATGAAATCCGATGTCAGACACACAGTCCATTTACAAGTCCGTCCTGGGTCTGAACGAAACCGGAGGCACCTAGTACCCCGCCTATCCATCGATCTCCAAGTACGTCTGGACGATCACTAACTGTTTCCATCTTCTTGGGTGTACAGCCCAATCAAGATCATCAGTTATCACCCAAACGACGTGAAGACCTCCGGTCTTCGACCATCGTCTTCATCTTCGACTTATCGTCGTATCAGTTATTCAGAATGGGATAAACCCGGCCTTTCCGAATAACTCGCGTATATATTATAAAAGTGTTACACAAACACAACATACGCCTCATTCCAATTCATTAGTCACTAACCGTAAATTAATCAAGAGAATAATTCCCCAAATATTAACCCCGAAGGCCGAAACCAACATCAGATCAATATCCAGAAAACCATTCTGCTTGGCCAACCGACAGTTAGTTTCTAAATTTCACATTCATAGGGAAAGATTCCCATTAATTTTATCAAAGATAAATTCCTTGAATTTATTCTTTAATCCATTTTTGAATATCAATTCAAACTAGTCGGGATTAGCGAACCTTACCGAAGTAATCATTTGTTTTAATTTCCCAACCTATTCATCCCATGAAGTAAAACTGGTAATACTTCATATCTAACACCACAGTGTTATCGGTAAATTCAATTACCATTTCACGTTCAAATCTAATTAAAGATTTAACTATCGCCTGGAGCAAAACTGGTGATACTCCATTTCGATTATTTCAATCTAATTAAAGATTCATTAAAACTCCACTTAGTTTTAATCTTTGACTGGGTTAAAGAATCAGTGTCATTTAAAAACACGGTTCACGATAAACCCAAAATCACATTCATTAATCATCGGGTTAAAGAACGAGTGTTATTTAAAACACTATCCACGATAAACCCAAAAATCAATATCGATTCAATTCCAATTAAATGTTATTTAATTGGTACACTTCATTAAATCTAAATAAAAAGATTTAATCTTTTCTCAACTGGGTTCAAGAACAGTGTTAGTGAAGACACCATTCACGACAAACCCAAATCACATTCGATATTCAATACAAGGCTCTGAATAGAAAATATATCGGCTTATATTCAATATCAAATTCTACGACTAACAAATGTCGTATTGGAAATAACGATATAAATATATATCTTTCAAATTTCCATAACAACACCTGTATAATCACGAATTCCAACATCGAAATATTCCGAAGACAATTTCGATTCAAATCCACTCCAATGCAATCATTGGAAATTTTGGTTATTTTCAAAACCCTTTTCAAATTCAATTTATTTATTTAAAAATAAATAGAATTATAATTCTAGTTCAAAACTAGTTCATTTCGATAAAAATCTATTTTTATCTTTTCAAATAGGGAGTTTTTCATCCTAATTCTTTCTAAATCATTTCTTATGATTTTACACAAATTATTACTATTTTTAATAATTTTATCAAGGCCCGTACAGTCGATTTCCACCAATGGCCATCGAACTGCACTTACAGCGACCTTTTTCGAATTTGATTTGGACGTATCTCCAAATCCAACCGTTAGATTTCAAATTTCCAACATTCATTAGAAAGCTCTTTTCGATACGAACCCAACGGTTCCGGTTTTAGGAGAATCCGACGGTCGGATCTCCCGTAATGTCCGTTTGAAATAAATGGTCGAAATTCGCGAACTGCCGCGGCGCGGCGCGTTCTATTCAGGCCATTATATTATATATATAATATATATAATATATATTTCGTCGATTTCTATTTAAAACGAATTATATAAATAGTTTTAAAATTCGTTTAAAAATCTATTTCAACTTCCATCTCAATTCAAAGCAAAATTGAATTCTTCTCTATAAATTCGTTTTAAAATTCATTTCTATTCAATTCAAATTTCAATTCAATTTGAATTCATTTCAATTTGCTTTCAATTCAATTTGAATACGTTTTCAATTCAATTCATTTCGAAATCGTTTTCAATTCAATTCATTTCGAAATCGTTTTCAATTCAATTTATTTCGAAATCGTTTTCAATTCAATTCATTTCGAAATCGTTTTCAATTCAATTCATTTCGAAATCGTTTTCAATTCAATTCATTTCGAAATCGTTTTCAATTCAATTCATTTCGAAATCGTTTTCAATTCAATTCATTTCGAAATCGTTTTCAATTCAATTCATTTCGAATTCGTTTTCAATTCAATTTGAATTCAATAAAATCGATATAAATATCGTTCACGTCAAAATGGCGTCAATCTAATCAACACGGCTTCATAAATTTCTATTTTCAAAATAGTTGTTATTATCAAAATATTTCGTTCAACACATGACCAATCTCAATGAATGAGTACTGTCAACACATGAACTTTTATTTTATATCGATAAAGATGTAAATTTTAATATTAAAATATTTCGTTCAACACATGACCAATCTCAATGAATGAGTACTGTCAACACATGAACTTTTATTTTATATCGATAAAGATGTAAATTTTAATATTAAAATATTTCGTTCAACACATGACCAATCTCAATGAATGAGTACTGTCAACACATGAACTTTTATTTTATAATATTATTTATTTTTCAAACTGGAATGAGGCTCAATCAATTACCATATAAAGTTAATTATATGGATTTTCATACAACACATGTATATAATAGCATGGAAAAATAATCAACCATCAACCAAAGTGCACTACACTGTATAAGCATCAAATATAGATATCTAACGCTTAAAACAGCATGTCAATCAACCAATCGACATATTTAATAAATCAGGATGAGTGAACTTCAAATTTCATCCCAACACCCGTGTGGGGTTTCAAACAATCAAACACATATTTTATTCGTGCAGTTGGGCGATGTGTGAAATTTATCATCCCAATCAATGTCCTTCAAATAGGTGTACATAAACAAACCGTCTGGTTTGTAAATGAATATTTTATTTTATTCACATTCACGTTAAAAATTATATTTTTAACGATAAAACATTTTATTCCAACATATGAATTTCTATTCAGTTCATTCTTTAAATAAAATGATATTTTTATTTTTCTAACATATTTTAGAAAATTTCAGCGGCATAACGGCACGATACTAGAAACGGGACAAGGCCTAGCCTTATCCCCGGTCTAGTGAAGGCCCACGCCATTCACACATCAATCATATCAATTTCATTTCACCAAACAATTCAAATCAACTCAAACAATCTAACTAACAACACAGCCAAACAAACAAGTCCATGGTCTGTGGACGATTGTGTCGGGTGCTACTAAGCACCGTCTGCATCCTAGTATATATATATAACTAGAAAAATAAATTGAAAGGTGAGAAATTCTCACTATTAGCTATCCAAACATCTTGACTCTTCTTTTGCAGAAGTCTTCGTCGTTTCGCCTTTTTGTCACCTTCGTTGCTGCTTTCACTACATACGTAAAAATCACATTTTTACTTTGCTATTCAATATATAAAAATCGAATCTTTACTTCGATGTTCAATATATAAAAATCATATTTTTACTTCAATGTTCAATATATAAAAATCATATTTTTACTTCAATGTTCAATATATAAAAATTCTATTTTTATTCGAAGTTCAATATATAAAAATTCTATTTTTCTATCGAAGTTCAATATATAAAAATTCTATTTTTCTATCGAAGTTCAATATATAAAAATCATATTTTTCTATCGAAGTTCAATATATAAAAATTCTATTTTTCTATCGAAGTTCAATATATAAAAATTCTATTTTTCTATCGAAGTTCAATATATAAAAATTCTATTTTTCTATCGAAGTTCAATATATAAAAATCATATTTTTATTTCGAAGTTCAACATATAAAAATCCTATTTTTACTTCAATGTTCAATATATAAAAATTCTATTTTTATTCGAAGTTCAATATATAAAAATTCTATTTTTCTATCGAAGTTCAATATATAAAAATTCTATTTTTCTATCGAAGTTCAATATATAAAAATTCTATTTTTCTATCGAAGTTCAATATATAAAAATCATATTTTTACTTCGATGTTTTTAATATATAAAAATCATATTTTTATTTCGAAGTTCAACATATAAAAATCCTATTTTTATTTCGAAGTTCAATATATAAAAATCGAATTTTTAACAATAAGGTTTTCGCCTTTATAAAAAATATAGTTTTCGCTTTTATAAAAAAATAAAGTCTTTTCTATTTTTAAAAATCCTACTTTTTCTTCTAAACAAAAATCTCGCCTTTTTGCTTTTCTATTTTAAAGATCAAATCTTTTTAAAGTTCAAACCATTTTCTTTTTAAAGTTCAAACCATTTCTATTTAAAGTTTAAACCTTTTCTATTTAAGCCTTAAAATAAAATCAGTTTTTATTTTTCCTTTTTTTTTAAATCAGTTTTTACTCATTTACAAAATTCAGTTTTTAAATCCATTTCAAATCAGTTTTTAAAAATCATTTTAAATCAGTTTTAATATTAAAGTAAAAATCAGTTTTAAAACTTTAAAATAAAAATCAAAGTAAAATAAAAACAAATAAATAAATCAGTTTTAAACTTACAGGGGGGGGGGGAGACAGTTGCGCGTCGGAGCTCCTGCAGGAGGGCAGGGCGGAGGAGGAACGGAGAGAGAGGGGGGGAAGCGCCTGAGGCTGAGGCGGTGGCGGTTTAGGGTTCGGGGGGGGGGGGGGGTTTACCGATTTGGTTGCGTGGCTCTCGGAGGAGGTAGGGAGGAAGGAGGAGGAGTTCGACATGGGGAAGGAGGGCGCGGCGCTGCCTCGCCGGAGGCGGCGATCGCCTGGCGGCTGCTGCTGCTTTCTTCTTCTTTTTTTTTTTATGTTTTCTGAATCGGGGGGGGGGGGCCAAGAAGGAGATATAGGAGGGAAATTTTTTTTTTTTTTTTTTTATTTAATTATTAAATTTTTGCAAAAAGGTTGACTTTTACATACGACCTCGAAACGAGGCCCACCGCCTGTCGCCCATAGCGTTTTACCCCCATTCCGAACACAATGGGATATGTATCGCAAGCTGATTCGATTGTTACAATTAGTTTCCTTTTGAATTTTCATTTAAATCACTATATTGAATTTTAAACGTACATTTCGATTTACCGGGGTCACATACTAACTAGAAAAATTCTAGAAAAATATTTTCTAGCTTCGTATTGACGATACGGTCCTAACAAAACTAGTTTCATCGAATTCCGAGACCGTTAGAAAAATGGCCAATTTCCAGTCGATTAAAATCAACTGAAACTGGTCAAACGCGTTTTCCTTTGCCACGCTCACATATTGATTCGAAAAATTATGAAATTTGGAATCTAGCAATAACTTTACATCACGGACCCAACAAAACTGGTTTCGTCGAAATCCGAGGTCGTTTGCAAAATGGCTATTTTTAAGGGCTATATATTATATTAAAATATATATAAATTCCACAGCGACTATTTCTAATTTTCAACTGGACATATCTCATCATTTATAAAGTGAAATCTCAGTTTCTCAACTTCGTTGGAAAGATATCATCAATTAGATCCTAATGTTTTTGGTTTCACAAAAATCCGGATTGTTTTGCACCCGGTACATTCAATTGAAGTTTGAAATCGAATTATCGAACTACCGCGCCATTTTTAATTCTATTTTTAATTATATATAAATATTTATATTCTAACGACGACGCGTATAATATATACGTTCGAATTCTATTCAAAATAAATTTCCGTCGATATTATTTAAAATAATCTATTTTAAATATTCAAAATTTGCTAAAATTGCCAAAATAAAAATTTTAAACTGGCCCAGATTTTACGGGTTGTTACAATTACATTTTTATAATGTAAATAAAAAGTAGGATTTACATTGTAAATGAAATTTATAGTTTTATATGTAATTAAGAATGATGAATTATAAATTACATTTTTCATGTAAGAATGGAAAGAAATTAAAGGAATTAAAAAGGAAGAATTCATCATTAAAGTAGGATTTACATTTTCCTGTATAAAAAGGGATGAAAGGGTAAAGAATGAGAGTATTCATTAGAATAAAGAGTTAAACGGTTTATGTTTATATATTTATATATAAAAATAATTAAAATTAAACGAATCGAGCGCGGTAGTTCGCGTTTTAAAATTTTATCTTTAAATGACTATACAAGGAGATCCGACCGTCGGATTTTCTTGAAATTGAAACCGTTAGAACCGCCTTGGAAAAATCTTTCCAACGATATATACTACGTCAAAATCCAACGGTTAGATTTTGAGATATGTGAAAATCAAAATTGGTTGAAAACAGCGCCAGAATCACCATTGACCTGAATCGTCGTTGATTAAAGATTTAATTATTTTTTAATTAAATAAAATAGGAAATAATCGTTATAAATTAGAAATAACGATAAGGAAGAGTTTTCAATATATATACATATATATATATATACGAAGATTATTTGGGAAGGCCGAGTTAATCTCATTCCAAATAATCAAACGACGATGAGAATTGAAGAAGAAGAAGACGACTAATGAAGACCGTCAATCTTCCCCTCAGGAGGACAGCGATTGAGGCTTTGAATTGATTTGCTCCCAAGTCAAGGTCATGGTCGTTGTCCGAACGAACATGTTGATTGTACGGGTTTGGCTTTCGCTCAGACCCAGAGCATAAGCTTATAAATGGATTGTGTGTCTGACATCGTACTCCATTATATATCATGTTATTAATCTTCTGTCGAATGTATGGATGTTTGGTGGCGGAGAATTTATTCTCTTGCATAACACCCGTTCATATATTTCAGAAAAGGATTAGTAGTGTGATATGGAGTGATGATGTGGCATGCTAAGATGCATATGATCAAGGTTTTGTTGAAAAGCAGGCCTTGTGGGACGATCAAAGCATAGTCTGTTTAGGCATAGCTTTGTGTATAGCGTGACTTCGCGAGCCTCACACACCGGCAGAGTCTAAAACGGGAGAAGGGAACGCAGGGAGAGCAGCACGATTCTTTCTAGCTAGAGTGGTGTCAGTGACCTACCAGCCCTGACATTTTACTTATGTGGATGATGGAATGAGGCGCCTCGGATAGGTCTTATAGGACCGGGGAACGTGTGCTTAGGAATTGCCAATCCTCTAAGCTGTATTTGAGGACCGGCCCTGCCATTTCCAAGGGTTAACTGCGGGTAATCCTGAGACATTAGCTAGAGTGTCTCGAATCGGTAGGAGCTCCTCCCTAGCCTTGACTCATGATGGAAACCAATTTCCAATACGCGCCATTCGGTTTTGATTGTATTACTAGTACGGAGGCATAGCATATGGTACCTATGCTTCCTAGGTTTGATACATTATGATTGAAATTGTTTTTAAAACATATACACACTAATAATAATATCAAACTCGTATTTTCCGTATTTATTATGTTTGATCACCATAAGGTAAAACTCTATCCTCTGGTGTGCGTTGCATTGTGTGATGGGACCTGAGTCTTATGGTGATTTCATTTTTCTAAAAAGCATAGCGTTGTTGTACGATTTACTTATCATTTATTATGACACATTTATGCACGGCAATCCATTAGAGTAAACCCGTTCCGCATTAGCGGTGTGGTCTTTGGGTTTGCCCTATTAATAGTGATTTATTAGTTAAGAATTCTCACACCAGTCCCACGACTGACCCATTGTTTGTTTCCACCTTTTTGCAAACTCGGGAGCCCTCTTCTCCACACGGGCAGTCGAGCAGTTTGTCTACAGGTTTACCTCTTTAGCAGGATCCTGGATTGAAGCTTAAAGCTGTGTCCAGAGCATAGTTGTCTTCCGCTGTATCTATTTTCCGCTGCACTGTATTAAATTTATTGTAAAAAAATTTTCCGCTGTATTTTAATTTCGATGTACTCTGATATATTCTGTACTCTGATGTTATATTATCATGATGTAATAAAAGTCTGTTGTTGTTGTTCTGATGTGTTGTATTCCCAAAGTTAACGTATGCAGATTTTGAACGGTCTTGGTCGATTTTGCGATCGATTAAGGTCGGGCGAAATGCGTGTCGTTACATTTGTACTTGTCTAACTAAATCTATTGATATTCTCAAATTGAAAAATAAAAACCTAAAATATGAGAATCTTGAGTTGAATGGAAAAATAAGTGTTTTGGAATCAAAATTTGAATGCTCTAGAATTCTTCAAACTCTGATTGCAAAAGTTGTTTCAATTTGTAAAATAATTTAGTTCATCTTAATGATAATATTCAAAAGCTTGAAAAGGAAATTCTGTTTTGTAAAGAAAACGAGATTGAACTAAAAAGTAAAAACAATTTTTTGCAAGAGGAATTGAAGAATTTTGAGATTATCAAAAATTCAAAAAATGAAGTACTTGAGAAAGTAAATTTATCTAAATTCGAATTGATTTTAAATAAGCTTGAAAATGAGATTGAAAACTTCAAGAAATTTGAAACTTGAATATGAAAAACGAAATCAATTTGAATATGAGATTTCTGAGTCCAAGCTAAAATCAAACTTCTTGAAAATGAAAATTCGATCTTGAAACAAAAATTTTCTAAGAAAAGTGAATTTGTGATTGACTGTTGCTCTAAGCTAATAAACTAGAATAATCTTTTGAAATCTAAAATCAACGGTCCTGAACTAAGTTTGAAAAGATTTTCAAATGGAGAAAAATCATTATGCTATTGAAAAATCAATTGACTACTTAGAATAAACATGGACTTGGTTTTAATGATTTTGAAAATTCTTTAAAAACTTTGGAAAAGATCGACTCTAAAATTTGGACTCAAAATTTCAAAGGAATTTTTTTAGATGAGAACTTGTTTTGTAACAATCCAATTAAACGTTTTTGGGTCCAAAAAGGAAAAAAAATAAGTTTGGTTAAATTCAAACAGATTTGGGTTCATAAAGGGACAATGGTAAATTGTGACAGATTGTTATACAAACAAATTTGCGTACCAAAACATGCGAATACAGTCAAGAGTGGTTTTACAAATTCTATCAGAATACTCGATCTCGTAAACGCTTAGGTACCAGAGGAGGCTGAGGAACTACTCTTCGAAAGAGAAATTAATCTCAAGTTATTCCATATCTTTGACTTATTCACGATTCCTTAGCCAAGTTTGTTGAGTTAGGGATTCATTGGCTCACATATAAACCGGGTATGGTCTCTAAACTCACATTTTTTTGTCTATATTCTCTATTTTTCCATTCTTCCTTTCTATTCTTCCTTCTATTTTTTCTTCCTTCTGATTATGCTGATTTTTATTGTCACTACCACAATATTTTTTCACTTCTTGACCTTTCTAACTTCAAAGTGCAATATTCATGGATTTATGGAAATTAGATTCATTATCCTAAACTCTCATATTTTGATGATTTTGAGATTGTGAATTCAAATTTGTAAATGTCTGCAATTTTTTTGAAATTCCAATATTTTTTAGTTCCTGAATTCCTAACAGTGCTGAAGCATTCTTATCATATCTTGAACACTATTATTCAAAATTCTAAAAAAAAAAAATCATGATCTGAAAAGCTAATGAAATTTCACACAACTCTGTTGTTTTGAGCTTCTTCTAATTCTTTTTAGAATGACTTGAAAAATTACACTCATTACAACGCACTACTATTTTTTTAGTTGTGATAATTTCATTTGTTTTTGGATGGCCTTAACACTTTTGATTTGAAAATCATTTGATATAGATTCTTGTGTTGCATCTTGAAACTCAATTTTCAATCATGATCATTTGGCTTGGATATTTGATTTTTTTGAAATCATTTGAAATTGTTGTCATCTTAAATCTCACACACTTCTTTGATTTGAAATTGGTAATCTTGTGTGATCGATTCATTGAATCTTGAAATTTTCACATCTCTTCAAGTGATTTCAAATGAACTGTTTTCAATCTTGATCATGAATCATCTCTTAGGCTTGATGCAAATATTTTGAATTTTTTAATTGAAAATATTTTTTTGAAATTGAAAAATTGCTGCTCTAATAGATGGGATTGTCTTATTATATTTATTTGTCTTTGGAATGATTTATTATGAAAAATCTGTGTATTGTTTTTCATTGACCTTATGAGTAATTAGGAGTTCTAACTAGTATCTGACTTAGAAGCACTTCATATTCAATTGATTGATTTGATTTAAACCGATTGTCATCTTGTATATTTCTCTCAAAATCCCTCTTATAATTGATAATTTCAATTTTAAAATCATTTTTTGGTTATTCATTCAAAAATCGAAATTATTAACTAAATTGAACTATATTTGGAAATCATCAAGATTATTATTAGATTTTTGAAATTGAGATGAGTTGTGACTATAGTATATTTCATAACAAGAGAAAATTTTATTTAATTTCTCATGATGTTTTGAACAAATTTTATAATATCTTTAAATTGGGGTTTATTTCACGAACATCTTCTTTTACTATCATCCTTTTGTCATCCATCATGGTTTTATCTAATGTGGAGAGTTTATTTTTAAAATTATCTTAAATGTACAACTTTAGAATTTATGATGGAAATGTGACTATATTGTTTTCAAAATAAGAGATAATTGAAAATTTTCAAAAATCCCGATAGAGTTGAGCATATTTCATAATATGACTAATTTAGAAATTTATTTCACAACCATCTCTATACCTACCATATCTCTATCATCCATTTTGGTTTTATATACTGAGGATATTTTTGTATAATAAGTGTTTTTCTAATCTCATTTAAAAAACCTAAATATGGTCATGCATGGTTAGAGATTACTTATAATTTATTTTGCGACTGACCCTATTTAAAAGTCCTAATAGGCTATGTGTGGTCAGTGTGCACTTAAAATAAAAAAGAAAAGGAAAATAAAATAAATAATTATATATATATATATATATATATATATATATATGAAATCTTCCTTTCTATGTTAAAACCAACCCATCAATCCATTTTCAAATTTGTGAAATTTCTCTATTTTATGATATATTATGATTTTTTAATTGATAGTCATTGGGATTTTAGACTATTTGATTTTGTCACTTGATTTAAGTATATAACCGTAGGCCAAATCCATCGCTATTTTGTGTTCATTTTTTAAAACTTATTTGGAAAAATTGGAATTCATATGTTTTTAAAACTCTCTTTATTTTATGAAATTCATCGTAAATCCATCATGCCATTAGTTTAAGAATATTATGATTTTTGTTTGATTGAATGAGATTTATGATATACATTCTCTCTCTTGATCTGATTATATATTTCTAGTCTATTTTTTCATCATTGTTTCGGTTTCTATATCCTTTTGATGAAAACAAAAGGGGAGAATGGTTAAGATTTTGATTGATGAGAGAATATTTCATGAATATTTTAATTTTGGAAATTCAATTCATTTATTCTTTTCACTCATATGCACATATATATAGGGGGAGTTCTGTTGTGGGGGGAGCATAAATATAGGGAAGTTCTACACTTGACTGTTAAACACGTTTATTGTATTCAAAATCTCAATATTTGTTTGTCATCATCAAAAGGGGGAGATTGTTGTATATAACGATATGATTTTTGTTTAATGATAACAAACATATATGTATATATATATATAAAATGTGTTAATAATTGTACTATTCTACATCACATACATAAATAAATATTTGTATTTTGAATAGAATACTATTGCATAAGAATTTAAAAATTCAAACAGTATTTTATTTTAACTTTTGAATAATACAAACTTCTAACCCACTATTGTACATTATAATGAAATAATACATTCAATTTCATATACATAGCTCCTTACTACATTTCACTCAGTTTCACTCATATACATTCGTTCACTCACTAATACTCACTTTGTCTTCAGTTTGCTCCAGAATCACTACAGTCCCCAACATACCTATCACAGAAACATACACAGTAAACTGGAACAAAAATTGATTTACTTTCTAGCAGATATAAATTCATTTTAAATTTTATTTGCCTCAGAATTTTGATGTGTTTCTCATCATATTTCTTGACTTGGACTGATATGTATATACATCTATCTGTGTCTACTTGTGATATGCACAGTGATTCACTGTAAATACCACAAGGCAGATTGTATCTCTAGTGCTCACGTACACAAACTGCATATACACAATACACGTATACACATACATGTATATGTATATGCATACATATTTTATGCAGGGGCAATATGTTCAAATTTCCAATGAGTGCATATAAACCAAGAGATTCAATCCAAGTGACAAAGCATATATGAAATAACACTCATATACAAACATACACACATATATATAGTTATATACACACATTTGTGCATATTTACATGAATGTATACATGGAAGTATAACAAGCATAAACAAGCATCAAGACAAGCAAACACTGTCTAGAATTTCAAACTAGGCAAGCTCAAATAAGTGAACTAGGTCGCATGAACAAGGTGAAAGCAACATGTATGAGAACACAATATGTATAGGCATTACATGACAAAGTTCAAGATGGCACACAATGATGAGGCAACAAACAAGAATTAGTGTTCAGGTGATATGGTGCAACTGTTAAACAACATGTCATAAGAATGAAGTAACTTCATGTGTGCACTAGCAGTTTTGAGATACAAAATACACATGTGCAACACAAATGTGCACATAGAATAAGTTTAGGTTCAGGCTACAATAAGTACAAAATGAGCATGCAAATAATCAAGAGTTGGAAGCAAAGAATACATAAGGGAATGAAATTCTGCATGTACACATATACATGGCAACACAGTAGTAATTCAAGCATATGTGGCATGATCGAGAAAACACGGTCGTGGCATGTACATGAATGCACAATCAGTAAGGTACGTCAAGCTACAAGGATACACAATAACAGAATCATGTGTATGTCAAGCCAAGGGAAGTGCAAATGACCCAAGCCAGTATAACAAGCAAGAATGCATGGATCGTAAATGCATAAGGCATAACTGCTGTATATGGTGCACAAAAATAGGAAGCTAATATTAGGGCTGTATATCGAAAAATGACAGTCTGTTGTCCAAAGCTACTAGGTGCCCGGTCCGTGTCCGTCCGATTCTCTTATAGGACAGAGCTTGGACACACTAGCATTCGGTCCGATCTAAAATGTTCGATGTTTTTTTATTATCCAAGGCCATATTGGATAGGACAGTTCGTTGTCCGGCTCGGTCCGAGGCTATATGATGCATGAACCGTGCCCGTCCGAATTCTTATAGGACAGAGCTTGGATAGAGCTTGGACAGACCTCCATCCGGTCTGCTCCGACCCGTTTGCACCCCTAGCTAATATTCGAATTTGCAGACCACATGAAAAAGGCAACAAATGAGCATGGTGCACAAGCCGATAGTGTGAACAAAGTGAATGGTTAAAGCGCATAGATTTTTACAATAGGGCAGAAATATGGCTTAGGTTCAAGTAATTGTAAGCATAACTAGAATGCATTCAACAACATGTATACAAACTCATGAATCAAAGCACTCAACTACACTACAAACATGTATGGTTCATGGGAACAAGTACATATGCATTGGAGGTTCAACTACATGGCCAGGAAGGTGCAGCATTTTTAAAAGAGTAGGGCCAGCAAATACAAAATGTATACAAGATAAACATGATTGCAACTAGAGTATGCAGCATGGACAACTAAACAACATAGTGTCAAGACAGAGCACATAAGTGCAAACAAATATATGTGCACGGCTAAAATCAAGTGCAAATCAAGATGCAAGACTCAACATACATATCAAGAAAAATATACACTGCAATAATATACATATACACACATAACCATGTGTATATATGTATATACTAAAATCCAGTGCATGTAGAAAATGTCAAGACAAATTAGGTGATAAATCTCTTGAATAGCATGCAAGAATAAGGTGCGGAATTGGTTTTTAAATTCATGTAATTCCAATTCTGGAATGATTTATTTCTCCCGGTACGTTGTATGCTTAAAACATGACCATATACATTAAAGAAAAACTTGCAACAATTTGTCGACATGACTAAGAATTATTTTTGGCAAGTTATAATTCAATCATGCTGAATCAACGTTTCCGGAAATAGTTTGAGTATACATGAAATTTTTTATTTCGAGCATGTGGTGAAATATTAAATCGAAGAAATCATCTCCAGAAAATCAAGTAGCTAAGAAATTCATTCAAGTATTTCCAGTAATTCACATACATGTTTTAAGGTCCATAAGAACAATTTCAATTATTTCTAGGAATTCAGACAATCAGAGGATTCACGGTAATTTTTATCACGCATGAATCAAAACAAATTACAGCCAAGTTTATGGGTGAAATCAAAGATGATTATGGACAGATACTAACCAAATCATCATAGGAAACCCATTGAAACAAAAGCAACAAACTCAAGAGAAAAAAGAAAAATCAAATCAGAATACTCACATGTTTCAATTGCAAAGAAAAACCCCAAATCGTCCGATAGCAAGCAACATTTTCCAAGCTTTGAGAATTCGTCAACAACCAGAAGTCGCGAATTGATTTGGGTAAGCAAAGAACCCTAAAAATTTTTTCCGCCATAAAAATAAAGGAGCCTTAATTTAAGTGTCAAAACAAAAGGGGGGCGACATCTAATTTTACAAAGGGGTTTTTTGAGTTTTTTAATACTTTTTTTACTTTTTTTTACAAAACATTGTATAGTTTTCTTTAAACTAGGGTTTGCGAGTTACGGGGTTGTAATTTGGGGAAAATCCGGTCTTGGGGATAATGATCAGTCCAGGGTTTTGAGCATAGGATTACAGTAGTAGTAGGGTTTGCGAGTTAACATGGTTTTGTTAGTGGGAATTTGTTTAAATGCCCATTAGAAATCTTGGGAATGCAGCATTAGGCATGGGTTTGCCGAAGCTGGGTAAAGTCTATATCATTTACTTTCTACATTTATTTTCTCTACTGAAATCTATGCTATGATATTTTTAATAGCTTGTAAAACTCCAATAAACCCTATTCACCTCCATTCAGGGTTAATCTAGATCCTACATAGACTAATTTTATTTTAACTAACAGTAGGCAAACCTCCCTAATGGTCGGTTTGATTATTTTACTGTTGTTTATGTTATCATTTATTTATGTTAATTATTTTTAAATACACAATATAAAATACAAAATAAAAAATAGGCATAAGAAATAAAAATTCATGGTCCACATTCATAATACAAATGTAGAAATAAAAGCATCGAATAACAAATGCAGAAAATAAAATACAAAACAAACTACATGTTCTTTCTCAACTTTTAACAAGAAAAATAACATCCATCCTAAGTTGCTTGAGGTCTGTAGTAACCCGTAACTTCCCCGGCAAGGAAAGCCCGGATTGCTTTGAGAACACGACAAAATAGAATGCAAACAGAAGAACATTTCATTGTTTATTACAACAATTACATCAGAATACAAGAATATACAGAGTATGAATAAATATTACACAGAAAATATCAGAGATTTAAATTACATTTAAATACATTGCAGCGGAAAATAATACAATACACAACTAGAAGTAATACATGGATACAGAGCTTTCCGAGTATCGTTCCAGCTGTAAATCAGGATCCTGTGAATATAAATCTGCAAAACCAAAACTACTAGCTGCCCGTGTGGAAAATAGGGGCACCAAGAGTTTAGGTTAAAACAATAAACTCCAGGTCAGTCATGTGACTGGTGTGAGAACTAAAACAGTTATTAATCTTTATTTTAAAGTTAGGTAAATCGAGGGACCACGCCGTATAACACGGAACGGGTTTTTACCCAAAGAATACTAGTACACAAAACAATAGCGCAATGCTAAATAAAGAAAAATGATGCTAATATAAGACCCAAGTCCCATCACACAATGCAACGCAAGACGGAGGATAGGGTTTTCCCTTATAATAGCCAAACATGCTTTATATGTTTAAAACAAATCATTTGATACTATTATAAGTGTATAGTGTCAAAACAATTTCAATAATAAATATCAATCATAGACGGCATAAGCGCCCCATCCCACTATGTCGCCATACTAGGCTCTACAATAGAAACCGAAATGTCACGTATTGGAAATTGGATTTCCGTCATGAGTCGAGGAAAGGGGCAAGCTCCTCTCCGCTTCGAGACACTCTAGCAAATGTCTCAGGACTACTCTCTCAGGGCAACCCTTGGAATCGGCTGGGCCGGTCCTCTCTTTCGTTTAAGGATTGACAATTCCAGAACACACGTTTCCCGGTCCTTACAGACCTATAATCGAGGCGCCTCGCAATCCAACATCCACATAGGTATAATAATCAACGATGTCAGGGCTAGTAAAAAGCTGACACCACCCATAACTAGAATGAAACGTCGTGTTCTCCCAGCGGTCCATATCCCGTTTTTAACTCATACAGAGGTGTGAGGCTCGCGAATTCACGCTATACACAAAGCTACGCTGTATTAAAGCCATGATTTGATCATCAACCACAAGACTCTGCTTTTCAACAGAAGCCTTGTTCACTGCATCTCAGCGTGCCACACAGGCATGTCATGCCATGCGACTGATATCTATCGATATATAACCTCTGAGCTCGTACGTCTCAGAGAAGGGCATTAAGCAAGAGAATAAATTCTCCACCGCCAAACATATATATATTTAACAGAAATCAATCAATTAGTATATTAACGTTTCAAATTCATAACTTTGATATATATACAGAAAATCATGTTTTTGATGCCAAATCACAACAATAAATCTATCTAGTTTTGGTTCCCACACCAGTCTAATGGAAATATATAGATATCACACCTTCGGAACTCGAACATAAATTCTGATGATGATCGATCGATCATCAGAACCATCTTCGAGTGTCTAGAATGTGATTCTATATCTATCCAGTATATTAAAACTTCGAATATACGTTCATGATGCGTATATGCAAAATCTTTATATACTCGATTGTCCAAAATCAACATAAATAAAATATTCAAATACGTATACTTGAATTTAATTTTCAAAACAAAATTTGTTTTCAATTTTAAAAATATACTCTTCACACTCGTTCTAGGATACTACTGATCCCATCTCTAACGAGTTATTCTAATTGGATATTGCTAATCTAATATCTGATGAATTCTTTCGTTTGGTTCTAACGTGTCTTGTTCTCGAGCTCTGTAAACCAAAGCTCTGATACCAAATGTAGTTGGTTGTTGATATGGATTGGGCAAATTGATGGTTGATATTGATTCTTATTGATTGATTGACTATGTGAATGGTGCTCGACCAGTTTATGAGCAAAATATGCTTTTACATTTAGCTTTGGGTTGGGTAAGAATATCTGTGTGCTAACACCTTGTGAAACACTTCACGATTTGACTATGAGGTGGTTAGCGATGTTGTTTATTTCAAAATTACATTATGATTTTTGAAATGTGATTTTCTTAAGTGAAAAGAAATGTTTTCCCGTTTTTGGACAGGGAATGTTTTATAAAGATGTTTTTATAAAACAGAAAGGATTTCGAGTCCTAAACCCGATATTGTTGAAATGACTTCGAAATGTATTATGGTTTGACATTGTAGTTCATCGCGTATTCGATTAGTTGCTATTGATGACGTATCTGTTTGGTGGCGGAGAATTTATTCTCTTGCTTAATACCCTTCTTTGAGACATACGAGCTCAAAGGTTATGTGATTAATAGTGACTGATCATATGTGTGAATTACTGATGTGAAGTATTATAGTTTGAAAGTACTTGTGATTATTGTGTTGTGAAATGATTTTCCCTACTTCGGGATATAAAATGGTTTAGTGTGTGGCTAAAGATATGGGTGACCCGATAGAGACTAAAAGTATTTTGGCTGGATCCAGTGCCTTAGGGTGAGTGGTCAGCGGTGTAGCCTGCTCCCTGCGTGGGAGGTGCGCACACACACACACACACAGATATATATATATATATATATATATATATATATATCGAGTTAGATGGGCGCTTACTGCCCGGTCTGAGGGAATATTCCCGATATTTGGTGGCATACTTGTTTGTATGCATTGTTATGTTTTGGAATTCATATTTCCAGATTAGATTTGAGATCCCAAAGTGAAATCTACTTTGATATAAAAGCTAGATATGTATTTCAAATGATTTGAAATAGAAATCGGGAAATAAAATCCAAAGGAATAATTTCTGTAAATTCAATTAGATTTGAAAATCTAAGTGTGGTGATTAATCTAAATGGGTAGATTGGGATATTGCATGTTGATTGGTGCATAGTAGATCCATATCTCTAGTACTGATTGTTGTTTATACACTGGCATTCATGGGGGTAAACCCGTTCCGCATTAGTGGTGTGGTCCTGTGATTTGCCTGATCACTTATATAAGCTTATAACTGTTTAGAGTTTCTCACACCAGTCCCATGACTGACTCGTAGTTTGCTTTTCCCTTGCAAACTCGGGTGCCCCTATTTTCCACACGGGCAGTCGAGTAGTTTTATTTTGCAGATATTTTGAGCAGGATTCTGGATTGAAGCTTTAAGCTGTGTCCAGGCATATATAGTCTTCCGCTGTGCTTTGTATTACATTTATTGTAAACAAATCTTCCGCTGTATTATTATATTTCGATATACTCTGATATTCTGTACTTTGATGTTATGTTATTATGATGTAATAAAAGTCTTATTTTATTTTTTCTGATGTGTTGTATGCCCAGAGTTAGCGTATCCGTGTTTTGAACGGTCTTGGTCGGTTTAGCGATCGATTAGGTCCGAGCGAAATCCGTATCGTTACACATTTGTAATGACCGGGAATTTCGCTCGATCCGAATCAGTCGCTAAACTGACCCAGACCGTACGAAACCCCTGATTGTTTTAATTTCCCAATCCCAACCTATTCATCCCATGAAGTAAAACTGGTAATACTTCATATCTAACACCACGGTGTTATCGGTAAATTCAATTACCATTTCACGTTCAAATCTAATTAAAGATTTAACTATCGCCTGGAGAAAAACTGGTGATACTCCATTCTCGATCTTTTCAATCTAATTAAAGATTCATTAAAACTCCTCTTAGTTTTAATCTTTAACTGGGTTAAAGAACCAATGCCATTTAAAACATGGTTCACGATAAACCCCAAAATCACATTCCATTCTATCAGCCTTTAACCATAAAATAGCAAGTGAGCAATTCCCTAAATATTAACCTCGAAGGCCGAAACCAACATCAGATCAACACCCAAGAAACCATTCAACTTAACTAATCTCCAGTTAGTTTCTGATTTTCTAAACTCCGTTGGGTCTAAGAACAGTATTACTGAAGATACCGTTCACGACAACCCAAAATCACATTCCATTAATTATCGGGTTAAAGAACAAGTGTTATATAAAACACCGTTCACGATAAACCCAAAAATCAATTCAAATTCAATTCCAATTAAATACCATTTAATTGGTACACTTCATTAAATCTAAATAAAAAGATTTAATCTTTTTCTCAACTGGGCTTAAGAATAGTGTTAATGAAGACACCATTCACGACAAACCCAAATCACATTTGATATTAAATACAAAGCTCTGAATAGAAAATGAAACACCCCACCTCCGTTAGGGTCACTCACAAAGGGAATGCCCTAATTTTGGTGGAGGTTTATAAGTATAAGTCACAGATACACAAGAGAGATATAAAAACACATATTTTTATAACAGCGGAAACAACAGCAACTTTTATTTCAACAAAATACGTGTTACACAAACCATACCATAATTGTCTTACAATACTTCCAAAGACATTACATTTCCATAACTGCCTTGATTTCATAACTTAAAGAAGCATAAAAACATAAGTAAACTGCATAAGTCCCCATAATTGCTATCCAAAGCCATAGTCCAAAACGAAAGAGATCCAAGCAATACATTCTCTCTCTTCAAGCTGGATGTGAAACTGGTCAAGCTGCGGTATTACCTCCCTGTGGACCTAGGGGGAGGGGGGAGAAACGAAAGAAAAGAAGACGAAAGAAAAGTAGAGTCAGACATAAAGCCTGAGTAAGTCTAGGACTATTCAGTCTATGAATAAGAAAAAGAGCATGATAAGTATAAACTGGAAATGGGAAAGCACCATAAACTAAGTTAAGTTGTCTAGAGTCGAGTACACTATCATACCCCATATTAATCTCTGCACCCCCTATAAACTAGTTCCCAACTGGCACCCCACAATCAGGGTGAAGTGATCCTTTTTATTGATCGGCTCCTACTTGCATAGTTACAAGTGTCTTACGGCCCCCGATGTTGTAGCTACCTATGCTGGTCCCACCATGGGATGTATCAAGTCCCATGGTGGTGGCCCGACACAGTTCTAGAATGCACAGGTATACTACTGGTGCCCAGTGCCTAATTTTTCTACGCCGGAGAGTGTGCACGCCCGCACCCTGTTAGAACCTACATTGCTGCACCACCGCCGTCGATTTGACCTCTTACAATCAGCCCAGTAATCGTGCCCCACCCTGCCTAGTTCAGGGTATCCTGATACACCTTGTAGGGTTACTGCTGAAAAGGGTCCCCCGCTACTAGGTTTTCTATTTCTAGCCAACATGCTAAGTTGGTTAAGTGTTCTGTATAAACCTAACCCCCAATCAGTCTGTATAGTTTAGCATGTTGTATTTGATTAAGTATTAATTCAACTTACTTAATCCTATTAATCCTGACTTAGCCTTAATTGTCTTATTAAAGCTCCAACCACTCACATTAGACAGGTATTGTTGTGACTGCCTATTGCCGGTTGGGTCCGGGCAGTCTTACGTCACAACTTAGTCTAACCTCGGGTCTTTATGGGGCTCAATGCTTAACCACCCACATTGGATAGGTATTGTTGTGACTAATGGACAGCCGGGCGGGTCCGGGCAGGTTTATGTCACAACGCAATCCAACCTCGGGTTAAGCATGTCGTATTTTCTAAGTTTACATAATTTGTCTCTTTTTCTTTTATATGTAAATATTTGCGGCCCATTATTCAAATTCATTATTCTTGGGTATAGTAATTTATACCATTTTAAATTTCATGAATTGTTCGCATGTGCCAAACATGCCAACACATATATTTTAATTAACCCCAACGTATTCCCCCGTTTGTACGTAATAATATAACATATGTTGGACTTCAACATTTTAGCCCAACTTAGCCACATAAAAAGGGGAGGCTTAGAACATGATGTATATATATTCTAAGTAACATCAAAAAGGGGTGTGTAAACGCATGAACTTGCAACATAGCGGTCTAATTAACATAAATTAGGCACCTGTGAACTTGCATTGTAATAGCATAAAATCTTGACATAAAACATACCTAAACATGAATCATGGTTTTAATCTAATCATGTAAACTTTTATTTAAAGTATGAATCTAACTTAATTATGTGCCACATATATTATCGTATGTTTTCTAACAACAACCTAAGCCTAAACATATTTTGTTTGGGCTTAAAGTTAAACCTGAACTAGCCATGTTCATAAAGTCAACACAAGTTCACAAAGATGCTTACTTTTGTCACTAATACAAAAGTATGGTTTTTACTTGAATCAATGATACCTATTCCAACATAAATTCATATGAATCATAATACCCAATTGGATCCAACTACACTAAAAGTGATCATAAAAATATACATAGAAGGATCTAAAATCATGTTGGCATAATAGTGAATCATATACTTGCATAAGTCTTAACTTGGTTGCAACGAAATATATATAACTTCTCATTAACCACAACGTATAAGTATCAAATTTCCAACATAAGTTATATACTTGTATCGCAACTATTCAATAGATCCAATTACACTACCACATCCCAAATCCATTCATAGCAAATCATAGCAACATACAATTATGAATTAACATCATTATAATTAAAGTACAATCCCATTTCATATTCTACACAGATCAAGTCTCAATTATTCATTCACATCGAAATAGCACTCTACTTACAACGTATGACGAGTCTTGTATTCAGGACTCTGAATTATGAATTTGGTGATGCTTATCCTTTGTTGTAGGCGTTGTTTTGATTTAATTGTCGTGGCTTTAAGCTTTTGAATCAACTCCTAATCGTCTCTTGATTTGACGGCTACTCCTAGTCTTTCTTCAGCAGCATGATAGCTCCATACTCATTTTATTTGTGTGAATTAGGTGGAGTCTTATGTCCTTTTTATAGAGTTTGTGAATTGATTAGATCCGTCGATGGAGCGAAGATTAATATAAGCCGTTCGTTTTAAAGAGAAACCAATCAAAAGTTGCCACATAAGCCATAGTGATAAGACCAATTCTAGAAATTCGGCCAAGCACAGACCAGGCCAGCCAGGAGGGGCTGGGTTCGACCTGGCTCAGGGGCCAGGTCGACTACCCAGTCGACACCCAGGTCGACTGCCCAGTCGACCTGGGCACCCCAGGTCGACTACCCAGTCGACCTGGGTCTTGGGCGGGAAAATTCCCACTCAGCCCAATCTGGGTCCGATTTTGAAATTCAATTCGTTTTTCTAAACTGTTTCTGCCTGTTTGAATTTTAAACTGAATTCTGAAACTTCCGGAGGTCATATCTCACTCATACATAGTCCGTTTTATGCAAACTCGGACTTTATCTCAAGCAGAATTCCGAGACGAACGAAATAGCGTATCCCATTTCCCTTAATTCTTTGATTTGAAATTAATTATACTTTAATTTATGAATTTCACTGTTATAGAATATACGGGGTGTTACATTCTCCCCCACTTAAAAGGATTTCGTCCCCGAAATCCTCAAGTTTAGGAAGAACGTATATCATACCATCCAATTGTCCATCTACTCAACCAACAAACACGAGCGTCCATTGTCCTTAAAAGACTTCTAATGCTTCATGATCATATGCAAAGTGTGTGTACATGTACTTATCTAATGCAAAATCTGTCGGTCTACTGATTCAGTTGACCTCCTTAATGCAAATTATGTAAGTATCATGAATCCATTATGTATGCAAACCTTCCTATTCATGATTCTACATGAGTGCACAATCATTTAAACAGATGCAACATCCATATGACAACACATTAAACTTCAACCACATAAGAATGTAAATACATATATGCATATGCAATATGAAGTGCCTGAGCCGATCTAAAACCTAGATTGTGTGTGTATATGCAACCACGAGCAACCACTAGCAATCACTTGCAACCATCATCCATAACATGTTTCAATTACATGTTTTCATCCAAAGGGTTTCTACCTACAAGATAAGGTCGAGGAGATATACCCTAAAAGATAGATAAAAGCACAACTTAAGGGAAAAAGAAAGATCAAAGATGTACCCTCAAAAAGAAAAGGGTAGGATGCGCGTATTCTAGCCTTAGTTTCCCAAGTCGCGTCTTCCTCGGCGTCGCTCCACTGAACTTTGACGAGCTTGACCTCGCGGTTGCGTAGCCTTTTCACTTCAGTTCCTAAGATGCGTGTTGGAACTCTTCTCACAGTTTGTTCACGTTCCACTTCGGCTTCTTCTAGGATGCTAGGCTCTACTATTTCAGCAGACTCGTGTAAACACTTCCGGAGGTGAGAAACATGAAAGATGTTGTGAACTTCGGCCAGTTTTTCGGGTAGCTCTAATCTATAGGCCATCTTCCCAACCTTCTCGATGATAGGAAATGGTCCTACAAATCTCGGTGCTAGCTTTCCAGTGGATCCAAAACGAACAACGTTCCTTAGAGGAGATACCTTAAGAAAAACTCTGTCCCCAACCTCAAACTCAAGGTCGGTCCTTCTCTTGTCAGCGTAGGATTTCTGTCTATCTTGGGCCGTCTTCATCCTTCTTCGTATCAAGTCCACTTTTTCTGAAGTTTCTCTGATCATGTCTGGACCAAGAATAACCTTATCTGTAGACTCCCACCAACCAGTTGGTGACTTGCACGGTCTTCCATACAATGCTTCGAAGGGTGCCATGCCTATGGTAGCTTGGAAGCTATTGTTGTAAGCAAACTCCACTAAGGGAAGGTGATCCTCCCATGTCCCTCCAAAGTCTAGAACGCAAAGTCTCAAAAGATCCTCTAAAACTCTATTCACCCTTTCCGTATGTCCATCGGTCTGGGGGTGATAGGCCGTGCTCAAACACAACTATGTGCCTACAGCTTCTTGCAAACTTCGCCAAAACTCGCTTGTGAAGATAGGGTCTCGGTCGCTAACAATGCTGGATGGTATTCCATGAAGTCGAACAATTTCCTTGAGATAAAGAGATGCTAGAGATGAGGCAGTCCTTCTACTCTTGACAGGTAAAAAGTGGGCGCTTTTTGTAAGCCTATCCACTATTACCCAAATGCTAGTGTTGCCTCTTCTAGACCTAGGCAGCCCATCAATGAAGTCCATTGAAATACTATCACACTTCCACTGTGGAACCTCTAGAGGATGGACCAGACCGCCAGGTTTCTTCTGTTCCGCCTTAACCTGTTGGCAAATCATACACTTAGAAACGAAATCTGCCACGTCTTTCTTCATGCCGCTCCAAAAGAAAGTTCTCTTTATGTCCTTGTACATTTTATCTCCGCCTGGATGTATCGTCGTCTTGGAGTGATGTGCTTCCTCGAGAACCGTCTTTACCAAATCTCTTGTCCGTGGGACGCATAGTCTTCCGTCTCGCCTTAGCCAACCCTTATCGTCGATGGAGTATCTATTGAGGTGACTTGAAGTCTCACCCCTAATTAGCCTATCAATCGTCTCCACAAGCTGAGGGTCTTCGCGTTGTGCTGTCCCTATTGAGTCCAAAAGAGTAGGGCGTACTTCAAGAGATGCTAACAAACCGGGTACAAATCAGAGGAGGGCCTAAAGTCAAAGGTGGCTATAAACTTTAGGCTTTGCCTTTCAACAAACAGCGGGCTTAATGTTAGCTTCTTTCTACTCAAAGCATCTGCGACTACGTTGCCTTTGCCCGGAGTGTAGGAGATCTCGAAATCGTACGAGGCAAGAAACTCCATCCACCTTTGTTGCCTCAAGTTAAGGTCCTTCTACGAGAAGAGATACTTCAAAGATTTATGGTCAGTATACAGTTCGAATTTCTCACCTAGGAGATAGTGTCGCCAAGACTTAAGTGCAAAGACGATGGCGGCTAACTCAAGATCGTGGGTCGGGTAGTTCTTTTCATGAACTTTTAATTGCCTTCCACCATAAGCTACTACCCTCCCTTCTTGCATCAAGACAGCGCCTAGCCCTGTCCCACATGCATCTATATAAACTATGAACATCTTGCTTCCATCTGGCAACATCAGAACTGGGGCTGTTGTAAGAGCACTTTTTAGTCATTGGAAAGCAAACTCACAATCCAAGTCCCAATTGAACACTAGATTCTTCTTTGTCAGCCTTGTGAGTGGAGCTGAGATTTTCGCAAAATCCCTTATGAATTTTCGGTAAAAACCTGCTAGTCCTAGAAAACTTCGGACCTCAGTTGCATTCCTTGGTGTCTTCCAATCCTGTACCGCTACTACCTTAGCAGGGTCCACAACTAACCCTTCTTTGGATACTACGTGCCCAAGAAACCTTACTTCCTCTCTCCAAAAGTGGCACTTGGAGAATTTGGTTTTAGTTGATGGACTCGCAGAGTTTCCATGATTTCCCGTAGGTGCTGAGCATTTTCTTCTTCACTCTTTGAGAAGATCAAGATATCGTCTACGAAGACTACCACGAACTTGTTGAGGAATTCTCTGAACACCCTACTCATCAGGTCCATGAAGTAAGTGGGTGCGTTTGTCAAGCCGAAAGGCATGACAAGCCATTCAAAGAAGCCGTCTGCGGTTCTGAATGCTGTCTTATCGATGCTATCTTCAGCCACCCTTAGCTGATGAAATCCGGTTGCCAGATCGAGTTGGGAGAAAACTGACGCTCCTACAAGTTGATCAAACAGATCGTCAATTCTGGGGAGCGGGTTCCCATTCTTTTTCGTTAGCTTGTTGAGCTCCCTATAGTCAACACATAGTCGAAGTGAACCATCCGCCTTTGTAGCGAACACCACTGGAGCGCCCCATTCTGAAATGCTCCTTCTAATGAACCCCTTCTCTAGAAGCCCTTTAACCTGTTTACTAAGCTCTTTCCTTTCCCGTGGAGCCATGTGTCTAACAGGCAACGCAACGGGCTTTGCATTATCTACAAGATATATGCGGAAGTCTATCTCCCGCTTCGGAGGTAAGCCCTTCACCTCTTCGAAGACGTCCGGATATTCACGGACCACCCTAACCGATTGCAAACTCTCAACAGAAGCATCTAGTGATTCAAGATAACTAAGCATAACCGCATATGAGGGATTACAAGTAATTTCCAGAGTGTTACCGAGTTGGTTCAGAAGCCTAACCACCCTTTTCTCACAATCAAGGATGGCACCATTACTGGATAGCCAATCCATGCCCAAAATCAAACCATATCCTGAGAAGCCCAAAACAAAGGCACTACATCTAAATTCTACGCTTAGAATAGAAATTTTCAATCCCACACAGATCATAGACAAATGAGCTGGGCCCGATTGGATTTGAAACAATTAAGGGGTCCTCTACCATACTAGTTTCTAGGTGCAGAGATTCTACTAAAGCAGATGAAATAAAGGAGTGTGATGCGCCAGAATCAAATAAAGTGCGAACTGGGTGATCATAAAGATAAACTACACTTTCTACAGAAGTATTTATACCTCGCTGGTGCAGAGGTGGTGCTTCTAGCGCATGAACCTGTGCCCCTGAGGTGGATCCAGCCTTCTGCCCCTGCCCTCGCTTCTTTGGGCAATCCTTAGCCATGTGGCCTGTCTCACCACAAGAAAAGCACCCACCATTCAACTTGGCCTTCTTTTTCCGGCAGTCTTTCACTAAGTGCCCCCACTTTGCCATAGAAATTACACTTCCTCTTCTCTTGGGACTTGTTGTCTTTCCCGCCCTTCTTAAGGTCTGTCTTCTTGGGCTGTAAACCTTCTTTCTTCCCTTGAGACCCTTCTGCCTTTGTCTCCTTCTTTCCCTTATCCTCTTCGTTCAGCAATGCCATCTGCACCAACCTTTCATACGTAGCTCCCATAGGTATATTGGTCATGGCCAAGCTGTGTAATGGCTCATTCAATCCTTTGACAAAGCGGAGAGCCTTCTTGTGCGGAGTGTTGACTAGGTCCAGTCCGAACCTAGCCAGTTGATTGAACTGATTAACGTACTCTTTGACTGTCATATTCCCTTGCTTAAGAAATAAGAATTTTTCCAATTGAAGACTCCTTTCAGTTTCTAAGAGAAATTTAGCCTCAAACCTCGCCCTAAAGTCCTCCCATGTTTCCACTGGTCTTTCTGCATTGGTAACTTCCCACCAGTAGGAAGCCTCGCCTTTAAGTAGCCATACTGCCAGTTGTACCTTCTGCCTATCTTTTACCTCAAAGATGACGAATAAGTCTTTGGTTTCCTTCAGCCAGTTCCTGGCTGCCACGAAGGACTTGGTTCCATGAAAGTCCTTCCCTCCCATAGCTTTGAAATCTTTACATGTCTTAGCAAAAGCATTACCACGCGGAGGAGGTGGAGGAGGAGGTGCTGCGGCAGCTTGGGGAGGAGGATGATTTTCTGCAGCTGGGGGAGGAGGAATAGCGGGACCTGGCTGATTGGCCCTTGCTTCTAAGAATCGTCTGAACCAACCAGGTATTGGTACACCCTCTGGCAAGTTAAGTTCTTCGGACATGCTGAAACAAAAAGGAAAGATTCAAAACGAAGGATAAAAGATAGTACCTAAGGTTTTGGGGGACTATGCCTTTTTTAAAATAAAATAACATTTTATCTTTAAAAATGCTTCTTTAAATTTTCTTTTAAAAATAAAATTTCAAAACTTTTTATCTGATCTGGTTAACCTATGCTCTGATACCAAGTGAAACACCCCACCTCAATTAGGGTTACTCACAAAGGGAATGCCCTAATTTTGGTGGAGGTTTATAAGTATAAGTCACAGATACACAAGACAGATATAAATACACATATTTTTATAATAGCGGAAACAACAGCAACTTTTATTTCAACAAAATACGTGTTACACAAACCATACCATAATTGTCTTACAATACTTCCAAAGACATTACATTTCCATAACTGTCTTGATTTCATAACTTAAAGAAGCATAAAAACTTAAGTAAACTGCATAAGTCCCCATAATTGCTATCCAAAGCCATAGTCCAAAACGAAAGAGATCCAAGCAATACATTCTCTCTCTTCAAGCTGGATGTGAAACTGGTCAAGCTGCGGTATTCCCTCCCTGTGGACCTAGGGGGGGAGAAACGAAAGAAAAGAAGACGAAAGAAAAGTAGAGTCAGACATAAAGCCTGAGTAAGTCTAGGACTATTCAGTCTATGAATAAGAAAAAGAGCATGATAAGTATAAACTAGAAATGGGAAAGCACCATAAACTAAGTTAAGTTGCCTAGAGTCGAGTACACTATCGTACCCCATATTAATCTCTGCACCCCCTATAAACTAGTTCCCAACTGGCACCCCACAATCAGGGTGAAGTGATCCTTTTTATTGATCGGCTCCTACTCGCATAGTTACATGTGTATTACGGCCCCCGATGTTGTAGCTACCTATGCTGGTCCCACCATTGGGTGTATCAAGTCCCATGGTGGTGGCCCAACACAGTTCTAGAATGCACAGGTATACTACTGGTGCCCAGTGCCTAATTTTTCTGCGCCAGAGTGTGTGCACGCCCGCACCCCGTTAGAACCTACACTGCTGCACCACCGCCGTCGATTTGACCTCTCTTACAGTCAGCCCAGTAATCGTGCCCCACCCTGCCTAGTTCAGGGTATCCTGATACACCTTGTAGGGTTACTGCTGAAAAGGGTCCCCCGCTACTAGGTTTTCTATTTCTAGCCAACATGCTAAGTTGGTTAAGTGTTCTGTATAAACCTAACCCCCAATCAGTCTGTATAGTTTAGCATGTTGTATTTGATTAAGTATTAATTCAACTTACTTAATCCTATCAATCCTGACTTAGCCTTAATTGTCTTATTAAAGCTCCAACCACTCACATTAGACAGGTATTGTTGTGACTGCCTGTTGCCGGTTGGGTCCGGGCAGTCTTACGTCACAACTCAGTCTAACCTCGGGTCTTTATGGGGCACAGTGCTTAACCACCCACATTGGATAGGTATTGTTGTGACTACTGGACAGCCGGGCGGGTCCGGGCAGGTTTATGTCACAACGCAATCCAACCTCGGGTTAAGCATGTCGTATTTTCTAAGTTTACATATTTTGTCTCTTTTTCTTTTATATGTAAATATTTGCAGCCCATTATTCAAATTCATTATTCTTGGGTATAGTAATTTATACCATTTTAAATGTCATGAATCGTTGGCATGTGCCAAACATGCCAACACATATATTTTAATTAACCCCAACATATTCCCCCGTTTGTACGTAATAATATAACATATGTTGGACTTCAACATTTTAGCCCAACTTAGCCACATAAAAAGGGGAGGCTTAGAACATGATGTATATATATTCTAAGTAACATCAAAAAGGGGTGTGTAAACGCATGAACTTGCAGCATAGCGGTCTAATTAACATAAATTAGGCACTTGTGAACTTGCATTGTAATAGCATTAAATCTTGACATAAAACATACCTAAACATGAATCATGGTTTTAATCTAATCATGTAAACTTTTATTTAAAGCATGAATCTAACTTAATTATGTGACACATATATTATCATATGTTTTCTAACAACAACCTAAGCCTAAACATATTTTGTTTGGGCATAAAGTTAAACATGAACTAGCCATGTTCATAAAGTCAACACAAGTTCACAAAGATGCTTACTTTTGTCACTAATACAAAAGTATGGTTTTTACTTGAATCAATGATACCTATTCCAACATAAATTCATATGAATCATAATACCCAATTGGATCCAACTACACTAAAAGTGATCATAAAAATATACATAGAAGGATCTAAAATCATGTTGGCATAATAGTGAATCATATACTTTCATAAGTCTTAACTTGGTTGCAACGAAATATATATAACTTCTCATTAACCACAACGTATAAGTATCAAATTTCCAACATAAGTTATATACTTGTATCGCAACTATTCAATAGATTCAATTACACTACCACATCCCAAATCCATTCATAGCAAATCATAGCAACATACAATTATGAATTAACATCATTATAATTAAAGTACAATCCCATTTCTTATTCTACACAGATCAAGTCTCAATTATTCATTCACATCGAAATAGCACTCTACTTACAACGTATGACGTCTTGTATTCAGGACTCTGAATTCTGAATTTGGTGATGCTTATCCTTTGTTGTAGGCGTTGTTTTGATTTAATTGTCGTGGCTTTAAGCTTTTGAATCAACTCCTAATCGTCTCTTGATTTGACGGCTACTCCTAGTCTTTCTTCAGCAGCAAGACAACTCCATACTCATTTTATTTGTGTGAATTAGGTGGAGTCTTAGGTCCTTTTTATAGGGTTTGTGAATTGATTAGAGCCGTCGATGGAGCCAAGATTAATATAAGCCGTTCGTTTTAACGAGAAACCAATCAAGAGTTGCCACATAAGCCCTAGTGACAAGACCAAGTCCAGAAATTCATCCAAGCACAGACCAGGCCAGCCAGGAGGGGCTGGGTTTGACCTGGCTCAGGGGCCAGGTCGACTACCCAGTCGACACCCAGGTCGACTGCCCAGTCGACCTGGGTCTTGGGCGGGAAAATTCCCGCCCAGCCCAATCTGGGTCTGTTTTTGAATTTGAATTCGTTTTTCAGAACTGTTTCTGCCTGTTTGAATTTTAAACTGGATTTTGAATCTTCCGGAGGTCGTATCTCCCTCATACGGAGTCCGTTTTACGCAAACTCGGACTCTATCTCAAGCAGAATTCCGAGATGAACGAAATGGCGTATCCCGTTTCCCTTAATTCTTTGATTTGAAATTAATTATACTTTAATTTATGAATTTCACTGTTATAGAATATACGGGGTGTTACAGAAAATATATCAGCTTATATTTAATATCAAATTCTACGGCCAATAAATATCATATTGGAAACAACGATATAAATATATCTTTCAAATTCCTATAACAATATCTATTTCATCACGAAATCCAGCATCGAAATATTCCAAAGACAATTTCGATTAGAATCCATTCCAATTCAATTATTGGAAATTCTGGTTTCTTTTAAAACCATTTCAAATCCCATTTATTTATTTAAAAATAAATAAATTATTATTCTAATTCAAAATTAGTTCATTTCGATAAAAATCTATTTTTATCTTTTCAAATATGGAGTTTTTCGTCCCAATTCTTCACAAATCATTTCTTATGATTTTACACAAATTATTACTATTTTTAATAATTTTATCAAGGCCCGTACAATCGATTTCCATCAATGGCCATCGAACTGCAGTTACAACGACCTTTTCCAAATTTGATTTGGACATAATTCCAAATCCAACTGTTAGATTTCAAATCTCTAATATTCATTAGAAAGCCCTTTTCGATACAAACCCAATGATTCCGGTTTTAGGAGAATCCGACGGTCGGATCTCCCGCAATGTCCACTCGAAGTCCATGGTCGAAATTCACGAACTGCCGCGGCTCAGTGCGTTCTATTCAGGCCATTCTATATATATAATATATTATATATATTTCGTCGATTTCCTTTCAAAACGTATTTTATAAATCGTTTAAATTCATTTTCAAAACGATTTCAACTTCCTTTTCAAATTTAAATCAAGATTGAATTTTTCAATCTAAATTCCTTTTAATTTCATTTCAAATCAATTTCAATTTAATTCGAATTTCAATTCATTTCAATTTAATTCGAATTTCAATTCATTTCAATTTAATTCGAATTTCAATTCATTTCAATTTAATTCGAATTTCAATTCATTTCAATTTAATTCGTATTTCAATTCATTTCAATTTAATTCGAATTTCAATTTATTTCAATTTAATTCGAATTTCAATTCATTTCAATTTAATTCGAATTTCAATTCATTTCAATTTAATTCAAATTTCAATTCATTTCAATTTAACTCGAATTTCAATTCATTTCAATTTAATTGACTGAAAAATGGCCATTTTTCAAATGGTCTCGGAATTTGACGAAATTAGTTTTGTTAGGACCGTATCGTCAATACGAAGTTGTGTAACGATACGGATTTCGCTCGGACCTAATCGATCGCTAAACCGACCAAGACCGTTCAAAACACGGATACGCTAACTCTGGGCATACAACACATCAGAAAAAATAAAATAAGACTTTTATTACATCATAATAACATAACATCAGAGTACAGAATATCAGAGTATATCGAAATATAATAATACACCGGAAGATTTGTTTACAATAAATGTAATACAAAGCACAGCGGAAGACTATATATGCCTGGACACAGCTTAAAGCTTCAATCCAGAATCCTGCTCAAAATATCTGCAAAATAAAACTACTCGACTGCCCGTGTGGAAAATAGGGGCACCCGAGTTTGCAAGGGAAAAGCAAACTACGAGTCAGTCATGGGACTGGTGTGAGAAACTCTAAACAGTTATAAGCTTATATAAGTGATCAGGCAAATCACAGGACCACACCACTAATGCGGAACGGGTTTACCCCCATGAATGCCAGTGTATAAACAACAATCAGTACTAGAGATATGGATCTACTATGCACCAATCAACAAGCAATATCCCAATCTACCCATTTAGATTAATCACCACACTTAGATTTTCAAATCCTATTCAATTTATAGAAATTATTCCTTTGAATTTTATTTCCCGATTTCTATTTTGCTTACTGGCTTCATATAATTCGGAAAACACTAGTTTTCTCGAAGCCTCTTGCTCATATCTCTCATCAAAAGGTGCTATTCTATAATGTCTCTTTAGTATATCCCCTGCTAACCCGAGCGAACATTCAAATATCTCAAATCATTTGAAATACATATCTAGCTTTTATATCAAAGTAGATTTCACTTCTAGATCTCAAATCAAATCTAATCTGGAAATATGAATTCCAAAACATAATAATGCATACAAACAAGTATGCCATTAAATATCGGAAATATTCCTTCAGACCGGGCAGTAAGCTCCCATCCAACTCGATATATATATATATATATACATATATACATATATATATATATATATGCACCTCCCACGCATGGAGCAGGCTACACCGCTGACCACTCACCCTAAGGCACTGGATCCAGCCAAAGTACTTTTAGTCTCTATCGGGTCACCCGTATCTTTAGCCACACACTAAACCATTCTATATCCCGAAGTAGGGAAAATCATTTCATAACACAATAATCACAAGTACTTTCAAACTATAATACTTCACATCAGTAATTCACACATATGATCAGTCACTATTAATCACATAACCTTTGAGCTCGTACGTCTCAAAGAAGGGTGTTAAGCAAGAGAATAAATACTCTGCCACAAACAGATACGTCATCAATAGCAACTAATCGAATACGCAATGAACTACAATGTCAAACCATAATACATTTCGAAGTCATTTCAACAATATAGGGTTCAGGCCTCGAAATCCTTTCTGTTTTATAAAAACATCTTTATAAAACATTCCCTGTCCAAAAACGGGAAAACATTTTTTTTCACTTAAGAAAATCACATTTCAAAAATCATAATTTAATTTTGAAATAAACAACATCGCTAACCACCTCATAGTCAAATCGTGAAGTGTTTCACAAGGTGTTAGCACACAGATATTTTTACCCAACCCAATGCTAAATGTAAAAGCATATTTTGCTCATAAACTGGTCGGGCACCATTCACACAGTCAATCAATCAATAAGAATCAATATCAACCATCAATTAGCCCAATCCATATCAACAACCAAGTACATTTGGTTCAATCTCGTTTTGGTAATTTATTTATTAACATATATTCATTCACAATCTAATTAAAGATTTATTCTAATTCCAATTGGTTTCTATCTCTAAAAATCATTTCTTATTGATTGTTCAACTTTCTCGAAATTAATCCGGCTTTAGCGGGGTTAAAGAACCAATGTCGTTTAAACACAATTCACGACAAACCCAAAATCCCATTTCAATTCAATTCCAATTAAATATTAATTAATTGGTACACTTTATTAAATCTTTTCTCAACTGGGTTTAAGAACAGTGTTAGTAAAGACATCGTTCATGACGAACCCAAAATCCCATTTGATATTAAATACAAGGCTCTGAATAGAAAATATATCGGCTTATATTCAATATCAAATTCTGAAACCAACAAATATCGTATCGGAAATAAAGATATAAATATATCTTTCATATTCCCTTATCCATATCTGTATATTCATGAAATCCAACATCGAAATATTCCGAAGATAATTTCGATTCAAATCCATTCCAATTCGTATATTGGAAATTCTGGTTATATTTAAAACCACTTTAAATCCAATGTCAGACACACAGTCCGTTTACAAGTTCGTTCTGGGTCTGAATGAAACCGGAGGCCACTTTCCTCGCAAATCCATCGATCTCCAAGTACGTCTGGAAGATCACCAACATATTCCCTCCTCTTGGGTGTATAGCCCAATCAAGATCATCTGTAATCACCCAAATGATGTGAAGACCTCCGATCTTCAACCACCGTCTTCATCTTCGACTTATTGTCGTATCAGTTATTCAGAATGGGATAAACCCGGCCTTTCTGAACAACTCGCGTATATACTAAACAAGTGTTACACAAACACAACATATGCCTCATTCCAATTCATCAGTCACTAACCGTTAATTAGTAAGAGAACAAATCCCCAAATATTAACCCCGAAGGCCGAAACCAACATCAGATCAATACCCAGGAAACCATTCAACTTATCTAACCTCTAGTTAGTTTCTAATTTTCTTATCTCCATTGGGTTTAAGAACAGTATTATCAAAGATACCATTCACGACAAACCCAAAATCTCATTCAATTGTTAATCGAGTTAAAGAACAAGTGTTATTTAAAACACAATTCACGATAAACCCAATTCCCATTCCATTAGTCTCTAACTGTAAATTAGTAAGAGAACAATTCCCTGAATATTAACCCCGAAGGCCGAAACCAACATCAGATCAATACCCAGAAAATCATTCAACTTAGCTAATCTCCAGTTAGTTTTCTAATTTTCTTAACTCCATTGGGTTTAAAAATAGTATTATTAAAGACACCATTCATGACGAACCCAAAATCCCATTTGATATTAAATACAAGGCTCTGAATAGAAAATATATCGGCTTATATTCAATATCAAATTCTGAAACCAACAAATATCGTATTGGAAATAACGATATAAATATATCTTTCAAATTCCCTTATCCATATCTGTATAATCACAAAATCCAACATCGAAATATTCCAAAGATAATTTCGATTCAAATCCATTCCAATTCGTATATTGGAAATTCTGGTTATATTTAAAACCACTTCAAATCCAATTTATTTATTTAAAAATATTGGATTATAATTCTAGTTATAAACTAGTTCATTTCGATAAAAATATATTTTTATCTTTTCAAATATGGAATTTTTCACACCAATTCTTTTTAAATCATTTATTATGATTTTACACAGTTTATTAATATTTTTAATAATTTTATCAAGGCCCGTACAGTCGGTTTCCAATAACGGCCACCGAACTGCACTTACAGCGACCTTTTTCTAATTTGGTTTGGACATATTTCCAAATCCACCGTTAGATTTCAAATTTCTAATATTCGTTGGAAAGCTCTTTTCGATACGAACCCAATGGTTCCAGTTTTAGGAGAATCCGACGGTCGGATCTCCCGTAACGTCAATTCGAAATTAATGGTCGAAATTCGTGAACTGCCGCGGCGCGTTCTATTCAGACCATTAAATATATATAATATATGAATATTATATATTTCATCGATTTCCTTGTAAAACGTATATTATAAATCGTTTTAAATTCGTTTTCAAAATGATTTCACTTCATGCTCAATTTTATATCAAAATTGGATATTCTATATACACGACAATTTTATACAGTGTATATATATGTTAAAAATTATATTTTAACGATCCGATATTTATTTCACTACATGATGGTTTTTATATATCGTATATTCAATCTAAAAACAATATTTTTAGCGAACAAACATTTTTCACATCGCATATGTAGACTTTCACATTGTATATATATTATATTTATTCTCATCGCATATATATATTTTCCACTTCGTATATATATTATTTTCACATTTCATACATATATTATTTTCATTACATATATATAATATTTTCACTTTTCATATATATATATATATATAATATTTTCACTTTTCATATATACAATATTTTCACTTTTCATATGTATAATATTTTCTTTCAACTCATATATATATATATATATATATATATATATTTCACATCGCAAATATATAATTTTCACAATGCAAGTATATATAATTTTCATATCACATATGTATTTTATACACATTTCATATATATATATATATATATATATATATATTGATTTCACATCGCATATGTATTTTATACACATTTCATATATATTTTTATTTTTATTTCATCTCATATATATATATATATATATTTCATCTCATATATATTTCTATTTCATCTCCTATATATATTTTTATTTCATCTCATATATATATATATACATTTTATTTCAACTCATATATATATATATATATCATTTCACAACACAGTACAATCAAATAAGTCGTTCATGGTCTGTGGACGACGGTGAGCAGTTCATATATGCAGTTAACAAAATAATTTAACTGTACAGTAGATTTTAGTGAGAAATTCTCACATTGGTTTTTGATTCCATCAGTTTTATTTCTGAATTTCTGATCTGTTTGGATTTGAATTCTCTTCAAATTCTGATTTGCTCCATTTTGATTCTGGTCAGTTCTTTGTTGTAGCTCTCAACAAGAGGATCCCAACTGAACTGACGGTTCGTAAATCCGATCTTGTATGAAGAAATTATGATCATTTATAGGTTAATTACATTTATAAACAATTTAAATATAATTAATTTCACTAATTATCTAACTAATTACATTCAGAAAATTCAGCCGTTCATTTTTCCTTCTTCCTCAATGTATTACTGCTCCGTTCGCAAGACAAAACCCATCGCTCCCTTTGAGGACTCCACCACGCCCGTCGCCAGAGACCGCCGCCACCCAATCAGACCTCCTCCCGTGGTGGGCCATCACCTCACCTCCCTTCAACCCCAACCATGAGAGGCTTGGTCGCCTCTTCAGGCCAGGAAATGCGTTCGAATAGGGAGGGTTTGGGCCCTGATTTTGCACAAATTTCTCCATAATACCCGATCAACCACCTATGAATTGTTAGCTTGTGAGGAGCATAATAATTTTGATTGATGAGTTTTGAAATTTACAACGCGGATTGGAAGAATTTTTGGATACAAAAGGGGGCGATTTCGAACGTATACTTCAGAGTGGCGGATGGTTTGGGTTATGATGGAGTGGGCTAGGGTTTGTAGGATATTTTATATATAATAATAATAATAATAATATTTTATTCAATTCCTTTTCTTAAGTAAAATTTTCGTCTGAACTCCAAATGAAACCCAACGACTGTCGCCCCTAGCTAATTACCCCCCTTCTGAATGCAATGGGATATGTTTTGTAACCCATTTCGGCTATTACAATCAGTTTCCCTTTAAATTGAAATATAAATCAATATATATTCAATTTATACGTACATTTTAATTTACCGGGGCCACATACTAACTCTAAAAATTCCCGAAAAAATTATCCAGCTATGTTGGGACGATACGGTCCCAACGAAACTGATTTCGTCGAATTCTGAGACTGTCTAAAAAATGGCTCTTTTCTGGTCAACCAGATTTGACTGAAATCAATCAAACACGTTTTCTTCTGCCGCGCTCACATATTGATTTCAAAAATTGTGGAAAAATAAACTTAGCAATAAATTGACATCTCGGATCCAACAAAAGTGGTTTCGTCGAATTCTGAGGTCGTTTGCAAAATTGCTATTTTCAAGGGCTTTAATATTATTAAAATATATATAAATTCCACAGCGACTTTTCTGAAAATTCATTTGGCCATAACTTTTGATTCCCGCTATGAAATTTCATTTTTTCAGATTCATTAGAAAGATATTTTCAAACAGATTTAAATATTTCTTGTTTCGCTGAAATCCGATTTACTTTGCATCATGTACATTCAGTCAAAGTTCAAATTCAAATTTTCAAACTACCACGCCATTTCAGGCCTTGTTTTATAATTAAAATAACATTATTCGTTTTAACTTCGTCAAAAATAAATTTTCCGTCGTTATTATTTAAAATAATTCATTTTAATATTCAAAATTCATTAAATTCGCCAAAATAAAAATTTTAAATTGGCTCAGAATTTCTGTGTTATTACAAGGTTGTCCATCAAGGCATGCAAAGGATTGAAACCTTTGCTATCATAATCAGTCAAAAAAATCGCGACCTCCCACTTCTCATAGTCATCCCCCTTCTGCTTCACTACCATGCACCTATAGAGAATTGTATCATGTGAAAAACTGACATCAGCTATAGGCGGACCATCAAATGATCATTGTCTAGGGGCTCTGTGATTGGTGATCCCCTCAATATCACCCCAAAGGTAGTTGCCATAGATCTGTACATCAAACTGTAGCTGAACGGGGGATGCTGTGTAATAACGAACTACATTTGTTAATTCGCATGCAGCCAACAAAAAGCAAATCCAATGCCTAAAACGAGAAAGCGAGGCATGTCTATATTTATGATACCTCAATGCAGTTGTATCCCACCACTCATCGGATCCACTAATCTTGTCCCGTTCCTCATTCCAGTAGTCACCTAGAATATATAGTAGCTTGTTTTACAGGCTCCACTCACGTTTTAAGTTGTCGAACATGTTCTTCATTTGTTCAGCATTGTAGTCTAGGCTAGTTCGTTTGTTGAATAAAGCAGTAATCTCTTGATACTAGTGTGCAATAGGGTGAGCACGAATATCGACGTTTTCAAAACGAACATCGATAAATACATTTATATGATCGTCGTTCCAGTCGATGACGATGTGGGTAGATGAAGCAATAGATTGGCTAAATATTATGAAAAAAAATAATTCAGAATAAACAGGAAAAAATATATATGGAAGATATGAATACGAAAAATGCGAATATGAAAAAAGTTACCTAAAACAATCGAAGACGAAGCTCGAAAAAATTCTTGAATTTTTGGATCGTATGTATATAGTTTAGTGATTCAGGAAATGAAATTAGGTTGTATTAACTAAGCAGTTAACGCCCCGTTATAACCCCGCAGTATCCTCGCTATATCATATAGCGGATTTCTACCGCTATGATATTTTCAAATAGCCTCTGAAATAGCCTTTTTTCTTTAAGCCCCGCTATATTCCAATATTCCTGATATATCCCATTATTTTATCTATATTTCGCTATTCCCCTTTATATATTTTATAAAAGAAATGAATTAAAAAGTGAGTTTTATACATTATAAAATTAGTTTTTAATAGAATATTTTAAAATATATTTTTTAGAATAGAAAATTTTACAATATTCTATTAAATTCAATTAATCTGAATAAAAACTTCAATTTATTTACACATATTTGCACATGTTTTATTCAAAATTAAGACTGTAATAATTATAATTGTATTAAATGTTAATTTTCCATTAATTTATCATTTATATAGTTGTAAAAGTGTTCAATACGAGTTTTATATGTTATTTTAGACTCATCTGTTATTTCCCGATAATTCCTTGTTTTATCCTCGCCACAACTTTCTGCAACTTCGCCGCATTAGATCCGTTGAGCACTTTAACTACACAGGACTTGTATATACAGGGGAGAAAAGGATAAAATCCCAATGTTTGGTTAACTGGGCAGTTCAATGAGCCTACGCCCGATGCGTCGGACGCAAATGCAAAATTGAATTTCTCAAATACGAAAAGAACGCTACCAGAGTTCACTTTGCCTTTACTAAGTTTTGACCGATATTTGAAAGGGCTGATAACGAAAATATGAACTGGTAGACACCTAGAAAAAAAAAGAAACTGCGCCTTTACTAATATTTTTTTAAATATGAAAAAGTCTATTTAAACATAGAATTTTGACACAATTGGTGGTAAGATGAATCTCCATCACTAGATTGCCCTCCGAATTCCACTCCTTTATGTAAAAATAGAAAATCCAATAGCATAGATCTTTTATGTGACCAATTGTGTTTAATTTTGTGTGCAGATAGTTATTTCCTTTTAAACATATAAGCATGTTCTCTGTTTTAAACATAACCAGCTAGAGAGTGTAATCACCATTAATAACCTATTCATCGCGTGCCATAAAATGAATGTCAGGAAAATATGAATCACCTTTAGTAACTTATTCATAGCCTCAACCAACTGTCTTGTGGAAACTTCATTTGTTATAAAACTCATCTAAGTACTAATTACTGCTATCACTAATGTATAGGCAATTGACAGTTTGGAATCCAACAATATTCATCAAAACTTGTAATTAAGTAGAAATACGTTATTGTAACTTGATGGAATATGAAGATCTAGAATAATATCAGGTCATTTATTCATGGGATATAAATTCATGAAATATGATCAAAATCATATAGTATTGATAATTACAATTTTTGAAAGACACCGGGAATGATGTATCTTACTAGTTACACAATTATATTATACTGAATGATCAAATAACTTTTTCACTAAAAAATTAAGTCGAGCATTATGTAAATCAATACACAACTATCTAAAAGCTTAGGATATAAATTTAAGTAACTATTATTTTAGGGATACATATAATAAATGCCAGTATAATGATTTAAAATTTCGAATAATTTAAAATTGTTAAATTTTGAAGATTTCGAATAAGAATAAATTGAATTAAGATTTTATGATTTTTTAGTGTACACTGTACGATAGAATATTTAATAAGATTTTTGAAGATAGATTAAAATTGAACTGATTATAATGTTTCAGTTAAAAAAACCTAAACTTAAATTATAATATATGTTTTGCGTTAAGTTGAATTAACGTTTAAATGAAATTAAGATAATATTTCAATAATAATAATTATATGTTTTCATTCTGAACTTATGTTTACTTTTATAACAAGATTAAATCTGTATTTGAAAGATATTTTATGGTTGTTAAAAAACAACCGTAAACAATACTAAAACGATTTTTGGATGTTAAACTTAGAATCTTGATTTGGATTTGGGTTGTGTGTGTTTAGTTAACTTAAAAGAAATTAAAACAATAGTTAAACACGAGAATTTAATCGAGTTTTGAATATTAACATTAAATTAGTTGATAATATAAATATTTTGCACGAAATGGTTGTAGAAATTTTTACAAAATTGAAGCTTCGACTTTAGTACTAAAAAAAGAAAAAGCTTCGATTTACAAAATGAAAAAAGGTGAAAGCCTGAAAGGTCTGAAGCCACGCGAAGCCTGTAGACATTCCTTCTCTTCCTCTTTATAAACCTAAAACCACCTGTAGTCATTCCTTCTCTTCTTCGTTATAAACTCAAACGATTGTTTAATATCAAAAAAGACACAACCTTCTTGTCTTCGCCTCACCCGACACTCCTTTCTCGCTACGTCCTCTACTTCACGTACTTCTCCAGCCTCGACCCACAACGTTCTCCAATCCACTGCGTCTCTATTTTCCCACCACTGAACTCTTCTCCAACTACCAACATTTGACGGTTCGGACAACCCTCCAGTCTATCTCTACCATTGTGCTCCTCCTCTAGGCTGAAACAACACCCTTCTCTTCCTACCTCAACAATAACCCCCCACAGCCTCGTCAACCTAGTCCTGGCCCCGTTCCAGTCAATAACATTACCTCCGACCTTCTGCCTCCACGCTCTTCACCTTTTACTACTTTCGACCGACTAGCCTGACAACCGCCTCCATCTCGCTCGGAGTAGCTAATGTCCAAATATTTCAAACTAAGAACATGGACTGGCATTTCACAAATAATAGAAATTAATACAAAAATGTCTTCATGTGATTATACGATTAAAAATTAATTAAAGATTTTTTTTAGTTTTGCAAAATATGGAGAGAAAATTATAAGAAAATTCATGACGAAATGCACATAATTTCATTTTTAACCTTTTTGGATGTAAATGAGATTATCTTTAAAACGACTTAATTTTGTGTTTATGTCATAAAATATAAGCCAATATTTTTAAGTTATAAAGCTATATTCATTTAGCTTTACAAGCTGATTATTTTTATATGTTTATAGTAACATTAACCAATTAAAATAATTTTTAAATTACTTTTTTTTTATTCTGAAGGCAATTTTTATTTTTTTATTAAGTTAGTAATGATCAAAAATTAAAGTGAAACCCATGTTGATATAGTACAATTTGGTCTTTGTCCTTGATCTAATTATTAAACTTTCATTGAATCTATTTTTTAAATGTGTACTTAAAACTAAATACCACTTATATTTTATGTGAGTTAAATCGATTGAATTCACAACATATATTTATGCTAGTAAGTTTGTTGAATTGTCATTAAGTGATTTAAATTAACGTTGACATTTGACACCTTCGTTAGTTAATACCAGATATTGAAATTAAATTGATTAGATTTTAGTTGATTCATTATTGTCACATTTAATTATGAAATTAAATTTGACTTGAAAATTTATCGTATTAAATTTAAAATGAATCTAAATGAACAATCTATCATTTTATTCAAAAAATAAAAAATATAATTTGAATTGATTTAAATTAACATTGGAAGTATAGGCCGCGCCGAATGCCTAAATAGAGGTAGGGGTCAACCTAAAATGACTTGGGAGGAGATAGTAAAAAGTGATTTAAGAAACTGAAGTATATCTGAAGAGCTGGTATCGAATAGGAGTGCATGGAAGTCAGCAATCCATGTACCAGAACCTTAGGTTTTCCGGGTTTTTTTTGCCACATTACAACTACTTTTATTATCTATTTAATTATTTTAAACTTTATTTTACTTTTACTGAAGTTTTTAGTCTTCTTTTTCTTTGGCCACATTACAACTACTTTTATTATCTATTTAATTATTTTAAACTTAATTTTACTTTTATTGAAGCCTTTAACCTTCTTTTTTTGGCCACTTACAACTACTTTTATTATCTATTTAATTAATTTAAATTTTATTTTACTTTTATTGAAGTTATTAACCTTTTTTTAATTCCATATCTAGCCAACCCCAACTTGTTTGGGATTTATGGCTTAGTTGTTGTTGTTGTTATTGTCGCTGTTGATTTTATTAACATTCAATATTGAATTTAAGTAGATTATATTTCATGAATTTAAGATTCATTGATTTGAATTATTATATTTCATGACTTTAAGATTCATTATTTTGAATTGTAATTTGATATTAGAATTTGATGTTGTCGATATCTGAATACACTGATATATGATTTTGTGCATTGCATGCTAACTTTTATCTTGATTTCATACGTGAATTTCTTGATTGTTATGATAAATGATGTTGTATTGTTTATTATGATATATTGCTGGCACCGTATTGTTAATTATCGAAATGATTTCATTCAGTGGTTTTATACTATGAATGGACTTGAAAACTCGAAATAGATTAAAATGTCATATACCTATGGTATTTATTATGAGTTGAACAGATATATACTTGTTTATTTAAATTATTTAAAGAAATTTGAATTTAAAGACTTGAATTTGTGATTAGTTAGTTATTATCGATAAGATCAATTTTAGATTATCGAGTTGGAATAATAGATTTCTGTCTAGAGCAGGTAGATTAGTTCTTGTTAATTCGGTGTTATCTGCTATTCCCTCTTGTTGGATGGCCGTTCATCGATTTCCTTGATGGGTTATTGAGAAGATTGATAGAATAAGGCGTAATTATCTTTGGAGTGGTGTCCCTATTTGTAGAGGCTTTAAATGTCTTGTTAATCGGGAGGTGTGTTGCAAACCCAAGAAAGATGGAGGTTTGGGGATCATAAAATTATATAATTTTAATTCTTCCCTGCTAGCCAAATGGTTATGGAGATTTAGGTGTCCTGATGCGTCGGCTACTTGGAAGATTATTGTCTCCAAATTTTAATATTCTGGAGATGAGTTTATTATTGGTTCTAGTGTTAGTTGGCATAATAGGCTTTCTCATTTTTGGAAGGCTGTTTTGGATTGTTTTGACTTTTTTAAATTAGGTTGTAAGATAATTGTTTATTCAGGAAATAATACTTTCTTTTGGCATGATGCTTGGATTTCTCGGTTGCCGTTTAAAATTGAATTTAATGAGCTTTTTAATATTACCAGGTTTAAGAATGCTTTGATTATGGATGTCTATAGAAGGGATTTAGATCCTCCATGGGAGTTTTCTTTTGATAATATTATAGAAGGTGATTTGTTAAGGCAATTAGCCTTACTTAAAGCTAAGTTAGCTTTGTTTCATTTAGATGAGAATAGTGATTCTATTATTTGGGGTTTGGATAAGAGTTCTTTTTACTCTGTTAATTCTATGTATGATTTTATTAATTTTTCTGGTGTCTCTTTGCGCCCTTTTAAGTTTCTGTGGAAATCTAATTCTCCTCCTAAAGCTAGGTTCCTCATGTGGTTGATTAATCATAAGAAGCTTAAAACAGTTGAGCATTTAAAGAGGAAGAATATTATTCTTGATGTTAAGTGTTGTTTTTGTAGTATTATGGATGAAGATGTTGATCATTTATTTTTCTCGTGTTGTTTTACCTTTTTTATTTTTAATGTGGTTTTAAGGATTTTTGCTTTTGAATGTTTTAGTTCTTTTAGTAGCTGTTTTGATTATTGGGGTTGTAGGAGATTTGTTTATAATTCCAGACAGAGATATATCTTGGATTCTTTAGTTTCTATCATTAGTTGGTTTATTTGGTTGGAAAGAAGTCAAAGATTTTTTTCACTCTATTTCAGTTTCTGCTGATAATTTAATCATTAGAATAGTTAAATTCAGCCTGGATTGGATGTCTAATTCGCGTTATAAGTTTTTTGGTGAATCGGGTTTTGAGTGTTATTTCTATAAGGTTAGATTTAATTTGAGTTTATACATTAGAATTAATAGTTATTTTAGAGGTAATAAATATCATCTCTGTTGTTAATTTTTCACATATATGTATGGATATATACCTATATATATATATATGTTCTAAGATATATATATATACACACACACACATATACTCATACATATATGTGTTGGTTACTAATAATTTGCCTAGTTTTTTTAGTATAGGTGGTTGATTCAGATGCGGAGCTCAGTGGATTGCTATTAGGATTGGCGTTTTTTTTTCTTTTTGAGTTTGTGGAGTTAGAGTGTTTTTGGGGTGTTTTGTTACCCATTTTGTTGTATTATTCATCGGTGTCATGGTTTTGTATAGGAGTAGATATACTTCAACATCGAGTGGTGGCATTGTCGGAATTCGATGTTGAAGTTGATGGGCAGTGGTTTATCCGGAGCTCATCTATCTACTTTCCTCTACAATCATATTTTTTTCAGTTTTTGTCTCCTTTCGAGTCTGTATTTGGACTTTGTATCTTTTTTGATTTGTTATATATATATGTGTGCTCTCTTCTTTTTTAGAAGATCACACGTTTTTGTTTTAAAAAAAAGACTTGAATTTGTGAATGGAATTTTATTGAAGTTTAACTTGAAATTTTATCTGAGATTTAATTCTGATTTAATGAAATTTGATGTTTAAACTTATTTAAAGTTAATTGGAAATTTAAATCAGTTTAAGCTAAATTTAAAGACAGCTTTGAATTACTTTAACTTGGATTTAATTAATCTAAAATTGTTTTATATTATTATATATAAATGAACTTTAAAGTACTCTAATTTAAATTAATTTGAATATATATTATTCAAATTATATCAATTAAACTTAGTTTTTAATTAATTTAACTTTTACTTGAATTACTTTGAAATTTGATTTAAATTATATATCTATTTCAACTACAGATGATATATAAATTTGTTTTAAATGAATTGAAATACAGATTTGTTTAGTTCGAAATGAACATGGAAAATTTGATTAAAGTGAGTTTGAACTTACTATAAATGTGAAAATTAAATGGCTTCTAATCGATATTCGAAATATAAAGTTTTGAGATGATGTTATCCAATGTTTTAAACTGAAAGACGATGTTGATATGATAAAAATAATTAGAATCAAATATTTACTAAGTTATATTGACTTTGTATAACTAGTTTATGAAGGTGTTTATAAATGAATGAGAAATTTGAATTATTCTTGTAAACCTCATTTTCTAAGACCCAAATATAAAGGCTACGGATGTTGTAGTCATCTACAATGTTAACTTCCGATGATAGCGAACAATGATTTAGCAAATCAAAAACAACTGAGCGCATGTGAATACAAGCAAGCTTGAAATAACATATTACGTATTCTCTTTTGCATAACCCATGTGGAGAAAATAAAAATATTACAAAACACAAGAGTGACATATGAAAATGCCCTTTTGGATGACCAGAGTATAGGTGAAGGTATTAAACACCATTGCCTCTTCCTTGTCCATAAAAGATAAATAAAAATACAATGGAAAATTTCTTATTGTCTATAGCCTCTTGCTCATCTTCGGAAGCTTTACTCAAAGATGATAACATGAAAACCTTAACTTTTAACCTACTCAAAATGAGTACACGAGAATTAAAGGCAAAAACAAAATTTTGGGTTAGTTGAACAGACTTGTGAACAATATCATCTCTATCTGGTACCAAAATGTAACTAGCGAGACTACGCCACTTAGTAGAATGGGTTTCCCCCAACTAATACTGAAATATAGTAGGTTAGCACAACACAAAACAATAACGATAGTAATAAGATATGCAATATTCAATATGCAATCGTGTTGTGGATTTCCCATCCCTCCTGTTATACTGACTCACTGTCTTAACAATATCTTTATATGCTTTTCGACCTACCAATTATGCAGTTGTCATTCTAGTTTCCTAATTCATTTGTAGGAACTCTTCTTTTATTCAATCATTGGGATACCCTCCCTCAACTTCTGGATTAACTATCCCCAATAAACATATGAAATGACCCTTTAATCGATGTCGGCAACCGCCAAGCTTCTTCTTAGTTTTATCCATAGGTTGACCAAGAACCAGGAAGTTTTGTACCATGGGATAACTATGAACCCTCTACTGGATGTCGGGACACCCTCTTAGTTTTACCTATAGTTGACTAGGAATTGGGTAGTTTTATACCGTGGGATGTCTATAAACCCTTAACTGGATATGGATTATCCATCGCACATTTCAAAATTTATCCATAGGTTAACTAAGAACACAGTAGTTTTATACCGTGGGATGATTATAAACCCTTATTTAAATGGTGTAGTTTTATTCGTAAGGTTACCATAAACCTTTTATACCATATGTGGAACCCTTATCGACATCTCGCAATTTTACCCTAGGTTAACTAAGAACCTATTAGTTTATTTTATAGTTGTCTCCCCGGCAGGTGTTCATATTAAATTCGTAAATCCATAATTTATCCTTCCCATTAGTACCCCTAATGTGTTCAGTCAAATGCAATGACATGTATGGTTTCCTACGATTATTCAAATAAGAGCCCAACATTCCGAAGGCTGGACATAACAATGATAATGATATTTTCATCTCGCTGCCAAAAGCATTCAACAATTCAATGGGTTCGGCAAAGTCTCTTCATACCCAACCCCTTTTAGATCCTTCCTTAGGTGTCGAAACTTTCATGGTAAACCCTATGAGAAAACAAAACAAAGCAATAACCATTACTAGCAAACAAGCCTAAGAAAACATACACCAATGAAGTTGTTCAACAATTTAAGGCTTAAGTTTGAACTCATCCCTTTCGGTTCCATGGATGGGTACCGAGGAAACAACCTCTTACATTCGGGTTTTGAAAGTAAACCACAGAGACAAAGTATAGAGGCAATAACCTCCAACTAGCTTAAAAAAAGGCGCTTCCTTAACAACGCTGCCGACGCCAACAGGTTATGGAGGCAAAGCCTCAAAACATCTTTAATAAAAGATTCCTTGACGACGACAACTATATTTAAGGAAATAATTTAGAAAACAACTTTATAGAGACCTATCTCATAGGAAATTGACTTCAAGGGTTCTTAGAAACAAGTTTAAACTAACCCTTTCGACATTGACGATGTTGACCATTACATAAGCAATAGCCATAGTTTATAAAACATACTTGGCATATCAATCCATTTGGCAGGAACCATGTCAAAGAAAACCATGGCAACTAGGCAACATGCTATTTGTTTAAACCTGATTAACAATAACCACGTCAACATGACTCTTAAGCAATATGTCATAAACTATTCCTTACCCACATCAACTGTGTTGGCAAGGTTCACTGGCAATAATCCCTTAAACCAATAACAACCAATAATCAAATCTCATATCCAAAAAAGTCCCCTCCGTCAGGATTCATCAAAGGGTGCTGAGGCTATAATCTTTGTTCTAAGTTTTAAGGTTACAAAACAGAACCCGCACCTGGTCTCCTTGAAAGTGATGATAACCTATTCTTCTTTATAAAAGTAAAGTTTTCATTATAACAAGTATCTTTGACTCCTCCAAAAGCATTGAGGCGGTGGACTCCCACCAATGTCATAGTCAGATAACCCAACTATCAAAATGAAGGAACCCATACTACACCGTTGGATGCATGAAAGCTATATGCTTGGGATCCTTCCAACATAGTTAGCAAAATAGATCTCCTCGACCTACCGAGTTATACCAGGACGACAACCCACCTTTTCTATTATAAAATAAAACTTTTTGTAAACAAACCCTTATGATGGGATCCTTTCAACTTCGTTATAGAAACTTAGGAATTATGCCCCCATTTTCTATATAAAGTAACTTTAGAAAGTACTACTCCTTTCATTGCCCTCGAAAGGTGAGAAACATTTAAGGAAATCCTTTATATTCAAAACCTTTATTTGACAATCCCTTTGTCTTCGCCATAGGGTTTGGAGGCACTAGCCTTTCAAATTAATATAAACTTAAAGGCTCCTTTCCATTAAAAGGTTCCAAGGTGTTATGTTTTTTTCTGTTTATACTCCATGTTTTGGAGAATCATGCATAATTCAACATTGTCGAAAGGTGCTTAAAAATAAATGTTTATCCTTATAAAACAATAGTAAGGGAAATAACTCCTTTTGACCATGTTAAAGGGCATTGGCTCATAACCTCTGAGTCCCTTATCTAATGAGTTTTGAAATAAGCTTCTTTCGTCGTCCGAAAGATGCAAAGGCTACATGTGACGACCACCCCATACCTCCTGCACTAACTATAGAGAAAAATATGCAGCATGATGTGCTAGGTTGATATGGGACAATCATCAAGGAAAGTAAATCGAAATAGAACGTGTCGTATAACTCAAGGCACATGGATAGTATGTAATAATGAGGTATAAAAAAGGATGTAGTACTAAAACGTAATAAAGCAGGAAATCTCATCTCTATATAAATCTCAGAATATCAAGTACATAACATATCAGTAGTAGAATATCTGAATACATCATGCCTCACTGCATCCCTCATCAGAGTATATACAAGAAAAACAATATAAATTGCCCAAATATCTATATAGTAAGAATAGTAATACACCAGCCTCCTTCTCGTCGTCGCATAACAACATCGTCACTAAATCTGTCACCTGCTACTCAGTCTACTCATCAACATCGTAAATGAGAATCCCAAGGAAATAAGAGGATACACAAAACCTTGAGTCAGACAATAGTCTAGCATGAGTGATAAAAGACTATCAACAACTACGTAGGATAATATGATAATAGACAGTTCATGTCTCACTTGATATGTCCCTGCAACCAAAGAGTTAGCATACGATTATCTTGTTAAATATGCTACTCGAACACACAGAAGTAGACACTAATCAAAATAGGATTCTAAATACCCACTTCTCTTCGGTATCCTATGGTGATAGCCTACTTGAAGTAGTAAAAGGTAAAACACAAGCAACCATAATATCCATAAAAAATAATGATCTAGCTATCACTGACTAAAGCCTTGAATATGTTGATATCGGATGACGGGCCATCACCATCCATCAAGGGCTAATGAAAAACCCCGGTTCTAGTCGGACTACCACAAGTCCCACGTGTGTTTGCCTTCTCAAGAGAACTGGATCATTTCCCAAGTAATCTAGGGTATTTGATCTCTCAGATCTTAATAGGCATCCCCACGATGCCCTGACTTCAGTCCGATAGAACCATCAACTTATCAACGATACCTTGACACTTCCAATCATTTAAGTCATCCACGAATCCATTTTTTTTACTGGAGTCCCCCTAACGTCAGTCCATTATCTCGCATTGTCATCCCGCTTTGAGTTGCCTATCACTTTCGCTTTTAACCACTCTCACCCGAGTTCACAATTTAAGGATAAACACCAAATTGATGATAAATTCCACCCTGTAGATGCTTTCGACTATCGAAGACTGCCATCATGCTCATGAAGACCACATCTTCTCACCTAAGACCCCCAGGCCTTAACCATCAACTGTTATGGATCGGTACTAGTCCATACAATTAGCCAATTTTTGGCTAAGTGTTGGACTGCTTCATTTGCCACCTCTAATATGTCCCTTCGGTCCAGGCTCATCTCAAATCGCCTTTCTAAAGCTCCACCAACAGGTCCATCGACAAGTATTCAAATGTTTGAACTTCGACCTATCCCATCATCACCAAACTATGCGCATGACCCAGTATTAACTCCAATAAGCCATGCAAGATGTTTCGTCACCCCTCGACCATCCATGATGGATCAGTACCAATCTATAGCATATGGATCGGTATCGATCCATACACTTAGTGTATTTTTCAACGAAAATTTTCAAGCACTATCCTCATGCCCTCTAGAGCTCCTCCACTAAGTTTCGTCTGAATCCGATTATCTAAACCTTTGATTTTCTCTGTTTTTTATTATATGCCTATGACACACAATTCTAAACAAATAAATCACGCGTGACACACAGCCTGCACTAGTATAAAAATCGTTGGTTGCATTGCCTCATTCGCTTCTGTCGTGCTTGCAACAGAAGCAAATAATATTGTTTGCTTATGTTCCATCATTACAACAGAAGCAATTAGTACAGGGAAAACAACAAAAAATCTACATATAGGAAGTTGCTTCCATTATTGTAGAAACGGAAGTAACAAATAGGAAGCGAATTCATTTTTTTCCTCTGGATCACTATACAACAGAAGCAAATACATTTTATTTGCACCAGTTGAATGACCATCAAACACGAATGATATTGGATCGCATGTATTTCTTACGGTTTTATTTCCCTGTAAATTATAATATTTATTATTGTCATAAGTTAGTAATAAATATTACCATTAGGATCTCCTACAACTGTTAATTTTGTGGTAAGTCTTTATTATTTTGCATATAAACCAAAGAATAGTGGGGGGAAAATGTAATTTTCATTTTTATTCTTCCTAACGCTCTTACGACTTTCATAATCCCTCCTTTTTCAAATTCTAGGGCTGCAGCCATCACCTAATGTTGGCTAATCGTCGTCGCCTTATGCTGGCTAATCGTCATTGCGTATATCTTACATCCCCTTGTCCAGGGTAACCGTCATCGCCTTGCCAAGGGTAACCACCTTCGCCTCTTCAATCCTTCAGGTATTTATCATTTTCCCAGTCTTTATTTAGTAATTTTATTCTACTTTTAATTATGTTTTGAGTTCTAATTTCAATTCAAATTCATTCTCTGTTTCATGTATCGAATAGTTGAAATTTGGATTCATAAACATATTTCAATTCGTGAACTAAAGGAGAGGATTGGTATACCAAAATTTGATAATTCTTGTAGTGACCCGTGACTTCCCCAGTAAGGAAAGAATGAATCGCTTTGAGAACAACACATCGGAATGCAAACAGAAGAACATTTCATTGTTTATTACAAAAATTCCATCAGAATACAAGAATATACAGAGTATGAATAAATATACATTTGACAAATATCAGAGATTTAAATTACATTTAAATACATAGCAGCGGAAAAATAATACAAGACACAACTGAAAGAGATATACGGATACAGAGCTTTACGGATATCATTCCAGCTGTAAACCAGGTTCCTATGAATATAAATCTGCAAAACCAAAACTACTAGTTGCCCGTGCGGAAAATAGGGGCACCCAGAGTTTAGGTTAAAACAATAAACTTCAGGTCAGTCATGTGACTGGTGTTAGAACTAAAAAAATTATTAATCTTTATTTTAAAGTTAGGTAAATCAAGGGACCACGCCGTATAACACGGAACGGGTTTCCTCCTAAGAATGCCAGTGCATAAAACAACAGCGCAATGCTAAATAAAGAACAATGAAGCTATTATAAGACCCAGGTCCCATCACATAATGCAACACAAGCTGGAGGATAGGGTTTTACCTTATAATAGCCAAAGAATGCTTGATACGCTAAATTTCATCTTTTATTATTACTATAAGTGTGTAGTGTCAAAACAATTTCAATCATAAGTATTAATCATAGACGGCATGGGTACCATATATCATGTCGCCAATACTAGGCTCTACAATCAAAACTGCAAAGTCACGTATGGGAAGTTAGATTTCCATCTGTGAACCAAGGCAAAAGAAAGTCCTCTACCGATTCGAGACAATCTAGCCCATGTCTCAGGATCAGAACGCATCGACCCTTGGAGCCACAGGGCCGGTCCACTCGATGTGGATTAAATAAAACCCTGAACACTACTTCTCCCCGCCTTTTGGGGCGTAAATGAGCCAAATGACTCCATCGGCTCCACATAGTCATTGATATATCTGAGGCGCCTCGCAACAGCAACAACCACACAGGTGAAAATAATATAAATGTCAGGGCTGGTAGGTCACTGACACCACCTTAGCTAGAAATAGGCGCATGTTCTCCCTGGATCCTTCTCCCGTTTCTGGTTCACATCGGGGAGTGAGGCTCGTGAATCAACGTTACATAAAGCTATGCCACACAGGTGGTGCTTTGATCATCAACCACAAGACTTTGCTTTTCAACAGAATCCTTGATCAATTGCCACTTAGGCATGCCACACAGGCAATTCACTCCATGCGATTGATATCCATCACTATATAACCCCTGAGTTCATTCATCTCAGAGAAGGGCGTTAAGCAAGAGAATAAATTCTCCGCCGCCAAACAGATATATATTTAATAGAAATCAATCACAAATAATAAAATCTAATGTCAGACACACAGTCCATTTACAAGTTCGTTCTGGGTCTGAACGAAACCAGAGGCACCTTGTACCTCGCATATCCATTGATCTCCAAGTACATCAGGACGATCACCAACTGATTCCCTCCTCTTGGGTGTACAGCCCAATCAAGATCATAAGTAATCACCCAAACGATGTGAAGACCTCTGGTCTTCGACCACCGTCTTCATCCTCGACACCACGTCGAATCAGTTATTTAGAATGGGGTAAACCTGATCTTTCTGAATAACTTGCGTATATAATAAACAAGTGTTACACAAACACAACATACGCCTCATTCTAATTTAGAATATTCTTTTATTCAAATATTCTTATACTTCGGGAAAGGTTCCTATTAATTTTATCAAAGATAAATTCTTTAAATTTGTTCTTTAATCTTCTTTTGAATATCAATTCAAATTAGTCGGGATTAGCGAACCACACCGAAGTAATCATTTATTTTATTTCCCAATCCCAACATATTCATCTCATGAAGTAAAACTGGTCATACTTCATATCTAACACCACGGTGTTATCGGTAAATTCAATTACCATTTCACGTTCAAATCTAATTAAAGATTTAACTATCGCCTGGAGCAAAACTGGTGATACTCCATTCTTGATTATTTCAATCTAATTAAAGATTCATTAAAATTCCACTTGGTTTTAATTTTCCCAATAATCACTATCAATGATTATTTAACTTGGGAAATCATATCCTGAATTTAACTGGGTTAAAGAACCATTGTCATTTAAAACACGGTTCACAATAAACCCAATATCACATGTGATATTAAATACAAGGCTCTGAATAGAAAATATATCAGCTTATATACAATATCAAATTCTACGACCAACAAATATCGTATTGGAAATAACGATATTAATATATCTTTCAAATTTCCGTAACAATATCTGTATAATCACGATATCCAACATCGAAATATTCCAAAGAAAATTTCGATTCACATCCATTCCAATTCAATTATTGGAAATTCTGATTATTTTCAAAACCATTTCAAATCCAATTTATTTATTTCAAAAATAAATGGTTTATAATTCCAATTCAAAACTAGTTCATTTCGATAAAAATCTATTTTATCTTTTTAAATATGGAATTTTTCATCCCAATTCTTCACAAATCATTTCTTATGATTTTACACAAATTATTACTATTTTTAATAATTTTATCAAGGCTCGTACAGTCGATTTCCACAAACGGCCATCGAACTGCACTTACAGCGACCTTTCCCAAATTTTATTTGGACATAATTCCAAATTCAGCCGCTAGATTTCAAATCTCTAATGTTCGTTAGAAAGCTCTTTTCGATACGAACCCAACGGTTCTAGTTTTAGGAGAATCCGACAGTCGAATCTCCCGTAACGTCCATACGAAGTCAATGGTCGAAATTCGCGAACTGTCGCAGCATGGCGCGTTCTATTCAGGCCATTATATATATATAATATATATTTTATCGATTTCCTTTCAAAACGTATTTTATAAACCGTTTTAAATTCGTTTTCAAAACGATTTCAACTTCATATTCAATTTCGAATCAAAATTGAATATTCCACATCATCGATATACAAATGATAATATTTTCAAAATATTATATTTTGAAATCACTTCTTTTTCTATAATCATTATAAAAACGAGTATAATCGATATAAATATCGTTCGCATCAAAATGGCGCATATCTAACCAACACAGCTTTATATATTTCAATAACTTCGTTATTCTATTCAATAAATGAATATTTTCTTCAACACATGAATATATATATATTTATTCAACACATGAATATTTATCCTATTCAACACATGAATTTTCTTTCTATTCAACACATGAAATTTTTTTCTATTCAACACATGAATTTTCTTTCTATTCAACACATGAATTTTCTTTCTATTCAACACATGAAATTTTTTTCTATTCAACACATGAATTTTCTTTCTATTCAACACATGAATTTTCTTTCTATTCAACACATGAAATTTTTTTCTATTCAACACATGAATTTTCTTTCTATTCAACACATGAATTTTCTTTTATAATATTCCTTATTTTCCAAATTGGAATGAGGCCCAATCAATTACATATAATGTTAATTATATGGATTCCATACAACACACGTATATAATAACAACGATAAATAATCAACCATCATCCAGAGTGCACCACACAACTGCATAAGCATTAAATATAAATAATTAACGCTTACACAGTCTGTCAACCGATCGATTGACATACAACTGAACAATCGGGATTAGTGTACGTAAAATATCATCCCAATACCCGTGTGGGGTTTCAAATCAACAAACACAGATTTTTATTTGTGCAGTTGGGCGATGTGTAAAATTTATTGTCCTAATCAATATCAGTCAAATCTGTGTACATAAACAAATCGTTCGATTTGTAAATGAATATTTATTTTACTTCAAAACATGAATATATATTTTATTTCAACACATGAATATATATATATATATTATTTCAACACATGAATATATATTTCACACATCACAATCAACAGTCAAATTTCACAACAAACCAATCAAACAAACAAGTCATCCATGGTTTGCGGACGACGGGTGTCGGGTGCTGCTAAGCACCGTCTGCATCCTAGTATATATTTCAACTAGAAATTAAAATAAAAGTGAGGAGTTCTCACCTACTAGCTAAACCAATTCACCGAGACTCTTCATATGCAAGAAATCTTCATCGTGTCTCCAACGAGATCTGTTTCACGCGGTATATGTTAAAAATTATATTTTTAACAACGCTACTTCCTATATCAAGATTATATTTTTATTTCACTTTTCATATAATAAAAATTATATTTTTATTATGCTACATATATAAAAATCATATTTTTATATTCTCTAACTTATAAAAATTATATTTTTATAATCTCTACTATATAAAAATCATATTTTTAAAACGCTACTATACATATGAAGGTTACATTTTTTTTTAGTTGAACTACACCTAGATAAAAATCATATCTTCACATAGTTAAAAAATCGTATTTTTTATTTCATTAGCTATATAAAAATCCGACCTTTTCTATGTGATTAACTATATAAAAATCCGACCTTTTCTATGTGATTAACTATATAAAAATCCGACCTTTTCTATGTGATTAACTATATAAAAATCCGACCTTTGTTCTCAAATTATATATAAAGTTCAAATTTTTCCTCGCTAATACATAGAAATAAAACTAAATTTTATTTACTCTAATTATCTTAATTAAAAACAGAAATAAAACGCACCTTTTTATTGTAGAAACTCATTTCTTTTTAATGGAGAAGGGCACACCGTCGGATTTGGGCTCAGGGGGTTGCGGTGGAGGGTGTTGCCGGAGGTGGCGGGTGGTGGCGAGGCCAAGGGGGTGTGAGGGGTTCGCACGCGTCAGGGGGAGGGGAAATCAGGAAAAAGGCGGAAGAGGTGGAGGTCGAGGAGAAGAAGAGGGGAGAGGGAAGGAGATGGGGGGGTCGGAGGCGGTTGCGCCCGCCTTGGCGGCGGTGGAAGTGGCCATCGTGCTAGGGCGCAATGGTTTTTTTTTCTTTTTTCTCTGAATCGATTTTTTTTTGAAGAACGGGGGGAGGGGGGCTGTTGACCTGAGATAAAGGGGAAAGGAAGAGAGAGGTTTTTATTTAATTTAATTTCAAAAAGGTACCTTTTTATTTTGACCTCGAAACGAGACCCATCGCCTATCGTCCATAGCTAATTACCCCCATTCCAAACACAATGGGATATGTATCGTAAGCTGGTTCGATCGTTTCGATCAGTTTTCGTTTAAATTGAAATTTAAATATATATATTGAATTTGAATGCACATTTCAACTTACTGGGGTCACATACTAACTCAAAAAGTTCCCGAAAAATATTTTCTAGCTTTGTATTGACGATACGGTCCTAACAAAAATAGTTTCGTCAAATTCTGAGACCGTTTGAAAAGTGGCCATTTTCTGGTCGATCGAAATTGACTGAAACTGTTCAAACACGTTTTACTTCGCCACGCTCACATATTGATTCGAAAAATTACGAATTTTGAAACCTAGCAATAACTTGACATCATGGATCCAACAAAAGTGGTTTCGTCGAAAACTAAGGTCGTTTGCAAAATTTCCATTTTTAAGGGCCAGAATTCCATAGCGACTATTCTGAAATTTCAACTGGGCATAACTTTTTATCCCCACTATGAAATTCCAATTTTTCGGATTCGTTGGAAAGATATTCTCTAACAGATTCTAACATTTTTGGTTTCGCCAAAATCTGGTTTATTTTGAATCCTGCACATTCATTTGAACTTTGAAATCGAATTTTCAAACTACCACGCCATTTTCAATTCCTTTTATAATTATAAATAAATATTTATATTCTAACGTTGATCTATATAAATATATACTTTCTAATTCTATTCAGAATAAATTTCTTATCGTAATTATTTAAAATAAATCATTTTAAATATTCAAAATTCACTAAAATTGCTAAAACAAAAAATTTAAATTGGCTCAGATTTCCGGGTTATTTCAATTCTTGTATATAATAATTGATGAAAGAGGTCAGTTCCTCGAGGGAAACTTGATTTTCATTTGTAAATCTACCTATGTTCGAGAGTTATGTCTTTGAAGTCTTATTTTTCAGTATCTCACATTTTTATTCATTTTCACAGTGTTCCAAATCTTTCACCATATTCCAAATCTAGTTACATGACTTGTAGAATTGAGAGCTTAGCCCAAGCTAAAGTTTTTATGGTGAGGCGGATAGAGCTTCAAAACTATTCTTTTTATAAAGCTACTAACATTGATACGATGGATGCATATGGTTCATCCACACCATTTTAGAAATGGATCCTTTGTATTGTGTTAATAGCATTGTACCTACCACAAACACAGCTGTACGTGTGACCTCTCGCATGGTAAGCCACATTTTTAAAGTTATTCTTTGCCATCCTATAAGAAATTTCTTTATCAAATATTTGATATACCATTTGGTAAATGATTAACAAATTAGTTTAGTTTGCAGAAAAAACCTGGTGACGACTGCCGAAACAAAGATATTGGTCGGCAGTATGTTGCTTATGGCACAAGATAATGTAGGCAAGGTCATCTTCAATCCAACACAGTAAACCTTTCTGCCAACCACAGGTTTGGCAAATATTTCATGCATCACATGACACTTGCCAATGGAATTAACTATGCAAGATGTTATAGGGTGTTTTGTTCTTGTTTTAAAGTAGAAGGATAGTTTTAGTCATTATATAAAAGATGTAAAGTGTTCACCCAACAATGTAGCTTGGATGAATATGATTATACTGAAGTGAATATTGGTTAAAAACCTATTGAATTTATGATATAATGACTCTTATTCTCCATTTTTGCACCAATTTTGCTTTAAAATTATAGTAGATGATCCTACTTCGTCAGAAAAACATGTACCAACCCTTGGAGACAAGGAATGAAACATTGAGTGAAAAGGGTAGTGTGATCATGGATCTTACTATCCTGTTCATCATTTTAAGAAATAGTAACAGGGATTTATGATGAAATTATAGAGTTATCTTTGTGATGTTATGTCTCTGCCATCAAGACACGAGCAATGGATAAGATGGTAAATGCATGCCTATATGCAACACATATGCATTGGCTCATGGTATGATTAAGGGAAAACTTTGCCATCATATTCATGCAAAAGGAGAAATGGATAAACTAGGTATATGCTCAGAAGGAGAAATGATTGAGGGAAACATTTTCCATCATACTCAGTTTTTAATTTAATGCTTTTGGGACTGCAATCTACACGAAAGGCACTAAATGATTGACTTATTAATGAATACCTTACTGCTATGGAAACTTGGCTTCATAGATGGTGATCCATTTATAAATATGTTTCAATACATGGGATCTGCAATTACAATCTGGGTTGCCTTTGACTCTGGTTATGATTTTTCTCTGAACCTGAGAAGACAACGACTCGAAACTACTTCCACACTCTGATACTTCACACATGCAGCATCGTACAAGAATGAACGATGGTGTTAGTAGAGAAAACTAGGGACATTTAGATGTGATGGTAGACATATGGGTAGGAGTTTTCAATCTGAAAATTTTACATTTGCTCATATATGAACCTGGTTATAATTTATGTTCTTTAACTTTTTATTTTTATTTTTTTGAACATTATATCAAAATTAGTTGGTAGTTCCTCATTCACTGCATGACCATATAAGTAAAAATCCATTCAAAAATTAATTTTAGTATGTCGTTAATGTGCAGGTTTGTACATTAAAGTCACCGTCCTCACAAATGCACCAAATATTGTTCCCTTGGAATTTAAAGGCATAAGTACATTTACCCTTTTGCTCTTTAATAATTATTTGAATTTATTTGTTTAAAATATTATGTAGAACTTGTGGTGTCCATATTGTTATTTTCAACTACATTGTCGCAATTAATTATCAAAAATGAGAGTGTGTGTATACATATACATATACATATACATATATATATATATATATATATGTTGTATATAACAATATGATTTTTGTTTGATGATAACAAACATACATATTGTTATAAATGTGTTTGTAGTTGTACTATTCTCCTACATCACATACATAAATAAATATTTATATTTGAACAGAATACTACTGCACAAGAATTTAAATCTTCAAAATGTATTTTATTTAAATAATTTATTTTATTTCAACACTTGAATAGTACAAACTTCAAACTCCACTATTTGTACATCTCACTGTAATACAATACATTCCATTTCATTAGCTCCTCACAACAAAACTCAGTCATTCAATTACAATTCACTAAAATGTATATACATACAAACTCACAATCAGATTCTCACTCACACTCACTTGTCTTCACTATGCTTCAGGGTCAATCCATTCACCTGCATACCTATCACAGAAACACACACGGTGAACTAGAAAAAAATTAGATTTAAATTCTAGTAGACGTAAATTTATTATAAATTTTGTTTACCTTAGAATTTTGGTGTGTTTCTCATCATATTTCTTGACTTAGTCTGATATGTATATACATCCATCTATGTCTAAACTACTTGTGATATTCACGGTGATTCACTGTAAATAGCACAAGGTAAAAAATATATCTAGTGCTCACAGATCTGCCCCAACAAATCTATATTGGTTTGCTTATTAGAACCATCATTTACAGTTTGTTGATTCTGAACAACCACAACTCAGATATAGTGGTCTGTTGATAGAAAATTCATGCCTTTCATTCAAACAGCTCACATATATAATTGCATGTGCATGATACATATATACACATACATGTGTATGTATATACACATATATAATGTGCAGGGAAATGCATGAATCAAAATGGATAGTGCAGCATGGTCTAACAACATGAACAAGGCAGTTTCAAATGCCAACAGCATGTACAAATACAAAATATACAATGCAACAAGGAATGCACGGGTAACAAGCTCGAATACATGACGATAAGGCAAATGCAAATGTTCAAGGAGCAAGCACATGGAAACAAGTCAACAAAAACATGGATGGTCAAGCCATGGCTCAACCATAAATGAACAAGTTTAAGAAAATTCAGATCTGCACAAGTGCACGTGGATGTGGAAGTGCACATGTGCAAAGAGCTCAGTGGCATCACATCTATGACATAAGGCAAAACAATATAAATTGTCAATGTTAGTGCATCAAGTAATGGGTCAACAAAACACAAGCTCAATTCGCAATGAAGTGACATAGTAATAACCACATGGGTAGTAGCAAGGATATATTCAAGTATGAAGCCAATGGCATGAATCAGGTTCAGTAACAGAAGACCAACAACATATATATGCACATGCATATGGATTAGCACAAGACTAGATCATAATAAGATGCAACTTAAAAGCAACAGTGCAGAGTACATACATGTAGAAGGCCACAAGAGAAGCATGGCCAAACAAATAGCATGACATGGATGAACAAGCACATCAAGGATGAATCAACATTTTAGGTTCAGGTATATATGTATATGTATATGGGTAGGGAAAGAAGAGAACCATAATTGTCAGTAGTATGCAAAATGTGCAGCAGAAACTACATGAAGTAGTAAAAAGATTGAAGGAACATATTTTGCACGTTTTTTTAATTTGAATGGTTCGAATTCAAAATTAGTATGCGAGAAAACAGCATGGTGGAGGAGAAGCAAACAAGGAGATCAAGTGTGAGCAAGCACATATACTAAACTGGATATCAACATACAAATGTGAACAAGAGCCGCAAAGATATTTGGAAACAATCAGAGGAAGGGCACAAATAACACACATTTCATGTGAATAGTCACAGTAGAATCAGTTCAATTATTTCCAAAGAAATGGCATGTATTTTGGTTTTAAATGGGGAAATATTTACAAACCTGCACTATTAGCATAAGCCTCATTTGGAAAGATAATATCTTAATTTTCCATATCTGATACGTTATAATCAGCCTACAAGAAAATGGAAAAGAATCTAATTTGATTTCTTGGCAAATGTAACATTTGGCAAGAATATTTCAAATCAAAAGAGGATATTATTGGCAGGAGGTTATTCACAACAAATTGCAAATGAAATCAATTCAGAATGCACAGTGAAGTATAAATCAATGTTTCCAGAAATAAAAAAATTCAAAACATGGAATATTTGTTATTTTGGAAAGGTACAGTAATCAATTCAAGATTGATTTCACAGTTCTACAGCAAAGCATTCCAGAATCTCTAGTGCTATTTGTTCAGGGCCATGAAAATCATAAGCAAATTTCACGAGCAAGAATTTAATCAGTGTTTCAAGAAATACGCAAGCACCAAGAAAACAAATCAAATTATTTCCACAAAAATTCAGAGGATTCATGACATTTTAATCACGTAAGAATTAGACCAAATCATTTGCGTGAAATCAGATATTATTAAGGGGTTCTGTAACGACCCAACTTTCGAACACATCGGAAGTCGTGCCATTAATCAGAATAAGAATAGATAGAAGATAAAATCACAGAAACATCAGAATCTCACAGCGGAATTTTTACAAAAGATGATACGTTAAAATATTACACAACGGAATATATTACATCAGAGCATATTGGACTAGTGATACAAGCCATTCCATAGTACATCATTAATTATACATATCATTGATGACTCACTGACAGACTTAATTATACAGTAGCTAAAATAAGTAGTTCAGCACATAAAAAGTCTCCATCCAGCTTCTCAAGTTTTATCCAATCTCGATTCACTTGTCTATTCATAACAAGTGTTATGAATACCCAAGAGTTTAAGGGAAACACAGAAAAATAAACTCCGGGTCTGTCAGGGGACTGGTATGAGTAAACAGTTTAAAACAAATTTAAGAAATAAAAATATCTCATAAGACCACGCCGTGAATACGGGACGGATTTTTTTCCTTATGAGATCAAAACTCTTTGTATACTTGAAATCAGATATTTTCATAGTGTCTATAAGGTTTTTCACAAATAAATTAGAATCTAGAAGAATGCTTGCATCTCACATTCTCCTATATAGTATACGAATAAATTCCGCTTGGCGCTTATGGAAATTGGATTTCCAACTATGACAAGGTATGGGACCACCTTCCGATGATGTTTCTCTAGAGGCAAATACACCTGGGTTCAACAAGAATGTCTTGCAACCCGGCCCACACATGACAGACCACTCATTTCTCTTGAGTGTATCAAATGTATATCACCAACGGTTAGACTCAAACCACCGTTTCCCGAATGGGCAGAATCGATAGAGTAAGAAACAAAAGGAATTTCTCTAGATAGATGGTTATACACCCTAATGGGAGCGACACACATAGCCATGCTGCCTGCCCGATTTTTGTCATTTCCTAGGTGTGTGGCTTGAGGCTAGACTTACCTTTTCATCATCACTGTTTAATTTCTTTGAATGCCACATTGTCAAATCCATCGGAAATCACTAATTGATTTCCACAAAAATACTCTGGTTGTCAGGCTAAAGAATTTTCTCTTCTGTGCCAGCAACTGGTACGTTTGAAGAAAACAACGTACATGATTCTTTTGGAAATACTCTGTTAGACATTCGTCCATACAAGTTGTCCTGGGACTAGAAAAACCGAAGGCACTATTCAAGAATAGTCCTTGTATATCGCCGTCTTCACTTTAAAAATCTCTGACGCGCGGCGTATAATCAAATCAAAGTGAAATATTTATTTTGGTCTCTTTGAAATGATTGGGGAATATATTCCTTTTTAATTATAAATCTAACAAGATTATAAACTAATTTACAAATATAATTATAGTCAAATTACGCAGTATACAATCATCTGGCTTATATCTGGTAATTTGATCATCGCTTACAAATGGACAACTTCAGTGTGTGCGTCGCACGCAGCTTTTCCTGCCATTCTATTCGTCGACATTAAAAATGAATACTTACATTATTTTTCTTTAGAAAAATATTTCTCACCATTATTCCTTAATCTGATATTCACAAATGAATTGTAATTTATTTTTCAACTTTTACACTTTGTACGTTTTCGTCAAATTTCCCTTTGATCTCTTTTACTTGATTTACTTATTTTTCTTCTGCCAATAAAGTTTCTCCTTTTATTTATCAGTCTAAACATGATTAAAATATGCTTTACAGTTCTTATTTTATAAAGTACAGAACTGTTCGTGACCGGCTGCTTGTATCCGGTAATTTAGATTTACAGTTTAAGACCGACAATATCAGCGTATGTGTAGCATACAGTTTTCCTTTTACCTTGTTTGTTTAAAATTTTAAATATTTCATTAACAAGTAAATTCTAATTTAAATTATAAACTAAATTTATAATTTAACAAAATAACGGCTTCTGTGCTGACTTTTCGACTTCTGTCAAAACAACATCTAATCTTTCACACTTGATCGACTTTCTTTTTGTTTACAGTTTGAATATTTCCTTTTGAAAATCATTTCTAATTATATTTATAATTTAAATGTAACACCCCACGTCTGTTAGTGTCACTCACAAAGGGAATGCACTAAGTTCTGTGGAGCATTTAGGGTAAAAGATGCAGATAAATTACAAGACAGACAGAAATTAAACAGCGGAAAATAAAACTTTGCTTTATTGATAAAATAGTTTGTACAACGATTTCTTTACAATATCAGAGTAGCATCTGTCTTTCAAAATAAAGAAGCATAAAAATACATTTATATTCCCCAAATTTAGCAAGATCCATCCATAGCATCTGAAAAGAGAATCCAAGCAAACATCGACAAATCTTCAAGCTGGGAAAGAGCGACAATCCAACTTAACCTGAGCTATACTATTCCCTCCTCTACTAGCTGGGAGGGAACGGAAGAAAAGAAGACGAAAGAAAAACAGAGTCAGACATAAAGCCTGAGTAAGTTTAGTAACTTCTAGCATGTGAACATGGAAAAACAAAACGACATGAATTAACTGAATACAAGATAACACCAAGATGATAGGGTCAGCAAGATTAGACAAGATAATCACAAGGTATGCTAAGATAAGATAAACTGGATATGCTCTAATACTTTCGCCGCTTCGCTATTTCCTTGTTATATTGGTTTCTATATCTCTGCACCACCTAACTAGTGTTCCAACTAGTAACGATAACGTGATCCCAACCCCTGTAGTTTCCATTACCTTTAGGCATACAATTATTATTTATTACCTAGATCTAATCTAGGGTTTTCTATCAAGTGCTTTCTAGATTTAACTAGAGTTTACACTATCTGCTGAACGCTTCTCGGATTCAGGATTTATGCCACCTAGTCCAACTAGGGATTATGCTACCTGTCGAACGATGCCCCCAAGTCTAGGACACACTACCTAGAGTGGTATACGTTCATATACTTCTCCACGCATGTACCGCGAATCGTTATCGCTTGTCTAGATGCACATGTCCTGTAATGTGCGGTCCGAATCCTGTGACAGGGCAAATCAAGGAATACAGAACTCGATCGGGAGATTTCAGATATCTGCCGATGCAGATGCTAGGGTCTGTTTTTATTCCAGTGGTTATGGTCCCACTTGACCCCTCCCTCAACTAATGAAAGGCACACCTTGTAAAATGAGAACTATACGCCGGCCCCCGGTGCCCCTCTATCCTATGGCCATCCTCACCCATAACTAGATAGCAAGTATATGGTCTTTTGGAGTTCTCCGCCTTTCCGCTTCACGTATCTCGATTGACTCAAGATGGATGGTAGACGACGAGTCGCTATCACAGGGCTACCGTTTGCTCGCCGAATCACGCCGGTCCATCCTAGCCTTTAGGTTGCCATGTATTCCAACCAAGGCATACCCCTGGTTCTTCTACGCAGACCTTAACCTCTGTGGGCCTAGGCGGATCATCTGCAGCCTCACAGAAGGATACCAAGAGTACCCTCATGTCCCCTCGAAGCCTCGGGCTTCGTAACCCAATTCGTTGGAGCCTTCTTTCTACTTAGACGGACATTCGCTCCTTCCCATGTTATACTAAGGATTACTACTTAGTTTTACTAATTAAGATTTACCACTTAGTTTCCAGAATCGTTGTTTTCTTAACTAAGGTTTACTACTTAGTTCCCTTTCCCGTCAATTTGGATTGGTTAAGTGTCATTAGTCAATTCAAGCCAACTTAACCCTCTTCATTCATCCTGTTATACTGGTTAAGTGTTATCAGTAATTCATGTTGACTTAACCCCACCACAAACCAAGTTATATTGGTTAAGTATTTCTTATTACTTAACCCTACCCATTCACCCTGTATTGGTTAAGTGTTCCTTTTTAACTTAACCTTGCCTGTCTGTCTTAACTAACATGTTATTAATGGTTAAGTATTATCCCTTCATGTTTTAGACTTAACCTCATTCCTTTATCACAACCTGATGGTTAAGTGTTTAGGTTTACTTAACCCTACAGTCTAGCCCAGCTAACATATCAAAATTGGCTAAGTGTATTAGATTTTACTTAACCCCAACCTCTAGTCTAGTTAACATATTAATTCGGCTAAGTGTATTAACTTTACTTAACCCTACAAGTCTCGTTTTACTACCTTGAGTTAGGTTAAGTGTCTCTATGGACTTAGCCGTCCCATTCTAGCTTAACTGTATTAAGTTGGTTAAGTGTTCCTATGGACTTAACCCTCCCATTCTAGCTTAACTGTGTTAAGTGTCAGTCTTAACCTAACCCCGCCCATCAGTCTAGTTATCATGTTGAACTGGTTAAGTGTCTTAGTTAAATTAACCCTACCATTCTTGTTCTAGCTTTAACTAAATAAATTAAAGCCGCTACCACTCACATTAAACAGATATTGTTGCGAATACTGGATGTGCCGGTTGGTTCCGGGCAGGTTTACATCGCAACTCAGTCTAACCTCGGGTTAGGCATATTCGTGTTTTCTAAGTTCAAAGGGGTTTTGATTAGTTTTCAAATCAGGTTTTGAAAGTAACCATCCCGTCCGTCGGATCAGTTAGGGATAGCCAGGGAGAGTAGGAAACTTGTATTTTCCAAACTCAAGCCTAGACACTATCCTCTCTGTCACCCTAGAACTTTCTGGCTTATTATTAAAAGAGGTGTCGTTAATAAACCTTTAGTTTGTCTAAATTCACATTTCCTCATTTAGGCCAGATTCTATAGGTAAATTATTCCTAATTTACTTATTTCCCAATTACTCTTTTAATGTAAATTGTCTACATTTATTTCTATGGCTCATTTCCCTTCCTAAATCATATTTATGCTTTTTGGTATGTAAACTATACCAAATTAAGTGTCACTAACCATGACTTTTCTAAACCTGACAGTTATTCTCAATTATGGCCAATTTCACATTTATGCCAATATACTTACCGTGCCAAATTAGCTAATCCAAATCCGATTCATCATTCTAATTCACGTCAAACTAGACTTATTACTCTAGTTCACTATTCATGTAAATGCTAGATTTACATGTCAATACTAGATTCAAATTACACATCTTATAATTCATGTCAAATTTATCCAATTTGCATTTCTATGAACATGCCATAATACAGGTTCCCAATTTATGCCAATTTCCAAGTTAAACTACGTTTTTAGTAAATTTCATATTTTGCCCAAACCGCATTCCCACCATTCGTATAATCGTGATTCATTCTAGATTATAAATAAAGCTGGGTTCGTAGAAAATAGGGAATGAACCAAAGATGCTATGCAAAGGATAGACATACTAACTGGCATAAAAAGGGTTGAATAACGACGTCGGTTCAAGAACATGGGTAGACCTAACTTAATAGGTAAATTCCCAAGGTCTAAAACCAAGAATAGACAGAATAAAGGCGTAGGTTCAAGAACATGGGTAGACCTAACTTAATAGGTAAATTCCCAAGGTCTAAAACCAAAGAAAACAAAGAACAGACAGGATAGATAATCGGATTTAGACCCAATTTCATAGTCACAAAACTTAAACACTTTCCTAGTCATGAATCATAGGTGCTTAATCACAGTTGTCCCATTTATGTCATAGACAATAGTTTTGCTTCCTAATCAAAGGTATAGGCTTGTGTTCATAGTCATGGAAATAATTCTCATAGTCACAGTCACAGTCATAGGCAATGTCCATAGTCATAGGCAATGTTCATAGTCATAGGCAATTTTCATAGTCATAGAGGCATATGGTTCTAAGGTCCATAGTTTCATAGTTACAGTCTTATCGGTCATCGAATCATAACAGTTCTTAATTAAGTCCAAAGATGTAGGCACAGATTCGAATAGAAAGATTTGGCATATTCTTTTATTCCTTTAATTCATGTCACGAACAGAGAGAAACGTTCAAATCTAAAAAGTAACCGACTTACAGAGATTAGATTAGAATAGAAAGATGGCGTTGCTATGATTCGTAGAAAAACAGTCGTTGCAGTCGTTCGAACCTTCACTTGAATTCTAGCTTGAATCTCCTCTTTGAAAGTCTTTGAGCAGCACCTCCTCGTCTTGATTTATTTTATATATATTATTTTATTTATTATTTGATTAAGAGGAGGAGAGGAAGCCATGTTCACTAAGAATCTTTGCAGCATAAGGGTAGAGAAGAATTGTGAATAGAGGAGTCTAGGGCTGTTTATATAGTGTATAAGTCAACGTATCTGGTCAGGATGGCGTCCGAATACAGAAGAACGAACCAGGTGCAGAAAACAGGAAAAAGCAGGGGGTCGACCCCAGGTCGACTACCCAGTCGACCTGGGTGCCTTGGGCCGGAAAATTCCCGCCTAGCCCAATTTGGGTCCGATTTGAATTTTGAACTTGACCTGTTTTGAAATTTGAACTTCGCTGAATCTTCCGGAGGCCATATCTTCCTCATACGGACTCCGATTTACGCAACTCGGACTCGTTTTCATGCAGAATTCCGAGACGAACGCAATGGCACAGCCCGTTTCCCTTGATTTTGATTTTAACTTTTAATTCTGCCCTTATTTGTGAATCCTAGTGTTACAGAATTACGGGGTGTTACATTCTCCCCCACTTAAAAGGATTTCGTCCCCGAAATCTTCAAGTTAGGAAGAATGTGTCCTACCATCCAATCACCCATCTACTCAACCATTCACTCACAGGCATCCATTGTCCTTAAGAGATTTCCAATGCTTTCATGTTCATATGCATAGTGTGTGTATATGTCTATCTAATCCAAAATCAGGCGGTCTACTGATTCAGTTGACCTCCTTAATGTGAATCATGTCAGTGCCATGCGCCCAATCATGTATGCAAGCATCCTAGTTATGTAAATACTACATGTGTGCATAGCCATTCATCCATATGCAACATCCATATGATAACATATCAGGCTCAACGTACAAACAAATACATATCTGTAAATGCAGTATGAAAGCGTCCAAATTGATCTAGAGCCTAATACGTATGCATATGCATTCACGAGCAACCATTAGCAACCACTTGCAACCATCAACCATAACATGTTTCAAATACATGTTTACATCCATGGGCTTCTACCTAAGGATCGAAGATACGACCTAGGTGATATACTTTGGAAAGAGCGAAACAATTATGCGTAAAGCTCCTAAAACAAAGAAATCAAGGATGCACCCTCAAGGAAAAGGGTATGATGCTAGTATCTAGCCTTCTTGAGCTTTACTCCACTGTATCTTAACTAATTTAACTTTACGATTGTGAAGTTCCGGATCTCCATTTCCAAAATAAACAGATGTCAATCACGGTACCAAGTATATGTACTAAGATGATTAGAGGTTTCCCTCTTATCCGCCATGCCATAACTATAAGAGTCGAAAGGTCACTACGTGCTCTTTGGAGTGCCTGCCACAACTATTCATCTCTCACGCAAACCATCCAAACCGAACTCGACATTCCTCAAGTACAAGCCCCAAAGGCCTAAACTAATATCAGACAAGCACCCAAGGAATATCTCCCCCGAATTTAGACGATCTACATGAGATGATATAAGCAAACCCGATAGCTATTCTCAAATCCCTACTAACCCAAAGTAAACTGGTCGGACCACCAATTGGATTTGAGTCTCTAGTGGGATCTTTCTACTATACAAGTACTATGGTGCAGAGACTCGACTATGGAAGTGGATATGAACAAATGTGAAGCGCTAAAACCAAAAAGGAAGAGTACGAACAGCAAAACTAGACCCTTCCAACAGAACTTTACTACCTTTCTCCTAGGTACGCTTGGTGGTGAAAGTATGTACTCTCCCTTCTGAAAATCTTGTTCCTCGTTCTTGCCCTTGTCCTTTTAATTATATGCCCTATCCTACCCTAGTAAAAATACTTCCTCTTGTCTTAGGTTTTATAATTTCTTCCTACTTCGTGAGCTAAATCTACATCCATGAATTCCTCATCCTAGGGTTGTGCTCCTTAGCCAAACTCCTCATCCCTTTCCGTGTGTAGTCATGTTGACAAATCTCTCGGAAGCTGCCTCCATCGTACGGAAAATCCTATAAGCTTTGAAAGAAAACTGGCCGTAAGTGAAACAACCACAGCCCTAGATGGAAGTCGGGTACTACTTCGCCCTTCGATGAGGTTACCTCCCAGAAAGCCAGGAGCCCCAGAGACTCAAGAAAGAAGGAGACAAGAATTCAAACAGAGGAAGAGAAGATAATGCGTATGGCTTATGGGGAATTTGCCTTTAAAACAAAACTTTTCTCTGAAAATGCTTCTTTAAAAACCGTTTTGAAAATAATTTTTCAAATCCTTTATCTGATCTCGTAGCCTTCATCTCTGATACCACGTGTAACACCCCACGTCCGTTAGTGTCACTCACAAAGGGAATGCACTAAGTTCTGTGGAGCATTTAGGGTAAAAGATGCAGATAAATTACAAGACAGACAGAAATTAAACAGCGGAAAATAAAACTTTGCTTTATTGATAAAATAGTTTGTACAACGATTTCTTTACAATATCAGAGTAGCATCTGTCTTTCAAAATAAAGAAGCATAAAAATACATTTCTATTCCCCAAATTTAGCAAGAGCCAGCCATAGCATCTGAAAAGAGAATCCAAGCAAACATCGACAAATCTTCATGCTGGGAAAGAGCGACATTCCAACTTAACCTGAGCTATACTATTCCCTCCTCTACTACCTGGGGGGGAGGGAATGGAAGAAAAGAAGACGAAAGAAAAACAAGGTCAGACATAAAGCCTGAGTAAGTTCAGTAACTTCTAGCATGTGAACATGGAAAAACAAAACGACATGAATTAACTGAATACAAGATAACACCAGGATGATAGGGTCAGCAAGATTAGACAAGATAATCACAAGGTATGCTAAGATAAGATAAACTGGATATGCTCTAATACTTTCGTCGCTTCGCTATTTCCTTGTTATACTGGTTCTATATCTCTGCACCACCTAACTAGTGTTCCAACTAGTAACGATAACGTGATCCCAACCCCTGTAGTTTCCATTACCTTTAGGCATACATTTATTATTTATTATGAAACACCCCACCTCCGTTAGGGTCACTCTCAAAGGGAATGCCCTAATTTTGGTGGAGGTTTATAAGTATAAGTCACAGATATACAAGACAGATATAAGAACACATATTTGTAAACAGCGGAAAATCAACAAACTTTTATTTCATAAAGCAAATACGTGCTACAACAACATCACCATAATTGTCTTACATCTTTTCCAAAAACATAACACTTTCATTCTCTGTCTTGATTACATTATTTAAAGAAGCATAAATAAAACATAGATAAACTGCAAAGGCCCCATAGTGGTTGTCCAAAGCCATAGTTCAAGACGAAAAGGACCAAGCAATACATTTCTCTTCTTCAAGCTGGATGCTAAGACCGGTCAAGCTGCTGTGTTCCCTCCCTGTGGACCTTGGGGGGGGGGGGAAACGGAAGAAAAGAAGACGAAAGAAAAGTAGAGTCAAACATAAAGCCTGAGTAAGTCTAGTACTATTTTGTCTATGAATAAAGAACTGGGTATGATAAGTATAAACAAGAAGTGGGAAAGCACTATAACTTGGTTAAGTTGTCTAGGGTCGAATAAACTATCGTACCCCATGTAAATCTCTGAACCCATATAAACTAGTTCCCAAATGGCACCCCATAAATCCGGGTGATGTGATCCATTCTATGATGATCGGCTCCTACTCGCATAGTTACATGTGTCTTACGGCCCCCGATGTTGTAGTTACCTATGCTGGTCCCACCATGGGGTGTATCAAGTCCCATGGTGGCGGCCCGACACAACCTTAGAATGCACAGGTATGCTACTGGTGCCCAGTGCTTTATTTTTCTGCGCCGGAGTGTGTGCACGCCCGCACCCCGTTAGAACCTACACTGCTACACCACCGCCGTCGATTTGACCTCTTACAATCAGCCCAGTAATCGTGCCCCACCCTGCCTAGTTTCAGAGTATCCTGATACACCTTCTAGGGTTACTGCTGAAAAGGGTCCCCCGTTACTAGGTTTTCTATCTCTAGCCAACATGCTAAGTTGGTTAAGTGTTTTCTAACCTAACCCCCACCAGTCCGTTTAGTTTAGCATGTTTCATTTTGATTAAGTCTTTAGTTCACTTAATCCTAACAATCCTGACTCAGCCTTAATTGTCTTATTAAGGCCCTGACCTCTCACATTAGACAGGTATTGTTGTGGCTGCCTGTTGCCGGTTGGTTCCGGGCAGTCTTACGCCACAACTCAGTCTAACCTCGGGTCCTTATTGGGCTCCATGTTTAACCTCCCACATTGGATAGGTATTGTTGTGACTACTGGACAGCCGGGCGGTTCCGGGCAGGTTTACATCACAACTCAATCCAACCTCGGGTTAAACACATCGTATGTTCTACATTTACATATTTTGTCTTTCTTCTTTATTTTCTTATATGTAAATATTTGCGGCCCATTATTAGGTTAATGGTGTAAAGGTTACACCAATCATGGGCCCAACCCATACTTGAATTTGGGCCCTTCTATTTTATATTTTCATTCATTAGTAATTTTAACCCAACGTTCTTTTCCCCCGTTTAACACGTCCGTTTATCATATATATGTTGGGCTTAGCCTTTTAAAGCCCAACTTAGCCATGCGAAAAGGGGAGGCTTAAAGCGTGATTACATACACAAAGAGGGGAATGTGAGCGCATGAACTTGCAATATGACGTTGGAAATACAAAATAGAAACTGGTGTACTTGCATAGTAGTGACATATACTTTGGTCATAAAGCATAGGTGACATGAATCAAAGCATGTAAACTTGTAGTTATGTTAAGAATATCACTATTGACACATAGGCCTAACTACAACATGAACCTATATTTTTATTTCAGGCATAATGTCAAACATAAGCATGGCATAAATATTTCTAACATAAGCATGGCATAATGTCAAACATAAGCATGGCATAATGTCAAACATAAGCATGGCATAAGTATAGTTAAATTTGTTCGCATAACCATGGCATAAATATTTCTAACATGAAATCATGATTTTTACTTTAGTCATGTAAACTTGCAAAAAGGGATTTTGAATCTAACCTAGCTATGTATCCCATATGACATCATATAATTCTTGTAAACAATATAGACTTAATTATGCAAAATATCAATCATAGCCTAGTCATATTCATAAGTTTGCAAATAGGTTTTCTAGTACAAAAGCATGACTTAATACATAGATTATGGTGCCAAAATTTCAACATAGTTTCATATGAATTAACCAAACTTGTTCCAATTACTTACAAAATGATTTATGCACAAAAATATACATCATGATGGCATAGTAGCAAAACCCCAAACTTGCATGTATTTTAATTAACTACATACATGTAGCTTCAACATGGATTACATAATTTGCGAATATTCCAAACGTATACTTGCATAGAACTACCGCATGTAGTTCTTTATAATGAATAACATAATTCGAGAATATCCAAACGTATACAATATGCCAAATCGATAAGAATCATAGTAACGCACAAATTATGAATTATTTATCACCACAATCAAGTATACAAACCAACACAGTTATTTGTTCATACCAAAGTAATACTCTACTTACAATGGTGTGGCGAATTCTCTAATTTAGGGATTTGAAGATGCGGTTTGATTTGATTGAGTTGCTTTATGCCTTAGAATTTTGCCTCCTAATCCTCTCTCCAATTGGTGGCTACCCCTAGTCGTTCCTCAGCAACATGGCGGCTTTGTTCTTATTTTTGAATGAATAGATCAGGGTTAGTCTAGGGTTGTTTTTATAGGGGTAATGAACTGATTAGGACCATTGATGTTGCTTGGATTGATCGTAGCCATTCATCCTAAGGAGAGACCAATTAGAGCCTGCCACCTAGCCCTAATGACAAAGCAGACCACAGAAAATCGACCAACATAGAATAGGCCAGCCAGGTTAGACTGGGTTCGACCTGGCTCTGGACCAGGTCGACATGCCTGTCGACAGCCCTGTCGACAGCCCTGTCGACCTGGTTAGACCAGGTCGACAGCCCAGTCGACCTGGGTGCGTGAGGCGGGTGTTCTTCCGCCCTGGCCCATTTGGCCCCACTTTTAATTTTAAACTGTTTTATTCTGTTTGAATTTTAAATTTAATTCAGAAACTTCCGAAGGCCATATCTTCTTCATACGGACTCCGTTTTTCGAAAACTCGGACTCTATTTCGCGTATTTTTCCGAGACGAACGCAATGGCGTATCCCGTTTCCCTTAGTTCTTTGATTAAAATTAATTATACTTTAATTTATGAATTTCACAGTTGTAGAATTCGCGGGGTGTTACATTCTCCCCCACTTAAAAGGATTTCGTCCCCGAAATCTTCAAGTTAGGAGGAATGTATATCCTAACATCCAATCATCCATCTACTCATCCATCAAGCACGAGCATCCATTGTCCTTAAAAGACTTCTAATGCTTCATGATCATATGCGAAGTGTATGTGTACATGTACTTATCTAATGCAAAATCAGGCGGTCTACTGATTCAGTTGACCTCCTTAATGCGAATTATGTAAGTGCCATGAATCCATTATGTATGCAAATTTTCCTATTCATGATTCTATATGAGTGCACAATCATTTCAATACAAATGCAACATCCACATGACAACACATTAAAGTTCAACCATATACGAATGCAAACATATATGCATATGCAATATGAAGTGACTGAGCCGATCTAAAACCTAGATTGTGTGTGTATATGCAACCACGAGCAACCATTAGCAATCACTTGCAACCACTTGCAACCATCATACATAACATGTTTCAACTACATGTTTCCATCCAAAAAGATTCTACCTAAAAGATAAGGTCGAGGAAATATACCTAAAAAGATAGATAAAAGCGCAACTTAAGGAAAAGGAAAAATCAAGGATGTACCCTCGAACAGAAAAGGGTAGGCAGTGCGTATTCTAGCTTCAGTTTCCCAAGTCGCGTCTCCCTCGGCGTCGCTCCACTGAACTTTGACGAGCTTGACTTCGCGGTTGCGTAGCTTCTTCACTTCCGTTCCTAATATGCGGGTTGGAACTTTCCTTATGGTTGCTTCGCGTTCCACTTCGACCTCTACGAGAATATTTGGCTCTACCACTTCAGCAAACTCATGTAGACATTTTCGGAGATGTGAAACGTGAAAAACGTTGTGGACTCCAGCCAACTTCTCGGGTAGCTCTAATCTATAGGCCATTTTCCCAATTTTCTCGATGATAGGGAATGGCCCTACGAACCTTAGTGCCAGTTTTCCTGTGGTTCCAAAACGAACAACGTTTCTTAGCGGTGATACCTTGAGAAAAACTCTGTCTCCAACCTCGAATTCAAGGTCGGTCCTTCTCTTGTCGGCATAGGACTTTTGTCTGTCTTGGGCCGTCTTCATCCTTCTTCGTATTAAGCCTACTTTCTCTGAAGTCTCTCGGATCATATCTGTTCCAAGTATGAGCTTATCAGTAGACTCCCACCAACAAGTGGGCGATCGGCACGGTCTTCCATATAAAGCTTCGAAGGGCGCCATTCCGATGGTTGCTTGATAGCTGTTGTTGTAGGCAAATTCCACCAAAGGAAGGTGGTCTTCCCATGTCCCTCCGAAGTCAAGGACGCATAGTCTTAAAAGATCTTCCAAAACTCTGTTCACTCTCTCTGTTTGGCCGTCGGTTTGGGGATGATAGGCTGTGCTCAAGCATAACTGCGTTCCTACTGCTTCTTGCAGACTCCGCCAAAATTCACTGGTGAAGATGGGGTCTCGGTCACTAACAATGCTAGATGGTATTCCATGGAGTCGAACGATTTCCTTGAGGTAAAGTGATGCTAGGGATGAGGCAGTTCTTTTACTTTTGACAGGTAAAAAGTGGGCGCTTTTAGTAAGCCTATCCACTATTACCCAAATGCTAGTGTTGCCTCTCCTAGACCTAGGCAGCCCATCGATGAAGTCCATTGAGATGCTATCCCACTTCCACTGCGGGACCTCCAGAGGATGTAGCAGTCCGCCAGGCTTTTTCTGTTCCGCCTTAACCTGTTGGCACACCATACACTTAGAAACGAACTCTGCCACGTCCTTTTTCATGTCGTTCCAGAAGAAAGTCCTTTTTATGTCTTTGTACATTTTATCTCCGCCTGGGTGTATCGTCATCTTGGAGTGATGTGCTTCCTCGAGAACCTTCTTTATTAAATCTTTTGTCTGTGGGACGCATAGTCTTCCGTCTCGCCTTAGCAAACCCTTATCGTCGATGGAATATCTGTTGAGGTGACTTGAAGTCTCACCCCTAATTAGTCTATCAATTGTTTCCACAAGCTGAGGGTCTTCGCGTTGTGCTGTCCCTACTGAATCCACTAAAGTTGGGCGCACTTCGAGAGATGCTAGCAAGCCTGGTACGAAATCGGAGGAAGGCCTAAAGTCGAAGCTGGCTATAAACTCTAGGCTTTGTCTTTCAACAAACAACGGGCTTAGGGTCAATTTCTTTCGGCTCAACGCGTCTGCTACTACGTTGCCTTTGCCCGGAGTGTAGGAGATTTCGAAATCGTACGAGGCAAGAAACTCCATCCATCTTTGTTGCCTCAAGTTAAGATCCTTCTGCGAGAAAAGATATTTCAACGATTTATGGTCAGTGTAAAGTTCGAACTTCTCACCTAGGAGATAGTGTCGCCAAGACTTGAGTGCAAAGACGATGGCGGCTAACTCAAGATCGTGGGTTGGGTAGTTCTTTTCGTGCACTTTCAACTGCCTCCCGCCATAAGCTACTACCCTTCCTTCTTGCATTAAGACGGCGCCTAGCCCTGTCCCACATGCATCCGTATAAACAGTGAACATCTTGCTCCCATCTGGCAGCGTCAAAACTGGGGCTGTTGTGAGAGCCCTTTTTAGTCGTTGGAAAGCAAACTCGCAATCCAAGTCCCAATTGAACACTAGATTCTTCTTAGTCAATTTCGTGAGCGGAGCTGAGATTTTCGCAAAATCCCTTATGAATTTTCGATAGAAACCCGCTAGTCCTAGAAAGCTTCGGACCTCAGTTGCATTCCTTGGTGTCTTCCAATCCTGTACCGCCACTACCTTAGCAGGGTCCACTGCTAACCCTTGTTTGGATACTATGTGCCCAAGGAACCTCACCTCTTCTCTCCAAAAGTGGCATTTGGAGAATTTGGCTTTTAGTTGATGGACTCGCAAAGTTTCCATGATTGCCCTTAAGTGCTGAGCATGTTCCTCTTCACTCTTTGAGAAGATAAGGATATCATCTACGAAGACCACTACGAATTTGTTGAGGAAATCTCTAAATACCCTACTCATTAGGTCCACGAAGTAAGCAGGTGCATTTGTCAAGCCGAAAGGCATGACAAGCCATTCAAAGAAGCCGTCTGGGGTTCTGAACGTCGTTTTATCGATGCTATCTTCAGCCACCCTTAGCTGATGAAAACCGGTTGCTAAATCGAGTTGGGAGAAAACAGACGCTCCTACAAGCTGGTCAAACAAATCGTCAATTCTAGGGAGAGGGTGCCTATTCTTTTTCGTTAGCTTGTTGAGCTCCCTATAGTCAACACATAGACGGAGTGAACCATCCGCCTTTGTAGCGAACACCACCGGAGCGCCCCATTCTGAAATGCTCCTCCTAATGAACCCCTTCTCTAGAAGCTCTTTAATCTGTTTACTGAGCTCTTTCCTTTCTCGTGGAGCCATGTGTCTAACGGGCAACGCAATGGGCTTTGCATTATCTACAAGATATATGCGGAAGTCTATTTCCCGCTTCGGAGGCAAGCCCTTCACCTCTTCGAAGACATCCGGATATTCCCGTACCACTCTAACTGATTTCAAATTTTCAACAGAGGCATCTAGCGATTCAAGATAACTAAGCATAACCGCATACGAGGGATTACAAGAAATTTCCAAAGTATTACCAAGCTGGGTTAGGAGCCTAACAACCCTTTTCTCACAATCAAGGATGGCCCCATTACTGGATAGCCAATCCATACCCAAAATCAAACCATAACCCGAAAAGCCCAAAACAAAGGCACTACATAGAAATTCTACGCTTAGAATAGAAATTTTCAATCCCACACAGATCATAGACAAATGAGCTGGGCCCCCAATTGGGTTTGAAACAATTAAGGGGTCCTCTACCATACTAGTTTTTAGGTGCAGAGATTCTACTAGAGCAGACGAGATAAAGGAGTGTGATGCGCCAGAATCAAATAAAGTGCGAACGGGGTGATCATAAAGATAAACTACGCTTTCTACAGAAGTATTTATACCTCGCTGTTGCAGAGGTGGAGCTTCCAGCACATGAACCTGTGCCCCTGGGGTGGATCCAGCCCTCTGCCCCTGTCCTCGTTTCTTTGGGCAGTCCTTAGCCCTGTGGCCTGTCTCACCGCAAGAAAAGCACCCACCATTCTCCTTGGCCTTCTTTTTCCGGCAGTCCTTTACTAAGTGCCCCACTTTGCCACAGAAATTGCACTTCCTCTTCTCTTTGTTGCCTTTCCCGCCCTTCTTAAAGTCTGTCTTCTTAGGCTGCAAACCCTCTTTCTTCCCTTGAGAGCTTTCTGCCTTTGTCTCCTTCTTGCCCTTATCCTCTTCATTCAGCAATGCCATTTGCACCAATCTTTCATACGTGGCTCCCATGGGTATATGGGTCATGGCCAAACTGTGTAATGGCTCATTCAACCCTTTCACGAAACGGAGAGCCTTCTTGTGCGGGGTGTTGACTAGGTCAAGCCCAAACCTAGCCAGCTCATCGAACTGATTCACATACTCTCTGACCGTCTTGTCCCCTTGCTTAAGAAATAAGAATTTTTTCCAACTGCAAACTTCTTTCTGCATCTGAGAGAAATTTAGTCTCAAACCTTGCCCGAAAGTCCTCCCATGTCTCCACTGGTCTTTCAGCATTAGTGACTTCCCACCAGTAGGAAGCCTCACCCTTCAATAGCCACACTGCCAATTGTACTTTTTGTCTATCCTCTACCTCAAAGATGATGAATAGGTCCTCCGTTTCTTTCAGCCAATTTCTAGCTGCCACGAAGGACTCAGTTCCATGGAAATCCCTTCCTCCCATAGCTTTAAAATCTTTACATATCTTAGCAAACGTGTTTCCCCGAGGAGGAGGTGGAGGAAAAGGTGCCGCTGCAGCTGGATGATTTCCGGCAGCTGGGGGAGGAGGAATGGTAGGACCTGGCTGAGTGGCTCTTGCTTCTAAGAACCGTCTAAACCAACCAGGTATTGGTACCCCTTCCGGCAAATTAAGATCTTCGGACATGCTGAAATAAAAAGGATAGATTCAAAACGAAGCATAAGAGATAGTACCTATGGCTTTGGGGAGTGGACTTTGCCTTTTTAAAATAAAAATAATATTTTTCTTTTAAAAATGCTTCTTTAAATTTCCTTTTTGAAAATAATTTTTCAAAACAATTTATCTTATCTGGTAAACCTATGCTCTGATACCAAGTGAAACACCCCACCTCCGTTAGGGTCACTCTCAAAGGGAATGCCCTAATTTTGGTGGAGGTTTATAAGTATAAGTCACAGATATACAAGACAGATATAAGAACACATATTTGTAAACAGCGGAAAATCAACAAACTTTTATTTCATAAAGCAAATACGTGCTACAACAACATCACCATAATTGTCTTACATCTTTTCCAAAAACATAACACTTTCATTCTCTGTCTTGATTACATTATTTAAAGAAGCATAAATAAAACATAGATAAACTGCAAAGGCCCCATAGTGGTTGTCCAAAGCCATAGTTCAAGACGAAAAGGACCAAGCAATACATTTCTCTTCTTCAAGCTGGATGCTAAGACCGGTCAAGCTGCTGTGTTCCCTCCCTGTGGACCTGGGGGGGGGGGGGAACGGAAGAAAAGAAGACGAAAGAAAAGTAGAGTCAGACATAAAGCCTGAGTAAGTCTAGTACTATTTTGTCTATGAATAAAGAACTGGGTATGATAAGTATAAACAAGAAGTGGGAAAGCACTATAACTTGGTTAAGTTGTCTAGGGTCGAATAAACTATCGTACCCCATGTAAATCTCTGAACCCATATAAACTAGTTCCCAAATGGCACCCCATAAATCCGGGTGATGTGATCCATTCTATGATGATCGGCTCCTACTCGCATAGTTACATGTGTCTTACGGCCCCCGATGTTGTAGTGACCTATGTTGGTCCCACCATGGGGTGTATCAAGTCCCATGGCGGCGGCCCGACACAACCTTAGAATGCACAGGTATGCTACTGGTGCCCGGTGCTTTATTTTTCTGCGCCGGAGTGTGTGCACGCCCGCACCCCGTTAGAACCTACACTGCTACACCACCGCCGTCGATTTGACCTCTTACAATCAGCCCAGTAATCGTGCCCCACCCTGCCTAGTTTCAGGGTTTCCTGATACACCTTCTAGGGTTACTGCTGAAAAGGGTCCCCCGTTACTAGGTTTTCTATCTCTAGCCAACATGCTAAGTTGGTTAAGTGTTTTCTAACCTAACCCCCACCAGTCCGTTTAGTTTAGCATGTTTCATTTTGATTAAGTCTTTAGTTCACTTAATCCTAACAATCCTGACTCAGCCTTAATTGTCTTATTAAGGCCCTGACCTCTCATATTAGACAGGTATTGTTGTGGCTGCCTGTTGCCGGTTGGTTCCGGGCAGTCTTACGCCACAACTCAGTCTAACCTCGGGTCCTTATTGGGCTCCATGTTTAACCTCCCACATTGGATAGGTATTGTTGTGACTACTGGACAGCCGGGCGGTTCCGGGCAGGTTTACATCACAACTCAATCCAACCTCGGGTTAAACACATCGTATGTTCTACATTTACATATTTTGTCTTTCTTCTTTATTTTCTTATATGTAAATATTTGCGGCCCATTATTAGGTTAATGGTGTAAAGGTTACACCAATCATGGGCCCAACCCATACTTGAATTTGGGCCCTTCTATTTTATATTTTCATTCATTAGTAATTTTAACCCAACGTTCTTTTCCCCCGTTTAACACGTCCGTTTATCATATATATGTTGGGCTTAGCCTTTTAAAGCCCAACTTAGCCATGCGAAAAGGGGAGGCTTAAATCGTGATTACATACACAAAGAGGGGAATGTGAGCGCATGAACTTGCAATATGACGTTGGAAATACAAAATAGAAACTGGTGTACTTGCATAGTAGTGACATATACTTTGGTCATAAAGCATAGGTGACATGAATCAAAGCATGTAAACTTGTAGTTATGTTAAGAATATCACTATTGACACATAGGCCTAACTACAACATGAACCTATATTTTTATTTCAGGCATAATGTCAAACATAAGCATGGCATAAATATTTCTAACATAAGCATGGCATAATGTCAAACATAAGCATGGCATAATGTCAAACATAAGCATGGCATAAGTATAGTTAAATTTGTTCGCATAACCATGGCATAAATATTTCTAACATGAAATCATGATTTTTACTTTAGTCATGTAAACTTGCAAAAAGGGATTTTGAATCTAACCTAGCTATGTATCCCATATGACATCATATAATTCTTGTAAACAATATAGACTTAATTATGCAAAATATCAATCATAGCCTAGTCATATTCATAAGTTTGCAAATAGGTTTTCTAGTACAAAAGCATGACTTAATACATAGATTATGGTGCCAAAATTTCAACATAGTTTCATATGAATTAACCAAACTTGTTCCAATTACTTACAAAATGATTTATGCACAAAAATATACATCATGATGGCATAGTAGCAAAACCCCAAACTTGCATGTATTTTAATTAACTACATACATGTAGCTTCAACATGGATTACATAATTTGCGAATATTCCAAACGTATACTTGCATAGAACTACCGCATGTAGTTCTTTATAATGAATAACATAATTCGAGAATATCCAAACGTATACAATATGCCAAATCGATAAGAATCATAGTAACGCACAAATTATGAATTATTTATCACCACAATCAAGTATACAAACCAACACAGTTATTTGTTCATACCAAAGTAATACTCTACTTACAATGGTGTGGCGAATTCTCTAATTTAGGGATTTGAAGATGCGGTTTGATTTGATTGAGTTGCTTTATGCCTTAGAATTTTGCCTCCTAATCCTCTCTCCAATTGGTGGCTACCCCTAGTCGTTCCTCAGCAACATGGCGGCTTTGTTCTTATTTTTGAATGAATAGATTAGGGTTAGTCTAGGGTTGTTTTTATAGGGGTAATGAACTGATTAGGACCATTGATGTTGCTTGGATTGATCGTAGCCATTCATCCTAAGGAGAGACCAATTAGAGCCTGCCACCTAGCCCTAATGACAAAGCAGACCACGGAAAATCGACCAACATAGAATAGGCCAGCCAGGTTAGACTGGTTCGACCTGGCTCTGGACCAGGTCGACATGCCTGTCGACAGCCCTGTCGACATCCCTGTCGACCTGGTTAGACCAGGTCGACAGCCCAGTCGACCTGGGTGCGTGAGGCGGGTGTTCTTCCGCCCTGGCCCATTTGGCCCCACTTTTAATTTTAAACTGTTTTATTCTGTTTGAATTTTAAATTTAATTCAGAAACTTCCGAAGGCCATATCTTCTTCATACGGACTCCGTTTTTCGAAAACTCGGACTCTATTTCGCGTATTTTTCCGAGACGAACGCAATGGCGTATCCCGTTTCCCTTAGTTCTTTGATTAAAATTAATTATACTTTAATTTATGAATTTCACAGTTGTAGAATTCGCGGGGTGTTACATATTACCTAGATCCAATCTAGGGTTTTCTATCAAGTGCTTTCTAGATTTAACTAGAGTTTACACTATCTGCTGAACGCTTCTCGGATTCAGGATTTATGCCACCTAGTCCAACTAGGGATTATGCTACCTGTCGAACGATGCCCCCAAGTCTAGGACACATTACCTAGAGTGGTATATGTTCCTATACTTCCCCACGCATGTACCGCGAATCGTTATCGCTTGTCTAGATGCACATGTCCTGTAATGTGTGGTCCGAGTCCTGTGACAGGGCAAATCAAGGAATACAGAACTCGGTCGGGAGCTTTCAGATATCCGCCGATGCAGATGCTAAGGTCTGTTTTTATTCCAGTGGCTATGGTCCCACTTGACCTCTCCCTCAACTAATGAAAGGCACACCTTGTAAAATGAGAACTATACGCCGGCCCCCGGTGCCCCCTCTATCCTATAGCCATCCTCACCCATAACTAGATAGCAAGTATATGGTCTTTTGGAGTTCTCCGCCTTTCCGCTTCACGTATCTCGATTGACTCAAGATGGATGGTAGACGACGAGTCGCTATCACAGGGCTACCGTTTGCTCGCCGAATCACGCCGGTCCATCCTAGTCTTTAGGTTGCCATGTATTGCAACCAAGGCATACCCCTGGTTCTTCTACGCAGACCTTAACCTCTGTGGGCCCAGGCGGATCATCTGCAGCCTCACAGAGGGATACCAAGAGTACCCTCACGTCCCCTCGAAGCCTCGGGCTTCGTAACCCAATTCGTTGGAGCCTTCTTTCTACTTAGACGGACATTCTCTCCTTCCCGTGTTATACTAAGGATTACTACTTAGTTTTACTAACTAAGATTTACCACTTAGTTTCCAGAATCGTTGTTTTCTTAACTAAGGTTTACTACTTAGTTCCCTTTCCCGTCAATTTGGATTGGTTAAGTGTCATTAGTCAATTCAAGCCAACTTAACCCTCTTCATTCATCCTGTTATACTGGTTAAGTGTTATCAGTAATTCATGTTGACTTAACCCCACCACAAACCAAGTTATATTGGTTAAGTATTTCTTATTACTTAACCTTACCCATTCACCCTGTATTGGTTAAGTGTTCCTTTTTAACTTAACCTTGCCCGTCTGTCTTAACTAACATGTTATTAATGGTTAAGTATTATCCCTTCATGTTTTAGACTTAACCTCATTCCTTTATCACAACCTGATGGTTAAGTGTTCAAGTTTACTTAACCCTACAGTCTTGCCCAGCTAACATATCAAAATTGGCTAAGTGTATTAGATTTTACTTAACCCCAACCTCTAGTCTAGTTAACATATTAATTCGGCTAAGTGTATTAAATTTACTTAACCCTACAAGTCTCGTTTTGCTACCTTGAGTTTGGTTAAGTGTCTCTATGGACTTAGCCCTCCCATTCTAGCTTAACTGTATTAAGTTGGTTAAGTGTTCCTATGGACTTAACCCTCCCATTCTAGCTTAACTGTGTTAAGTGTCAGTCTGAACCTAACCCCGCCCATCAGTCTAGTTATCATGTTGAACTGGTTAAGTGTCTTAGTTAACTTAACCCTACCATTCTTGTTCTAGCTTTAACTAAATAAATTAAAGCCGCTACCACTCACATTAGACAGATATTGTTGCGAATACTGGATGTGCCGGTTGGTTCCGGGCAGGTTTACATCGCAACTCAGTCTAACCTCGGGTTAGGCATATTCGTGTTTTCTAAGTTCAAAGGGGTTTCGATTAGTTTCCAAATCAGGTTTTGAAAGTAACCATCTCGTCCGTCGGATCAGTTAGGGATAGCCAGGGAGAGCAGGAAACTTGTATTTTCCAAACTCAAGCCTAGACACTATCCTCTCTGTCACCCTAGAACTTTCTGGCTTATTATTAAAAGAGGTGTCGTTAATAAACCTTTAATTTGTCTAAATTCGCTTTTCCTCATTTAGGCCAGATTCTATAGGTAAATTATTCCTAATTTACTTATTTCCCAATTACTCTTTTAATGTAAATTGTCTACATTTATTTCTATGGCTCATTTCCCTTCCTAAATCATATTTATGCTTTTTGGTATGTAAACTATACCAAATTAAGTGTCACTAACCATGACTTTTCTAAACCTGACAGTTATTCTCAATTATGGCCAATTTCACATTTATGCCAATATACTTACCGTGCCAAATTAGCTAATCCAAATCCGATTCATCATTCTAATTCATGTCAAACTAGACTTATTACTCTAGTTCACTATTCATGTAAATGCTAGTTTTACATGTCAGTACTAGATTCAAATTACACATCTTATAATTCATGTCAAATTTATCCAATTTGCATTTCTATGAACATGCCATAATACAGGTTCCCAATTTATGCCAATTTCCAAGTTAAACTACGTTTTTAGTAAATTTCATATTTTGCCCAAACCGCATTCCCACCGTTCGTACAATCGTGATTCATTCTAGATTATAAATAAAGCTAGGTTCGTAGAAAATAGGGAATGAACCAAAGATGCTATGCAAAGGATAGACATACTAACTGGCATAAAAAGGGTTGAATAACGACGTCGGTTCAAGAACATGGGTAGACCTAACTTAATAGGTAAATTCCCAAGGTCTAAAACCAAGAATAGACAGAATAAAGGCGTAGGTTCAAGAACATGGGTAGACCTACCTTAATAGGTAAATTCCCAAGGTCTAAAACCAAAGGAAACAAAGAACAAACAGGATAGATAATCGGATTTAGACCCAATTTCACAGTCACAAAACTTAAACACTTTCCTAGTCATGAATCATAGGTGCTTAATCACAGTTGTCCCATTTATGTCATAGACAATAGTTTTGCTTCCTAATCAAAGGTATAGGCTTGTGTTCATAGTCATGGAAATAATTATCATAGTCACAGTCATAGGCAATGTCCATAGTCATAGGCAATATTCATAGTCATAGGCAATGTTTATAGTCATAGAGGCATATGGTTCTAAGGTCCATAGTTTCATAGTTACAGCCTTATCGGTCATCGAATCATAACAGTTCTTAATTAAGTCCAAAGATGTAGGCATAGATTCGAATAGAAAGATTTGGCATATTCTTTTATTCCTTTAATTCATGTCACGAACAGAGAGAAACGTTCAAATCTAAAAAGTAACCGACTTACAGAGATTAGATTAGAATAGAAAGATGGCGTTACTATGATTCGTAGAAAAACAGTCGTTGCAGTCGTTCGAACCTTCACTTGAATTCTAGCTTGAATCTCCTCTTTGAAAGTCTTTGAGCAGCACCTCCTCGTCTTGATTTATTTTATATATATTATTTTATTTATTATTTGATTAAGAGGAGGAGAGGAAGCCATGTTCACTAAGAATCTTTGCAGCATAAGGGTAGAGAAGAATTGTGAATAGAGAAGGAGTCTAGGGCTGTTTATATAGTGTAAAAGTCAACGAATCTGGTCAGGATGGCATCCGAATACAAAAGAACGAACCAGGTGCAGAAAACAGGAAAAAGCAGGGGGATCGACCCCCAGGTCGACTACCCAGTCGACCTGGGTGACCCAGGTCGACTACCCAGTCGACCTGGGTGCCTTGGGCGGGAAAATCCCCGCCCAGCCCAATCTGGGTCCGATTTGAATTTTGAACTTGACCTGTTTTGAAATTTGAACTTCGCTGAATCTTCCGGAGGCCATATCTTCCTCATACGGACTCCGATTTACGCAACTTAGACTTGTTTTCATGCAGAATTCCGAGACGAACGCAATGGCGCAGCCCGTTTCCCTTGATTTTGATTTTAACTTTTAATTCTGCCCTGATTTGTGAATCCTAGTGTTACAAAATTACGGGGTGTTACATTAAATTTATAATTTAATTTAAATTCCAGTTTCTGTATTTAAAATTTCAGTTTTTGACGAAAAATGAATTTTAATTCTGATTCACTTCCTTTTTCTATACAGGCTAATTTAAATAAAAATTCTATTTTTATTTAAATATTAATTTTACTATTTTATTTAAACCATTATTTCATTTAAAAACTAGTTTAAATTTAAATTATATTTAAAAATCTTCATTTAAAGTTAAAATAGCAAAGTGCCACTTTTGGTAAAGTACCAGGTCAAAAATCATGGTGTGCGCCTTGCCAAAACCCCCCAAGCCCTCATGTATTTACAAAGTACCACTTCTCCTGACTAACCCAAAGTACCACTTCTGAAACCACCACATTTCCTTGTTGATCCGCCCCAAATCCTTGTGTGCCAGCCTAGTGATCAAAGTGCCAATAACCCAAAGTACCACCCCTCCTGTCCCTATGATTTTTGGTCTGATCATCATCAAAACCCGGTGTCCCCTCTCCTTTTTGATTTGCCCAATCCCGTGCACGTGCACATTCGATCCCTCCACCAGCCATCACCGATGACCACCCAGCCACGTCTCCCTTCATTCCACGACCACGTTGCACCACTCTGAATGATTCCTCTACATCCATCGCCTGTTTTCACCATGCCACCATTGTTTCCAGAAGAAAACCAATCCAAGAATGCCTCCCATCCTCCTTACCTCGACCATGAGCCGCCGACTCCTCCTTACCACGCCACCACCATCACCTGACGCCACGATCCCCCCAAGACCGCACCCTCCTAGGCCCACCGTCGACGAACAGTTCTGACGAAAGAAATCGAACCCAAAATCAAGTTTTAAACCCTATTTTTACTTAATTCTCAAAATATACTGATATAAAAGTTAAACCTATATTTTTCCTATAATCTCTAGCACTCCCTCCTCCTTCTAGCCGAACGCTACCTCCCCTAGTCGAGTAGTTCACCGGAAATCGATCGAAATTCCTTTTCTGATCATCCTCTTATTTCTCTTTCAATATATTCTACAAATCTTGAAACAACTTTTAAAAATCACGATTTGGCATCAGTATTTCATTTATATACCTGGAATGAGTTTTATCAATATTGATTTTTTGATCAAACAGAGAGTGTTCATAACAGTCTGTGTTATTTTTGGTTCCAAGTATTAGAGGTTGCTTATGTATATTTACACCCTTTCTGACTTTTAATTAATTTAGTTGTGACATAGTGGTATTAATCTAACCTGGGATCATACTGAAATCATTTAGCTTGAGGTTATTTACTAAGGATTTCAATTTTTGTTCTAATAGACTATAGGGTCTATCAAACTGTTTGTATAAGTTTTCTACACCATATGTAAATCAATTAAAGTGTCTACCCCAAATTCTGATCTAAGTAAAAAGGATAATCCAAACAAGATTACATCCACCAAACAAGCAAACCATAGGTATTAAAAAGAACAGTTCAAAACAGAATAGAAAATGCAGGAAATTTAAAACAGAAATTTAACAAAACAGGTATACTCACAAAAATTGTTTGAACCCTTGGCTTTCTTCTTCTTTACTGATCTAGTTTTGAAATTATTGTGTTGTGAAGGAAATGAGTGTGCTCGTGCCTTATTTATAGCAGTAGAAATTATTAAAATATTGGTGCATAAAATCTTACTTTTGTAAAATAAGCAAAATCAGTTTTGAGATTTATTTTGAAAATTGATTGACAACATAAAAAATCAAACCACCACTCCAAAATTACATGGCTTACCTCAGCCATTATCACCCCCTAAAATCCCCTTGCACATGCCCTTCTTTCCCCATCGGTTTCTATGAGTTATCATTTCAAATGCAAATGTACCATACATGATCTTCACTACATCTTCTTGGTTTTAAACAAATAATAGCATCCAATTGTGTACCACATATATTCAGTTTTTATTGCGTATCTAAACCATATCTTTTCATGACAAATCCGATTTTGCAAGAATTTATATAAAATTTTACTTGCCTTCCAGGGCTAGGCAAAATCTGAAATTTTTTGTACCTTTTGATCTCGGCCATGTGATGAAATAGACATGGAAATCTTGAAAAATCTACATGCTTTAGTGTTTAACTATTGTTGGTGAAATCCTTGCTACATATGCAAGATTTGGCAAGATCCTTGGCACATGTTTTTGATAAGATAAATCATGCCTTTTTGAAAATGCAAAAGAAAGTGATGTTTTAAAAAGAACATGTGAGAAAAGAGAACGATTCTAAAACTGAAAATACATAATCTAAATTGATTTGCCATGTGAACAAATATTTCGTTAGATTCTCTATGCTAGTGTAGGTGTTATGTTCATGAAAACATGCTTTTAAAAGAAATGGTATTTCATGTTTTGTGACGACATAATTTTGAATTAATCTTGTTTTAATACATGCTTTTGAACTTGCTTTTGACAACAAAATGGGTTTTGGCATATTTTAATTTCAAGTGTTAAGAGTTTTTAAATCAAAAATTTGCAAAAACTCAATTCTTAAATACTTTGAAAAAAAACGAACAAAACATGTGAAAGAAATGGCAATTTAAAACTTGCCATATAAAAGTGTTATCATTCATACATGTATAAAACCGATTTCAACAAACGCTAACAAATACATGCTATCATACATGGAATGTGTAAAAATTGGTTTTGGTGAGTGTTGTGCTATATACATGCTATTACACACAAGTTAACATGTTTTGAAATCTCAAAGTCCGGAATTTAAATTATATTTGTGAATATGTACTTACGATTAGTTAAATATTTTTGTTAGCGATATAAAAACCCGGGACATTACAATCTACCCCCCTTATAAAAATTTCGTCCTCGAAATTTGTAAACGGTAGATTAGAGTTATCGACACACATCAATAAATATTTAACACTCATCAGCAATTTTCCTATTCATAACCAAAAATATCTATCCAAAATCCCTTTTTAACTCATCAGTCAATTTACTTAACTCCCTTAAGTGTTTCCCAAAATCTTCATTCACTTAGTTAATGATCTCCATTTCGGGACTCACTGAATTGATTTAATTTCACAAATCGACCAGTTCACACTCCTGGGTCCATATCCAAATAAATACTTAAGTCCAGCCTTAATTTTAGGAAATCCAAATTTCAATTCAATTTAAAATTCTAACTCGATTTCCGGTATCAATATGATTGGATATTATTCTAATCTATTCCAACCATATTTAATTAATCTTAAGGCTGACCCTGGCTAATTAACTCCTTGATCCTGGGATCCAGTATTACGACCAGTAATAGTGGAAGATCCTCTAGCTCGACGTCTTCGTCCTCGTTTACTCATCTTAATCACCTGAATGTAACAGGTCGTCATTCTAGATTTGATTGGATTTAACTATCTTAGGTATACCATCCAAGTTGATTTAAATTTTAAATTTATTTTAAATTTTATTATAAAAATACGCTGTCTCACACTCACCCAAAGCCAAGGTAATCAGTAATCTAAGCTCTGATACCAACTGTAACGACCCAACTTTCGAACACATCGGAAGTCATGCCATTAATAAGAATAAGAAAGATAGAAGATAAAATCACAGAAACATCAGAATCTCACAGTGGAATTTTTACAAAAGATGATATGTTAAAATATTACACAGCGGAATATATTACATCAGAGCATACCGAACTAGTGATACAAGCCATTCCATAGTACATCATTAATTATACATATCATTGATGAATCATTGACAGAATTAATTATACAGTAGCTAAGATAAGTAGATGAGCACACAGAAAGTCTCCATCCAACATCTCAAGTTTTATCCAATCCTGATTCACTTGTCTATTCATAACAAGTGTTATGAATACCCAAGAGTTTAAGCGAAACACAGAAAAATAAACTCCGGGTCAGTCAGGGGACTGGTATGAGTAAACAGTTTGAAACAGATTTAAGAAATAAAAATATCTCATAAGACCACGCCGTGAATACAAAACGGGTTTTTTTCCTTATGAGATCAAAACACTTTGCATACTTGAAATCAGATATTTTCATAGTGTCTATAAGGTTTTTCACAAATAAATTAGAATCTAGAAGAATGTTTGCATCTCACATTCTCCTATATAATATACAAATAAAATCCGCTTGGCGCTTATGGAAATTGTATTTCCAACTATGACAAGGTATGGGACCACCTTCCGATGATGTATCTATAGAGGCAAATACACCTGGGTTCAACAAGAACGTCTTGCAACCCGGCACACACATGATCGACCACTCATTTCTCTTGAGTGTATCGAATGTATATCACCAACGGTTGGACTCAAACCACCATTTCCCGAATGGGCAGAATTCATAGAGTAAGAAACAAAAGGAATGTCTCTAGATAGGTGATTATACACCCTAATGGGAGTGACCCACATAGCCATGCTTCCTGCCCGATTTTTGTCATTTCCTGGGTGTGTGGCTTGAGGCTAGACTTACCTTTTCATCATCACTGTTTAATTTCTTTAAATGCCACATCGTCAAATCCATCGGAAATCACTAATTGATTTCCACAAAAATACTCTGGTTGTCAGGCTAAAGAAGTTTCCCTTCTGTGCCAGCAACTGGTACGTTTGAAGAAAACAACGTACATGATTCTTTTGGAAATACTCTGTCAGACATTCGTCCATACAAGTTGTCCTGGGACTGGACAAACCGAAGGCACTATTCAAGAATAGTCCTTGTATATCGCCGTCTTCACTTTAAAAATCTCTGACGTGCGGCGTATAATCAAATCAAAGTGAAATCTTTATTTCGGTCTCTTTGAAATGATTGGGGAATATATTCCTTTTTAATTATAAATCTAACAAGATTATAAACTAATTTATAGGTCTAATTACAGTCAAACTACGCAGTATACAAACATTTGGCTTATATCTAGTAATTTGATCATCGCTTACAAATGGACAACTTTAGTCTGTGCGTCGCACGCAGCTTTTCCTTCCATTCTGTTCGTCAACTTTAAAAATGAATACTTACATTATTTTTCTTTAGAAAAATATTTCTCATCACTATTCCTTAATCTGATATTCACAAATGAATTATAATTTATTTTACAACTTTTACACTTTGTATGTTTTCGTCAAATTTCCCTTTGTTCTCTTTTACTTGATTTACTTCTTTTTCTTCTACCAATAAAGTTTCTCCTTTTATTTATCAGTCTAAACATGATTAAAATATGCTTTACAGTTCTTATTTTATATAGTACAGAACTGTTCGTGACTGGCTGCTTGTATCCGGTAGTTTAGATTTACAGTTTAAGACTGACAACATTAGCGTATGTGTAGCATAAGGTTTTCCTTTTACCTTGTTTGTTTAAAATTTTAAATATTTCATTAACAATAAATTCTAATTTAAATTATAAACAAAATTTATAATTTAACAAAATAACGGCTTCTGTGCTAACTTTTCGACTTCTGTCAAAACGTCTGATCTTTCACACTTGATCGACTTTCTTTTTGTTTACACTTTGAATATTTCCTTTTGAAAATCATTTCTAATTATTTTTATAATTTAAATTTATAATTTAATTTAAATTCCAGTTTCTGTATTTAAAATTTCAGTTTATGACGAAAACTGAATTTTAATCCTGATTCATTTCCTTTTCCTATACAAGCTAATTTAAATAAAAATTCTATTTTTATTTAAATATTCATTTTACTATTTTATTTAAACCATTATTTAATTTAAAAACTAGTTTAAATTTAAATTATATTTAAAATCTTCATTTAAAGTTTAAATGGCAAAGTGCCACTTTGGGTAAAGTACTAGGTCAAAAATCATGGTGTGCGCCTTGCCAAACCCCCCCCCCCCCCCAACACTCATGTATTTACAAAGTACCACTTCTCCTGACTAACCCAAAGTACCAATTCTGAAACCACCACATTTCCTTGCTGATCCGCCCCAAATCCTTGTGTGCCAGCCTAGTGATCAAAGTGCCAATAACCCAAAGTACCACCCCTCCTGTCCCCATGATTTTTGGTCCGATCACCATCAAAACCTAGTGTCCCCACTCCCTTTTAATTTTCCCAATCCCATGCACGTGCACAGTCGATCCCGCCACCATCCATCACCGATGACCACCCAGCCACGTTGCCCTTCATCCCACGACCACGTCACACCTCCCTGAACGATTCCTCCACGTCCATTGCCTGTTTTCACTATGCCACCATTGTTTCCAGAAGAAAACCCATCCAAGAATGCCTCCCATCCTCCTCACCTCGACCATGAGCCGCCGACTCCTCCTTACCACGCCACCACCATCACCTAACGCCGCGATCCCCCCCATGACCGCACCCTCCTAGGCCTACCATCGACGAACAGTTCTGACGAAAGAAACCGAACCCAAAGTCAAGTTTTAAACCCTATTTTTACTTAATTCTTAAAATATGCTAATATAAAAATTAAACCTATATTTTTCCTATAATCTCTAGCACTCCCTCCTCCTTCTAGCCGAACGCCACCTCCCCTAGTCGAGTAGTTCGCCCGAAAATCGAATGAAATTCCTTTTCTGATCATCCTCTTATTTCTCTTTCAATATGTTGCTAAAAATCTTGAAACAACTTTTAAAAATCACGATTTGGCATCAGTATTTCATTTGTATACCTGGATTGAGTTTTTTATCAAACTTGATTTTTTTGATCAAACAGAGAATGTTCATAACAGTCTGTGTTATTTTTGGTTCCAAGTATTAGTGGTTGCTTAAGTATATTTACACCCTTTCTAACTTTTAATTAGTTTAGTTGTGACGTAGTGGTATCAATCTAACCTGGGATCATACTGAAATCATTTAGCTTGAGGTTATCTACTAAGGACTTCAATTTCTGTTCTAACAGACTACAGGTTCTGTTAAACTGTTTGTATAAATTTTCCACACCATATGTAAATCAATTAAAGTGTCTACCCTAAATTCTAATCTAAGTAAAAAAGGTTAATCCAAACAAGATTGCATCCACCAAAAAAGCAAACTATAGGTATTAAAAAGAACAGTTCAAAAACAGAATAGAAAATGCAGGAAATTTAAAATAGAAATAAAAAAAAACAGGTTTACTCACAAAAATTGTTTGAACCCTTTGCTTTCTTCTTCTTTACTGATCTAGTTTTGAAATGCTTGTGTTGTGAAGGAAATGAGTGTGCTCGTGTCTTATTTATAGTAGTAGAAATTATTAAAATATTGGTGCATAAAATCTTAGTTTTGAAAAACAAGCAAAATCAGTTTTGAGATTTTTTTGACAATTGATTGACAACATGAAAATTCAAACCACCACTCCAAAATCACATGGCTTACCTCAGCCATTATCACCCCCTAAAATCCCCTTGCACATGCCCTTCTTTCCCCATTGGTTTCTATGAATTATCATTTCAAATGCAAATGTACCATACATGATCTTCACTACATCTTCTTGGTTTTAAACAAATAATAGCATCCAATTGTGTACCACATATATTCAGTTTTTATTGTGTATCTAAACCATATCTTTTCATGACAAATCCGATTTAACAAGAATTTATATCAAATTTTACTTGCCTTCCAAGGATAGGAAAAATCTAAAGAAAAAAAATACCTTTTGATCTCGGCCATGTGATGAAATAGACATGGAAATCTTGAAAAATCCACATGCCTTAGTGTTTAACTAGTGTAGACGAAATCCTTGCTACATATGCAAGATTTAGCAAGATCCTTGGCACATGTTTTTGACAAGATAAATCATGCCTTTTTGAAAATGCAAAAGAAAGTGATGTTTTCAAAAAAACTTGTGAGAAAAGAGAATGATTCTAAAACTGAAAATACGTAATCTAAATTGATTTGCCATGTGAACAAATATTTCTTTAGATTCTCTATGCTAGTGTAGGTGTTATGTTCATGAAAACATGTTTTTAAACGAAATGGTATTTCATGTTTTGTGACGATGTAATTGAGAATTAAACTTGTATTAATACATGCTTTTGAACTTGCTTTTGATAACAAAATGGGTTTTGGCATATTTTAATTTCAAGTGTTAAGAGTTTTTAAATCAAAAATTTGCAAAAACTCAATTCTTAAATCCTTTGAAAAAAAAAATGAACAAAACATGTGAAAGAAATGGCAATTTAAAACTTGCTATATAAAAGTGTTATCATTCATACATGTATAAAATCAGTTTCAACAAACGCTAACAAATACATGCTATCATACATGGAATGTGTAAAAATTAGTTTTGGTGATTGCTGTGCTATATACATGCTATTACACACAAGTTAACATGTTTTGAAAACTCAAAGTCCGGAATTTAAATCGTATTTGTGAATACGTACTTACAATTAGTTAAATATCTGTGCTAACGATATAAAAACCCAGGACATTACAGGTTCTAAACCCTATTTATATACCAATTCATCATAGGCAGAATTCCATCGAAAACCAAGAACAAATCAATCAAAAAAGAAGAACATAGATACCCACATTTTTCATTTTTTTCGATTGAATGCCAATCCAAATCGTCGATCAAAGATCAACAAGCATCAAACAATCTATGAAGCAATTACATCAATTTTAAAGTATCACGATTTTGCGAAAATGGAAAAACCCAGTTTCCTTTCGTTCGCCGTTAAGAAATAAAGAGAACACTTTATTTTAATATGTCAAAACAAAGAAAGGGAGGGCCGTCAATTTAGTTTTTTTCCTTTCAACTAGTGTTTTATTTATTTTTTATTATTGTATTTCATTTGTAAACTGATCCATAAGTCTTCTAGTTTTCTATAAAACTAGGGTATACTAGCTATAGGATTTATAGTTAGGGCTTACGAGTTACAGGTCTGTAACTTGGGGAAAATACGATCTTGGGGATAACGGTTAGTGCAGGGTTTTGAGTGTAGGATTAGAGCAGCAGCAGGCATTGTGAGTTTACAGGGTTTTCTAAGCGGGAATCTGTTTTAATACCTAGTAGAAATCTTGGGAATGCAGCAGTAGGTATGGGTTTGCCGAAGCTGGGTAAAATCTGTGTCATTTATTTTTTGCATTTATTTTCTATATTGCAGTCTATTGTATGATAATTTAATATCTCATAAAATTCCAATAAACCCTATTCACCCTCCCCTATGGTTAATCCAGATCCTACAAGTGGTATCGTAGACTGGTATTTTCATTAACTCTAGAGTTATGGATTCCCCTAGTTGTCAGTCTAGTGAGAGTCAGTCCAGTAATACCCCAACTGTTTTTGATGGAATAGATTTTTTAAATTGAAAATTAAAAATGGAATTCTATTTAAAATCTATTGATACTAAATGTTGGGATATTGTTCTCAATGGATATGATATGGTAGATAGGAATGATATTGGGTTTAATTCTCGTGCAACACATTTATGTATTCTTATATTGATGATGATCTGTATTACCATATCTCCCATTGTTTAATTGCACAGGAAATCTGGAATACACTCAATACAAAGTATGGACGAAAAGACAACTGCTCAAAACCCTCAAAGACTAACCCAAGTTCAGATTTGTGCTTAACAGGTTTTACAGAAGAAAATTCAGATAGAGCGGATGATGGGGACTCAATAGTTGATGAGACAGGAAATTTCTCATATAAAAAACTAGTTTATTTTTGTACTGAATTAGTAAATGTTGTTGATAGTCTCAAATCGAAAAATAAAATTCTGAGATCTAAAAATCTTGAGCTGATCAACAAAAATATTATTTTGGAATCAAATCTTCAATACGTCAAAAAAATTTCAAACTCTGATTGCAATAATTATTTGAATTTGGAAAATAATCTCGTTTATTGTAATGGCCCGCAAATCCGAGCTACCTGAGTTGACTAAATACACTATAAGTCCAACCCAAATAACACAGAACTACGACTCATTATTAGAAAGAAGTTAGAGGATGAGAAATAGAAAGAAAGAAATATTAGAATAGAAGAAAAACGAAGATCACAACTCACAGCGGAACGAATAAAATATATTATATAACATAAGCTTTGAAATACAAATCTGTTTGGTACATATATACATACCATCATCAGAGTACACATAACATTTGATCCAGCGGAAGTAACTTTAAATAACTAACGTTGAAGCCTCCTGCTTCAAGCTCCTCCAAGTGTATCTGTAAAAGCCTGAAACACTTGACTGCCCGTACAAATTTGGACACCCAAGAGTTTAGGGAAAACAAAACAAAATAAACTCTGGGTCAGTCATGGGACTGGTGTGAGTAAACTCCAACCACTTGTTTAACTTTTAAAAATCCTTTCGAAAGAAAAGATAATAGTAAGACCAGCCCACACATAAACATGGACGGTTTTTACCTTACTATAACCCAAACACTTTGATATCAAATCCAATGATATTATAATAATGTCTACATCAAGTAAATACCCAAATAGTAGAACGCTTGCATCTCACGCTCCACATATATATTTTAAAATCAAAAACCGCATGGCGCTTATTGGAGATTGGATTTCCAACATGACAAGGTATGGGACCACCTTCCGACAGTGCATCTCTAGAGGCGAATACACCTGGGTTCAACAAGAACGTCTTGTAACCCGGCCCACACATGACCGACCACTCATTTCGCTTGAGTGTATCGAATGTATATCACCAACGGTTGGACTCAAACCACCGTTCCCGAATGGGCAGAATCGATAGATTTAGAAACAAAAGGAATTTCTCTAGATAGGTGATTATACACCCTTATGGGTGCGACCCACATAGCCATGCTGCCTGCCCGATTTTTGTCCTTTCCCGGTTGTTGAGGCCTGAGGCTACGCATACTTACCATTCATCGATAACACAATCACTTTGAATGCCACATCGTCAGATCCGTTAATCACTAGCTGAGTTTGCACAAATATTCTGGATATTATGCTAAGGGATAAATCCGTTGCAACCATATATATTCATACAGACCAACCCATTAGATCATTGGAAATACTCTGTCAGACATTCGTCCATTTACGTTCGTTCTGGGACTGAACGAAACCGAAGGCACTATTTCTATAAATAGAAAAGCCCTTGCACTTTACTCCGTCTTCAATATATTCAGCATACTTGGTTCGCAACGCTTATGCCGATACGGAGTGGTTCTTCGGATAATAATCCAACCGGTCTCTCCATATTGACAACGATGGTCAAAAACTTCGATAGTCTGTGATTTAACTATCGAATAAAAACAAGTGTTCATCCAAACATATCAAACAAATCACTGGGCTCTTTAATTAATATTTCATTAATTAAACTACTTTTCCATTTTCTCAATCAATATTTGTTAACCAAATATTTTCAATAATCATTCTTGGCTCTTATGCCATTTGGAAAACGTTTTCAAATATCGCCTTCTCTTATTTTCTATATATTAGAAAAATCTCTATTTGAAATTGAGAACAATTCCAATCACTTATCTCTATCCCCTTTTGTTTACAACATTCGATTTTTATATTCACTTTACTATCGAATTCAATACGTCGATACAATGATCTCTAATTATCAAAATATCTTAAAAATATTCTAACTCCTTAAATTCCCGGAAAAATTCGCCATAACCTCCCCTGTATCGGGAGCATCGGGAAATTTCAAATAGCTTCCCGGTATCTTCCTCAATCAAAAAGAAAAAGAAAAAGCCAAGCGGCTTGCCGATACGGCGCATAAAATCTCATATATGAATTAAACATGTACCTTTTTGTCGAGCACATAAATTATATACTTTATATACTTCATTCCATACCTGTCCAACACCTGTTCACCTGTTTTCAATTCAATTCAATACCATCTAATCGTTTGAATTCAGTTTCGCCCATTTATTCTTTAATTAGTCGTTTTGCCTATTTCACTTCTTTGTTGAACATAACATGTTCAAACAAAATATTTAATTAGCTTGCTCATAACCAAATTGAATTTCAATTTCAATCCTAGTTTCCTGTTTGATTTCGAATATAAATTTTCAAATCGAATTCGCTTATTCAAAGCCCAATATTAATTCGAAATCTCATCAACTAATTTCTATTCGCATTAGTTAACTCTATTCAATAAATCAAAAATCTGATTTCTGTTTCAAAAATCAATTCATTACTCCACTTGAGTTCACATATATTTTATAACTCAAAATCTGGATTTTTCTAAATAGAAATTTCGATTTTTATTTGCTTAAAATCCTTTAATATCATTAAATAAACCGTTATGGTTTTATAATGGTTCTGGCGCTGTTTTTCTGAAAATTTGATTTTGACATAACTCAAAATCTATACGACGAAATCCAGATTTTTCTTTTTCATTTGAAAACTATTATCAAACCAGTCCTGACGTTTCTTGTTTCAAAGAATTCCGACTTCAATTGCGTTCTGTATACTCAATTGAAGTTCGAGTCGCTATTTTACGAACTGCAGCGCTGCGGCGAGTTCGTTTTAATTATATTTTATATATATAAACTTTTAAACTTCGTTAAATGAATTCAACTCCACTCAAACTTCATTTTCACTTTTATTTGAATTCTATATTCAAATTCAAATTTCACTTCTATTGAATCCTATATTCAAATTCCATATTTCCAATTCCGTTTGAATTATATAGTTAAATCCCATAGTAAAAATTCCGTTTGAATGCTATATATAATTCAAATTCCATTTGAATTCCTTTTTGGATTCTATATTCAAATTCCCTATTCAATTCTCTTCGAATTCAAATTCTATATTTATTCTATTTGAATTTCAAATATCCAAACTCCGATTCAATTCTATTTTGAAATTTCAAATATATTCAACCCCTTTTTAATTCTATCATTCAAATTCTATTTAAATCCTCTTATTTGAATTCTATTTCAAATCTAGTTTCAAAACTTCATTTTGAATTTCTATATTCAAATCTATTTTCAAAACTTCATTTGAATTTCTATATTCAAATCTCATAGATTAAATCCTGTTTGAATTCAATTTGAATCTCTTATATTCAAATTTCATTTTCCCTTTCCATTTGAATCCTAATATTCAAATTCATTTCCAACCCCATTTGAATTCTAATATTCAAACTTATTTTTTTAACACCATTTGAATTTCTTCACTCAAATCTATTTGAATTCCCTTGAATTCAAATTCCATTTCAAAACCATTTGGATTTCCTATTTTGAAATCCTAATTTCAAATTCTATTTCCAATTCTACTTTGAAAATCCTATTTCAAAGTTTATTTCAAATCCTATTTGAAATCTCATATTCAAATTTCTACTTGAATTTCTGTATTCAATTCCATGTTCAAATTCAATACTCGAATTTCTATTTCAAATCTCTATTCAAATTTCATATTTGAATTCCAATTCAAATCTCTATTCAAATTTCACATTTGAATTCTTCTTTGAAATACTATATTTCAAATTCTATTTTGAAATTCTACATTGAAATCTCTATTTGAATTTCTTTATTCGAATTCCTTTGAATTCAAATTTTATTTTAATTCCTTGAATTCAAATTCTATTTTTCATTCAAATTTCGTCTATTCAAATTCTATTTGAACTTCTATTTGAATTTCTAATATTCAATCTCCTCTTAAAATTCAAATATTTAAACTCCTTTAAAAATTCAAATGTTATACTCAAATTTTATTTGAGTTATTTCATTTCACATCCTATTTGAAATTTCATTTCAAATTCCATTTTCGCACTTGTATTTCTATTTCTGAATTATCAAATGATAATTCTTTTCACTTCATTTATAACTTCGTTATAAAAGAACTATTTATAAACTCCGTTTATAAAGGAACTACTTGTTTTATTTTTCAAAACAAGTTTTATATTTTCTATTTCCATTTAAAATTCAAATTCTATTTAAAAATAGAATTTTCCCTTTTTAAATCTCAAATATCCTTCCATGATATTTTTAAATATCATTACTTAAACCCAGTGATATTTAAACACACAAAGCAACGAATTATTTATTTTTCTAACACATCATATATATATAACAATATATATGCAATCAAATAAACAAACAGATAATATATTTTGAGGAATCCAGTTGGATCCCTCCAACCTGTTTTCCTGCATCCACAGATGTTAGCACATAAATAATACCCATTCTGCTTCGTGGCAGAATATCGCGGTATAGAAGGTCATCCACTAATCATAGCGTGGGGCGTATAGGGTAATCATCCGCTATGAAACTGCGGGCATCCGCTAATGAGACTGCGGGAATCCAACCAATCAATCAACCCAATATATATATATAATAGCCTAAATAACTAATATATATAAAACAAGCAGAAAAATTCACCCAAGCAACAAACAATTATTTTTAACGGAATAAAAATAATTAGAAATAAAAGGTGAGTGAGATTTACTCACCGTGATATTTCCTTTTTCTGAATATCCAGTTAATCTCCATATTGCTGCGACTATGAATCGTCTTCAACCAAATCTAGTCGCCCCTATGATAGTTTAAGTTTGTTATCGATTAACCATTTGTTAAATTTATATAAATTGCTAAAATAGAATAACTATCCTATGATTATTTAATTAAATGATTAAATGGTTTATAATTTAAACTAATCCTAACAATTTAAATAAATAAATTTTATGAAATTTAAAACTAAATAAAACGTATACCTTAAAGCTACTCCAACCATTCGACTAATCCACAGAGCAACTCGGCAAACCACCGACCAATCCCTGCTTGCCAACAACCCCAAAGCCGAATCACGTCACTTTGGCATTTGATCGAACATCATACTGGCAATCTCCATTTACTGCTTCGTCATAGCTTTACCATCCAAGTGGAACTCAGTCCATTTGCCAATTTCCGTTCTCCTCCCAAACTCCTCAGCGTACACTGTCAAACCCCAGCTTCCACTATCGTGCCTTACTACTGTCGCCAAGATAATGACCACCAACTCCTCCTTTAACTATCGCACTACTTCCAGAGACCCCAGATTTCCCCTCGTTCATACATTATCGCATTCCCCCAAACCGCAACCAAACATGACCATCGGCCTCTAAAAATCACTTTGACCCAATCGCACCTCTATGCCTTCCGTCCCCAGACCAAAACCCTAAATCGATTTCACCCAAATCCCTCCGTACACCATAGCAATGACCTGAAGCCCCACAGAAATCTCTGAACTACCCATCGACGGTCCATACTTCCTCTCTGTAAGTCGCGAGTGCACCCTATGCTATCGAGATCCACCGCGCTTTTGATTCTTGATTCCCTTTTTTTTTTTTTTTTTTTTTTGAAGAAATCGGTTTTCATTTGGAGAAGAATTAAAGAACGAAGGGAAAAGGATCGGAATGTTTATGTTGATTTTTAGAAGGGGAAAGATACGAAGGCACGGCTCATTATATAGTTGTGAAAGAAAACAGACGTACGAAGGCCATTAACTGTGTGTCTTACTCTGTCGTGAAGAGAAGGAGCAAATAATTCAGCTCGAGGTAGATGGTAGGTCTGCGTTGGTGTATATGAGGTCTGCGAACATAGTTTTTTTTTTTTTTTTTTAGGTCTGCACCATTAATTTCTTTGTTTAGATTTGTCGGGAAGAGAAGAAGCAAAATATACAGCTCAAAGAAAATACACTGCAACGAAAATGAAATAGGTCGGCTCTAGATGAAACATTTGGTGGTTGATCTGAGACTTAAGATTTTAATATGACTTTATTATAATTAAAAATATATCACGGTTCCTTATTTTGAAATCCTGAACCATTTTAATTCAAACAGAATTTATATAAATCAATTGAACTTTATTTATTTTTCCAATTCGGTTTTTAACCGTGAATTTATTTGCTTGTTAGTAACTCAATATTTAAAAACCATACTAAATATTTAAAATAAACTGTCAAAAAATCTGGGTCGTTACATTCTTTCCCCCTTAAAATAATTTCGTCCTCGAAATTGCTAAGGTAGGAAAAATACTATAAACTCACTAACTTTTCATAACTCCTTTATGTTGAAACTCACCTCTTCATATTTCAACAAATTAACTCCAACCAAAACTTTTGGTCTTCCTTTATTCAATTCGAATGATCGACGATCAATCCATTTATATCCAATCTATATTCTATTAAACCAATTTAAATTGAGTTTAATCAATTCATTCACTTCGACCCATTTAACTTGTTTAAGTTAAATTTCAATTCCAGAATTCAAATTCCTGGGTTTTCTTTTCAAATTCTTTTGAAATCCCATAAATATATACATATATATTTATTTCCATTTCAAATTCAAACATTTGAATTTTCAAACCAACTTGTTTTCTTTCAAACAAATTTCCTTCAAAAACTTTTCTAAGGTAGCAATCCATCACTTAGAAACTTGAAAATGACACTGATGATGTTGCAATCATTATCAGAATTATTTTCCAGCTACTGAAGTGAGTTCAGTGCTTCATTATTTCAAAATCCATTTAAAATGATTTTCTTTCAAATCCTTCTAAACAAATCTATATTATTTTAATATACTTTGAAAAATATTTTTCAACTTCCCAGGATTTTGAATTCTTAACTCTGGTTTGAATTTAATTCTAATTCATCTCATTTGTATATTTAATTTCCATACAAATTCTATTTGGTTATAAATAACCATTCCAATTTTATAATCTCATTTGATTATAATATCAACATCCAACACATGCATATAATAATAATTCTAGAAAATTATTCTTTCTACATCAAAATAGAATTTTGGGTAAAATTATTTCATTTACCCTTTTTAAAACTATATCGTGTTCAATCTTCTGTTCAAGTATTTAGAAACTCCTATCGACGTCGTGGCGTCCCACGATTCGACCAGAATTCATAAACCACTCACAGACTAGTCAACACAATATAAAACAACTTTTATATCAACTAACAAATACGCTCTCTCGTATATATACGCTCAACTCATTCTAGGGTACTGCTGACCCTATCTCTAATGAGCACAACTCCACAAAGCCTAGGTATTCGCTCAACCTAAGCTCTGATACCAACTGTAATGACCACGGGATTCGAGTAGGCTTTTCAACCATCCTCTCCTCCCTCGGCACTGGGCTAACCTCCCAGCGTGGCTTACAGAGATACCTCAGAACTGCTTTTACGGCCAGCCTCTCGACTCGACCAACCCACATTGTCGGGAGATGTAGGGGTAAGAGTCTCCCGTTCGCCACCTAACGCGAAGCGAGAACCCACTATCATCCGTACCAATTAAGCAACCAGCTCTGATACCAACTGTAATGGCCCGCAAATCCGAGCTACCTGAGTTGACTAAATACACTATAAGTCCAACCCAAATAACACAGAACTACGACTCATTATTAGAAAGAAGTTAGAGGATGAGAAATAGAAAGAAAGAAATATTAGAATAGAAGAAAAACGAAGATCACAACTCACAGCGGAACGAATAAAATATATTATATAACATAAGCTTTGAAATACAAATCTGTTTGGTACATATATACATACCATCATCAGAGTACACATAACATTTGATCCAGCGGAAGTAACTTTAAATAACTAACGTTGAAGCCTCCTGCTTCAAGCTCCTCCAAGTGTATCTGTAAAAGCCTGAAACACTTGACTGCCCGTACAAATTTGGACACCCAAGAGTTTAGGGAAAACAAAACAAAATAAACTCTGGGTCAGTCATGGGACTGGTGTGAGTAAACTCCAACCACTTGTTTAACTTTTAAAAATCCTTTCGAAAGAAAAGATAATAGTAAGTCCAGCCCACACATAAACATGGACGGTTTTTACCTTACTATAACCCAAACACTTTGATATCAAATCCAATGATATTATAATAATGTCTACATCAAGTAAATACCCAAATAGTAGAACGCTTGCATCTCACGCTCCACATATATATTTTAAAATCAAAAACCGCATGGCGCTTATTGGAGATTGGATTTCCAACATGACAAGGTATGGGACCACCTTCCGACAGTGCATCTCTAGAGGCGAATACACCTGGGTTCAACAAGAACGTCTTGTAACCCGGCCCACACATGACCGACCACTCATTTCGCTTGAGTGTATCGAATGTATATCACCAACGGTTGGACTCAAACCACCGTTCCCGAATGGGCAGAATCGATAGATTTAGAAACAAAAGGAATTTCTCTAGATAGGTGATTATACACCCTTATGGGTGCGACCCACATAGCCATGCTGCCTGCCCGATTTTTGTCCTTTCCCGGTTGTTGAGGCCTGAGGCTACGCATACTTACCATTCATCGATAACACAATCACTTTGAATGCCACATCGTCAGATCCGTTAATCACTAGCTGAGTTTGCACAAATATTCTGGATATTATGCTAAGGGATAAATCCGTTGCAACCATATATATTCATACAGACCAACCCATTAGATCATTGGAAATACTCTGTCAGACATTCGTCCATTTACGTTCGTTCTGGGACTGAACGAAACCGAAGGCACTATTTCTATAAATAGAAAAGCCCTTGCACTTTACTCCGTCTTCAATATATTCAGCATACTTGGTTCGCAACGCTTATGCCGATACGGAGTGGTTCTTCGGATAATAATCCAACCGGTCTCTCCATATTGACAACGATGGTCAAAAACTTCGATAGTCTGTGATTTAACTATCGAATAAAAACAAGTGTTCATCCAAACATATCAAACAAATCACTGGGCTCTTTAATTAATATTTCATTAATTAAACTACTTTTCCATTTTCTCAATCAATATTTGTTAACCAAATATTTTCAATAATCATTCTTGGCTCTTATGCCATTTGGAAAACGTTTTCAAATATCGCCTTCTCTTATTTTCTATATATTAGAAAAATCTCTATTTGAAATTGAGAACAATTCCAATCACTTATCTCTATCCCCTTTTGTTTACAACATTCGATTTTTATATTCACTTTACTATCGAATTCAATACGTCGATACAATGATCTCTAATTATCAAAATATCTTAAAAATATTCTAACTCCTTAAATTCCCGGAAAAATTCGCCATAACCTCCCCTGTATCGGGAGCATCGGGAAATTTCAAATAGCTTCCCGGTATCTTCCTCAATCAAAAAGAAAAAGAAAAAGCCAAGCGGCTTGCCGATACGGCGCATAAAATCTCATATATGAATTAAACATGTACCTTTTTGTCGAGCACATAAATTATATACTTTATATACTTCATTCCATACCTGTCCAACACCTGTTCACCTGTTTTCAATTCAATTCAATACCATCTAATCGTTTGAATTCAGTTTCGCCCATTTATTCTTTAATTAGTCGTTTTGCCTATTTCACTTCTTTGTTGAACATAACATGTTCAAACAAAATATTTAATTAGCTTGCTCATAACCAAATTGAATTTCAATTTCAATCCTAGTTTCCTGTTTGATTTCGAATATAAATTTTCAAATCGAATTCGCTTATTCAAAGCCCAATATTAATTCGAAATCTCATCAACTAATTTCTATTCGCATTAGTTAACTCTATTCAATAAATCAAAAATCTGATTTCTGTTTCAAAAATCAATTCATTACTCCACTTGAGTTCACATATATTTTATAACTCAAAATCTGGATTTTTCTAAATAGAAATTTCGATTTTTATTTGCTTAAAATCCTTTAATATCATTAAATAAACCGTTATGGTTTTATAATGGTTCTGGCGCTGTTTTTCTGAAAATTTGATTTTGACATAACTCAAAATCTATACGACGAAATCCAGATTTTTCTTTTTCATTTGAAAACTATTATCAAACCAGTCCTGACGTTTCTTGTTTCAAAGAATTCCGACTTCAATTGCGTTCTGTATACTCAATTGAAGTTCGAGTCGCTATTTTACGAACTGCAGCGCTGCGGCGAGTTCGTTTTAATTATATTTTATATATATAAACTTTTAAACTTCGTTAAATGAATTCAACTCCACTCAAACTTCATTTTCACTTTTATTTGAATTCTATATTCAAATTCAAATTTCACTTCTATTGAATCCTATATTCAAATTCCATATTTCCAATTCCGTTTGAATTATATAGTTAAATCCCATAGTAAAAATTCCGTTTGAATGCTATATATAATTCAAATTCCATTTGAATTCCTTTTTGGATTCTATATTCAAATTCCCTATTCAATTCTCTTCGAATTCAAATTCTATATTTATTCTATTTGAATTTCAAATATCCAAACTCCGATTCAATTCTATTTTGAAATTTCAAATATATTCAACCCCTTTTTAATTCTATCATTCAAATTCTATTTAAATCCTCTTATTTGAATTCTATTTCAAATCTAGTTTCAAAACTTCATTTTGAATTTCTATATTCAAATCTATTTTCAAAACTTCATTTGAATTTCTATATTCAAATCTCATAGATTAAATCCTGTTTGAATTCAATTTGAATCTCTTATATTCAAATTTCATTTTCCCTTTCCATTTGAATCCTAATATTCAAATTCATTTCCAACCCCATTTGAATTCTAATATTCAAACTTATTTTTTTAACACCATTTGAATTTCTTCACTCAAATCTATTTGAATTCCCTTGAATTCAAATTCCATTTCAAAACCATTTGGATTTCCTATTTTGAAATCCTAATTTCAAATTCTATTTCCAATTCTACTTTGAAAATCCTATTTCAAAGTTTATTTCAAATCCTATTTGAAATCTCATATTCAAATTTCTACTTGAATTTCTGTATTCAATTCCATGTTCAAATTCAATACTCGAATTTCTATTTCAAATCTCTATTCAAATTTCATATTTGAATTCCAATTCAAATCTCTATTCAAATTTCACATTTGAATTCTTCTTTGAAATACTATATTTCAAATTCTATTTTGAAATTCTACATTGAAATCTCTATTTGAATTTCTTTATTCGAATTCCTTTGAATTCAAATTTTATTTTAATTCCTTGAATTCAAATTCTATTTTTCATTCAAATTTCGTCTATTCAAATTCTATTTGAACTTCTATTTGAATTTCTAATATTCAATCTCCTCTTAAAATTCAAATATTTAAACTCCTTTAAAAATTCAAATGTTATACTCAAATTTTATTTGAGTTATTTCATTTCACATCCTATTTGAAATTTCATTTCAAATTCCATTTTCGCACTTGTATTTCTATTTCTGAATTATCAAATGATAATTCTTTTCACTTCATTTATAACTTCGTTATAAAAGAACTATTTATAAACTCCGTTTATAAAGGAACTACTTGTTTTATTTTTCAAAACAAGTTTTATATTTTCTATTTCCATTTAAAATTCAAATTCTATTTAAAAATAGAATTTTCCCTTTTTAAATCTCAAATATCCTTCCATGATATTTTTAAATATCATTACTTAAACCCAGTGATATTTAAACACACAAAGCAACGAATTATTTATTTTTCTAACACATCATATATATATAACAATATATATGCAATCAAATAAACAAACAGATAATATATTTTGAGGAATCCAGTTGGATCCCTCCAACCTGTTTTCCTGCATCCACAGATGTTAGCACATAAATAATACCCATTCTGCTTCGTGGCAGAATATCGCGGTATAGAAGGTCATCCACTAATCATAGCGTGGGGCGTATAGGGTAATCATCCGCTATGAAACTGCGGGCATCCGCTAATGAGACTGCGGGAATCCAACCAATCAATCAACCCAATATATATATATAATAGCCTAAATAACTAATATATATAAAACAAGCAGAAAAATTCACCCAAGCAACAAACAATTATTTTTAACGGAATAAAAATAATTAGAAATAAAAGGTGAGTGAGATTTACTCACCGTGATATTTCCTTTTTCTGAATATCCAGTTAATCTCCATATTGCTGCGACTATGAATCGTCTTCAACCAAATCTAGTCGCCCCTATGATAGTTTAAGTTTGTTATCGATTAACCATTTGTTAAATTTATATAAATTGCTAAAATAGAATAACTATCCTATGATTATTTAATTAAATGATTAAATGGTTTATAATTTAAACTAATCCTAACAATTTAAATAAATAAATTTTATGAAATTTAAAACTAAATAAAACGTATACCTTAAAGCTACTCCAACCATTCGACTAATCCACAGAGCAACTCGGCAAACCACCGACCAATCCCTGCTTGCCAACAACCCCAAAGCCGAATCACGTCACTTTGGCATTTGATCGAACATCATACTGGCAATCTCCATTTACTGCTTCGTCATAGCTTTACCATCCAAGTGGAACTCAGTCCATTTGCCAATTTCCGTTCTCCTCCCAAACTCCTCAGCGTACACTGTCAAACCCCAGCTTCCACTATCGTGCCTTACTACTGTCGCCAAGATAATGACCACCAACTCCTCCTTTAACTATCGCACTACTTCCAGAGACCCCAGATTTCCCCTCGTTCATACATTATCGCATTCCCCCAAACCGCAACCAAACATGACCATCGGCCTCTAAAAATCACTTTGACCCAATCGCACCTCTATGCCTTCCGTCCCCAGACCAAAACCCTAAATCGATTTCACCCAAATCCCTCCGTACACCATAGCAATGACCTGAAGCCCCACAGAAATCTCTGAACTACCCATCGACGGTCCATACTTCCTCTCTGTAAGTCGCGAGTGCACCCTATGCTATCGAGATCCACCGCGCTTTTGATTCTTGATTCCCTTTTTTTTTTTTTTTTTTTTTTTTTTTTTGAAGAAATCGGTTTTCATTTGGAGAAGAATTAAAGAACGAAGGGAAAAGGATCGGAATGTTTATGTTGATTTTTAGAAGGGGAAAGATACGAAGGCACGGCTCATTATATAGTTGTGAAAGAAAACAGACGTACGAAGGCCATTAACTGTGTGTCTTACTCTGTCGTGAAGAGAAGGAGCAAATAATTCAGCTCGAGGTAGATGGTAGGTCTGCGTTGGTGTATATGAGGTCTGCGAACATAGTTTTTTTTTTTTTTTTTTTTAGGTCTGCACCATTAATTTCTTTGTTTAGATTTGTCGGGAAGAGAAGAAGCAAAATATACAGCTCAAAGAAAATACACTGCAACGAAAATGAAATAGGTCGGCTCTAGATGAAACATTTGGTGGTTGATCTGAGACTTAAGATTTTAATATGACTTTATTATAATTAAAAATATATCACGGTTCCTTATTTTGAAATCCTGAACCATTTTAATTCAAACAGAATTTATATAAATCAATTGAACTTTATTTATTTTTCCAATTCGGTTTTTAACCGTGAATTTATTTGCTTGTTAGTAACTCAATATTTAAAAACCATACTAAATATTTAAAATAAACTGTCAAAAAATCTGGGTCGTTACATTTATCTCAATAAAAATATTCAAAAGCTTGAAGAAGAAATTCTGATATTAAAAGAAAACGAGATCGAGCTAAAAAGTAAAAATAATTATTTGCAAAAGGAATTTGAAATTTTTGAGACTACCAAAAATTCCAAACATTATATTCCTAAGAAACAAAATTTGCTCAAAACAGAATCAATTTTGAATGTGCTTGGAAAAGAAGTTGAAAAATTCAAGGAGTATGAGAAACTTGAGATTGAAATGCAAAATTGTTTAGAATCTGAGATTTCTGAGTCCTAAGCCAAAATTAAATTGCTTGAAAATGAAAATTTCGTTTTGAAACAAATAAATGCTGAAAAGAAGGAGGTCACTATAAATTGTTATTCAAATCTGATAAGAGGAAACAGTGATCTCGAATTTAAAGTTCAACGACTTGAATCAACTTTGGATAATTTTTCTAATGGGGAGAAATCGTTGAATATGTTGTTGCAAAACCAATTTTCCGTTGGAAATAAATGTGATCTTGGCTTTGGGAAAATTGATGATTTTGATTTCAATGATTTTAAAAATCCTTCAAATTGCTTTAGAAAAGATCATTTTGCAAATTTGAACTATGATAATTTCAAAGGATTTTTGAATCATAAATGAGATGGGAACTTATTTTGTAACAATCCATTTAAACGGATTTGGATCCCAAAAGATAACAAAAAGAATTCGAGTAAGATCAAACGGTTTTGGGTTCCTAAGGGCACAAAAGTAAATTCAGATGGATTGTTATACAAACAAGTTCGGGTACTGAAAGACGTGAACATTGTTAAGAGTGGTTTTACAAATTTTGTTAGACCACTCGATCCTCTAAATTCTTAGGTATCGGAGGAGGTCAAGGAACCACTTTGCGAAAGAGAGGTTTAATTCAAGTTGTTCCATATTTTTGAATCATTCAGTGTTCCTTAGCCATGATTGATAATTTGGAGATCCACAAATGTCTATTGTAAACTAGGTATGATCTCTTAACTTACATATATATTTTTTCCTTTCTATCCCTCCATCTATTTTTTTCTTTTACTCTTCCTTCTGTTTGTTCTGATTCATTTTGACACTGCTATATCATTTGTAACACTTCTAAGCTGTCTTAACTTCAATTTGCAAAGTTCTTAATTTTTTGGAAATTAGATTCATTTGTATAAAACTTCCATGTTTTGAATATTTCCAGAACTTGAATTTAAAATTGTAAATATTTTGCAGTTCTTTTGAAGTTTAATTTTTTTTCCTTATTCCTAAATTCCTAACAGTGCTGAAGCATTATTATTATATATTGAACACTATTATACGTAATTCTAAAATTTTTGACGATATGAAAAACTACTGAAATATCACACATCTATGTTGTTTTGAGTTTCTTTTAATTCATTTTGGAAAGACTTGAAAAACTAAACTCATTACAACTTACTACTAATTTTTTTAGTGGTGATAATTTCATTGGTTATTTTGGATAAACTTGACCATTTTAAATTAAAAGTCTTTTGGCATAGATTTATTGTGTTGCATCTTGATACTCATTTTTAAATAATAATCATTTGGCTTGGATATTTGATTTTTTTTGAAATCATTTGAAATTGTTGATATCCTGAATCTCACATACTTCTTGTGACACCCCACGTTCGTTAATATCACTCATAAGAAAATGTATTAAGTTTCGTCAAGCGCAATATGTAGCAGTACATAAATTTATAGAATAGATATAAAATAAGCAACAGAAAAACTTTCAACTTTATTTCCAAAATAAAACATAGTTCTTAAAACCAGTTGCATCAATCACTTATAAAGTACTTCAAATCAATCTTTAAAACAAAATAACATAATGCCATAAAGTAAAACCATATCCTTACCAAAAGCCATAATGGAATAAAGTCGGAAAGATACATCTCAAGAAATCCAAGCTAAGTCCCAACTGCTACAGAAAGTCCTAGTCATTTTTATGTGCTTCCACTCTGATGACCTGGGGGGAGAAGGAAGAAAGAAGCGAGAGAAAAGGGTTAGAAATAAAATCTGGCAAGTTCCGGTGATTTACAAATATGCATAAATTAGAAATGACAAGACAGGTAATTAAGACTGGATAAAATAGGTATAGTGTCATAAAAGGTAAACTTAAACTAAACAGAATAGCATGATGGATAAAATAACAGGAATAAACTTACGATTAAGTAATGCTTCACATTATATCCTAAACGGTAATGTCTTGAACATATATGTTTGAACATACATGTTTCATATCTTAAGTCTGAGTCCGCACCAATACTAGTATAACAAATTCAACATGATACATATCAACATGATTAACAGCAGGAATAAACAACAAGTACAGGATTAGGTGTTTTAACCTAAATACTTAACAGTAGGATTAGGCATATCCTAATTAAATAACATGATTAGGTGTTAACCTAATTACATAACAATAGGATTAGGTGTACCCTAACTACTACCCAAGAGATTAGCTCCCTACTGCCCGAATATAATGTGTCAACCCCGGCAGAAAGGTGTATCACTCCCTAACCCATGACTTATAGATATCCGTAGGTGTTATAGTGTCTTATCTTCCCTAGTCGGACCCGTTCACGCTCATCACTCCGCTAGAACGCACCTGTAACCACCCCCATGTGAACCTCTTACTATCTAGTTTAGTAAAGTATGTCGTGGCCCCTACCTAGTGCGAGGCCCCTTCTAATAAGATACCAAACAAGGATATTGACTGATATGGATTCCAAACATCAGATTGACACAAGCCAAACCCCCTAAGCTTGTGCCCCCAAGTAACTAGGATTTAAGAGTCCCAAAACCTGATACAACAAGAAGAACGAGGGACCTCTTAGCTTATTAATATTCATGTTTTAACTTAGCAAGTTTAAATTCATTAATAAGTGTGGTTGTAATTTATACATGTCATTATGTATACAACTCTTTCCCAAAACACCTGCCCAGATGTGTACAATTCCCATAGCATTTCAAGTTATTAAATTACATTTGGTACTTACGCTATTCTTAACATGCCAATTTACTTAAAGTCCATTTGAAGTCAAACTTAACATGTACAATTCATATGCGTAATATTCATCAATCATGTTCCCTTATAACATACACAGGTTTATGCATATCTCTACCAAGTTATAGCATATAAACATTATGCTTCTTATTAATTTACAGTAAGCCTAACATGTGTATATTTTTCTTTTTTTCCCAAAATATAGTCAATCAGTCCTAATTAATTAATATGCCTAACTTCCTTTTTATGCCATTCATTATTGCCCCCAATTATACGCACACTCTAATCGGGTATAGCCTTGGCTTGGCGTAAAATAAAAAGAAAACAGAGGAAGAACCAAAACATACAGGCAAGACTAAAAATAAACATAGAAAAATGGGAAAAAGAACATAGATACATTTAACTTGTTATTTATCCAACATCACAGGCATGTATGACTAGTTTAAACATCACAGGCATGTATGACTTGTTTAATTAACATCACAAACATGTATGACTTGCTTAATTAACATCACAGGCATGTATATAAGTTGCACCATCACAGGCATATGTATAACTGATCATAGTCATAGGTGATTTACAGTGAAAACAGGTGTAATATTTATTTTACTAACATTGTAGATACTAACCAATTTTATTCAACTGTTTTGTTCAAGGCCTAAGAAATCAGATCTGTAAATAATTGTAACTCACAGTGAATCTTGGTGAAGATAATTATATAACACTATGTCGTAAGAATCCAAGTCCAAGTCTTGATGTTGCTTTTGTTTAATCCAACCTCTAACAGCATTCCCCAATTTATATGTTTATAATTTTCAGAGTAGTTTCAGAGAGGAAGAAAATTTGAAGAAGTGTGAATTAAGAATGAGGGAAGCCATCTATTTATAGAGTTACAGAATTAACATCAACCCGTAGATTTTAGGTTTTAAATCCAAACTCTACAAGTCATGTTGAGTCAGCAATGAATATAGTGCAGAAAACCGTCCAGGTGCGCAGAATGGATCTGCCTAGATCCACGGTAAGTCGACCCTAGGGTCGACCCAGCCCCCGACTCGGGCTGAGCTTTAGATCGTCCCCCAACGGGATTTTTTTTTCCCGCTCATTATTTGTTTGATTTTCTGGAATATTTTATTATTTATATTATGAACCTTATGTGTATACAAATTTTAAGGTCCCTAACTTCTTCATACGTTATACATTTTACGCAAACTTGGGGTCCATCTGAACCAGAATTCGGAGACGAACACAATGGTAATGCTGATTTCACTTAATTTTGAATATTTATTTAATTATTCTCAAATTATCATATTTAAACATGGTTATAGTGTGTTTAAATCCGGGGGTGTTACACTACTTGGATTTAAAATTAATAATCTTGCATAATCGATTCATTGAATCTTGAAATTTATACATCTATTTAAGTGATTTCAAATGAACTTTTTTAAAGCCTGGATCATGAATGATCTCTTAGGCCTGATGCAAATATTCTGAAAATTTCGCATAAGAATCTTGTTTTGAAACTAATTGTTCTACTGCTCTGATAAAAGGAATTGAATTGTTAGATTTGTTTGCTCTAGCTATGCGATTGGATTTTTTTGAGATACATTGTAAATGGCATTTACTAGCTTAAGTGGTATGAGCCTTAGAAGCTTTGGAAATTTCTCATTCATCTGTTTGTTTGTTTTTCAATTTGTTCTTTCAATTTGTATAGATCTTTATGAATCCCTCCTGTAGTTGATATTTTCAGTTTTAGAATCATTTTTTGATTATTTATTCAAAAATTGAAATCATTTGCAAAATTGAACTATATTTGGGACTCATCAAAATTATTATTAGATGTATGAAATTATGATGAGTTGTTTATATTTCACAACAAGAGGAGAGTTTACTTTAATTCTCATATATTTGAACATTTTTTATAATATCTTTGAATTGGTACTTATTTCTCGAACAACTACTTTTCTTATCATCATCCTATCATCCATCATGGTTCCATTTAATGTGGAGAGTTTAATATTTTTATATCATTAATGAATATATAGTTTCAAAATTTGTGATTGAAATATGATTATATTATTTAAAATAAGTGATAATTGAAATTTTTCAAAAATCTCCGTACAATTGAGTAAATTTCATAATATAATTAATTAAGAAATTTATTTTACAATCATCTCTATTTCTACCATATTTCTATCAACCATTTTGGTTTTATATACTGGGGAGATTTTGTATAATAAGTGTTTCTCTAATCTCATTTTAAAAACCTAGATATGGTTATGCATGGTCACAGATTACTTACAATTTAAGTTGCGACTGGTCCCATTTAAAAGTTCTAATAGGCTATGCGTTGTTAGTGTGCTCTTAAATAAAAGGAATAGAAAAAAAATTAATTTTTTTTATATATATGAATATTTACTTGTTATGTAAAATCCAACCTATCAATCCATTTTCCGATTTGTGAAATGTGTTAATATTTTATAAAATATTATGATTTTTTGATTGATAGTAATTGGGATTTGAGATTATTTGATTTTGTCACTAGATTTGAGTTTATAACAACAGTCCAATCCATTGCTGTGTTTGTGTTCATTTTTAAAATTTGTATGAAAATAATTGGAATTCATTTGTTTTAAAACTCTCTCCATTTTATAAACTTCATCGTAAATCCGTTATTCTACAATGTGAAATTTGTAACTAGTTTGAAGAATATTATGATTTTTGTTTGATTGAATGATATTTATGATGTACATTCTCTCTTTTGATCTGATTTTTATATTTCTAATCTAAATTTCATACTATTTTGATTAGGCCTGTCAATTTTCTACACAACCTGAAACCCAACCCAAAACCCGCATGGAAATTAGCAGGTTAACTCGACCCGTTTGGTTAGCAGATCATTTTCGGGTCAACCCAAATTTGACTTATTTAAAAACGGGTGGGTTTAGGTTGACCCGCTAACCCGATTTTGACCCGCCAAACCCAATTATATGTTGTGTCTCTTCCATACTGTTAGTCTTCTATGTATGTTGTTAGTGTTAGTCTTTTATGTATGTAATAATTAGTATGCTCATATATTCTTGTGTAAGTTGTTATATTTTACTAATTTATTCTTTTATGTTGGTAGTTATATTTTACTTATAACAATTGTACCAATAGCATATTGTTAGTCTTTAATGTTGCAGTATGCTCATATATTCTTACGTATGAAGACTGATTTTTGGATATGGTGATTTCATGATTTATATATATGTGCTGCCTATTGGTGATATTGCAACTTATTACCTGTTGGTGTTTTTCAACTTGTTGCCTGTTGGTGATTATATAATATTTCTTCCTATTGGTGATTTGATTCTTTTGTTGTTTATATTAGTGGACAATATTTGCCAATGGGTCAAATAGGGAAATCCAAATCGACACGACCCATTTAGTTAAACGGTTTACACGGGTCAGCTCGGGTAAACCCATTTATAAAGGGTGTGACGCTCCATGTCTGTAAATGTCACTCTTTATCAGAATCCATTAAGTTCCGCAAAACATTATAGGTAAGCAGGAACAGAAACATCACAAGACAAATATAAAATAACAGTAGAACTTAAAACTTTATTCTTCAAATAGAAAACATTGTGGTCCAAAATCCAGTTACAACATAGGTTTGAAATACAGAAAACCCGTTACATCAAATTAAAATATCTGCCTTGTACTAAAATCATCAAAGCACAATAATATAAAACCAAAGTCCCCAGCAAGGTAGACAGGTAATCAAAGCGGTACATCTAAGTGACTCCAAGCGGAAACTTAGAGAGAATGCTAATCAAGCCTGAGTATTCCCACCTTGAGAACCTGGGGCGAAAGGAAGAGAGAGAAAAGGAAATAAAACGGGTCAGACATAAAGTCTGGCGAGTCCAGTTACTTTTAGCATATAAATAAGTTAGAGCATCATGATAGACATATAAACTGGATGAGAGAAATAACAGTATCATAAGACAGGTATACCAGACTGAGCAGGACAAGCAGAATAAATAGAATAGAATAGATTACGCTTCCCAAATACTTTTCTCTGCACCAATACTAGTATAACAGAAACATAATGATCCCAACAAAAACAAAATGGTAGACTTAGGGATACTTCTAGTGATGGGTTTTACCCCCAGCGATAATAACAGGCAGCCCAATAGAAATAACAGGAGTTACCCCAAACGAAAATAACGGGCTCCTAAACAGGCAAGACTAGATGTACCCTAATTACTACCCTAGTCGATCGGCTCCATATCCCGTAGATACCCTGTGCGGGCCCCACAGTAAGATGTATCACTACCTAAAGTGGCAACCCCTTTTCCCGATAGGCACAGCCATATCTACTGGTGCTATAGCGTCTAATTTTCCTGAGCAAGCGAATGCAAGCATGCACATGGCTCCGTTGAAATGCGTCATCAGACAACTCCACCCATATGGACCTCTTATAATCAGTTCAGTAAGCTTGCCATGACCCCTACCTAGTTCGTGGTCCCCCCTTTTGATACTAGTATAGGTTACTGACTAATACGGGACCCACACAATAGATGATACAAGCCACCCCCTATGCTTGCATCCCCACTATTAGGATTTAGACAGGTTATGCCTAACAGATTTACAAGCCCGCATAACCCCAACATATAAAACATGTTAAGTTTGTCGGGTTCGTATAACCCCCCACATATTTAAACAAATTTACTTAACCCTCCTATTGATTCAAACAAGTTTACTTAAACCTTACACAATTTGACAGGTTCATATAACCCCCACATATTTAAACAGGTTAAGTATTTCAGGTTAACAGGTTATTATCATTTCCCATACATGTATGCTAATGCACCAGACCTCTCACATTAAGTCGACCACTTGTGGATGCTGGATATGTCGGGCAGTTCCGGGCAGACTTCTACCACAAGTTTGGACATAACCTTGTTTCTTAGCACTGTTATGTGTACATTTACGCACTAGACCCCTCACATTAAGTTAACCACTTGTAGATGTTGGATATGCCGGGTAGTTTCGGAAAAAAATCTACCATTAGTGTAATCTAACCTTGTGTCTAAGTGCGGTTACAGTTTCTATTTACTGTAAATTTAGGCATACTCATTCTTAAACAATTATTCATGCTCATCATAGGTTTTTCATGCCCCTACCCTAGTGTCATAGATCATCATGTATGATACGCCCCAAATTAAAGTCTTAGATCATGGTATAGGTTATGCCCCCAAATTCCAATAATGTTTTACAATACAAGTTATGCCCCAATTTATCATTCACAACCATTCCCAATTTCGTTCGTTCGCATATTTCAGCTGTAGGCCTAGGCTCGAAGGTAGCCTAGCTATAAGAATAAAAAGGGAAGGAGGGAGAGAAGAGAACAGCAATAGGCATAATAACAAAACAGACATATGATTATAGAAATAAGCATAATAACAAAATAAGCATATGGTGACAAAATTAGGCATACTAACAGAGTAGGCATATGGGGACAGAAATAGGCATACTAACAGAATAGGCATATGAGAACTGAACAGTAGATCAGGTGTATGCATAATGGCAGATTGGTTTAGGTATGAATCAGATTCTTAACAGGCATAAGTTTAGATCAAGATTTATTTACTTGTCAGGATTACTTATTAAATGTTTATATCTAAAAGCAACATAAACTCACAAAGATTGGATCTAAAGAACTGAGAAAAAAGTGTTGATGTTGTAGCAGAGATTCTTGAATACGTATAAGTCATTATTGCAGAAGAATAGGCCAATTCAATTTAAGTTGGGCAATATTGCATTGTCTCCATTGTTTTTTATGAATAAAACAATAGAAATGAGGTCCTATTTATAGCCTACCGTCAACGAATCAGGTTAAGAAACAAGTCCAGGTGCAGGGTAGGGATCTTGTCCGGATCTAGTGTGGGTCGACATCCCCTTGTGCGGGTCGACCCCCATGGGGTGCAGGTCGACCCCCAACGAGCCAGAATCCCGCTCGATTTTCCTTTGCTCTGATTTTCGAATTATTTTGAATTCTAGACTTGATTTGTTTATATACATTTTTATATGCATACAAACTTCAAACCTTAATATCTTCTTCATACGGTGTCCATTTTACGCAAACTCAAAGTCTATCTTAACCAGTATTCTGAGATGAACGCAATGGTACAGTCCGTTTTACTTAATTCCCAATATTTAATTAAGTATTCTTTAGTTTATCATTACAATGTTCTTTAAAATTACGAGGTGTTACAAATGGGGTCGGGTTCAGGTTGGGAAAAAGTGACCCGTTTAATAAATAGGTTGAACCGACCCGTTTATAAATCAACTTGAACCCGATTTGACTGGACCCGAACTCGAGACGACCCAGTGACAACCCTTGCTTTATTATATCTGGTATTACACTTATTTGGTGACAATGAACTACCATAAATGTTCCTAAATATCATCAACTCTCATTGTCACTAAAAAAATAGGATTTAATAAACAAAATTCATTTACCTATTCAACATGTATTGCTATATATGAGTATTGTTTAAAGTAAGATCTAACAAATAAACTTTATTTGGAAGTTCATTTATTATTATTTAATAATGAAAACTAACAAAAAAAATTGATTGTCCAATTTATAAATGAAAATTAGAACTTGATACATACAATTTCGAGACAAAATATAATTAAGTAACTATGCAAACCATTTTCTCCTAAATTGTTAATCATAGGAAATATTCATGCAATACCAAAAATCAAGCGACATTTTTTGTAGATCACAGTGACATTAAAAGAATATGACATCAAACAAGTACAATCATATATAACAAAAGAAAAATAGATTTTTAATCACTAGGTTATGAGCTAAAATAATACTTCTCTATATAAAAGTCACATATATGTATACAACCACCAACATATGATGATACACTAATATATCGATTCATAATAAGTTCTGTCTAGCTAATATACGAATAATTGGTCAACTAAACAATTAAAAATATTAATGAATCAAAACCATATTTCTCACTAAGGCATACATATCACAATTCGAAATGATCCCGTGGATCGAATTTCATGTTTTGGAATTGCTTCTCCAAATTTGCTTTCGCTACTGAAGATCAAATCGAAATTTTTTGATGTAACCTATCGCAATTTTCATGATAGTTAACTAAAGTAATTTTAATAAATAAGTAATAATTAGTGAAAATGGAATTTTTGTAAATGTCATAACTTATGTGTGAAACTTATACTATTGGATTCATGGTGATTTTCAAATCAATTTTTATATATAAATTTTTATGTTTGTAAATGGAAAAGTTATCAACATTTGAATTTTTCATAGTGAAGAAAACAAACGTATATTTGATAAACTAAATTATAGGAAACTAATTAATGTTAATTAATGTCACTGCAGTTAACTATAATTTAATGTTTAAGAATTACGGTTAAGATAAGGGATAATGTCAATTAACATTAGTTGATGAATTAATGGAAATAAATAAACCAAAAATCAAGCGACACCAAAATGCATCAAATTCCATTATATAGCTCGACCCAAGGCAATCATATGTAACATACCACATTTTTATAAATATTATTTAGGATATTTAATTGAATTAAGTAAAAATAATTAATGTAATTAGATTGTTGAATTAGTTTTCGTACATATTACAAATAATAGTATTGTTCGATAGTAAGAATGAATTAAATATGAAATGGGCATAATGGGTAAAATTTACCTCCTATATAAGATCCTCTTCTACTCCCTTCCCTCATTTTTCTCATTCTTTCAAAACCTAAAAGAAACCTAGGTACGACCGACAATTAAAAGAAAATAAGAAGAAAACTTAAAAAAATCTAGAGATTAAAGCTTAGGAGATAACATCTAGAAATCTCAAGCTCCCTACCCTAATAAGACGAAAAATAATCTCTACCCATGTTGTGATACGACTATTTGCTTATACCCAAATTGGTTATGTTTATTTATGATTCCTTTCATGTTTAATGGCGACTACTTGATGTTTAGTATTGCCCATGTTTTTCGTTTTGGAGTATATGCCTGTAGCACATGAAAACAAATAGGTTTTGGGAAAAAAACCTATACTTACTGATCTCCAAATGTTATGCAATTTGGATATGTTGTTTTACATGATTTAGGAGACCATTTTTTTGATATTTTGAAAAAACCTGTGAATTTCTTAAGGAATATTGCTTATTGAAAATGAGATTAATTAATTAAATGGGTTAATTAATTATTTTAAGCCTGAAACGTTTAAGAATGATAAAGGAGGATATACTCCTCATTCTAGCAAATTTTGGGATTTTTCCTATGTTGCCTCTAGTTGATATGAATTTCCTAAGGTTGATTTTATTTTGAAAAGTTTATGCTTTAAACAGAGTGTTAACACATAAGTGCAAATATTCTATACTCTGAACAGGGTAAAGTACAAGAGTATTGTACTTTAGACAAAATGTTTCTCTTATATACCAATTATAATTCGACAAATGTAAAGGAGTTGGCTAGTTTTTCTTTTTATTTATGGTCAATGTCATCATCCTGAAAACAAAAAACATCTTTTTTGCTTGCGAAACGATTGAAAGTGCCTTCCTCTTCCTTCCAATAAGTATTAAATGCTTATAATGTCATATGTTGGAATATGAAGAACTCAAACTTTCTCTTTCGTATAAAAGGCTTCCGCCTTTAGTTTTCATCTCGGGTCATTGATCATTGGCTTTAAGTTTTAAAGGGTTAACTCCAGTAGAGCCTATCGCGTTTGTACATGGGCTTCAGTCGTTGTGTTGAGTCGATGAGACTATTTTCTTAAAGAGAAATGATTTATGTATGAACCTTGGGTGTGAGACCTTAGTACCCTTTTCTCATGATCAAAGGGATTTTTTCTATAAAGCTATGGTTTTGTAAAGACTAAAGGCTTGTAGCCTTTGATCCCTTTCGAGTAATGAAAGGAGCTTATTTCTGAACTTGATTAAATAAGGGAATCATAGGCAATGATCCAATGCCCTTCAATGCGGTCAAAAGGAGTTACTTCCCTTACTATTGTTTTACAGGTATTCTTTGGCACCTTTCATTGGTGTTGAATTGTGCATAATTCTCTAGAATATAGAGTATGAAAAGACAAAAGCATAATGCCTTGAAACCTTTCGGTGGATTTGTAAGGAACCTTAAGGCTTTATATAAATTTGAAAGGCTAATGCCTCAAAACCATTCAGTGGAGATAAAGGGTTAGTTGTCTAAAGATTTTTGAATATAAAGGATTTCCCTAAAAGTATTTAAGGCTGTTGCCTCCACACTTTTCATGGGAAATTAAAGGAGTGGGATTTTCTAATGTTCCTTCATATAAAAGTAAGAGGCATGATGCCTAAGTTTCTATGAAAAAGTCGAAAGGACTCCCTTTAAGGGCTTATGAAAAGTCTGCTTCATATATGATAAGACGGGCTATCATTCGGTATATCTCGACAAGGTCAAAGAGATCTATTTTTCAGTACTATGTTTTAAAAATCCAAAGCATGTTCTTTTGTGCCATCCAACGATATTGTAAAGGTTCCTTCATTTTGATGGATGGGTTATCCAACATTTACTTTAGTTTATGGTTATAACCTCAACACCCTTTGAAGAATTCAGGAGGACTTTTCATAATGAAGACTTTAACTATATGAATAAGAAGAGGTTATCACTTTGTTGTCTTTCGAGGAAACCAAGGGAGGTTATGTTTTACAACCTTAAAACTTAGAATATATGTTATGGCCTTAAAACCTTTTAGTGGATTCAAAAGGTGGGTTTCCAATATAAGTTTGCGTTATTGGTTGATGTTGGTTTATGGGCTTATGCCAATGAAACTTGCTAAAACAGTTGATGTGGGAAAGGAATGTTTATGACCTATTGCTTTTGAGTCATGTCGGCATAGGTAATTTCGCCGAGCTTTAGTTGAAAGAGAATGTTGGCTTGTTGCCATAGTTTCCTTTGACACCATTGTTGCCGAAGGGATTGATATGCCAAATATGTTTTATAAAATGGTTTTACAAGAACTAAGGCATTTTCCTATGCCTTGGTCAACATCGCTACTATCAAAAGGTTTGGTCTTAAAATCGCTTGAAGTCGATTGCTTATGACGATGACTCTTTATAAAGTTATTTTCTAATTTATGTCGTTAGACATAATTATTGTCATCAAGGGAACTTTTTTTTTTGAGGTTTTGCCTTCATGACTTGTTAGTGTCGGTAATGTTTTCAAGTAGAAATTTTTATTATTTTCAATACTAGCTAGAGGCTATTGCCTTTACACCATGTCGACATGGTGTATGTTTACAGGTTATGATCGCTTTCTTGTTGCATGATGCCGGTTGGGCTTTGATTATCTTTGACTTTGACTCTAAAGGAAATAATTGAAAGTGGTTTACTTTCAAAACCCGAATGTTAGAGGAAGAGGTTGTCTCCTCAACACGCTTCAGCGAAATCAAAGGGGATGAATTCACTTAAGCCTTAACCATTGAATAACTTGATTATTGTATGTTTTTAGGCTTGCTTGCTAGCAATTCTTATTGGTTTTATTTTGTTTTCTCATAGGGTTTTACCATGATGGCTTCGACACCTAAGGAAGGAGTCAATAGGAATTTAAGGTCAGAAGGGTCTTTTCCAAACTCATTGAATTATTGGATGCTTTCAGTAATGAGCTGATAACATTAATGTCTCTATTATGTTCATCTTTCAGAAGGTTGGGCTCTTGTTTGAAATGGTATGAAACCATACTATGTCATTGCATTTGACTGAACACATTAGGGTACTAATAGGACGAATAAATTAGGGATTTACCAACTAAGGTGAACTTTTGTCGAGGAGATAAGTATAAAATAAATCGATAGGAACCTAGCTAAAATTATGAGATGTCGAAAGGGGTTCCGCATCATATATAAAAGGTTTATAATAACCCTAAAGTTAAAAATACACTATTTTGAATTAAAGGTTTATAGTCATCCCACGGTATAAAACTACAAGGTTCATAGTTGACATACTAATAAAACTATGAGATGTGCTAGAGATAATCCTAATTAGGTAAAGGGCTCATAGTTATCCCACGGTATAAAACTATCAGATTCTTAGTTAACTTAAGGATAAAACTAGTAGGGTGCCAGGAATTATCTGCCATGCAGTGGAGTGTATATATTTATCCCATGATATAAAACGATCGAGGTATTATTCAACCTATCGATAAAACCATTAGGGTGCTAGGAAATTGGCTGATATCCAATGAAGGGTTAATTCATAAATTTATTGGGGATAATTAATTCAAAATCCAAGGGAGACATCCTAGCATTGAGTGAAAGAATAATTCCTATAAATGAATTAGGAAACTAGAATGATCCCTATGTGATTGGTAGAGCAAAATACATATAAGGTAATAGTAAAGACAGTTAATCAGTAGAACGGGAATGATAACCAAAATATTCACCTAGCATAAAGTATGAAAGAAGGCCGGCAAAGAATCCAGGGCACTAGAGTCAGTGGCAGAGGATTACCTTGAATATCAGAAGAGCATTCCTTTGAATACCGCGGAAGAAACTTTAGGAGGCATCAAGCATCTATTGAAAGCATCAAAATAAAATAGACATGAAAAGCATTCCAGAGGCCCAGAGTGCGCCTCAGAAAAGTGTAAAGGGCATCCCCAAAGACATTAAAATAGGAAAAACTCAAAAAACAAACTTTTGTAGAGATGTGAGCCTCCGAAGTCATTGGGTGTTAATTGCCAAAAGCATCGAGGCAACAACTAATAAAAATCATAAGAACATACTCGAGAACAGCTAGTTTAGAAGCAGAACAAATATTTCGCACCAATGAAAGCCTCATTGTAACTCCAAGGATTGTAGCAGAAGCCTCATAAAAAGGGTAGCGGTGGAAAAGGCCCTTTAGTTGGGTCATAGGAAAGCACTCGCATTTGTAGGAGTTGCAACATCTTCACCAAAAAAGAAGCGAAGGGATCAGAAGGATATCCTTTAGAGGTCAAACCAACCATAGAGTATTTCCAGATGAAGAAAAGCCCCTCTCAAAGATAGCTGAAAGGAATTTTTCTTAACATAGTGATCTTCACGTGGGCAGAGTGCCATTCAAAGGATAACAGCCCATCGATAGCACTAAAACCAAGGGACCAAAAGGCACCCCATTGGCCTTCGGTAGTATTTGAATAAGTCCTCCAACACTTGCTTTCAGATATGGTACTGGGGTTGCTATACGTTCTTCCCTAAGGAAAGTCCCTATCAGTGTAACTCGAAAGGCAAGAACCCAAATTTGCTACTATAAGCATGAGAAGCTAAGGTTGGTATACATTTCGGTAACCCAAATGGGAATACGTAAAAACTTAAGCCTCCACCATCTAAGCATCGCAAGCAAAAGTACCGAACATAGAGAGTCAGAGCCTCAAAACGCAATATCGTCAGAATTCCTAGATGAATCCTATATGCCAGAATAGGAGCCAACCTACACTTATAAATACAACCTCAGGAGTCTAGAATAGGGACCCAACTTTTCATTCTCAATCTTTTATTCATAAATTAGAGTTGTAAACCCTAATTCTCAAATCAATTTGGGATTTGGTTGATTTCCTTTCTAAAATATTTGTACTAATTAGAGTAATCAATAAAGTGGCCAAATTTATGATACCCTATGGGTTAATAGCATATTTTTGTTCGTTTACCTATCTTCTAACCATTGTTACGCTGGTATCATGATCGAACATCTGAAATCCATTTGTGTTCACCAAAGGCGGTTATTCCTTCCAACCGAAGTCAGTAGTGGTCCACTTTAGGAATCCAAACAAGAGCCTCCCTTCTTTTAGGATGAAGACCATTTTTTTGTTATCATTTTTCCACTAGAAGAAGGACTTGAACCTCCAGTACTACAATTCTAAGAGATAATACTAACTTGAATATCAACCAAACAAGTTTAAAAGTTAAATAAACGTCGATCCTGGCAAAAGAAGCTAGTGGAAAGATTGAAATTATAAATTTAGTTTTACAGGTCGATGCCACAAGGAGGCTCATTAAAGAGGATTTGATTTGATGGTTGTTTGAAGCTAAACCACATAAAACAAAACCGAAAACACAAAAATTCCAAGATTGTGAAAATCAAGTAAAACTCACTTCCTAACAATCGAGCAACTCGATTCAACAAGAGGATGCCTAGATAGTAAGGGAAGAGTATACTTCAGAAGGAAGAAAGACTTGATTCGATAGAGAAAAGAACATCCTAAGGAATCATCCTCTCAAAGGAAATAATGGCTGTTGAAATTCCAATTAGAATAAAAGTTCCAACTCTTAAGTATGACGGACCCATTGACCTAGAAGAATATGTCACCCATTTTGAAAACTGCACGAAAATTTATAATACATCAAGAGCACTTCAATGTAAAATTTTCTTGGTAATCCTTCATAAAGAAGCCATTAAATGGTGCATGCATTACTTGGGCCCGATCATTAAAACTTAGGAACATCTATCTATAGTGTTCAACACACACTTCCATGTTTGAAAGGACTAGTGACTAGCATGTATGAGTTAGCTGGAATTAAACAATTGCAAGGAGAGTCACTCGATAACTACTTAAAGAGATTTCACTCTGAATCACTCAAAGTAAAAGGGGTAATGGATAGATAAAAACTAATAGCCATATGTTTGGGGCTACTTGAATTAACTCCTTTTTTGGAAATACCTTATTTTAAATGGATGTAAAGAATTGCAATAATTTATTCTCAAGCCAAGCAATTAATCCATATTGAAGAAGTGCTCAATGCAAAGGAAAATCTGAAACAAAATCAGGAAATAGAAGAACTTAGTTCCACTTACTTAATGAGAAAATCCTCTAAATCAGATAGAAAGGAAAGGTATTGTTTTTATCACAAGATAGGTAGATACAAAACTAGTCAATGCAGTGCTCTAGGACAGAAGATCCAAAACCAAAAGTAAAGACGAACTATTTAAGAAAATTCGAGGGACGACTCCCAAGAGAAACCATCAAGGACCCATGACAGTTGATCAAAATCTTAAACAATAAGTTTACTTATTTTGAATAATTATTTTCATTTGTCTTTGTGCTTCGATCCCTTCTCACAATAAAACATATATTAATAAAGAATTCAAGTTTCTTTGTGGATGAGAACATAATATTTCAGAATTCATATGCAAATACAGTGTCCTCATTGCCTACAAAAGCACTGAATCAACTTAGAAATAGGACCTGATCCCGTTTCAAGCTTTCAAAACGTTCAACGGAAAAGGTGAATCAATAAAACCTTTAGAAGGGTGAATCAATAAAGCCTCCAAGAAGAAGAGGGAAATCAAGTAAGCATCCAGGAAGAGGAGCTACAACTTCTCCACCACATGGAGCACCTCCAATAAGAAGAGGCAGATCAAGTAAATCTTCCAGGAAGAGGAGCTACACACTACAAGAAAGGCCTCATTTTGCGACGAGCTTGGGCGACGACTAGCGACGGCCCAAAAAGCGATCGTTGCTAGCCGTCGCTTAAACTAAGAATACATTCCAGCGTGGCTTTCTTCCTCGATTCAGTTTCTCCAAAAAAAAACGATTCTAGGGTTGCTGCTGCCGTCGCCCCCCTAAAAACCCAATTTCTTCCTTCAAAACTCCATTCTATCTTCCTAAAATTGCTCCGGTATGTCTTCTAATCCCTAATATATGTTTAATTAGGGTTATATAGGGTTATTGTGTATGTTTATATGGGGTTGTAAATTAATTGTTTATGGGTATGAAATTGGTTGTATTGTGAGTTGCATATGATGTTGATATTGTTATACATTGATTTGGGAATAAGTGGAAATTATTAGAGGGTTGAAATAGTTGATTATCACATATGTGCTTGATTTAGGAGCATGAAAGCGACGATTATCATGTATATAATTGGGTTTACGTTGATTGTGTTTTAGGTTGATTGTATTGTAGGATAATTTGAGAAAGTTGTGATTGTTTAGTGGTAGTAACTTGATTATGACTAGTGAAACGGTGTAATGATGGCCTTCTATGCATGCTCGGTTAATTAACTTCATAATTTATAACTTTAAAGGAAAATTAACTAAAAGTAACTCAAACTAATTTATACTTCATAATTTTCATTGTCATGTTATTTTATAAATTGAAAGTACAAACTGAAAGTAACTCAACTTGAAAGTACATGTAGACGGAAAAAGGCGCATGCGTAGAACTAAGGAACGTTTTTGAATTTTAAGACGCACCTATTAGTGAAGCGCAAAATAGTCCATAGTGCAAAAAAACGCACTTTTTCATTTGTGTTGTTTTTTGGTTTAAACTTAGATTGAATGTTTTTTGACTACTTATGTGAACCCCTTAGATAAATTTGGCCCCGTCCGACAAGTGTTGTATATGATCGTTATATTGGTATTCGTTTTTACATAAAACGGAAATCTATATTCATCTGATACAATATTCATTGGATTTGTCCTAGTATTGGACAAATTACAAATATAATAACGTAAGCATAGTGTATAAATCATTTCAGTTTAAACGGTTAACAAAGTTTCGATGGAACTTCCTATTTGTTCCCTGTGTACACGCATTTGTTTACGATACAGGGACCAAAGGGAAGTGCTGCCGAAATTTTGTTGAACCGTTTAACCTGAAATGATTTATAAAATATGTTTAAGTTATTATATTTGTAGTGGGAAGTAGGTAGACCGGCCGTCAAAGTAAAAAAGAAATAAACAAAAAATTCGAAAACATGCAATAGTTATAGATGAAATTTTAAAAGATGTAAAATAGTATAAAGTGTTACGTTCGATCGAACTTTCTAACATATTTGTTGCAAATCAGGAAAATGTTCGATTATTTTCATGATCGCAGTTGGATGTATCAACCTCGAACCTGTAAGAAAGGGTTGATAAAGGAACATTTTTGTAATGGGGTCCAAGAATTTATTAAATTCGTTAAATCTAATAATCGGAGTAACATAGACATTCGTTGTCCATGTAGTAAGTGCAGACATCTAAAGCATTGGAAGCCAGATGTAGTAGAAGTACATCTGTATAAATTTGGTTTTGTGTCGAATTATCACTTATGGGATCATCATGGAGAACTTTTTCAACCTACCTCTAACCCTGTAGTGGTAGAGGACGATAGTACAATGATGAACGATAATACATTGACGAATTCGATAGAAAATATGGTGCAAGATGCAGCACGATCAATGTTTCCTAACATTGAGCAAAGCGATGATGAGACTGGATCTGTTGAAGAGCCAACGGCGGAAGCAGAAAAAAATTTATGAGTTACTGAATTCTGCTAAGAGGCCGTTGTGAGAAGGGTGTACAAGCAGAACCGAGTTGTCTGTAACCGCCGAATTTATCACTATGAAATCAAAATTCAATCTTACAGAAGCTGCATTTACAGCAGTTGTACAAACTGCAAAACGACATATGCCGCCTAATAATTTGATGTGCGATAGTCATTATAAAGTGAAAAAACTTATGTCCTCTTTTGGATTACCATATCATAAGATAGATACATGTGTGAAAGGTTGCATGTTGTATTGGAAAGAAGACGCTCACCGTAGAAAATGCAAATTTTGCAACGAAGATAGATATAAACCAAGGAAGAAGAAAGGAAAAGAAGTTCCATATAAAAGAATGCATTATCTACCCATAACCCCCAGACTTCAACGACTATATGCATCTTCTGCTACAGCGTGTCATATGTGATGGCATAGCGTGAGAACATCAGAGGAAGGAAATATAATACATCCGTCTGATGGCGAAGCATGGAAACACTTTGATAGGACTTATCCTGAATTTGCAGCCGAGAGCCGTAATGTTAGACTTGGTTTATGCACGGATGGATTTTCGCCATTTTCTCAATTTGGTAGTAAATATTCATCATGGCCTATCATTGTTACTCCTTATAACTTACTCCCTTGGATGTGTATGAAAAATCCGTATATGCTTTTAACGGTTGTCATTCCTGGTCTCGATGATCCGACACAAGGAATTGATGTTTATCTACAACCGTTGATTGTAGAGTTGAAAACACTATGGCATGAAGGATTCGAAACATACGACATTTCAAGAAAAAGAAATTTTCGTATGTTTGCTTCTGTATTATGGCTATTAGTGATTTTCCCGCGTATGGCATGCTTTCAGGTTGGAGCACTGCTGGTGTCCTCATTGTATGGAGGAGACACGGGCATTTTCATTAAAGTATGGGAAAAAAATTCTTGGTTTGACTGTAATCGTTGTTTTCTCCATATTAATCATAAATTTAGAACAGATAAAAAGAACTTTAAAGCTAACAGAGTAGAGAGTATGCTATCGCCTAAAGTTTGGACAAGTGAAGAGATATATGAAGTTGCAAGTGAGTACCCAAAAATACATGAAACTGGAGAGCAGGTTGAAATTCCAGGTAAATCGGACATTCATAATTGGTGCAAACAAAGTATATTTTGGGGGTTACCTTACCGGAAAAATCTAAAACTTAGGCATAATATTGACGTGATGCATAATGAAAAAAACTTTTTTGATAACGTATTTAATACAGTTTTGAATGTAAAGGGTAAAACCAAAGACGATGCGAATTCGAGATGTGATATCTTACACTTTTGTAAATGGCCGGAGCTGCACTTGTATGATGAAAACTAAAAACCTAAAGCATGTTATGAGCTAGACAACAGGAAAGTAAAACTCATGCTAAAGTGGGTGGAAGGATTAAGATGTCCTGATGGGATTTCTTCAAACCTCCGTAGATGTGTGGACTTTAAAAACAATAAATTGAGTGGAATGAAAAGCCATGATTGCCATATCATGATGGAATACTTTTTACCTATGGTTTTCAAGGAACTGTTGCCTACAAAAATCTGGAGTGTTATAACAGAATTAAGTTTGTTTTATAAACAACTTTGTTCAACGACGTTAAAGGTAGACCGTCTAGGTAAGCTTGAACTAGAAATCCCTGTACTGATCTGCAAACTCGAGAAAATATTTCCACTTGGTTTTTTTAATGTAATGGAGCATTTAAACACTTCTTCGAGGTCCAGTGCAGGATGGATGGATGTATCCATTTGAGAGGTAATTTTATATGTAATTTCAATAATTGAGATAGATTACAACTTAGATTATTGTACCAACATATAAATTAAATTAATCTTATTATAGGCACCTGATTCATTTGAAGAAAAAAATCAGGCAAAAAGCTCGAGTAGAAGGTTCGATTTGCAAATCGTACCTTGAAGAAGAAGCCTCATTTTTTTTCTCTCATTACTTTAGTGAAGATATGAACTTGTCTTTTGTAACTGTTCCTCATAATGAACAAGTCGTTGAGCAGGAGTCTTCTCAAACAATGTTATCTATTTTTAGACAACACGGAAGACCTGCAGGAAAATGTGTGGTTAAGTGATAAAGACTACAATGTGGCACACACATATATTCTGTTAAATTGTGCGGAAGTTGCACCGTTTGTCAGGTAATACTAAATTCATGATGTACAATTCACTTATATTTACATATACATTTATTTGTCTCTATTAATAAAAAATGAACATAACACATATATGCAGTATCTACGAATCACAGCATCCATCTGGTGATCTCAGTACAAAATTCATTCGATGGTTTGCAGACTATGTTCATGATCCGAAAAACTGTGTTGTTAACGAAGGATTACGACATCTTGCTATCGGACCAAAAAGAAATGTCAAAACTTATCCAATATACTTTGTCAACGGATTTAAATTCAACACCAATGACTACGGAGCTGAAAAATTAACGTATAACAGCGGTGCATTTGTCAAAGGTAGTGATGACCAGAGGACCATATAAAAGATTTTTACGGCACCTTAACGCAAGTTCTAGAGTTGACATATTATGTTCAGCCCGTAGAGAAAGTTTATCTATTCAAATGCAACTGGTTTAGCAATGTTCCTGGTTCTGGAATCAATGTGCACAAAGATTATAAGCTAATTGAAATAAGGCATACGTCACATTACTATAAGTATGATCCTTTTGTGTTAGCAAAACAAGCATTACAAGTCTATTTTGCTCTGTATCCATCTTTAAAAAAAGATAAAGCAGATTGGTGGGTTGTTTTTAAAACAAAGCGAGGATTTACATTTGATGGAAATAATATTCCAGACGAAGCAGCGTATCAAGTGGATTTTGAGCCAAATACTGAAATAATAATAGCTGATGACATTGATGTTGGGTCGTTGAATGATGAAGCGAATGTATTAGTATATGCATTTGTAAGTACTGATGAAAACGATATAGAGTATGAGACCAAGTTTGAATTCGAAGATGATGAAGAATGATGTTATGTACTTATGTTATTTATGTACTATTCTGAGCTATGTAATAATAATGATGTTGATTGTTCTTAGCTATGAATTTACTTACGTTCTGTACTAGTATGATTTATGTATTGATAATGTTGACTATGTATGTTATGTTGTATTGTACTTCTCATTTACGATTTATGTTATGATAATGATGACTAATGCTAATAATTCAAGTTATTTTATATGCACATTATATGATTGTAACATATATGTCTGGCGATAGACGACGATCGAGGAGTACATCTCAGCCTACTCCTTCACCATCTCCTGGAGCAGGATTAGGAGCAGGTCCGAGCAGTTCAGTGCCAGATCTTCGCAGAGTTGCGGAGTTTGTTTCGAAGAGTGCCGGGTAAATGTTAAAATTTATTTCAATGTAGTTTATTTAAACTATATGAAATGTTTATACTAACATCTATACACGGGATTTGAGATTGAGTTAGCGGAATTCATTTTAGAAGTATCAAGGCAATCTTGCACAATAGAATGCAGGGCGCTTGGCCCCATTGGGATAGTATCCCAGCACATATCAAGAATGTCATTTTAGCCGATTTATTGGTAAGTATTTTTTATACTAATATTAAAAATTAATATACTGGGAATAATTACAAATAAATGTAATATGCAGGTTGCCGTACGTGTTGAGGAGGAGGACATGGCCACATTTTTGAGTTATTGGAATATGAAGATGCGAAAGAATTATCGAGGACAATTTCAAGAGCCAAGAAAAGTAGAAAAAAGCCTCCATTTATGAGTGATGATGTTTGGGCAGACTTTCAAGCTTACCAGGACACGGAAGAAGCTAAAGTAAGCTTTAACGATAATATTCACATTTATAATATTGATTGCATTGTTTTACATCATCGTGTATCAAATTTAATAGAAAGTAGCAGCAAGAAACAAAGCAAATAGAGAAAAGAATCCTGCTCTACACCGAGGTGGCTTAAAATCATTTCAACAGCACAGAAGGGGGTTGGTATAAATTTTGAATATTTGTAGTACATGGTTAGATAAAAATATAGCGTCTATAATCCTGTCTTATCTTTAATAATTTCAGTTTATAAAGCACGGAAAAGAGCCTTTGTTGGCAGACATATTTAGACACACACATGTGGTGGAGCGCACCAATGGAGAAGGAAATGTGACGTATGAGTGGGCGGATCTGAAGAGTGCATGTATAATGGTAAATTTGCTTATCCGTATAAATTAATATGTTTCATACTCGTTCATATCACAGTACATAAGTAAATTTTATAACACTTTTCTTAAAATTATATTGTTATTGCAACGGAAGTAAGATGCAGAGGCTGCCAAAGCGATAGAGGCTAGTGGACAGGAGCTTACAGTTGCAGATTCTGATAGCATATGGCATTCTATCACTGATCCGCCTACTCGAGGAAGGCGATATGGTTTCGGTAATTAGGAGGTAAGACTTTTTTTAGATGTAAATTACTGCAATCACGATGCTTTATAAATATGTAAACCAAGAATACGAGTTAAGGGAAAAAATTCATGTTTAACACCAAGTAGTAAAAATTTGTTTAAACAACTTTAATGTGAAATTATTTATTTTACAGGCCGTTCAGCGTGCTTATCAGAGGTCGATGGAGGAGGCGACTATTGCGCGGATGCAAGAGCAGATGAATGAGAAGATGGACTGGCGAAAAGGCCAGATGCAACAGGAAAATAGACGAGCGCATCGCAGCTTACTTCCAGGAGCACGGATTTATGCCTGGGGAGGGAGGAGAGGGAGATGATTCCGCTATATATCGAGAGGAAGCAGAAGAAGACGACAGCGAGAATGAGAACGAGGAAGATGATGATTAGTTCGTAGTGTAGGTGCTTTTTTTGACTTAGACTCTGGTACGTACATATTCTTAGTTTTTTCTATGTTAAATGTACGTACGATATTATATGGTGTGTTTGGATATGTACGACGGTTTGTGGACGGTGGTATGAAATGTTTTGACATGTACGACTTTATTTGAATGGTTTTATGTTATGATGGTTTTTTTTATGTATTTGATGATCGTATGGTTATGATGGATTAACCGTTGATGAGTATTGGAGAAATAGTGAGATAATAGTGGTGTGGTATTGGTTTTTTGATTGAATGGTTGTGGATTGGATTGTAGGAAAGGAATTGCTGTGTACTTCAGGTTTTGGTTTCAGGAATAGCGACGGCTAACAACGGCTAGTGACGGCGTATTGGTCATGATATAACGACAGCTAGCGACGGCATGTGACGGCTTCCCGATTAAACCAACTAATCGCCATGTCAGATGACACGTGTCCATGAGCTGTCGCTAAACAAGCGACGGGGCCATCGCTATCCCCATTGCTATTCCTGTTGGCGACGACTTTAATAGCGACGACATATAGCAACGGCTAATGTCGGCCGCCGATGGCTATATGCCGTCGCTATTTGGAGTGTTCCTTGTAGTGAAAACTTCTCCACCAAGTGGAGTGCCTCCAAGAAGATGAGGTGGATCAAATAAAGCTTCTAGAGAGAGGAGCTATTACATCTCCACCATGTGGGGTGCTCTTAAGTAGGGCCATATATATTATTACATCTCCATGGAGTTCCTCTCATAAGTGCCATATACATATCATACCTTTGGAGTTCCCCAATGAGGCTCTATATATTGTAAAGAATCATTTATATATTATCTCATAAGACGGGAGTCATTCAATGCATAACCATATAGAGAAGGGGTAGGCTTCACATTCTCCTGTAAGGAGGAGGATATCATTTAGATTTATACCTCCACAACATATTATGTCGTGTCTTGTTATTTAATGTTGTCTTGTAGTGAACATAAAGAAATGCTGGCATGCCTAAGGTTGGCCACTGTCGATCATTGGAATGATTTCCAAAGAGGGTTGTTGGTTCATACTTGAGAAATACAACAATTCCAATAACACGGAGTAATTTAGTGACGTGTTTCTATGATCAAATTAGACTTTACCCAAAGGAATCTACATTAAGAGCAGTATTGGAAGTCTTCGATCAATACCTTTATAGGTCAAGAGTTAGACTAAGGGTTTATATCGAATGATTAAACAAAACCCTAAATGATTGATTAAGGCCAAAAATGATTAATTTACTTTTGAAAATAAGTGAATTCGGCTCATGTAGGCTAATAGGTTATTACTTGACAGTTTTTCATTGAATGGATGATTTCCAAATACAATGCAAATGAATGGTTTTTGATGGTTTCTCCATCGTTGATAAGTTAGACTACCTCATATTCTTTCCTGAATTTTTAGTTTGATACTCGTTGGTTTTAGTTTTGCCTTGCCAGCTACATATGCTTCAGTTCTATTATAAAGTCGATGATTGACTCAAGAATTTTCTATAAATTCCAAAGTTACTACTCTACTTTTTTTCTAAAGGAATTCCAAATTTAATTCACGAATGGATGATGCATTTGTCTGAATGGTTTCCTCATTATGGTTGCCAATTGCAAATGTTTACAAATACTTTTGATGGGTGTTAAGTTTGTTTAGTTGTTAAATGAATGACCTATATTTTCATGATTTACGATCTCTTTGTAATGTATTCTTATTGTTAACTCTTGCACATGAGATAATAACTTTGGTTATTTTTTTTTATCTTTGATGTTTCCAAATTCCTACCAATAAAAGGGTAATTTTGGATGAATTTTAATATTTGCATCATTTCCTTATTTTCGCTCATAAGTGGAAAACTTTCTCCATTTGAATGAGTAAGTTATGTTTCCAAATGTGTGTTTTAGTGAATTTTTAACTATTATGGATGGATATATTTCTTTCTCCGATTAGTTTGATTGGTTTTGTGGAACTTCCAATTCAGTGTTTTTTATTTCAATATTGGTTTCATAATTACACATACCTTGCTAATAGGTTCAATACTATCTTTGCTTCCTTTGTGAATTTTCAGATTATTGCTCTTCTCCTTACTTCCTTGTATGAATTTCTAATTTTGATTTTGTGAATGGATGATTCGTTTGTCAAAATAACTCTCCAAGTCTTATGATTTTTAGAAACACTTCTGTGGATCTAGGAAATCCTTTTTAATTAAACTTACATGGAAATTGATTTATGCTTTTGTTACTTAAGGTTCGATTTTATATTGCTTATGAGTAAGCAGTCCCAAACGAATTCTGATTCTATAATTTTTCTTGATTTTCTAAAGTTATGTTTTAACCATTTTTTAAATAACTATGTGAGGCCTTTGGATTGTCTCTTTTACTTTATACTTAGTCACTCTTACATGTTTCTTTCATTAAGTAGTCCAAAGCCACTTGGTGATTTTTGGTCTTTGATGCTTATAATGATCTTTGGCCCCGTTTCCTAATACTCACCTCTGTTATTTGTGATTGTTGATGGATCACACTCATTTAAATGATTTTTCAAACAATTGATACCTTGATCATTAAAGAGATTTTTTGGAAGTTGAGTGGTGATTATAGGCCCTCCAGAATGGAGAGGAGTGAAAAATGGTGGCAGTCTCTTCATCAATAGCTTTTAGAGCAACCGTTAGGGAATTGATCCCTTATTCTTTACGTGATAATTCATTCAACCCTGAAACTAAATAAAATACAAAATCAACGATAACCATTTTTAGACCACTAAATGCAGCACCTCGCAATATTAATTAAATAATAATTTAAAATTTGTATAATTTTGAAAATGAGCATTTTCTTTTAAAGGACAAACCCAACAAATTCTTTAGCCAAAAGTGTGGAAAGTTTGGTTTTTAGGCAAAAGTCCACATTTTAGTGCAAATGTGATATTCAGGGGGCCCATTGCCATTTTCCATTTTGCACCAAAATGTGGACTTTTGGCTAAAAACCAAACTTTGCATACTTTTTGAGACCCCCCCCCCCCACCCGGACCAGCCGACATTTCCCTAGAAATGCGTTGTGCCAATGCCCGACCAGCACAGGACGGTCATCAAAAGAAAAGGGTTTGAAATGATGAATCATCAAAGAACCTTTAGTATATCTCACAATGCATGGAATAAAATATAATAATAACATAACTTGACATAAAACAGGCGAGACAGTGCATAAGCTGAAAACTAAACCATATCCATCAGAGTAGCAGAATCCAAAATGCAGATAATGATCCAAACCATTATTACAGCTCAAAATACTGTCTCTAAAAAGGAAATAAAAGAGGAATACTACTAATGCCCAAAGTAGTGACTAGCAACAACATGGGGATAATATATGTATATAGTACGTGGAAGCCTCCTGCTCATCTCCAGACAACTACTCGTGCATAACCACCTAACCTGTCTCTAGTCTGCTCATTTAGGAGCACCCAGAGTAATAAGAAGAGACATAAAACTCTGGGTCAGACAAAAGTTTGGTATAAGCGATAGCAGCAAAATAAAATGATAACAGGTATAAATGATCATACCTGACCTAGACCTGCAACCAAAGAGTTAGCACAACAAGATGTACAATACTCTAAGGTAACACTAATATAAAGTGTAAAATAGAAGTGTGCAAATCATGGTTTCAAACATAGCAATCATCCTCGCATCTCTCACTTAGTGCGTAAAGCATACGATATCCACCGCTTTGATCACCAGACCATTAGGGCCATGACGGAGTCCAACTCCGTACAACTATCACTACGACCACTTTAACCTTTGGGGCCCTGATGGAGTCCTACTCCATACAACCTCTGACCCCACTATACTGGTCCATAGTCAATAACCTTATCGATAACCCCTTTTGCACACGTCCTGCAGCAATGTCCAACTCTCGAAGTTCACGCATTGGTTCCCATTTGGATCCTGAGCGATAAATTATCATTTTGAACATCCTTTGCATCTCGGGTTTTTGGTCAAATTGGAGTTGGTCTTTAGAAAAATCATCGCGTAGAAGTAGAAATCCAAATCCCGCTCGGTCACTTTGGTACGTTTGGTACTACAGTCCACAGCTCAGTTAGGTTCGGCTTCCTCATCTCCAAATCCTAGTTTGGTTCGGTGTTCAAATCTCTGATTTGGTTCGGTGCTCAAGTCTCCAGTTCGGTTAGGAGCTCAAGTCTCCGGTTCGGTTCGGTGCTCAAGTCTCTTGTTCGGTCTAGTGCTCAAGTCTCCAGTTCGGTTCGGTGCTCAAGTCCCATGTTCAGTTCACTCTGATCCCATCCTATGCCAAGCTCTAGCTCAACCCCGACTCCAACATGATTCAAATGGCCTTCCTTTTTTCCTTGCTTCCTTATGCTTAAGCTCTGGTTCGGTTTGGCCATTTCTTTTTGGTTTGTCCCATTCGATCTGATCCGAAAATCTGCAAATTTTCCAGCAAACTTGTATTGTCTGTTCTTGCCATATGACGGCGTTTTCAACCATTCTAACTTTACTAAAAATCATAAAACATCCCAAAAGACAGTAACAACATATAGGTTCAATCAAAAAGATAAAAACATCAACTACATAGGCTTTTTTAGGTCAAACATACCCAAATCCATGATTTTTCCCTTAACCCCTAAATTCCAAGATTAACAAATTTAATCCAAATTAACCTAAATTTATATATTTTTCCATATTTTTCTAAGTTATAATTTCGCTAATTATCACTAATCACCCCCAATTAGCCACAGTTAGTGTACAAACATGCTAATCACCCACCTTAGCCAATAATTAAAGATAGATCTAAATTTTTTACTGATTTGTCTTAGATTCCTATCTAGTGCAGCAACTCTACATCGATTTTGACGCTAATCCGCCTTAATTTGATGTTGTTTTTCTTAACTTGTGGTTAGAAAGTGATTTGAGAGAGATATAGAAGACAAAGGCGATTACTAGGGTTCAAGGAATGTTTGTGGCGGCTAGAGAAATGAAAGGAGATGATTCTCCAATTCCTTTCCACCCCCCATAACCCTAATCCCAAAATGGGTTATGGGCCTAGCTGTTAATCTCTTAATTAAGCCCAATTAGATTGTTTTCCATCTTCAAATATTATTTCAGCCATATCTCCCAAACAATAAGTCCGTTTGATTAATGTGACCACTCTACGGAATGGCAAACCATCATCTGAATCTAATGGAAGTGGTTTCAAGTCAAAACTCCTTACCAATCAAAAGTTATAGATGAAACAAGATTCGCTAGGGGTAAAACGATCATTTAAAATTAGGCAAAAATTGTGAAGGTGAGAAATAACCCCAATAGTCGTTTCCCAAAGTTACACGACCATATGATTTCATATGAAAATAAATATTCTAAAATCCTCCGATATGTAGAATGTAGGTCGTTACACTCCCCCCTTTAGAAATTTCGCCCCCGAAATTCCTTAACCAAGAAAACATACAATGGTGCCATGCAAGCCTATCAGCCATTTACAAATGATCAAACATACATAAAACAACAAGCCTATCCTAGCATACGGTTTACTAACAAGGGAATAACTATATCGCAATTAAAATCTTACCAAGTAAAGAGCTCTGGATATGACTTCCTTATGCTCTCCTCGGTCTCCCAAGTATAGTCATTCTCATTTTCACCCCACCGGACTTTAACCAGTTTCACCGTCTTCCTCCGAAGTTACTTCGTATCGTGTTCGATAATATGAACTGGTCTGCGTTTCCAACTGTCTCGGGTTATATCTCGATATCATCCAACTGATTTGGTGAAATAGTCATATCATAATCATGCACGAACTTCCTTAGCTGGGAAACATGAAATACGTTGTGCACTTCAGCTATCTTGTCAGGTAACCCAACTTTACGTTAAGTTCCAAACTTGTTCGAGAACCAAAAATAGACCAACAAACCTTGGTGCTAACCTTCCTCTCCTACCAAAACAAATCACATTTTTCAACGGAGAAATATTGACAAATACCAAGTCGCCAATGAAGAATTTTAAATCTCTTTGTCTTTTATCTGCATAACTCTTCTGCCTTTCCTGGGCAGTCTTCATTCGTTGTTGAATAACCTTGATCTTATCTGAAGTTTCTCTTATTACATCTGGCCCAAGCACAAATTTCTCACCAATTTCCAACCAACGTGATGGTGAGTTGCATGGCCTTCCGTACAAAGCTTCAAACGGAGCCATACCAATATTGTACTGATAATTGTTATTATATGAGAACTCAACCAAATGCAAATGGTCATCCTATGACCCTCCAAAATCCAATATAAAAGATCTCAAGAGATCGTATAGTACACGATTCACCCTCTCTCTTTGACCACCGGTTTGAGGATGGTACGCGATACTAAGACGTAATTCTGACCCTAAAGCCTCTTGTAAGCTCTTCCGAAACCCACTAGTAAATAATGGATCTCGGTCACTCACAATACCTTTAGGTACTCCATGAAATCTCACTACCCATTTCATATACAATTCCGCTAACTTAGCTGCCATTCTATTCGACTTGACTGGTCTAAACCTTGCACTTTTGGTCAATCGATAAACAATCACCCAAATACTATCGTGACCCGATCTAGTCCTTGGTAAACCATCAATGAAATCCATCGAGACTTGTTCCCATTTTCATTCAGGAATTTCTAACGGTTGTAACGAACCACTAGGCTTCTTTTGCTCGGCTTTAACTAACTGGCAATTCATGCACTTGGATATAAATTTCCCAATGTCTCTCTTCATCCCTTCCCAGTAGTAGGTTTGCTTCATGTCTCGATATATTTTGTTACCACCAGGATGTATAGTTAGCTTAGAGTGATGACACTCTCTAAGCACTTCGTCTCTCAATCCATTAACGTTGGGTACAACCAGTCTCCCATTCTTTCGAAGCCATCCTTCTCAATCAATTCCATACTAGTTCATTCCTTCACCGTCAATACCCATCTCTACCTTAGAGATGATTTCCAATAGATTAGGATCGTCACTCTGATTAGAACCGATCCACTCAATCAAAATCGGTTTGATCATCAAACTTGCTAGCATCCCTGGATCCAATTTGCACTTAGGTCTGAAATCATATCTTGCATTATACTCTAGTTGCTTCCATTCAAGAAACATAGCCCCCAAACTGGCATATCTCCTACTCAATGCATCAGCTACTGCATTTGTAACAACTCGTATTTTCATAACATGTTAAAGCCATAAATCAAGGCAGAATTAAAATTTTAAAATAAGAATCAGGTGAAATGGGTTGCGCCATGGCGTTCGTCTTGGAATTCTGCATGAAATCGAGTCCGATTTTTCGAAAATCGGAGTTCGTATGACCAAGTTATGACCCTCAGAAGTTTCAGGAATATAAATAAAATAAAACAGCTCGAAAATAAAGCCAGAAATTCGAAATTCAAACCCAGAGAAGGCTGGCGAGAAAACTCCCGCCCATATACCCAGGTCGACTGGGGTGTCGACCCCCCTCCCCCCCAACCAGGTCGACTGGGGAGTCGACTGGGGTGTCGACCTCCCTATGACCAGGTCGACTGGGGAGTCGACCTGGGGGTCAACCCGGCCCCTTTTTCCTGATCCGAGTCTTTTTGTATTTTTCTGAATCAAGATCTGTTTTCTGACCATATTCGTGACTCTAATCCTATATAAACTCACCCCTAGCCTCATTCTCTCCACACCATTTCATTCTGTCCTTATGCTGCTTTTGAGATAATCAAAATAATAAGATAAAAAGGAAGAAAAAGGACTGCTTCTTCTCCATCAAGGCTACGCTTAGAGATTTGCAAATTGGGGGATTTCAATTAGAACACGATCAATCAAATAGAGATTCAACAATCAAATTCTGCTTTCTAATTCTCGATCCACGCACTGTAAGTTCCAGTTACTTTTAGATGAAAACTATAAACTTGATATGGGCATGTTATAAATTGGAATTTGATATACGTATGATTCATATCTATTCTTATTCTTCTTGGATCTTGACATTTGGGATTATTGCTTTGAAATCAGTTTGGGCCTATTCGCATTAAAAATCAAACGTTATCATGCCTAAGACATTGAAACCATTGTTAATAGCCAAGGTCTATGACTGAGAACATAAGACTATGCCTATGCCTATGACTGAGGACATAAGACCATTGCCTATGACTATGACAAGGACAATTGTGGCTAATCACCTATGACTCGTGACTATGAATTACTGCCTATGATTATGAACATAAGACTATGACCATGACTTTGAAACTATTACAGTTAATTGCCTATGACTATTAGGGTAGTTGCCTAGAACTCGTTTGGATAATTATCCATGACTATTGTATAACTATTGTGTTTAATTGACTATTATAGTTGATTGCTCATAACACTATAGTTGAAAACCATGTTGAACACCAAATTGGCATTTAGTTGGATCCCATACCTAGGGTGTGACTTTCTTAGTTTATTCGTTATTATGTACACCAAAAACCATTGACCCATTATCCTTGTATTTGGCTTGCTTTTTCATGCCTATTCTTTTATGTCAAGTTTTTATCAAGACTATTGCCTTATTTTGCTAGATTTGAAACCCTGTTAATTTCTATATGCCAGTGATGTTGTAACTGATTATCTCAAGTTATATCATGCCAGTCTTGTAATCTCTTTTATCGCTTTATGCTTGTCCCATCTGCCTATCATAGTTTTGATGTTATTCCCATTACCTCTAGATTTAGATTTGCTTGTAATTTAGATCGATTAACGTTTACATGCGATGGGAATACGATTTGGGTAGATTAGGCAAAACATGAACTGGTTATAAACATGAACTGGTTATAAACATGAATCATGAACTTGATAATAGGCATAAGTTGAAACATGAAAATTGACATGAACTTCACATGAAACTTGAACATGGTCATGAGACTAGAATGAACTTGAAAATGGCCAACTCGAGGTTGGGTTGAGTTTGCAGTGTAAATCTGCCTGGAACCGCCTGACAAATCCAATTACTGCAAACAATAGGATCCAATGTGGGTAGTTGGTCATATCGCGCTTGAAACCCGAGGTCAGACTGAGTTGTGGTGTAAATCTGCCCGGCATATCCAGTGACCACAATAACAAGTCTGATGTGAGAGATTGGGGTGCATTAATGAATTAAATGCCACATGATAGGGTTAAGTCATGAACATGAAAGACAACACTTAACCAACTTGAAACATGATTGGTAGGGTTAGGTCATGAACTTGAACGACAACACCTAACCAACTTGACACGTGAATTGTAGGGCTAAGTAATGAACTTGAATGGAAACACTTAGCCAAGTTTGACATGACACGTAGGTGGGTTAAGTCACGAATTTAAATGACAACACTTAACTCATTGGATGGAAACCCTAGTTACGCGGTCCGTTTCAGCAGTAACCCACTAGATGTATCATGGTACCCTGGAACTAGGCAGGGTAGGGCACGATTACTGGGCTGATTGTAAGCGACCAGAACGATGACTGTGTGGGTGCGCCAGTGTAGGTTCAGGCTGGCTATGGTCGTGCACGTGGTTCGGAGTTGAAAAAGCAGGCATTGGGCATCCGTAGGTTTATCTATGCGTGCTTGATTGGTGTCGGTGGTTGGCACCATAGGGCTTGATACACCCTATGGTGGACCTAGCACAGGTGACTACATTTGTGATAGGGTCGTATGACACAGAAACACAACGAGCTAGAAATTGTAGGGAGCCGATCGATTAGTGGATCGTTCCGTTGGACCTAGTAATGGATCATTCACGATTTTGGGCCCAGGGATCACTTCATGATTAATACTTGGCATGGGTTAGGCTACTAGTACAGTTGGTGCAGCGAACCTTGAACATGCGATGCTATACTTGATTCATCATGTTATCTTAGTCTATCTTATCCATTTTGACATCATACTTATGTTTACTTTCAGTTTATACATGTCATGCTACCTTTACCTGTTTTTATGCTGAAAGTCACTTGGACTTACCAGTCTTTATGACTTACCCATTTCCTTTCGCCTCTTTTTCTTTTGTTTCTTTCCCCTGGTTCTCAGGGAGGAAACTCTAGCTCTTAGCTTGGATTTAGCTTGCTTTCTGTCAGCTCATGTACGGTTTGGTCTTGAGCTATGCTACGGCTGCACTTCTGCTATTTTTGGGGAATAATTTACTTTTGTTATTTTAAGTTTATGCTTCTTTATTTAGAACTTGATGTAATGGAACAATGACAACTAGTACTTTGAATATATGAGGTTTTGACTCTTTTCTTGAAAGTAATAAGATTTGGTTTTTAATTTCTTCCGCTGTTTCATTAATGTTCTGTCTTGTAATATTTCTATGTTTGTTTACCTCGATAACGCTCCTCCAAAACTAGTGCATTCCCTTTGAGAGTGACCCTAGCGGAGGTGGCGTGTTACATTTGGTATTAAAGCAGAAGGTTACCAGACTGGGCAAAAGCTTTTAAAAACCTTCTGAAACTATTTTCAAAACCGTTTATAAAGAAGCATTTTTCAAGAAAAGTTTATTTTGAAAAGGCTATTCCCCAAAAGCCATTAGCACTTTCCTTTGTTTCCTCGTTTGAATCTCTATCTTTTCGTTTTTCAGCATGTCTGGGAATCTTAACTTTCCAGAGGGCATGCCAATACCTGGCTGGTTCAGGAGGTACTTAGAGGCTAGGGCCAACGATGTAGGCCCAGTAGATATTCCTCCTCCAGCTGCAGCGATTCCTCCTCCTCCTCCTCCTCGTAGAAATGCTTTCGTAAAGACGTGTAGAGACTTCAAGGCTATGGGTGGAAAGGACTTCTATGGGACTGAATACTTTGTGGAAGCGAGGAACTGGCTGAAGGAGACCGAAGATTTGTTCGTCATCTTTGAAGTTGACGACAAGCAAAAGATACAGCTAGCAGTGTGGTTGCTTAAAGACGAAGCTTCGTATTGGTGGGAGATTACCCATGCTGAGAGGCCAGTGGAAACTTGGGAAGACTTCCGGATGAGATTTGAGATGAAATTTCTCTCCCAAGCTGAAAGAAGCCTACAAATGGAGAAGTTCCTAACTCTTAAGCAAGGAAGCATGACGATCAGGGAGTACGTCAATCAGTTTAATCAGCTGGCCAGATTTGGGATGGATTTAGTGAACACCCAACACAAGAAGGCTCTTCGCTTCGTCAGAGGTTTGAATGAGCCGCTACACAGCCTTGCTATGACTCATATACCCATGGGGGCGACCTTTGGGAGCTTGGTGGATATGGCCCTACTTTACGAAGAAGACGAGAAAGGCAAGAAGGAGGTCAAGGCGAATGATTCTCAAAACAAGAAGAAAGACTCCGAGAAAGGAGGCAAGAACAACAACAGTAATGACAACAAGACACGTGAGAAAAGAAAATGCACTTTTGTGGTATTGAGGGGCATATAGTCCAGGATTGTAGAAAGAAGAAGATGAAGATGGGAGCATGCTTTCAGTGTGGTGATACTGGACATATCAGCAAGAACTGCCCTAAAAAGCAAGGGCAAGCCCCGCAAGCAGGACCTTCTGGAGGTACATCTTTAACTTCTCCTCCTTGATGCTTTGTTTTATCTTGCTTATCTTCTCGATCCTATCTTGAGAACCTTAGGTAGAACCATAAGGATGGAAACATGTATTTGAAACATGTTATGGTTGATGTTTGCAAATGGTTGCAAGTGGTTGCTCATGGTTGCATAACACACATTAGGCACTAGATCGGCTCAGACACGTTTTCATATTGCATATGCATGAGTGTTTATACTTGTTTATGGATGAAATTGAATGTGTTATCATGGGGATGTTGCATATGGATGAATGTTTGTGCACACATATAGTGTTTATGTGACTAGGATTATTTGCATACATGTTGGATTCATGACACTAAACATATTTTGCATTAAGAAGATCAAACATGCCTGATCATTTGCATTAGATAAGGAACATATACACACACTTTCTGCATATGTTCATATAGCGTTAGAAATCTTTTAAGGACAATGATTGCTCGTGAATGATGGTTGAGTAGATGGATGATTGGATGGTAGAATATATTCTTCCTAACTTAGAGATTTCGGGGACGAAATCCTTTAAGCAGGGGAGAATGTAACAACCCGTATTTTCATAACATGTTAAAGTCATAAATAAAGGCAGAATTAAAATTTTAAAATAAGAATCAGGGGAAATGGGTTGCTCCATTGCATTCATCTCGGAATTCTGCATGAAATCGAGTCCGAGTTTTCGAAAATCGGAGTTTGTATGACCAAGTTATGACCCTCAGAAGTTTCAGGAATTTAAATAAAATAAAACAGCTCGAAAATAAAGCCAAAAATTCGAAATTCAAACCCAGAGAAGGCTGGCGGGAAAATTCCCGCCCATATACCTAGGTCGACTGGGGAGTCGACCCCCCCAACCAGGTCGACTGGGGAGTCGACTGGGGTGTCGACCTCCCCATGACCAGGTCGACTAGGGAGTCGACCTTAGGGTCGACCTGGCCCTTTTTTCCTGATCCGCGTCTTTTTGTATTTTTCTGAATCTAGATCTATTTCTGACCATATTCATGACTTTAATCCTATATAAACTCACCCCTAGCCTCATTCTCTCCACACCATTTCATTCTGTCCTTATGCTGC